>OX637695.1:37585140-38843005 GCA_951802165.1 Adalia decempunctata
AGGTAATGAATCTTCGTCAAATTTATTGATTTCTCTAGGTAAATTTTGTATGCCCAAAATTTAAATAAACAGGTTCCACCGAGATTTGAACTCGGATCGCTGGATTCAAAGTCCAGAGTGCTAACCATTACACCATGGAACCTTTATAGGTAATGAATCTTCGTCAAATTTATTGATTTCTCTAGGTAAATTTTGTATGCCCAAAATTTAAATAAACAGGTTCCACCGAGATTTGAACTCGGATCGCTGGATTCAAAGTCCAGAGTGCTAACCATTACACCATGGAACCTTGTGATCACAATTTTGATACAGTTGCTCATATCTTTAGATAAATTCCCGATCTGTCCAAAAATTTTAATATATCAGTCGGTTCTGCCGAGATTGAGAATTGTATCGCTGAATTCGAGTCATTTCTCGTGGAATTATCATAACGGTACTTTGAACACAGCGTTTGAAACAGATGGCACAATTCAAGTGTCAGCATCAGAAATGCCATAATTTTGTGCTGTCGGCCTGTCGAGGTAGAGGAAAATATAGATGAAATCGCAAAACTGTGATACATCACTGAAATAGCCCCACACCATTATGAGGGATATGGAACTCTTCCGCGAATTAGATTTTTGTGTAAACCTATAAGATCGGTTTCGGTTGAATAATTCGTTTAATAAATAACGTTCTGTAGGTTTAAACTGAGTTTTACACAAAAGAAGGTTAAGATGCATTGCCTCTATCTTTATCAGCCGCAGATGAATATATGTTATGAATATGTTAAGACAACAGATTTACGGGAGGGGGGGTACTGGGGCTAACTCAGGCAGTCGAGACTACTTATCAAGGAGCCTTCTTTTCGAAGCCGGAGGTCAAAAAGCTCTTGATTCTCGAGAGGAAGCAATTGTCTATTGTCCCTGGTGACTGGTACACTAACTGGCCATCTGTTCAACTTATTGTTGAAAAGCCTCTCTATCCTCAACGTGTGACAGTTTGGTGCGGCATATGGCCCGGTGGGGTAATTGTGCTTACTTTTTCGAGAATGAGGCTGGAGTCACATTTTCGGTGAATGGATTGCGCTATCGGAAGATGATTAATGATTTTTTATGGCCGGAATTGTATGGTATTGATCTGGATAACGTGAACTTCCAACAAGACAGCGCAACGTGCCACACAAGCACCGAAACCATTGATCTCTCACTGGAAAAGTTTCCGGACAGTGTTATCTCTCGAAGAGGGGTCACAATTGGCCACCGAGATCTTGTGATTTAACACTTTGCGACTTCTACCTTTGGGGCCATGTGAAAGAGAAGAGGTCTACTCCGAACGGAGGGGCCTTCTTCGAAGCCGGAGGTCAAAGAGCTCTTGATTCTACAATTGTCTCTGGTGACTGGTACTCTAACTGGATATCTAACGAACATTTAAAAAGAATGGGTCTAACTGAGTGTTCCCTGTGCCGTTGGTGCAAGATCGCGGATGAAACGGCGGAACATATACTGTTCACGTGCGGCAACTTATCTATACTGAGGTTAACACACTTGAGCGGTCTCTAAACGCGCAATATTATTGTGCAAATAATGGTTTGTACAATATAATCGTGTGAGGGTGAGATTGAAAGATTGTGCAATATATTGCGTGATTGACGAAGAGTTGACAATATATTGCACAAACTGGAAAAGAATTGAGCCGTTTGAGAGCAACATTGCGCAATATTCCTCCGGCCGTAATCTATAATAGGGCAGCGCAGGGTGAAGGGAGCCTACTAATAGTGCGTTCCACTTGGCGATCACAACGATCAAAACGCTCCTTTGTCCGTTCCACATGGCGACTACGGTCGCTGTGGACGCGGCGAATACGTCACTCATGACGTCATTGTTTTCGCCCACGCCAAGCTCACAACGACCCATCTCAAGACTTGGGTCTTTGCGGTCGTTCGAGGAGTGGGAATGATAATTTGGTCACGGCCTGCTAAAGACTGATGTAGTAGACCAATGCCAATCTAGCCCGTTCCACTTGAATGTTTGATTGCAACGATCGCGAGCATGTGGAATGGGATAAACAGCGGTCGTGAGCGTGAGCATTGTGAGCGCCAAGTGGAACGCACTATAAGGGAAAACATTCATAAAAACCACATTTATCAACATTCTTATAATTCAATCGCTCTCATAACCAAACATGTTGGAGTGATGGGAGCCCATTTCACGCTCACATGAGAAATGGGAGCCATCATCTTAATTATTGCGCAAAAGTTGAACTTAACATACTTAAAATCTAAACTTGCAGCCACAGCGATCATCACGCAACACAATTCACTGTCACTCAATGTTGACATATTGACCTGATGGAATCCTGATGGCTACTGTTTGCACAATATTGTTGCACGTCTGAGTGTGACATTGCGCAATATATTGCACAACCTTCAATGTCGCCTTCACACGGTACAACTTTTTGCACAAACACAAACGATAAAATTGTGCCATAACATTGAGCGTCTAGGGGCCGCCCTCAATATATTGCGCGTTTAGGGACCGCTTTAGGGAACCCTACACCTTCCATCCCTATGGTGAGAGACACTCCTCCTTGTCGGCTCGCGGCTTTCTTGTCAGCGTGCCTTCGGATCTGAGTCTCTCTAGTATTATATAAATGCGGTTTGAACAATGGACCATAAGGCCTACGTTAGGCCGACAAGGGGCGCCACACAGGAAGAAGAAGAAGAAGCCCAGATGGCAGCTGTGGCCTTGGAAAGAATTTGGTCGATGTGTTTTTCACAGCCGAGTTTACTGTCTAGTGACACTCAAGTATTCGAATTCCCTGAAACAATTCAGAATCTGACCATTTGAAGATGGCTCTCTAAAATTAAAATTTCTTCTTCTATTGAAAGGAATAACGATGTTCATCGAGGGATTAGCACTCAGTCCTCATTCCACGCATCACTTTCCGGTGTAGCATGGAACCCATTCGCTTTCTGTCACCTATCGTGCCTTAATGCGCCTCTAATGGTTATCAGTAGAAAATCAGCATAAGCCTGAGGGTTCAAGCCCTTCGCTTCAAACCTTTCCAGGAGGCCGTCCATCACCACATGGTTCTAATCGATCAGCTCTATAATAGTGGACCTGAAGTAAGAAGACTATTATTATTCAAACTGGGGTCATTATGGCCCAGTTAGCCTTCCGGAACTGGATCTTTTGTTCACTACCCTACTCATTCATTGGATTCCAAGGAGGTCGTCTATGGTGTTGATTAGACCGACAACATCCCTAGGAGCCTTGGCCGTTACCTTGTGGGTATCCAGGAACGGTTTCCCCATATAAATGGTTCTTAGACCAGCCAGTTCTGGACACTTGCATACCATGTGTTCAGCTATTTCTGCCTCTGGTCCACAGAGTCAGAGACAAATCTCGTCTGCTGACTCCCATACGATACAAATGATGTTTGTACTGATAGTGCCCTGTCAGCAGACTCACCATCACCCGAATCTCAGCTCGTGACAGCTTTAGGAGCTTACAGGTATAGGTCGTGATCATGATCATGATCGTGATCATGAATTTCTTGGACTGAGTGAGTTGAGCAGTGTTGCTCCATAGGGTTAATCTGTTGTTCAACTCCCATTGTTGAACCGCTGCCCTATATTGGTCTTTTCCAAGCCCACCGAAAGGCTTAGGTCCAGCAGGTGTTATCTTTGATGCACTTTTCGTAATCTCATCGGCTTTTTTATTTCCTTCAACACCAGAATGCTCTGAGACCCCATACTAGAGTCACTTTATTGCCTCTGGCCAGTTGCTGTGCATACGTACACCGCCGGTATCTTGGTTTGTGTAATAGAGGGTTCACTTCCCAGGGCTTTAGAGATCCAGGTCCATATATCCCAATACCATTGCCTTTTTCAGATTTTGCAGCAGAAAAGTAAATTTCTGTATATTGAAAAAATATTGTAATCAAGAGAATTCACATGAATCTTCCATCAGAAATGATGATAGCACAGCAAGTCGATACGTCGTATAATGGATAATTTATTGAATACGCAAACAATTAAGATTGAAGTGCTAGATGGAGAGAGGATGGTATTATCGACTGTCCTGTTCCTTCGTCATTAGAGGAGAGGCAGAGAGTATCGGAAGCATATCGTATTACGCGCGAACCACGACTTCACTTCTAATGAATGGTGTGAATTGACACCATGTTTATCTAGTAATCTGAGTGGAACTCTACCCATTGGGATATAAGTTTGTTAAAAAGTCCCCTGAATTATTATTCAGGAAGGTATTAGAACATTCGTAATAAATTTCCTACGACTGGGTGTGAAACCCACAGGCGCGTTCTACAAAAATTTACATTGATGGACAAAATGGTATCAGGAAAAATCTTACTGGGACAATAGGGAAATTTATCCTTATGAGCATTCTATTGAAAACTTCATCTTGAATATTGATATCATTCTATTGCTTGAATGAAGAACATTTCACTCGCTCTAATCTTCTGGTTTTCGTACCTTTCTCACCGTGAATTCAGGCATTTCTAATTGTTCACAATTTCCACAATATCAATCTAATCCACAAAAATTCGTGTCCATACAGTCCCTATCAAATTAATAGATTTCGACCAAAATCATTCTTCATCGTCAGAAGAATTTCCAAAGCGTAGAAAGTTCATTCGGTAAAAGGCTATGCTTTGAACAATAGTAATTTACGTAACAAGTCCGAAAAATAGGGTTTTTTTGGACGAATAGACAAAATTCTAAGACGAGTCGGAGGCGAGTCCTGGAAGTCTGTGAGTCCAAAAACACTCTTTTCGGGCGTGTTTCGTACAATATTTTTTCGGCAACCGTGAAGAACTACAAATCAATGAGACACCACATCTCTTTATTATACATTTTGATTCTTATTTGAATTAAACAGAACAGGTCTGTCATCCGTTATTTCGTTGCTATTGTGATGATCATAACAATGACAACAACGACGTGAGTTTTTCCGGCCTAGTCCGGAAAGTACGTACTTTCCGGACTAGGCCGGGAAATGCAACTTTCTCAAAGAAAAAGCGTCTGGCAAGTGGGTATATCCCGGAGGGTTTCCGAAAAAAAAATATTTCAGGTTACTGTTTTTGCAGTGGAAGGACAGGTGAATAAACTATTCTTGGTAAATTGCCAACGTTTCGATCACTTTATTATGATCTTCTTCAGGGCTAAAATATAATATCGAGGAAATGTCAGAACAACGACACTAACTCTTTCAACATCACACACAAATTAAAACAACGGTATGAGGTATCAACCCTCAGACATCTAAAATAACACCCATTAACACACTTTAACATATCTTAAATAGAAGTGAGTGAGTAATCGACTGTTTGATTTCAATTTGGTTTTATCAATTTTTTGACTGCCTTCCCAATAAACCAAACCAAAATCTTAAATAGATTGAAACTCCGCTCAGAGAGAAATCATCAAGTGTAAAAACAAATATATAATGCACAAAATTTAAGACCAAGGTGAAAAGGCAGTAGAAAGCACGACGAGCATACCTTTTTTCGTGAAGATAACATGTTATATAAAAGATCCCATGCAATGATTGTCCGAAATGTTATATCGGAATGACTAAACAAAACATAAAAAATCAAGTTCGCCAACATATATACGACTGTAAACCTATTAATGAAAATGAGAATGAAAAACCGCCCTAGTCCTCCATCATTTTGTAGATAAACATGACTTCAGTTTTGGCGATTTTGAAATTCTTGACTGTGAGAGCAACTACCAAAAAAGATGTTTGAGTGAGATTATTCAAATTTCAATTAATGATACCGTCAATTTGAGAACCGCCGTGTCCAATCTGAGCGCGATATACAGGGTCTTTCACGAGGAACCTCACCCATATTTATACGGGAAACTACTGTACGTATTTTCATGAAATTCAGCACTTATAAGTATTTCACGATGCTGATGAAATCTAAAATATTTTCAAGGCATGAGCACCTCCGGTTTTTCCGGAAATGACGTCAACTTCCGTTTTTCAAATTAGAACACCATTTTTTTATTGCAGAAATAGATTCCTTAGAAAATTTCAAGTTATTTTGATGTGACATTTTTCAGTTTTGGTTGGAAAATTCTCTCTGAGCGGGAAAATTCGAGAAAAAAATCGAAAATAGAGCTCCACTGAAACAAGAATAACTTCGAGGTTTTTGGATGGAAAATTTTCATTTTTGGGATTTTTCAAGATGTAAGATTGATGTATCCACTTTAAAAATCGAAATCGTGATTCATGATACAGGGGGTGAAAAAATCGCTTTCAAAGTTAGTAATGACAAAATCGTGAAAAATCAATTTTTTCAAATTAGAACCCCATTTTTTTATGGCAGATATTGAATCTACGTTAAAAAATAATGTGAGTGTATGCATCACACCCTTGCCCTAAAGTGGATATTTTCTGAGTTATTCACAAAAAACTGTTTTTCGTCTTGAATTTTCAGCTATTTCTTTTCCCTTCACGCCAAAAAGATGAAATTTTCAGGAACTGTTACTTAAACCATGTTTTAGATTTTACTACCCTAATATGCAAGAGAAAAAAGTTACAGGTTGTTCCTAAATAGATGGCGAATTTGGATTCGAATTTGTTTCGGAAACCTCTTTATTTCAACTAATCGGCCATCGGTTTTCTCTCCAGTGATATATAAATAATTCCTTATGAACCATATGCAAAAACTTACCATGTTTTACATTCTTTTTTTTTAATGATAGATATCATTAATTACATCTGCCAAATTCCTCTTTATTCAGTAGCATGTAATTTATGATATCTATCATTGAAAAAAAAGAATGTAAAACATGGTAAGTTTTTGCATATGGTTCATAAGGAATTATTTATTTATCACTGGAGAGAAAACCGATGGCCGATTAGTTGAAATAAAGAGGTTTCCGATACAAATTCGAATCCAAATTCGCCATCTATTTAGGAACAACCTGTAACTTTTTTCTCTTGCATATTAGGGTAGTAAAATCTAAAACATGGTTTAAGTAACAGTTCCTGAAAATTTCATCTTTTTGGCGTGAAGGGAAAAGAAATAGCTGAAAATTCAAGACGAAAAACAGTTTTTTGTGAATAACTCAGAAAATATCCACTTTAGGGCAAGGGTGTGATGCATACACTCACATTATTTTTTAACGTAGATTCAATATCTACCATAAAAAATGGGGTTCTAATTTGAAAAAATTGATTTTTCACGATTTTGTCATCCCTAACTTTGAAAGCGATTTTTTCACCCCCTGTATCATGAATCGCGATTTCGATTTTTAAAGTGGATACATCAATCTTACATCTTGGAAAATCCCAAAAATGAAAATTTTCTATCCAAAAACCTCGAAGTTATTCTTGTTTCAGTGGAGCTCTATTTTCGATTTTTTTCTCGAATTTTCCCGCTCAGAGAGAATTTTCCAACCAAAACTGAAAAATGTCACATCAAAATAACTTGAAATTTTCTAAGGAATCTATTTCTGCAATAAAAAAATGGTGTTCTAATTTGAAAAACGGAAGTTGACGTCATTTCCGGAAAAACCGGAGGTGCTCATGCCTTGAAAATATTTTAGATTTCATCAGCATCGTGAAATACTTATAAGTGCTGAATTTCATGAAAATACGTTCAGTATTTTCCCGTATAAATATGGGTGAGGTTCCTCGTGAAAGACCCTGTATACCAGCATTTCAAATAAATATAAACATACAGATTGATTTTCCTCACCCGAACATGCCAACAATCCTTATCTTTGTCAGGGCACCTGTCAGCATGTTGACAGATTTCATTCGGTAGGACTGGGAATGAAGAAATAATGAAATCATATAACTACAGGTTGTTAATTCTCATGATTTCTTGACCCATGTTTAATTCAGACAATAACAAGATTAGGACGAATCAGCCCAACAAATATTCGCAAGTATTCATTGAGAGGGGAAAATATTCACGTAAAAAGGTATGCTCGTCGTGTTTTTTACTGCCTTTTCATCTTAGTCTTGCAATTTGTGCATTATTTGTTTTTACACTTGATGATTTCTCTCTGAGCGGAGTTTCATTCTATTTTAGAAATGTTTAAGTGTGTTAATGGGTCTTATTTTAGATGTCTGAGGGTTGATAAGTTCTCATACCGTTGTTTTAATTTATGTGTGATGTTGAAAGAGTTAGTGTCGCTGTTCTGACATTTCCTCGATATTATATTTTAGCCCTGAAGAAGATCATAATAAAGTGATCGAAACGTTGGCAATTTACCAAGAATAGTTTATTTACCTGTTCTTCCACTGCAAAAACAGTAACCTGAAATCTATATCTACAGGACACAAAACTTCTTACAAAAAATATTGTTCATCCAAATGTCGAAAACCAAAGACTTTTCTTAAATGAGAATTAATAAGGTTTGGAAAATACATAATTCTAGAGTAAAGAGTGATTTCACGAGAAAACTATTTGGGGGTACATGTAGAAAATTATTTTTCGGTGTTTTAGAGAGCTTTTTTGTATGGGCAAATTGGAAATGGATATTATTACAGAAATATTGGAAATTTTTTCCTCAAAATTTTTTTTAGAGATTCATGTGATGCTCCTAGTTATGTTATGACTGAAAAAACCAGCATTGAGAAGATTTTCTACAACACGATGTGGAAAGGAAGAATGAAAAAAGGAATACAGTATCCAAAATTTCGTGGTAAATACCATGGTATACAGATGGTTATAAAACCACGTCAGAGGCTGGCGCTGAACTATACGGGACAAGAACTGACTGTAAACCACTCGAGTGTTTTTCAGGCAGAAATACTTGCAACTATCAAGGGTCTGACAATGAGATCCATTCTTATAGTCAAGCTACCATCAAAGCACTGAACAACTAGGTCATCGACTCAATATGGGAGTGCCGAAGGAAACTTAATGACGTAGGCAAGAACAACAAGGTCTCTTCAGTCTGGGTTCATAGCTCCAAGAGCGGATATAGCTCTTTTTAATGGGAGGGGTAATAATGATCATGGGGGGGTAATAACGTTTGAAAACCATTAAATCAGGTATACACAATTCCCCCCCCCCTCGGAGTTTTCAGTTATGGCTTCCCGATGAATGCTCATAATCTCTAAACCGTTAAGTCGACTCTCAACCATCGTACTCCTTAGCCAGGTTTTGATCCTACGAAGGATGCTGAATGATCGCAAGCACCAGTGATATCTTGTAACGATAACGAATAATTGTTTGGCATCTGAGCAGGGTGCACTCTGCTTAATGTATACGCTGGCGTGTTTTCTATGAAAAACCTCTTCTCCAAAGAGCTGTTGATATAATCCAGGTAAGGAATAACCAAAGATCTCTTCCAGTATTCGGATGGGCTAGAAGCTGGTTGGCTGCTCCTAAAGGTAAATTTGTCTCTCTACAGTCCAATTGTTTTTGTAAAACTAGCTTTCCGGCGATAGAATTGGCATCTTTCATTATTTCGCCTGCGACTTCTTCAGCATCAGTATGGTGACAATTGATCATTTGCAAAAATTTTTGTACGTGTTCTGAGGTATATCCTTAGACCATTCTATGGTCTAAGGGTATATCGAAGGAAACAAATTGTAGAACAGATTGTGAGAAAAGACAAATATGATACAAGAAACGTGAACTAAAAAGAGAAGACCCTTACCTACCATGTGTTCAGTGAAGGCAACAGTTTCAGCTACGAGGACGTGGAAATACTAGATGTAGAAAATAATGGCTATAAGAGAAATATTAGTGAAATGATTTCCATCAGGAGCAATAACACCGTAAATTTCAGAGTATACGTTAACAACCTCAGCTGTTTTTATGATGTCTCATTAGACACGACGTGATAAAGAAAAATGAAAAATACGTTGTGTGTAACTTGAAGAAAAGAGAAAGAACTGTCATTTTGTTTTTGTGATTACATTGCTTGACATTTGTTGTTTGACCCTTGTCTATTTTTGTGAGTGTTTTTTTTGTATAAGCTTTTATTAAGTTTCACCTGTCCCGGTGTCTGTCTGTCTGTGTGTCTGTCTGTAATCAAATCTTGCAAGTTAAATTTGACACACTTCTAATCGTCCGATTGATTTGAAATTTTGCAGGTGCACCCAATTCTGGTGACAATGCATCATGAAATATTTTTTACAGAAAAAAACAAAATGAGTTTTGTAATTATGATCCGATTCCATTCAAAATTAGTATCTGGGGGTATTTGGGTTCAAAAATGATGATACTCTTGTCAAAACTGGTAAATTCAAGATGGCGGCCACAATATGGCGGACGAGTTTTGTATTTATGATCATATTCTATTCGAAATTGGTATATGACGGTTTTCTGGGTCGGAAATTACGATTCTTCAAAATCGAGGAATTCAAGATGGCGGCTTCAAAATGGCGGATGAGTGTTGTTATAAAAGCTTCAAAAATGTTTTTTGAGAATTAGGCTTGTTACTTTTGACACTTTTGTTTTGTTTTTGGCGACGATGAAATATGATCTGTAAATTTAATGATTTTAATCTGATGGTATGAAAGATTATCACGTTTTACTATGTTCTCGAACAACTTGACACTCTTGAGGTTAGTTTCAGAGGCTGTCTTTGTGATTGTTTTGTTAAGTGTCCTTTTGTCCTTTAGCCCTGAAGAAGGAGGAACTCGCCTCCGAAACCTCGGCACATTGAGCATTTTTTGAGAAAATAAAGAACTGTTCAAATTGCTGAAAACTAAAGTTTTTATTAAAAGATTGTGGAACGTTTACTGCAGGCTCTAAGACAGCAGAACATGACAAAGAATAAAGGCACCTTTTCAAGCAGCAACGTGGAGTTGCGAAGCATTTTTTCGTGTGGCACTGTTTTCAGTCTAGAGCCTCCATTATAAAGAGGAAATGTTTTTTGAACACTCTGATCGGACTAACGAGAAATGAGAATTTAGGTATCAGGTATATTCGGATGAATTTTATGGTGTGATTTGATAGATAATCTGAGAGCAGTACCTACATTGTGATGAGTTTTTAAGGAATACTTAAGGGTGCCCCCCTGCGTACCTCTGGGGGCGCAAATGTCAACTGTATTATTTCATCTAGATCGAATGAGTGGTTTTGAAATTACAAGGAAAACAACATTGCGGACGTCTCTATTTACGGAACCCCTGATTGAAGTTCAACGAGCGCTCAAAAATCGTCCACAATACAGAAAATTGACAAATTTATCGCTTTGGCTCTACATTGTCGAGTTCTATCTGGAAATAAATTGAACCGCTGTCGTCTGTCGTCATAATCGATAAGATCGACACCGAAATGAGGAAATACAGGTTCTTCGATGTTCTAATCATTTAAACGAAAGATTTAACCTCGATAAGACAAAACTGTTTATTATTATAATTGGTAGTTAATCTAGAAATAATTATTTTTTAAGATATAGAAAACAAAAATACTATAATGAATATTTATTTCATGATGGGCGTCTTGAATAGTGGGCAGATGGCAGATGTCCTGCTAACGACCAGCAAGAGGCCGCATGGTCAACGGTCACCGTTTGGACACTCGCTTCATTTAAAATAAGTATGGCAGGTACAAGAGAATGTTATTTATGGCCCCGGTAACAAGCATCGCCGTTACCGGGTACCATTTGTTCAATAGGTACAATGTTAGGATGAATTACTCGGCACTTATCCTTTTTTGCTTCCTCACAATTTTAATCCTACCTAGTAATGCTATCAATGTCGAATTACGTAAGGAACGGCTTAAGCTATATTTATATCGGGTAATGGTTCTAAGGAAAACAATGGCATTACCGTCCAACATGTCGGTCCTGTGTGTAATAAGACGATTGTACTTGTATGACTTGCGATGATTCACGGAAGTGAAATGGCCATTCATCATGAGGGAATACGAGAAAATATATGGAAGATAACATGCAAATTACCTGTTTGAGGCAATGATGAATATGTTCGTTGTAAAGGTTAGATATATGTTATCAAACAGTCATAAGGGTAATCACATGGTGGTCTTGGTAACTAGCTTTTTCATTTATGAATGCGGTTCAAATAAACTGAGTCCATCGTTTTCATCTGCAGTGCCATAACCAAAAAAATGCTATAAAAATTCGAGAGATGCCATCTTTAGATACCTTAATTGGTCGAATATGAGGTTGGATGGAGTTAGACGAGAAGGGAAACTAACATGGTACCTTTGTTGAAGAGAATACATTTTCCTGTAATGAAATTTGGAATATTTATTTCCCTATTTCCGTATCGTAATGAGTTCATTACAGTACTAAAAACAGTGCTGTAATGAATTCATTACATCATCGTTTTCAGTTACATTTTTCGTTTTTGTGGTTATCAGCAATGACTTCTGATCCTTTTGAATTTCAGCAGACGTCAATTTGGAAATGTCAATTTTCGTATTACCTAACATTCACACCAACACATGCCAAGATACAATATGAAAGTCACTAGGACCTATAATATGAATTTTTTCATTGAATTTCACAAAATTTGACTGAAATAGAGAAAATATTGTCTAATATTCGTTGCAGAATGCAATTCCAATTCTCATGCGTTCGAAAACTCGCTCGTTTTCGAATTTCGCATTCGTATTGGAATAGGAACCCATTCTGCAACTAGTTTCAGAGTATACTATTCCTTCATTTAAAAGGTTTTTCAATAAGAGGTTTTTATTTTGACATACAAAGAAAAATGCCATTTTTCAGATAAATGATCGGATTTGTTTATTTCATTATGAAGAGGAAGGTATCCCCTTAATAAAGAAAATAGCATCAGCCGAAAGACCACCACGACCACAGGACCATATCCTTTTCATGTAATTTTCCATAACCAAATCACAAAGTAGCTGCCCTATGTCCTCGATAGCCTCACGGATTCCATCTTTGAGGTCTGGATCGACGCTGGGCTATTAGCGTGGACCTTCTCTTTCACATGGCCCTGACGAAAGAAGTCGCAAGGTGTAAAATCACAAGATCTCGGTGCTCAATTGTGATCACCTCTTCGAGATGTAACACGGCCCGGAAACTTTTCCCGTAAAAGATCAATGGTTTTCGTTGCTTGTGTGGAACGTAGCGCCGTCTTGCCGAAAGTAGTCATTGTCCAGATACATACCATCCAATTCGGGCCATTACTGTTGCTCCAGCCTCATTCTCGAAAAAGTAAGGTCCAATGACCCCACCGTACCATAAATGGCACCAAAAAGTTACACGTTGAGGATAGAGAGGCTCTTCAACCATAACTCTTGGGTTTTCCGAGCCCTAGAAGCAACAATTTTGCTTGCTGACGAAGAAGCCACCGAGGTGTGAATGGGCCAAATCACTCGAGATTTTTCGATGGAATTCTTGATCATTTCATGCATTTCTGGGACCCAATCAGCAAAGACACGACGTTGTTGATGATCGGCCGCATTAAAGCCGAATTTTCGCGTGACAATATTTTAAAACTATTTCGTCTGTTTTGAAATATTCGTGTTTTCGCGTCGAACTGGTGACGTCACGCACCAAATGGTTCAAAATAATTTGAAGCGGTTTGAAAGCAGGTAGCGGAATGGTTCGAACTGCAGTTTGAAGTTTGGAATCAGCTGATTGAAGAATATAGGTTATGTTTGTTGGATTTATTTTGTTTTCACCGTTTTTATTTTGAACAAGCAAATTTGTTTCACGCGGCGGTTTCATCTTCAACACTTCAACCCGCCATATCTTTTGATGTACTTGTTGTAATTGTATGATGTGAAGGGCAATTTCGTTCTAAATTAAATACTGGGGATAAATAACGTATTAGGTTGGATGAGGATCAATACCCAATTCATAAAAACACACTCCCAAATAGTGCATAATTTTGGGAAACATCTGATTACCATAAACAAGTAATAGCAAGTCAATCTTGAGAGATAGATATATGCTATCGCCGACTTTTTTGTAAAACTATTTAAGAGGTGCATTTCCGTCATACATTGTATCCACGTAAGTCTTACGGTTTTTGCAGCGCACGTGTAAATAGCTGATTTTGGCTGATTTTTTTGTAATTATTGAAGTTATAGTAGGTATCCTTAATTTTTTCGGGTGAAAAGTATAGCCTATGTCACTCAGGGATAATGTAGCTTTCTAAGGGTGAAAGAATTTTTGAAATCGGTCCGATAGTTTTTGAGCCTATTCGTATCAAACAAACAAAAATACAAATCTTTCCTCTTTATAATATTAGTATAGATAAATAATAACTATTCTTCATTGCATTGAATATTATTTGAATATGACAGCTTTGTTTTAAGAATGCATTGTAACCTGTGACTGTGAAGTAATAAATCACTTCGAGTAGAGCACACCTTTTATTTTAGAATTCTGAAATATTATTTAGTTTTGAAAATGTATGTTCAAATATCGGAAATTGATTTTACGGCTTCTTGCTCTTGATTCAATCAATATGAATATTGCGTATATTTTTTTCAACAAGTCGTTAATCAGGACGAGAACATTCAAATTCATCATAAAATGATTGGTGTCCAATTTGAAAATACAAGATTTAATAATAATATACAAATAAATACACCTAAAATTATAAATATTTTTATTATTATGTGCGTGTATCATGTTTCTAACTTTTAAATTCATAAATTGAATTGACATTTCTATGATGACGTCACCGTTTTGAAATTGTGGCATTTTAGCGATGCATGAACTGGTGACGTTTACTTCGAAATGTTTTTGAAATAGTTTTGAACCATGATTCACGCGAAAAAATGGCTTAAATTCTTCATAAGCCTTAAGACCCAAATATTTATGCAAAATACGGTGTAATGACGTTTCTGGAATGTCTTCCAAATAAAGACGAGGAATGGGCATACCTGATGGGTTTTCTTCAACACTTTCGGCTACATCAGCAGTATCCTCAGCTATTCATGAGCAACGTGCACGGGTTTTATTCTTCACATAACTAACTCGTCCAAACAGCACGAATTATTCCACCAATTTCTGTATAGCGGTTCGACAAGGTGCTTCACGGCGACACAAAAATGTTCCAGTATTACGAACCGTCTCTGCCAAATTTTTACCATGAATCTTAATGATTTCAATGCGTTGTTGTATATCGTTCCATTTTCATTAATGGCGTAATTTCTACTTGTCAAATGTCGAAAAATGACAGCATCAAAGGTGAAATCTACCGAAAAGCGGGATATCGAAAATAACACCTCTTATTGGAAAACCCCTCATTTCACAAAAGTAGTTGACACGACAGAGAGGCAACCATACTACCCATTTAGGTACTGCTGAGAAAAAATATGCAGGGTGCGCAACAAAATTCCCGCTGTTTGTCAATAGTTGGCTCCAGCAGTAAGTGCTGTTCGTTAGTTATTTTGTTTTTTGCGTCATCAACTTTTTGTTATGTGAATAAAGTGATTCTACAGTATGACAAAGCGTGGCCCCACGTTGTTAAACCTGTTGAAACCTATCTGGAAACGCTCAAATAGGACGTCCCAACCCATCCGCCATATTCACCAGATTTTCACTTATTCCGGGCGATGGCACATGGTCTGGTTCATCAGCAGTTCCCCTCCTATGATATGAAGACATAAAAAAATGGCTTGAATCGTGGAAAGCCTCGAAAGATGAACACTTACCGTAACAAATTCGACCTCCACCAGTAAGATGGGCAAGATGAAAAGTTGGCAGCAGTGGTCAAAGAAAAAGTCGATGATCCTAGGACCTAGATACTAGCAGGTTGAGTTCACATTAACGTGGGAAGGAAAAAAACTGTGGAACTTATTTGCGCTCCCAATATTTCTGGAAGAAAATTTCACGTCAACATAGACTCATCAATGCTCAATTTCAAGCCTGATTTATACTCCATTGACTTTTATAATGTTTCCTGGTTGGCTAAGTTTTTTTACTTGAAACTGACGCAGGTTGGTACTCGTGAAATGTCAAACAATTCTCATAGATGTTGCCAATGCTAAGTTCTATTTACTGTTTTTTAACTTTGTAAATGGAGTTAGTTCTTTTATGAGGTTTAACTGTGACGCAGGTTTCATAGTACTACTACATTTTCATACTGGAGTTTTTCAAGTGGTGCAAAAAGGTATTCAAATGTCTCCTGTAGACTTATTTCTTGAGAATTTTGAAAAATGAGGAATTCCATAGGTCCGTCTATTGGGTTATTCGAATACGTTCATTTTTTTTTGAAGGACCTATCACAAAGTAACGGACTATTCTGTCCATTATTTTTCAGTAAAATTTCAACACTCGATTCTCGATTTCCATAAAAGAAAATAGCATAACTGAATCTTCCAACCATGTTTATATGCGTGAAATATTCCCAGTATTAACAGAGAAAAAAAGTCTTCAACATTCGCCAGGTCTCTGGTATTATATGGAAATATATTTTCCCAAAGTAAATACATATACATTTTGATAAGTATGTAGTTAACTGAACTACGACCCCTATGTAGAAAAGACAAATATGCTTAGTTATCTGACAGGAAAATGACTATAACTTAACATTTTCAAAATACACACGGTGAAATGTGTCAGAATGACATGGTTAGCCGGGATACATTATAAAAGCGAATGGAGTGTACAACCATGCCCATGCTAGGGCGGAAATGTTGCCTGCGACAGAAGCATTCTGAAGCGTATGAGTAGCAACCTACGGAAATCCCTCTTAGCTCAAGCCTGAAATACATGATATGATATATTGTTTATCCTGATTACTCCTAGGTCTCCTGAGTAGACCCCTTTGAAACTACAAGCTTCGAAACTTGTAACTTGTGCCGAGTTCGGAGTGAGCATTTGTGTTCTGTGTAGGCTTTGTTACTGTGTCCTTACGTCCCCTTAGGCACAGCACTGTTAATTTTTAACCCATCAGTGGAATGGTGGCCCCTACCGAGACAAGATCTTTCCTAGCTCGGGATTGAATTTCGGTCCTAATCCAATGCTCTACCACTGAGCCAAGGGCACTAATACTACGTAGATCAGAAAGAATGACCAAATTATTTAATTCGCATTCTCAAAATAGCTCGACAATTCAACTTAGCCTTAGAAGAGAGATATTTCGACTGAATTGTTTATTTAATTGAATAGAGGCACTTATAGGCACCTATATTCTCGATTAACTCGAATTCTTCATCAATCGTTTGCTTGAATGGGACCTATAGATCAACACATAACATAATCACCATTTTCAACGATTCACGACAATTTTTGCTCAGTTACCGTCATTCCACACCTAATAATTACTTTGTGATTTATTTGTTTTTTCGTAAAAACTGACCGATGGAACGCTCACGTCCCTATTACGTTCAATGAGTTGAGATATATCCCGAACCTCCAGATAGTTTTGTTTCTCACGCAAACTTAATTATATCAAATTTCGTTCCAGCTCCTATTCATAATTGATATAATAAATTTTCTAGCAATCGTTTTTTCCTGGTAATTGGCGTACGAAACACACCATACGTCGGAATATGAATGAATTATACGAGCATGTCAGACTTTATCTCGACTCTTGGAAATTATTAGCAGAACCATGGAAACTGGGAATGAGATTAATGAAATTGCTTGTCACACTGCCTGACAGCGCTTTTTCACCTCATTGAAATATAATATCCATTTGTTGCCGCGTTGAGATAAGAAGAGTTACTAATTAGAAAGCTGCTCGATATGCAAATAAGCTCATGCAACCTTTTTCAACTTGTTGAGGAGTCATGCATCAGTCATGTTTTTTTCACAAGCGTCAGACTCACAAGGCTGTCATGATGTTGGAAACGACCAGACCAGCGTAGTCAATACTGTATATCTTTCTTTACCTACTCTCATTCTCTACTGTTTCAACTAGATATTGCAATTCCACTGAATCAATGGAGAAGTGCTTTTTCCGACCATTTTTGAGAATTTTTTTTAAACCCTATTTTTAATATTTTCTGAGCATCTCACGTATTCAAATTCATGTCAACTGTATATATGGGAAAGGGGTCCAAAACCGGGTAGCTAAGAAAAAACTGCAACAATTTATTATTTATTCATGTTTATTGATTGACACTTGACTTGTTTATGCCGTAGCATATGAGCCAAACAGTGAAATGAGTTAAACTTGTCCCGTCAATTACACTCAGCCCACTTCCACGGCATGGAGCAGGGAAGTGAGCAGGGAAATGAGCATGGTGAGAATGTAATCACATCACTTCTACTGCCACTCGTGCTGCTACTCGCGTTGCCGGTCACTCCCTAAATTAGCGGTTTTTCGTGCGGCAGTCAAAGGACCGGCAGCGCAAGTGGCATGGAGTGATCACATTCTGCCCAGTTACTGCCGTGCCTGCGTTGCGTACGTTGTCGTATCAATTGATTGAAATCGTTAATTGTTGCGAAAAATGTCGACGGAGTGGAGCAACGACCAAATAATAACATTTCTAGAACACCTTGAGAGTGAAAGAGTGATATGGGATTTTTCTGATGAAAATCATAAACTTAAGCACAAAGTGCACGATGGTTGGAAGGATGTTTGGAATTGAGGAATTAAAGTGAGAAAAAAGTCACTTAGGGCGACATTCAGACCTCTTCTGATGTCAGGATCAGGTGCAATTTCGTCGTCCGCCATTGCCAAAACTTGATCGCGAGAGAAATGTTTGAGCTGAGTGTAAATACTCGCTGCCTTTCCATACTGCCGCAGAAGTATTCCGGGAAATATTTCTGGCAGCGCGAGTAGCAGTGGAAGTGGCTGAGTGTAATTGAGGTATATGAAAAACCAGTACAAGATGAAAAAACCAACAAAAAGAATCATATTCTATTTTACGGTTCTGCCCCGAGGGTTGGGGCAAAACCGGGTACTGCGATCATTCACAGTTAGCACACACGAAATCCTCTGAATCATCTTCTAACGATCCTATACATCCTTCATGTGCCTAGTTCATTTTGGTAGTATAAGAGTACTGCTCTATGCAGAGGGTGTCGTTGTCACCTTGTGATTTATCGTTTTCTTTTTCTGAGCTAAACTCTTTAGCTATTTGTTTCGTCAATTTCTTGTTTTCTTTTTATTTCACAATCTTTTTCTTCACCTGTTGTATCCATTAATTTTGGGTACCAATTCGATATTTTATTTACTTTTTGAAGCAGCCCTTTCTAGAGACATTCCATTCATTCTTTTTTCAACCCTATCTTCAAGATGTGATTGAGAAACATTATAATTATTGGCTGCTTTTTTCTAGTCCATCGTTTTAGAAACAACTTCGATAATTGCTTTTTCCATGTCATCCGTATAGACCAATGTTGACGACTAGTCTTCCGATTATAGGTGCGCACCATATAACTGTGAAACTGTTATAAAGAAACACTTTAACAAATTTTCAAAAATTTAATGCATTTGTCAATATCCATCTGGGGCATAAATGAGTACCGCCTGGTTGTGCCCCACGTGGATTTTCCGGTTTTGCCCTTAGCTCATATTTTAAACAATGTTGAATAATAAAAAACACATGAGAAAAATTAGACTTATATACAGAGTTTCATACAGCCAAACAACCTACATATCACATTATGTATTGTCAATTATCGTAGATCGTAGAATATAGTTAGATCAATCTGTAGGTAGGGATAAATTTAGGTAATAGTATATTATTTTATTAGGAGGAGAAGTGTCCCTTTTCGTGGCGAGCTTGAGTTTATCCGCCGAACGGAGTGAGGCGGATAATTGAAAGCGAGCCACGAAAAGTCACTTCTTCTCCGAATGAAATATGCTATTTTATTTCCAAACGTTTTCAAATTCATGAAAATTGTACATTTGATGTAACTTTATCAAATAAAAATGACGTTTGAATTGGAAGTTTTTGTATTCTATGCATCTATGTTCATGGTAACCAATGAATCTTTTTCGTAGCAACACTTTTCCTGCCGCCGGCGCCGGAGGGAATAGTATATTATTTCATTAGGAGGAGAAGTGTCACTTTTCGTGGCGAGCTTGAGTTTATCCGCCGAACGGAGTGAGGCGGATAATTGAAAGCGAGCCACGAAAAGTCACTTCTTCTCCGAATGAAATATGCTATTTTATTTCCAAACGTTTCCAAATTCATGAAAATTGTACATTTAATGCAACTTTATCAAATAAAAATGACGTTTGAATTGGAAATTTTTGTATTCTATGCATCTATGTTCATGGTAACCAAGTCATCTTTTTCGTAGCAACCACTTTTCCTGCCGCCGGAGGGAAAAGTAAATATTTCTCCGCCTAGGCGGAGAAATAGAACTTTTCGATGATCCTGTCAGTCGAGAACTGACGTTGTTATCGTACGTTTGGAAATAATAGTATATTCTAAAACTAGTTGCAGAATGGGCTCCTATTCCAATACGAATGCGAAATTCGAAAACGAGCGACGAAGGAGCGAGTTTTCGAACGCATGAGTATTGGAATTGCATTCTGCAACGAGTATTAGACGATATTTTCTCTGTTTCATTCAAATTTTGTGAAATTCAATGAAAAAATTCAAATTATAGGTCCTAGTGACTTTCATATTGCATCTTGACAGTTGGTGTGAATGTTAGAAAATACGAAAATTGACATTTCCAAATTGACGTCTGCTGAAATTTAAAAGGATCGGAAGTCATTGCTGACAACCACAAAACGAAAAATGTAACTGAAAACGATGCTGTAATGAATTCATTACAGCACTGTTTTTAGTACTGTAATGAACTCATTACGATACTGAAATAGAGAAAAGTATTTCTCCGCCTAGGCGGAGAAATAGAACTTTTCGATGATCCTGTCAGTCGAGAACTGACGTTGTTATCGTACGTTTGGAAATAAAATAAGATTACATACCAAAGATTCACGTGTTTCTAGACAACACCGATAAATAAACACTCGCACCTATCAGAACTTGTGGAAATACTTTCGTAGATAAGAGATATCATCGTATGCTACGAGAACAAAATTTAACCGACGCAGAGGGGGTCGATTGGGAGTACCCGATTATGCCCCTTTACCCGGTTTTGCCCCCTTTCCCCTACTTTTTCTTTAAATAACATCTAACACATTCTCTGAGTTGAAGGTTTCATCAATTTAGCCACAAAGTGACATGTGCAACGCATAGCACTGTTCATACATGAAAATCGACGTACTTAACAGTGACTTACGACTACGTTAAGATAATAATATGAAACCTCAAATTCCATACAACTCAGTAGTGTCAAAAACCATTATTTTCATTTTAAACTGATGAACTTTCCTTTGAAATATATGAAAGACGGTGAAAAGAGATGAGATATGTTAGAAAGATGGTAAGTAATATTTAGATTAATTACATCGGAAAATATAATTTCAAAACAATGGACTAAATAAAACATCTAGTAGGTTTTGTTTGGCTCCCGCGAGAGCTAATGCGCATGTGCGATAAAGGGGAAGTAGGATATCAAGAAAATATTGGGTAATCGGCAGCACTAACAAAAATTCCATATGGGGTAGCTATGGAACCAATATGACATGCCCCTTCACTTTGCTACAAGAGTTCATGACGCATGCGTATAGCGCCAACAGGCGCTGGATTCAGACACATTTTGTGTAACTCTCATCATTCTATATGCAGGGTGAGTCTTTGACTTGTACATATACCTTAACTGTAGATTCCTCTCATCACAAGAAAGATGCATGACCATTATTTGTAGTTAATGTTTGAATATTAATTATGATCACTCAGTATATTCCAAAGTTGAATTTTTTTTTCTTCTGCATAAGGGTAGCCAATATGTCTACACGAAAAAACATTGTCTGTCTCGTTGGCTTGAAGGGTTTATTCATTAATGGCAAATTGAAAATACTCCTTTTTTTCGATTTTTCGCCATTTTCTCTTAAATGGTTCTCCTAAGGCATAAAATGGTTTTTATAAACTCATCATTATTTGAGCTTCCCATTCAATTTTTGAATTCATATATAGGGTATTACATTGAAAAAAGTGTAACTATGGTCTATATCTTTGTTATCGAACACCCTGTATATGTGAAAACAATTTTAAATTGTGCATTTTATTGCCCTTTACATTTCACGAAAAAAAATTGTTCAAAATGTCTCCATTTACTGCCTCAAAATGAGAACCGAGTCTGGGGTGGGCCACCCTGTAAACTGTTACCAATATGCTAAATTCATTTTCACACTGTATAAAAGCAGAAAAGAATATTTTTTAAATCCACTACACTACATAAGTATGGGAGGGGTAAATACGATCATGGGAGGGGGGAATCAATTGAATTCCATAAAATCAGGTAAACATTGAATGAAATATTTCATGTTGCATAACTTTATCTCAAGTCTTTGCTACTCATTGGAGGGGGGGTTAGTTACCCCCGTCAATACGCCCTTGAAGTGGGAAATCATCTTCACCATCCCATTCTTCATTTTCAATACCGATTCTTTTTTGATTCTGGAACACAGCCTCAGCTCTACCTTGGAGTTGATGGCAGGAGAGATTATCTATTTTTCCACCATAATCCTCATCAGCTTCCTGATGAAGATTCACTTCATCAGGAAGCATGTGGTTATCTGGAGGTTCAATGTGAACATTTCTTAGTTCGTTGAAGTCTTCCAAAAACTGTTTGATTTCTAGTACATCTGTTACCTCCCTTAGGCTCAATCGGCAAAGAAGAATTCTTCTTTTGTAATCAATTTGAAAAAAAATAATATTTAATAAAAAACGGAGTCTAATGGACTAGCGTGACCATATGGTTACATCATCTAAAACCACCTCTACTGGTATTCAAAGACTCTTTTTTTACATGTGAACTTTTATATATTTTGTACAAGTATTCAACAATACAATTACTAAGTTTGTTTACATATTGATATTGAAATATTATTCATAATGTTGTAGAAGAAATATCTTTCATTCGACTTTCTTTTCCCATAATCAACCGTGTAAGTCATATTCCGTGGTTGACCTGCTTCAATCAGCATTGTTGTTTTGATCCATTCGGGTTGAAGAAAGAGGACGGATTTAAGTGGCACATATCCGTGATATTAATAACATGAGCATATATCTTCCTCATTGTTGCTGCCATTTCAATTTCTGGATCACGAACCTAAAGAAAGTTCATACATAGCACCCTCCAAACTTGACCTATCTCTTAGCCCTGTCACAAATGTCGGGGAACCTTAAAAAATTAATGTCGCCTAGAGCCGGAGTGAGGGCGTGGCGAAAGAGGCAAATTTTTTCTAAGAAACTGGAAATTTTCAGATTATGGTTCCCTATTTTTTCCCATTGAGTATGAATGAACTTTGCTCCTCGACCTTTCAGAAGAAGCTTTGTTGTATTACTGGACTTTGTGGTCTTTTACAGTATTGTCGCATCTGCTACCGCTTTGTAAAAAAATTCAGCGATTCTCTCGAAATTCTGAAAAAAATCATGATTGCCATAAAAATTCCGTTAGTACAAAAAGAAATATAGACTATTAGAGTCAGAAGATCTGACAGGCCATGACTGATGTCAACCCTGTCCAATCCACCTGCTTTCAAAATTTTTCCAATAAAATATGTTATTTTCAATAGACTATTTCGGTTGATGCTGTCATTTTTTGTCATTTGAAAGGTAGAAATTACACCATCAATAAAAATAGAATGATACACGTTTCGACAGAACATTGAAACTATTGGTATTCACTATAAAAATGGTGAAAATTTAGCAGAGACTGTTCGTAAAACTCGAACATTTTTGGCTCGTCGTGAAGCACCTTGTTGAACCGCAATATAGAAATTGGTGAAAAATTTGAGCTGTTGAATTGTGAAGAATAACACCTGTGTACGTCGCTCAAGAACAGCCCAGAATATTGCTGCTGTAGCCGAAAGTGTTGAAGATAACCCAATTTTGTCCATTTCTCATCGTTATTTGGAATTTGGCATTCCACAAACGTCATTACACCAATTTATGCATACAGATTTGGATCTTAAGGCATATAAAGTTCAGTTAACACGAAAACTGAAGCCGATCGATCATCAACAAAGTCGTCTTTGCTGATTAGGTCCTTGAAATGCATGAAAATGATCCGGAATTCCATCGAAAAATCATCTTGAGTGATGGGGTCCATTTCCACCTCGGATGGCCTCGTCAATGAGCAAGATTGACGCATCTGGGGCTCGAAAAACCCAAAACTTATTGCTGAAAAGCCTCTCTATCCTCAACGTGTAACAGTTTGGTGCGGCATATGGTCTGGTGGGGTAATTGTGCTTACTTTTTCGAGAATGAGGCTGGAGCCACATTTATACGGTGAATGGATTGCGCTATCGGGAGATGATTAATGATTTTTTATGGTCGGAATTGCATGGTATTGATCTGGACCTTCTTCGAAGTCGGAGGTCAAAAAGCCCTTGATTCTCCAGAGGAAGCAATTGACCATATTCACCGTCGCCATATTGTTGTGCGACAATACCAACTACCCAGGGTCGTCAACATCGAATAAAGAAAGTCACTTATTTCTTAGGACCGCGAAAGTTTGAATGGACATATTTTGGTGTCAGTTTTTTTATTTTTAGATCTATTTTTTGCCGAACAATTACTGACACAACAACCATGGCCTACACTATACTGATATCTACCCATATTTCCCGGATTTTGTCACAAAATACTTAACCAAAGTTTACCACCAATTTTATATAACCTCTCATACCACATACCATACTAATCATAATAATTCTTTAATATATGATACTAATAATCTGATAGTACTTTTGATAAACTCAATATTTCTCCGTTGGGAACACTGGGTAGTTGGTGTTGTCGCACAACAATATGGCGACGGTGAATATGGTCAATTGTCTCTAGTGACTGGTGCTCTAACTGGCCATCTGTTTAACGAACATTTGAAAAGAATGGGTCTAACTGAGTGTTCCCTGTTGCCGTTGGCAAGAACGCGGATGAATCGGCGGAACATATACTGTTCACGTGCGGCAACTTATCTATACTGACTGAGGTTAACACACCTAGGGAACCCTACACCTTCCATCTCTATGGAGAGAGGGACTCCTCCTTGTCGGCCGACCAAAGGCACCGCACAGGAAGAAGAAAGAAGAAGAAGGTCTACGCCAAGAGCCCAGCGTCAATTCAAGATAGAATTCGTGAGGCTATCGAGGAGATAGAGCACTTTGCGATTTGGTTATGGAAAATTTCATGAGAAGTATACAGGGTGACTGGTGACGTAAGGGACAACGGCTAAGTGGAGATAGAGGACCTCAAACTGAATGAGAATTTGTGTTTTAAATGTCCCATAAGGGTATTCGTTTCGGAGATATAGGGTGATTTATGAAAAAAATGCTAAATATATGAACTCCCATATCGTCGTTAATATGATATGTTTTTCGCTGATATTTTACATGTTTGTTCATACAGGACGTGTAGTCGACAATATTGTTAATACAATAAATGAAAATCCTAATACGAGTACTTGACGAGTGGCACATGGATTAGGCTTATCTCAATGGTCTATGTGGAATACGTTGAAGAAAGAAAAATACCAACCTTTCCATTCGCAATTAGTACAGCACTTAGAACCGGGAGATGAAGAACATCGACTTGTTTTTTGTAGATGGGTAGTGAGCCATAAAAGAGATCTTCAGCGTATCCTCTTCACAGATGAATCTCAGTTCACCCGAGATGAAATAAATAATTTGAGAAACAACCACATTTGGTCCCAAAATAATCCTCATCTCAAAAGAGAAAGAAACAATCAAAGACGTTTTAGTGTCCACGTTTGGTGTGGCATTTATAATGGACATTTGATCGGTTCACTTTTCTTTGAATCAAGAATAACTGGGGCTGTTTATTTGGATTTCTTGCAGAATGTTTTGCCTCGTCTTTTAGAAAATATTAATCAGAGAGGTATGATTTTTCAACATGATGGTGCACCTCCTCATTTTGCAAATGAAGTAAAGAATTTTCTGAATAGGGAGTTTCCTGACAGGTGGATTGGTCGGGGAGGTTCTAGGAATTGGCCTGCTAGATCACCCGATCTAACTCCTCTGGATTATTTCTTATGGGGTCATCTTAAGGATACGGTGTATAAAGAAACAATAACAAGCCGTGAACATTTGAAGAGCATAATAACTGAAGCATGCGAAGAAATTAAAACAAATATTCCTCTGATTAGAAAAGCTGTGCTTCATTTGTTCGAGAGTGCCAATAAATGTATGGAGGTGAACGGCTCGCATTTCGAACATTTGCTTACTTGATTTTTTTATGAATTATATTTGCGACTTTTTCTATTTTTGTGTTTGAGTATCCAACTCTTTCATCACCCCATCTACAACAAATTTTATTTTTAAATTTTATATGGCATCGAAATATTAATTGATAAAAATAGATTTCAAGATTTGAAGGAATATTTTGATGCCAGGCTCATTCTAGCGCATCGAATTCAAGGTTTTTTCTATCAGTAGTACTAATTTTCATGATTTGAATATAAAAATATTGGAATATTCTTACTTCAACATATCATAGAAACGAAAGAATATTTGTGCCATTCAAACAAAAAACAGATATTTCATCAGTTTTTTTCCCTCTTTCCAAATTTCTATTTGATTTTATTTTATCTCATGTACCGTGTGATATGAGTGCCCTTGGCTCAGTGGTAGAGCGTTGGGATTCGGACCCAAAAGTCCGGAGTTCAATCCCGAGCTAGAAATTTTCTAGTCTCGGTAGGGGCCACCATTCTCACTGTTGGGTCAAAAATTAACAGTGCTGTGCCTAAGGTGGCGTAAGGACACAGTAACAAAGCCTACACAGAACACAACTGCTTACTCCGAACTCGGCACAAGTTACAAGCTTCGAAGCTTTTAGTTTCAGAGGGGTCTCCTCAGGAGACCTAGGAATAGTCAGGATAAACAATACATCATATCATATTTCTCACTTGACATGTAAATTGAAATTTTTGAGTAGGGGTCAGCAATTTTTTTTTTATGCTGACAGAGAATGTCTGTATAAACAAACATGTAAAATATCAGCGAAAAACATATCATATTAACGAAGATATGGGAGTTCATAGATTTAGCATTTTTTCATAAATCACCCTATATCTCCGAAACGAATACCCTTATGGGACATTTGAAATCCAAATTCTCATTCAGTTTGAGGTCCTCTATCTCCACTTAGCCGTTGTCCCTTACGTCACCAGTCACCCTGTATATGATCCTTTAGTCGTGGTAATTTGGCTGATGATATTTTCCATTAGAAACAGCATAACTTTGTGTTCATAATGAAATAAACATCCTATCATTTATCTAAAAAAATGGCATTTTCTTTACTGTCAAAATAAGACCTCTTATTGGAAAACCCTTTATATTCGAGTACTAGTACTTTATCTCGAAAACGAATCGTTAGTGGTCCCATGTTTATCAGACTTCTTTCCTTAAATTTATGTAAGGATCTGCCTCCGTTTGTACCTCTAATTTAGGAACATCCTTTTCTTTTTTTTTTGTTCATTTTGATTACTGACAAAGTTTAAACGATTTTATTTATATATGAATATGACTTATGGAATAACTAACCCTTTTTATCATATCAAATTCATTTTTAGGTTTGTGCTTCAATGTTTACTTTTTTCGGGGAAAATGAAAGAGTATTGTGAATGAACAAAATTTTCCCCGAGGTATAATCGATGATAATGAAGAACTTGTATCAATTTATTCAAGAAATATTCCTCAGATCGCATTTTGAAAGTTCGCCACATGCGCTTGAGTCCTAGTTCCGGCTCTGATGTCGCCTCATCCGAGACAACGAATTCGGATCTGTACGAGCTAATATTCCTCACGCTACGACGTATATCAATAATGCACACAGCCCGTTTGGTTGTTTTTGAAGTCTTTTCTGATTCTTTCCGGCTGCAGGATATAAGCGGAGAATAATGGTGGTTCTAGTGAATATTTGATAACGATTTTTCTCCCCCGATCATCAATGAGGGTGGGTAAACGTTGTCACAGACTGCTGCGATTCCCACGTCGCTTTGTTGACTCGATGCCACTTATGGCTGCACCACTCCATTGGCCATATTGGAAAAAAACAATGGCGGTCCCAGGTCTGCATTTCCTACAACCGTCGTTGTCGACGTCACGTATATCATATGTTATTTACCAGGGAAACAAAGATAGAATAGTCCTGAACATCTGAACTAGCCTTATTGTTCTCATTCTTCAAATTCACGTTTTTTCATTTTCAGCTGAATGTCTTGTGAGTCCCATCGATTGTCATATTTCGATAAAGAAATATCTATGTTATTGAACGTGACTCAATTTCATACTTACCTAAAATATCATTCAGTATGACTTCTTCATCTGAAATAAAAGAAGACAATTCTCAATCGAGTTGAACAAGAGGACAAAGGACCCCGCACTTTCCTTATGGCGAATGGCTTTCCGTCAAATGTTCTAATATTTTGGTAGAATGTAGTACTCGACCTACTGATCCAAAGTGTCCATGGCCCCAACTCAATCCTATGACTAGTTTTTGAGATACAGGGCGTTGAAGTTGAGAATTACCCACTTTTACTACGCTCGTATCTCGGAATAGGATCGAATGAACTTCAATTTTTCTCAAGAAACATTTCATTCCATCCCCAGAGAGCAACCATATAGACTATAGAGGAATATGACCGGAAATCGTTACGAATACAGGGTTATCCATAATTGAATGCATGCCCGATTTTGAAAGTGTAACATATTATGTCAGTTCCAGAGCGAGAACGTTAGCAAAATGAACTATTTCACTAAGTAGTGAAGAGTTCCAAAGCCCTTTTTCGAATTTCCAAATGAAGAGTTCCAAAAAAGTAAGAACAGGCTTGATTTTTTTATTTCTTAAGACAACGTTTCGAGGGCTATTTCCCCCATCATCAGGTCTAGAAAGATAAATTTTGGTGGTGATCTTTCACAGGAAAACTAAGAAAATGTGATGATAAATCTTTCTCTTACCAGTCCAAGTTTTGAAATTTACAGCGATGGCATTATAGTCAATGAAAAACATTATACAAAACAAAAAGGACAACACGCTTGACAGATTTTACATTTGAATAAATAAAATGAATATACTAATGTACACATCATCCACAATGGTTTGAGATATATGTTACATTCATTTTATTTATTCAAATGTAAAATCTGTCAAGTGTTATGTCCTTTTTGTTTTGTATAATGTTTTTCATTGACTATAATGCCATCGCTGTCAATTTTAAAACTTGGAGTGGTAAGAGGAAGATTTATCATCACATTTTGTTAGCTTTCCGGTAAAAGGTCACCACCAAAATTTATCTTTCTAGACCTGATGATGGGGGAAATAACCCTCGAAACGTTGTCTTGAATAATAAAAAAATCAAGATTGGATTGAGGATCAGTTGTTTTTGTTCTCGATGCTCCAGATCCTGGAAAAATAAAGCCTGTTCTTACTTTTTTGGAACTCTTCATTTGGAAACAATTTCAATAGATATGTTGTTGTTACATCGAAAAAACCTGGAATACCCAGAATTCATACTGGGTGATCCATTATTATAGAAACTATTCACAATGAAGGTTAAGTTGACACCCTGTATTTTTGGGTTGATTTAAGGTGTTTGTTGGATTTTTTTCAGAACATATCATCATGGACTTCAAAGAATACAGGGTGATTCAGTAATGAAATAAACTGTGAACCTCACGAAAATACCCAAAAACCATCTTTTTTTCATTACCCTCTATTTCAAGATCAACTCCGTTAAGGTGGGGGTTTTCTTTCACCAATTTACTTGATATAAAAACATCAATACGGGTGAGAGTTCTTATCCACTTCCTATGCCAACATTTTTTTTATGCTGCAGTATTGTAGTAGTATATATTCTTCTTCTTTAAAACATTCCAGGAATTATTTGCGGAAAGAAACACGATTATTATCTTCCACTTTTTTGTCAATCAAAATCATAGACATAGACAAACACTATCGAAATTACGAAATAACGATACTTCCATAGCAACGAAGTGAAAAATAAATATGTATCTACGAATTCACTAGACGAGGGACGCTTGTAGGAACGTTTTTATACTTTCAATTTGAATTCAAATAGTCACATCCTATTCAAAATTAGAAAAAATATTGTGTGAAACACGTTGGGAAACAATATTTTTCGTAATTCGCGTTCTTTTGCGCAACTCGCTCCGCTCATTGCGCAGAAATACGCTCATTACGAAAAATAATGCTTTTCCCAACTGGTTGCACAAATAGCTATGTATTAAATTCCCTGTATGCGCATTCGCCATTTAGCAACCACCAACATTATGATAATCAAAATTATCTCGTATAACTGAAGGTTCATTGGTGACATTAAAGAATGAATAGGTAACAGCATAAGCATAAGTTAAAATCAAAAATGAGCTGTCAGAAATCCAAGTGAACATTTTTCAGTATTATTGGGACTTGAATTACTGATTAGTCCTTCATGATCTCGCTGACTGTGTATGATATTCTCCTCAGTTAATTATCATATTTCACTATGGTCCATTTTATCAAAAAACGGAAAATTCTTCATTCGAAACCTGAGCCCTCATTATCAAGGGTTCAATAATATTGGATGGATAAGAAAGGGGGATTTCGAACCAGAATTGGAGACATAAGAAGTGAGGAGAAATAGGAGCGTTATTATTTCATCTAAATTTCACTACCATCTTGAATTATATCAGAAATTATAAAGGAATTTAATCTCACAATACAAATGAAAATTTCATAAATACTCCCAAGGTGAATCATAATAAATCAGCTCCTTTATTCGGCTGAGATCTGCCCCGAATGATAACCATTTTAGCCTCATTAAATTCCCCGACAAGATTTATGGAAGAATTCCCTCCTTATATAACCGCTCCGTCTTAATCTAAAGTGATTAGCTGCTAATATTTTGATGTCATTTCGGAGTAATCTCCTTGGCGGTTACATTGAGGATTTTCCCCCGACGGAGGGGAAAAGGGAAGAAACTTTGTATCCCTTTTGGTTGCGAACCTATTTCATATTTTATCTTCGGCATATCGACACCAAATAAATAAGAATTATAGATCATGAACTATGGAATAATCTCAACCTTCTCTTGATTTTCAAGAATTTTTCTTTCTATTTCCCGTCCATTCCCCTCGTGGTTTGAGTTCTACATTTTGTATCGGAGTTACGAGAAATCCAACACATACAGGGTGTCCTGAAAACAATGGATAAGCTTGCGATTATAGATAGACACTGTCGTGGTCTTACTTATTCCAAATTTTGACCTTAATGAAAATTCCACGGTTATCGAGATATTCATGGTTTTCGTATTTTTAGAAAATTTCCAAGTGCGATTATTTTTTCTAGTGCCATTTCCAGAAATGGAGAGGTATTTCGATATGGTTTTTTTTTAATTTCACATGAGATAGTTCAGCTATCGGAAACAAAGACTCAAATTCATCAAACTAGTGTTAGAAACTCGTGAATTACAAAGGAAAATTGGAAACTAAATGAAATTTCCTTCAAGTTTGATGAGCTACAGTGTAAAAAAAATGTAGGACGCCCCTGGTAGACATCATCTTAAAAACTTGCTCAGTTCTTGCAGATTCCAAAAAGGTATCATAAGCCTAGGCATTCTGTAGTTTTTCATTCTCGTAACTACTTGATTACCAAATAGTCGAAAAATTTCGAAAAACTGTTTTTGTTTTAATCGTTATTCTGAGCTCATGTGTTAAAGTCAGGAGGCCATTTTTGTTGGAATCTAGTGGGAAATTACGAAAATCATTTTTAATTTGAAAAAAGCAGTAACGTATCGTTTCTCTGGTTGAATAGAAATATGGCATTATTTGCATTCAACACCCTGTATCTCGAAAACCTTACCGGACCTAATTGTATTTGACAAAATTTCTTATTTTCTTACATTCTGTACAGTGTTAAAAGGAAGGTATCAACTTAAAAAATACCCTGTGTTGCATAGCTGGGAAACTGAAAACCCGCATATCATGAGGAAAAATCGATCACAGAATCCATTTAAATCCAACTTATGGACTGGAATTATTGATGGCCGGGTGATCGGGCCTTATGAACTTCCCGCCACACTAAATAGTGAGATTTATCTCGATTTTTTAGAAAATCAATTAAGCGACCTATTAGAAGATGTTCCCTTGGCTATAAGGCGGAATATGTGGCTCCAAAATGATGGGTGCCCAGCTCATTACGCAGTAAGAGTGAGAAATAACCTGAATGCAAAATACCCTCAAAGGTGGATAGGCCGGCTTGGCCCTATTTCATGGCCCCCGAGATCACCGGACTTAAACCCCCTGGATTTTTTTTATTGGGGTGCCTAAAAGATCTAGTCTACTCCAAGCCAATATCTTCGATTGAGGAGTTACGGGCTCGTATCCAAAATGCAGCGGCTCAAATTAATACGTCGCATTACGCGCGTCGCATTAAAAGTGCGTTTATTAAAAGGTGTAGAGCGTGTATAAGGGCGCAAGGACGTCAATTTGAACATTTATTATGAATAAATGTTCGATATGAATAATGAACTTATTGTTTTATTTTGCATTCTTCATTCATTTCCAATGAATAGTAATTTGGTATTAGTATTGAAGTTCTTTGAAAGATTCATACTTTTGCTATTGAAAAATAACCATAAGTTTAAACAAATCAGAATAGCTAGGTATAATCATACATTTACATTAACACATGAGCTCAGAATAACGATTACAACAAAAACAGTTTTTCACAATTTTTCGACTATTTGGTAATCAAGTAGTTACGAGAATGAAAAACTACAGAATGCCTAGGCTTATGATACCTTTTTGAGATCTGCAATAACTGAGCCAGTTTTTAAGATGATGTCTACCAGGGGCGTCCTACATTTTTTTTACACTGTAGCTCATCAAACTTGAAGGAAATTTCATTTAGTTTTCAATTTTTCTTTGTAATTCACGAGTTTCTAACTTTTTACACTAGTTTGATGAATTTAAGTCTTTGTTTCCGATAGCTGAACTATCTCATGTGAAATTAAAAAAAAACATATCGAAATACCTCTCCATTTGTAGAAATGGCACAAGAAAAACTAATCGCACTTGGAAATTTTCTAAAAATACGAAAACCATGAATATCCTCGAAACCGTGGAATTTTCATTGAGGTCAAAATTTGGAATAAGTTAGACCACGACAGTGTCTATCTATACTTGCAGGCTTATCCATTGATTTCGGGACACCCTGTATATTATTTTCATAATCTGTCAACTGTTTGAATGACCTTAAACATTGTATTGTTCCAAGAAGAGAGCAAGATTTGAATTGCGCGTCATGTTTGACAGTCATAATGTCACATGATTATGGTGTGACAGACCGAAAGGCGAAAGTTGACAGATGGGAGTTATGTTCTGGTGGAATAATTGGACCGTTTGTCTTCGGAAACGAAGACGGTAATGCAGTAACGGTGAATGGCGAACGTTATCGTGCTATAATAATCACACAGTTTCTTGTGCCTCATTTGAAAGCTATTGATATTGACGACATGTGGTTTCAGTATTTTTTTCATTTTTATATCACGCGCATTATGACGTGGGCCCACGTGTTACCACGTCAGTGTAGTCTGTATTCACCTCAACTTGTCCTTGTTGAACTCAAACACACCAAAATCTAATGAGATATTCTTCTCAGCCTCTTGAACCAATGCCATCCATCTCTCCTACCCTCTCCAAACACCACCATCTTCACGAGAGCGAAAATGTCTCCAGCAGGAGGATGATTATTCCCGACATTGTAATTATTTTCATCCCGTATAAATCCTGCATTCCGAATGAAAGTTGGAAAATATTTCCCCTTATAATATGCGAACGCCAATTTTGAAATATAAAGAAGCCCAATTATGGAGAGCGTATCCTGGGGTAAACTCCATATACCTACGTTGTTGCTCTAGCGTTTGTGAGCAATTTTGTGATAAATTGGAATCTTGAACTCTCTGAGTGCCGTCAGTTCGCCCTCCAAATATTAAATATCGAATCCACCTTTGAAAATACACAACAAAGATGGTCCACTTCAGAAGCGGTGGAAAAATAATGATTGTTAAATTCGTTACTTTTTCCTTGATATAATATAATGATTCTTTCATTACATTTCTATCTAGATTTGATTCGGATATTCTTTCGAATTGTTAGGTTTAATTGGACAGAGTAAAAGAATCACGTTTTGTTTTTGTGAATTTTTTAGCACTGCAATTAGAACATGTTCAACCCACGGGGACAGGGCTGAAATGGTCGAATATTCTGAAACTCACTGGTAGACACTTCTGTTTAGAAATTAATTGAATGAATAATCAATGTATTAATTGAGTGCAAAGTCTATTGATGGCCTAGAAGTAGATGTTTTCGGAGTTAGAGATATGTGTTAACGTATTATAGTTTCCGCATCGATATTCCTCAGGTTGGCCAAGACCATTTTAAACTAAGAAGATAATTCAAAAATCGTATTAATGCACACCGCTGTATGTGCTATAGGAGGCAGCTTCTTAGGAAGGAATAGTGGCGTAGCTAGATAGTCCGGGGCTCTGGTGCAAAAATCGAAGAGGGGCCCCTTAATGAATTGTTTTCGAGTCAAAATATAAATACTTCGAAGAAGCAAAGTAACTTATTGAAAGTACAATTGAGGAGTATACTTGAATAAATTATGTTGTTATTTATGTGTTTGAGTAGGTATATTATATTCATTTTATTAATGTTATATTAATGTGGATGAAAACGAGGGCTTTGAAAACATTTTTTATAGATATTTACTATATGTACAAATATTCACAAAAAAATTATCATTGTCAATATGACCTTCTAGCCTTATTTTTCTTATTGATACGTTAGACTCAGATGATTTGGTGAAATCACAATAAGAATAAATCATTCAAGGAATGAATTCAAATTAATTATTGAGGATTCGAACCTAGAGGTCCATCAAGGGTAGATTTGAGGTCATTTATTCCTTCGGAAAAAATATGTTTACAACCTCTTTCTAGACCTACTCTTTGCGAAAGATTCAATGACTTCACTCAAATCTAGACTTGATGCAGTTTCATTTCCAATTGATAGGTATAAGCCATAAATGTCGCAGTTGAGCTTGGCTCATAGTGTTCAGCAAATAATTTTATATTATTCTTAATTTGCTGAAAGATCTTTCAACTTCTACAGAGGTGACAGGAAGATTGTATGGAACAGAAATATTGCTGTAAATACTTCTGTTAGATCGCATTCCAGCATTCCGTATTTCCTTATTATTTTCATACAGAATTCACGAATTGTCCATGCCTTATTCAATTCAGGTAGAAATAGGTTATAAATATTAAGAACTTGAATTGAAAAGTTGGTCCCTTTCATATCGCAATATTCACTTTGAAATTGGTCGAAGCTTTGAATTACAGTTTTTTCGTCTACCTATATATCTAGTAGAAATGATGGTAAAAATTCCAAATTTTGTTGACTGCAGTCATACAACCGAAACTTCAATTCAATCAATCAATCAAATCTTTATTGTACTACAGGCTCAATACAATAGCGTGTACTCGTCAATTTTCAACATAAATAACACATTATTAAAATAAATATAGACATAAAATGAACTTACAGTCTAGGACAAACTATACTCATATCACAGATAGGTTTGTGTCGCAGAAAAACTCTGAGAGCGAATAATACGCTTTTTTACAAGGAGCGCCTTCAATTCTCTTTTAAATTTAATGAAACTTAATAGTTTCCAATGATTCGGCAGTTTGTTGAAAACTGCAACCGAAATATAAGAAGGCAACATTCTAAAATTGAGAAAGTATTGTATCGAGCACTCTATTGAAAATATTTATTTCGGAAAATTCTCCCCTGCTTCGAAATCGGTGATCGGAAGCTAATTCATCGAAATATTTTTTACCTTTTTTTTGTCTCTTTTCTTCGAAATGGGGATCTTTCCATATGCTATGACATTTTCTCTAGCCTTGCACTTGAAGGACTCGAAGTCACTCCTATAAATTTTTTTCTTTGTATTCGTCTCTTCTAAAGCTCTGCATACGTCGTCCAAACTGACATCGCATTTTTGTAATACTTCAGATGCATAATTGATATCATTGAGAATGCGGTGCATGAAATCGCCGAGGAAAATAAATTAAAAATTCATCTTTTTTTATTTCTGCTTGTTTTCGCTCTCATTTGCTAGAATTTTTCATACCTATTTCAGCTAATGCACGAATGATATAAAAAAAAATGAAATTTGATTGCCGAAATTATGTTAACCCTATACTGGACCATCTAGTCGGATTAAGTTTTTTTAGATAGGTGTCCGATTCACCAGTGAATTTTGGCAATAAATCTCTACATTTGATGATATTTCGGAAAAAAACATTTTTCAACAACTGAATATAATAAAAACAATATTATTCACATAATAGATCACAGAGAAAAATCAAAGATTGAATTTTTTTTCAAGTTCAAACGCGATTTGATGGTCAGCGCTTGGGGGCCCCCTGAGGTCGGGGGCCCTGGTGCACTGCACACTCTTTCACCCACGTAGCTACGCCGCTGGCGAAGGATAACTGAAGAAGACACCGGAGTAGGCCTATTCGTGATGGAAACAGTACAAGGCAACTGCTGAAAGAACTACGTAAGTTGGTGGTAGTCATTTGAGTAATGGTGAAAATTTCACTAGCTTGTGATATAGTACTACATTGTAGAATAATGAAATAACAAATTTACTTACTGACAAAGAAAGTGCAACACCTAGAAAGAGATGTTTAAGTTTTGATTTTTTTTTGGAAAATTGAAGATAGTAAAGCCAGGAGTGAATGATTAAATTTGGGGAAAAAAATCGTGAAGGTTTTTTCATGTAAACATTTTTTGCTACTTGATGAATATTGTAGTCGTTTCTGCGAATGTTTTACATTTAACAACAAACCAGCGGTTCGGAGATATCTGAAGTCGATGTTTATAGTTGTTCGTAAACTGCCCAGAGCACGTGTACGCGATGATCGCCAGCTAAGTGAATTTGAAAGAGATCGAATTATTGGTCTACGAGAGGCGGGGTTGTCATTTCGAGAAATCGCTAATCGTACGATCAGAAATCCAACTACTGTTATGAGATGTTGCCAAACATGGTTTGATAATACCCAAAATCGAAGAAGAGTAGGCACCGGACGTCGAAGGGGCACAAATTAAGTTCAAGATCGACTTATGGCCATTAGAGACCGATTTGCGACAACTCAATTTTTGGCTGATGAGTGGAGGAGAACAAGGCCATACTGTAACTGTCCAAATGGTTTACCGCAGGATGAGGTCTTTTGGACTACAGCATAATCGACCCCATCTTGTGCTACCTGCGACGGTCTAGCATCGCCGGCAACGATAACAGTGGTGCAGAGAATGTCAACACTGGAATGGGGAATGGCACGAGGTCGTCTCTTCTGATGAATCTCGATTCTCTTTGGGTGCACATGATGGCCGAAGAAGGGTTAGACGACGTCAGGGATAAAGACGTGAACATCAGTTTGATGTTTAGCATCATGTACATGGAACAGTAGGCGATATGGTATGGGGTGCTATTGCACATGAAAGTGGGTCACCTTCAGTCTTTATTGGAGGTAAACTGACAGAGCTGCGTTAACATCAAGAAATAGTGGAGCCATATGTTCTCCCTTACCTCAACCGGCTCGAGAATCCAATATTTCAGCAATACAAGGTGCGGCATGTTGTCGTCATGTATCGCAAACTCGCATCATTGGCCCTTACTTCTTCGAAGACGTTAATGGTCGTGCTGTTACCGTGAACACAGAGCGGTACGTCGAAATGATCAACAACTTCTTTATCCCCGAATTACGACGGCAACGTGTTCCAATCCGACGTGTGTGGTTCCAACAGGATGGGGCGACCGCCCACACAGTCAGAGCATCAATGGACGTTATTCGCCCTCTCTTCCCTGGTCGCCTTATTTCCAGGTTTGGCGATGTTCATTGGCCTCCCCGGTCCCCAGATTTATCCATATGCGATTTTTTCTTATGGGGACACCTCAAGGCTAGAGTATACGAGACCAAGCCCCGAACTCTGGACGAATTGAAAAGGGCTATTCGCGTGGAAGTTGCCCAAGTTGAGAGAGCGATGTTGGAGAGAGTCTACGCGAACTTCCAAGAGCGCCTCCAGCACTGCATCACCGATTTCGGCCACCACATGCCTGATGTGATTTTCCACACTTGACTGTCTCAAATGCTATTTCCTTGAGAATCTGATTCCGTCAATAAATGTGTTTTTGAGTAAAAATTAACGCTTTTATTATTTTTTTAAAACCATCCATCCTCCGTGCCGCACCCTGTATAATGGTCGACCTCATATTGCCAGAGTAAGTTCAAACTGTTTTTAAGCGACCCATGTGAATCTTTTGCCATGGCCGCCCATATCCACCGATCTTTCGCCCATAGAGCATGTTTGGGACACCATGGGTTAGACGGCTTGGAAACTTATCCCAGCCCCCACGGACTTAGGCGGCTATGAGCTATGAATAATAGGTAGTTTGGGATAGAATCCTTCAAGAAGAAGTAGACTATCTTATTGCATCAATGTCAAGACCTTTTGAGAAGTGTATAGATTATCACGGTAGATAAACACATTATTAACAAATTTATTGACACAAATTGTATATACTATCTATGTTTTACCGAAAAAAATTAAAATTTAAATAGCTCCTTCTGGGAGTTGGAGTTTCTTTGTCACATAGTATATGTATATGTAACATTCATCCGAATGCATTCGATCGCCATCAAATCAGGCATCTTTCAGAATAATACACTTGAGAGATGTCTTCGAAAGAAGAGTATTTAATTCAAAGACAAAACGAGTGTCTTTTCCATCCTGCTTACAAAACATTTCTTTCATTCAGGGACCTTCTTCGAAATAACTAATTGTTGAATCCCCTATAATATAAGTTTTCAGTAGCAAATTTTAACGACCTCTCCCTGAGGCAAGATTTGTTTATTATTTCAAGTATTGCGGTGTACCACAAAATCCCGGAAACTCTTGTCTCATTAATCCATAACCCCAAGCAATCTCAATAATGAGTATATACTTTAAGGCGCTGTGAGTAACAGTAGCATTGATATTTCGAAGGATTAATTTCATAATTATCATTCATTCGTATTTCGTATACGATTCGTTCTTTCAGTGAAGTTGCGAAATAAGAAAAGAGGAAAGGGAATATAATTGAACAACTTGGTGATTTTGGCATTTCAAAGTATGGGGTCCGCTCATTTTTTGTTCGGCATCTTTTTTCTTTCTTCATAATGGGTTTTCCAGTTCGAAATGGTTTTAATGGCAACGCTGTATATTATTTGCTGATATTTCTTAGGTCATTTGTGTTCGCAGGTTGTTCTATTCAATTACGAAAAGGCAGAGGCTCCTATAACGTTTAGGAATTGTTTTATGAAAATCAGTGCTCATTTGTGAATACTGAGGTAAATTTCAGAAAAATTCATGGATGACATTATTTATTTAATCGACTCACCATACGTTGTATTACAGACCAAATTCAAAGTGAATTCTCTTAACACCATACAAGAGTACTAGTTTGACTAAGAAATGAACGCACAAAAGAAATTGATTTGGTAGCATTGAGTGCAAAAGAAAATGCCAAACTTCGTTCTCAACAACTGAATCTTTCAACACGGATTATTTTGAGGAAGGATTTGGGTTTACATCGTTAAAAAATTCATCTTGTTCGAGACCTGAAGCCTATTACTTTCCGATTTACAATACAAAAAAGAAATGAAGTGAAATTGTTGAGGATCTTGGGAAATTTTCCTTGTCAATAGTGGTGTGAAAAGCACTTCATTTTCTGAAGACGAAGATATGAAGTGGCTGGAACTAACGGTGCTGGAGTATTGGGAAGGTCGTACTGGTCGTACCAGACTTCATCAACCACATGGAACCATAAAAAGTCCACCAAAAGAATAAATTTTTTCATTGGCTATTCTCGAGCTGATTTGAAAACGGTGGCTTTTGCCTTCAGAGAGAAAAGTAGACACACCTACACAAACTAGGTATCATTACCATTCAGGTGTTCCTTGTAGAATGACAAGATGACAGAGTGATTCCTAGGTAATGCACTCACATATACAGGATGTTCCTAAATAAGTGTATCAACGGTCAACTGTAGAAGAAAATAACATTTTTTTCTCCTCCATTTTTTCCTCCGGTTCTTCGTTCCAGAGATAAAGGGTGTCAAAAATCTATATTTTTTCAGTTTTTTGCTAATATCTCAGGAACCGTTCGAATTACGGAATTGGGTTTTGGACACGCATGGTCACTAATGATAGCTACTTTCTTGCACTTTACTCGGTTTCATTAGACGTGCCAGTGGCGGAGATATTGAATTTGCACAAAGTTTTTACTCACAACTCTTACACCACTAGACAAATTTATATTTGCACAGAATATTCTGATGCGCCCTTGTGTTTTACATAAAAAAGGTACTGTTGGTTCATCAGTCTAAAGTAAACCGTTTTCGAGAAAACTGGCATTTTATGATCAAAAACAATTTGCCAACGCATTGTAAATTTCTTGTGCTTGGAAAACAATTTCAATAAAATTTGAGAACTAGGTTTTTAAGTTCAAATTGCAAAGTTATTTTTCAGTATTTTTAGCGATCATAGTAAATTATCTCTACCCATTTTTTCAATTACAAAAAATGTACAGTGGGTTATTAGCAGATTGTTTGAGATGATAAATTGCCCGGTTTTTCGAAAACAGTTCACCTCAAGGTAATGAACCAGGATTACCTTTTTTATGTAAAACACATTTGCTCGTCAAATAAAACCGGGTAAAATGAAGCTATTATTGGGCGACAATGTGTGCAAAGAAAATCAATTCTCATTTTTTCATGGGAAATTTACAGTGGAGCGTCGATACACTTATGTATAGTATTTGAGTGCCTTACATTCTAGGCTAAACCAAACAGATTTTTCAGAAACTCGATAATCTTGATGGCCTCAGGGATCATTACTCAAACGAAAAGAATTTTTTGATATGAGTATTGAAATAAAATTTTCAATTTGAAATTCCCTTCTGGGTTTTTGGATGCATGTTTTTCGTGTTTGACTTCAATTTTTGATCTGTGATATATGTATGTAATTTGATGATATGTTTTTATTTCCAAACGTACGATAACAACGTCACTTCTCGACTGACAGGATCATCGAAAAGTTCTATTTCTCCGCCTAGGCGGAGAAATATTTACTTTTCCCTCCGGCGGCGGCAAGAAAAGTGTTGCTACGAAAAAGATTACTTGGTTACCATGAACATAGATGCATAGAATACAAAAACTTTCAATTCAAACGTCATTTTAATTGATAAAGTTACATTAAATGTACAATTTTCATGAATTTGAAACCGTTTGGAAATAAAATAGCATATTTCATTCGGAGAAGAAATGACTTTTCGTGGTTCGCTTTCAATTATCCGCCTCACTCCGTTCGGCGGATAAACTCAAGCTCGCCACGAAAAGTGACACTTCTCCTCCTAATGAAATAATATACTATCATTTCCAAACGTACGATAACAACGTCACTTCTCGACTGACAGGATGATCGAAAAGTTCTATTTCTCCGCCTAGGCGGAGAAATATTTACTTTTCCCTCCGGCGGCGGCAGGAAAAGTGTTGCTACGAAAAAGATTACTTGGTTACCATGAACATAGATGCATAGAATACAAAAACTTTCAATTCAAACGTCATTTTTATATGATAAAATTACATTAAATGTACAATTTTCATGAATTTGAAAACGTTTGGAAATAAAATAGAATATTTCATTCGGAGAAGAAGTGACTTTTCGTGGCTCGCTTTCAATTATCCGCCTCACTCCGTTCGGCGGATAAACTCAAGCTCGCCACGAAAAGTGACACTTCTCCTAATGAAATAATATACTATTAATTTTACATGTGTTAATATTGGGTACCATTTTAAATGAAATTGCTCTGACAAGTGTTAACATTTGATGGAATTGTAGAACACGAATGAAGATTATGAATTATGATCCGAATAAGAATCATTTTCAATATATTTTCAGATATTTTTCATCAAATTGAGAATTTCCAAATCTATTTTTTATCGCATAAATTGACAGTTCATAGAAAGTTGAAGAACCTCTCGTGATCATACAAATTCCTGAAAACCCTTCAACCACTTTCCCCGACCAATTTAATAGAAAACTGAACTTTCTGAAATACTCGAAGTTCCAATCGTGAGTTCAGTTTCGCGAAGTAATTTATATGGGACGTAAAAAAAGCTCTCTTTAATAATCGTATTATTTCGTACTGATACACATAATTTATTACCCTTCGAGTTGTTTTCAAGACTGCGCCAACTGCCTGGCGGCTACTTTGAATAATGCCAGATTATGATTATTTGTAGCTCCCACTGCGTTTGAGGAAGTGCCTGATTAACATAATTCGTTTCAAATGTAGCTATAAATCATCGGCATCCTCATCCAAGATTAATTAGTACGGTGTGGAGTAAAAGCTGATAGGTTCTTTGAAATCCAATCGGATTGTTGCTTCATAACGCGACAAAATGGGTCAACATCGGCTTTTCTACAACTTCTTTATTAACTTAGTTACTTTAGTTTATTTATTGGGACGTCGTTCCCAAAGTTTTCAGTATCAAACTGTGATCACCTTTAAAGTATTGGGTGCAAAAAATATCAATTGACTTTTGAAATTGTTGGATCCAATGATCGAAGTATAATTTTTTATGTCATTATTTTGAGGCTCTGAATTGGGGAAAGGCAACCATTTGATTGATTGCAAATACTTTAACATTTCCAATCTGTGGAGTGTGGAGTGATGAAAGCGAGAATTCCAGTTAAAAAAACAATAAAAATAAAATAAAATTAAAATTTGGGATTTATGGGTTTCAGATTTGCCTGAGCTTATGTAGCTTGACCGGAGTACCATATAACACAGTTCCGAATGAATATGAGCAACTTACACCAGTTACACCGGTGAGATTCAAAAGAGATCAAGGCTCATCTCCTGCACAATATGAGTATATAATTTTTCCGTTCTTTTTATTCAGTATGAGTATGTAAGTATTTCATTTTTTTAATGTCTCCGCCAGTTTATCGAATCTCAGTGTTCAAGATTATCCTGTCTGTTTTAATTTCTTTTATTTTGTGAATTCTGCTCTATATTAAATTATACTAACCAATTTTTTCGTACATTTATATCACATTGTGTTTATTTTTTATGTGCTCATTCGAAGATGTAATTGGAAACAAGGGTTAAGTGGTAGAACACCTTCTTGGTGAACTACCCCGTGAGATTTCACTTCTTTTTTTGAGAAAAAGACATAATTATTATTTATTATTATTTTATCTTGAGACAAAATATTTCGAAAATCAATCGACCAGTTAAGATCTAATGAATCATCGGCACTTAGAGTGAAACAAAATGTATGTATTTTCGAATTTTCAGCCGGGAATGGACCGAAACGATGAAGTTCGTCTAACGGATGACGAATACGAGATATCTCTCGAACGAAAAAAACCATAAACTTGAATTTTTCACGGTAGGTTCGAATCTCGAATGCCGCGGTGGATTTCGTTAATTGAAATTTTGCACAATTACGTATAAAAGATACGAACAACGGTCAGAACCCTAACCAGATCTAGCGAAAATATTCGGGACCATAGACGGTTTCTTTGAAAGCTTCTATCAAATGTTCATTCAATTTGATTTTCGAACTGGCAGATGTGAATCCACCTACAAGAGCGATCTACCCATCGAGGTCAATGAACTAACGCGCAAAAGCTTTACATTACCTCCGTGCTAAAAAATGTTTTGAGTTGTTCTTTAATGGAAACATTTGATCAATAGACGATCTCAACGATTAATTTGTCATTTAAGTTCACCGCCGAAGAAGAAACCTATAATTATTGAAATATTCGACTGAAAAGTCGAACTTTTATTTCCGTTCAGTACCTACTGAATACCATAATCTAAATCTGATTAAATTCATACGGTTTTGTCATTAGTTGAAGTTACAAAGTTTACCTTTTGAATCACAAACAAAACTTCCATTATAAATATCCAGTGGAATCGTTTTTCCTTCGAAGTGAATCGTTTATTTATAACTATTTTCATTTTCAACTGAATTTATACATAATGGCCCTAATTTAGGAAATATCCATTTCGTATCTATTAACCATGTTGATTCATAATGAATCAGTTTTCTCGAATTGCCTCCTTTATCAGACATCAAATAGAAAGATTAATATAAACGAATTTCCATTCAGGTTCGTGCACATCCCCCTCCCTACTTAATATATCGTACCAGGCCGGTCCTGTTTAATAAAAAAGAACTTAGGTGAAATCTCGTTTGAAATACGACAGGAAGCGTGGGGGTGGGAGATATTGGGGGATGGAAAGATCGGGGACGCAGAGGGATATCGATCAGACGCAGTGGCGTTCAGGATTATGGCGTCTATAAGAAGAGTATTTCTCCTTTTTTATTCTAATAATAATTTATTTTCAGCTTGCTTGCAATGCCGTTGTCATTGAGTACCTACTCTCTCATCTCATCTTCGTTATTGAATTGAAACAAAATCCATACTTATTATCCTTTGAAAAACCATGAATTATTGTGTGGATATATTTGAGCTACAACATTCAATATATCACTTTAATTATTTGATGAAAATGAAAGAAATTATTACATAAGTAATATTGTCGAGAGTCTAAAATATTGCATTTGTAAATGTTACAAAAAACTGTTTTGACTACGAAAAAATACCCTTATGTTTTCCTCGATGTTATTCCAGATGGTACCATAAAAACTACGCAAAACACTTTCTGGGACAATGCTAGTTTCTTCAGAACGCTTCTGAATTCTTCTACTGATTTAACACTTGACAATTTGAACGTTACGGACTAGGTATACTCCATTCACTTTTATAAAGTATCCCGGTTGGAAAAGATTCAGGTTTATCAAGTTTTTTTACTTAAAACTAAAAAAACTGACGTAGGTTGGCACTCGTGATATGTCGGTAATGTCAAAATAATTCTCACCGACGTTGCCGATGCTGAGTTCAACTGTGAAACAGGTTTCGTAGTACCAATACAGTTTCATATTGGAGTTATTCTAGCTTTGCAAAAAGGTATTTAAATGTCTTCTGCAGGCTTATTTCTTGAGAATTTTGAAAAGTGGGGAATTCCAAGGGACCGTCTGTTCGTTCAGAAGTTTTTCTGTCGGGTTATTCGAGTACTTTATTCTTTTTTCGAATGAACTATCACAAAGTAACGCACTATTCTGTCCATTATTTTTCAGTAAAATTTCAACACTCGACTCTTGATTTCCGTAAAAGGAAATAGCATAACTGAATATTCCAACCATGTTTGTATACGTCAAATATTTCCAGTATTAACAAAGAAAAAAGTTTCTTCAACATTCGCCAGATCTTTGGAATTTTTGAATTTACATAGTATTTCCTCAGATTCATTATTTTCCCAAAGTAAATAAATATTTTAATAAATACGTTATTACTTCGACCTCTATGTAGAAAGGCCAACGCTGCTTAGTTATCTGACAGGAAAATGACTATAACCTAACATTTTCAAAATATACACGGTGAAATGTGTCAGAATGTGATGACCAACCGGGATACTTTATAAAAGTGAATGTATATGTAAATTGTGAAGAGAATGAGTTTGCTCAAAAAAAGATATGAGAATTGATGAGTAGGTAGGTATAACTTTAATCAAGCCCGCACAATTTGTTGAACTCAGCTCAATGATTTTTTTATGATTTATTGTATATACAGGGTTCCTCATAATAGGCTACCCATTTTAAAATTTGAATTGAAATTTTTTTAGTAAACAAAACTTGCAACTAACTCTCTGGGATTTATAATAACTTCAAAAATCACGTCTTCTAAATGACTCCCACCAACATCAACACATTTTTCAATTTGAGATAAAAAGTTGTTAATTACACGGCCTAGCAAACCTTCGTCTATTCTTCCAATTTCTTCACGACTCGCCAACACTAGGGCGTTTTAATATCCCCACAAGAAAAAATCTGGTGCCGTTGAGTCCGGGGACCTCGAAGGCCAAGGCAAATCTCCGATTCGAGAAATGAGTCGGCCATTAAACATTTTTCGCAGAACTCTCATTGAGTTTCTGGCGTTGTGAACTGTTGTTCCATCTTGTTTGATTACTAATAATCCTCGTTTTACGATTTGGCGCCTATTGTTGTTATTCAACGGACGCCGGAATACACGCCTAACTTCTTCTATCGAATTACTTCTAATGTAAGTTTCCCACAAAACACAAGTTGTTGAATTGAGTATTCCAAACGAAAGTTGAAATAAAGTCCAAAAGCAAAAAAAAATTCTCTTTTCGTAGAAAAATTACATTCCACGAAATTATTAATTTAAAACTCATTTGTTACAGGGGTTAATAATTAACGGAAAGCCCAAAGACTACAGAAGATATTTTCACAGGGAACAACTCATTTAGGGAATTTATCCATAAAATAAAATGCGTAGTCTATTATGGAGACCTTGGTATTAGTACTGTAGTAATATGCTTAAAATATTGAATTATGTCATTATTTAAGTATAATATAATTGTCGAGAAAGTACAAAATTTTCAAAGAAGCAAAAATGCCATTCTTGACTTTTCATCCTCTATTATACTAAGATATGCTCGCTTGTCCAAAAAAAAAAAAATATTGATTGATTTTTCATATAGAACGAAGCAATTTGCTTCGAAACCTGCAACTATAAAAAAACCAGAGTCGCCGTTATGATTCATTTTTTTGAAAGACACCGAAAGGAGGAAACTATTTTTATGGCTTCATTCTTGATCTACAGGTCAAATTGCAAAATCAGATATTGTTACAATCATCAATAACTTCTGTGGTATTTAAGTTATAGAATTTTTAAACAAAAACTGTGGGAAAATAAGTTTCCATCGAATTACAGTGACCTTCTATAGTTGTTCCCATTTTGAAATATCTATTTATAGTGTGAAGCCATAAACTTTTTCAAGACGCAAATTACAATTAGTTACAGTGTTACAGATCACTTCCAGATGCTCTTTTGTTGCTCTCTATGCATGGAGCAAGATGGGAGGAGAAAAGCAAAACGAAATCAGTGCTTATTAACTATAGGGTTAGGTCTCTGTTAATGAACAGAGTGTCCAGGCTCATTCTTCCAACCAGAACAATCTTTTGACTTTATCCGCACATGAAAAAAACGGTACGCCACTGTCCAGAAACGGCCACGAGCGAGCGCGGTAGCTGAAAGAGCGGGGACCACGCGATGTAAGACGCCCGCAGTCATAGATGGAATAGCAATAAGTGGGTGGCACTGCGCCCCCCGTGTGATGGGGTCGATGGAAACCGAATTAGGGATCAGCCGAACAAAAACAGGGGAGTCAAAATATAAAATAACGTCGTCACGACCGACGACGGCGGCGCTGGTTCCTGCGAGGACGCCATTTTTCCATCCAATTCAACTCGCGTTAACAATGTGGTTCGAACCGGATATTACGTCGTATAGGCGGAAGAGTGTGAGTTTCCGCATGTATTCCGCAGTGGAGAAATTCATTTTTGGGAGGGTGGAAGAATGTTCGGCTCCTGGAATATAGCTGAAATGAAAAACGAGGGAAATATCCTGAATTTTACGAGAGCCTGACTTAATTTTTCGGAGTCGGAGTTTTATCAATATGAAAATTCAACAAATAGTTATCATTTTGTGAAATAAGGTTCTTAAATTTTTCTTCGTATCATCATGAGAAATATACCGATATCAGGATTGAAATACACAAGATCTTTCATTGTGAAATAGATATCAGTACAACTATTTTTCCCATATTGATATTGATTCTGATTATACTTATGACTAACAAGCTTCTGAGCTTGTACGAGTTCGAAGAATCAGTTGAGTCCTGTGTAGGCTTCGAAACTGTGTCCTAACGTCACCTTAGGTCACCTTAGAAGTGTTAATTTTCGACCCAACAGTGAATTAAATGGTGGCCCAATACCGTTGACAAAAAAATTTCTTTCCTAGCCTTGGGATTAAACTCAAACTTTCCGCCTCAACCACTGTGCTAGAGGCACATGTTGCCCACAGTGGGCCAAATTTTATACACTTTTGAAAGGAATCTCATATTTTTAAGGTAAATGTAAAAGATTTTCCAATAGGATGTGTTATTTTGACATTGAAAGAAAAATGCCATTTTTTTTAATAAATCATCGGATTTTTCCAACCATTATATCGGGTTCTCAGTCAATAAGAACTGGATATTACATTAATCTCTAGAATAGCCTAGAATAAATTGGGCTCACAATGCTTACATACACATCTAACAACTCCTAAAAAATAAATACTCACGAACAAAGTGTGATTAATTGATGTGATCTTAAACATCCAACACCAGTCTATCATACAATACAGTACAGATAAATATACTATCCTACGCTCATTAACAACGCCAATAATTCGGACAGCAAAATGGCCTTCTTCCGGAAACGAACATTTACAGGTAAAAAACAAACGTCAAATTGACAAACTATCATTAACATTATTTCTTCTTCTTTCTTGTTTTTCTTTAAAACAATCTACCAATCAAGTACCTACATAACAATACATAACACTAACACTATGATGGTAATCAGTAATCAAATTCAAATTTTCTGGTTGGCTTTTTACTTCAATCACTTCTCTACACATTCTTTTTCTTAAATTTTGTTGTGTAGCCAATATTTTAGCATTATCAAAATCTACATTCTATATTGTGTTCAGTTTCATATAAGTGCTTAGACAACCCTGTATTTTGTTTCAATTTCCTACAATCATATACGTGTTCCTAATCTAACCTTAAAATTTCTTGAGGTTTGGCCACAATCCCTGCACTCAATTGAGTAAACTACATTATTCTTGTCTGCATGTCTGCATCAGATGTCTTATCCTTGATCCTACTGAACACTGTCTCCTGTCTCACCCAATTTGTTGGGCACTTTTTCTGCTATTTTAATGTCAAAATCAGTTCCATGTTATTTGAATATCTTGATTATATTATCAGTCAAATATCTATAAAATATAAAGGTCAAAGGACCCCGCCCGAACATAAACCGCACCAAACAGTCACACATTGAGAATAGAGAGGCTTGTCAACAATGTCTCTTGGGTTTTCCGAGCCCCATATGCGATAATTTTGCTGGTTGACGAAGCCACCGAGGTGCAAATGGGCCTCAACACTCAAAATGATTTTTCGATGGAATTTTGAACCCAATCAGAAAAGACACGACGTTGTTGATAATCGGCCGGCTTGGGTTACTATGTTAACTGAACTTTATAAGCCACAAGACCCAAATCTTTATTCAAAATACATTGTATAATGACGTTTGTGGAATGCCTTATTCCAATAAAGACGAGCTATGGACAAACCTGGGTTGTTCTTGAGCGACGTGCACAGGTTTTATTCTTCACATCACTAACTTGTCCCTACAGTTCAAATTTTTCCACCAATTTCTGTATTGCGGTTAGACAAGGTGCTCCATGACGACCCAAAAATGTTCGAGTTTTACGCGCACCGTCTTTTCCAAACTTTCACCATTATTATGGTGAATTTTAACAATTTCAATGCATTGTTGAAGCGTGGAAAGGGGCTTTATGAAGCGGATTCGAAATATTACTGAATACATTCCTGATTCGTCAAACTTTTCACATTTGTTTCACCGCAATCATAAAGTCATTTTCCTAGTCATCGCAAGAAAATTGGAAATTATATGGATAATAACATAATTTTAAATAATTCTTTGCATGTATCAACGATGCGGGCAAATATTTCCACAATGAGATCAACATCATAGTTTTGAAGTCCTCAGTCGAATTCCATGATGGATTTGTGAGAACTGAGTCGAACCCATCAGTTAGTTGTGAAAGCCCCGAAATTTGAAGGATATAGACATCGTGACGAAATGTATAGCCCTCGTTTAAGTGGAAAATACGAAAGAAATCCATTCTATAGTTTTGGCTCCAAAGACTCAACGGCGATGTATATACTCCATTCTTTTTTATGAAGTATCTCAGTTGGCCATGACATTGCGTCACATTTCACCGTATATATTTTGAAAATGTTAGGTTATAGTCTTATTCCTGTCAGATAAATACGCAGCGTCCCTTCTACCTAGAGGTCGCAGTAACAACGTATTCATCAATATGTTTATTCACCTTGGGAAAATAATGAATTCAATGAAATTCAATAATTCCAAAGACCTGGGGAATGTTGAAGAAACTTTTCTCTGTTGATACTGGAAATATTTCACGTATATTACATGGTTGGAAGATTCAGTTATGCTATTTTCTTGTACGGAAATCAAGAATCAAGTGTTGAAATTTAGGTACGTTAAGTTGACAGCCCACCAAAACGGATCGAGTTCGGACCTATGCCATAATTTTGTACCCATTTTGTACCAATTTGTACCACCTAAAATTTTGTACCCCCACCGTTTCCGAGATATCGAACCCCTCTAGGTGGTCAGCCAACTTAACGTTAAGTTGGCAGACCACTCTGCAAGAATTGATCGTATCGAATTCAAACAAAAACTGCAGTTTTGTACCCTCCTGAACCACTTTCATTTTTTCTCTAGGACCTACCGTTCCCGAGATATGGGATTTTGAAAACAAAATATTTTTCAAAAATTTTGAGATTTTTACTCCATAATTTTGTACCCATTTTGTACCAATTTGTACCACCTTTAAAAAAAATTGTACCCTCACCGTTTCCGAGATATCGACCCTCTCTAGGTGGTCTGCCAACTTAACGTGAAGTTGGCAGACCACTCTGCAAGAATTGATCGTATCGAATTCAAACAAAAACTGTTATTTCGTACCCATTCCTGAACCACTTTTATTTTTTCTCTAGGACCTACCGTTCCCGAGATATGGGATTTTGAAAAAAAAATATTTTTCAAAAATTTTGGGAGTTTTACCACAGAATACCTAACTACACAGAAGCGTCACTTAGCGTCGGCACTTTGATCTTCAAGGGGCAAATTCTCTGTTAGGTTGTACATATGTACATATGAGCGGATAATCACAGAATACCTAACTAATTTAGGGTATTCTGTGACATAATTCTATACTTCATTTATAATTCTATGGGTCCAGCAGGAAGTTTAAATTTCACGTTGACATTTGTACTACCTAGCAAGGCACAAGCGTCATCAAATAAAGTTTTGGCGGGAAGGCGGAAAGACGCTTCTGTGTAGTTAGGTATTCTGTGGTTTTACTCCATAATTCTCTAGGACCGAGATATTGGATTTTGAAAAAAATCGAAAAAAAGATACACAAGAACGAAAAGAGTGAGAACAAAGTGTACCTTATAATATACCAAAAATTAAGACATCATTTTTACAATTTGAAATTTTACCTTTTACCATATTTCAACGATGCGTTTATCGATATTTTTGCTGCAAAGAAAGAAAGAAGTAAATATTTTATTTTCTTACACAGTATACAGTAGTGAACAATTATGTGGTATCTTCTCATTCAATAAAATAAATAGCTTTTATTGAAATGTGTGAACGCTACTTAGGTCCACGAGTCGCCACTGGTGTTCTAATTCATGATAATTACATGCATCTTCATTATTGGTTAAACCTATTTATCCCTTATATGATTTATATATATTTATATGATTTATTCCGATTCTGTTACTTCATTTAAACGGCTTTTTTTAATTGTTGTCGTCTCTGTTAGTAGTTATGATGAATTATTATTAATCCCTAATAGTCTCGAAATCAAGAATCAAATATTTCTCTTTCGAATCATTTTCTTTGCGCCGAATAAGCAGTGGCAAAATTTTGATGACCTGAAGGATGTGATTACAATAGTATCATAAAATCAAAATTAAAATACAACCTCTTGTATACTTACTAACGATAGAATATATTGTAAAATGTCTTGAAAATAGATATATTATACTCGACACTTTTGTTGCACTGTATTCGTCCTTCTGTATGAAGATGTAATGAAGATGTTACAAATTGGTACACAACAGTAGTTCTTGAAAACCGTGGGGGGTTCAAAATAAAGTCAAGGTGATAAAAATTGACACAAAACGAGTACAAGATGATAGCTCTTGTTCCAATTCGATCCGATCAACCCACGCAATATGAGCACTAGCTGAACGTTAGCAGTACACACAGAGGGGTCGATATCTCGGAAAAGGTGGGGGTACAAAATTTTTTAAAGGTGGTACAAATTAGTACAGAATGGGTACAAAATTATGGAGTAAAAATCTCAAAATTTTTGAAAAATATATTTTTTTCAAAATCCCATATCTCGGGAACGGCAGGTCCTAGAGAAAAAATAAAAGTGGTTCAGGAGGGTACAAAATTGTAGTTTTTGTTTAAATTCGATACGATCAATTCTTGCAGAGTGGTCTCCCAACTTAACGTTAAGTTGGCAGACCACCTAGAGGGGGTCGATATCTCGGGAACTGTGGGGGTACAAAATTTTTTTAAAGGTGGTACAAATTGGTACAAAATGGGTACAGAATTATGGTGTAAAAATCTCAAAATTTTTGAAAAAATTTTTTTTTTCAAAATCCCATATCTCGGGAACGGTAGCTCCTAGAGAAAAAATAAAAGTGATTCAGGAGGGTACAAAATGGGTACAAAATTGCAGTTTTTGTTTGAATTCGATACGATCAATTCTTCCAGAGTGGTCTGCCAACTTAACGTTATGTTGTCAGACCACCTAGAGGGGGTCGATATCTCGGAAACGGTGGGGGTACAAAATTTTTTAAAGGTTTTACAAATTGGTACAAAATGGGTACAAAATTATGGAGTAAAACTCTCAAAATTTTTGAAAAATATTTTTTTTTCAAAATCCCATATCTCGGGAACAGTAGGTCCTAGAGAAAAAATAAAAGTGGTTCAGGAGGGTACAAAATAGCAGTTTTTGTTTGAATTCGATACGATCAATTCTTGCGGAGTGGTCTTGGTCTGCCAACTTAACGTTAAGTTGGCAGACCACCTAGAGGGGGTCGATATCTCGGAAACGGTGGGGGTACAAAATTTTTTAAAGGTGGTACAAATTGGTACAAAATGGTTACAAAATTATGGAGTAAAACTCTGAAAATTTTTGAAAAATATTTTTTTTTCAAAATCCCATATCTCTGGAACGGTAGGTCCTAGAGAAAAAATAAAAGTGGTTCAGTAGGGTACAAAATGGGTACAAAATCGCAGTTTTTGTTTGAATTCGATACGATCAATTCTTGCAAAGTGGTCTGCCAACTTAACGTTAAGTTGGCAGACCACCTAGAGGGGGTCGATATCTCGGAAACGGTGGGGGTACAACATTTTTTAAAGGTGGTACAAATTGGTACAAAATGGGTACAAAATTATGGCATAGGTCCGAACTCGATCTGTTTTGGTGGGCTGTCAACTCAACGTACCTTAGAAATTTTACCGAAAAATGATGGACGGAATAATCCGTTAGGTACTTTGTGACAGTTCATTCGAAAAAAGAATGAAAGTACTCAAATTACCCAACGGAATATCTTCTAAACGAACAGATAGACCGATAGAATTCCCCACTTTTCCAAATTCTCAAGAAATAAGTCAACAAAAGACATTTGAACATTTTTTGAACAACTTGAAATACTCCAGTATGAAAATGTAGTAGTACTCCGAAACCTGTGCCGCAGTTAAACCTCAAAAAAACTAACTTCATTCACAAAGTTAAAACAGAGTAAATAAAAATTTGCATTGGCAGCGTCTCTCAGAATTATTTGACATCCACCAGTACCAACTTGCGTCAGTTTTAAGCGAAAAAATTTGTAAAAGTGAGTGGAGTATAAATATATGCACTTTTTTTTTGATCGGTTCTTCAGCAAACCTCTATCGACTTACATTTTTTCACAATCTCAAATTCAATAATTTGTACCATTGCTGTACTTGTTTTCAAAGCCTCTGTTCGAAGAAGGGGAATAAAGTCCTTTTGCAGTGAACTCTCAATACGCAGAAAACAAAGAGCTTCAACCTTTCCGAATGCCAAGTTACATCCTGAATTTAAATCAAGTAAATCGACTTCATAATAGGTCGTCTATATTCTACGTTGAACGCAAGGGGAATCGAAAGATTTCTGTAATAACCAAACCCCTTATTATTTTAATGAAAAAATGATAATCACGCAAAGCGGAATATCGTGATCAGTGCTACCAACATTTACACAGGTGCACATAACTAGACCCAAACTGCTATTAAAGTAACATCGTATCGTCACAAATACTCGACATCCACAGGAAACTTTTTCATCGATTCTCAGAAATGTTTCATTAATAGCGTCGTTGAAGGAGAGACTGACAATTTGTGAAGCACCCTTAAAAAACCGAAGATGATTGTAATCAAATCTGTAGGATCATTAGCGTTGTAAAATAAGATATTATGGTGGCGTATATCAGTATTATTATTCCGGTCTGTTTGGAAATGGAAATAATCATTATCATTTTACGGATTTGCTGGAACCTTGAGGCATCGCTGAGGTTGTGACATTTGCAGTCTGGATTTCCTCCATTACATTTCTGTTTCGAAATAATATATTGTTCAATTATTTTTAATGAGGCGACTAATAGATTCTTCAATTTCAAGGGTTTTGAACAAGAGATTGTAGTAAAAGTTACTCGCTATCACACCAGGCTTTATGTACAAATATCTGATAAGTACAGTATTTTCAATTGTTCTACCCAATTTATTGGTAACATTTTCATTCGAAATCTATTTTGCGAGGAGTTTTGTCCGTTTTCTCCATCCTGAATGAGAAACGTTATAGTTGATCCAAAGTTACTTGAAGACATCAAAACTTTCACAGAGGTGTTCTGTTCATTTAACACCGGCAAAATATCAAAGGAACATCTATGTGAAAGATTTTATGACTGGATCAACTATATCAACCAATTGGAGAAGACAATAATTGTCTTTAAATCTTCGAACTCGGATCTTATATTTCAAATATTGAAGGCAAGTAATGTAATAATATATTCTAAAACTAGTTGCAGAATGGGCTCCTATTCCAATACGAATGCGAAATTTTTTTCGAACGCATGAGTTTCGGAATTGCATTCTGCAACGAGTATTAGACGATATTTTCTCTATTTCAGTCAAATTTTGTGACATTCAATGAAAAATTCAAATTATAGTTCCTAGTGACTTTCATATTGTATCTTCGCAGTTGGTGTGAATGTAAGGAAATACGAAAATTGACATTTCCAAATTGACGTCTGCTGGAATTTGATAGGATCGGAAGTCATTTTTGACAACCACAAAAAGAAAAATGTAACTGAAAACGATGCTGTAATGAATTCACTACAGCACTGTTTTTAGCACTGTAATGAACTCATTACGATACTGAAATAGAGAAATTATAGTTCCTAGTGACTTTCATATTGTATCTTGGCAGTTGGTGTTAATGTAAGGAATTACGAAAATTGACATTTCCAAATTGACGTCAGCTGGAATTTGATAGGATCGGAAGTCATTGTTGACAACCACAAAACTAAAAATGTAACTGAAAACGATGCTGTAATGAATTCATTACAGCACTGTTTTTAGTACTGTAATGAACTCATTACGATACTGAAATAGAGAAAATTATTTTTCTGTAGATCTTCCGTTGGAAATGCCCTTTCCAGTGAAGATTTCTACAGACCAATTTTCTCAGCAATCTTTTCATCTATCTGAATGATGGGAGTGCTAACGAAAGTGAGAAGACAGCAATTCGAACACAAAAGAGGGATTGGACAGGTAGCAATTAGTATACTTGGGGGGTCCTATCGGTTAATCTGGAAGCACAAATTAGGTGTTTCCTGATTATATAGATATCAACGCTTGTTTTTGAATACTTGAATATGCCCGGTTGAAGTTGGTGGCAATTAGAGAATGGTTTCTAAGTAAATAAGTAAATTATCCGTGTTTATACTATGAAAGGAAGTAGTTAGGTATATTCTAACGCTCATTTGAATCATTGATATACATCCGAGTAAAGATCTCTGTTGTGCCGTCTATGTCAGAATAACTTGTGTCCGAATTTAAATACTGAACGAATTTATCATAGTCTTGCAAGCTTTACCATAGAATTTTTGGAAAACGAATTACCAGGAAAATCTCAACAAATATAATCAAATATAAAACTGAGTAATAATCCATTAAATCCTCATAAATTCCCATGAATCCGGAAATCTATCACAGAGCGGAAGAATTAATATGCAACTCAATTTCTTTTTTTATAGCTGTATATAGACCGATCTATGTGTCTAGTTTCCTATTCCCTGCTCATGACTTGGAAAAATTAAAAAATTGGAAATTTCAGTGAGATAAATTTCATTGTTACAAAATTACAAAAAAAAGTTGCAAAAGTGGAGCAAATATACTTGAAATCTCGTCTCATAATTTTCCGAACAGATTCTCGAGTTTGTACTCTATTCCTCTCATGATCGAGGACACAATATTTCGAACTGTCATATTTAGGGAACCCCTGATCGAATTTCATACATTGACGAATTTAACAGAGGTTTTTGAGATCCGAACCCACCCTGAAAATTTCTAGATTTTCCGTTCGAGTATTATGATGATTCTTGATCAGTGAGTCGAACACGCTCAAAACCAGGATCGGTATTCGAAATTGCACATTTGTTTTCTAATTTTTGTTGCCAACAGTCAATTTGTCTCAAAATTCAACATGTAGGTACCTGTAATTTGAAAACAAGAAAAATTAAATTTCAGATTTATTTAAGTAGAATAAATGCCGATGCCCTTCCAGTCATAAGTAGTAAATACTCTCCAGGTTCGATTTAATTCATAGGAATTATATCAGCTTCCATCCCATCTACTCTCTATAGCGAGGTTATTATAGATTTCATCAGGAATTATACCCGAAAAAACCATTTTCGAAGAACGAATTCAATAAGCCGAATTTCTCCGACCCGGAAAAAGAATCTTGATTTATTGCAAAATACGAAGGTTTCATTAATTTTTCTTTCGCAGTCTGGATTAGATCTTCCGTTAATGATAAATGATCGAGCCACCCCTGAAGTACGGATTTTTCGATGTCTTCTACCAGATTCTGAGGTTTTTTACTGTAATTGATTCGTTCAATTTGCGATTCTGTTCTTAATTTTAAGCTAATCGGCTCGTTGATATTTTAATTACTTTTGGAGAGCGCCAATTCCGTAAAATTGCTGGTCAAATTAATCATTCCATCTTCTGGAGAAGGGTATTGAAACGGAGATTGTTCGAGAGATTATGCAATATAAGACAGATTCGAACTGTCCAGTTTTCAACCGAGCATCTATCACTTTCGTGATAGAGACGTTTTTGTAGAAGGATGTCTTCCACCAGTTCTATAGCTTGATCATGTGCAAGGGCAGTGGGGGCTGTGGCCCCCTTCGTAAATTCGGGAAATATCAGAATCTCAAACCATTTATGGTCGAGGTGAAGATGTTGAATATACACCATTATAATTACTATTTCAACCAAAAAATGACTTTCATTCCTCATGTTATATAGTGTGTTTCCTAATTGAATGTCAATATTCATGGGGGTGATTTTTGGCCCTTTTTCAAGAAAAAACTTCACATCAACATATGTCCCAAACGAGATACAGGGTGGTAAAGTTTTCGAAAATGAATCATATATCATTAATATCTACAATACCAATTCAGATATTTCAAAGAAATTTGTCATACATGTACTATGAAGGCATTCTTTAATTTATTACTATTTTTAAATTTCCACCAGTGGCGTTCGTTCGTAATTTGACCTGCCTATTTTGGAAGATATTGGTGGTACGTCACAGATTTTTTGAAATAAAAATTATTTGTGAAATTCCCAATCATTTCTTACCGAAGTTGATCACCTGATTTTTTTCAATCCGATGCACGGTATTCGCTTAACCCTTACTGGAACGGTGGTACATAAATTGTACCACTTTTTCCAGAACAAGTGCAGCACAGCGGTCCAAATAACGTACCACATATTTGATCGCAAATGTGATGCGGCACGGAAGCATTAAAAGTGTACCACCTATTGCATCGCGTTGATATATGCTTGATACGCATATTTCGTCCGCAAATGTAAACATTGCATTACCTAGAAATCAGTTTCTGCGACGCATTTGCAGGATAGAACACGTAAATATTCCAACCAAATCTTTTAGTGAACAAGCACCATCGTTATTTCATTTAATTTATTCGTTTAGTGTGTTTACCCTAAAAGTTTCAAGAATAGCATTCATCAAGTAAGTATATTTCCATTTTTTTAATATTAAGTCCAGAACGTAGTGGTACCTTATATGTACCACGGTGCCGTACGGATATAAAGATTGGTCATGAATTATTATTTCAGATACAATGCCGTATTTGCCATTCAGATTGATAGGACTAACTATTGTTGATGGGGACGAAGCTGCCGTGTCAGAGCATCCCCTGCGCATGCAGGATACAATTTGTATCGAAAATTTTGTGCGGGATATCGAAGATGACATCAGTGAGGACTCTGATCATGAAATTCCTCTGTAGTAGCAGAGAAAATTGTCTCATTAAAGAGAAAACGAGACAACAGTCCGTTAGAAATAAAAAAACATAAACCTCAAGTATCGGTAGAAGTCAGACTTGACAGTTCAGCACATCAGCCTGGAAGAGGCACCAGAAGGAGATGTGCAGTATGCAGCTCGAGAAAAGAGCAAGTCAGAACTGAATGAACCTGCACAATTTGTACCCAGGCAACACAAAGATATCCCAGAGAAATCCCTACGACTTCTTTTTAGGAAGTTGTGACGCCTTTTGTGACTTCTTTGAGAGGTCGCAGGGAGCTCTATATCTCCTCCAAATGTCCGCCACAAAAGAGTTCCCAGAGAACTCTTGACGATATCCTACGTGGATATTCTCAAACAAGCCACAATAAGAGTTCGCATTCACCTCCCGCGGCGAGGACTTTGAGAACATCTTATTAGCCTCCGCATTGCGAGATGTATAAGATATTCTCAAACAGGTCGCATTACGAGATGTATAAGAAGTTTCTAAACAGGCCGCTTTGCACAGGTATATACAGGTCGCATTGCTAAATGTTAATAGAACATCAAAAACTAAATTTGATTCGTCCTATTCTTATGATGAGAATCTGTATATTAGCTATATTATTGAATTGATCTACACAACAGTGTTAAAAGTTATTCATTATTTTCGGCTGCAACAGAAGGTAAACTAAAACAAGCGCATAAATCCTTCAATCTTTATTATCAACAAATTGCAACAAAAAAATTAAAAAAAAATTATTTAAAACATTACATTTCTTTCTTCCTTTGGATACAATCTCTCAGCCAATCTTGAGAAAATACTCCTCTGTGGTCCTCCACGTATGCAGTGTTCCCACCCTCCGTACCTACAAGTTCGGAAAAAATCGTATTTCGGTAGATTTTTGGGAAAAATCGGTAGATTTTTGGGAAAAATCGGTAGATTTTTGGGAAAAATCGGTAGATTTTTGGAAAAAGATACCTTTTCACATATTTTTTGTGTTATTCGAGTTGAAATACCATTTATCCGAAATATTGGGCAAGAAGGTTACTTTACGAATGAAGCAAAATTGAAAATGGATTTCATTTATTTACAAAACCAATGTTCGTAAAACTAATCTTTCGAACAAAAAATGAATATTCTGACAAAAGAAATGGGTATTCAAAAAATTAACACCTATTGAAAACAGCAAATATGCTGAAAATAAGCGCATGTAAGTACATCAAATTGATTGAAAAAATATAGATTTGTCAACGTATAACTCAACTCGTGTATCAAATTTTGGTATGATTAGGAAATCTTCAAAATAATATCGTGAGAGTCATGATTTACTTGAATATCAGAACATACATTCACACCATCAAATTTCGGTAGATTTATGTGCTTTTTCGTTAGATCGGTAGATTGAAAAGAAAATCGGTAACACTTTTGTAAGGTCAGTGGTTTATACATTAATCAAAACGTTAATAAACAGTGTGTCAAGTTCTTTTGGAGCACAAATTGAACAAAGAGGATGTAAACAACAACATTTCAATGCCCATTCTGAAATTATTGAATTACTCGGAATACATAAATGGCGGTAAAAATGGTTACGGTATATGTCCTAATAGTAGAGAAAACTCCAGAATTTAATGAAAATAACACTTACTTGGAGCACAAATATCCTCATCGAAATTTCACATAATAACGAACCTCGCACAGCACAGTAACACCGATAAACACAGCTAACTAATCTATCCACGAAACCCCTCTCGATGTCTTGCCGCCTTGGTAAACTCGCTGTTTATACAAGTTCGACTTGATAGACAAATAGCGCCTGCGTGAACAGATTGACCTTGTCAATCGCATGGTGTGCTCTCCTCTCCAAGTTATCGCATGGAGTAGTCCCAAGGATATCGCATGGCGAGGTCTCCAAGATATCGCATGGGCACATCAGTGGGAAATTCGCTTAGTCACATCACATAGAGATCTCTGGGACCTCGCAGTAGGAACTCCTATAAAAGTCGCATTGTAATCTCTCAGAGATATCGCGGAGAAGTCTGTGTTGCCTGGGTAAAGTCCCTCTGTGTTTGTCCAAAACGAAAACATGCTTCCAGGATTTCCATTCAAAGGTAAAATTACTCATTGTGAATGATTTGACAAGTAACTTTGATTTTGTCTTTCAGGCATAGTGGTACACTATATGTACCACCTCCTATAGAGCCCCCCGACTTTTTGGAAAGCATGGGTCATTGATTTTACATCAAATATTTGTATTCCTTTCTGAATAAACACAAAAAATTTAAATAATTACGAACTTTTATTCCCCGTGCCACCTATGCAAAATATCTTTCCCGATCTCTGTGCCAGTAAGGGTTAAAAAATCGTTTTTCTCCATGATCATAACAATATCGTATACATACATGACAACATCACCATGCAGAAACATACGTAGATTTTATTTTTCAGATGAAACCCGTGCCTCGTACTTACTGAAAAATTTCAGGAGATCAAATTTACTCATAACTGAATACAGATTTCATTTTTTTTTATTTTAAGTGGGATTGTAGATATTAATAATGAACGAACTTTACCAGCCTGTATTGTATCTCAAAAGGTGAGACGTTTAGGACATGTCTTTATAAATATGAAGTTTTTTCTCAAGATATTCCCCATAAATATTGTGACATTCAATTAGGAAACACCCTTTGTAATGAAGAATTTATGTCAAACAAAAATCCCATCCTAGAAAAAATTTAATAAAAATGGCATTCTTGGTTCTTGCTAGGGGGGGGGCTCTTTTTCTATTTACATATTTCAAAATCTTCTTATTTTGGCGATGGGCCCCCCTTAGACACATTTTACCAGGTCACAATGTCTCTGAATTAATTGAATTCTTCGAAAATTGTTAAACGTTAAAACGTTACAGTTGGAAAACTTTTCCTGCTAAAAATTCAAAACATATACTCCATTCACTTTCATAAAGTATACCGGTTGGCCATGGAATTCTGACACATTTCACCGTGTATATTTTGGAAATATTGGGTTATGGTCATTCTTCTGTCAGTTGAACAAACGCCGTTGCCGTTTCCACATTTACGTCACGCAGTAATTACGTATTTATCAAAATGTTCATTTACTTTGGGCAAATAATGAATTTGAGAAAATATTATATTAATTTAATAATTTTTTATCACAAAACATTAATTTCTAACATCGTTACAATATGTATGTTTTTTTTTTGAGAAAGAGCATCAGATTCTTGAATGTATCAAACAATATAGCATGTTCAAAGCGATTACAGTATTAGGAAAACAGGACACCATAAATTTTTACCTATGATACATGAGCACAAAGATAAAAACCTCTGAATAAGTATAGAGAATAGGCTGACATATTTATAACGAACAGATATTCTTCAGGAACAACATTTCATCTTTCTTTCGAATTAAGACTGACAAAATATCTTGAAATCTGCAACAGAAAAGGAGATAGAAAATCATCAGGAAATAGTATATAATATAATATGACCTACATTTGGTCTTTGACAACGAAGGTCTTCCGACCATATCTGGTCCTTCAAGCAATTATTTGTGAGATCCTTGGGTTTACGAAGAAGCTTCATGTCCCTTATAATGAGAAATCCTTTCCCAAAGTTTCCTAGTTGGTTATTTTTCTATCTAGGTTGTTTGCAGCAACTTCCTCTTTCATAATATAGACTTTTTTTTCATTTTTTTTGATTCAGTAGAACCTCATTGATCGTAGAAAATCTTTGATGCAGTACTAGTTGAATAAGGAGGTTATTCGACATTTTTGCAATACTAGAAAACCGAAATGTTAGGTCTTTCACACTGCATAGAGGGTTCTGTTGAAAAAGGCAGCTCTATCGCTAAGGAGATCAGATGCTCTATAGTCCATACTAGTGATCTTTCTCTCGGAGTTTTCGAGCCTCCATCCATTTTGAATTTCCCCATCTCAAAATAAAGTCTTCAGTGGGTGTCTTTTTGGGTGCCCCAATAGAAGGAAATTTTTTGCGTTTCTCTCACTTGAAATCCTCCTAATTGTGTTTATGTGCAGCTAAAAAATAACTATCTATTAATATAAAATATAAAACCTAGGTTTTCACTCACGTACGTCGAAAATGTTGGATAGCTCTGGTGATGAACTGTCAATGCCAAACTATCAGGGTTACTTTTAGAATGCGCAGATTTCCATTTTATATAGCACTTCCTGATACTTTGCCTCTGCTTTTTCGAAACTACCTTCGGCATTCTTATATAGTTTTCAGGTTTGATAATTTATAATTAATATTGAAAAATAAACGTCGTCAACGTCTCCGAGATTTATTCATTGACGAAATGTCATTCACAAGTGCCAACCTGCGATTTTTCCAGGTAAAAAAACTTGATAAACCTAAGACTTGGCCAACCGCGATACTTTATAAATGTGAATGGACTATACAGACATCGTCACTGAATTTTATGCTCCTCGTCAACGAGTTCAACGAGCCCTCAAAAAGAGTTGCGTTTGTTGGGGGGAATCGACAGTGAAAAAATATTCAAGTAAAAGGCTCACTCTGTAAATAATAAAAAAATAAAAATGAATTTTGTGTGTTAATTTCTTCAATAAACACATCAACAGGTTTTCATATTGATGAGTGGAACGGAATGAAAAATCCCAATAAATCTAATATTTATTCAAAGGGAAACTTGGTGGATATCATTAAGAACAGTTTGTAACATTTTTCCCGTGATTCTGTCCCCACAAATTCAACATAAAATCAATCGAAGGAAGCTTTTAACTTCGGTCGCAGGTAAAAAGGAAATCAAGCAGTCAACCCTACATTATATGAAATCAGTCGAACAAGCTTCGAAGTTTAAATTAGGTCTGATTATGTCGCTGGATAGAGAGCACAGGGCTGTCACGATAAAGTGCACAATCGACGAAATTCTATAGAATTACATTTCATTAGGTAGCAACAATCGTATCATCAGTAAAACAAATTTCTCACACTCTATAATGAAATGATAAAATGATCTAGTGATGAATAAGGATTTATCTATAAAGATAGAGGCCTAATCAGTAAATTATATTTAACTTTGAATTATTACGTAGTATAATGATAGTTGATCAATGTCCAAATGAAGCAATTTTTTTTTAATTTGGTAATTTTCGATTTTTTTGGGAATTTCATTGTAGATTAGAAGTGTTTTTTCGAAATATATTACTGTTTTATAATTCTGAAGTGCCTGGGATTTCGATTATCTCCAAGAATATGCTGAAATAAATTAGAGATTTACTTCTCAACTTCATAGAATTGAGATGGATTCGAGAAAAATTTTTCTTGAAGATAATCGATATCCGAGATACTTTCTGAATTCAACAGTAATAAAGTACTAATGAATTTATTTAAGAACAGCACTAAAGAAACCATCCAGAACAACTGAATTTATCGAATGTGATTCCATAATATGTAGCTCATTTTCGAAACTTGAATTGATCTAAGATCTTACGAACGTAGGCAAAACCGATTCATAAACACAGAAACCTAAGAGCTGTGCTTATAATATTCCCTATGTCTCTGTTAAAACCTATCCACGAAAAACAATACGGCCATTAGAAGTAAGAAAGTCTGAACAGAAGAAAACAGAATTAAGACAAAAATAGATCTGATATAGCCCATCATGTATGTTCTCCAAATGCTGATCACATGATGGATAGGAACAATGGAAGGATTCTGATGATAGAGCCTGATAATATGAAGATACAAATTTGAGGAAAACTGGCTTTTGGCTCAATAGAGAAAGCAATTTTGCTAACAGCTCACTTGGTACATGTTTGACTAAATTTGTTGAAAAAAGAGGTATAACTTGGAAGTTTTTATATAAAGTGAATCCCTGTTTCCCTGAACCTTCGAAATATAAAATTCTGAAGATTTTTTCCTATCGTCAGATGAAGGAATCTATGTTATAGATATTGGGAGAGAAAGCACAGCATTCACAGTACCTAGAACATTTACATTTTTACCCAATCGCCAACTCTTGAAAGCCAACTCCAAGCCACTTCCCTTTTATCGCTCATGCGCACTTCTCGCGAGAGCCAGGCAAAACCTACTAGATGATTTGGATTTAATTTCAAGGATCAAATTTTATGGATAGATAGAGGGGGGAAAACTTAACCCATAATCCATTCACTTTCATAATGTATCCCGGTTGGTCAAGACATTCTGACACCTTTCACCGTTTATATTCTGAAAATTTTCGGTTATAGCATTGAGTTTAAATATACATAGAGGCGTAACCATAAATCTGATAACACCAATAAGGATTAGAGCTTTTTACAGTCACAAAGTGAAGCCAAGTCTTTGGTAACGATTGAGTTGTACGCTTGCGTCAACTGGAAATTAAAAAATTGCGAGAAATGTAGAGGTTATGTTTATTTTAAACTCTGAAGGACAACAAGAAAATAGATATCAAGAATGAAAATATGTCACTTAAATACTTTCAGTTCAATTTTAGAATATGAATAGGAGTTAACAATTATATTTAGGACTTGAAGAAAAAGGAATAAAGCGATTGCAACATTTCACATGAAATTGTGAGGTTATGATCGGAAGATCGGAACTATTCACATGGAGGTAAGAATGACATACGTTTCACGACATAATTCGATGTGTCGGAGAGGGCCAAATTAAAAAAAAATATTTTTATTCTCAATATTGTCGCACAAGAGCAGATCTGGATTGTTACCAAAGCCCAGCTTCAGTTTTGATTGGCTCATTCCCCATATAGGAATTATTAGATATGTGGGCATAACCCATCAGTTCAACGATTTGAAGCCTAATTTAGTGTAGTTCCTTCACCGGTTCATAGATGGATAAGTGTGTTTCAGAGAATCGAAAATCTTTACTCCCGCATCTGGCGGTAAGTACCTGAACTATAAAGCACTATTTCCGAAGCCGAATGCGATGACGATCAGGACCGACGTAAGAAACATTGGATGTTCAGTATTTCATCACACCTGATTCTTCGAATGCAATAAAACGACAATTAACTATGCCTATGATTCATAGAACTAAAGGAAAATAAATATCCTAAAGATTTCTGTAAATGAACAGAAAGCAAATTATAATTCCCTCGATAGTTCCTTTAGTAGCTACTATGTGCCGCCACTAAAGTTGGGAAGTTGGCAAGCAAACTGCCAAAAATTCTTGCATCAAATCGTTCAAGGGCGTTGTACCTCTAGGTATATGTAAACTCAATGGTTATAGTCATTTTCCTGTCAGTAAACTAAGCAACTTTGTCCTTTCAACTTAGAGGTCGTAGTAATTGCGTATTTATCAAGATGTTTATTTATTCGGGAAAATAACGAATTTGAGAAAATATTATGTGAGGCTGAAGGACTCCGGTCGATGGCCTTTGACTATGGTCAATAAAGTACTGTTATTATGTGAATTCAATAATTCCAAAGATCTGGCGAATGTTGAATTCTGGAAATATTTCACGTATATAAAAATGGTTGGAAGATTCATTCATGCTATTTTCTTTTACGAAAATCAAGAATCGAGTGTTGTAATTTAACTGAAAAATAATTGACAGAATAGTTCGTTACTTTGTGATAGTTCATTCGAGAAATGAAAAAAAGTACTCGAATAACTACTTTTGTTTTCATGTGTGCATTGTGGGGGCTCTCTTACAGAGAATCGTTATGTCAGATTCGAATTAGGAAGCTTCCTTTCATATTGTACTATTGCAATAATCCAACTTCATGTATGTTCGTCTCAGGAAAAAAAAATCCAACTGCGACTACTCTTTTCCTCCCATTGACTGCGAAAATATCTGTACGCAGTACACACATTCCACTCTATACACACCACTTCCAGAATATTATTTGGAAAGCTTATCCTCCACTTCAGGGCCATCTGTGAGTGGGCTATTTTCACATAGAACACACTCGATCATGCCTCACGGTTTCTTACTGTGACAGTATTATTTCCTGCTGTTTTATTGGGACTGCGCCAGTAATAACCCTTTCGAAGTACCTACATATCATCAGTTTCTAGATATATAGATTTTTGGTTTTGATAACTCTTCTGCAAAGTACAGCAGAGAGTTTTTTCAGATAGGTGGAAGTAGCGACTATACTTTGTAAGATGAATTGTAAAAACTTGTTTCGGGAAAAATAGTCTCAATTATCAGTTATTAATCTCCTTATTGTATCATAACCGAGCTTTCGGAAAACATCGTTTCCATCTTCAGGGTGCTAAAAAATACAAAGCAATATGTAACCAACAAGAAAACTGGAGAGAAAAAACCACAACATATACAACTTTTATACTTACAACAAAATGAGAAAAAACCTCGTTAATGCCAAAAAAAATATACAAAACAAGAAACAGCTCAATGACCAACATTTAACATGCCAACTCACAATGTTTACCCTTACTGCATTTTATATTTCGTATTTTTCATTATTTTTTCTTTTTCAAATTACCAGTTGACTTTGAGGTATCCGTTCGATTTCATACCACCTTTTATTTTTTGAGTGTGGACGTCTATAATTTCTAATAGTATGACCATTTTGATGTTTTTCAATTAGTGTTAATGTTGGATTTTAAAAAGTTGAGATGGTTGGTCATTGAGCTGTTTCTTGTTTTGTATATTTTTTTTGGCATTAACGAGGTTTTTCTCATTTTGTTGTAAGTATAAAAGTTGTATATGTTGTGGTTTTTTCTCTCCAGTTTTCTTGTTGGTTACATATTGCTTTGTATTTTTCTGCACCCTGAAGATGGAAACGATGTTTTCCGAAAGCACGGTTATGATACAATAAAGAGATTAATAACTGATAATTGAGACTATTTTTCCCGAAACAAGAGAGTTTTTTGAGTGACTAAGCACCTTTTAGTCGTCTTCCCGCAAGGAAATTTAATTTGTCTCCGAGCATTATTTCACAAATTTGAGTTATCACGAATCTGAATTACTATGACATATCAAAGGATTCTACCTTCAAGCCACTCCAAAAATTATGGTGTAAGACTCCTCTCAGTTCTGGCCTTTTTTTCCTTTTCCTGATTCCAATTCCTATCTTCTATTTTAGAAATGATATTATACATAGATATATGTAGGATGGTACTTTCGCAGGATGTATAATTTGTTCAAAACTTTACAAGTAACCCAATAATGAGGAGAAATCAATTCCGGTCATTGAGAATTGCTTTGGTGCCTACAAAGTCAAATAAGAGGCTTCTGTTGTGCAAGTTACTCAAGCCCGCTACGAAAATTCCCAATTTCCTTAAGGTCGGTCCTGCCTCCCCCAGGTAGGGTGTTCATTCGGCGACAACTCCTCACCGGCGTCCGTCGCAGTATTTTTCTCATTTCTTTCCTTGGGTTTGTCGGAAATTTAATTGGAACTCGTCCGACTCGCGCCGATGCTCAGATTTATTTATTCCCTTCGGGTTTTGCAGCGACATTAAATTATTTGCATAACGGCAATGAGATAAAACTAACGGCCCTTTAAGCGGGTAATCGACACGTTGTTCAGATAATTAGTCGTTAATTGCCAACATCCATCCGGCTCCAATAAAGATCTGATTTAAGGAGAAGGATATCGTTTTAATGACGGGTTTGATTCTTCGGGAGAAGGAAGGAGATATTATAACGGTGTTTGAAGCAGCGGATAATACCGTTTGGCTTCGTTTTGTATCTATCTATACTGTTCATGAATATCGCCATAAATTCGCATGGACTGAACTTTATGGATGGCACTACAAGTGGAATGTTCAAAGTTAAGAATTCTAATATTGTTATTGAATTCCGTTCTGAATTTTACTCAATTACTCTGGAATAAAAAAAAATCTTGCACTACAAGCATAAACTGTTCTATTCTGACTGAACAGAACATTATGGATGCCACGACAAGTGGAATGTTCAAAGTTATGAATTATAATATTGTTATTGAATTCCGTTCTGAATTTTACTCAAATACTCTGGAAAAAAAAATCTTGCACTACAAGCATAAACTGTTCTATTCTGACTGAACAGAACATTATGGATGCCACTACAAGTGGAATGTTCAAAGTTAAGAATTCTAATATTGTTATTAAATTCCGTTCTGAATTTTACTCAATTACTCTGGAATAAAAGAAAAATCTTGCACTACAAGCATAAACTGTTATATTCTGACTGAACAGAACATTATGGATGCCACTACAAGTGGGATGTTCAAAGTTAAGAATTCTAATATTGTTATTGAATTCCGTTCTGAATTCTACTCAATTACTCTGGAATAAAAGAAAAATCTTGCGCTACAAGCATAAACTGTTCTATTCTGACTGAACAGAACATTATGGATGCCACTACAAGTGGAATGTTCAAAGTTAAGAATTCTAATATTGTTATTGAATTCCGTTCTGAATTTTACTCAATTACTATGGAATAAAAAAAAATCTTGCACTACAAGCATAAACTGTTCTATTCAGTAATTCAGTCACTGTAACCCTCCAATTTTTTCAGTTTACCTAGTTTAACAAATAATTATAATTTTTTATTTTTTATTTCAGACGTCAAAATCATCAGTTCTCAAATTTGTATTATAATTATTTGAACTTGGGTCGATTATGGCTCAGTTAGCTTTCCGAAAACTGCGACCACATGGATCTTTTGTTCACTATCTCAAATATGTAGTAGTTTCCATTGAAAATGAAGATGTTGAAGATATTGCTGAGAACTTCCACTAAATTTTAAAAATATTAATTTTTAGATGAGAGATAGTGAGCTAGAGGAGATCTAACTTTAAAGTAAACAGCTGGACCATGCCTCTATCAAATAAGAGTCTTGGACAGACCAGGTTCTGGCTTATTATGCCATCATCAGTGCCACATAACCCAACCCACGAAAGCAACCAAACGAAACGGCGCGTCAGGGTTATGTGGCACTGATAACAAGCCAGAAATCGGTCTGTAACTATACTATCTCCGAAGACAGCACGATCCAGCTGTTTGCTTTTGAATAAGATCTCCACTAGTCCATTTTCTCTCATTTATTGGATTGTCCACAACATTGTGAACATTAGGTCACCGACATTGTAAATCCAGAGGCAAGTCCTAAATATTCATGAAGTTCTTCCTCGTTAATTGAGCTCGTCGGAATCATAGAAATCATAATATATATACTTACTCTAGAATGCTAATTCCTTCTAGTTCCGCAGCGAAAAACGTGCCGCATAGGCAACTCATTCACAATGTGCGCATGTTCACCATTAGCACATTTCACGTAGAACGATGCCAAGTCCCTAAATGTTTTGTCGGTTCTATTTTGAGTTCAATATAATTAAATAAAAAACTCCATTGAGTAACAAACTTATTTTATAGCTCATGCGCCACTGCCTACGACTATTAGACACATTAATATCTTAAGTGAATTGCAATATTTGTGGAATTGGTGAGAAAATCAGAGCAGTAATGTAGTAGGTTTCACTAAATATATATAGACCGCGCAACACCGCTTTTTCTGTCTCATGGCAAATGACTTTGAAATGACCTTAGTGAAAGTTTAGGCAGGACCGTGTTCAGTGTCAGTCTGCAGCCACAGTTTAGTTTACTGCATAGACAAACTAGTTTACTGGTGCGTAACTGTTATTTTCGTGTTTGATATTCTTCGTGTGCATTTTGCTTTTGTTGTGTGTTGTGTTAGATTTTGATTTTTTCGTATCCGATAAACAATGAACTGTATAGCGTTGTAGTATCCTTGTCTTGACCCGTTCATTTCCCACTTGAGTATGTAAACTATGTGCACCTTTTCATTCATATAAACTGTTAGAAATTTATGATTTACGCTTTGCTTTTCATTCGATTGACACATATCTATCCACTCGCACCATGAGATTGGTTCTTTATATAGCAAAAGAACGCAATTCATTATGAAAAATCATGAAATCTTGTGAGTAAACCATCTTTTAATGGATAATTCGAACTCGAAAATAAAATATATTGCAGTTAAACTTTGCAGTTTCATTCAGATAAGATAACAGATTGATTTTGGAATATACTCGGAACTCAAAAAGACAAATGACTTGGAGAACAAGGGCGGATTTACGGGGGGGGTTACTGGGGGTAACTTCCCCCCCCCCATGAGTATCGAAGACCTAAGAAAAAGGTGGTGCACATACAATATTTCATACATATTTCACCTAATTTTATGGTTTTCAATCGTAATTACCCCCCCCCATGATCGTTATTACCCCTCCCATGAAATAGAGCTATATCCGCCCTTGTTGGAGAATGAATGTAGGTATCAGAATTCACTCATGAAACGATGCAGATGGTAACGCATTGGCAGATGTACAATACATTTTCATGTTTCCACTATTTTCAGGAACACCGAAGAATAGAACTGTCCTGAAAGGATATATTAGTATATTTTGCTCATTTGATTTTTTTCTGTACTTTACCAAGAGATTCGTTGTTTGTTAACCAGAATTTGTCTTCCTTGATCCTTGAATTAATTTTTATACCGAAACCGGGTTTTTTCAACGCCTGAAGAGGTTTTGGAACAATGAAAGATTTTCAGCTTATCTTCCAGTCGCTGATGATTCCAAATTTACCATTCAAATAGCTGTTGAAAATTATCAATATGTTCAAAACAACTAGTAAGTGTCGAATACTAATTATGAATTGATTAAATCCAACTGCAACAATAACAGCATAAAATTTTATTGAAGCCGATCCTGTTCAGAAACAACCTGATGGCACATATGCGCATTGTGGACCACACTGAAATTTTTACAACACTTCGATCCAATTGATTTAGCATTCTAGAGTAAGTTTATATATTATGATTTCTATGGTCGGAATAGATAATATGGTATATACGGGTACAGGACGTTCTGTCGGTTCAGAAAAATATGTTATCCGTTTAGTAAGTCTCTGGATTTTCGAGAGTGGCAACACTCCAGATGAGGATGATTTTTTTTTAAATCTGTTTTTTGTATAATATTCCTGAATAAGTACGCTTTCGGATGTGATAATGATTTGTGGAGGCATAGTTTTTTCTGAACAAAGATCTAGATCAAATTTGTTGCTTTGCTTATTATTAGTTCAACCTGAAGTGGTGTGAAAAAAAATGGGGGCCCGATTGCAGAATTAAGTAGAAACATACCTTTTTCATTGAGATTCCGAAAACGAATGACTCACCATATTTCCAGCATTTAATACAAAATCAATTCTTTTTACAATGAGTCAATACCTTGTTTTCTTAATTTCAAAAGTGCTCAAAGGACCCCGCACTTTTTCTATGGCAAATGGCGTTCCGTCAAGTTTTCTAAAATTTTGGTATAATGTAGTACTCGACCTACTGATCAAAAGTTTCCATGGCCCCAACTCAATCCTATGACTAGTTTTCGAGATACAGGGCGTTGAAGTTGAGAATTACCCACTTTTACTACGCCCGTATCTCGGAACAGAATCGAATGAACTCAAATTTTTCTCAAGAAACATTTCATTACATCCCCAGGGAGCAACCATATAGAGGAATATGACCGAAAATCGTTACGAATAAAGGGTCATCCATAATTGAATGCATGCCCGATTTTGAAAGTATAAAATATGTCAGTTTCAGAGCGAGAACGTTCACAAAATGAACTATTACACTAGGTATATTGTTGTTACATCAAAAACGTCTGAAATACCCAGAATTTATACTGAGTGATCCATTATTATAGAAACTATTCTCAAGGAGGGTTAAATGGACACCCTGTATTTATGGGTTGATTCAAGGTGTTTGTTTGATTTTTTTGGAACATATCATCATGGACTTCAAATAATACAGGGTGACTCAGTCATGAAATGAACTTTGAACCTCTCGAAAATACCCAAAAACCACCTTTTTTTCATCACCCTGTATTTCAAGATGAACTCCGATGAGGTGGGAATTTTCTTTCACCATTGTACTTGATATAAAAACATCAATACGGCCGAGAGTTTTTATCCACTTCCTATAAACAGATTTTTTTTATGTAATATGAAAATTATTTATTTATTTTATTCTATTCTTATTCCAGCATAACAAAAAATCTGGTCATAGGAAGTGGATAAAAACTCTCAACCGTATTGATGTTTTTATATCAAGTACAGTGGTGAAAGAAAACTCCCACCTCGTCGGAGTTAATCTTGAAATACAGGGTGATGAAAAAAAAGGTGGTTTTTGGGTATTTTCGTGGAATTCAAAGTTCATTTCATGACTGAATCACCCTGTATTCTTTGAAGTCCATGATGATATGTTCTAAAAAAAATAAAAAAACACCTTGAATCAACCCATAAATACAGGGTGTCCATTTTACCCTCGTTGAGAATAGTTTCTATAATAATGGATCACCCAGTATGAATTCTGGGTATTTCAGACTTTTTCGATGTAACAACAACATATCTAGTGTAATAGTTCATTTTGTGAACGGTCTCGCTCTGAAACTGACATATTTTATACTTTCAAAATCGGGTATGCATTCAATTATGGATGACCCTGTATTCGTAACGATTTTCGGTCATATTCCTCTATATGGTTGCTCCTTGGGGATGTAGTGAAATGTTTCTTGAGAAAAATTGAAGTTCATTCGATTCTGTTCCCAGATACGGGCGTAGTAAAAGTGGGTAATTCTCAACTTCAACGCCCTGTATCTCAAAAACTAGTCATAGGATTGAGTTGGGGCAATGGACACTTTTGATCAGTAGGTCGAGTACTACATTATACCAAAATTTTAGAAAATTTGTCGGAACGCCATTTGCCATAGAAAAAGTGCAGAGTCCTTTACTGCATTATTTGAAATTAACATAAGAGTATATAAAGATTGTTTTGAAAGAGAGCAATACATACCTTCTTAAATCAAACAATATATGGCATATGTCACATGTGAAGAAATGGCAACAAGAAACAGATCGTTAAAAAAAATCCGTTTCCCTCCCCAAATCCATTTGTTAGCACTGTTAGCAGAGGGAATGTATTACACGAGAACAGATAAAAACTATGTCCCCCCGTATATGTGAAGGACACAGTAAAAAAATACAACAAAAGAATGTTGATTTTATAATTGTGTGATTCAATAATGAAAAAAAATGAGAGAAAATATCCATTTCAAAATATTGTTTAATAAAATCAAATTTTACGAAAGGTGTTCAAAATGGCCACCATGGGCTCGAATACATGATCTTAAAATATGTATACAGGGCGAGTTCTCTCAGAGAACGATACACATTTTCCAATACGAAATGAATGAATGAGCCACAGATTCAGAAAACGGTGCTGTCCTAACGTGCCCATCCATAAACTGAGGCAAAAACGGCCGAGCCGTTTCGCGAACAGTCCGATACTTTAGTATATGTAATGTGTAGAATGCACACTATTTGGAGAAACCAATACTCATTTCTGATATTCACGCACAAATGAGTGAATTAATTTCAATTTGAAGTATTTCTCATTTTCATTGAGAGTATTTTTATGATAGAAAATTGAATTTTTATTCCGACAGTAGCACAGTTACCAAGTTCTGATGACTTTGAAAACTGCCTTCGCTATTTGTTATCAGAAAGGCGCGTCTCCTCTTTCCATAGTCTACGGTTTCACACGTCCCATTTTCTTTGGATATTGACGAAATCTTTTTGATAATGCCGTGTTCGGAAAAATCAAAAAAAGGTTTTTTCTGATCTCAATAATCAGTAAAAAAATATACAAGTCAAGGACCCACCTTATATCAATTCCATAATCGGATAAAAGGCATTCAAGCTATAGAACCGAGTTCAAAGCTATGGTCATTCAGTGGCCCAAAATATCCCATATTCAAAACGCTACCTACACAAGGAATCTTTTTCAAACTAATCTGTATTTCCCTGTTCTGTTATCTCAATTTCTCTCACCATATATAAAAAAAGTTGGAAGGGGAAGCAGAAGGTCATCCTGAATACATTTCATAATTTTTGAGGACCTATTAATACATAACCCACATGGATGTTTAAAGTTTTTTCCTCTCCAGTTTTCGGCGGCTAATTTATCTGTTCTCATTGTTCAATACATCACTGTGAAGTGTTTCATACAAAATACAATCTTGCTTATTTCGTCCATAACTTTCAAATTAATAGGATATTAACGTGTTGGACGAAATTTTGTTTTTTGTTTGCTATTTGATTATGGAATCTTTCTCTTCTTTATACGAACGTTTTTCGATACTTTTCCTAGTGGACATATTAAATAAATCGTTAAAAATGTCATTCTAAAAATCCAAAAGTAAAATGGCAAATTCTAAAAGTATCGTAGGATCATAAAAGGGAACAATCCCAATTCGGTATGATACATTATTTCAAAATCCTTCATCCCACATAAATTTCCATTACACTAACGTCACTAACTCTCCTCCGGCCTCTGGCTTACAGCCGAAATAACGAACAAAAATCTCGTTCGCCCTCATAAATTCCGATTTCATATAAAATTGATTAATCAAAAACATCACCCAGTTATATCCTCAACACATCACGAAACATCAATAATTAAAACATCGAACCATTTAGCCCAACCGATCGGGGATAATTGTTATGGGATTAATAATTGAAGGACAATCCGAAATACTGGAATCGAATTAATAAATGAAAATATGGGGTTGCCCAATAAGGGCGACATGAATTTCAGAGTACATTGTCCTTATTCAAAACCCGGTACTATAATTTTCTCATTCATAAATACTGACCCTCCGCCAGGACAAACACCCCCAAATCCAAACAGCCATTGTACGTCCGCTCGCGTGAAAGGGAGCCAGCCTGGCTGCGCACGCGCGATCACACCCTCGATTCATTTCGTTCCATTATAATTGGGGTGGCAGAGTTTGTACGCAACGTATGGGTAGGAATATGTTTCTCCCTTCGTATTTATATCGAATTTGGACGATTTTATTTGAACAGAATACAAAAGGATAAAATGGCGAATTGATTGGCATCAGCCGATTATTGGTGATTGATCGATAGGCGGAAATGGAGGCAGAACCGAATGAATTCACGTCCTGATTGTTTGTTTCAGTGTTTGTTATAATTGGAATAGAGATTATTTCATGGATTTATCGTTACAGTTGAGTTGAAAGATAAATGCAGTGCGTTTGGATGGCGCTGTTTTGTTAATTTTTTTATTGGAATTTTATCAGAACACTATTTGAAAGGGAAATTGTTTTCACAACGGAGCTTTTTTAGTTGATATTGAAAATAAATAAATCTCACATTTTCTAACAAAACGAAAGGTGAATAACAAGAAGAATAATGCAATTAATATTTTTTGTAAAATTTTAGCAAATTTAAACAACAAATTCCGATGAAACTGGAATTGACGTATTTTCACTCAATTAATGTCCATTTTTTTATTCTTCTAAATTGTTGATGAAATGAATTTGAGTTTTTCAAACTTTAGCAGTTTTTGATTTACGTCAATTCATATATCAGATACGCAGAGAACACTGCATATACTGTCAAAAATCATCGAGTCACGTGGATTTTTCTACTAAAACTGTTATAACTACTTATTAACCTACAATGAAATTACTGTTCCGAAATAGATTATCTAAAGGTGTCGGAGTATAATAGTAATTTACGTAACAAGTCCGGAAAATAGGGTTTTTTTGGACGAATAGACAAAATTCTAGGAAGAGCCGGAGGCGAGTCCTGGAAGTCTATGAGTCCAAAAAAACTATTTTTGGGCGTGTTGCGTACAATATTTTTTCGGCAACCGTGAAGAATTACAAATCAATGGGACAACACATCTCTTTATTATACATTTTGATTCTTATTTGAATTAAACAGAATAGAACTGTCATCCTTTATTTCGTTGCTATTGTGATGATCATAACAATGACAACAACGACATGAGTTTTTCCGGCCTAGGCCGGAAAGTACGTACTTTCCGGACTAGGCCGGGAAATGCTACTTTCTCAAAGAAAAAGCGTCCGGGAAGTGGGTAGTATATCCCGGACGGTTGCCAAAAAGTATTTTCCCATAAGAGGTGTGGAATAGCTCGCTATTTGGTGGATGTCACTTTTGAAGCTGTTATTTTTTGGCATTTTACAAGTAGCAACTACGTCATTAATAAAAATGAAACAATACACTCTTCAACAGATCATTGAAATTATTAAAATTCACTATAAAAATGGTGAAAATTTTGCAGAGATGGTTAGTATAACTCGAACATTTTTGTTTCGTCTTGAAGCACCTTGTCGAACCGCAATACGGAAATTGGTGGAAAAATTCGAGCTGTTGAGACAAGACATCAGTGAACAATAAAACCCGTGCACGTCGCTCAAGAACAACCGAGATTATTGCTGCTGTAGCCCAAAGTGTTAAAGAAAACCCAAGTTTGTCCATTCCTCGTACTTCTTTGGAATAAGGCATTCCACAAACGTCATTACACCGTATTTTACATAAAGATTTGAGTCTTAAGGCTCATATAGTATACCCGAACAGATGGATCGGACGAAGTCGACCAATCAAGGGGCCCCCACGTTCAGCTGACCTTAATCCCATCGATTTTTTCGTATGGGGTTATTTCAAAGAAATTGTTTACGCCCTAGAATGTTCGAGTGAAGACGAGCTGCGACTGAAGATAAGAGAAGCTGAACCTAAGAGAGAACAGGGAAGGTTTTATGCGATTGAAAGAAAATTTTCTAAGAAGGTGTAGAATGTGTATTGAGGCTGGAGGTGGCCACTTTGAACACCTACAGTAAATTTTATAAATAAATTTCTCTTTATTTACATTATGATGTGTGATTTATTGCCATACCTTTTTCTTTTTTTATCTAGAACTTTTCTTGACCAACATCTAAAGCTAATTTTCATTAATTTTCAGCATATCTTAAAATGGCAAAAAATAATTTTGTAGTAAATGTCTAGTTCTTTGATTTTTTCCACCTCGATGACTTTGAAGGCTAATTCTAGCGAAAGTAGAGTGTTAAGTACCATTTTATCAATGATTCTAAAAGCTGACTGTTGAGCGCAGTTTTTAAGCATACTAAGAAACCGTGAATTAGCCTTTTTACATTTTTAATTTTGATTCGAAAATTCAGATCATAATCCAATTTACGTAACTTTTTCCTTGAGACCAACATTTCCATAATTTTTATCAAAGTGTCGAATCTGGCTATTTTATGTATAAAAGTACAATTCATGGAGATTAAGTTACAAAAAGAATTTCACAGAGAAGTCTTGTACTTTTTTTTATATTTTTTTTTAAGATGGTCAAGTCGAAAATTCTCAAAGTTCATAAAAAAATTCATAACTCGAAAACCGTGAAAAATAGCATAACATACATGGGGGTGATTCGAATAGCCCATGACACGAGGGACCTGTTTTTTCCTTTTTGACGTCAATCTCTTGGCCACCCTGTATAGAGTTCACATAATATGAATTACACATGCCATGATGTTTTGATTTTTTGTTCAAAACAAATCTGTACTGCTCTCTTTCATGAAAATATGTGGGTATTATATTATACATGTATATTGACAAACAAAATAAAAAGAAGTGACTCTAATACCGATCCTTGAGGGTCACCGATATCGACGCTATATTCAAAGAATTCGGGTTTTGTTGAAATATGATTCCGTGTCAAATAGTCTCCTAGGAGAATCCCTTTCATTTATTAAAATAAAAATGTTTCTAGTACATTCAACAAGTTCTAACCTGAAAAGCATCGTGAATTTCGTTCAACCGTCCAATCTTTTCCGAAATTCATAATAACCTTTCATCCCCGTCCTTATTCGCACTCAGCATCCCAGCCGAGCAATATTCCTTCTCAACTCCTCGCAGAAATTCGTTACGGATAAGAATCCGCACAAAACAGAATCCCATCCCGGCGGTTTTCATGTAATATAATGAGGGAAATATAAAATGGGTACATTTTCCTGCGCAAGAGCTCTCATATATGGAACCCCCGAAGACCTCCGCGGATTGATGAATCGCCCGGTACTCGTAATATTAAAGTTTGCTGAGGGGGAAGCGCACTAATGAGCTTCGAAAATACTCTTTGCCGTAACGACATGCGACGAAATGTAAATAGCAAATTGAAGCGACGTGATTTTTCATTGAATTTCAATGGTACTAATGGTAGAAGTATATTTAACGTCGTCGGGTCGAACTCGCGCAGTCCTGATTTTTATTATTCGCGAATTGACGAATGGTAATGGGATGTTTCGCGTTTTGTACAGACCTAACGAGGACTTGATCCTCCTGACGACAAAGGTCGTTGAATATTGGGAAAATCATTTTCGGCGTCGAGGGAAAATTGTCGAGGATAAACTGACTTTCGTGAAAAGTCAAAGTCAAAATCCATAGGTCTGAACATTTGTTAAATAATTTTTTTTGAAGGATTTCGATTTGAAAAAAGAAGGGAAGCAGAAGCAAATTCCATTTATATTTACAGGGTGGGCATAATTCGTTGTCTACTGAAGAGATCTCGAGAACTATAGCAGCTAAAAGAAAACTGATATAACATTTTTTCAAGTGTTTCATTAGACGTATTCGAGGAAAGAATGGTGATACAGATTCGAAAATTTGTTTTTTTGTTTTAGAGTACATGAACTCAATTTGTAAAATATTTTCAAGCGGAATCTACTTCCGGTTCTACCGGAAACGAATGTTCACTTTGGTATTTCAAATGCAACACCCTGTATATTTATACATATTTGAATTCGTCGATAAATTTTGCAATGATTTGGTTTATAATATGCGCAACCACATCGAGCGATTGTTGAGTTATAGCCTGATTCTCGAATTTTTCGACAGAAAGATTGTCACAAATTAGTGTTTATATATCTCCAAAGTCTATCATTGTAAGAAATTTTTTTCGCAACAGTGGAACAGAAGAAAGTACGCCGATACTGCTTCTTGTATGAATTATAAGGAAATATTATACAGTTTGTCTGAAACAGGGCTTCAAAATGAGCCTCAACAAAATTATGAAATCTCATTTCGTTCAAATTTCAAATATAATTTTGTAATTACAATCGATTACTCGTCCGAAACTAGTTAGAGTGTGCCAAACATTTCATGTCTTCAAAATCAGTAGTTTTGCCGTTATCGAATAAAATTCGAATTTCACGACTGAAGCCAGGTTTGGCTCCGTCAAATTCAGTGGTATGCTCGTCTATTTCAAAGTGGGCTATGTTAGGAATTGTCATTCCTGCCTATTTTTATTGATCAAGCACTATGCAAAACGTGCAATAATAATAAGGTACACTAGAATGTTATATCAAAAATCTCAATTTAAAACTGACATATTCCTACTCTTGACATAGCCTACTTGAAAATTATCTAAATAAACCTGATGATTAGACAAAGAAACCTTGCTTTATAGAAGTGAAATTCGAATTTTATTAATTAACAGATAAAGTAGTGATTTTTAAAGACATGGAATTTTTGGAACACTCTCACTAGTTTTTGACGAGCAATCGATTGGAATTACAAAATTATATGGTTTCCATTCGAAAAAAATTAGATTTCATAGTTTTGTTGAGGCTCACTTTGAAGCCCTGTTTCAGACACCCTGTATAATATTTCCCCATAATTTATACAAGAAGCTTTATCAGCGAATTTTCTTTTATTCCACTGTTGTGAAAAAAATTTCTTACAATGATAAATTTTGAAGATATAAAAACTAATTTGTGACCATCTTTCTGTCAAAAAATTTGAAAATCAGGCTATAAATCATCAATCGCTTGATGTGGTTGCGCATATGATACATCATTGCAGAATTAAACAAAGAATTCAAATATGTATAGATATACAGGGTGTTGCATTTGAGATAACGAAGTTCACATTCGTTTCCGGTAGAACCGGAAGTTGGTTCCGCTTGAAATTATCCAACAAATTGAGTTCATGTACTCTTAAACAAAAATACAAAATTTTGAAGTTGTATCGCAATTCTTTCCTCGAATACGTCTAATGAAACACTTAAAAAAATCACCTCTTGTTCAAAATCTGTTAATACATTCTACAGGCACTTTTCATGAGAAATTCATATATAAAATGATTCAATTTTTTAATCCAACGATTTTCGAGAAATGCGAAGGATTTATGATTTCGCAAATGTGAAATATAGTCGAATGTTCTCTTATCTTGCTACAACTTTTTTCTGATTTCAAAAATGTGTCATATCGTTCATCACATGTATACCTATTATACAGATACAAAAATTCAAAATTTTTGTTTTGCTCTGCGATTCCCTGTTGAATTATGGGTAGGCAGGCGGTACCATCAATAGACAACGAATTCTGCCCACACTGAAGGTAGGGGTTAGCCACACCTAATATATACAGGGTGTTCCAACATTGAAGGTACAAATGAAAATGGAGGATTCCTTGAATCATTTTAAGGAAAAAATCCTATAAATTTGGGACCCCATACGTTCCGTTTTCAAAATGCAAGTTTCAATTTTGAAGTTTTTCCTCAAAGTTATTGCATTTCACAAGATATTCAACTGAACAGGAGTTTGATGAATTGATTCACGACAGCTTACTAACTGGATTTTCATCTTGAAATCTATAGAGTATTCCGGGTTTTTTAGCCGTGGTCCACCAAGAATATCACATGGACGTCCATCATCAATATGTTAACTGTTTTTTCATGACAATTCATATGGTGGGTTTCACAAAGATCGTTGATTGAGTGATTCACAGAATACCTTGACGTTTTTGTCAAATCGACCAATAGAATTTCAAATTTACGGATTTTTTATCACAGAATCGCTCGATTAAGCATTTAATCACACGATTAACTTTTGTGAAACCCGGCTTAAGGATTCCAAGAGAATCATTCTAAAGCTTGTAGATTTTCAATAGAAATTGGAATGTCAAATAATGTAAACTCTGAATTATAATATGTATATGCCTAATTTCAATTGAATACCTCGTGAAGTACCGATACTATAGGAAATCAAACATATGTAAACTGTATCTCGAGAACGATACGTTTGCAGTCCCATATCTATATCGGAATATCGTTTTTAGTAACACCCTGTATTTACATTTACAAATAGATTTCGACGTCACCTAGGAGGTTCTATTGGACGACGCGTTTGTATTTTTTTCAACTATAACTCCTCTCCCATTGCCCTATTATAATCCAATATATCGCCGTTAAGTTATCGTGTTCACACTGTTCACAGACGACATATCGGACGGACAGAATTGTATTTGACCACGAATCAGTGAGTTGAATCTTATCCTCTTGAAACATTGTCGGCTCAAAATTCAATATGGACATTTTGACGGAACGTTCAAGAAAAAGAGCATCAAAAATAAATGGTACCGATTGAACTTTCAGTTCATAATGAAAATTTTCTCATTGCGTTAAATTTTATATTAGCTTCATTCGAGTAAAATTGTTAAAAAATTATATTTCGTGAAATATATTTTGTTTACAACAGACATTTGTTCCTTCGAAATTAATAACATCTCCGCTTTTCTTCAACCAAACAAAGTTATGTATACTTCATTCACTTTCATAAAGTGTCCCGGCTGGCCATGATTTAGGTTTATCAAATTCTTTTACTTAAAACTGACGCATTTTGGCACTCATCAAAGTCAAATAAATCTAAGAGATGGAGTTAGTTCTTTTAAGGTTTAACTGGGACACATGATTCGTAGTACTACTGTACATTTTCATATATTTTCACAGGTTTTCCAAGTTGTGCCAAAAGGTATTTTAATGTCGTCAGTATAGGCTTTTTTCTGGAGAATTTTGAAGAGTGGGGAACTCTATAGGTCCGCCTGTTCTGTTCGTTTGGAAGTTTTTCTGTCGGGTTATTCGAATACATTTTTTCTTTTTTCGAATCAACCATCACAAAGTAACGGACTATTGTATCCAAATTTCAGTAAAATAGCAACACGCGTTTCTTGATTTCCGTAAAAGAAAATAGTATCTATAAACGAATCTTCCAACCATGTTTAACTACGTGAAATATTTCCAGTATTAACAAAGAAACAAGTTTGTTCAACATTCGCCAGGTCTTCAGAAATATTGAATTCACATACCTAATATTCTCTCATATTTTCTCCAATTCATTATATTCCCAAAGAAAATAAACGACTTCTATGTATCTATGATATCTGACAGTGGAATGACCATAACCTAACATTCTTACAATATACGCGGTGAAATGTGTCAGATTTTTATGGCCTATCGGGATACTTTGTAAAAGTGAATGGAGTACAACCATTTCAAATGATTGAAGTGATGATAATTAAAAAAAGAGATGGAGGCGCCGGGCATCGATCCCGGTACCTCTCGCATGCTAAGCGAGCGCTCTACCATCTGAGCTACGCCCCCGTTGATATTTAAGCTGTAACACATACACATGTTGAAATGGATTACTTTCTTCGATAATAAAATACATAATATGTTTGTCGAATGTAAATATCACTCACAATTCACATAATCTGTACCTATAATTTGATCCTTGAAATCAAGAGAAAAAACATCTAGACGAAGATGGCTATTACAAGGGCCAGTGAGAACTATTGCTCATGTGCGATAGGGATATTGTGATTGGGCAATCGGCAGCACGAAGAAAATTCCATAAGGTATCCATGGACCACGGATACATAATGAGTAATGACATGTTTCTTCTCTTCGCTCGACGCATGCGTATAGCGACAACTGACCAACACTTTTGTATACTTATCAGCCACTATACGCTCAAATTCTATATTTATATGTTGCTCATGTGAAGTCCTTCTTGATCAAGAGTTTCGAGATGAAGTGAATTCTCCAATGCTGCCATAGGTGTCATTATGAATGCTGTCGACAGTAGTTGGCACCATGAGGCATGCTGTTCGTCGTTGCTTGGAAAAATTCCGCTCAATCTCCATAAGTGTTTCAATATTGTAAACGTAGATCGATCCACACAATATAGTTTTTTTACAAAAAAAGTTTTCCGTTTTCATTTATCTTTTTCTCCATGATCCAATTTATCTACTCGTGAAATATTCCTTCAATAAAAAATACGACAATGTGGTAGAGAAGCATATAATTTTCGGATGAATCAAGATGAACTGAGTTAAATTAATGCCATAATTATATCTGAAATACCTTGTAACAAATTACATAATAAGTTCAGGTTCAACCCCAATTCCATTATTGTTAAGTCTGAAGTTGACTCGTTGAAGCCAACACCGCAAGTAAAAAATGTATAATTATGACGGTATTTCTCGTTATTACATTTTACTCCATTCACCCGCATCTTCCCAGCAGATAAGTACCGGCGGGGGATCCTTAACAGGGGAGGAAAACGCGAAAGAGAGACGTTATATAAGGGAGGAAACCTGGGCGAGTCTTCCCTCACCCTAATTTGTCTGTCTTTTCCAATATATTTTTGTGCCCTGTTCGAGATTTGCAGGGAAATGATGAAAAATAATCCTTGCATCTCGCTTGATCTCTGCCGCTGTCATCTGCCAGTTCACATTTGAGCCCTTATTTCTGCGGCTTGCTAGGCCGGTCGCAAGTCTCCTGCTTTCATTCCTTCTCCTGATGGGAATTCATTTCTCCAGAATGGAGAACGGGAACAATCCGCAGAAGAGGATGAATTGAAATTTGAGTTGCTCATGAAGAGAACGATGTCATTCTGAATTAGAAATAATATGCTTCCTGGAGAAAGTCACTTAAAAATTCAATTATCTTAGGTTTATTTCGCTTGGAGTGATGTTTTCATGAAAATATTTTTTTTACTTTATATTTAGTTTGAATCTGTTCTGTATTTTCAAGGGTATTTTATCGTCCTGACAATTAATTTCTTTTCGTTAGTTGAAGAATCCACAGTTTAACGTTTTGCCATATAAATATGGACAGTTTGCTATGAAACTTTTACATATTATTCGCAATCATTATCTTTTCCGAGATGCGGAGTGTTGGGGTTTTTCTTAAAAACAGAATTTATATGAAATCGGTCGAAGAATGCTGATGAAATTTGCTGTGTTTCAAGAGTAAGTATGGGGTATTTTTTGAAATGCAACTAAGAATTCCTTGTCCATGAAATTATATCTCAATTTTCAAAAGAAAAAATAGTACTCTACTGATATATTTCAAACTTGGAATTTGTCAATAGATGACATATCCAGAATGTCATGTACCAAGTTTAAACATCTGGTCACTAGCGGATTCAGGCAGTTTTTCAGGGGGGTATGAATTTTTTCAGGGGGCGCTATGAATTGATAGTAATTTTCTACCAAAATTATAGGAGTTAAGGTTGAGTTAAGTTAATTTTTCTTATTGAAAATATCGATTGAACTACTCTGATATGTAGAAGAGTTCTCGAAAATACATCACTTTAGGTGAGTACGTACAAAATATGAGCATAGTCGAATTGATTAAGCAGAAAATTAAGAAGAGCTTTCACAGCAAGTTATTGTTTATGATTTTTAGTTGATCCGAGCCATCAGTTTATAGTCCACTGCGAACTTGAGGTCTATTATGCCTGTCAGAGCTGTTTTCATAGCGCCTTCTACAGCTCTCCTTCCAGTTCCAGAGAATTGGTGAAATCCAGTATCTGGAACGGCTTCAACGAGGATAATTCCCCACTGCTACAAGTTTCTTGTCCAATGCTCTATTTCCTTTGGCTTGCAATGGCATAGCATTCCGTTACCAGGTGAAAAGGAGTTTCTTCCTCCTCCACACAGAATCTACATTCGTCAGTGTCCGATAAAGTGAATCTCAACAGATGGTTCTTAAGGGGCAGTATGACCTTTTGAATCGTGGTAAATCTCCATTCAAAAGTGGTCTCTTTATTTCACGAGTAAGTACCCTAATTTACGACTTAGAGACTTGTTTCTTTTTAAATTGAATTGAAGTTGGAGGACGTCCCGAGGGCAAATAGTTTTCTTTTTTTCGATTTAATCAGTTTTTCAATTAAAAAAACAAGGGTCATCGTTAGATCCGGAGTTATTCAATATGTTTTTCGTTTTTCATGAGTACAAGGACAAGCTATATTTTTGAAAAAGTCATCATGAAAATTTTTGTAGTTCATAAAAAATTAAATTGCCGAGGCCAAATAGTTGCGATTCTTTCGATTTAATAGTTTTTCAATTAAAAAAAAACGGGCGTTTTGGAAACTTTTAATGATTTTTTTCCGACGGTTATTCATCATTTTTCGGAAAAAATCGCAACTATTTGCCCTCGGCAATTTAATCTTCTATAATCTACAGAAATTTTCATTTCATTTCAAAAATATAGCTTGAACTCATGAAAAACGAAAAACATATTCAATAACCCCAGATCGGTCAGATCTAACGATTACCCCGGTTTTTTTAATTGAAAAACTAATTAAATCGAACAAGAAAAAACTATTTGCCCTTGGGACGTTCTTCAACTTCAATTAAAAAAAAAATCAAGGCTCTACGTCGTAAATTAGGGTACTTACTCGTGAAATGAAGAGACCACTTTTTGAATGGAGATTTACCACGATTCAAAAGGTGATACTGCCCCTTAAGGCGACAATGTCCTGTGAGAAAGCCAGTGAGTAGGTGTAGGTGGTTCCTACTGAGATCCAGATATTTTTTGGATAAAGCAGTTTCAAAGTTCCGGAGAAACTTTTTGGAGTGATTAATCCCTGGGAGATTCCGCCAGAGTTCTGCTCTTTCGGGTTTCTCCTTCACCATAAACTCCTTATAGGGGCAATTTCATATACCACAGAAGTGTTCTGGGCCAGTGAGTGCAGTTTGTGCGCTATCCGATCCTATAGATTTGGGCTCTGAATAAAACAATGTGTATCAAGTATCAAGAAAATGATACAAAAGTTCGGTATGATCATTCAAAAGTTAGGTATGGGTTCTGCAGGTGTTTCAATAAGGAATAATTGGCTCTCAGTTATTGTTATCTGCAGATATCGTTTTCCTAATGATAGGGATGAGCCTAACATCATTGCTTGAATTTTTTGAATTGCTTAAACACAAAGCAACTCCGTTACAGATGATAAAACCCAAATATTCACTCCAATACAGCGAGATCGTGTTGGTGATCATGTTCAACACGGTCAGCAGGTGTGATACTTTTTAACTAATTATGTTTGAGTAATGACTTTTTGATGGGCGGCTTTCACGTTCTAGACAAGCTAATGCATTCCTAATAGAAAAACCTATTGTTTATGTAATGTATACCTTCGATCCATTCTATTCCATTTTATGTATTGCTATTATGATATATTTGCCCGAGGTGAAGAGCTATGATTGATGGTTTTCAATGAGAACCTCTGGATGTGAATGAAATAAAATTCACAATCTGTAAAAACTAATTGGTCTTTTTTTGAGCTATATTATTCAATCTGAGTTTTCTCGAAATTGGCTTGAGATAGAAGGATTTTGTTTTTACTAAAATTCATGAATATTTTATGTACATGGATCAACTTCCATCGGACGAAGCTGAGTCCATCCTGTCCAATATTTTCGAAGCGAATTTTTATTCCACAAAATCTGGGTTTTCTCGAAATTGCCTTGAGATAGAAGGATTCTGTTTTTACTAAAATTCATGAATATTATATGTACTTGGATCAACTTTCATCGGATGAAGTTGAGTCCATCCTGTCCAATATTTTCGACGCGAATTTTTATTTTACAAAATCTGAGTTTTCTCGAAATTGGCTTGAGATAGAAGGATTTTGTTTTCACTAAAATTCATGAATATTTTATGTACTTGGACCAACTTCCATCGGATGAAGCTGAGTCCATCCTGTCCAATATTTTCTAAGCGAATTTTTATTTTACAAAATCTGAGTTTTCTCGAAATTGGCTTGAGATAGAAGGATTTTGTTTTTACTAAAATTCATGAATATTATATGTACTTGGATCAACTTTCATCGGATGAAGTTGAGTCCATCCTGTCCAATATTTTCGAAGCGAATTTTTATCTTACAAAATCTGAGTTTTCTTGAAATTGGCTTGAGATAGAAGGATTTTGTTTTCACTAAAATTCATGAATATTTTATGTACTTGGATCAACTTCCATCGGATGAAGCTGAGTCCATCCTGTCCAATATTTTCGAAGCGAATTTTTATTTTACAAAATCTGAGTTTTCTCGAAATTGGCTTGAGATAGAAGGATTTTGTTTTTACTAAAATTCATGAATATTATATGTACTTGGATCAACTTCCATCGGATGAAGCTGAGTCCATCCTGTCCAATATTTTCGAAGCGAATTTTTCTTTTACAAAATCTGAGTTTTCTCGAAATTGGCTTGAGATAGAAGGATTTTGTTTTTACTAAAATTCATGAATATTATATGTACTTGGATCAACGTTCATCGGATGAAGTTGAGTCCATCCTGTCCAATATTTTCGAAGCGAATTTTTATTTTACACAATCTGAGTTTTCTCGAAATTGGCTTGAGATAGAAGGATTTTGTTTTTACTAAAATTCATGAATATTATATATACTTGGACCAACTTTCATCGGATGAAGTTGAGTCCATCCTGTCCAATATTTTCGAAGCGAATTTTTATTTTACAAAATCTGAGTTTTCTCGAAATTGGCTCGAGATAGAAGGATTTTGTTTTTACTAAAATTCATGAATATTTTATGTACTTGGATCAACTTCCATCGGATGAAGCTGAGTCCATCCTGTCCAATATTTTCGAAGCGAATTTTTATTTTACAAAATCTGAGTTTTCTCGAAATTGCCTTGAGATAGAAGGATTCTGTTTTTACTAAAATTCATGAATATTATATGTACTTGGATCAACTTTCATCGGATGAAGTTGAGTCCATCCTGTCTAATATTTTCGAAGCGAATTTTTATTTTACAAAATCTGAGTTTTCTCGAAATTGGCTTGAGATAGAAGGATTTTGTTTTCACTAAAATTCATGAATATTTTATGTACATGGATCAACTTCCATCGGACGAAGCTGAGTCCATCCTGTCCAATATTTTCGAAGCGAATTTTTATTCCACAAAATCTGGGTTTTCTCGAAATTGCCTTGAGATAGAAGGATTCTGTTTTTACTAAAATTCATGAATATTATATATACTTGGACCAACTTTCATCGGATGAAGTTGAGTCCATCCTGTCCAATATTTTCGAAGCGAATTTTTATTTTACAAAATCTGAGTTTTCTCGAAATTGGCTCGAGATAGAAGGATTTTGTTTTTACTAAAATTCATGAATATTATATATACTTGGATCAACTTCCATCGGATGAAGCTGAGTCCATCCTGTCCAATATTTTCGAAGCGAATTTTTATTTTACAAAATCTGAGTTTTCTCGAAATTGGCTTGAGATAGAAGGATTTTGTTTTTACTAAAATTCATGAATATTATATATACTTGGACCAACTTTCATCGGATGAAGTTGAGTCCATCCTGTCCAATATTTTCGAAGCGAATTTTTATTTTACAAAATCTGAGTTTTCCCGAAATTGGCTCGAGATAGAAGGATTTTGTTTTTACTAAAATTCATGAATATTTTATGTACTTGGATCAACTTCCATCGGATGAAGCTGAGTCCATCCTGTCCAATATTTTCGAAGCGAATTTTTATTTTACAAAATCTGAGTTTTCTCGAAATTGCCTTGAGATAGAAGGATTCTGTTTTTACTAAAATTCATGAATATTATATGTACTTGGATCAACTTTCATCGGATGAAGTTGAGTCCATCCTGTCCAATATTTTCGAAGCGAATTCTTATTTTACAAAATCTGAGTTTTCTCGAAATTGGCTGGAGATAGAAGGATTTTGTTTTCACTAAAATTCATGAATATTTTATGTACATGGATCAACTTCCATCGGACGAAGCTGAGTCCATCCTGTCCAATATTTTCGAAGCGAATTTTTATTTTACAAAATCTGGGTTTTCTCGAAATTGCCTTGAGATAGAAGGATTCTGTTTTTACTAAAATTCATGAATATTATATGTACTTGGATCAACTTTCATCGGATGAAGTTGAGTCCATCCTGTCCAATATTTTCGAAGCGAATTTTTATTTTACAAAATCTGAGTTTTCTCGAAATTGGCTTGAGATAGAAGGATTTTGTTTTCACTATAATTCATGAATATTTTATGTACTTGGATCAACTTCCATCGGATGAAGCTGAGTCCATCCTGTCCAATATTCCCGATTCGTTGGTTCATTCATATGAACCAACGAATCGGTATGATTGGTTTGTCCCGAGGTTTGTCCAGAGGTTTGTCCACTATAATTTCAAAATTTGAACTAATCTAGTAACCACCATTTCAGAATTTGTTGTATAAATCGAAATGAGAATGTGACTTTGTTCAAAACGAATACTCATGTTTCAATTTCAAATTTGAACGAATATTATTAACATGGATAAACTTGTGACCAAATATGATTAATTTTGAAAATAAAGTTATGAGTTGTCAATGTCATAAAACACTTTTACAGATTCACAATAGAAAAGCAGGTTATTCATATTCATTTTTATCTCCATATGCTCTTGCCAAACCGGCTAATCCATCGAAGTTATTCTTGGACTACTTGCTTGTTTTTTGGTCCATAATGAAAATGTCACCAAGATTCGTTCTCTCATCCTGTGAGTATATGGAGCAGGCGTTATCGCATGTCAAAATGAAAAATAGTCACTGTTAGCATCTTTCAGACGCAACGTCAGCCAACTAATCAGGATTGATCACCTTTGGGACAGATATCAGCACAGGATTCTCCCAGTCGGCGTTTATTAAAAATTTAAAATATGAGACAACGACGACAACGTGGGAGCCAAGTGCGGATACTTCGGGAGGGCGGTTTACTAGTAAATAGAGAGAGACATGAGATGTTGAAATAGGGTTCTTCAACGAATATGATATCGAATCGCCTCATTTGAAAATATCTTCAGTTCACCCATACAATTGCGAGTTTTGCAATTTCTACGATATTTCTGAGTATTTACCTTCGAAATTACCGATTCGAAATCAGTTGCTAGGTTTAGTTGGCAGTGTATTGGTAATTGGTTTGGTATTGGTATATTTTCAGTTCTTCACCTGAGCTATACTCGACCAGAAGATTTTGGCGGCTACATGAATGGTTCCGACAGCCAGATATTTTTCATTGGGGGTTAATCGGTGGCCAATGAATAATTGGGAAGATATCAAAATTAGACTTTCCGTTTGTAGTAAAATTTTTCCGAAATCATGGAACGAAGGTCTTGATAACCCATATAATTTAATCTGTCATCAGTTCTCTCAGTCATTAAAGGTGCTTTTAAAAACTTTTTCGGATACAATTGCAGTAGATAAAACTGCCAGGAGTTCATTTTTCATTCCATGAATATTTCGACATATCCAGAAAGAGTTGCTGACGTGCTGACGCTAGAAATAATTTGTCTTCTGCGAGCTGCAAGCATGAAGTTTCTGAGGGTTCTCCTCGGGATACCTAAGAGGTATCAGTAGATATTCATAATCATATAATATAAAAGAAAATATCCTAGCTATAGTAGCTACACCTGTGATAGAAGATTTTCTCCTGTTGAATGAACCAAAATGTGAAATGAGTCATACTTCAACGTTGTATATTATTCAGTTACGATTTTTCTCAACAAGAACATTCGGAAGATATTCGTCCAAAATGAACTAGAACAGAACTACTGACTTCTATTTCAGAATTAAGATTTCTTGTGTAGAAAGGCCTCGAAAAAAGATTTTCGACTAACTTTGCGTTTAAATATATACCACAGTTGCAAATTAATTAAATTTATCGAATTTCCTCAGTTTAATCTGCAGTATAGAGCTGTTGTAATATTTCGCGAAAAACATTAATCGTCAGTTTTCATCGTGAAATGTAAGCCTGAGTCTGAGTTTCAATGAAATACGAGGATGTATTGATATCTAGTTAGCCAAGACCAGTTCGTCCAGTTCGTCCAGTTCCATGCATAAACAAAATATTGCGATACCATATCAACGAACAATAACTTATTAGAAGTGTCAGTGTAGAGTTCGACGTTAAAACAGTAGACCAGAGTTACGCAATAAATTTAAAAAGAAGATGTCCACCGAAATTGTAAAAATCGAAATATTGGAGTATCGAGCCATCATCAAGTAGGTACCTGTATTTAAAAGGCTTGAGAGGTAAGCAGATTTACGAAGATATGCTTAATACCCTTGGAGATCAATGTCCTTCGAATGCGACCGTGAAAAATTGGACTGCAAGCTCCAAAAGAGGTAAATTTTCCATTGAAGATGATGACAGATCGGGAAGGCCAGTCTCTCCCAAAAATATCGATGCAGTTCATGACATGATTTTATCAGACCGTCGAATTGGGCTAAAACGGATATCTGAAGCACTGAAGATTTCTACGAACGCGTTCATCATATTCACGTCAATTTGGACTTGAGAGAATTGTTACTATATGGATGATACTTGGGTACGTTTCTACAATCCAGAAACAAAGCAACAATCGATGGAATGGCGACACTCTGGTTCTCCAAGACCTAAGAAGTTTCGTGTTCAAAAATCTGCTGGAAAAGTTCTTGCTTCATTTTTTTGGGATTGCTATTGAGTAATCGTGATTGATTTTTTGGATAAGGGTAGAACAATAACTGGAGATTACTATTCGACATTACTGACCACTGTACGGGAAAAAATTAAAGAGAAAAGACGCGGAAAGCTATCCAAAGGTATTTTGTTTTTACAGGACAACGCCCCTGTACACAAATCTCATGTTGCCATGCAAAAAATTTGTGATTTCAGGTTAGAATTACTAGAACACCCCCCTTATTCACCAGATTTGGCTCTGTGCGATCATCTCTTTCCTCAACTGAAAAAAAGTTTAAAAGGTCGTATATTTTCTTCCAACGAGGAGGTAATGTAAGCTGTGGAGGACTGGTTTGCAGAGCAAGAAGAAACATTTTTTTTGAAAGGTCAGAGACGTTGCAGGTTCTCTATAATAAATGTGTTCAGTTGAGAGAAGAATATGTTGAGTGATAAAATATTTTGAAATTGAAATTTTGTTTGGTTGTATAGTAGGCTAAGAATTTTTCATTATATCTTCGTATCTATAAGATGGATCAACTTACAAGAAGGATGAAACAACAGTGCTCAAAAGTTTCTGACTTCACGTCGGGGCTTTAGGTGCAATCAATTCTTGAATCATTCCAGCCTGTAGCTGAAATTGGTTATTATGTTTCTTCCTTGAATTTAATACAGAATACCTACTGTTAACTTCAGAGTGGACACCCAACAACTTAATAATACAGAGCAATAGGGTTTACTTGGAGGAGAGTACATTTGAGTCAGGAAGTTGATTTTCGTGGTGAAAACAGCTTATTATCTATTTTCGAGTTATAGGGTGATGTTTTTCGCGATGGTGCATTTTAGAAAAGTTGCGATAACTTTTTCTTTGTCAACATTTCAGACATTAAGGATTGAGCCAAGCTACAACAGAAAGCTGATTAGTGAGTAATAATAATAATAATAATAATAACCCGCACGGGTGTGGTTTGGTTTCTGCTACGCCACTTGGGGGGTGACGTCCCCACGGCCCGAGTTACCTGGGCCACCAAGGGTAAATGGTGGCAAACCCATGAAAATGGAGAAAATATCAAGCCAGCAACGAGAAGTGGAAGCCGATATCATGGCAGAAGATCGAAATGCCACTCCACCTGCTGGCTCGCCCACCGTGAGGAGGACTGCCCGCAGGGGAGCTCGCAACGCACGTATCAAGTGGAGCCGCGAAATGAATATTGAAATAATGCGAGCTTTTTATTACGTGAACAATTGCGAGGACAAACCACTTCCTGGAAGGAGATACTCCCTTCATAACGTCTTCACCTGGAGAACTTCAGCTGACAAAAGGGAATCATTCAGGAGGAATCTCCAAAAGATCGAATTATCCCAGAGGATCGCGGGATATGCAGTATGCACAATAGGCTGTAGCATTGCAAACCTGTCACATCGTGCGGAAATTCCTGAACTAGTGGGAGGAACTGAATTGTTTTTTCACTGGTTCATAGAAATAGTACCAGCTTAAGCTGAGACCGGGAGACCGATGATGAACAATAATAATAAATTATTTATAAAGGATAAAGGATAAAGGATAAAGGATACACACCTCTGAACCTACAACACAGAGAAATGACATTCGATATCACCACGAGAAGCGAAGATATAAGTGTATGGCGGGAACAAGCTCTGCACGGAAGATTTCCCAAACACCTTGAGGGGGAAAATGTCGATAAATTAGCTTCTTTGTCATGGTTGAATGCGGGACAATTGTATCCTGAAACTGAGGGATTTCTGACGGCTATCCAAGACCGAGTTATAAGAACTCGCAACTATGAGAAGCACTGTTTGAAGCTGAACGTTGAGGACAAATGCAGGAAGTGCGGCGCAGTTGGCGAGTCTATTGAACATATAATCGCAGGTTGTCGAGTTCTTGCCGACAACGCATATCTGGGCCGACACAACCAAGTGGCAAAAATTGTCCACCAGCAGTTAGCTCTTAGACATGGTTTTTTGGATACTTGTCCGCCATATTATAAGTATCAACCTGCAGCAGTGTTGGAAACGGACGCAGCGGTTCTCTATTGGGACAGACCCATAACAACAGATAGATCAGTGGACTACAATAGACCGGACCTTGTGTTCATTGAGAAGGATCAGAAGTATGGGGTGATAATTGATGTGGCAGTACCATTGACTCATAACATCGGAAGAACGGAGTCGGAAAAAATAACGAAGTACGAGAACTTGGCAATTGAGCTGAAGAATATGTGGCAATTGTCGAAAGTCACTATTATACCATTGGTGATTTCGGCTGAGGGAGTCATGTCCAAGTCATTCAAGAAAAATCTTCGAAAGATCGAGATATCCCAGAGGATCGCGGGATATGCACAGCAGGCTGTAGCTTTGCAAACCTGTCACATCGTGCGGAAATTCCTGAACTAGTGGGAGGAACTGAAATGTTTTTTCACTGGTTCATAGAAGTAATACCAGCTCGAGCTGAGACCGGGAGACCGATGATGAAGAATAATAATAAGCTTTATTCATCCCTCAAGACATTCAATGCATGAGACAAGTCAAATCAAGTATACACCATGAAAACATATCAGAAAAAAATAACAGCATAGAAAACAAAATCATTATAACAGAGGATCATCAAAGTACTCTCTAAGACTATAATAGCCCTTACCACTCAACATAGACTTTGTTGTCCTCTTAAAACAGGCAAAATTCAGTCCTTTAAAACACTCTGGTAACTTATTGTATATTTAAATACCCTGGTAAGTAGGCGAATGTTCAAATCTCGTTGTTCGATGCTTAGGCAGCAACAGAATTTCCGTATTTCGCGTACTATATGAGTGATGGCCAGATAGTTTCTCCAGTGACCCTAAACTTTGCCTGATTAGGAGCAGTGACTTATAAATATAAATACATGGAACAGTTAGGATGTTATTTGCAACAAAAAGAGGCCTGCAGGAGGAGCTCATATCTATACCGAAGATCAAGCGAAGGACCCTCTTCTGAGCAACAAAAATTCTATTTACGTCTGTAGAAGTACCCCACAGTAAAATATTGTACGATATATGACTATAAACCAAACAGTAGTATAAATTAAGCAGATATTCAGTAGAAAAACAGTTTTTAACCCGGGATATCGCATAATAAGAAGAGTTTAATTTTTTACTCAATACATCAATATGGTAACTCCACCTAAGATATTCGTCAATATATATACCCAAAAACCTGATACACTCCTCAGATTTTAATGATGACTTCGAACAGGTGATAGTCAGAGGTTCACTACCGATGTTTTTGTTCCGGAAATGAATACATTTGGTTTTGTCAACATTTAACAACAGCGCATTTTACTGACACCAGTCATTAAAATTTTCAATAAGGCTGATAAGTTGATTCACAAAACACACAATACTGTAGAGTGGGCACCCAACATATTAGTGTGATACATAACAACTTAATACAAAGCAATAGGGTTACTTAGAGTTAGAGGAGAGTATATTTGCGTCAGACAGTAGTTGTTTTTACCATTTTAATTCAGTGATACTTTTAGCCTACAATATTTATCTTACATTGTTTTAATTCATGGCATCAAACTTCGAAGCCAAATTTTATGCTTCTCAGACTTTTGTTATTTCAAATTGTGATATTTTGTGGATTCCTGTTATAACTGCTGAGACATTTTGTTGGGAAAGAATGGATGTAACAACTTACTGACATAAGACAGATAAGATAGGATACATAACTAATATTTAAATACAATAACCTAATTTTCTGACCGAAAATACGAAACCAAGATTCATAGCCGAGAGAATATATTGTTTTTAAATTATAATGAGGTTAGTAATAGGTCTGTTCATAAATGAATAATTTTCACCAAAGTTGTAAATGTTTTCAACTTCAATACACACTTTTTCAATTGTTTCGAATTCCTGATATTATTTATTGAATATGGATGCGATCACTCAACAGATTTTTCAAATAAGTTCTTCACAGAATCTATCAGCTGGTGCTTGAACGTAGTGGCTGTTAATCCCAGTAGATTTTGGAAAGCATGACAAGACCCTCTCAAGAAAAAGCCATAAATAATCCTCAAAATCTACTAACTCGACATCTATGAATTCCGAAATCTTCATCCTCTAGGAAGTTTAACGAATCGAAACTGATTAATGATGATGACAGAGTCCCGAAACTGTTCCGCAATAAATTAATGATGTATCGAGACGGCTGCAGATAATTCGATGATCCATTACAGACCGGCGAGCTGCCAACTCTAATTTCGGAATAGAGACATTTACATAAAACTGAAATCCGTCCAACCGCTCTTGTTAATGAAAATATCCTCCCACTTCCGCCTCAACCACCCTTCGGTATCTTAGATAAGAACTTTATGAATATTCAAATGGTCGATTTCCAGACGTCTTCATTTCACGTTGATTCATGCTGTATTTTTTCGCCCATCAAAGCGATTACTGACAATGCGATTAGACGTCCTGAAAGGAACCCTTTCTCGTCAAAGCTAAAACGAGTGGGAAGTTGAAGAAGGACGAATTAGGAACAGGAAAACGCTGTTGACTAAGAAAGAAGGAATATGCCTTGTCATCGAAGTTCTTTCTTTCGAGATGTCTTCATGACATTGAAACTTTGTTGTATCTAACACTTTCAAATCGATAGATAGGCATAGCCAAAGCTAAAAAAAAATCATCTTTATGTTACGTCAATTGTCGAATCAGAACTACTTCAGACAACTGTTTTAGGTAAAAGGGTTAAATTCTTCTCTTAATGAATGGAGTTGTGATATGAGGGATTTGTGGAGGGGAAATGGGGACATACCCTCCCCTACCTTCGAGGCCACACGAAAAACCCTTGGTGATTGTTTTTTATATTTGAATTTCGGACAAATCATCCAAATAATAATTTTTTCATGCTCTGCATATTACCGAACTCGAATGTAGTTATAGTTATAGTTATAGTGAAAAGGGGTTACAGTCCACTGCGACCTTGAGTTCTATTGTGCCCCCTGACAGAGCTGTCATCGTCGCGCCTCCTACAGCTCGCCCTCCAGTTCCAGAGATTTGATGAAATCCAGTATCTGGGACGGCTTCAAGGAGGATAACTCCCCACTTCTATAAGTTTCTTGTCCAAAGCTATCTTTCCTTTGGCTTGCAATGGCATAGCATTCCGTAACCAGGTGAATAGGAGTTTCTTCCTCCTCCCCACAGAATCTACACTCATCAGTGTCCGATAAACCCATTCTCAACAGATGCTTCTTTAGGCGACAATGTCCTGTGAGAAAGCCAGTGAGTAGGTGAAGTTGGTTTTTACTGAGATCCAGATATTTTTTGGATCCAGCAGTTTCAAAGTTCCGGAGGAACTTTTTGAAGTGATCCATCCCTGGGAGATTCCGCCAGAGTTTTTCTCTTTCGATTTTCTCCTTCAGCATAAATTCCTTCTTATAGGTGCATTTTCCTATACCACAGAAGGGTTGACTCGAATGTAACGAAATAATGTAATATAGATCCGATTTTTTCAACACAGCAATCATAAATGCCTAAAAAAGTGTCGAAATGCGCTAAATTTATCCCTAAGTTCTCTCTGATCATTGAAATTGCATAAAATAGTAAATACATATGAAAGTGCGCGTCAAAATTATGGAACAAATTCATTTTCTCAGAAGAAAAATATTTGGCAAGAAAATCCTGAAACAGGTCAATTTTTACTTTTACCAAATTTTATGCATCTTTGAAGGACTTTAGTTGCGCCTGTGCCATCCCCATCAACCCTCTAAATAATAATAATAATAATCATGGCAGAAGATCGAGATGCCACTCCACCTGCTGGCTCGACCACCGTAAGGAGGACTGCCCGCAGGGGAGCTCGCAACGCACGTATCCAGTGGAGCCGCGAAATGAATATTGAAGTAATGCGAGCTTTTCATTACGTGAACGATTGCGAGGACAAACCACTTCCTGGATGGAGAAGAGAAATCTTCAAGGGATCGAATTATCCCAGAAGATCGCGGGATGTGCACAGCAGGCTGTGGATTTGCAAACCTATCACATCGTGCGGAAAATTCTGAACTAGTGGGAGGAACTGAAATGTTTTTTCACTGGTTCATAGAAGAATTACCAGCTCAAGCTGAGAACGGGAGACCGATGAAGAATAATAATAATAAGTGAGTCATGTGGTACTTTTTTGGCAAGGTTTTTGTATTTTTTTACAGGCGTGCAGAAATTTTCAAGAAAAAAATTTTTTTTTTAATTAGTTAGTTCGAAGAGGTCTTCAGTATTCACTTTGTCATTTGATCGAAAAGTTTCAAGTATAGAAACGTACTAATAACATACTTAAGATCATAACTGAAGCGCAGTGTTTCACACATTCTAATTTTTCACGTGAGGGGGTTGAAAGTTGTGCATGAACAAAACTGTAATGGTCGACTTAGATTCGGTGACGAATTTCATCAGGTACCATCGTCTCAAAGTAAATGAGTCATGACAAAGTGCACATACTGAAAACATTTTTGAACTAACTGATTTTTCAAAAAAATTTCTTGAAGATAAGAGTGGATGGTGCTCGTTACATATCGATGATCAATGATTATTTGTTTCAAAATTTGAGTGGTATCGACCCTGAAGTGTTTTGGTTCCAACAAGATGGTGCTACACCTCATACGACTACCGTAACAATTGATCAATTGAAAGAAAGATTTGGCGATAACATTATTTCGAGAAATGGTCCAATTAATTGGCTTCCAAGATCATGCAACATATAACTCCAATGGATTATTTTATTTGGGGTTATATCAAGTCATTGGTTTATGCTAATAAACCAGAAACAATAGACGCTTTGGAAGCCAACATAACTCGTGTTACTGCTGAATTAAGGCCTGAATTACTCGAAAAACTGGTCCAAAATTGGTCTGGTCGAATGAGGTTTCTCAGAGCTAGTCGTGGTTGATATTTACCGGAAATTATTTTCAAAACATAAATGACATAAAATTATCTTTCAAATAAAGAAAATTGGCTCCGATCTCAATTTAAATGTATTTTATTTCAATTTAAAGTTCTATCACTTTAAAAAAATCACCCGATATTTCAACAATGTATGTCTATTCATTTCAATTTTCATATGTTTCGTAATTTTCATTGGGTGCCTTCTTCAATAGGTAGGGGAGAGGGGGGCAAAACCGGGTAAAGGGTAATAATCGGGTTCCTCCAATCTACCCCCTTTGCGTCGGTTAAATTTTGTTCTCGTAGCCTATGAGATCTCTTATCTATGCCAGTATTTCCTCAAGTTCTGACAGATGCGTGCGTTTATTTATCAGTGTTGTGTAGAAAGAACCACGTGAATCTTTAGTATGTAATCTTATTTTACATTAATTCATTCCTACCTACAGATTGATCTAACTATACAGGGTTTTTCACGAGGAACCTCACCCATATTTATACGGGGAACTACTGAACGTATTTTCATGAAATTCAGCACTTATAAGTATTTCACGATGCTGATGAAATCTTAAATATTTTCAAGGCATGAGCACCTCCGGTTTTTCCGGAAATGACGTCAACTTCCGTTTTTCAAATTAGAACACCATTTTTTTATTGCAGAAATAGATTTCTTAGAAAATTTCAAGTTATTTTGATGTAACATTTTTCAGTTTTGGTTGGAAAATTCTCTCTGAGCGGGAAAATTCGAAAAAAAAATCGAAAATAGAGCTCCGCTGAAACAAGAATAACTTCTAGGTTTTCCGATGGAAAATTTTCATTTTTGGGATTTTTCAAGATGTAAGATTGATGTATCCACTTTGAAAATCGAAATCACGATTCATGATACAGGGGGTGAAAAAATCGCTTTCAAAGTTAGGGATGACAAAATCGTAAAAAATAAATTTTTTCGAATTAGAACCCCATTTTTTTATTGCAGATATTGAATCTACGTTAAAAAATAATGTGAGTGTATGCATCACACCCTTGCCCTAAAGTGGATATTTTCTGAGTTATTCACAAAAAACTGTTTTTCGTCTTGAATTTTCAGCTATTTCTTTTCCCTTTACGCCGAAAAGATGAAATTTTCAGGAACTGTTATTTGAACCATGCTGTAGATTTTTCACCCCTTCTTGAAACCGACTTCAAGTTACTATTAGGAGAACCATGGCAAACTCTCGCAGTTATAACTAGAGAAGATGCTCAAAGTTTTGACCGTTAATTTCTAGACATTTATTTATACGTCTCAGGAATGCTTCGTGCGTTGCTCTTCTCATTTCATCGGGAGGAAGAGATCTGCAAAAGTGTTTAAAAACCAAATTGAGTTTCAAAACTATGAATCTAAAAATCTAAACAAACCTGAACGCATTTCTGACTCGTTCTATGCAGTCCTCTTTATCAGTCAGGGGAGTTGAGTAGACAATATTTTTTATCCTACCCCAAACATAATAGTCTAAAGGAGTTAAATCGGGAGAACTTGGTGGCCAAAGATGTGGACCATTGTTCGCCAACCATCGATCTTCAAATAGCCTGTAGAGGATATTTGACACATTGAGTGAATTGTGTGGAGGCGCGCCATCTTGTTGATACCATAAGTCATTATGGTTCTGTACTAGCGGCAGTAGCGGCTCAATTATTTGAGTCAATATGTCAGAATATCTATCTCCTAAGGGAGAACATTCTTTAAATAATGCAAACATGTGTAGTGTTCTATCTTACCAGTTAAAGTCCCATCATAAATGTGAACATCGAGAATTGCATTATTTTTGATGGCGCAAAAAACATTGAAACTCCAGGTCTCTTGAAAGTTCCATTGTCTGAAGTGGTGGTTGTTCTCTTCATCCCAATAATGACTGTTATGCCTATTGAAAGAACCATTCTTTGTGAATTTAGATTCATCTGTCCAAATTATACAGTCCAAAAAGTTTTCATTCTCTTGAAATCGAATCATCATAGCTTCGCAAAACTCTGTTCTCCTGACGAAATCAGTTTCCTTCAAATGCTGTACCCTATTGAATTTATATGGGTGCATTTTATGTTTTTTCAATATTCTCCAAACACTCGATTGAGATAATCCCAGATCAATCTCGGCATCTTTGAGAGAATTTTGAGGATTCACACGAAAATATGCAAGAACTTTAATTTCTCTGTGTATAGTTTTCTTAACGAAAGATCCAACATTTCTCAAGTTTGTCATGGTTCTGTTAATGGTATCTCTCGTTGGTCTGGGTCGGTCAGGAAACCTCTCAATGAACAGTCGAATCGTTCTATCTACAACTTTATTACATTCTCGATGAAGTAGAATGAGATTTAAATAATCTTCATTGGTAAAATTAGGCATAGTGATCGATTTTATAACTTAATACGAATTATCGACAAATTAATAGTACACAAACACACAAAATGCTACTGAATAAAGAGGAATTTGGCAGATGTAATTAATGATATCTATCATTAAAAAAAAGAATGTTAAACATGGTAAGTTTTTGCATATGGTTCTTAAGGAATTATTTATTCATCACTGGAGAGAAAACCGATGGCCGATTAGTTGAAATAAAGAGGTTTCCGATACAAATTCGAATCCAAATTCGCCATCTATTTAGGAACAACCTGTAACTTTTTTCTCTTGCATATTAGGGTAGTAAAATCTAAAACATGGTTTAAGTAACAGTTCCTGAAAATTTCATCTTTTTGGCGTGAAGGGAAAAGAAATAGCTGAAAATTCAAGACGAAAAACAGTTTTTTGTGAATAACTCAGAAAATATCCACTTTAGGGCAAAGGTGTTGCATACACTCACATTATTTTTTAACGTAGATTCAATATCTGCCATAAAAAAATGGGGTTCTAATTTGAAAAAATTGATTTTTTTCGATTTTGTCATCCCTAACTTTGAAAGCGATTTTTTCACCCCCTGTATCATGAATCGCGATTTCGATTTTCAAAGTGGATACATCAATCTTACATCTTGAAGAATCCCAAAAATGAAAATTTTCCATCCAAAAACCTCGAAGTTATTCTTGTTTCAGCGGAGCTCTATTTTCGATTTTTTTTTCGAATTTTTCCGCTCAGAGAGAATTTTCCAACCAAAACTGAAAAATGTTACATCAAAATAACTTGAAATTTTCTAAGGAATCTATTTCTGCAATAAAAAAATGGTGTTCAAATTCGAAAAACGGAAGTTGACGTCATTTCCGGAAAAACCGGAGGTGCTCATGCCTTGAAAATATTTTAGATTTCATCAGCATCGTGAAATACTTATAAGTGCTGAGTTTCATGAAAATACGTTCAGTAGTTTCCCGTATAAATATGGGTGAGGTTCCTCGTGAAAGACCCTGTATATTCTAAGATAATTGACAATACATAATGTGATATGTAGGTTGTTTGGCTGTATGAAACTTTGTAGGTAAACTCAATTTTTCTTATGTGTTTTTTACTATTCAACATTCTTTAAAATATAAATAAGCTCTGAGGCAAAACTAGAAAATCCTCGTGGGCACAACCGGGCGGTACCCGTTTATGCCCCAGATGGATATTGACCAATGCATTAAATTTTTAGAAAGTTTATAGTTTCAGAGTAATATGGTTTGCACCCATAATCGGAAGACTAGTCGTCAACATTGGTCTACGGATGACATGGAAAAAGCAATTATGGAAGATGTTTCTAAAACGATGGGCTACAAAAAAGCAGCCAATAATTATGTATAATGATCCTCAATCAACTCTTGAAGATAGGGTTGAGAAAAGAATGAATGGAATGTCTTTGGAAAAGGCTGCTTGAAAAGGTAAATAAAATCTCGAATTGGTACCTAAAATAAATCAGTACAACAGGTGCAGAAAAAGACTGGGATACAAAAAAAAACAGAAACAAGAAATTGACAAAACAAATAGCTGAAGAGTCTAGCTCAGAAAAAGAAGACGATAAATCACAAGGTGACTAGGACACCCTCTGCATTTACTGTAAAGAGCAGTACTCTCATATTATCAAAAATTATGGGTGGATAAAATGCTCTAAAACGTTGAATGTACAGGATGGTAAGAAAGTAATCCAGATGATTTCGTGTGTGCTAACTGTGAATAATACCCGGTTTTGCCTCTTTTGCCATACGGTTCTGCCCCGGGGGTTGGGGCATAAAATAGCATATAATTCTTTTTGTTGGTTTTTTCATCTTGTACTGGTTTTCAATGAGTTCAACTCAATTCAATATTTGTCTCATATGAACAAGTCAAATATCAACCAAGAAACATAAATAAGCGTTGGAATTCGGACCCAAAGGTCCGGAGTTCAATCCCGAGCTAGGAAAGAAATTTTCTAGTCTCGGTAGGGGCCACCATTCCCACTGTTGGGTCAAAAATTAACAGTGCTGTGCCTAAGGTGGCGTAAGGACACAGTAACAAAGCCTACACAGAACACAACTGCTTACTCCGAACTCGGCACAAGTTACAAGCTTCGAAGCTTGTAATTTCAGAGGGGTCTCCTCAGGAGACCTAGGAGTAGTCAGGATAAACAATATATCAAATAAAAAATTATTGCAGATTTTTTTAAGCTACCCGAAGAAAAATTTCGAACTTAATTAACATAAGTTAATGATTCATGTCAATCAAAAAGAAAAACATTTTGGTGAAAATATGGAGGAAAGTATCAGAAAGAAACAATTGTGTGAATGAATGATATTTTTTATATTAATATTCTATAAATTTTGTGTCACAACTTGAAATCCCAAGACGAGTTTTTTCTATTCTTGAATTGATTCTCAATTTACATGCCAACAGACCTTGCACTATAAACGATTTGTAATATTGGCCACTGAACGTTTTAATCTATGATGTATTATGAAAAGAATCTATCTATGTATATGAAAAAAATCAATGAAAATGTTTTGCTTTCTTCTGAAATATTATATTTTTATTTCGTTACTGTTTTCATTCGAAAACACGTTAGTTGTTTTAGACATTGGCCGTAATTTTGAGTGACGTTAACGTAGGATGAGAATCCTATTTTTTGAAAAATCCTTGAAACGTACGCAGTAGCTTCACATGATATTATTTTGTGCTTCATGTTTGGAGGTGATGTCATTTTTTTGAAGTTTTCCAATTAAACCTTAATATCTAAATAATATTTAAGAATTATTGACCTCTTATGGAGAATCTGTTTGAAAACATGAACCTCCAAGTTTCCTCGTTGCCACCGATGCTCCGAATAGTCACAACCACAAATTATGCCACTATGAATGAGAACGCACAAAAAACTTGTCCGAAAATCGCCCCACCCCACCGGTCACCGCCACTGACCACAAACACCACCCCCCACAACCGTGTCATCAAGAAACCCTCTCCAAAGGACCAGAGAGTTCGAAATCGCGAAAGGTACTGCTCGATGGCTGTCACAGGAGACGCGAATGATGGCCCCACGGGTCCTTTAACAAAGGTACCTTGTTTTTGTCGGATTTTTTGTCGCGTTTTGTTCTTGCCTAGTGGCAGGGCCGCTGCCTCTTCATCTGCCTCTAACCCTTCTTTCTCAGGCCTAATAAGTTACATGCAAATCAGGGTCTATCTGCATATACATTATACATATTCATATTGTGAGTAGTCGGCATTCATTCCTTTGAAAAGGGCGAGGTATATGAAGGTACAAGTAATTTGCTAGGCCTCTCCCGTTCTTTTCATACAGAACAGGTATTGTTCGGATTTGGAAATAAGATCGGGTGTGTGGAAGATTCGTTGGACTAATTCGGTTGGTTTAATTCGGCCAGCGCATCAAACGAACAAATGAGGAATAACTAATTGAAAAAGTATATTTTCCTACGAATCGAGTTACAGCATCCTATTGAATGAATGGCCCGAAATTGTATAATATGTAAGGGATCCATAAAGATCCACCTTCAGCAAATTAAAAAAGATTCCTCAGAAAGGACTGTGTCATAGTGTCACAAAAAATGGCTGCTTCTAACATGTTTTCAGAAAAATTAGAAACAGGAAGTTTACCAGATCCCAATCAGAACTATCGAATGTTTGCAATACGACACTGACATGTGCAGTTTTCCAGCTGAATTCGAATGAAATCGTTGATCCGTTTTTGAGGTCGTTATTTTGCATTATTTAAAAAACGCTCTCTGCGACTGAATGGGAATGCAATAACTTCACAAATACCTTAAAATGAAAGGAGTGCATTGCTTCTTCAAAAGTTACATCCAGTTTTTCAAAAGATCATATTCTTATGAATTAGAGAACTGCAGATTTATTTTGAAAAAAAAATCTAATATAATGGCATGTGTAATGAAAAGAAACAAGGGACAGATCATTCAACAAACAGATCGATCTATTCCCTGCTCAGTTCGAATGACCCGACAGAAAAACTTCTAAACGAACATATTATTTCTGTACCTTTTTTATGAGCTGTAGCTTCTTTGGAGTATTTTCCGTAATAATGTATATGAAGTAAGGAAATCCTATTTTTCGATACTGTACTTTTCATCCTAGTATATAAATATGAGACATGGAATCGTAAAAGAGCTAGTGAAGGTTTTTGAAAAATGATATTCGAGGAGAAAATGGAACAAACCCAATTTTGTTTAGATTTTGTGAAAGATGCTGCAGTTTCTTCAATGTTGTATAAGAGGTCATAGTGGAAGAAAAGGAGCTCAAGTTATTCGAAAGGAAATAAAAAAAAATTTCGAATTTTCCCGAACGCATTCAATTATTTCATCCAAATATTTATGATAGAAAAATATTAAAATCTATTTTTCGGGAACAACGTTGTTATTTGAATTATGAAGTGCAATTAAACATATAATTTCTTACATTAAAAAGAAAATATAATAAAGCTTGTCATCTAAGATTTCAATATTCAATGTGAAAACAGAGACACACAATAAATTATTAACTGATATAGGTCTATACAGGAATAAACTAACATGCTTTTCATTCTATTTCATATTGTGATCACAAAATAGAACGTTCAAACATTATCTGAATTTTCATCAAAAGAATAATGCAAGAACTTCCCAATTATTATTCAAATTATTGTTACACCTTACACCCCCAATTAAACACAACCCAAAACCGTTTCTACTCAGGAATTATGACACTTCTATCCTTATCATAGTCTATCTAAAGTTATTATATGCTTGTTGAACGTATTCGTTAGGAACGGTTTCCAACAAAAACATCACGAAACCACCGACTAAAACGATAATTACCCATTCTTTTTAAATCATTTGTGTATTCCGAAATAAACGATACGATTATATCAGGTCGAACCTCAAGATGTTACAAATGAAGGGGGATGCATAAATTATCGTCATAATTGTAACACATTCCCGGTTGGAAGGTTCACACGAAGAAATCAGTCGTTGGGTTACGGTGTCTCCTCTTCATTTCGTGCGATTATTTTCGGAGGTAACTTGTAATTATCATAAATTATTAATGCAACTGTACCAAATTAATTACCTCCTTGCATAAGGGCGGGTAGGTACTCGTTTCAATACTCACCTTTTACTTATGCAAATCAAGCGGGAGAGGTTCTACCTTCACACGTGTTGGTATGTTAAGCTTAACTCACTGCTGTTATATACGGGGTGCGTCAACTTCCTTAACGGCTTCATTTTTCTCAAAGGTTTATATGGATTTGTTTTTGGTATGCCCTTTATGAATTGAGTATTGCCATGAGGATATTATTAAATTTCCTTGATGATATTATAAAAAAAAAAACTAAGCAGTGAAAATGTCTTCGATGTTCCATATTGACATATGATGAGGGCTCATATTTCTTATTCCGTGAACAAAACGAAGACATGAACTCTGCGAAACCTGAATTTTGTTTGTTTTTGAGAAGGGAAACAGGGGTTTGTATACTCCATTCAATTCTATAAAGTATCCTGGTTGTCCATGACATTCTGACATATTTCACCGTGTATATTTTGAAAATGTGAGGTTATAATCATTTTCTTGTCAGATATTTACGCAACGTTCTGCTCTCTACATAGAGGTCTTAGTAATTACATATTTATCAAAATTTTTATTTATACAGGGTGTCCCAAGTTCGAGTGCCTATTAGACGTTTCTGGAGAACTAGACATATTTGAAATCTGAAATTTGGGATTATGATATTGTTCGAAATTCTCTACAGACCTAAAATATTTTCAAAGCCAGAGCACTTCCGGTTATACAGGTAGTGAAAATAAATTTCGTGTCAAAAACTGTGATCCAAAATTGGACATAACTTCTGTTTTTTTCAAATTAGAACCCTATTTTTTTATTATTCGTTGGATTCTGCGGAGAAAAATAATGATAGCACTCTCTGATGCTCTTGCTCTTAAATTCAGTAATTCCCGAGTTATTTGAGCTTTTCTGGATTCATGTTCTACGTAGAATCAATCTATCTACAACTTTATTACATTCTCCATGAAGTAGAATGAGATTTAAATAATCTTCATTGGTAAAATTAGGCATAGTGATCGATTTTATAACTTAATACGAATTATCACCAAATTAATAGTAAACACAAAATGCTACTGAATAAAGAGGAATTTGGCAGATGTAATTAATGATATCTATCATTAAAAAAAAAGAATGTAAAACATGGTAAGTTTTTGCTCATGGTTCATAAGGAATTATTTATTTATCACTGGAGAGAAAACCGATGGCCGATTAGTTGAAATAAAGAGGTTTCCGATACAAATTCGAATCCAAATTCGCCATCTATTTAGGAACAATCTGTAACTTTTTTCTCTTGCATATTAGGGTAGTAAAATCTAAAACATGGTTTAAGTAACAGTTCCTGAAAATTTCATCTTTTTGGCGGGAAGGGAAAAACAGTTTTTTGTGAATAACTCAGAAAATATCCATTTTAGAGCAAGGGTGTGATGCATACACTCACATTATTTTTTAACGTAGATTCAATATCTGCCATAAAAAACTGGGATTCTAATTTGAAAAAATTGATTTTTCACGATTTTGTCATCCCTAACTTTGAAAGCGATTTTTTCACCCCCTGTATCATGAATCGCGATTTCGATTCTTAAAGTCGATACATCAATCTTACATCTTGAAAAATCCCAAAAATGAAAATTTTCCATTCGAAAACCTCGAAGTTATTCTTGTTTCAGCGGAGCTCTATTTTCGATTTTTTTTTCGAATTTTTCCGCCCAGAGAGAATTTTCCAACCAAAACTGAAAAATGCTACATCAAAATAACTTGAAATTTTCTAAGGAATCTATTTCAGCAATAAAAAAAGGTGTTCTAATTCGAAAAACGGAAGTTGACGTCATTTCCGGAAAAACCGGAGGTGCTCATGCCTTGAAAATATTTTAGATTTCATCAGCATCGTGAAATACTTATAAGTGCTGAATTTCATGAAAATACGTTCAGTAGTTTCCCGTATAAATATGGGTGAGGTTCCTCGTGAAAGACCCTGTATAAGCCGGTTTATAACGTCTTGCGACGTTGTCCGACGTCTAATTTCCAACGTTGTCGATGAGCGCAATCTTCTGGAGTTAAATTGATTTTTCGACGGATTTCTGCCATTCAAACGGGTCTGCCTCTTTTTCGTCGACCTTGTGGTTGCCAATCTAATGCCGGCCACTCACGAGGCTACAGAGACGGGCGTTTTATGGCCTTTTATGACACTTTAAGAGCCCTTGATCAATCACGGAGACTCTTTTCGCACGTGGCCTTAGAAACCATCATAAAACGCCCGTCTCGGAAGCCTCGTGAGTGGCCGGCATTAAACTTGCTTGGGCAGGCGTGCACGCGATTATCTGGCATTCTGTTAACATGACCGAACCATGTTAGTTGTTTCACCTCTATATCTTGCCAAGTGGTTCCCCCAATTCCCATCCTTGCCTTCAGTTCCTCATTTCTTATCCGGTCTCTCCTTGAAATTCTGAGCGATCTTCTTATTGCGTCCATCTCAACAGCTTCCATTCTTGATTTTAATCTTTCTGGAATTCTCCAGGTTTCAGCACCATATGTGAGTGAACTTTTGATCATGGTCTCGTAAATTTGCAATTTTCTTTTCTTAGTTATTTCTCCACTCCATAGAATACTGTTGGGACATCCTATCATTTTTTTGGCGGAGGTGATTCTCTTTTCAATTTCTTTGATGTCCGTTCCGCTTTCGTCGAATGTTACCCCCAAATAGACGTAGTCCCGACAGCCAGATATGCGATGTCCGTTTTGGAGATCCAGAAAAAATGTTTATTTACTTTGGGAAAATAATGAATTTGAGAAAATATTATGTGCATTCAATACTTCGAAAAACTTGGCGATTGTTAAAGGAACTTTTTTCTCTGTCGATACTGGAAATATTTCACGTAGATGAACCTAGTTGGAAGAGTCAGTTATGCTATTTTCTTGTACGAAAATCAAGAATCGACTGTTGGAATATCACTGAAAAATAATGGACAGAATAATCCGTTACTTTGTGATATTTCATTAGGAAAAAAAATAAAAGTACTCGAATAACACAACAGAAAAACTTTTGAACGAACAGACGGTTATACTCCAAATGTTTTTTTGCAAAAGTGAGTAGTGTATCAATCGAAAAGTATCAAAATTCCAATTATAATTCCAAATTTGTCGTTGCAGATTTTGTTTCAAAATGAAGTCTTCAGTTAGTGGCGCTGGGTTCGCCAAAAGATGAAAATTCTTTGTCGTGTTTATCCCAATAAATTATAAAATCAATAAATTATTTGGAAAAAAATTCCTATAAATGCATAATACTTGTATGTCAAGGCAATAGAAGCAATATATAGAAGTACATTGATCTAACCTTACATATCTAACATATCTTCCGTGTATCAAACAGAATAACTTTGAACTGGAACAATTGTTACTTCGCACTGGCAAATGTGAATCTACCCGAAAAGTGAATCTACTTTATACAAGGAAGCTCCTGACTTCATATGCTTCATGCAGGTGACCCATGTTTTGTTGATATAATTATCATTCATATTTCCGTCTCGCTTTTATTTCATTAATAAAATGAAAGCAAAACCATTATTTTTACCTTATCTTCAGATTGTGATTCAATTAAGTCTCCGAAACGGTGACTAAGAGAAATATCATTATTATTGATTGGCTGTATTTTTTTATTCAATTGCTTGATAAACCATTTTTCGCGAAAAATACGAAAAGTTACTCACAAGTTTGTTGTCTGTTTTGAAGAGGCAGTAACTTGCCTTCTACATTTGGATTACTTTTCTATATCAAGGTACAGGGGTGTTTTTAAATTCATGCAAAAAAAATCAGTAGGTAATTGCTCGATTGAAATCAATAACTCGAAGAGGGGTGAGCTGAGGAAATTTTGCTATAGGACAGACCCATGTTAATTTCTTACGGGCAATAGCGATCACCTCCTAAATTTTTTCGCATGAATTCAGAAACACCCTGTATATTTGTTGATTGAGGTTGTGGAAGAAGATTAATCTTGAAAAGGATTAAGAATAGTTATACAATTATCGAATTTAGATTTTCCATAGCAGCGTTGCCGCATTTTTGCGTTTTGGAAACCGAAAAATAGATGATGAAAGTTGGGCCTACTATTAAAAAAAACCTAAACATGGATTTTTGAATATGAAATTCATTAAAGATTAGGTTGTGATTCATCAATGTATTCATAAACAATTGCAAACATTTGATGTGAAAATATACAGGGTGTTCCATTCAAAAATTACATAAGTTTGTGCCTAATCTTAAAATCAGTGCACTAAAAAAAATGTTTGAATACGTCACTGATTTTTATGTAAAAATATCTATTATAAGCAGTTTCCATTTTCTATATTATACAGGGCCTGAGAAATAATAACATCCCCACAAGAAAACATTTTCGTTTTCACCCTGTATTTCAGGAACAAAAGTAGTTGGAATATTTCTGTTTGCGGCTGTAAAAATTTTACGAAAAAGTGATGAAGGGTGGTGTCTATCTCAAATTTTTGAGATACAGTGCAGTATCAACCAAACACAATGTACAAGAAATGAATAAAAGAAAATACAAGGTGACAAGAAAAACTTCGGACAAATTTTGCTATGGTTTGGAACAAAAGTATTTCAGCGCAGCCAAAAAATTTTCATTCTCTTGGTTTCTCTACACTTTCCTGTACTGTGAATTTTCAGTTTGATATAATTTCATTTCACAGAGTTTCAGAATGTCAAACAAACGTAGTGCGATTTTGGAGCTGTTTCGTCAAGGTAGGCATCAATACGAAATTGTTCGTTTGCTCAATGTCCCTCGACAAACCGTGTCCGATACAATTCGTCGTTTCAAGGAGCTTGGCCATGATGGTCGTCGTCCAGGAAGTGGTAGAAAACGCACTGTCAATACACCTAGCAATCGCAGCCTCGTCAAGAAGTGAGTCAATCGAAATCCGAGGGTTTTCCTGAGGAAAATAGCCTGTGAGACTGGTATCAACTGCGAATCAGTCCGTCAAATTGCCAAAAAGGAGCTCAACCTCAAACCATACAAGCTCCAAAAAGTTCAACTCCTCACGGAGGAAAACAAGCGCGTACGACTCCAAAGGTGCCGCCAACTCCTTCGTCTCGCCACCGGTCAGCAATGGGAGCGAATTCTCCTCACAGACGAGAAGCTTTTCACCTTATAACAATCCCAGAACCACCAAAACGACAGAGTCTGGTCCGTAGAGGCTCCCAGTACATCGGCCATCGTCGAACACCGTCAAAATCCGCAATCCGTCATGGTCTGGGGCGGAATTTGCGGCAGTGGTAAAACTCCCTTAGTTTTCCTGGATCAAGGGGTCAAAATCAATCAAGCAGTCTACCGCTGCGACATCCTCGAGGCCGTAGTACTTCCGTGGGCCAAGCAGCACTTCGGCGATACGCATTGGACCTTTCAACAGGACTCCGCTTCGGCTAACACAGCGAAAATGACGCAAGAATGGTGTAAGACCCATTTTCCTTGTTTCATCTCACCTGCAGAATGGCCGCCCTACTCACCGGATCTCAAGCCAATGGACTACAGCGTGTGGTCGATTTTGGAGCACAAGCACCAAGCTAAAAAACACAAAAATTTGGAGTCGCTGAAGCAATATCTTCGCGCCGGGAATTAACCGATTAACGCCCGAGGAGCTGCGGCCCATTGCCGAAAATTTCAAGAAGCATCTGAAGCTGTGTATCGCCGCCAAAGGAAGCCACTTCGAAATGGCTTAGATATATTATTAACAAATGTTCAAGATATTATTATTTGTTGTTGTTTTGTTCAATTTCTTCTGTTTAATAAAGTTAAATGAATGAGTTAAATGAATGAATGAATGACGAGTTTGTGCGAGGTTGTTCTTGTCACACTGTTATAAAAATAGAGGATAACGTCCATTCCCCCCAAAAAAAGAATGTTACAGAAATACTATAATTCATTTAACAAAAATACATATTTTGATTTCCATAGACGAATTAAAAATAATCATCTTCAGTGAAATCATTTATATTCCAACTCTAAAAATAACGAGGACCTGGGCTATCTCTGATTCAACAGAAGGCTGCACCGCCAGGTAGGCCATTCACAAGCAAATAACTTTTTTGTTATACTTCCGGGAACCCCCCATACTAAAGCGTGAGACAGTTCGTTGAAGTAATTTCATCTGTTCTTTTTTAATGAGCTGTTCGTATGCATATGTCCGTACAAAAACTGGTCCAGTGGATGGATCCATCCCCTGATTCAATGAATGAGGAAGGAAAGAATGCCTAACTGGTTTGACAAGGTTCAGGGACCATGTGAGGAACGTACAACATATGCGATATTTCACAATAATCACGTAATTTCATAATGAGGACGATGAACGACGTTGACCATCAAGTAACATCCTTCCTGAGGTTTGGAGATTTGGCTCAAAGAGTGCAAAATAAAATGTGTGTTTTCCTAGTACTAGCCTCACACTCTGGAGCATTTCGGGAGTATTTTTGTGGGGCTTCTCTGGAAGAATTACGCCAGCAAATTTTCGACGAATGTGGTCGAATGACACTAAATTTGCCCCAGAATGTGGGGCGGCTGCAAAATTCATACTATGGTATGGAGGTTGGAGGGGTCAGTTCAGAACACTAATTTCGTTTTTTTGAACATATATCCATTCGCGCATTGTCTCTTCGAAATGGGAATCACCCAGGTATCATAATATTACGCAAGTTTGAATTTTTGTCAAAATGACATGTGGTTAATTTCATTTTATCTACTCCCACTGAATAATATAACCATTATTCAACATGAAAAAGTTTCAGATAGAATTGATCTTGTCGTACATCGAATTTTTAACGGGAATATAGGGACGCATTAAAAATATTACATGGGCTGATTTTCTACATCGCTGTTGAAAAAAAAGCTACGTCTGTATTGTCGTTTGTTCTCTATCAAATTTTATTCTTTTACTTCTTTCCATATCCAGGGTGTTTCAATAATGTCACAAGCTTATGACGTGACAGATCGAAAATTGACAGATGGGAGCATAACACGGTAGAACTGCGCGTCCTGATTGTCGAAAAAAGTAGAAACAGTGAATTCGAATGTTATCGTGCTATGATAACAGAGTTTCTTGGGCCTCATTTGGAAGCTATTGATCTTGACGACTTGTGATTTCAGCAGGACGGTGCCTCATGTCATACCACACGTGAAACATTGACGATCTTGCACGAGTTGATGACCAGAATTGGACTCCACGCTCTTGTGATTCAACGCCTTTAGACTTCTAGCTGTGGGGTTATCTGAAGCACAGGTATATGCCAATAAGGGTGTTTCAATAAAAGTGCTTGATGTGAGTGTGTTATGACTTACATTACCGCTCATTGAACAATATACTATTATTGAGAACTTGAATTACTGACAATCAAGTTTCTATCAATATTAATAATCATAACATTTTGTTCAACAGAACTAAAGTCATGGTTTCATCATAAAACGATTTACTTGAAATTTAGTCAAAATAACAAAAAAACTTCGGAAGGGGTAAGACTTTTGGTACTAGTTCTATTCCGGTTCCACACATTAGTTAGACAACATAAACATCATCAGAAATATGCGAACTCTTCCTGGGGAGCAAGGCATGTAAACTAAGAAGGGAGAAATTGATGCAGCCCCGTATTACACCCTTTGTTCCGTTAATTTTTTACTGTACCTTTTTTATGGAATGAACTGAAACTATACCTGGGATAATTGAATGCACAAATGAAGGGGGCAAAATAAAGGAAACTCATTTCTATGAATGTCGATCATTATTTTGGCGATGCAGCTGGAGAGTTCTATTATTTCTGTTGCATTTCATAGTGATGAGTACCTTTGTGGAGAACAATGTGAAATTTCAGCACACCTGAAGGCTTTTTCAAGAAAAAACGGGATGGAATACAAGAAGTATCTGCCGTTAATTCAACTCAAAGAATATGAATTGTCGTTTATTAGAGGTATTTGAAGAATCTTCTTTTTCGATATTCTACGAAGGGTCCCATAATGTGCATGTACCAATGCTATGGCGAATTCCGAGACAAATCTTCACAAATTTTTGTTAAGAATGATCATCAGTTGCTGAGAATTTGGAAATTGAATTCAAGATAGATACCTATTGTGTCGAGATTGTTTGTTGAAGATTTTCTGGATACATTTCCTTTTATACATGTTACACTATTATATTGAATCCAACGTTGGATAGAAATATCCCACTATAGTCCATCCAAGAATTATTGACATCAAAGCAGGCCTTGGAAGTCCAGTCGCAGCATTACTTCTTGTGACAAAAAAGCATATACTTATATAATAAAATCAATATGGATTATACCCCTGCTTTTCACAGTCACAAAGTGAAGCCAAATCTTTGGTAAGGCTTGAGATGTACGCTTGCGTCAACGGGAAATTCAAAAACTGCGAGAAATTTAGAGGTTATGTTTATTCTGAAAGACAACAAAAAAATAGATATCGCGAATGAAAATATATCACTTAAATACTTTCAGTTCAATTTTAGAATATGAATAGGAGTTAACAATAGTAAGGACTTGAAGAAATCTGAATAAAGCGATTGAAACATTTCACATGAAATTGTGAGGTTACGATCGAAACGATTCACATGAAGTTAAGAATGACATACGTTTCACGACGATGTGTCTGAGAGAGACATAACTAAAAAAATATTTTTATTCTCAATATTGCCGCACAAGCGCAGATCTGGATTGTTACCAAGGCCCAGCTTCAGTTTTGATTGGCTCATTCCCCATATAGGAATTATTAGATATATGCAAAACAGTAACTTGTTCTATGTTTTCATCATAGCAATAAATATTCATATAAATATAACCTTAAAATTAAATGATATTTTTTTAGAGTAAGACACATGAAAATGTGCTCAATTATTACATGCGATTACCATCGTGTGAATCTGTATACCAGCAGTTTATTATTTTCATCTTGTATTGATTCATTTTCGAACGATCAATTATAGGAGCATACCGCCTGGAAATTCTGGTCCGATAACGAAAAATATCGTGAATGATTAAAAAGCATGTTCAATATGAATATTCGCTAAACCAGATAAATTAAGTTGATAATTTGAAGCGTGTTGCTGCAAAGTGAATGAATTGTGATATATATCAGGCCAGAAACAAAACTTAACGAATGGATCTATTTAATATAAGAAGAATTTTGTCATTTTAACCATTTTATTTAACCATTGTTTTTTCTCTCATAACATTGTAACATTCAATATTTTTGAACAATGGTGGAGTGAAATATGTGATATTAAAAATGTAAATATTCCTATTATTCTGCTTCAACAACCACTGTTATTATTTCCTCATCTAGGCAGAACTCGTCATGTTCATAATTAAAGGCTTCATGTCAGCAATATCATAACATTCCATATATTTTGACTTTTCTTTTATTAGCTGTACATTTTTCAAGAGCCTCATTCCAAAGATTTTTCACTTGCGCAATTATTTGCCAAATTTGTTTGAATATTAATGACAGAACAGAACGTCAGTGTTATTTCCAACACCAACCTGAATTCTGCAACTCAAAATATTACTGAATGGGCTATTACCAACACAATTTCGATTCTCCAAAGCCCATCGAGATGTCAATAATTCTTGAATAAACTGAAACTACATTACCAATATTCCATCGTCACTAAGGTTAACGTAATCAAAATAGATGAATATCACGCGTGGGAAATTCTCATATATCGGAGTAAAAACATAAAAACGGATAAAGTTAACAACTCAATATGCTGCTAGAAACTAAAACCCCTTCTTAATAATACACTTTCGCTTTTTCATATAAACAGCTATCAAATCTCGTTTAACCAGTTTAAACAGACGTCCATGCATTTAGAATCACAAAAAACCCCACATATGTCCCATGCAAGGAAGGGTAGAGATGCTTTAATGAAAAAACACTCATCCTCTACCTACGGCCTGGGAATGTAAGCACCGACCAGTCTACTACTTTATTTATAGAAGAAAAAACCTATTATGTTCTCTTTATTTTACGAAAGGGTTGTTTCTTCCGGGTGGATAATGTATGCATGCCCGTGCATATCATTTGAAGGTATGGGCACCCAATCTTATTATGCCGCGGCATAGAAAGGCCATTTGCTCACCGTGAGAGCCGCTGACGATGATAATTGAAGTACAAGCCGGAAGTTCAATAAATGTGCATCTCCCACCCTCGGGTCTTACCTTCAACCCTTCTGTTCTTGTCGTGTCAAATTTGGTGAAGCTTGCTCAACATATGTAAATTTGGGCTGGAAAGGAGAACAATTGATTAGCATCTTGACGTATACTTGCAACCTTGTGGGTATGCAGATTATGAGGATGATATCAGTAACTCCCGAGTAACGAATATGCTGCCAGGCTTGTTTCATTATATGTTATAATATGTGAAATTTAAATGGTAGGTACCTATATCAAGTTCTCTTGGAAGTCACTTTGAATAGAGACAGAAAATCCTGAATGGCATTTGCTCTTACTTCCCATGTTTTTATAACTGGGGCCCATATGATCTGTTTGAACTTCTTCATTATCGAATCTTTTTATTTCATTCAAGATACTGACTATTAAATCCAAAATTAAATAACCTAATTGAAAAGATTGTCTTGGATATTGTTAATTATACAAGAGCTCTCTATTGGAGAGAATAATGGACTGCTGTACCAATTCTCATCACCACGAGAATCAATGAAAAAAATGTATATATGAGATAGAAACAATATCACAAAGTAAAAACTGCATGAATTGTACCTACGGTTGTTCTGTTTCAAAGAGATGTGAACGGTTTTCCAATAAGATGTGATATTTTGAAAAGCCCGCTATTTCGGTAAATGTCACTTTTGAAGCTGTATTTTTTTGATATTTGACAAGTAAAAACTACGCCATCGATAAAAATGAAACGCATTATACCTAATTATTAAAATCAACTATAAAAATGGTGAAAATTTGGCAGAGACGGTTAATAAAATTCGAACATTTTTGGGTCGCCGTGAAGCACCTTGTCAAACCCACAATACAGAAATTGATGAACAAATTTGAGATGTTGGGACAAGTTAGTGATAGTGATTAGTGATAGAATAAAACCGTCGCTCAAGAAGGGCTGAGAATATTGCTGCTGCAGCTGCAGCCGAAAGTGTTGAAGTTGAAGAAAACCCAGGTTTGTCCATTCCTCGTGGTTCTTTGCAATAAGGCATTCCACAAACGTCATTACACCGTATTTTGCATAAAGATTTGGGTGTTGAGGCTTATAAAGTTCAGTTAACACGAGAACTCAAGCCGGACGATCATCAACAGAGTCGTGTCTTTGCTGATTGGGTCCTTGAAATGCATGAAAATGATCGGGAATTCCATCTAAAAGTCATCCTGAGTTATTATGGCAGAGCCTCTCTATCCTCAACGTGTGACTCTTTGGTGCGGTTTATGGTCCAGTGGGGTTATTGGACCTTACCTTTTCGAGAATGAGGCTGGAGCAACAGTTGCGGTGAATAGATTGCGCTATCCAGACATGATTTTTTATGGATTGAATTGGATGGTATTGATCTGGACAACGTTTATTTCCAACAAGCCGGTGCTACATACCACACAAGCAACGAAACCATTGATCTTCTTCGGACCGTGTTATCTCTCGAAGAGTTCATCACAATTGGCCACCGAGATCTTTTGCTTTAACAGATACAAGAAGGTCTACGCCAAGCGCCCAGAGTCGATTCATTACCTCAAAGATGGAATTCGTGAGGCTATCGAGGACAAAGGTAAACCACGAATTGAATATGGAAAATTCCGTGAAAGGTGTATGGTCTTGTAGTAGTGATCGTGATCGTCATTTGACTGATGGTATTTTCCAGTTTTAACGGTACTTAGAGCATTTAAGAAATGGCTTTTTTTTTATTTGAAAGTCAAAATAACACCTCTTATTGGAAATCCATTTATCTGCTGATTTTCTGTCATCGTGTAGGTGAACTGAAATAGAGTCGTTGTTCTCACGGAAATAATTCACTCTGTAATGATACTTGGGACTTTACTCAAATTTTTACATGCAAGTGCTAGGTCGCGTTCATGCCAATAACTTGTTTGAACTTGTAGGTGAGCAAGAGAGTGGCAGACTGATGGCGCTGTAAGACCGTTACTAGACGAGTAGTAAAAGTGTGATGAACAGGTAGAATCTTTTGTGGGTTTCTGGGTGCCTTATTTGAGAACAGCAGACCACAGAATCGATGAAAGTGGGTAAATCATAGAGCTCCACGTAATATTATCTTAAGCAACAAGTTCATTATTTGAATAAACGTTCGGCATTTTCGAAACAATTCATATCCCAAATTTTCGCTGAAATGACTTATTTTGATGAGTTCTACCATCTGTCAAAAGGAAAGCCTCACCTTCAATTATGCCCTGTATATTGATTGAATATCTCGAAATATGAATCAACCTTTACATCTACTTATATAAATGTAATTAGTTAAGATTTTGAAAAATCTGCATAGTATAAAATTCAGATCCACAGAAAGGACCCCGCACTTTTTCTATGGCAAATGGCGTTCCGTCAAATTTTCTAAAATTTTGGTATAATGTAGTACTCGACCTACTGATCAAAAGTGTCCATGGCCCCAACTCAATCCTATGACTAGTTTTTGAGATACAGGGCGTTGAAGTTGAGAATTACCCACTTTTACTACGCCCGTATCCCGGAACAGAATCGAATGAACTTATTACATTACATCCCCAAGGAGCAACCATATAGAGGAAAATGACCGAAAATCGTTACGAATACAGGGTCATCCATAATTGAATGCATGCCCGATTTTGAAAGTATAAAATATGTCAGTTTCAGAGCGAGACCGTTCACAAAATGAACTATTACACTATATATGTCGTTGTTACATCGAAAAAGTCTGAAATACCCAGAATTCATACTGGGTGATCCATTATTATAGAAACTCTCAAGGAGGGCTAAATGGACACTCTGTATTTATGGGTTGATTCAAGGTGTTTGTTTAATTTTTTTAGAACATATCATCATTGACTTCAAAGAATACAGGGTGATTTAGTCATGAAATGAACTTTGAATCTCACGAAAATACCCAAAAACCACCTTTTTTTTCATCACCCTGTATTTCAAGATTAATTCCGACGAGGTAGGAGTTTTCTTTCACCACTGTACTTGAAATAAAAACATCAATACGGCTGAGAGTTTTCATCCACTTCCTATGACCAGATTTTTTGTTATGCTGGAATAAGAATAGAATAACATAAATAAATAATTTTCATATTACATAAAAAAAAATCTGCTCATAGGAAGTGGATAAAAACTCTCGGCCGTATCGATGTTTTTATATCAAGTACAATGGTGAAAGAAAATTCCCACCTCATCGAAGTTGATCTTGAAATACAGGGTGATGAAAAAAAAGGTGGTTTTTGGGTATTTTCGTGAGGTTCAAAGTTCATTTCATGACTGAATCACCCGGAATTCTTTGAAGTCCATGATGATATGTTCTAAAAAAAATTAAACAAACACTTTGAATCAACCAATAAATACAGGGTGTCCATTTAACCCTCTTTAAGAATAGTTTTTATAATAATGGATCCCGCAGTATAAATTCTGGGTATTTCAGACGTTTTCGATGTAACAACAATATATCTAGTGTAATAGTTCATTTTGTGAACGTTCTCGCTCTGAAACTGACATATTTTATACTTTCAAAATCGGGCATGCATTCAATTATGGATGACCCTGTATTCGTAACGATTTTCGGTCATATTCCTCTATATGGTTGCTCTCTGGGGATGTAATGAAATGTTTATTGAGAAAAATAGAAGTTCATTCGATTCTGTTCCGAGATACGGGCGTAGTAAAAGTGGGTAATTCTCAACTTCAACGTCCTGTATCTCAAAAACTAGTCATAGGATTGAGTTGGGGCCATGGACAATCTTGATCAGTAGGTCGAGTACTACATTATACCAAAATTTTAGAAAATTTGACGGAACGCCATTTGCCATAGAAAAAGTGCGGGGTCCTTTCGAACGATTATTATAACAAATCAAAAGCAAATTGGAAATTTGACGGTGATTCCAATAATTCATAATTTCGATTCCCATATTCAAACCCTAGAAACCACAAATCATCCCTATCGACTCTCCAATAATACCCCTAATAGGCCCATTAAACTCTTTTTTGTGAAGGGCAGGTAGCTAAAGTCAGGTGGTTAGGTGAAAACATCTCTCATTCAATAGGTGTTACCGATACATCGATTCGGCATTTATGATTTCGACATCGATTGCCATTCAGAGCTACCTGAGGATCAAGTATCGGGATCAATGGGCACACTTCTCATCTTTGTTAACCCACCCCAAAATATACAATGCGGGGAATCGATAAACATAGAAAAGGTTCAAATGTTTTCTGAAAGTTGGTGTTTCGTTGTGTTATATGTTTTACTACTGGGTAAGAAAGGTCATTGTCCTCAACACAACAATTCATGAATAGAAACCGAAATGAAGAAGTGGATATGAAACAAAATAGTTAGAAGTTGATTTTATTTGAAATATGTAAGTATGTTATTGTCACCTGCAGTGATCTGAGACGGGCGTACGAAAAGATCATTGGATCACCTTAGGTATGTTCATGTTTGACGCATGATTATGACGTGACAGATCGCAAGTTGACAGATGGGAGTTAGTAAACATGGAGCACTACACGGTAGAACAATGCGTCCTGATTATCTAAAAATGCAGTAACAGTGAATGGCGGAAGTTATCGTTCTATGATAACACACTTTCTTGTGACTTATTTGGAAGCACATGTCATACCACCCGTTAAACATTGACGATCTTTCCTAGTTGGCTCCTGTTCGTGTCGTTTCCCGATTCGGTGGCCAGAATTGTCCTCCACCCTCTTGCGATTGACTATAATATGGATTCGAAGATAATTGGATATATCAGCATCAGTATCTCTTCACAATTAAAAAATACAATTAACAACATTGTGAAGTAGAGTTCGATGACATTCAATATACAGGTACGAACTCAAAATAATGATGAACTTTGCGAATTTTGCTACTAATCTTGTCGGATGAAAAGGGGATTAACTCCAAAATGACATATTTTTAGCCAAAAACTGTTGAATACTTTCTTTACAAATTGAATGTTCGATTCAAATATATCAAATATTTATCGTTTTCAAGTAGTATTACAGTATTTTTTAGTGAATTTGGGAGTCATGTCGTACGCAAGTCATATATACCAGGAAAAAAATCAATAATTATTGATTGAAAATACACCAAGACTAAATTCTCTACAAACATTCAGGTCATTCGAAACAATTCTTGCGAAGATATGGGAAGAAAAGTGTTTTTTTCAAGGATTTTCAACATCCTGTATTCGTCAAACGGAGCCAAATTTGGAAAAAGGTAAAGAATTGAGTATTTTTTAATGACAGCAATGTACAGTTTAAACGAAGTACATACAGGTCAAAAACTCATCCTGTATATTGAAAAGAGGCAACGAGTGTGATATTTGAAATGAAACATCTTGTTTATATCATTGTATTTTTCGCTTCGCCATTGCTTTTCTAGTATTTTTTTATGTTACTTCTCAATTCTCAATACCAATTTCCAAAGACTTTTTTAGAATTCAATCGAACTCTTAATTTTTCGTGAGCAACAGAGTTTCAATGTTCATTACTAGAATTCGTGAAAAGCTGAATTTTCAAGTATAGTTTAATAGTGTCCTCTGTATTCGTTTTCGTAATATCTCCATAGAAGTTCCTTAACCTCATAATAATGTGAAATGTATCGGGTGTCCTTTTTTAGAGTTATAGAACTTTTAATTGAAATAAAACACATTTAAATGAAGATGGAAGCCAAATTTTCTTTATTTGAGATATTATTCATGACATTTATGTTGTAAAAATAATTTCCGACATATGTCCACCACGACTGGTTTGTAGCTCATGTTACAGTGAACAATGCTCGTTACACATCGAAGATCAATGATTTCAAAAATCTGAATGGTGTCGTTCCAAAAAGGTTTTGGTTCCAACAAGATCGTGCTTCACCTCATGCTGGTACCATAACAATTGATTCATTGAAAGAAAGATTTGGCGATAACATTAATTCGAAAAATGGTCCAAGCAATTGGCCTTAAAGAGCATGCTACATAACTGCAATGGATTATTTTCTTTGGGTTTATGTCAAGTCATTATGGTTTATGCGGATAAACCAGGTACGAAAGACGATTTGGAAGCCAACATAACTATAGTCCATCCAAGAATTATTGACATCTTGGGCGGCTTTGGAAAATCGAAATTAGGTTGGTAATAGCCATTCAGTGATATTTTGAGTTGCAGAATTCAAGTTGGTGTGGACATAACACTGACATTTTGTCCTGCCTAAATGTTTGGAATGGAACTAGGGGGCGAGCTGTAGGAGGCGCGATGATAACAGCTCTGTCAGGGGGCACAATAGACCTTAGGTCGCAGTGGACTGTAACCCCTTTTCACTATAACAGTATATAATATATGGAATAAATTTGGCAAATATTTTAGCAAGTGAAATAAATATCTTTGGAATGAAGCTCTTGAAGAGTGTACGGCTAATAAAGCAGCTTTCATAGCACATAGAAAAAGAAATAAGAGAAGATTAGTCGAAATATAGGGGATGTTGCTGACATAAAATATTTCATTATGAACATGACGAGGACTGCCCAGATGAGGAAATTTCAGTTGTGGTTGTTGAAATAAGAATAATAGGAATATTTACATTTGTTTACATATTTTACACCTTCATTGATCACAAATATTGAAAGTTACAATGTCATGACAAAATTCTTCATTTATTAAATAGATCCATTGGTTAAGTTTTGTTTATGTCTTGATAGCTATTACAATTTTTCCAATCCATTCCCTTTACAGTAACACGCTTCAAATTATCAGTTAGATTTTTCTGGATTCATATCGAACTTTGGAAAGGAATATGCTCCATAATCACCCACAATTTTTTTGCTATCGAACCAGAATTTCCAGGATGTAAGCTCCCTTAATTGATCGTAAATGTATCAATAAAAGATGAAAATGTTGGTATACAGATTCACACGATGGTAATCGTACGTGATGATTGGAAATATTTTCGTGTTCAGATTGCCCTACTTTGAAAAAAAAAAACATTTAATTTGAAGGTTATTTCTATATTTTTTATTGCTATGATGAAAGCACAGAAAATTTTTAGTTACTTTTTGTAACTAAAAATAAAGCTGCGACTGGATTTCCAAGGCTTGCTCTGATGTCAATATTTCTTGGATGAACTGTAGTGTTATTGCTGAAATAAGGCCTGAATTACTGAAAAAAGTGGTCCAAAATTGGTCTGGTCCAATGCGGTTCCTCAGATCTAGTCGTGGTGGACATATGCCGGAAATTATTTTTGAAACATAAATGGCATAAAATTATCACTCAAATAGAAAAAATTGGCTTCTATCTTGATTTGAACGTGTTTTATTTCAATTTAAAGTTCTACCACTCTAAAAAAAAACACCCGGCAGTTCAATCGCTTTGTTAGCCATTTTTGAGGTAAATTTCGGTCCGCATTCAGTTTCGACACATAACTGATGAAATCATTTCGTGTATGGACAAATGTACTCCTTTTCTTCGTTTCACCGAACTTTCTGCATGGTCTGTCTATATAATTTGATCCCATTCACCATGAACAGTTTCATCAAGACTTCATTTGAATAGCTATTGCGTTCCATCTTGATCATTTTGATGAAAATGTTTTTACTAAACATTCAACATTCAACATATTTTAAGATGCACTAATTTTGGAAGTTTCATGAAGATATACAGAGGGTCTTTCACGAGGAAACTCACCCATATTTATACGGGAAACTACTGAACGTATTTTCATGAAATTCAGCACTTATAAGTATTTCACGATGCTGATGAAATCTAAAATATTTTCAAGGCATGAGCACCTCCGGTTTTTCCGGAAATGACGTCAACTTCCGTTTTTCAAATTAGAACACCATTTTTTTATTGCAGAAATAGATTCCTTAGAAAATTTCAAGCTATTTTGATGTAAAATTTTTCAGTTTTGGTTGGAAAATTCTCTCTGAGCGGGAAAATTCGAAAAAAAAATCGAAAATAGAGCTCCGCTGAAACAATAATAACTTCGAGGTTTTTGGATGGAAAATTTTCATTTTTGGGATTTTTCAAGATGTAAGATTGATGTATCCACTTTAAAAATCGAAATCGCAATTCATGATACAGGGAGTGAAAAAATCGCTTTCAAAGTTAGGGATGACAAAATCGTGAAATATCAATTTTTTTCAAACAAAAACCCCATTTTTTTATGGCAGATATTGTATCTACGTTAAAAAATAATGTGAGTGTATGCATCACACCCTTGCCCTAAAATGGATATTTTCTGAGTTATTCACAAAAAACTGTTTTTCGTCTTGAATTTTCAGCTATTTCTTTTCCCTTCACGCCAAAAAGATGAAATTTTCAGGAACTGTTACTCAAACCATGTTTTAGATTTTACTAACCTAATATGCAAGAGAAAAAAGTTACAGGTTGTTCCTAAATAGATGGCGAATTTGGATTCGAATTTGTATCGGAAACCTCTTTATTTCAACTAATCGGTTTTCTCTCCAGTGATAAATAAATAATTCCTTATGAACCATATGCAAAAACTTACCATGTTTTACATTCTTTTTTTTAATGATAGATATCATTAATTACATCTGCCAAATTCCTCTTTATTCAGTAGCATTTTGTGTTTACTATTAATTTGGTGATAATTCGTATTTAGTTAAAAAATCGATCACTATGCCTAATTTTACCAATGAAGATTATTTAAATCTCATTCTACTTCATGGAAAATGTAATAAAGTTGTAGATAGAACGATTCGACTGTTCATTGAGAGGTTTCCTGACCGACCCAGACCAACGAGAGATACCATTAACAGAACCATGACAAACTTGAGAAATGTCGGATCTTTCGTTAAGAAAACTATACACAGAGAAAAAAGTGTAGTAGAAGATGAGAACAACGAAATTACAGTTCTTGCATATTTTCGTGTGAATCCTCAAAATTCTCTCAAAGATGCCGAGATTGATCTGGGATTATCTCAATCGAGTGTTTGGAGAATATTAAAAAAACATAAAATGCACCCATATAAATTCAATAGGGTACAGCATTTGAAGGAAACTGATTTCGTCAGGAGAACAGAGTTTTGCGAAGCTATGATGATTCGATTTCAAGAGAATGAAAACTTTTTGGACTGTATAGTTTGGACAGATGAATCTAAATTCACAAAGAATGGTTCTTTCAATAGGCATAACAGTCATTATTGGGATGAAGAGAACAACCACCACTTCAGACAATGGAACTTTCAAGAGACCTGGAGTTTCAATGTTTTTTGCGCCATCAAAAATAATGCAATTCTCGATGTTCACATTTATGATGGGACTTTAACTGGTAAGATAGAACACTACACATGTTTGCATTATTTAAAGAATGTTCTCCCTTAGGAGATAGATATTCTGACATATTGACTCAAATAATTGAGCCGCTAGTACAGAACCATAATGACTTATGGTATCAACAAGATGGCGCGCCTCCACACAATACACTCAATGTGTCAAATATCCTATACAGGCTATTTGAAGATCGATGGTTGGCGAACAATGGTCCACATCTTTGGCCACCACGTTCTCCCGATTTAACCCCTTTAGACTATTATGTTTGGGGTAGGATAAAAAATATTGTCTACTCAACTCCCCTGACTGATAAAGAGGACTGCATAGAACGAGTCAGAAATGCGTTCAGTTTAGTTTAGATTTTTAGAATCATAGTTTTGAAACTCAATTTGGTTTTTAAACACTTTTGCAGATCTCTTCCTCCCGATGAAATAAGAAGAGCAACGCACGAAGCATTCCTGAGACGTATAAATAAATGTCTAGAAATTAACGGTCAAAACTTTGAGCATCTTCTCAAGTTATAACTGCGAGAGTTTGCCATGGTTCTCCTAATAGTAACTTGAAGTCGGTTTCAAGAAGGGGTGAAAAATCTACAGCTTGGTTCAAATAACAGTTCCTGAAAATTTCATCTTTTTGGCGTGAAGGGAAAAGAAATAGCTGAAAATTCAAGACGAAAAGCAGTTTTTTGTGAATAACTCAGAAAATATCCATTTTAGGGCAAGGGTGTGATGCATACACTCACATTATTTTTTAACGTAGATTCAATATCTGCCATAAAAAATGGGGTTCTAATTCGAAAAAATTGATTTTTCACGATTTTGTCATCCCTAACTTTGAAAGCGATTTTTGACCCCCTGTATCATGAATCGCGATTTCGATTTTTAAAGTGGATACATCAATCTTACATCTTGAAAAATCCCAAAAATGAAAATTTTCCATTCAAAAACCTCGAAGTTATTCTTGTTTCAGCGGAGCTCTATTTTCGATTTTTTTTTCGAATTTTCCCGCTCAGAGAGAATTTTCCAACCAAAACTGAAAAATGTTACATCAAAATAACTTGAAATTTTCTAAGGAATCTATTTCTGCAATAAAAAAATGGTGTTCTAATTTGAAAAACGGAAGTTGACGTCATTTCCGGAAAAACCGGAGGTGCTCATGCCTTGAAAATATTTTAGATTTCATCAGCATCGTGAAATACTTATGAGTGCTGAATTTCATGAAAATACGTTCAGTAGTTTCCCGTATAAATATGGGTGAGGTTCCTCGTGAAAGACCCTGTATAAAGGTACATATCTAATATACAATATGGCAGAAATAATCTTGTGTTCTGATTTCATTTCGAAAATTGGTCCATTCAGATCAGGAAACAGGTTATTTGAAAATATCAATTGTTTCATTCTGTTTTATTGATCATTATCTGGAGCCAACTAAAGATTTTATGGTTTCCAGATTTTTCTGGCAAATTCTAGAACCTTATCAAAGATTGGGTGCCGTTAAATTACTGACCCTTCACCTTGTAAGGTGTCCATCCTGTATACATAGATGTTTGAAAAAATAGAGCAGAAAAGGTTAGGCATATTCAAATCCTCTGTACCTAGACTATGGTGTACGTAATATAAATTCCAATTGATCTCTTATTAGCAAATTTTTGGAACCTCCTTATTCGCATAATGATATTGAATTCAGCTCTTATTATTAATAATAATAATAATAATTTTTATTGGTTTAACCAAAGGGCTATCGACCGAGGTCTTTCTGCCCGTTTACATTATTCTACATTACATGTATTTAATAATTCTATATAAAGAGGGAAAAGTAACGTTTATGGAAAAAAAAAAAAAAAATTATATACATATTTAAATAAATTTATGTTCTGAGTTCCTCCAATTCCGAAATTAGAATTTTAGCTGGATATATTCTTCTGTTGCCTTGGGCGTGGTTGTTTGTCGTCACCGGTTGAAGGATCTCCATGTTGCTACGGTTGTTTGCGAATTTTATATTCAATTTGTGGAATCTTGTCGTTATTGGTTCAATTTGGGTTTTTTCGTAAAGCATAGTATTCGATGGATTATGTAGTGGGTTTCTAGGGTGCCTCATTTTCGTTATTATTCTTAGACTGCTTCTTTCTGCCACTTCTAAATTTTTCAATGTAGGGTTTCTTGCGTTTATCCATAGTTGGTGTCCATATTCTATGATTGGTCTGCATATCATTTTGTAGATGTTTGTTGCTGTCTTGTAGTTGATTCCTTCCCGTTTGTACGTGAGTGCTCTGAAGTGTCTGGATCTTGTGACAATCTTTTTCTTCATGATTTGTGTGTGATGCTTGAAGTTGAGTTTGTTGTCAATTGCTATTCCCAGGTATTTAACTGTCAGTGTAGGTGTGATGGTGTGATGTAACATGTTTATTATTGGTGATGAGGCTGTAATTTTATGTCCAAATATAATAAATTGAGTTTTGTTAGGATTGGGCGAGATGCGCCATTTTTTCATCCAAGTTACGATTTTGTCAGATAATCTTTGGAGACCTTCAATCGTTTTACTCAGGGTTCTGTTGTGTGAGACAAGAGCAGTATCGTCACAGAATTGAAGTGTATACAAATGTGGATCTACTTTTATTTTGTTGTCGAGGTCGTGGTTGTACATGTCATGACAAAAAATGTTGTAAAGTATGGGGGATAGTGGTGAGCCCTGAGGTAGACCTTGCTGTGGTGTGAACATATCCGATAGAGAAGAATTTATCTTGATTTGCAACCTCCTATCTTTCAAGAACCTTTGTATTATTTTTATCAGATAGTCTGATGTTTTACATTTCATTAATTTATATATCAATCCTTTGTGCCAAACACTATCAAAGGCTTTGGTAATGTCCATAAATACTGCAGCAGATTTGTTCCCTTTTTTCATACTATTTTGAATATTTGAAGTGAGTGCTATAAGTGGGTGTATTGTGGAGTTTTTACGTTTGAATCCGAATTGGTATGTGGGTATCACGTGTTTGAGTTCTTCTTCTAAACGTCTAGCTATTATTTTTTCGAATAGTTTGCCTGCAACTGGTAAGAGAGTTATTGGCCGATAGTTTGAAGTGAGTTGATGGTTCTGGTTTGGCTTTGGAATCGGAATTATTAGACCTCTTTTCCATTCTGCTGGGAAGTACCCGTTTTCTAGACAGTAGTTGAAAATTTTCTTCAAGTGGTCGTGTATCAGTGGGTCAAGTTCTTTGAGTATTTTTCTGGGTATATTATCATATCCGCCAGCTGTATTTTTTCCAGAGAAAAGGGTCTCGGTATATTCTTCGTCTGTAATCTCAGTCATCTTGAAGTTTGCTTGGTCTTTTAAAGTTTCGGTAAGGTAGTGTTCTACTTCATTTCTAAATTGTTGGTCGAAGTTGTTAATACGGTTCTCCCTGTATATATCCTCGAACTGACATTTGAAGGCCTCTGCAATTTCTGGATCTGCATCGATGGCAACATTATTTACTATCAAATTTGATATTCTTCTTGTTGGTTTGTATTTGGAAAGTTTTTTTATTTCTTGCCAATAGTTGCGACCTCTTTTATCATTAATGTTTTTGCATGTTGTAATCCATTGATGCGATCTATATTCCTGAATCATTGAATGTATGTCCTTGTTCAACTTGTTGAATTTCTGTTTGAGATTTATGTCAGAGTTCTGTTTCATTTCTCTATATATTTGCTTTTTTGTCTTGATTAATTTAAGTATGAAAGGAGGAAGCGTGTGTAAGTAGTATTTATGTTTTCTTGTTGGACTATTATTCTCGATAGATTGTGATAGTGTTTTCATGAATTCAGATATGGTGATGGCTGTAATTGGTTCTTTTTGTTGGACGTGTCGGATAAGTTCTTGATTGACTTTTTCAGTGTCACATCGATTAAAGTTTGTTATAATAGGTTCTGGAATAGTATTAACTGGTGTTGTCAAGTCTATGATTAGTTCGATTGCTAAATGATCGGAAGTCAGATCTGGAATGACCGTAGCTCTTATATGGTTCTTCAAATTGTTCGTGCATAAAACTATATCTGGGGTTGAATCAGGGTTATTTTTCATAAGGAAGGTTGGTGACGTGGTAATCCGTATGAAATTGCTGTTTTCGGTGAATTGTCGGAGTTGTTTCTTTTTTCTACTTGTACTGGCATTGAAATCTCCTATTATAAGAGCATATTCGTATTGTACAGCTTTAACAAAAATGTTTTCTTCAATCATGGAGTTTGGATGGATGTAAGCTAGAAAAATATGCAATTTATCGTTTAAGAATGGAAATGTGCAATGAAGGGCTTCATTTAGTGGGTTATTTATGGCAGGTGGGTTTGCTTTGCCTAGTTTCAGTTCCCTGCTAGCTTGAATTAAGCTTCCTCCCCTAGTGTTGTTGTTTGTAATATTTCCATATTTGTTTAGTATTGTCCAGTTTCTGAATCCTAACGGCTGATTGGGCTTGGCTTTGGTTTCCACGAAGAGCGTACAGTTCACGTTATTTTTTTCAATGTAGTGATTTATGAGATGGCGTCTTCGATTATAGCTATTGATGTTGGCGTACAGAAGTTTGATGGAGCTATCCATTGCATTGAATTTGGGTGCCTTCTTTTGGTTCAGTTGGTGTGTTTGCGTTTTCTTTGAATAAGTCGAACATAAGGATGTAAACATTGTTTCCTGAGAAGACAGCCGTGGTATCGATGTTGTGACTTTCGATGAACCTTTTTTTGAGTTTTGATATTAGTATCTGCCTATCAGTATTATTTGGGTTATTTAATTTGTTGACGTACGTGTCAACAATAAAGTCGTGGATTGTCATTGAATTGTGAATTCTACTATTTCTGGTTATTTTTTTATTCAATTCAGATGATCTTTTATTGTTGGATTTTATTCGCGCATTCGGAATCCCTGCAATTGGACGTGTTGGTCGGTTTGGGCATTTCATTGACCAGGCTTCATGTTCTTCAGAGCCGCAAGATTTACATTTAGGTGGTAGTGGAGATGTACAGTTACTGGTTTTGTGGGCTCCTTTGCATTTATCACATTGAACGGGTGTGTTGCAGTTATCTGTTGTATGGGTAAATAAGCAGCACTTGGAGCAAGGAATTGGTACCGGCTGTGGGGGCAGGCTGGAGTATATCGGGTAGTGTCTGCATTTATAGTAGAATCCTTCTTTGAGGAGATATTCGAAAACTGTTACGTTACCTGTTATTATTCTAATTAGGGATGTCGATTTCCCGGTGGCTCTGGAAGTAATACGCTTGCAGAATCGGTGTTCTAGATCATTTTTGTTGAGTTCTACGCTGATTTCTTGGTCTGTAATGTCTTGATCAACTTGTCCGATAACAACTGAGTAAGTATTGGAATAGTTTTTAGTGGTAGGGGGTTTGATGGACTCTTTAGTTTCTTCATAACTTTCGATTACTCCTTCCGTTTTCAATGTAGTTAACGTTTCTGATAGTTTAGTTTTATCGTTGTCGCTTTTTATGATAAATCCTTTTGATGTTTTTATTATGATGTCTTTATTTTGTGGGTAGTGATTTGTCCAGAGATCGGCCATGCCTATTCTCGAGATATCTTTTTTTGTTGATAAATAGAATACGTGTTGAAATGATTTGTTTATTTTGTTTAGCAGCTGATGGGAAAAGTTGTTTTGTTTATGTGGTGTATTCGTATTCGACATCCGTGGAGTGGCCGTCGTATGTTGATTATGATTAGAGACGGGATTCCGTCCAGATGACTGATAATTTGTGGGATTACCCAGCTGTAGTTGTTGTGTGGAATGTGGAGAAGTTGTTATTGTTTGAGAATATTCACCTGCAGATGGAAATCGTTTTTTGTTTGGGTTTAGATTTGTCGGGGAATTCGGATCTTTGATTCTCTTCCTTTTATATCTTGCCTTCTTCCATTGTCCGTCATCTTCAATTTCCATTTCTGTGTATTCTCCGTCGCTTGACGAATTCATGTTGGGTTTAGCTAATATTGATAACTATATTTCGCTTCTAGAAATTATTGAATTCACTTCGTAGAACGTCGCAGATGATAACCGATCTCGGCTGATGCTACACGTCGACTGTCTTATTATTATATTTCTGATTTTTTCGATACTAGATATATGATGTTTTTTATTTGGCTTTAGCTTAGTAATTCAAAAAACATCATGACTCTCATTGATGAATTCACTTGATAAGTTCTTGTATTGCATGAACATATGATTTCTCAATATTTCTTTTGAGCACCTACCAGCTTATGTATGTGTAGGCCTTGTCCGAGAATGAACAACTTGTTACGAAAAGGATAAAGATTAGGGAAAGTAATAGAACATTTATTGAAACTTTTCGAAATTTTTATCGACATTTTTCTGGTTAACTGGTAGTACATCACAGTAAATTGAAAATCTGCGTTTATTATTTGCGGTACCATTATTTATAGATTACGTAAATAGTTTAGATGTTCGTTTGTAACCTCCTAAAGTATGTTTTATACTATAATATATCCTGTTTTGTATTGGACTTTGTATTCTAGTAATGTTCTATACTCTTTGTGAAAATTTCTATTTTTAATGTGTCAAGGCCATACGATAAATATGCGGTACCATTATAAATATTCAAAGCATTCCAGTTATCATTGTTTTTCGCCATTTTAAAGGAGAAATTAAGACTGAATAAACGAAAGTTTTATGAGCTCTTCCTGCTTCTCATGGGGTTTTGAGCTCATAAACTTCAACGTATTCAACTTCGGGGTTCATCAACATGGTCCATATGTTGGTGCTCAAGAAAGAGTTGGAAATTAATCACTTAAAATATACGCAATAACCAACGGTATGTTATTCGCCAACCGCAGTTGCTTATTATAACAAGTAGACCCACAACGTTGTGGTAGCCCGAGTTTCCTGTGTCAGTTTTCAAAACCACGTATTAAATTAGCCCAATGGATTTTTAATGGCAGGGTTCCGATACGAAAATTAATAGCACGGCCATCCGTATATATTTAACCCGACCTTTTCGACGTGTTTGGTTTTTTCAGAGGTGGCAGATTGTCAATTATTTCTTCGTTTCGCCACCGATCGGGCGGGTGACAAACAGGCGGATTTTTGGAAGCCTACTCCTCAAATTACAGGGTCTGGGTGGGTAATCACAGGGCCTGATAGATTTGTGTTCCATAGGTAGTTTTCCCTCCCGAAAATCGTTGTTTGTTCAACGTGGTCAATGAAATGAAGAACTGCCAAGGGCATTTTTGGCGAATTTCAATTTTTCTTCGCGAAAATTAAGAAGTCAACAATAGGTACTAAAGGGTATTTCAATAAGAGCGCATTCCGGTGTTCAATAAAACATGGTTTTCTGCGGCAAAATATTGAAATATTTATTGATTTATAAAATACAGGGTCTTTGACTTGTACATAAATTTTAACTGTAGATTCGTGAGGCTAAAAGAAACCTTCTTTTCATTTTCTATTTTTCTGAATTCGGCTCTGTTGAAAAGATTTAGCCATTTGAAAAAATATTGGTCCGAATACGTGCCTGATACGATTCTCTGCAAAGACCTCAAAGTTCATATTTCTCGATCGGAATTGAGTAAATAAATTTATGAATACTCAAGTAGAAACCTCATTTAAAAAAAAAGGTTACAAACACGATATTGCCTAACAAAAACACTCTGTCTGTATTGTCCGACTACTTCTGCAATTTACAAGCCGTATTTCTTCCATAAGATCCTTCTTCGCCTTTTCTGTAGATAAGTTTCTGAATATACAGGGTGTTTGGAGGGTGAGTAGCCATAGGTAAATGGTGGATAGGTGATGCTCTTGGCTACTTGTTGCGCCTAATAAAATATCATTTTGCCCAAAGTTCAAGGTGTTATAATTTTTTTACCATTTTTCTAGAAATTTCCCATTTTTCTCATTAAAACCTTGAATTTTTTCAAATTTAATGCTCGAGGTGCCTATAAAATGATTTATTTCCTTAGTCTAGTCTTGTCTTATTGAGATCGAATCATAATTTCATACAAACGTCTTCAAAAAACCTGACAGCGTCGTATCAATCATCAAAATGAAAAAAAAATAATGTTGTGTCCACTTTACAAAGTGAAATAAAAAAAAAATTTACATGGTGTTGGGTTTTAAAATGGCTTAAAAAACTTCTCTAGTTAATACTCTTTGCAATGGTATGTAACATGTACCATTAATAATCAGATAACTCAACAAAAAACCGTTTTGTCTTCAAGGATGCCTTGAAAGGATGACGACAAAACTATTCCATTGAGCAGGCAAAATCTTTTCTCTCATTCTACCACAGCTAAAAATAGCGTGCCCTCTCTATCATCGGCTAACAATACTCCCAAGGCCGTCGCCAGGGAGGGGGCGGCTGCCCCCCGTGCCCCCCCCAGCTCAAAAGCTGGGGGTAATTACTACATTTGCAAGTCATTTCATAGGCCTGCAGTAAAGGTGCAGTAATGCAGTTTTGAGTTCACTCAACATTTCGGTGGTTCATCAACATATTCTGTAGCATATTTTGAGCTGGGGGGGAGGACACGGGGGGCAGCTGCCCCCCCCCCCCCTAGAGCTCAAAAATCCCTTAAAAACTTTTGAAATAATAGCATAATATACGAAAATCAGTTCATTTTTTCTATTCTGCTTGGGGGGGGGGAGGCACGGGGGGCAGCTGCCACCTCCATGGCGACGCCCTTGGGAGTATTGTTAGCCGATGATAGAGAGGGCACGCTATTTTAAGCTGTGGTAGAATGAGAGAAAAGATTTTGCCTGCTCAATGGAATAGTTTTGTCATCATCCTTTCAAGGCATCCTTGAAGACAAAACGGTTTTTTGTTGAGTTATCTGATTATTAATGGTACATGTTACATACCATTGCAAAGAGTATTAACTAGAGAAGTTTTTAAAGCCATTTTAAAACCCAACCCCATGTAATTTTTTTTTTATTTCACTTTGTAAAGTGGACACAACATTTTTTTTTTTTCATTTTGATGTTTAATACGACGCTGTCAGGTTTTTTCAAGACGTTTGTATGAAATTATGATTCGATCTGAATAAGACAAGACTAGACTAAGGAAATAAATCATTTTATAGGCACCTCGAGCATTAAATTTGAAAAAATTCAAGGTTTCAATGAGAAAAATGGGAAATTTCTAGAAAAATGGTAAAAAAATTATAACACCTTGAACTTTGGGCAAAATGATATTTTATTAGGCGCAACAAGTAGCCAAGAGCATCACCTATCCACCATTTACCTATGGCTACTCACCCTCCAAACACCCTGTATATTAATAATTTGTTCGTATTTTTCTCGATATACCAAGAATATCATAGGAAGAAAGGTTTTTCATTCAATTTATGATTAATCAACCTTATCTTACCCATGTTGTATTTTAACAAAAATCTTCTATGACAGAGCTATCACAGAGCTTTTGAGAAGACGATTCCAGATTGTTGGTTTTCTCTTTGATGAATGGTATAACCGTAGATCGTGCAGGCTAGCAGGCGCGCAGGACACAATGTAGGATCTATGAATCGAACCATCTGAAACCTTATATTGTTGATCTGTGTCTCAAACGTCAGCGTCTGCAAACGACGCATGCGCACAGCGACAACCGGCACAATTTGCAAGGGTAAGCAAATATGGAGGATATCATTTTAACAGCTATGTTGTTATAAGGAAGGAAAATGATTATTTTTGCTGTCTTTCTTCGATATCGTGATGATTAAGTGAAAACATTCCGTGAACTAAAGCAATTCTAACCATGTAGTGTCGAGTTCATAAAATTCCAAGAGGATATTGTTTAGATAGAAACATCGCCATAAATTATTTAGTGCCAAAGGTCATTTTATTTTTCATTAATTTCAATTTAATACTTGGTTTGTCTCGACATTCATCATTCAATTATCCGGATTTTGTATTTCATTGACATTCTTTTTTTATATGCGCCGGTAATAACGAATTATTTTCAATTGAAACTGTGCGTATCAACTGTATAATTTCATGATCCTTGGTGTTCAATTTTATCTCTTACATTCGTGGAATTTAATTATTACATATCTCTACATCAAACGTTTTTCCTTCATTCAAATTTAAGTCTCGTCAAAGTTGATAAATATTCTGACAACATTGTTAATTCGTTTAGAGACCAGAGAAGTTGAGAAGTAATAATATTCGATGATATTCTTCCAGATTTTTCATGATTTTTTCCCCAAATTTCATCGTATACAATAAATCAGGACTAAATCGAAAAAGACGCGTTTCATTTAAAAAACAGAGGAATAATTTTCTACAATGATTGATTCTTTCGAAAATATATGAACCGTTTATCAGGGTTTTTGGTATTTTAGCGTGGATTTATGAGTCCGCTACGCTGTAAATTTTTCACCAGGAGAAATATTGAAAAAGTTCTGTTTCAGGAATATGCACCATGAATAGATTAAACAATGAACCAAAATTCAATTCATTCGAAATAACGGTTCTGAAGATATGAACAGAAAGTCAGAAAAGTTTTTTTTTTCATGGAATTTCAACAGTCTGTATTTTTCAAACGTGACCAAATTCTGAAAAACGGTATAGAAAAAAATTGTTTCGCTTGATGAGAGCAATCTACAGTTGAAGTCAAAAACTCACCCTGTATACATTTGGGAATTATGTATGAAACAAAATATCTTGTAAATGGCTATCACGGCTTTGCTGGCATTTGCGTACCCTTTTGACGAAATTTTCAATAACGTTATTGAGTAAATGTGGGGGTATTTTATTGGTACAGCGTTTTTTGGCTTTTAATGCTTCTATGGTTGCAAGAAGTCACCGAATCGGGAAATGGCACGACCATGAGCAAATTCCTGCAAATTCATCAATGTTTCAGTGGCGGTATGGCATGTGGCACCGTCCTGCTGAAACCACAAGTCCTCAAAATCAATAGCTTCCAAATGAGACACAAGAAACTGTGTTATCAAATCACGATAACGTTCATCATTCACCGTTACTCCATTACCTTCTTCGTTCTTGAAGAAAAACGGTACAGTTATTCCTTTATTAATTGTTGAGATGAAGACCAGGACCCTGGGGAATGGGATTTTGGACCTTTACAAAACTGATCTAGAAAATTCCACGTCCTCAAGTGTTTTTCACCTAGTTCTGTTTTGCACTGTTCTGATCCTTTTGATTGTTACTCTCCTTATATCATCTGGTCGATCAGGTTGAAGGTGTCAAAAATTTTTGGTAACTTTCAAAATGTTTTCCGTTGAATTCATAAATGCGAATCTACTCACTAGGTGGATCGGTTTACGAGGTTTGGTTGAAATTTGAATTCTTCTTTTGCTTGAAATTTCTAATTTCTTTTTGTGTAATCATGTATTTTTCGTTATTGAGATGTTTATGTGAATTTTTTTCTTATTGTTCTTTCCGGCGTATTCTATACAGTTATATCCTGTCTCAAAGAATAAATCTGATCTAATCAAATGTCCTAAAAATTTATTGCAGAACTTTCCAACTAGTTCTGTATCATTATTGAAAAAATCACGCAACTATCCTTAAATTCATCCTATTGCCATCTATGCAGCAATTCTGCAAGCCCGACCTTCCTTCCCCTTCACAAGGAGAAATTCGCAAAATCGATAACGAGGGGTTGCAACCCTTAGCTGGGATTGAGTTCAGAAAGGTGGTAAAAGAGGGCACTGTTATATTCAAAGCGTAACTCGGCTCCTCCGTAATGTGATGCAACGTAGGAAACGGGCTTTAGCAAGCTTAGGTATGTACAAATTGCTGATAGGGACTATCTGTATCCCCATTTTTCAAGAAATGAGCTGGTTAGAAGTAGGTAGAATTCATTGATTTTAGATTAAATGATGCTGCATTTTTGGGAAATTCAATAATTGATTATTGAAATTGAGAATTTCCAAATGACTGAATATCTCACTTCGCTGAATATATTATCGAAAATTTCAAAAAAATATAATATCTAACTTCAAAACAAACGAGATAGAAATTTTGGTGAAGAGTATTTTGTTCCAGAGTATGGTTATCTTTGTGAATTACCTCCTTGAAGTGAATCGAATAAAATTCTTCATCCAATTCTATACCGGCTGACTAGAGCAGTACCAATGAAAATAACAACAAATTCCCAGCATACTTGGTTCCTAACCTAACTCGTTTGACTTTCGAGAGAGAAGAAGAATATCAAAATAATACATAGCAAGATGTAGGAATTTCAGGGTACTGTTTGAAAAAATTATTGAAAGTCGATAGAATAGTTTCAAAACTGTTTAGAAAATCAGTTATGAGTAGGAAGTCCTGTAATTCATTGACGTCATTCAAAATGATTCTGAATTTACTGTTATGCATTAGGTATAAAGGTTGGAAATAATTTGAAACGTGAGTTCAATAAATAAAAGATCTGCATGTTCATTTCAACGAATCTCAAACGACTGTGATCATGTTGTGTTGTGCAAATATGCAAGTAATTAACATCAGTTTATTGAACATTTTATTTTATAAATTCAATACTGAATTCCTGAACATGCATATCAAACTTTAAAAATTGTAGAAATTCCATTCAGTTTGTCAGTGAAATATTATTGAAAATTGATTAATATATTTCATCATTCAGTGATCGCCCACAGAACGTTTTTTCCATGTAATGAATTCTCATTCAACCCACATTCTGAACTTTCCCTGCCAAAAAAGAGGAAACACAAACTGATTTTCCAGCTCACCGCCACATTTCCGATAAAACAGTGCGAAACTTTTGCGTTGTTTTCTCTTTGATTAATACCAGTGCTGCCATTCAACGAATAGTTTCAGCTGAAAGTTATCCTTCAGGGGTAGTATTGTTTTAATTGCATAATAGGTATTTTGCATTCAGCGATGAATAACGGTCGGTATACCCGGGACCGGCTTCGACCAGCGATTCGTTCCACTCTCGCAGATACACGAGGAGAGGTGAGAATACAATTAAAAAGGAAACAAAACCATTTGCATACTATGTTTATACCGCACAGGGACGTATCTACCCCTTTCGCTACATAAAAGTTCAGGTATGTTCTCACGATACGAAAAGTGTGCGACATTCAAAATCTCGAATCATGAACTTTATACACACACTAAAGTATGCCGATATCTGACTTCAATGGTCAATAGAAATATAATGCAAACAATTCCTTTCCAAAAATTTCACTTTTGGAAAATATGAGGTATGCATTATAACAGCAAGGTGATGAAAATATTCTTCAACGCTCATAATCGTGACGAGGTAAACGTTTCTCTGAGTTGTCTTTTTCTCCTCTTCTCAATTTAATAGGATAATTTGTTGAAAAATCGCACTACATCCAAGGCAACGTTTCGGAGATTTTTCCTCTCTCAAAGCAAGTTGTGTAAAAATCCTAAATTCATTCAAGTTCTTGAGAAACACATATTGGCACATCTTTAAATGAAAAAGATTTATGAGACAACACAAGATATGAGAACTTGTTCATTATCCTGTTACCCCGTTTTTACTAATTCCTCAATTTATTTACTTACTTTATGACTGAACAGTAGGGGGCCACAAAAGGTAGTGGGTTGTCAGGTGATTCGCAAAATGAAACTCAAATGTCTGATCTTTTCTGCAAGTTCTTAATTGTGTCTTCAATTAGAAAGGAGCAATTTGCAGCGAATTTTGTTTCTCGAAATGGTATTTTCCAACAACCAATCTTCCAGAAAATTTGTAGAATTTTTCTTAAAATTAAATCCGCAGAAGCGTGAATTCGTCTAACCAGACTAAGAAAAATGAGAAAATAATGGCGAAATTTTGTTCTTATTTTGCGACAGGTTTCTTTTTGTATTTCGAAAATTTGCTATTAAAAAACTACATTCTCGGTTGCAAGGTCTTTGGCGAGTAGTTCTTGAACTGGACTTATACTCTCTTACCATATGGCATTTGTTTAAAATAATCCCCAATTTTAAATGCCAAGGTAAAATTTCACAATTTTTTTATTGTTTTTTCTTTATTTTTATGAATTAATATATTGAATTTCAGAATATTCTCCCGCAAAATTGTTATTCATAGAATAACAAACAAAGGCTCAGACAGCAAACAAACAAAAATTTCTATATCTTTTATAGTAGTTTCTTTTTATAGTTTCGATTACTAGAACAAACGTCCTCAGCACGGCGGGGCACAATGAACACTCGGTAACTACTTCAAAAGTAGTTCGTTGAAGTCGATTATTTTTTCCTGATATATTTTATTATTTTATCATACATATTTTGTCAAACGTCGAGGAACGTTTTTATTTTTCAATAAAGAATGGTGTTGGCTGATTAGAGCAACGTTGATGCTTTTGTTTTTTTTTGAAAACCCTGTCTGCTCTATTATATTCTGAAATAAGGCTTCCGCGGAGTGGAGTTAAACTGAAACCGAAGTAGAACAAATCATTAAAATAGATCCATGAACAATTACACACAGGTTGTCTCAAAGAATTAATTGTCAAAAGTAGGATGTGACCTTCCCAATTTTTCGATTGAAAAATTATATAAATAAATATATAAATAAATATAGTTACCAGTTAAAACGAATCGATATTATTATCTATCTTTTGAAACACCTGAAAACCTTATTGAATTCAAGCCGAAATCAGTATAAACAAGAGAACTATCCTCGAGAAAGCACGAGAAAAATTGGAATTGAGAAACTAAATTTTTTTAATCGATCAAAACCGTCAACCGCAATGTTAGTGCCTAGTTCTAGTTATTATGGTTGTGCTTATTTTTCGTGGCACAACTTCGAAGCGGAAGGGAGTAATTAATTTAGGCAGAGTAGAAATCATGCACGAAATAAAACACATCTATGCGATAAAAAATATCTATTCTCGTTCCCCAACTGAAATGTCACTGCGCAATTGAAATCGGAAAGATTGGACAAGGTGGACCATTTGACTGACCTCCTATTTAACCTGATCTCAATCAATATGAGCTGGGACAAAAAGTTGGAGATATCTGTGGTTTTATTTTATTCTTCAAAGCTGGTAAAAATTCTAGAGCAAGGAATATAGACTGAAAAAAATTTCAAGAGGAGAATTTGTCCATAAAATGCAGGAAAATGAAAACTATAATCCTACATAGAACATAACTGATAACGTGATTCTATAGAAATTTCGGCTTAGAATCAGTTTCTTGCGAATTCTCCTTGAAAGCAATTTACCTGCAAAATACGTGCAATAAAAAGATAACAGCAAGAAATTTCAGACCTTCCTAGGTGACAATTTTTCAGTAAAAAGTTTAAAATTACATAAAGCAAAGATTGTAAATACACTCTCTCTTCCGATCTTCACCAAAAAAATTCTTGAAATAATCAATTTAACCTTACCTTCAACCGCCTCTTCTTATTACATAAGAAACATTAGTGAATGTCCATGAAACCCAAAACAGACATGACCAGAGATGGAACTACATTATTAAAAATTACGATATTTGCAGCAGTTTAAAATATAATTGGAGTATTTCCCTGGTCTCATAATCCAAAGAAAATGCCCTTTTGTCCTGAACCAGTCCTGCCCCGCTGACCTATTCATGTTTTATTCAAACCGAATTAGTTTCACATTTACTGACAGCGATAATTACACATCTCAGAGAGGTTCCTTGTTCTTACGGAGCCAAGAGGCGTTTTGTCACCTGCTTAAAAGGGTAGTTCCGATACCTAAGGGCAAGAATTCCGTCTGCTCAGTTTTCGGATCAGGAATTTGCATATGCTTGCGCTCGGTTTCCCATAGACCTCGGCCGTTAATCAGATGCAAAATATGGATGGGTTGAATTTATTACTGATTCATTTTGCATTTGTATTAATGCCAACGGATAAACAGAGGGTAGAGGTGTGACTGACAAGATTTTCTGAAAGAATGGTTCGTAGAGGAAGCTGTGAGCCCGGTTAGATAACAGTTAGTTTTTTAGATGTGGCTGTAAGTGATGTGTGAAGTGAGATTTTTTTCTGGTCTGCGTCGCATTGTGTTCTCCGAATGCCGTCTCGGTTGAAAGTGCTAATTAGTTTGGTTCCGAACTTTGTTTCATATGATATGCTATGCGTCAGTTTTTTTTGTGATGGAGATATGACGTGAGCTTTCATTACTAGATTCAAATGTGGTCATTGTTTCGATGCAGGAATATCCGTTATTACTTCCTCCTACCGGCATTATACGAATGCTAACTAAGTGTGAATTCATTATTAATTCGGTGATTTAATATGTATGAATTAACGTTACTGAAATTTTGACATGAAATACAGAACGTTTATGATGATTTCTTGGGGAGAAATGGTATGCGGATATCCCGCACACAATTTCCCACATGATAGTTCACAATTTTATATCCACATAAGTTTAAAACTTATACCTGAATTGCTACTGACATCAGGATCAACATTTCTATTTCTACAGATATTTTTCTTTTATACTGAATCTGCTTTTATAAATATGGACCTTCGAACAATGTTAATTATTGGAAATTAAATACCTATAATAGTTATACATACAACTAATTTTTCATCGAAAAAAGTTTGTTGATATCTTTGTACATTTCGAACATTTTCGCTTTCATTTTTTGGAACAATAAACATCACCCACCAAATGATTTTGGTCTTGCAGTCCATAGAAATTATTTACTGTATGATCCATACGGAAGAGCCTTCAATTAATGAAATGAAACGAAAAATGAAAATCTAGCTAAAGAATGTTTCAAAAACAAATAACATCTATAACTATGACCGGTAATTCAGAAGGATAATTTTATTTAAAGCCTCGCAGAATCTTCCAGCTCAGATTATTCGAAAGAATTTAGAAAAAACAGATTGTGCTGAAAAAACCTGGAAAAAATAGTGTCAAGACCGTAAAATAAAGCCGATAATTCCGAAACTAGACCATGAACTACAATCAAGAGTGCCGTACAGATCTACATGTTTTGGCCACAATTTTCAGTTATGACATGGCTGAAATGTTACAACAGGGTTTCTTCGCATCAGGTTTTTGAGTTCTCTGGACAAGAGGAACATTATATGTTTCTGTTATTGAGAAAATGTCATATTTGAAACGCCAATTTTTATGAAGATCATCATAAATTCGAATTTTTCAGTAAACAGCCTCTGTACACTATGTCCTCGTGAAAATGTATCTATAAATGAAAATATGACGGAAAGCTTATATTAGAGAGATTCTAGTTTCAACTGCGAGTTGAACTCGCTTGGAGGGGGCACTCGCGGATGTGAGGGGGGATCATGGGGGCCATGCCCCCCTTCGAGATTGACAACCTTGATGGTTGTTCAACTAATTTATAATATTAGAATTTCGAACAAATCATTCAGATAATTATAATTATTTTATATTTTCTGCAAATCACCGGATTGAAGCGAGATAATCTAATAGAGATCCGACTTTTTCAAAATGCAATACTAAACAAAATCATAAATACAGACAAAAGTATTGGAATGCTACGAATTCATCTCATATATACACCCAGATTATTGAAAGGCAATGAATATATCGGTAAAAAATCAAAAAATTAATTGCAGAGACGCTGTGCTAAATAAATGATATCTGGAGGCTGGAAGTTAATTTACATAGTGAAAACAGCATATCTATGTATGTTCGAGTTATAGTATTTTTTCGCAAATGTGCTTTTCCTAAAGCACTATTTTTACGAAGATTTCAATGGTGTCAATAGTTTTTCCAAAAACCTTACATATTCATAGAGAAATATTTTGAGGCGGAAAAATGTCGAATGAGGTTTAAAATATTTATGGTGAGAAGGCATCATTTATACCGGGAACACCTTCTTTCTTATTTCGGAGACATCCTTAATATTTCAATAGGACTTGAATTTCCCGTTTAAAAAAATATGCCATATTTCGTATCAAACTGAAATTATCTTCAGAATTAAAGATTACAAGTTTCCTCGTGTTTTATCATTGAATTGGTGAAGAACAGAATTGGAATGTTTTTTTGAAATTGATGGTAAATGTGAAATTCTGCCGAATTTTCTACGGGAAAAAAGTGACAGCGACTTTTCAAAAGAGCACATTTACAAAAAACACCCTCTGACACTAAGACGATTAGACACCGACATCAGATATTGTTTATCTATTTTCTGAATAGGTCCTGTACTGTCATTTTTTGTGTGGGAATTTAGAAACGCGAGATTATGCCTATAGTTCATTTTAAATCAAGGGGTGCACATGAGTGAAATCCCAATTTTTTCAAAATTTCAAAAGTCTTTTCGGAGTTATGGAGGGGCCAATAATGAATGTTGTATAGTTCAGAAGAAATTCAAGAAATTATGCAAAAATTTGATAGCACTTTTTGCTCATTTTCTGGAATTTCTTCTGAACTATACAACATTCATTATTGAAAGACAGTACCTACATATGTATATTTATTTCTAACACTGTTTGGAATTTCGGACGTTGAATCAGGAAATTAGGATGAACTTTGGTTTTCCTGAAATCCGTTAATTTTCCAAAAGTTCGATAGTTTAAGAGAATCAGTACCTTTCAGCTATTTGAATTTTTTAGCTCTGTTATGGACAGTTGTTTTCTCAGTATTTGTTTCCTCAATGTTGAATTTGTCTGATCCCAGTGTAAAATTAATAAAAATTATGAATAACAGTGTGAGAATCAATAAAAAAATGGATACTGTGGAAGCTCATGCTCATATCAATGTATAAAGATTTGATATTAATCAGGCATCAAGCATATCGCCAACATCCACAGAAGACGTGAAATTTCGATGAAAATAGTATAATACCATTCATATGCCCCATTTAATAGGACGATTTTACGTTATGGATATTTCGATAAAGGATACAGTAAAAAATTATTGGAATACTTTGTTGATTATAAAAGCTCAAATAATATCAACTAAGAAATTCAGGTTAATAGTTTACGTGAAAATTAAAAATAATAAACTAAAAACCATAAACATTCGAAAATATCCTCTCAACTCATTCACCGCCTATTTTCATTGTTTCCACAACTCTACCAATCCCCACCCCACCCTATGCACCGCCACCTTGACATTCGTCAGCACCCCTCATTTATTTGCTCCACCCAGTTCAATTAATTCGGTCACTGGAACATGACGCTAGTGCTTGGTAACTATCAAACCGACAAATGTATTTTAATGAGTCAGTAGATCGTTAATTGGACGTATTTACCGGTTGCAGAACGCGTACGAACGGCCTAAGATTATGCTAAGACTGCCTATCCCAATATTGTTCATATTTATTGTCGTTCTTGAATAGGTTATTCTTTCGAACCGACGCCGACGGATAGGATTTCTTCAATGGATCTGACTCATTATTTCTTTCGGGCATGTTCATAGTCTGAAAAAATATACTCGTGTCAAAAACTACTATGTAAACATGGGATTGAATATCCATGAAAAAAAAATGTTTTTCCATGACATTGGAACCGTTATGTCCAAAGAACTCTGGATTTTGATTAGGAGTGTACTCCACCCATATAGTGCATTTTCCTAAATCAAAAATAATTTGATTTTACAGCCTGACGGACTCTTCAATCCACAAAAATACTTTAAGAATACGATGAACATTTGAAATTGTTGAAAGAAATGAATAAGTAAATATTATAAAATATTTCGGATCGAACAAACTGATAACTCGATATTACCAATTAGGACAACACTGAACAACTATACTCTCTTGTCTAGAGTAGTTAGTTCTTTTGAACATGGTAACGGTATGACATTTGGCAACCGGATAAACTTGGGTCATTGGAACAAAGGAGAATATATTCTATCTTTGGTCGGAAGAATGCCGAAAATATTCATAGAATTAATGTGAATTGTGAAGATGTTTGTATGATATTTTTGGGTGACTATTTCACTCATTCCATTTTAGTGAGGAAGTTTCCGCAGCAACGATCGTTTCATCTCCATAAAACTTTCAAGCCGGCAAAACTAACAAGTTGGTGTTCCAGCGATAAAATTTTTGACGTTTTTCAAATTCATAGATAGCTTCGGAAATGAATAGCATGAAGAAAAACAAACAACGTTTAGTTAATCTATGAAGAATTCTTATTTGCCAAATAGCGCAATCCATGTGACCATATTACTTACTGTTAGACATATTTTCTCGTGAAATAGTCATGTCGAATGCCACTCGAGATGAAATTTAAGCAGGTAAAATACAAATGTCATTCGCGAAATTTCCAAGCAACAAACTTTCATATTACAATCGAGAAATTTTGTCGGCAAAATTCCATCTCCAGTGGTATTACATAAGACAGTGCATAAAAAAAATATGACATTAATTATGTAAAAAATTCCAACTTTGACCTGAAAGAAAAGCCCTGAAATATTGTTACTGAATTTGACATACTCTCTATACAGTGTGCCAATTTAAAAACTCCCTTCTTGAGGCTTACATCATCCAGTATACCAGGATTAAAAAAAATCTACATTATCAACACACATATGATAACTTCGTGGCACTGGCAGTTGTGGATGTTTAGGTATTTAAGTAGATAAGCAATGAAAAGATGAAAATCAAAATCAATCAAAATACTACAAATGCAGAATTGAATGAAGCGTAACAAATATGATACACAGATAATTTATCAAACGTTATTATCACACATTCATCCCATCCAATTAGCCAAAATTTATTTAAGATATTGAGTCAGATGATATCCTACGACTTGTCCAGTCACATCTTTACTCCTTGAATGAGTGAACAGAACTAGGGTAAGCACCCTTCAACTCTTCTGAATAATTTCTTCTAACATAATACATGAACTATGCTAATTCTTCCGGTATTGTTACAGCGGATGCTCTTTCTCCGTAAGATTTTCATGCATAAATTAGTATACCGATACTGGTGTTCCTTCCTCAGTTATGTTTGCAGCATTTCAATAATTCGAGACATTGCTAGTTTATGTTCACCTCAAAAATTACACTTCAATTTAGTATTGAACATCTGCAATCTAATTTCATATTGAATACGAATAATTAATGAAGGTCCTAAATAAAAGCCGTTTTCTTCAAGAAAATAAGTTTATTCAGTATGATTCATCATCCAAATTTTAATTGTTCTATATTTATAATTTCCATCTTTTTAAAAAATTTTATATTATAATGTTTTTATGCACATTCATTTATATAGAATTCTCAATTGAATTTTTCTTAGCCTACGGAGTGGAGGTCATCACTGGACCTATCAACATGAGGAAATTATTAAATAAAAGCAATTAACTCAACACTGTTGAGAATGGGGTAAAATCACAAAAACTACATATAACCCAAGATTATAATTAGAGTAATTTCTCATGATATAGCATATACTTGAATCTTTTGAGGGATTTGTTGGGAATTTTCATAAGATTACAATAATCTACAGAGATTCGCTAGAATTTACAAAGCTTTAATTTCGCCATAATGAGAATGATGACGTAACGGTCATATTCAGATCGAGAAAAGTGATATATTTTCTTCTAATTCTTTTTGCTTGGGAATTTATGATATTGTATTACATTACAAACATTTTATACAATATTGCATATTATAGCAAACAAAGGAATGGAGTAACTAGGAAGTAATAAGAGAATGAGAGACAAAATCAATAACAAAAATCGAAAGAAAACGACTTCAATTTCGAAACGAATCTTCAGTAGCAGGGATTTATTTCGGGAAATGGATTTGTTTTATTCTCAGCAACAACATTATTCAGTGTGAGCCGCTTGGAAGGAAATTTCCCAGCAAATATTCAATCTCGAAAGAGCTTACATTCGAATCCACTTCTATCCAGTATACGACTTAGAAAAGAACCCACATCAATAAATCAATATGCGCATATTTGCTCCGAAAGGTATCCCTCTGCATTATCCCAAATCCCCAAAACTTATTCCTCACGGAAGAAAGTAGAAAAGTTGAGCTAAGTAGAAATTCGAGGTTGCGTCTTGCCCCGCAATTTTAGCATATAAAGTGCGAGGCTCCATTTGGCTAAAAGTAATGGAAGACTCGGGTGAACACATGTGACGCCCCAGTGAACTCCACACACTAAGCATCCCCTCGACCCCTGGCGTCGTGCGCGTCCCGGCGCGGGTGGGGGTCCTTTGGGGTGGGCGGGGGACGACGAGATGGATGTGCTCGCCTTCCGTCGAGGCGCTCACACGATGGAAAATGGCAAAGAAAGCCATCAGGGGAGTGAACCAGATACGAAAGAAAAAATAAGATGGATTGATGGAAATGTCTTCGTGATTAAATTTGTTTTGCGCTACGTGCTTTATTTCGCGACAGCTGAAGGCCTGGCTCAGCTCGGTATATGCCTTAATATATGGGAAATGGTTTTTCTTGAGACGGAGGGAATTGAATTGTCGGATGGAATGGGATTTTCGGGAAGTTGAAACTTAATATGAGGTTCCATTAAATGAATAATACATTCGGGTTGGTATCGAATTATGGGGCTAACGGAAACATTTCGTTCTCCATTAGCCTTCAGAATTACACTCCGGTTGTGAGCCATAGTTTTTCAGTGACAAAAAATTCTTCTTCTATAGACAAGGCAAGGTTTCATTCGAAATTCAAATTTGTATGGAAACTGAGAGAAATGGGGGTGATTTGGGTCGACATGATAGAAAGGACATATACAGGGTGATTCCGGAGGAGACCGTTAGATTTTAGGAGAAGTTTACACTAGTCAGGGCAGTTTCGAAGAAATGTTTGGTTCGTGGTTAGGTTAGGGGCCTTTATTGAGACTCTACAGGGTGATTTGTCCGATTCGACCGATTTTTCTTTTATTCATAAATTGGAATGGCTTCATCGATATTGATGAAATTTTTAGTGTGGAACAATATGATTGTCTTCTTTCGATAATTCCAACACTTTCTCAAAAATGCAAGATGGAAATCATTATAAGTTTAAATTGAATTTGCAGGTTGAAAAAACACCCTATACATTCCGTTTTCAAAAATTCGCTATCTGCTTCAGATTTAACCATAAGGTTACATTACTGAAGCGTTTCAATTTTTTTGGCACACGTCCTGTTCTCCTAGGAAAATATTTTCAAGATGAACAATATCGTTATTTCGCTCCAACGCAGTGAGAATATTCTGAACTAAATAGTAAAGCTGGTATCGTCCAATAATACAAAGCTCTTACGAATGTATATGAAAATAGATTTTTTCAAATTGAAAGTTTTCCATGAAACTTAAATCTCTATTTATATCAAGTTCGTTAAGATTAGAAGGTGAAATAAACCTAACCTTTTTGGAAAATAATAATAATAATAGAAGGAATTTATTGCAGAAGCAAAAGGCCATCGACCTAAGGTCCTTCAGCCCTGGGAAAATATTTCACCAAAATTATTGGAAAATGTACATATCCGCTCTATGTACTTCGGCATGACCAAGCACCACCTCACTTTGCATTGAATGTGAGAAATCACCGTGCAGGGCCTATTGCTTGGCCACAAAAATTGCCTGATTTGAACCCTTTAGATTATTTTGTGGGAGGACATCCGAAAACAAAAGTTTATAAGGTTGAAATTAGAAATAGAGTACACCTTGTTCAAAGAATTTTCGAGGAATATCTTGAAGCAAAATCCCTCATTAGAAAGTCAACTGGAAATTTAATAACAAGGTTGCGAATATGTATTAAAAAAAAATCATTTCGTACATTCGATGAGAATTTTATGTTAATCCTTAGTTATGCCGTTCATATAATATGTTTTGAATGTTTATTCTGTATTAGTTGTTAGATTTTTTGGTTTACGTTGGTACGTATAAAGATATTTTCTGGATTAAATTATTTTATACATCAGAATATGAGTGATTAAAAATGAATTTCGAATTTGGAAAAACTAATTTAGGACTCAGGAAGATCTTTGGACGATACAGCTTTACAATCTTTAATTTGGTAAAATATTTTCCAAAAATATTAGGTTTATTTCACCATTTAATCTTAACGAACTTGATTTAAATTGAGATTTTAGTTTCATAGAAAACTTTCAGTTCGATGAAAACTATTTTTCATATATACATTCGGAAGAGCTTCGTATCATTGGACGATACAGCTTTACTATTTAGTTCAGAATATTCTCACTGCCTTGGAGCAAAATAACGATAAGTGTTCATCTTCAAAATATTTTTCTAGGAAAACTGGACGTGTGCCAAAAAAATAAAAATACTCAAGTATTGTGAACTTATGGTAGAATCTGAAGCAGGGAGCGAATTGTGGAAAACAGAATGTTCAGGGTGTTTTTTAACCTGCAAATTTAATCTGAACTTATCATGATTCCCACCCTGTATTTTTGAAAAAGTGTTGAAATTATTGAAAGTATACAATCATGTTATTCTACACTGAAAATTTCATCAATATTGATCCAACCATACCAAAATTATGAATGAAGATAAATTATAATTTTGAATGGACGTCAAATTCTTATTGAACCTTGCATCAAATTATAAACTTCTCGATTATAATTTTGTTTTGCTATCTTGTTATTCGCGTCTACGGAAATTCTGTCGGATGGACGAACAATTTCAATTTGACCACGGATTCCTCACCAATCATAAATGATATAGTCCGCGTTTTAGTAGAACGTGTCTTGATGAAAAATCTTTTGATATTCTTATTTTGATCAACATAAAAATAAACTTGACTAATAGAGAATTTCTAGTTTTCCATTACTAAAACTGAATACAAAATGAATCAAGATTATTATGAAAGAAAAATTATTCGTTCATATAATTAATAATCAGTACTTGTGAATTCTGATGAAGATATCCCGAAATGCAAAACCCGACTTTTCTAACCTCCATAATTCACTTCTGAAATCTCCGAACCTTCCACATCGTAATAAGGATGTTGCCACCATTCCCACCTCTTAATCCCGATAATAACCGGGAGCAAAACAAACTTCCTGACGAAGGGATTAAAGAGCCATTTATCAAATTTCAATCTACGTCCGTCTTCTTCCTAGTTTAAGATTGTGCCTGTGGATCGTTGTTGCCGCGGGCACCCTTTATATAAATAGACATGGAAAAGAAACGAGAATCAATAAATTTGGGGTTGGCACGAAGTCTGCCGGCGGTCTATCCAATAACTGCCACAATACATCGAGATTACAGTCAATACACATACAAGATTTGTTCGTCCTCTTCCTGAGAAGTCGGTGTTTGTTATTTATTAATCGACTTCGTACTTCGTACCCGCGTAGATGCTCAGTGGAAGATTGCAAAGGCCGATCTTATTTGACTGCATTAGTCCAGTGATCAATCGGAGAACAATAAGAAAATGTGGCACAAGATAAATGAAATGAAATGTTAAAAATTGTATTAGAAGAGTTATCATTCATCTATATGCTTGTGATTTTCGAATTCTGACACGAAAAAGGTGTCGAATGAGTACCCACCTAAGCGGGATGAACTTTCCGAATTTTTAAAAAAATTTCCTGATCGATTTAATGATACTCCTTCTGAGATTTTTGCACTCTTCATCCTTATGAAGATAACCTTTTATCTATCTCCCTGACAGTTTTTGGGAATAACTTTCCTATTTGAGATCTTTCTCTTCAATCGGATCAAATTGTCCTATGACGGTCGCCAAAAATTTTCTATTGAGAAATATTGATTTTCTGACAATACTTCTTTCAATTGATCGGAAATGACAATCTCAACAAATTCTCAATTAATACAAATTATATATTTTTTACGATAAACAAATTGAAATGACCATCTATTTAAGACAAAATTCATTAATAACAGCTCAAAAAAAATATAGCAAAATTCGATCAGCTCACACAAAATTCCTAACTATTGAAATGTTCAGGTTAGGATCCAAATAAGTTTAATCAAATAAGGACTTATTCACAGCACCAAGTTGTCTAGATTCATCCACTTGCTAAGACAAATTCACCAATGACTCTCTACTACTGAGAGATAAAAAGGCGTTTGTATACGAACCGCATTCCTGTCAGTAGCGCTATCTGACAGGCCAAACATGTCGGTGGAAATGAGAATGAAGTGGCAGGAGTTTTTTGATTTTGCGAATTTTTCGATGAAAATAACCACTTTAAATCTATGGTAGATGATCCTCGAGCAAAAGGGGTCTGTAGGGTCCCTCGAACACCTGAAGTACAGAAGAATCATCCATTGGAAGGTCGGATCTGATCGAAAGATCCTCCCGATCAAAGAGAGAGTCAGGACTACGTGAAATAGTTTTTTCAGTAGGTGGAATATTTTTTACTGCCTCTTTCTTGTTTTTTCTCCTTTTTTCTAGTTACAGATACAAGTTTAAGATACTTGCATCCAGATCTATGAAAAAGCTTGTTTTCAAGTATAAAAAGCTCTATAACATGGATATCAGCACATTTTTTGAACGAATTGAGTATCACTACACATATACGAGGAGTCAGAATTTTTTCAGAGATTTTTTCTGTTCTGGTCTATAAAAGCAGAATTGTATGGTTTCCCGTTTACGAGGATATATTGAAAAATTCTTAACCTACTATAGAACCAAACAAAATTTCAATGTCAAAATATTTTATTACTCAACATATTCTCCTCTTAGCTCTTAATTGAATACAATTATTACAGCGAATCTGCAACGTCTCTGGACCTTTCAAAATAATGTTTCTTCTTGCTCTGCAAACCAGTCCTCTACAGCTTTCATTACCTCCCGTTGGAAGAAAATTTACGACCTTTTAAACTTTTTTTCAGTTGAGGAAAAGGATGAAAGTCGAACGGAGTGTGCAAGTAATTCTAACCCTAAATCACGAATTTTTTGCATGGCAACATGAGATTTGTGTACTGGGGCGTTGTCCTGTAAAAACAAAATACCTTTGGATAGCTTGCCGCGTCTTTTCTCTTTAATTTTTCGCGTAGAGTGGTCAGTAATGTCGAATAGTAATCTCCAGTTATTGTTCTACCCTCATCCAAAAAATCAATCATTTTCACTCTATGGCAATCCCAAAAAACTGAAGCAACAACTTTTCCAGCAGATTTTTGGACACAAAACTTCTTAGGTCTTGGAGAACCAGAGTGTCGCCATTCCATCGATTGTTGCTTTGTTTCTGGATCGTAGAAATGTACCCTAGTCTCATCCATAGTAACAATTCGGTTTAAGAAGTCTACATCGTTTTATTCGTTTTCAAATCGAGCACAGATCGAACGCTTCTACCCTTGCACGCTTTTGGTCAACATTCAAACATTTGGGGATCCATTTTGCAGAAATTTTTCTCATGTCCATATGGACGTGAACTATATGATAAAAGCGTTCGTATGAAATCTTCAGTGCTTTAGATATCCGTTGTAGCCCAATTCGACGGTCTTATAAAATCATGTCATGAACTGCATCGATATTTTCGGGAATGACACAAAAACTGGCCTTCCTGATCGGTCATCATCTTCAATGGAAAATTTACCTCTTTTCAAGCTTGCAGTCGAATTTTCCACGGTCGCATACGAAGGACATTGATCACCAAGGGTATTAAGCATATCTTCGTGAATCAGCTTACCTCTTAACCCTTTTAAATACAGGTACCTGATGATGGCTCGATATTCCAATTTTTCGAGTTTTACAATATCGGTGGTTTTATTTATTGCGTAACTCTGGTTTACTCTTTTGACGTCGAACTCTACACTGACTCTTCTAATAGGTTATTGTTCGTTGATATGGTATCGCAATATTTTGTTTAAACATGGAACTTGTCTAGGCTTACTAAATATCAATACATCCTCGTACATTCCCTCTGCCAACACTTAGATTTGGAGCGGGAAACAGATTTTTTTTATTGATACAATCTGTTCCTTGTCGCCTTTTCTTCACACGTGCCAAATTTTGTTTGATTTAAGAAAAAAGTATAAAGTACTCTCTTTCGAAAGAATAGGTAGATGAATAAACCAGCTCTTAATTTTCAAATTATTAATATACGCATGAAATATAAGAAAGCTGGTTCAGTTCGTGAATGCAAAGTCCGCCTAATGGTTTCAAAGAGATCAATGTTTGATATTTTATTTTATAATATATTTTTGATTTCATTAATATTGACGATATTTATTCCGATGAGAATTCGAGGTGAGTGGCGAGTCGGTTTGCGGCTGTTTCATACTAAAATTATTATTTGACATTTTTTTTTTTTTTATTATTAAAATTCATGTGTCTCGACTGCTCAGGCCATTGACACGGTTACAGTTTATTTTCACAAAATTAAATTAACAAACTATAAATTTTCAAATTTGACTATATAGATGAATAGACTTAAGGAAGTTCATCAAGTTTTTGAAATTTCTGGAGTTTTGGAGAATCTCTTTTAAGGTCAGCTCAATTTTGTTGTTTCTCCTGTCATTAACATATTCCTGGCACTCCACCAGAAAGTGAGGGATGGTCAAGGGGCTGTTACAGTGGTGGCATGTTGGAGGGTCTTCGTTGCTCATAAGATAGCCATGGGTAAGTCGACATTCTATTAGCCTTGATGAAGAATCACACAAGATTCGAAACATTGGCGATGTAGGTATTATTGATGAATTGAATTAAAATTGTCCAAATTTCTGTTAAAATTATTTCACTATTTATACACTGTATTATACATTGAACTGTACTTATTTCGAAGCACACTTGCAAACGTGAGAAGTCATTGATGAGTTTTACAACAAACATTGCTTTTTCAGGCCTCATCGAAAATACAAAATTCACAATAAAATGAAAATCAATGATTCAATAAAATATAAATTCGAGTATAAATTTGATAAATTTACATGAATCATTGTCGTCCAGCGTATCCTTAATAATTAAATTACGCGAATTCCCTGCTCCTCTTTATTATTCTCATCGGTTCTTGATGAACAATGAGATATACTTTTGAAAATAATTCACAATGAAGATGTACCTACTAATATCATAAGCTCAAAGTTTAAACCCTCTATTGATTTTATTATATGGAGGATAATTTTTTTTTTGTCACTGATGAAAAAGGCTGAAATTTCAAAGATATAGTTTAGAAAACCAATAATGGACGCATATTTTGAATGAATGAATTCTGGTTTTTGGTTGATTCTGGGAAAAATTTTATATCATATCGCACATCAGATGAAAGCCTTCGGAACTTTTATAGTTTTCCAAATTTTCTAGAATGAATATGCAGTAGGTAAAATCATCAAGGCGTTTTTCATTCGTTAAAGGAATGATCCTCGAGGCTCCTAAGTGTTTCAATATCTTGGATATTCAATTGAGCTGATATTATTAAATAACTGTGCACGTATATCATCACGAAGGATTCTTCATTATATTCATGAAATGAACCCACATTCAAATATACCTAATACCAGTCCGACCCAATATTCGCTGAAACGAAATAGACTCTGGAGAAAATAACGATCAAATTTTTTCCCAGGTAGAATCAACTTCCTTCATATCTCGCCGCGGGAGAAGAGAAATTCAATTTCTCATACACACAGAACGTAATCTTACTGCAATATATAACGATGAAATTCTAGAATAATATTACCCGTTTCAAACTTTTCCATGGAGGTCTGGGATGGTATTAAATTTTAAATTACAATGCAACAGTATACGTTGAAGAAAAAGTCTGAAGGAATGAGGTGATGCAAGCGGCGTGAGCATGTTGTGTGGACTGTACACAACATCTCGTTTTATTATAATATATTTTCTCTGGTGATTTGTGTGCTGGCATCCCTTCTTCTCCTTCCCTCCTAAATCCCCCAGTTTACGCTCCGCAGGCTTGAGTAATTCCTCATACATTTTTCCGCTTACAAACCCTGCTGATATATTTCCGAAGAAGAAATTTTATTTCCTGCAGGAGTGTAAGTTGTCTCGGTGGACCCTTGAAAAATTTCAGTCATTTACGTATTCAAATATGCCGGAGAAGAGAAGGAATAATAACAACATATATCGTTCCCCTTAGGGGCCTTAGGGATGGTTGCTTTGTAGTGTTATTTCGTTCAGTCACAAAACAAAATAATTGAATTGAAAGAAAGATTTTTCCGAAAGAATAAGGATATTTTCATTTCATTCCTGAAACCGGTGAAATTCAAAACTAGAGGGTTTACTAATGAATAAAAAAAGAGTGTTTCTTGAGCACCACCAGCTCCGAGATACCAAAACAAGATCTTAGTGATCGTAATCTACTTATGCTTCACCAAGAAAAAACATTATCGAAAGCTATTTTTGAAGGGGCCTTATTACTGAAATATTGCAAATATGCTGGAGATTATCTCGACCATATCAAGCGGCTCAAATCATTTCAGGAGAACCATTTATTTGTCATTGAATCTCAATCATTTCACAATAGTTTTGCTATCCGCAAATGCCCATTTTTGTACCTATGTTTATTTTCTCCTTTCATTCGAGGAGAACCACAGCTGAAACGCATCTTGAGCTCTAAAAAGTTCAAAGACATGCTGCTCCAAGTGAAACAACGTGCCGTGATTGGTTCGTGTCTTCAAAGACGGAGATTTCGATGTTGACGACCGTGAGCGCGAAGGAGAGCCAAAAACCTTCGAAGACGCTGAATTGAATGTATTGCTTGACGAGTATCCATGCCAAACGCAAGAAGAGATTTCTTTACCATCAGGAATTACCCGTCAAACCATTTCGAAGGGTTTTCATTCGTTGGGAATCATTCATAAACAGGGGACTTGTGTAAGTCATGGGGACTGCCCGATTATGCTTCTACTTCGTCGCCTCGACCGAATATTCACGCTGTGGAGATTTTACTTTGTATTTGGTAAGACCAGGTTGGTGTTATATATTATAAGCTGTTGGAATCGAGTGAAATCATTATGGAAAACGATATCGACTTCAATTGATGCGAGTAAGCCGAACACTGCACGAAAAACAGTGACAAGACTAGCAGAGTAAGGATAAAGTGATTATACGAAATGAGAACGATCAAGTTTTTTTTTACTTAAAACTGACGCAGGTTGGCACTCGTGAACTATCGTTTGTGTCAAAACAATTCTCAGGAACGTTGCCAATGCTAATTTCTACATGAAAGATAGGTTTTTTTGAAGAATTCATCCAGATATCTTGTCATTACATCCAAAGATAACAGACTGAAGCTATAAGCTACACCCCAAATATGTTTTTTCCAATTCAGTGTATCATTCACATAGAACTTTGTGAATTGAGTTAGTTCTTTCGTTTAACTGTGACACAGGTGTCGTACCACTACATTTTCATACTGGAGAATCTCAAGTTTTTCAAAAAGGTATTTAAATGTCTTCTATAGGCTTATTTCTCGAAAATTTTGAAAAGTTGGGAATTCCATAGGTGCGTCGGTTCATTTAGATTTTTTTTCTGTCGGGTTATTCGAGTACTTCTTTTTTTATTTAATGAATTATCACAAAGTAACGGACTATTCTGTCTTTTATTTTTCACTAAAATTTCAATACTCTATTCTTGATTTCCATACAAGAAAATAGCATAACTGGATCTTTCAACCATGTTCATATACGTGAAATATTTCCAGTTTTAACAGAGAAAAAAGTTTCTTCAACATTCGCCAGGTCTTTGGAACTCAATTATTTCATAATATTTTCTCAAATTCATTATTTTCCCAAAGTAAAAGTAAACATTTCGATAAATACGTAATTACGACGACCTCTATGTAGAGAGGACAACGTTGCCTAGTTATCTGACAGGGAAATGACCATAACCTAACATTTTAAAAATATACACGGTGAAATGTGTCAAAATGTCATGGCCAACCGGGATACTTTATAAAGGTGAATGGACCATATCTGGTCGATGGCACATGATCTGGCTCACCAGCAGTTCCACTTATGTGAAGAAATGAAAACATTACTTGATTCAAGGAGAGCCCCAAAAGTAGAAAACACTTAAGGGGAAGTATCCGAGGAAGTATCACCTTTTGAATCGTGGTAAATCTCCATTCAAAAAGTGGTCTCTTTATTTCACGAGTAACTACCCTAATTTACGACGTAGAGACTTGATTTTTCTTCAAATTGAAGTTGAAGAACGTCCTGAGGGCAAATAATTTTAGTTTTTTCGATTTAATTAGTTTTTCAATTGAAAAAAACAGGGTAATCGTTAGATCTCTGCAATATTTGGGTTATTGAAAATGTTTTTCGTTTTCCATGAGTACAAGCTATATTTTTGAACTAATCATCATGGAAATTTTTGTAGTTTATAGAAGATTAAATTGCCGAGGGCGAATAGTTGCGATTTTTTTCAAAAAATCATGAATAATCGTCGTACAATAATCGTTAAGTGTAGTTTCCAAAACGCTTAAGTTCAACCTGTTTTCTTTAATTGAAAATCTAATTAAATCGGAAAAAAGAAAACTGTTTGCCCTCGGGACGTTCTTCAACTTCAATTAAAAAAAAATCAAGTCTCTACGTCGTAAATTAGGGTAGTTACTCGTGAAATAAAGAGACCACTTTTTGAATGGAGATTTACCACGATTCAAAAGGTGATACTTCCCCTTAAACCGTAACGGTGTTCGAGCTCTACAAAGAAGATCGGAAATTGTAACTTCAATGGAATGATTTGCAAGAATTTCTTCACAATAAGGCATTTTCATCGAAAGAACAGCCCTGGCATAGTTATACATATCCAATTGAGTAGAAGTTTGTTATTGAGCTTTTTGAAATAACGACTTCTCAGTTTACAAAAATTTCATGTAGTAGATACTACCGCCATGAGAAGATCTGGAAATGGATTTATCTTGAAGACATACAGCGATGTTGTTCGAACAAGCGTACAAAATCTTGAATTAATAGCTTTTAAAAATTCTTTACCCCAAAGAACGAAAAAATAAAATTCGAAAGTTGAAAACAAACGTCAAATAAGCGAGGAAATCATTTCAAGAACTTCGCTCTCGATGAGTAAAATAATCCCCGAATAATCCTTCAGAATCAAGAAACATAATCCTGGAAATATTTCTATTCAGAGGCACCAATACTCAACAATCATGAATGTTGTCTGATCCATCCCGAAGCTCCTACAAAGTCGACACAGGCACGAAAATAAGAACCCATCCCAGAAAAATTAAATTTTCATCCGGATCCCAAGGAACATAAAGAGCGGTAAAAGCCCAGAGACATAATTGGACTTCTGGTGGAAGCTGATACCTGATGAAATGATATATGAACGCATCTTTCCCGAGTCGCTATGTTCTTTTTTCATTTTTCATTCCGCCCCGCGAGATTATTTCGCGTACGCATGACTTCACATAGGTATTGTTCTGTTTGTTCCCTCCATCTTGGAAGAGATGTGTTTTCCGCTCGCCTCGCATCGATCCGTTCTACCCCTACACCCATTTTCTCGACTTTTCCGCCACCCTCTTCACCCTCTCCCAATTTTCTCGATGCGGAGCAATATACACACGGCACCGCGAACGTTTACTCATTTAGGGGCGACGAAATTCTCGTTAACAGTGTCATGGTGTTAGTGAGTCTTAATTAAAACAGGTTTGACACACTTTCCGATTTGTCGGAAGTCGCTCACTTCGAAATTGGCCCACTGAAATTGGGATATTTTACAAAAGATACCCTTCGATTATTTGGGCGTTAGTCTCTATTTGATTCCAACAGAATAGTTCATAGATCAATTAAATGGTGGTAAAATGATTTGTCTGATAGAGAATACATTATCTTACAAAACGAATTCGCGTTTTTGTTAATGGTGATATGAGTTTCAAAACTTTGGATAATGGACTTGCATGTTATTGTTCTTGCCTTTCGTCATACTGATTTCAAAAGTTGTTGAACAAACTCTAATTGAAGATTCAGAAGTCTTTATTTCACTCCTAAATATCTAGATTTGTCCATTTGGAAAGTTTGCGTCTGAATTTGAGAATGGCAAAAAATATTCTTCAAAAGTTTGTCGATGCCACTTCCCTCATATTTGTAGACAGGGGATAAATTCGATGCCTTCCCACATTTGTTTCCACTAACAAGTTATGAGCCAGATACAAGACTTGCTCGATTGAAATCTCGAAAATTTGTATGGATTAATGATGTCCTTCATTCTTAAAAAAGTGGTAAGGAAATTTGGAGTTCAGAATGGGTTTCATATGTTTTCTCAACAAGAATTTCTTTACTCATCCTTCAAAAATGTTCCTGGTTTTCATTTTCTTATGGACAGGTCATGGTCGTTGCACTACAACGCTTTTGTAATGAAATTCCTCTGATAGCTCTAGATGTAAGTTTGGTGAAAAAGAGCACACTTTCGACCATTTGATTGCTTATTAATTGTTCGGTAAACAGGATGTTCCTAAATTGGAGGTACATATGATAAATTGCTGCTTTGTCTCTTATATGTCCTTAGGTCCTTAAATATACAGGGTGAGTCTTTGACTTGTACATATATTCTAACTATAGATTCCTCCCATCAAAAGAAACACTTTTTTCCCATACCATTTTTCAAAATTCGGTTCCGTTTGGAAGATACAGGGTGTCAAAAATCCATGAAATTAACACTATTCTTTCCATATATTCGGAACCGATATTTAGAATGAACTGAATTTTGGTTGATTATCTACTCTATTCATGGTGCATATTCCTCAATTGAAACTTATTTCATATTTCCCCTGGTAAAAAAGTTACAGTACAGTCGACTTATAAATTCACGCAAAAATACTATAAAACCACTTGAAAAAGATGAACGGTTCACGTTTTCGAAAGAATTGATTATTTTAGAAAACAAAAGTATTCCTATATTTTTTCAATAAAACGCGTCGTTCTCAAGTTATTCCTAATTGAATAAGATTAAAATAGTGGAAAAAATCATGAATTTCAAGAATAATCTGAGTGCTGTCCTGAGTTAAATCTCATCCAATATAATTTTTTTCTCTGGTCTCTCAACAAGTTACCAACGTTGTCAGAATGTTTATCAACTTTGTCAAGACTAAAATCTCTATGATGAAGAAACGTTTGATGTAGAGATATGTAATAATGAAATTCTACATTCGTGGGACGTAAAATTGAATTCTAAGAAGCATGAAATTATTTTATAGGCAGTTTCTATTTAAAATTCATTGTTATCGGTCCTTCAGCAAAATATCTATCGAAACAATATAACTCGACACCAGAACGACACTACTATCACATCAATTCACTGAAAGTCATTTACATAATCATCACCTGTTTGCTTAGAATATTTGTTTTATATTCTAAGCCTGTTTGCTTCATTCTCTGTAAATAAATAAAGAGTGAACTTCGTCTATGGGATCACTGACTAAAGTTTTAGGTTGGACTGGTTGGAGCACAGAACAACGGTCTTGCGTCACGGCTACAATGGCTTCATCCATGCCGTGGATTCCACGGCCTTCTGAAGGGAACGTAGCGCTATATTGGCGAGAATCAGAACTACTCTTTTGGCATTTTTAAAGAGCAACGCCTAGACGCCTTTAGCGATTGTGATAGTTCATCCGCTAACGATAGGGGACGTACTGCTTTCTTGAGTTCGCATTGTTTGAAGAGAAAATCGGCAATCTGGCATCGTCTTCTCTATAGTTCTGTGCTATATCACAGAGAATGTGGTAAGCTTAGGTCATTGACCCTGAATCATATGACTTTGGTTAATGGAGTTAGGATAGGTTAGTGAAAAACCATTTTTTTGCGATCGTTTTAGAATATCGAGGAAAATATGAACAAATTATTGGTGTTTACAAACTTCTTCTTCTTCTTCTTCCTAGTCGTATCTTCATTTCTGAAGAGTCGTGACATCATGTCTATGAACATTGACGAATTAAATGTCTCCAACGTTGACGGTGCTCGGCTTCTCTTGAATTTTTCTGCAGAGTCTTTCCCGTGATTTCTTCAATTTGGTCCAGCCATCGCGATGGAGGTCTGCCTCTGGGTCTTTTACAAACTAATCTTCAGGAAAATCGAAGGAGGAACTTATTTTGGTGGGAGAAATATAGCTTTTCAATTGCCGAAATGATATGACAGAACTGAGTGTTTTGTTAGGAAATATCGTGTTTGTAACATTCTTATTCAAATAAGGTCAGTGCTTGAGTATTTTCTAATTGTATCAACCAGAACATCTAATAATCACCTCAATTTCAATCGAAAAGTATGAACTTTGAGGTGTTTGCAGACAATTGATCCAGGCACGCATTGAACTCAACTTTTTTTTTTCAAATGGCTATATCTCTTTAACAGAGCCGAATTCGGAAAAATGGAAAATGAAAAAAAGGTTTCGCTTAGCATCAAGAATCTACAGTTAAAATATATGTACAAGTCAAAGACTCACCCTGTATATACCAGCTTATTCTAAACACAGAATCTATAATTCTACACTTATACGGGGAGACATGTCTCTTCTTTTCAAAAAAGGCAACAATACGGTGTACTATTACTATTACGTTTGTTGCTCTGATGATAATTTTATGCAGATACTAAATACTTTGGAAGCAAAGATAACCTCTCTATGTAACGAGGATATCCACATACCATTACCTCAGAAAAAACAGTATTCCAAATGAGACTACTTTATCTCTGACTGCAATAAATATGTCTTTACATACAGTGAGGTCCCCAAATGGTCCCCACATGTAGACACAAATTATTCATATGCAATACCACTAGAGATGGAATTTTGCCGGCAAAATTTCTCGACTGTAATATGAAAGTTTGTTGCTCGGAAATTTCGCGTATGAGCGGGAATTTCCGAAAAGCAACAAACTTGAATATCACAAGAGAGAAATTTTACCTGCTTGTATTTCATCTCGAGTGGTATTCGGCATGACTATTTCCCGAGAAAATGTAATTAAGTATAATTAAGTAATATGGTCACATTTGACACGGATTGCGCTATTTGGCAAATTAGAATTCATAGATTAACTAAACGTTGTTTGTTTTCTCTATGATATTCATTTCCGAAGCTATTTATGAATTAGAGAAACGTCAAAAATTTTATCGCTTGGTTTTGCCGGCTTTAAAGTTTTATCGAGATGAAACGATCGTTGCTACGGAAACTTCCTCACTAAAAATGGAAAGAGTGGAATAGTCATTCAAATATCACAAATAGCTGAAAATGGCCCTGTTCGTATATACTACATGTAGGAAATAAAATACGACATCGCCACGTTGTTCATCGAAGATATTGACGCATACAGGGTGTATTTTAAGGTGAGGCTTTTTCTTTGACAGGTAATAGAACTCATCAAAATAAGTCATTTTACCGAAAATTCCTTATATGGAATTTTCAATTTGAAAAATTTTGGGCGTCAATAACTTGATACAACTCTGGCCTGCATCTCTCTATTCCAGGTTCATGAACATCCGCGAACATTAGCGGAAATCTTGTTCTGTACAACTTATACACTGAACTGGCATTTTGTTTTGATTCACCATAAATTGAAAGCATGTCAACAAGTTCATTATTTGAATAAACGTAAAAACTCGTACAATCTACACCCCACCCTCGCCGTATCTGAGTCATGTATGATAGGCAAAAAACCAGAGATGTTTATATCTACGGATAAGCAGACCAGGGAGCAGGTTCGCACTGAGGAATTTTCAGATTCACCTAGAAACTAGAAAATATTCTAGTTTCATTTTCACGAAACAGGGGCATAATTCATTAAAAAAATGGTAAATTGACTTGTTTTGATGAGTTCTACCATCTGTTAGAAAAAAGCCTCACCTTCAAATACACCCTGTATATCTAATAAAACCAATTTGGACGATGCGCCTGCTATTCAAAGTCACAGAGTGAAGCCGAATCTTTGTTAAGAATTGAAATGTACGCATGCGTCAACTGAAAATTCAAAAATTGCAGGAAACATATAGGCTTCACACATGTTCCGAGATACAACAAGGAAATAGATAGCGAGGATAAAAATATGCGACTGAAATATTTTCAGATACGTCGCAAAATATAATGAGATGAACAACGATATGTGAGACGCCTTTTAAAGCTCCTTCGCCTGGGTCATTACAATACCATACACAGATGACAGAACCTGCTGAATATTTGAGAAGTTTTTACTCCACTTCATATATTCAATTATAGACACTCCCAGGTAATACTTGCCTCTAGTTTTTGTTCCAGAAATCTCAGACAGGGAGCTAAGGTCATTTGGCCAAGTTAAGAGAAATCATTACTTACAGTCAGCGACCAGGCACTCACCAAAAAGCGGGTGGAATGTAGACGTAACTTCTATGAGTTCAAAGATGGAGTGTCGTATTCTTCAGGTGAGCAAAAGTTGCAGTTTTGGTCCAAGCACATGGCGCTCTGAAATTACTCACAATTACTGCACAAATGTAGACTTCTTTTGCGATTCCGAAGGAACCCATTCATTCCTACTTAATACGATCAGAAGACTGGAAGGAACAGCTCCTGATACGAAACTAATTTCCAAACCAGAGTGTTAGAAAAATTGCGAAACTTCATCAACTGTAAACAAGACAAAATGGAATCTGTCATTCTCCCATGGCACCCTATTTGCCAAGAACACGGCGAATGGCTTACGACACTCATTATTATGTAGTCCGCGGGACTCTGCATTTTCCGAATCTTTCCTGTTGATTATCAATTACGCGAGCTTAATCTCTTCCTCTTCGCCGTTCTCCTCAAATCGCTGTCCGCTCCGTTCCTTCTTACTTTTTCATTGCTAATGATGCCTCCCGCCCCTGTGCCTCGGAACCCTGAGATAAATGACCAAATAATGCGGAATGGTAATGACGCTTAATTTCTCCCAGTTTTTGCCTCATTCGGGTGGATGGTTACATAATAATGCATCTCATTTGAAGCGAACTACAGCGATTAACAGGAAGGAATATGCATTTTGTCTGAGGGTTCTTTCAGACGCTGATGATGTACTTCCTAGGCCATTGCTTCAAGATGTTATAAGTGGAAATTGTATGAGATTTCAATGTCACGTAAACCTTCTCCTTGATCTTGTTTCTCGAAAAGACTTTAGGGTCTATTACTTGCGAAGGCTGCCTTAACTGAGTAGATTATGTTGTGAGATGGAATTTCAGTTCCTTCTATCTTTTGCGTGATCTTCCTAGGGCTTCTCTTGCTGGTTAGCCGCCGATTGCGTGTCTGTTTTGGTCCAACCTATCTTAACACTCACTTCAAGTTCAAGCCCCTGCAATGTGTTCCTTTCATCTCTGCTGTTGCTGTTATTAAGATGCATCTTGCCTTGTCTGTGTCAGTTTTAGTTTCACTAAACAATGTTGATTGGCTCGTTCGCATATACCTGATGTATAACCTGATATATACTTTATACTAAAATAATAAGCTGTTCAGATCAAATTGCAACTTCAGTTACAAGTGCAGATATTCATGATATGACAATACTAGAACCTTGTGAAAGAAGAATTATCGACATGTAGACAATAAATTCAATATAATACCTGACTGCCAGCACGGATTTAGATCCGGTCGCTCTACTGAGACAGCTGCATTATCGTTTGTGGAATTCATATATGAGTGCTTGGATAAGGGTTTGATGGTGGCAGGATTGTTTTTTGACCTGTCCAATGCTTTTGACGTACTTTCTTTCAAGTTTATGATATTTAAGTACTATAATCTTGGCTTTCGTGGCGTCTTTTTAGACTGGCTTCATAGTTTCATTTCGGGTAGGACGATGAAGGTTCGTGTTCAGGATGCTTGGTCCTGTGAATATAATATCACTTGAGTGCCTCAAGGTTCAGTATTGGGACCGCTTTTGGTCATTCTATTTATAACTGACTTATCCAGTCACATTAACGGTAGTAAGTTAATATTATTTGCGGATGATACTTCTGTTGCCGTGTCAACAGAATGTTTTGATGAGCTCACATCCTCCTGCAGCAATCTTGTCCAGGAGTTTTCTGACTGGTGCCAGCGTAATTCTCTCATTGTTAACCTTAAAAAAACTAATTGCATCTACTTCGGAACCACCAATATTATTAGAGAGCAACTCATAATCAGTTGTCCGCGAGCAGTAATCAAATCACAGGACTGCATAAAATTTTTAGGTATATATATTGATAAGTGTATAAATTGGTGCCATCATGTTGACAACCTATGTAAAAAACTTAATAGTGCATATTATGCAATTAATCGTGTTAAGGATTCTTTTCCTATCAAATCGCTCTTAAACATCTACTATAGCCTGGCTTATAGTCATATAGCATATAATATTTTACTCTGGAGGTCTTCCCCCGACCCGATGCAGGTAGAGTACTTATAGCACAGAAAAGAATCCTCAGATTAGTCAGATTGATATTTAATTGTGATCCACGATCATCCTGCAAACCTCTGTTTATTAATAATGATATTTTAACTGCACCATGCATATATATTCATAAATGCCTCCTGTTTATAAAGAATAAACAAGATAACTTGGCAACTCTATCTAGTTATCATAAATATGATACTAGAAATACTAACACTCTGTCATTGCCAAGACACCGAACCAGTAAGTTCGAAAATTCTCCTACTTACAGGGGTATGAAATTGTTCAACCATCTACCTAACTGTATAAAATTAATGAATAAGGTTAATTTCAGGAAATCTATCCGTGAGTTATTGTTAAGAAAATGTTTCTATAGTGTAAGTGAATATTTAGGAGATAGTTTAATTACCTAGGTTGTAGATTATTTGACTTGTCCTATACATCTTCATGTCAGAATGGGCCAATAAATGTATTATTATTATTATATTATTATAATTCTTTTAAATGCCAGTGAAAGTTGGAGGCACAAAACGAAGAGGAGGAATACCTTGCATAATTTAAAAAGGTATTCCCATAAACATGAGACCGCGAACTTTTAGTTTTCGAGATACATGGTGTTAAAGTTTGAATCCTTTTCGAGTTTTATTCTGATATTATCTTCACTTCACAAGATTTTCAACTGAAATTTGGCAAAGATGTAATTCAGAGTGTACACCATGTGTCGAGCCAATTTGGATTGCGAAGCTAAAGGGTCATATTTTTTCTGGAACAATGTACCATGTTTTACCCCAGAACTTTTGGTGAGACACTGTTAGTTTGAAAAACTGTAAAAATAAGCTTTGTTGTTATACTAGACTTAATGATCTCTTGTTGTTTCGTCGTATCTGCTACCGTTTTATAGAAAAAAATGCTGAACGGTTCTCTCGAATCCATAGAAGAATTCAAATTGCCTTGAAAATCCTGTCAGCAAGCTGATGTGGCGAATTGAATTCATTGTGCGTTTTGACTCATCAAATCGAACTCCTGTGTTTTTTAAAGTTGAATATCTGGTGAAGTGCATATGCAATGACAAACACCTGTGAAAAAATTCAATCTTTAACGTCCTATATCTCCAAAACGAAACATTGGCGGTCCCATGTAATTGAGACTTTCTTTCTTAAAATTATTCAAGGAATGTCCCCTGAAAATGTTTCACTGATGACGAATCCTTGTTCAAATTCAATTCTATCCGTCTGTGAACACGAAAACATTGAATTTAGTCCAAATGTCATTTGTGATACATCAAAAAGAAGCTATACTCCATTCACCTTTATAAAGTTTCCCGATTGGCCATGACATTCTAACACATTTGACCGTGTATATTTGGAAAATGTCAGATAATAGTCATTTTCTTGTCAGATAACTAGGCAACGTTGTCCTCTCTTGATAGAGGCCGTGGTAATTACGTATTTATCAAAATGTTCATTTACTTGAAAATAATAAATTGAAGAAAATATTATTTGAATTCAATAATTCCAAAGACCTGGCGAATGTTGAAGAAGCTTTTTTCTCTGTCAAGACTGGAAATATTTCACAGATATGAATGGAATGGTTGGAAGATTCAGTTATGCTATTTGCTTGTACGGAAATCAAGAATCGAGTGTTGAAATTTTAATGAAAAATTATGGACAGAATAGTGCGTTACGAAAAAAGAATAAAAATACTCGAATAACCCGATAGAAGAACTTCTAAACTAACAGACGGACCTGTGTAATTCCCCACTTTTCAAAATTCTCAGGAAATAAGCCTGATGTATGAGACATTTTAATACCTTTTTGCAGAGCTTGAAATACTTCAGTATGAAAATGTAGTAGTACTACGAAACCCGTGTCACAGTTAAACCTTAAGAGAACTTACTCTATTTACAATGTTGAAAAATAGTAAATAGAAATTAGCATTGGGAACGTCTCTGAGAAATATTTTGACATTGCCGATGGTTCACGAGTGCCAACCTGCCTCAGTTTTAAATAAAAAACCTTGATAAACCTAAATTTTGGCCAAATGGGATACTTTATGGAAGTGATTGGAGTTTACATGTTAGAATTTCGGCTTCAAAAAATTATGAAAATTAAGTGTTGGGTGTTGTATTCATAAACTTTTTTTATGGAACCATAGACGTACGTAAAAAATTTTAGAAGGTTTTTAGTTATAGCGATCCATTTTATTCCCATCGACATCATCATTTTCCACAATGAAAATTAATTTAAAAATGTGTTATGACGATAAAAAACTTCACACAGAATTTGAGGCTCATATTCCAAAAATATTCAAAGCTATGAATGAATTGACTTGAAGTCATACATACATACATTTTCGAAAATGATTATTGGCATCCATACCATTCATTAGTTGAAGATTTTGTGAAAACTATGTGAAAATTTCTCGAGGTGAATTTTAACCATTGCCATCATTGGGAATTATAAAAAAAAGAACATTGTTATTTGAACACTAAGTTAATAAAAATTGCTCACCACATAAAATTTCACAACATGGATTCTTTTTTCTTGTTTCGTTTATCATCATTTGCTTGAGAGTCTTTGGTAATAAAATAGTGCGTATCTATTCAATAAACTTTATACTCCCTACTCGTCTAAAACTGCCTTTAATTTCCTCCATTTTTTGCGTCATTCATAATATCACATCCTATTGAAAAAACACCGAGGAAAATAACATCATTGGATATTCAACGTGTTCCAGATGCCGACGCGAATGATGCGTTGAATTTCGCCGATCTCCAGGTGTAATTCACGGCATATCTACGTACTTACCATAATTTTAAGATCGTACGTTCGCCATTTACGTTCCACTAATTTCAGACCTCGGTTCAGGTGAGGCGAGCTTTCGATTTGTCATGCATCATATCGAGATCACGTTCTGAATGGAGACAAAGTGGTACTTTTGTTTAAGACTGTCTTTCAGTTTACACATCAATTAGTAACTTTCTCGGATTTTCGGCACCAACAATGCATACTTTTAGCAAGTTTTATGTCTTTGGTGTCCTGGAGTTATCATTTCTCAAACGTTGAGCATGTCTGATACATATATTAGGTGTGTAACTTATTCCCGCTGTTCAATTGCCAATAAATGGCACAAGCAGTAAGCTAATCCTATTTGACATACCCAAAACGTCATGAATCAAGCTTAGGTATATGGAAAACAAACTGTTTTAACCTATGAGTGGTTTTTTTTTTGGCATCATCATGGAATTATAAATAATTCTATGTTTAAGGGAGAAGAGACTCCTGGTATCACAAGGTTTTGAAAGTGAACTCTCTTTTCTTTACCGAGCTTTCGCAATTGTTTATTGATTCTTCAGGGTTTCTACAACAGATTCTACATTAAAATTTAACACACATGATAAAACAATTTGGACATTACTGAAATTGAGGTTATATCCTAAAACAATTCGATTACCGAATCGACACGGCATATTCCGGTATAAAAATCAACTAAATACAATTCAATAAATTCAACATGAAACAAATTCATTAAGTCACAAATCAACACTTCAATCATCCCTATAAAAGTAATTATGTCACGCTGTCAACTTTCATCTACATGTTATCATTTTTCTTCTTCTTCTTCTTCTTCTTCTTCACATCATCTATCCAATGGTCTTCGTATATCAACAAATAGCTGTAGATATTGCTGAGTTTATTTGTGTCAGATTTCTTATTTATATTTTTTTCATTTTTGTTTATTTGGATCATCTCGTGAACTAATCTCTTGTTGTAATTTTTTTCAGTTTTTGATATTTTCATATTCTCGAAATCAAAGTTGTGGTCCAAGTTTTGCGCATGCATTGCCAGCGTACAACGGTCTTTTTTCGTTTTGATATCCGACTTGTGCAGAGATATTCTATTTTTAACCCATTGGGAAGTTTGACCAACATATACACCCTGACAATCCTGACAATTCAACTGATACACTACATTGCTCTTTACTGTTGTTGGTATTGGGTCCTTGAGTTTGCTATATAATGATTTGACTGTTTTTTGGTTGCAAGTTGCCAGTTGTACGTTTTCATTTTTGAAAATAGATTTAATCTTTGACGTAAGATTCTTGATATTTGGGAATGATGCATAGAGCTTATCTAATCTATTTTGATCATTTTCTTGTCTTTGTTCATCTGATTGTGGTGTCGTTTCTGAAGCATATAGAAGTTTATTCACAAAGGTTGCTGGATATGAATTTTGTTTTAGCATTTCAAATATTTTTTTATATCCTTCTTGTTTGAATGATTTATAGCATATTTTGGTGATTCTCTCCTTCATTCCCTTGATAAAATTTATCTTTATATTCATATTATGGTCTGAGTGGTAATTTATAAACCTATTAGGTGAAGTTTTTTGTCTATACCAGTTTAATCTAACTGTATTATCATATCGATGAACTTTTGTGTCTAGAAATGGAACTCCTTGTTTGTGATCTTCCTTTTCAACAGTAGATTGTAGATCTTTACAGTAGGAATTAAAACATTCCAATGTGTGTGTTCAATTTGGTCTTCCCGTAATGCCAAAATCACGTCATCAACGAATTTCTTGATGAATGGTATTCTGAAATTCAATTTTTGTATGCAACTATCAATCAAATCATCCATAACATATAATGATAGAATCGGACTTAGTTTGGATCCCAGCCAAATATTTGTTGGTATAATTTTCCACGAAATGTACAATAGTTGTTTTCAAGTATAAACCGAGTAATTTCCATGAAAAGCTTTCTGTCGATATTTGTATGATCTTGAATTATATCCCATTTTGTTTCTAGAATTTTCATTATGTTGTTCTTGTCTGAATTTCCAAATAAGTTCTCCACGTCCAATGAAATTGTTTTATCATGTGTGTTAAATTTTGATGAAGAATCTGTTGTTGAAATCCTGAAGAAGCAATAAACAATTGCGAAAGCTCGGTAAAGAAAAAAGAGTTCACTTTCAAAACCTTGTGATACCAGGAGTCTCTTCTCCCTCAAACATAGAATTATAATTCTACAGACTCTTAATTCAGACAACTCGAATTATAAATATATAGAATTTGAGCGTAGTGGCTAATAAGTATACAGTGTAGTCCTAAATCCAGGTTCAGTTATCGCTATACGCATGCGTCGGGGTAAGATAAGGGACATGTCATTATGTATCCATGGATACCTTATGGAGTTTTCTTCGTGCTGCCGATTGCCCAATGACAAAATTCCTATCGCACATGCGCAATACTTCACTGGCTTTTGGTAGAGCCCACTAGATGTTTCATTTTTAATTGCAAGGATCAATTTATGGGTATAGAATTATGTGGGCGTCATATGCTTTTGGTTGTGGGAATAAGTCTGATTTTGTGTCAAATAGTCGTAATTTGCCGGAAGTATTGATTTCTTCTTTCATTCTAAGAAAACGACAGCTGGAGCGCATCGAGAGCTCCAAAAATTTACGGCGATGCTGCTCTAAGTGAAACATCGTACCTTGATTGATTCCGTCACTTCGAACACGGTGATTTTGATAGCCAAAAACATTCGGAGGAGCTAACTTGGAGAAGCTCGATGAGGATCCGTGACAAACGCACGAAGAGCTTTCTTCAGCATCAGGAGTTACGCGTCAAGTCATTTTCAAGCTACCCCATGCACAGACACATGATAAAGTGAATACATAGTAAGACAACCCTCGGCCTCACGTAGCTGGAAACGCTCCTACTCCACACGTCGTATTCCTCAGCTGTTTCACCTTCAGATTATTACTTATTCCAGTCGATGGTATATGCTCTGGCCAATCAGCTTTTCACCCACGTGAAGAGTCAAAACTTGATTAGCTTGATTAGAGAATAGCCTCTAAGAATTAACACTTTTACCGTCACGATATTCGAGCACTGCCAGAAAGATGGGAAAGAGTTGTAGATAATAATGGGCAATACTTTCTACCATTTCTTCGTTCCAGTGACAATCAAGGTTACCATTTTATCATAATAAAGTTGCAGTTTCATTGAAATGAAATTCTGTTATTTTGATTCTTCTAGTTTCACATTTGTGTTTTCTGATAAATATGACTTGTTGGAATTTTGTCTATCTTTCATATTATTGTCGGCCTCATTGCACGATCTTTTCAATCTATCGGATAGATTTCTTGGTATGTAATATGTCTTAGAAGTGAGACTATAAATGAGTACAGAGTTTGGCTTTTGGTTTCTCTAAAAGGAATATTTTTTTATTAATATCAATTGTTCTCATTCTTACTTATATTGTTGAACCAACTTTTAAACCATCTGTTGTAGATACAGAAACTCTTGATTCGCCAAATATCTCAGAGGTTTAAGATCATGATTCATGAGCATTAAAACTAAATATTTCAAATTTCAAGTTCTCAGAATGCACAATTGCTGGGGAAAAACAGTGATAGTAGATATTGAAAAAAATTGTGGAGAATAATTGAAGAAGAGTTGAATTGTATTATATGTGAATGAACATGTGTTTTGTTTTTCTGATTCCTATTTTTTTGGGTAAATCAACTTCCCCAGCCTGAATCAACAAAATACATATATGTCCATGTGAAAAATCTATCCAAGTTTAGAAGGGTAACCAATAGTTTACCCCGAAAAGTAACTGCGTTTTCAAACTTGTCAGTAACTTTTCGTATTATTTGACAAAATTTGCCACTCGAGCAATTGAAGGAAAAAATAGAGCAAATCAATAATAATGAATAATGGTACTCATTTTTGTGTTTTGTGAATCAAATTTAATCCATTCCGAGAAGCTGCCTTCTCACTCATCCTTAAATCGTACATCAGACGTCGTACAATAACCACGCATACAACGGGATAACTGTCGATGTATTTCTGTCGACCCCCCGTACAGATCAATTAATAAAATAGTAATATTTTATCCATCGAAAACCCAATACATTCGATAAATCAAAGGCTCGAACTTTCGAGTAGTGATTGTGAGGGTACAATACATAAACACTCAATATAACCAAAGTCAACAAGAGCCATCTACAAACCATATTTATCCTATAACAAAATGATAATTTATATTCTACACGTTCAACAGACCGTCTCGAATGAATTGGGTTTTCTTTAGACGATATTATTCTTCCAGTGACACCTATGCTTTGTGCCCTTTGGAAATGGTCTTATTCAGCCTTCTACGCTAACCCTTTGTACCTTTTCGCTACCTGTGCCACTTGGAATCCTTTCCCAGAACAAATTTGAATATTTATATCGGGTATATTTGAATATCGGATATGGAAGATACTTTTTATTGGTTTTTTTCTATTCAAATGTAGCTTCGCGAAAATTCCCACAGTGTAGGGTTCGGGATGATACGCTTGAGATGCCAGTTTTAGCGATTACCCCCATGAATAAAATAAGCAATATTTTCATATATTAGATATACTTATGCAAAGCTGTGAGGAGGTAAGTTTACCTTTGATATTGTTAAATGTGTCGACGTAACACCTTTTCTGAAGAGGAAGAATGGGAAAAAATCTTATATGCAGATAGTATAGAGTTATGGAATATCTAGAAGAATATAGGCATGTGAAGGTCCGATGAGAGAATATTCTGTTCGTATACGAAAGTAGAGAGAATCGAAATGGGTTTTTGTCATTTGTATAAACATTCATTTCGTATTTGTGGTTTTGTATTGAATTTTATGTTTTTTGTTATACATCACAGAAATAAGAGAATTACAATGTAATTGCTGACAGAGTGAGAGAGAGAGAATATCATTTTTGAGGGTATATATAGAGAAAATAAGATGAGAATATGAATATAATAAGAGTATAATAAGAATATACTGAGAAAAAGCATTTCATAGAGAAAATAAGATAATGAGAGGTAGGTATAGGATTAAGAACAGAAGATGACCAAGTTTTATATATTTAGGTTATTTCATTTGGAACCTGATAATACACATGGCCGAAATCGCCTTGTTTGTTTATCGTGTTTCAAACTGTAAAAAAAGCTGCGATTTGATTGGTCAATTTATATTTTATTCCAAATCATCTGTATGATTTTTGAAATTTTATATTTTCTACATTTTCTTGATTGTTCACCAGAAAAGTGTTGATCAGAATGTATAAACATATTCATTTTATGAATAATAGAATAATTAAATGGGTGATATTCCATACAAGACAGTTAAACAAATTATTTGTGATGAAGTCTTGAACCAGAAAAAAATATATATCAAGTTTCTGCTTCAGAAGTTGATTCGTCATAAAAATAAAATCATAGTGAAAAGTTAATACATAATTCGAAAACTAATATTGTTGTCGTATCAATTGGATGGAAGAGAACAAGGGTACGCGGGTTTTTTCAGGAGAAATAATAAACTTCAAGTCTATATTTTTATTTGTAAAAAGTTTGTGAAGAGTAAGTGCTGAAGCTGTTTCTTAAATAAAATTAAAAGCAAAAAAACTTTTTGAGAAAAGCTTTCATTTAAATGCTCTAAAAAAAGAAAAGAAAATTTTCCTTCCAAATTTCAACTATCAATTCATAACCTCATTATACACAATTTATATGATCATAAAAGCTTGTCCCGAGTTCTGTGTAATTACCTACAAGTATTTAATTCAACTGATATATAAAAAAATTGCATTTAGCAGACTAAGATACTCAATTGAATAGGTACTAGTCTATTTACACAAGTAAATCGCGCGACAAGCTTTTATGAATTGTGTATAATGAGGTTATGAGTTGATAGTTGCAATTTTGAAGGAAATTTTTTGTTCTTTTTTTTAGAGCATTTAAATGAAAGCTTTTTACAAAAAGTTTTTTTTGCTTTTAATTTATTTTTAACTTTTTAGTTATTTCTAAATATTGCAGAAATGCATAAAAAAATAACTATTCCGACGTCTTGGATATTCCGCCATATTAAATTTAGAATCACGTCAACATTATTTTTCGAGTTACTCTCAACAAGCCCTTTCATTTGATACCAATATTGTAGAAATGCATAAAAAATAACTATTTCGCCCTCTTGGATGTTCCGCCATATTGGAGTTAGAATGACGTCAACCTTATTTTTTGAGTAAAGCCTGCAACGGACGGCGAGCGATAATATAATATATATTATATCTCATATATCATATATTACACCAATATCGCTCCTTATGAAAATGCACCAAGCCCCGCGGACGACGCTATAATATATATTCCGATATTACGATATTTTTCCATACTAAAATGACATACTCTCTGTATAAAAAGTACCCGGAAAATGTTATTTAAATGAGCCGCCAAAAAGGAATCGGTAATTTTTTTTTTCTTCAAGTTGGTAGGACCTTCCTTTATTACCAAGCCAAATTTGAGCGCGATCTGTCAACTAGTGTGTTTGCAACAGCTGTCAGTATCAGTCGACCTCAAAAGTGCTCTGCGAATTTTACAATGGAAAAAATAGTTGATCAAAGAGTTTGCCTCAAATTTTGTCTTGCAAACGAATTTTCTTGTGCCGATTCATTGAAAATGTTAAAAAAAGCCTTTGGTGATAATTGTATGTCAAAAACACAAGCATACGATTGGTACAAATCATTCAAAGACGGTCCGAAAAAACCACGTCAAAGTCGATCGAAAATTAAAGTTTTGCTCACTGTTTTCTTCGATTATCGTGGTGTTGTGCACTCAGAATTTCTTCCTGAAGGACAGACAGTGAATAAGGAGTATTACTTGGGTGTATTGAGGCGTTTGCGTGAGAATGTTCGTCGTAAACGGCCAGATTTATGGAAAGACAATTCGTGGATTTTGCATGATGATAACGCGCCGTCGCACCGAGCCATAATTATTAAGGAATACAAGACCAAAAACTCAATAAATACCATCGAACAACCGCCGTATTCACCTGACTTAGCTCCGTGCGACTTTTTTCTATTCCCAAGACTCAAATTGCCCCTACGTGGAACGCGTTTTGAGGCCATTGAAGCCATCAAAACAAATTCGCAACGAGAACTGAAGGCCATACCTTTGGCGGCGTATGAGCGGTGCATGGAAAAGTGGGTTCGCCGATATCATAGTTGTATTGTAAGCAATGGGGACTATTTTGAAGGAGACAAAATAAATATTGATGATTAAATTTAAATTTATGTGGTTTTTTTTTACAATTCCGGGTACTTTTTATACATAAGGTATGTCAATTCAAAGCTATAATATATATTATATTATCGCTCGCCGTCCGTTGCGGCTTTACTCTTAACAAGCCCTTTCATTTGATACCCATATTGCAGAAGTGCATAAAAAATAAGTAATCCCGTCATCGTGGATAATACGCCATATTGGATAACATGGGCGTAGCCAGCGTGGGGCAGGGGGGGGGGGGGGGCAGCGGCCCCCCCTGAAAGAAAAAATGAATTAAATCTGCCTTTTCTTTTTATCCCAAAATTTCACATTTTGAACGACCTTGGACCATGACCATGGTTTGTCCCCCCCTGTTATGAATCCTGGCTACGCCCGTGTTGGATAATGACGTCAACATAATTTTTCGAGTTACTCTCAACAAGCCCTTTCATTTGATACCCATATTGTAGAAGTGCATAAAAATAACTATTCCGCCATCTTGTATGGTCCGCCATATTGGATATAGAATGACGTCATAAAGTTTCAGCTCAATCGGTTGAAGATATCTGTTTCAAAATTGAGTAGCAAGATTCCACCTGAACATACATACATCCATATACATACAGACATTGCAAGTTAAATAAAAGCTTTCAAAAAAGTTCATTTCAAATCAATTCTAAAAACGTTCAGTGCCCAAGAGACAGAGTGATCATGTGTTTTTATGTATATTTCAATATCAATATTTAATTAAAATTTATAGGTGAAAGCATTACAGAAAAGCACCCAACATAATATAACATATTTATATCAAAGTGAGCTATCAGTTAACTATGAAAAAATACGATTTCAAAATATTCGAGAACGAAGTGAAAAAATTGTGTGAGAGTATTGAATTAACAGCCTCAACATGAACTTGACGACAAACTCGGATAATTGTAAGCAATGTAATTATTGTTTTATCAAAACAGTGTCCGTCTGAATTTGGTCATCCCTCTTGAAGGTTGGTTCACATTCGATAAGTTTGAATAAAATCAGAAATTCAGAATCAAAAAGGTTGAGTTTAGTCCAAAAAAAGTTCACATCGTATCGTCGATTGCCATATTTTGAGAGGTACACAGGATGATTTCCATTTTATAACAAGTCATGACTAATTGAAACCACTGGTTTGAGTTGTTTTGGCAATTTTTTATTGAATTTCATCTTGTTTTGTAAGTTACACGATGTTGGCTTCGAAAAAGAAATTTCCGAAAGTCACACTAGTGAGTGTTGGTGAAGTTGTGGAAATGATTTGGAAGAAATGAAAGATATAATTTGGATAACCATAGCTCTGCGAAAATAAATGCTTTATATTTCCAAATAAAGGACTAACGTTAGAGGCAACCAAGAACCAAATCATAATAAAACGCCTACTAAATTTCCAAGAAGGGAGTTAACTACATAATAACAGAACTCCTAGTCCATGCATAAACATCATTTTGAGTCATCTGCGATTCCCCATTAACGCTCATTTTCCCAAACTGCTACAGCGGCACACAATCAGCAACACATCAACCCCACCTAATTCAATAAAGGAAAAACCAAATAAGGAATCGTCCTGGCACTGGCTCGAATCAATATCTCACGGACGTGAAAAACGACTTCTAGTTGCCGAAAGTAAGAAAAAGAAAAGCTCTAAATACTCCGAATGGGATCGCGAAGGAAAAAGAGAAAGAAAGCTGTCTCGGGGTAACACACGGAGTAGTCCGGGGAATATGTGAAGTATTGATTTAAAGTTTCCAGCCTCCATTCTTTCCTTGTCTCCCCTCTGAGCTTTGAAGTTGAGCTTTTTACAGATTACGTAGGATGATTGTGTCGTGCAGTGTTGCAGTCTCGGCATCGAATGCCTGTTTGCTATTTCTCTCCAATGTTCCTGTTTTGATATGCTCCACGGGTTTTTGTTATCTTAATTCGGTGCAGCAATGGCAGACTGCTTTCTCTCTCTCTATTTTCATCAGATGTGCCATTCAATATCCGACGAAATATTGTCGTTGTAGCATGTCGAATAAAATTTTTCATCTAGTTGATTAGAATCGAAACTGATATTTTGCAGAGAAACCGCCTCGATAGAGTTCAGAATGGACAAATATAGGCTCTATCCCTGAACTACAGGTCATCAGGTTTTAGTATTGTTTCCATATTTAGAAATACCCAGGAAAACAATTGAAAAACTACTGATTTTACTCCATGTATTTAAATAAATTTGTCTCATAATGGACATAAATATAGCATATAAAATAGGATTGATGAATCAAAATTATAAACCAAAAAATAACTGGATGAAAAAAACCTGTACAGTCATTCTGAATTGAGATTATAACTAAGAGAATGGAGAGGAAATAATTTAAAGCCTAAAGATATAAACATCAGGGTTCATTTTATCATTTATTTTCGTTTAAATTCAATTCAGATTTCAAATAAGATTTTATTTATACTGAACATGCAGTAAGAGTCAATGTATAAAACAAACAAGAAAACACATAAGAACAAACAGTCAAAAATGCAGGTAAACAAACTAAAAATCCAAACCATGAGGTGGCAAGTCACTCGAAATAAATGACAATAGATATGGTACAGGCCACAGGGTGCGGCACGGAGGATGGATGGTTTTAAAAAAATAATAAAAGCGTTAATTTTTACTCAAAAACACATTTATTGACGGAATCAGATTCTCAAGGAAATAGCATTTGAGACAGTCAAGTGTGGAAAATCACATCAGGCATGTGGTGGCCGAAATCGGTGATGCAGTGCTGGAGGCGCTCTTGGAAGTTCGCGTAGACTCTCTCCAACATCGCTCTCTCAACTTGGGCAACTTCCACGCGAATAGCCCTTTTCAATTCGTCCAGAGTTCGGGGCTTGGTCTCGTATACTCTAGCCTTGAGGTGTCCCCATAAGAAAAAATCGCATATGGATAAATCTGGGGACCGGGGAGGCCAATGAACATCGCCAAACCTGGAAATAAGGCGACCAGGGAAGAGAGGGCGAATAACGTCCATTGATGCTCTGGCTGTGTGGGCGGTCGCCCCATCCTGTTGGAACCACACACGTCGGATTGGAACACGTTGCCGTCGTAATTCGGGGATAAAGAAGTTGTTGATCATTTCGACGTACCGCTCTGAGTAGTGAGTTCACGGTAACAGCACGACCATTAACGTCTTCGGAGAAGTAAGGGCCAATGATGCGAGTTTGCGATACAGCGCACCAAACCGTAACTTTTGGTAAATAAATGCTAGGAACACACGAGTCTAACGGCACCTTCCCCACTTCTCTCGTCCTCAGTGGGGGAAAGTTATGCCCATCTGAAAAACGTCCGCCCTCCGTGCCGCACCTTGTATAACTGATACTGATTTCAACAATGAAAATTAGGAAAACAGGTGGTAACTAAGGATTTTCATCTCAACAATCTTTTCAATTGAAAAAGTTTTCATAATTTGGTTCTTCAATCATTAAGAAATCCAAAATTCTTTATAAGATTATGAGTGTCAATTAGGTTTCAGATAAAGGCTTTAACATGAGACTACATAATGAGTTCTCGAAATCAGTATCTTTTCATGAACCTAATTTTCTATATATCCAAACACCTTATGAATTCGCTAATTATTTATATTGAATTCCTATTTTCAGGTGAAAGTGAGAAACTACAACATACTATTCTTCCCCGCCTGTTAGCAGACTTTCTGGGTGAAAAAAGATGAACGAATTAGCAACTTTGTATAAGATTGTTGGCATGTCAATTTTATTTTTTCATGATTTGTAAAATTCTCCTCGGCTTAATATGAATAAATTTATGCAAACTAATTTTTGTCGTTTTTTTAGTTGTAGATGAAGGTTTTATGTTAATTTCTCCATTCGTCTCTTCATATGTTACGTGTATACAAACATAAACAAATTTCATTAGAAATTTGGAATTTGTTAATGTGTCATTGAAACAATAAAATGAAAGATTCGCGAGTTTGACGCATACGGTGACACATCGCTCTTCAATTTATCCTAGTTTATTCTTTATATAAAGACATATATAATTCGAATGAGTGTATAAGTGCCATATAACTGAAGTTCACGAATTTTAAGTGGTAAACCGATATCATCGATTGCCGTTATATTGGTAAACAAACATTTCCTTATCTCAACAGTGAAAAGTAATCTGACAACAGAATCCGACATTTCATCCGTATTCAGTCAACAATACTCTATGGTGTATTCGGTTGTGCATACTTCCTGATTACATCAAATTAATACCTCAAACGCTTTTGAGTACAAGGGCGTTGATTATGTTACCTAATAGTCCTATCAATACAATGTCTCCAAACACTGAACAAACACCATCCTCTCAAAGAACTTCATATGTAGCTGCAGCCAAATCAGTCCCTAAAATGAACTTCCCTAAAAAAGAGCAAGCCATCGTAATCCACGCAGAAGAAAATCTGAAACTTCATGATTATATTCAAGCAATTGGTAGAATTGTTCAGCCGAAAAACATTTGCTTTGCATCGAGAATTTCAAACAACAGAATCTGTATCTATCTAGCTTCCGTAGAACTTGTTGATCAGCTAATCAAAACCAATCCAACTGTTTCTATAGGAGATATTAACCTGAATATAAGAAGATTAGTTTCTCCAACAAGAAGAATAGTGATCTCAAATATATCGCCATGTATTCCTCATGAATTAGTTACCGAAGTTGTACAAAACCTTGGACTAAAACTTGCCTCCCCCATTTCATTCCTTAAAGCTGGAATTCCTGGAGAAGAGTATTCACATATCCTCAGCTTTAGAAGACAGGTTTACATTTTTCCCCCCAGTGAAAATTTCGAACTGCAAACATCAGCACTCATTCAATACGATGGCAATGACAACAGAATATTCCTATCGACCGACAAGATGGAATGCTTCATCTGTAGACAGACCGGACATATAGCATCAAACTGCCCGAACCCACACTCAGAACATTTAGAACAATCAAATAACAGCCAGCCAATAAAGCAAACCTCGACAAATGAAAAACAGGCTCATATTTCACCGTCACTGATACCAGAAGCAGGTGAACCACTCGCTCTTAAACGAGGGATATCAGAAATATTATCATCCAGTGATCAGACTAGCCAATCAGAAGGACATATCGAAGCTGACCTGACGGAAGTTACCTCCATGCCTCCCCCCCACATGGTGGCGAAAAATTCTGCAGATAGCAAAAGAGCTCAAAAGAAACGCAAAATAGACTCACTTCAAGATCATGCTTTAAGTGAATCCACCAAAGATGCAATCTCGAAAGCATATCTAGAAGACATTGAAAGTTTTCACCTCCCCTATGACAACCTAGTTGCGTTCTTGGAAAACTCCTATGGTAGCTCCACTCCCTACTCTGAAGCAGAAAAATTCACATCAGATGTTAAATTACTTCTTCAAGACCTGCATAATATTTACCCATATGTAGAAAGATCAACTAAAAACAGAATTACTCGAATTTCCAAAAAAGTTAGAGCCAAATTGGTGGACGATGCAATAGAGGTTGGCAGCCTCAATAGCCTTGATACCACTGATGAAGACGATCCTTCTGAAAACTCCTCACTAAGATCCCAAAATTAACACACAAAAAAAAAAAAAATCACATTCACCCTTATTCAGTGGAATTGTAATGGGTTCTACTCACGTCTAGAACGAATCCAACAGTTAATATCTGACACTTCACCAGAGGTTATTTGCTTACAGGAAACTAACTTCAAACCTGACCACAAGCCTAAACTAAAAAACTATGCAGGTCATCATTTCATCAGAAATACCAACACCAGGGCCAGTGGTGGTGCATCCATATTTATTTCATCAAATCTTTATTTCAACGAACATTCCCTCAATACCTCTCTAGAAGCTGTTGCTATCACTACCTGGTGTCCCCGAAAACTCACAATTTGTAATGTTTATATACCACCAAATTTTAATCTCACATATCTGGAACTTTCCAATCTTGTCAACCAACTACCAACACCTTTCATATTGGTAGGTGATTTCAATTCGCACAACATCATGTGGGGTTCAGAAAAAACATTCGGCCGAGGAAAGATGATTGAAGATATAATAATAAATCATGACCTCAACTTACTCAATACTGGGGAAAACACTCACTTCGATATGCACACTGGTAAATTTTCTTCGATAGATCTCAGTCTGTGTGATCCTGTCACAGCAACAGACATATTCTGGCATACCCTAGACAGCCTTTATGATAGTGACCACTTCCCCATATCCATGAACGATCAAAATGCCCTGCCCACAGAAAGCGTCTCCAAGTGGAATATAACAAATGCCAACTGGGAGCTATTTTCAGAAGAGGTGAACATCCAAATTAGAATGACCGAATTTTCTCCAAACATTGATCAGACCATCAATCAACTTACATACATTCTGACCTCAGCAGCCGAAAAACATGTCGGGAAGTATACGCTAACTCCAGGTAGGAAGATAGTACCTTGGTGGAATGAATCCTGCAAAAAAGCAGTTAAAGAAAGCAAAAGAGCCCTGAACAGATACCGACGAACCCGAAACCAAGAAGATCTAATAAATTTCAAGAAATGTAAAGCAGCCTCGAAGAGAATTTTGAAACAGAGCAAACGCGAATCCTGGATGAAATACGTCTCCACAATCTCCTCGAGCACACCGTCAAATCATATTTGGAAGAAAATAAAACAAATAAAAGGCCACAACACCAATTACCAAATACCCTCTATACTAGATGAAAACAATGAACCAATCACCAATAGCCAAGACATGGCGAATAACTTAGCCAAACACTACTACGAAAAAACAGTTACCACAAAAACAACAAATTGCCCTGGAAATGGAGAAACCAGTACAAGTGCACCTGACAACCCTATAAATGATCCATTCACCTTGCAAGAACTCAACTTAGCACTATCTTCCATGAAGAACACAGCAGCAGGTCCAGACAACATTCCTATGAAATTTATGAAACAATTACACGCAGAAACGTTATTTAAACTTCTGGAAATATATAATGACATTTGGAACAATCATAGGTTTCCCACTCAATGGAAAGAATCCCATATTATACCTATCAGAAAACCAAACAAGTCACGACCCACACTCAACTCGTTCAGGCCAATCTCATTAACATGTACCATGTGTAAAATATTAGAAAAAATGGTTAATCAACGTCTTATGTGGCATCTCGAGAAAAACGAACTGCTATATTCAAGACAATCAGGCTTCAGGCAGAATCGCAGCACTATAGATAATCTTGTCATTCTACAAACGGAAATTGTGAACGCTTTTGCTTCCAAACAAGACCTAATTGCCGCACTTATAGATATAGATAGTGCCTTCGACACCACAAGTCGCGAAGCTATCTTGAAAAAATTAAAAAATATCAACCTCAATGGCAATATATTCCTCTTCCTGAAGAATTTTCTAACTGATAGAAATTTCAAGGTGAAAGTAAATGGTGAAATGTCTGCTTCTCACATCACTCAAAATGGCATCCCCCAAGGCTCCGTATTAAGTGCCACCCTCTTCTTGTTAGCCATTAACGACATAGGCAACGTTGTCAAAGCCCCCATTAAGTTAGTACTATATGCAGACGACCTGCTCCTGTTCTGCTCAGGTAAAAACACAAACAGTACGTGCAAACTGATACAAAAAACTCTTAATGACATCACTGCTTGGGCTGGAAACATTGGCTTCAACTTCTCTTCATCAAAATCAAAACTCATCCGTTTTACTAGGAGACATTCAACTGTTCTACCTCACCTTACAATTAACGGTCTCCCCATAGAACTAGTTGACCACCTGAAATATCTAGGAGTGACCTTAGATCAGAGACTTACCTGGACTCAACACATCAAAAACGTCAAAGGTGAATGTATGAAAAATATGAACATCCTTCGAACCCTATCTCATCATCACTGGGGATGTGATGAAGAAATTTTGCTGAGAATCTACAGGTCGTCAATTCGGTCGAAACTAGAATATGGCAGCATCCTCTTCTCAACGTCAAGCAAAACAAATATGAAATTACTGAATGCCGTTCCCAATACTGCATTCCGCATAATCCTTGGAGCATTCCGAACCAGCCCATCTGAGAGCCTTCATGTTGAAGCACAAGAAATCCCTCTGAACCTTCGTCGACATCAAACTCTTCTCTCATATGCTTTAAAGATGTCTGCTTTGCCGAATCATCCGATACTTGAACTGATGAAAACATCAAATCGCCTCATCACGACACACCCTACGACGTTACTCCCAATTCCACAGCTTGCCCAGCAACATTTAGAATCTATTGATCTCAATGCTTTAGTTCCCATGACCTACTCAAAACATGCTCCCTGGTGCAGATACCAACCTAAGCTCAATACAATTCTTCATAGATATAACAAACAGGAAACCCATGGTACAATACTGAAACAATATTTCCTCGAATTAAAAGCTAATGAGAAATTTGATCAGGAATTTTACACTGACGCATCTAAAGATGAAAATGGAATTGCATGCTCAGTCATTGACAAACTCAATAATACAGTATCCTTCAAACTTCCACCAACCTGCAGTATTCATACTGGTGAACTTTTCGCAATATACAAGTCCCTATTCAGCACCATAACGCCTGGCCAACATATAGCAATATTCACAGACTCATTGTCCTCAATCCAAGCTATATCCAACATTTACTCTAAGAACCCATTGATACTAAAGATTCAAGAACGATGCCATATACTTAAAACGAACAAAAACATCTATACGAACATAATTTGGGTACCATCTCATATAGGTATTGAGGGAAATGAAACTGCAGACCAATCAGCGAAACTGGCACGAACCTCTGATCTTCCAATCACAAACATACAGCTGTACTCTGACTTAAAGGCATCAATAAAGTTGAAATCTCTTAGAGACTGGCAAACCCAATGGAATAGCAGCAATAGTAAACTTCGTGCAATCCAATCCGAAATAGATTCCCCGATAAAAATTTATCTAAAGAGGAAAGACAAAATAGTAATGAGGAGATTAAGAATTGCACACACCAGGCTGACACACAGCTACTTGATGTCATCGGAACAACATCCTATATGCGAATACTGCCCAGAACATCGATTAACTGTGGAACACTTCCTAACTCGCTGTCAACATTATGATGACATCAGACATCGACTGGACCTCAAAGAAAATTTAAGAGACATCCTCAGCTCACCCACACAAATTGAAGCAGCAATAGAATTCCTGAAAGAAAGCCAACTGTTCAATCAAATATGATCAATACATCCATAGTTTATTTCTCTTTCTGTTTATAACCATATTTTGTGAAAATTTTTGTCTTAATCTGTAATGTAAAAATAGAATATTGTACTGTGTCAATGGCCTAGTTGCCGAGACACGATAATTTCAATTAAAAAAAAAAAAAAAAAAATAAAATGAAAATTCCACTTGATCAAATTGGTTTACAGTGTTAAATGGACCGTCCAACGTTCAACATGATTTTGTTTCAGCAATTACCACAGTTATCATATATTATGTTGATAATGTTTTTATCCCTCTGCATCAGTGGGATATACAGGGTGTTTATGAATTGATGCGAATGATTTCAACGGGTGATTTCTTGTTCAAAATAAAGGGTAGTTCGTTATATAATTGTTGGGTCGAACGTTAGGAATATATCGCGGTTTGAAGATGGCGGAAAAATGAAATTTAAAGAAAAACGTAGAGACTGACTTGGATAGAATTGAAATCGGATAGCCTGATAGAGTTAGAAACTTTTTCATGCCGTGTATTTTCGTAAATGTACTGTTTTGAAATAAAAATGAAATGTAAATCATTACGTGTTGGGAAAAGGCAATTTATTTTGAAACTGTTCCACATTTAATTTTTTTATTTCGAAACGGTACATTTTACGAGAAACGTAGAGGAGAAGAAAAAGTTGCTTTCCAAGACAAGCTATCCGAATTTAATCCTATTCAAGCCGCTGCGCAAGCTTTTCTTTTAATTCTATCACTATACTTAACTGGTACCTCTGTGGACCGGACCGAGGGAATCTGTCGAAAAAGTGGGTTCAGAAGAAACTTAAAATCGCAGCGAAGCTGCCATACATTAAAGAAATTTTTATACGGTCGGAAAGAAGAATAATCGTTTTATATGTGGGTGAAATTTCGATCTCTAGGCGATGTAGAAGTATTTTTAAAAAATTCGCCGAAATCACGAAAAAAATCCGGCAAAAGGGACCATTTTAAACTCGATAAAACTTTTTTCACAGATATCCTGACCGTGATGTAAATATACAGATCGAAGAAGGAAAAGTCAATGTAAAATAGCTTGGTATTTATATTTCCCATAATTTTCCCATTTCTTCAAGAAAATTGATCAAACTTTGTCATTTCCTCTATAAAATCACCCGAGTTCTACCAATGAGGATAACTACTTAAGAGGTAGATCTGCTGGTCCATACTAGTTTAGTTAACTAAAATGATAGGTATAGTCTACTTCAACCCCCTCCACTCGTTCTAAAAATATAAAAAAATATTAAGAAAGTGTGTTTGTGTTTTCATAATAGTATTACTTCCATAAAATATCACCATTCTTTCGCTTTTCGTCTTCGAGATACAAAATAAAAACATAATTTTTTCGCCATCTTCAAACCGGAAGTTTGTTTTCATAATAGTAATACTTCCATGAATAATCATCATTCTATCGCCTTTTGTTTTTAAGAAGAATGAAATCTAATTTTTTTCGCCATTTTCTAACCGCGATATATTCCTAACGTTTCACTTTTGACCCAACATTTATATAACAAACTACCCTTTATTTTGAACAAGTAGGTAATCACACTTTAAAATATTTTGCATCAATTCAGAAACACCCTGTATATTATCCGATAATAATGAGGGTTAAATAACTCTTCCTAGTTGAAAAAAAGGACGAATTGTTTTCAAATGATGATGATCTCACTCGGTACATTCATGTGGTGCAAGAAAATGAACATTCATCTAGGTAGGTATTCGTATTGAATCGAAAGTCTCAAAAGGTAGGTTGGTAGGTACGAAAAATAACAGTGAAATTGTGAAATTTATATAATTTATTACGGTAATGTTACAAGATAACTCTAAAAACAGTAGGTTTACAAACTATAGTAGGATATAACAGAAATAAACTGCAAAATAGGCAGACAAACCATAAAATTCGGATTACATCTTATGTAACGTTAGAAAGCATTTCAATTACTCAACATAAAAGATTCATTAAGAATCACTGATTGAAATAAAGGAAACTGGATATTTTCCTGGACAGAAACTGAGTTACGGCGCAGAATTCCGACAAATTCTTCAAATTCGTCGTTATATTACATATCTGATTTTCTTAAAAAAACACATTGGTTTTGTAGGTCACCCATTTACAAACTGAATTGTAAATTCACAGATCCGAATGTAAAATCATAACCTTGATGTAACTCGACTGGCCCAAAAATTACAAGTTATTTTTATTTTCAAATCTTTTGTGATACACCACAGTATAGATTTATCATGTAGTCAAAAATCTGGTGGGAACTCCTCCTCAGAATTCAGGGTGAACAGTTCCTACATAAGTATGATAATTTTCGGAGCAATTGTGTCTATAAAGTTAGCAGTGCCACTTGCGAGAAAATCAATAAAACCTATTGCATTAATTGTGGAATAATTGTCGAAAATTTGTCGTGAAAGAAAAAAATTTGTCGCGTCCTTAGTTTTTTCTACGTGGTGGCTTTGCTAACTTAACGTTAAGTTAGCAGAACCACTTTCTCAATATCTACCATATATCATGAAAATGGTTATAAATAATTGTCGAAGTCCATAAAAAATGAAAAAAACACAAAAAATCCATTCCTTCTTGTTTATTTTACGTCTTTTTCCCGCGAGTTTGAGATATTTCTGGAATTATCCCATTTTTGGCAACAGCGCATTCGTAATTGACTCTTTTTCTATTGCATTAATTGTCGAATACCTGCCTCGAATTTGTCGTGAGAGAAAAAAATTTGTCGCGACGTTCGAATATCATCACGATGATCATGAAAGATTGTCGAGTAATTGTCGATGTACAAATTAAGTAAAAAACACACAAAAAATTCAATCTTTTTAGCAATTTCCATCCATTTTCTCGCGATTTCCCTATATTTCTGAAAATATCGCATTTTTGGCAACAGCGCATTCGTTATTGATTTTTTTTTTCTATTCCATTGATTGTCGAATAGCTGTCCCGAATTTGTCGTGAAAGAAAAAAAATTGTCGCGTCCTTAATTTTTTTTTCTACGGGGTGGCTTTGCTAACTTAACGTTAAGTTAGCACTTTCTCAATATCGGGAATATAAAGGGTGTCCCAAAAGTCGCGCCATCCATTGTGGGAATGGAAAGTGAAAAATATTCATGTTAGAAATTTTTTGATAACGTAGTTAATAAGTAATTGATTAATGAAAGTGACCTATCAGGAACACCCTACAAAAAAATAAGTAGGCAGTGGGGACGCGAGAGTGAGACGCCAGAGTTGCTGCCGGCTTTTCACGCAGTAAACTGAGACTGGCGTCTCACTCTCGCGTCCCCACTGCCTACTTATTTTTGTGTAGGGCGTTCCTGTTTGGTCACTTTCATTAATTAATGACTAATTAACTACGTCATCAAAAAATTCCGACTTAACGTTAAGTTAGCAAAGCCACCCCGTAGAAAAAAATTATTGGCGCGGCAATTGTTTTTCTTTCACGACAAATTCGGGACAGGTATTCGACAATTAATGCAATAGAAAAAAGTCAAAAGCGAATGCGCTGATGCCAAAAATGAGACATTTCCAGAAATATGGGGAAATCGCGAGAAAATGGAGTGGAAATTGCTAGAAAGATTGAATTTTTTGTGTGTTTCTCCATTTATTTGAACATCGACAATTACTCCACAATCTTTTATGATCATCGTGATGATATTCGACCACTATTCACTAAATTAATATAAAGTTAGCAAAGCCACAAAGTAGAAGAAAAACGAAGTCGCGAAAAATTTTTTTCTCTCACGACAATTATTCGACAATTAATGCAATAGGTTTCATTGATTTTCTTGCAAGTGGCACTGCTAACTTTATAGACATGGAGTAATTGTTTACTGTGGTTTATGCTTCTCAAAAAACCACCGGAACAGCTGTCAAAAAAATTTGACAGCAGCTGTCGAAGCATTTGTCTATGAACCTGAATATGTTATTACAGAAATATCGGGAATTTTTTGTCAATATTGCGCTACCTCTTTATTTGGATTTTGTTGGGAGATTTGGGCAAAATTTTAGAAGTATTAGAAAACAAAATTTCGTCCGGCCATATTTACGGAACCTCTGGTCGAATTCTGCCCATGAAGGAACCGATATCCTATCCTAGAAATTTCAATTCTCTCAGTCGATCTGTTCGAAAATTATCGTGTTTACGGATAGTGGACCGGACGGACAGAATGGAATTTGACCACGGATTCGTGATGAGTCAATCCAACCTAGTCGACCTCGACTCAAAATTGGAAAAATATGTTCAAAACGAAAAGGGCGATATTCCCAACAAATTTTCAATGTGATAACCTGCAATTTTCGTGTATAATTCTTCAAGTCCTCTCCCCGCAACTAAGTATTCACTTAGACAAAATTGAGCAAACCTTCTGGTTGAACCGATCCCGTGTCGCCACCAACAGGGACAAAATTAACAATGAAAAAGCGCAGCTGACAAGCGCGCAATGGATGCTGTAATTGATCAGGGGGTGGTTGCATGGAATGATTAGCGCCTCGAAAAATATCACTTAGGAGGAAAATGATTCCCACAGCTCCCATTTGATTAATGAGTGACATCTTTCTACTCGACGTCTCCGAAGAAAATAATGGAAGGAAATTTTCGACGGTGATTTGCCCCAGGTCCTGCCTCGCATCAGACTAATGATGCGAGGCTGCGGTGCTGCCATCTGCAGCCTCCAGATGAAACATTTTCAATATTTATTAAAGTCCAACTTGGGAGATGTTGTATTTTCTTGAAATAGAACTGGGTACCTATATCAAGAATTCTTTGAATTTTGTAAGTCCGTATTCAGTTTTATCGTATTCATTTTGTGATGGAATTTCCTGATAGTGAATATACTATTGTTCACGAGTTTCTAGTAAGTCGGCTTCAATGAACTTCAAGATAATTGGCACAAAACTTGCTCCAGAGAGAAAATGAACAAAATAAAACGAAAATATCGAAACAATCAATAATATGTCGAAGGAAATCCATTAAAGCTTTTTCTTTGTAGGAAAGACACAAGATGGAGAATCAACTCATGCATATGAAGAAGAGGCAAATTTATTCCTCTTTCGTATTTATCCTCAAATGAGTTGATCCTAGCCGACTTACATTGTTTGATCTTTCCGAGGGGGTGATCCCGAGTGGAAATTGTTGTACACTTGCTTGGAAATGTGTAGAAATGTCTGGAAATATGTGGACACATTTGGGAATGTGTGCAAATTGTGGAAATGCTCGGAAATGTTTTGAAAATGACGTTCTGAAAGTGAGGTTAGAACATTCATTTGATGAACGCTGATTATTTAATGCATACAGGGTGCGTTAGCAAGGCGTACGGCTAAAATTGCGACTAAACTATACCGTGTCGAAAAAACCTTTATGATATGTTTGTAAGGTTGACAAAAATCTACAAACTATAAATAGTTTTACATAAACGTGGTGCGTCAAAAAAAGGTAAGGAAAAATATGTAGTTTTTTCAAATGGAACACCCTGTATTTCATGGCAGAATTCTTTCGAGGACAACAAGAGCTTTACAATTATACTTCATTTTTCAAAATTCATCGTATTTTTAGGATATTTTTATTGTTTTAAGGGGTTCATCAAAATTCTTATAGCAACCGCTGTTTTCAATCTAGATAAACGAAATTTTGACAGTATTTAGCTTAGGCTATTAGCTTCATCATTCGGTGAACGTTTGACGTTTTTTTATACAGACTGTCTAATATAAATTTACCAATTTACTCAAATTAAATATGCGATAACTCGATTCCTCAAATGGAACACCCTGTATTTTTTTTTCATGAAATTTGTTTTTCAAATGTATACATTTTTTACGGAGAATGCCCTATACCTAACTCGATCTGTTTTCGAGATAGGTATGCCACATTTTTCAAAAAACGGTCATTTGAACTGCAGATGAAAAAGAGCAGCAACAATTATCAGAAGATTTAAAAGTGGGCAATGAATTGAATTTGAAAAACTTCATATTGGATTTTGTAGACGATGATATTGATATCGATTATACTGATTATACTCCTAGGTCTCCGGAGGAGACCCATCAGAAACCACAAGCTTCAAATCTTGTAACTTGTACCAGTTTGGAGAAGCAGTTGTGTCCTGTGTAGGCTTCGGTACTGCTGCAAGAAAATAATAGAAGAAAGCGATCGCTTGATTAAACATGAAAACCTCTGAAACCTTAGATGTCACTAATAGAGACGTTATTCTGGATGAAAATTCAGGAGAGAGTGAAGAGTATTTTTATGAAAATGAAACACAACCTTTACATATCCACATTCAAAACGAAAATTATTATGCTATTTTTTACGATTCTAAGTGGTATTTAAGGAGAGTATTTGAAATAAACGGAGAAAAGCTAAAAGTAAAGGGGGGGCAAAATCCAACAAATATTAAGGTGTCGTGCTGAATAACGATAAGACCATCAAAATCTGAAGGGGGGCCATGGCACCCCTGGCCTCTCCTCCCAGCGGGCGCCCATGCATCCCTTCCAACTAACAAGAATTCAAAATCAGCTCATAAACAAATATTATAAGGAATTCAAGAGTTCCAAATACATATAATGCGATAAACTATACTCCTAATCTTAAGAGTATAAAACTCATTATGAGTTTTTTTCAGATCGTTTCGTTATCAAAATATGTTTTCTCTGTGCTAAGTGAGAGCTGATAGTTTTCGCAAAAGTACCGAGTTTTTCTTTGAACATTTTTTGTGAATTCTTGATCTTGAATACTAATAAATGGTTTGAACTTTTTTGTTATTTATATATTTGTCCCCTATCAAGTTATCATACAGCTATGGAAATGTTTGGAAATGCTTGGAATTATGTGGTAATGCTTGAATATTCCCAATATCTGGAAATGTTGTACACATTTTTTCATCGTGATCACCCCCTCGGATCTTTCTCAATTATTTGAACTGTGGTAACTTAACATGCATCAGTGATATTTTGTTCCAAATTTTTGGTTCAGTATTTTGGTGAATAGAGTGGGATCTTTCAGATATTTTCTTCCATATCTTCAGAAATATGTATGTACGAAATTTATTTTTTATCCTCGCAATGAGAGCTTCATTTCATGATTTTATATACTTGGAATAATCTTTTCCAATTCTCATAGAAACACGCAGATTGCGTCGTCATAAGTTAATGCATAATTGGTCAATCTATAATCAGGTTTTTTCAGGACATTACTAAGCGAACTGTTAAGAAATTTACTTCACATCAAAGCTTATCATATTTTATTTTTTCTGGTTATTTTCAACAATTGCCTAATAATGGTTGCTCTAAAAGTTGAAAATTTTTCTTGCTACATTCAGACTACGTCGGAACATAATTGATTTCATTGGACATCAGAAATGAATTAAATATTCGGAATATTCCATATTTCTTCCGAATCTTCGATATCTGTAGATCCACTCTGGAACTCGTTGTAAACAGTATAGGCAATCAATTTATACGATATTACCAAATATTCGAAAGTATAATTTATTTATTCATGACAGGATATGGAATAATGCATTCTACATAATTAATGGTTGTAGCTTAATATGCGGTGAGTTTCAAAAGGCTCTGTCAATTCTGAAATCAGTTCATTGACAATCAAATGTGAATTTTGAATTGCCAATTCAAATTGATTCTTCTATAAAGCCGGTGATTCTCCGATCAGCGCTGATTGCGCTTTGTGAAACCCGCTAATAGATCCTCAAATGGCACAAATTTTCAGCTCTTATACAGCTATGAATTAGAACTGGGTAAACCTCTATAATTTTTGATAATGATATGAGTAAAATTGAATAGATATTCAATTTCAAATGTGAAACCAACAATACCAAATATCTATTTTTTATACAGTCTCAACTTTTACTACTGCACCTAAGCTATATGAGATTTTAATTTAGGTAGGTGAATAGGTGATCTATACTGCTTATTGTTGTTATAATGCACCGTTGTGTTCAATAGAGTTCATGTTTACAGCTTTGAGAAAGTTGGGAAAATTCGACGAAACGTCGGCATAATCAAATAAGCTTTATTCAAATTAGTCGAAGTCTAATTCTTCAAAAAAAATCATTTGATCACCACCAGAGACGTGAAAATCATCAACGACGATGAGCTGGATACTTTCAATTTTCACCATTATGTTTTTTCGCATTTCTCTAGTCTCTGAATTAACAAAAATAATTTCTTCACCAATCAGCGATTTTCAAGTAGAGATTCCTATTGAAATTTTGAGTCGAACAAGCTAATGTAAAACGAAAATATAGTGTAGGTACATTTCATTCTAGTTGCCGCTCCTTTTATCACAAGTTTAATTCTTATATATATATTCAAATCGAGAACATTGCTATGAAATCGCAAATTGAACCATATCACTCTAAGAATCTTTAATTATTATTATTTAACCAGAGAATTGATAATTCTGATCAATGATCAAGAATGGAATAATATTGGTGATCCGGTTTCTGATCATTATGATTGAGTCGATATAAAAATCACTTTTTAATTCCGCAAACACTATCACTGTCACCACAAACAAATATTTCCGTTATCACTCTCAAAACACACAACAGGATTTTCGCACCACCGTTCCCACATAAATAAGTTAAAAGATAGGTAACATACGAAGAGATATAACTAATTCATCGACCTACCATCCTCGTTCCTATCCCAAACAGGTATATTTCACCCCTTGCCACAGGACTGGTAGTGCCACCTAGCGGGTAGTAGTCGCAGTTGCTACTACTCCTGCTAAAGGCTCTACACTTAGAATGTGACCTTCTTCCACTAATGGACTCTACCTTACCCACCGCCCGCTTCGATAGTCAGGGGTGTACAAAGCATCCAGGATGCGTTATATCACCATCATGGTAAGCTTTGCAATTTTATTGGAAGCGACGGATGGATTTTGTGGTCGGCGTTGAGAAAGTTTGATCCATTTGAAGTCATAGGCCGAGTGGTATACTTACGGGTGAATTATTTCCTCGATAACTTGGATTGAATGACAACAACAAAAATTATTACTGCTATGTGGAAGCTTTTATATGCTTGTATTGATTTCAAATTCCACATCGCCTTATGTCAATATTTCTGGAAAGACTCTTTTTCTGCAACCGGGCCTAAGTAACTACTTTCCCGCATTGTTTACGATTCGGAAAGTGTCACTTTTCCGCACTAGTTTGCTATTGCATTTTCAAAGAGATTGACATTTCTCAAAAATTATGACTGGCATACATGGATCTGTGTATGTCATTGTATATTATTTTCCATGGAAACCCAAACTCGGTAATGAATGTGTCAAAACTAATATTCGCCAAAGTAGTGTAGAAGTTTTTTTTATTTTATAATACAGTTGTAGAAAAAAATATTGTTTCTATCTTGAGCGGAAAGTATCTTTCCCGCACACGATTGCTTGCCCAATTCAGTTGAAATTTTCTATCCACATCAGAGAGAAGTCAGAAAAATGAATTACACATATAATTTTCTTCTCTTCAAATATTAAATAATGGCTCGGATCGATGCTCTGAAAGTTATTTATTAATTGTCTCGAACCATACAGAAATTAAAGGTAATACTCACCTGAAATAATCGAAACATTCGAAACAATATGCCAATATTTCATCTTCTAACATCAAGCAAACATCAATTAGAATATATGAACACAGAAAATTTTCATCAAATATTTAACACACAAATCGTTATGATTTTGCCATTAGAAGATTTGGAATTCTTAAAACCTAGCAGCCTTCAGTTCTTGAAATACTTACTTGTTGTCATAAAACAACGAATACTACTTAATACCACAGTTCGATTTCATAAATTGGAATTGAAATTTCGGGAGAATTCTAGGGTTTTACAAATGAATTGAACGGAAAATAAACAATCACAAATACATTAGAGATGAAATTTTCTTTCAGAGCTTTTGTTGAAGATGAAATAGAAATTTCACGAATCGTTTTGAGATTCTTTCATAAGAATCTCGCTTTAAATTTGGCAAAGTCAGCTCGTAGGTAGGTATATAAACACGATTCCTTCTGAGAGACTATTCCACTCTTCATTTTTAGTAAGGAAGTTTCCATGGCAACGATCGTTTCATCTCGAAAAAACTTTCAAACCGGCAAAACCAACATGTTGGTTCTTCAGCGATAAAATTTTTGACGTTTCTCCAACTCATAGATAGCTTCTGAAATGAATATCATAGGGAAAACAAACAAAGTAAACGTTAACCTATGAATTCTAATTTGCCAAATAGCGGAATCTGTGTCAAATGTGACCATATTACTTACAATGTTAGACATTTTCTCGTGAAATAGTAGTAGAAATTTCTCTCTTGTAATATTCAAGTTTGTTGCTTTTCGGAAATTTCGCTCATGACATTTTTTCCAAAATCACTCGCCTAACGGCTCGTGATTTTGATACAAATATCATTCGCGAAATTTCCGAGCAATAAACTTTCATATCACAATCGAGAAATTCTGCCGGCAAAATTCCATCTCTAGTGGTATTACATATGAAAAATTCTTGAAAAGTGTCTTGGAATTTGCTGTGTTCGCTTGAATTGCATTAGCGCGGGCAGAACTAATGAATGGAAAAAACGGCATAATAGTTTCGTAGTTCTAGAGAAGAAATTAAAAAACTATATATCTTATCAGGTTTAAATTTGTTAGTCAACTGCTATTGGTGACTTTGAGGTGTATTCAAAAATAATACTTTGAAGATCGTGTGATTGAAAAGGGCAACAAATCATTTAAAAAATCCCGAAAACTAATCGTCCAGTTCAGTTGGATTTTTTTTGTATCGATGAAATATGAAGAATGAATTTTAAAAAAAGTTATGATTTTGCCATTCGAAGACTTCTTGAAACCAAGCAGCGTCAATTTCTTGAATGGATGACCTCTAGGCTATTACTTGTTTTCATTATACCAATGAGTATTATATTACGATAGATCGGTTTCCTGAATTGGAAGTGAAATTCAAGGAGATTCAAGAGTTCCGCAAATGAATTGAACGATAAATATACAATCATAATATACATCAGATATAATATTTCCTATTAGATGGTTTATTGAAGATATACAGATCAAATTTTATAACACAATTTCCAGTATTTGGTTGGGTTGGATGAAGTGAATAAACAGAATGCACATCATTTTTATATATCAACTAAACAGTTCAGTGTGAGGCAGACAACTTGACAATATAGCAATAATTATGCAAAAGCGTGGGCCGGAATATAATTTCACATTACCACAGATAAAGAGGGAGATCGCCGAGATATCCGAAATAATTCTTATACAGAGAGTGCTGAAGTTCCAAGAATATTTAAGCTGAACAGAGAATTTCGAACAATAACATGGTCTAAATTTTCTGATTTCAAATTGGCCCAGTTCTCCAGAAACAACACGAACTAGGAATATCCCCTATAACATAATTTACTTACCAAAATAAATACCTACATACTTTCTTTTTTCCGTCCTCGGGATATCGGAGTTAGAAGTCCAATTGTGTCCAAAGTGACATTATGATCTCAAATCATTAGACTTTTGATATGGCAATTTATGAAGATTCCTACTTGTTTCATGAAAAAAAAATAATAAGTAGGAAGCATATCCTAATCTAATGGAGATTCAAGTAGCATTTTATGAGATGAAAAACAATATGGAAACTGCAACTGGGAACGAAAGCTCCGACGGGGGATTGAGTTATTCATTACACGGGACACTGATCAACATAAGCTTTTATTTGAAGGAAATAGATTTTATCAAGCCGTCTAGTAAAACAATGAATTAAATCATTCTCACGATCCTTAATTTCATGTACCATGTACCTACTTGCGGTTACTGCATTCATCTTCAGATAAAATAAAATTTCATCTTTTCGGCTCTTGAATCAGAAATGAAAAAGCAAGAATCATTTCAATTTTCTTTCTTATTGACGAGTGAAAAGTAACAGAGCTATCTGCTGTTATGAACCGTTATAAAACTTTAAAATTTAGTTTTTGGTACAAATTGGCGAATGCGCTGGGTTCGAAGGTCGTACTCTGCTAATTCTGTGATGAATGTCGAGTTTCAGATTAACATTTTTAGTCCTATGAATAAATCACTTATGCTACGTATTTATTGCAGTTCAATAATTATCCCAGGCACTTTAGAGAGTTGGCCTGTTCACGGACGACCTTAAGGACGGGAGGACAGCATTGAATTTGACCAAGGATTTGAAGTCATTGAGTCCATCCTAGTCGATTAAGACCATCCAGACTGTTTGAGTCCTCTTCTAATATGGATGGGAAAGGTTTGTTATTCAACATTGTTTCATTGATAAAGCCCTACAAATTTTCAGTAGTAATATCACAAGAGATTGAATTTCTATGATAAGTCTATCGATTTATTTTCAAACGAAAATGAGTTGCTTGGAAACATCACGAGTCCGGAGGACGATGAAATGAGTGGAATATTCAAGACAATATAGAATCACCTCCCATATTATCTTTCAGCCGATAGGTCAAGTTTATTTTCAAATTACTTAATTAATTGAGTCATAATAACTCACGCCTATGAATCGTTCTATCACAAATACATATGGGAAAAATGAAATTGCTCACGAAATTAATGAAAAAAGGTGGATCGATCAGGAACGTTATTTCAAAACGTGAATTTTCGACTTTTCTACGCAATTCGATTCTCGACCACAGAGACCGCTTCTGACAACTGTTCTCAATTTTGAAAATGCAGATCAATTCGAATTTCGCTGAAGAAGTCGTAGATAGAGTAAAGTATTCGATTCGCGGTAATGGCCATAACACATTTGATGAATTACCCGCAAAATTCATCTGCGTATGTTATGAGCTACATTACCGCTCGAATTATTCTATATACTAAACGTAATTCACACTTTTGGATATTGACCACAGTTGAGGCGTGGCCTAAATGGTCAAAAAGTAGGTTCGGAGAAACGGCCTCAGCACGAAAAAGGGGCCGCGGGAGAGAAAAAATGATATAGAAGAAAAAAGAAGAAGGACCGGTGTTCCTAAACTGAACGTACAAACGAAAAGGGGAGATTCCTTAAGTAAGTTTAAGAAAAAAGTTCCATAAACGCAAACGTTTCGTTTTCTATGTACAGAGTGCTGAAGTTTTAATTTTTTCAAGTATTTTTCTCATATTATCTACACATTACAAGATATTCAACTGAAATTTGGCATAGATATTACATTTGAGAGTTATCACCACGTGACATGGCAATTTCGATAGCAGATGTACAAAGTGATATTTTTTCCTCCAGAAATTTTTCTGGTGTGCCAGTGTTAGTTTGAAAAAATGTGAAAAGAAGCTTTGTTGTTACACTAAACTTTATGGTCTCTTGTAGTTTTATCGTAGCTGCCTCCGATTTCGAGAAAAAAATTTTTAAAGATTCTCTCGAATTACTCGGATTTTTCTCAGAATTTCGAGAGAATCGTTCAAAATTTTGTTTTCTCGAAATCGGTGGCAGATACGACAAAACTACAAGAGATCGAAAAGTTTAGTATATCACATATCTTGTGAAGTGAAGATACTATGAGAAAAAAATTTGAAAAAAATTATAAGTTCAACACTTTAAATCTCGAAAACTAGACGCTTGCGACCCCATGTTTATGGGACTTTTTTTCTTAAATTTACTTGGGGAATCTCCCCTTTTCGTTTATACGTTCAATTAAGAACAGCCTGTATACTTTTACTTCCCTACGAAAAAGGTATATTTTCGATAGCACTCCTTTAACATCAAAAAACGTTTGAAAATCCCCATCAATGACGAAATCATCCTAAGCAACAGAAGGCCTCTTCATTTCTGGTACAAAAATCAAGGTAGGGTTCATGACAAACTCCTCAATAGTAATTTAAAATGAAAATCGACGTATTCCAGCATTTCTTTACTAAATAGTAAATAACGAAGATATGAATTTTGTTCTTTGCTCTTTACCCGACTACGCCAGGAGGGGGATAATGTTTTGAGTGTATGTATATGAGCATATGCCTATTTCTTTTTTGCGCTCGAACGGATTGATGGATTTGAAAATATGAGGTGTCATTAGATTCGTATGAATTGTGGTAGTGACAAAGGCTATGTATTTCCAATGAATTTTTCTTCGTTCATTTTTGAAATACAGCTTATGTTATTCGAGTCGAAGAATTTTCCGCTTTTTCGGGATAATTGACAACATAGGCAGCCTCTTAAGGATAGGAGTACATGATAGCTCACAATATCAAATTTTCTTTCGAAAAAGTTTTTTTGATAATATGATCCACGTTCGAAGATGTTTGGACTGACACAGTAATGATATTCCTTGAAAGTATTATGAAAGTGACCTTATAGGCATTCAATTCTGATCAATCGTGTCTTTTACACGATACAATTTGGAGTAATGGTTTCGGAGTTGTATAAGGTTTATTAAAATGAATTTCAATGATTTGGACAACGTTTTCCCCCTGAGGTCCCCTCCTTCTGTTCAATTAATAGTTTATATTATGTCGTGGGGCTATAATGAAAAGAATAGAATAGAACTTTATTAATCCTTCAAGACATATAAACATGTATAGGACAAGTCAATTATGAAAAAAAGAAACAGAAAATATACTATCCCTCGCAAAATGCATCATCACCCAATAGAATTCTCCTACAGTATAATAGTTATTCTTTTCGAAAAAGATTACTTTTTAAAACTTTCTTAAATAGCTTTATATCTAACAGTCTAATACTAATTGGAAGATGATTATACAATAGAATTGCCTGATATACAGGACTTGTTTCATACTTCGAAGTATTATGAAGAGGAACGCTAAGTGTAGTAATATTTCTTGTAACGTAACTGGGAAAGCTGGAAAGCTTCACCACCAAATATTCATTTTCTTTTATGTAGATTAAACTTCTTAGTATGAAAAGAGAAGGTTAAGTGAGTATTTCATTCACCTTGAAAATATTTCTGCAGGTATCCCTTGGTTTCAAGTTAAATATTAAACGTAAAATTCTTTTTTGGATTACAAACTCCCTTTGAGAATCAATAGAATTACCCCACAATATCACATTTAATTCATCAGAAAACTATGGCAGTGTATCCTTCATCCTACCTATATAGCATAAAAAGAGCTGGCTAAAGTGGCTAATCTGTTACAAACAGATTCAAAATGATTGCTCCATCTCAGTGAGCTATCCAAGTATACACTGAAAATTTCACATTATCCTTCGATACAATCTGATGGTTCTTGCATTTGACAATTACAGGTTCACAATCGCTCATTCTATTACTGAAGCGAATGCATTCAGTTTTACCTAGGTTCAGAATTAAAGCATTCGATTTGTTCCAGTCCAAGAACTTCAATATTAGTGAATCACATATTTCAGATAAATCACGCAGGTTTCTGGCTGAGACCGCTACATCAGAAGTATTATCGACAAAAATGATCAAAATTTCAGGATCTATGTAATTAGGTAGATCATTTATAAAAAGCAGAAACAGCAGTGGTCCAAAACCCGAACCCTGAGGGACTCCATAACACAATCCATATTTTTCGGACCAACAAAAAATGTATTGCAAGCAGAGATTTACGAAGCTACTTTCAAAATATATAGTAAAAATATCTAACCCATCACTTCAACATAGATTACAGGAAAGAAGTGTGAAACTCATTCATCTTTCAATGGGAAATGGGTGAGTTTCTAGTGTATATTATTTTGATGATAATAACAAATTGCAAAACATCAAGATGAAAGAACAACAAAGGCACACTAATTCCCCTTCTTTAGAATGATGAAAAATCGCTTAAACAGCTTGTTAACAAAGAAATTCATGAAGAGGAAAATTCTCATAACTTCAATGCCCATTCTTCTCCTCAGATTTTCGGATCAACTTTTAAAATAACAAAGAATTGAAAATCCATTCATTAAGGCAATTTGTACGGGGGCATACATGAGCGAAGTTGAAAATTTTCTGATGGAAAATTGGTTCCACCCCTAGTTGGAAGCCATAGTTGGTGCTCAATTATACATCTTATAATGAAGAGTGAATCATCATCCTCAGGGACTTTTCTCGGAGGGACGGATCCTCTAAAGTTCCAATAAAAAGCAGTTCGAAGGGGATTCCTTTTTGATGCCGATTTTTCCAAGATGGCGGTCTCACCTCATCATCTCCACGTAAAGACGTTCAGTTTATTAAATTTCAGAGGGTTGATCGCCCCTCGGGCGTTATTTCTTTTCGTGTAGGTGGTGTTTTCATTATGAGGGCTTAGCAACCCCTCGGTTCGTTGTGCATATTTTTCGGCGATTTTTTAGGAGAAAGAGACCGTTCGATGAATTTTCAGAACTCAGTTTTAATTAAAAGTTCTTGAGGCACATTGTCAGTTCCATCTGAATATTCAGATAAATAATAACAACGTGATTTTTCTCGTTTCATTCGGAATTGGATTTTTTTTTCGAATATGGTTCCAGGCTGATATTCAAGGATACCGACATTTTGTAATTTGAATTATCAATAATATTTCCCATTTTATTCAGAAAGTAGTTTGTGGGTTTTGACAGTCATATTTATACCGAGAAAAAGAAATCAGTGAAACTTAAGTATGGTCCTCTTCTTTGTAAGACTTCAATGGCCTATTTTTGTACGTAGTTCCACTCGGGCAGAATTTTTTTTACATGAATAATTTCGTAACTTCGTAATGTTCATAGGCAGCGTAGAAGCTCAGAGCGCCTAAACAACGGTAGATGGAAAACAAAATTTCATCGGCCACTATGCAGTTACAGTTATAGGGTCTTTCACGAGGAACCTCACCCATATTTATACGGGAAACTACTGAACGTATTTTCATGAAATTCAGCACTTATGAGTATTTCACGATGCTGATGAAATCTAAAATATTTTCAAGGCATGAGCACCTCCGGTTTTTCTGGAAATGACGTCAACTTCCGTTTTTCAAATTAGAACACCATTTTTTTATGGCAGAAATAGATTCCTTAGAAAATTTCAAGTTATTTTGATGTAACATTTTTCAGTTTTGGTTGGAAAATTCTCTCTGAGCGGGAAAATTCGAAAAAAAAATCGAAAATAGAGCTCCGCTGAAACAAGAATAACTTCGAGGTTTTTGGATGGAAAATTTTCATTTTTGGGATTTTTCAAGATGTAAGATTGATGTATCCACTTTAGGAATCGAAATTGCGATTCATGATAAAGGGGGTGAAAAAATCGCTTTCAAAGTTAGGGATGACAAAATCGTGAAAAATCAATTTTTTCAAATTAGAACCCCATTTTTTTATGGCAGATATTGAATCTACGTTAAAAAATAATGTGAGTGTATGCATCACACCCTTGCCCTAAAATGGATATTTTCTGAGTTATTCACAAAAAACTGTTTTTCGTCTTGAATTTTCAGCTATTTCTTTTCCCTTCACGCCAAAAAGATGAAATTTTCAGGAACTGTTATTTGAACCATGCTGTAGATTTCTCACCCCTTCTTGAAACCGACTTCAAGTTACTATTAGGAGAACCATGGCAAACTCTCGCAGTTATAACTAGAGAAGATGCTCAAAGTTTTGACCGTTAATTTCTAGACATTTATTTATACGTCTCAGGAATGCTTCGTGCGTTGCTCTTCTTATTTCATCGGGAGGAAGAGATCTGCAAAAGTGTTTAAAAACCAAATTGAGTTTCAAAACTATGAATCAAAAAATCTAAACAAACCTGAACGCATTTCTGACTCGTTCTATGCAGTCCTCTTTATCAGTCAGGGGAGTTGAGTAGACAATATTTTTTATCCTACCCCAAACATAATAGTCTAAAGGAGTTAAATCGAGAGAACGTGGTGGCCAAAGATGTGGACCATTGTTCGCCAACCATCGATCTTCAAATAGCCTGTAGAGGATATTTGACACATTGAGTGAATTGTGTGGAGGCGCGCCATCTTGTTGATACCATAAGTCATTATGGTTCTGTACTAGCGGCTCAATTATTTGAGTCAATATGTCAGAATATCTCTCCTAAGGGAGAACATTCTTTAAATAATGCAAACATGTGTAGTGTTCTATCTTACCAGTTAAAGTCCCATCATAAATGTGAACATCGAGAATTGCATTATTTTTGATGGCGCAAAAAATATTGAAACTCCAGGTCTCTTGAAAGTTCCATTGTCTGAAGTGGTGGTTGTTCTCTTCATCCCAATAATGACTGTTATGCCTATTGAAAGAACCATTCTTTGTGAATTTAGATTCATCTGTCCAAACTATACAGTCCAAAAAGTTTTCATTCTCTTGAAATCGAATCATCATAGCTTCGCAAAACTCTGTTCTCCTGACGAAATCAGTTTCCTTCAAATGCTGTACCCTATTGAATTTATATGGGTGCATTTTATGTTTTTTAATATTCTCCAAACACTCGATTGAGATAATCCCAGATCAATCTCGGCATCTCTGAGAGAATTTTGAGGATTCACACGAAAATATGCAAGAACTGTAATTTCGTTGTTCTCATCTTCTACTACACTTTTTTCTCTGTGTATAGTTTTCTTAACGAAAGATCCGACATTTCTCAAGTTTGTCATGGTTCTGTTAATGGTATCTCTCGTTGGTCTGGGTCGGTCAGGAAACCTCTCAATGAACAGTCGAATCGTTCTATCTACAACTTTATTACATTCTCCATGAAGTAGAATGAGATTTAAATAATCTTCATTGGTAAAATTAGGCATATAGTGATCGATTTTATAACTTAATACGAATTATCACCAAATTAATAGTAAACACAAAATGCTACTGAATAAAGAGGAATTTGGCAGATGTAATTAATGATATCTATCATTAAAAAAAAAGAATGTAAAACATGGTAAGTTTTTGCATATGGTTCATAAGAAATTATTTATTTATCACCGGAGAGAAAACCGATGGCCGATTAGTTGAAATAAAGAGGTTTCCGATACAAATTCGAATCCAAATTCGCCATCTATTTAGGAACAACCTGTAACTTTTTTCTCTTGCATATTAGGGTAGTAAAATCTAAAACATGGTTTGAGTAACAGTTCCTGAAAATTTCATCTTTTTGGCGTGAAGGGAAAAGAAATAGCTGAAAATTCAAAACTAAAAACAGTTTTTTGTGAATAACTCAGAAAATATCCACTTTAGCGCAAGGGTGTGATGAATACACTCACAATATTTTTCAACGTAGATTCAATATCTGCCATAAAAAAATGGGGTTCTGATTCGAAAAAATTGATTTTTCACGATTTTGTCATTCCTAACTTTGAAAGCGATTTTTTCACCCCCTGTATCATGAATCGCGATTTCGATTTTTAAAGTGGATACATCAATCTTACATCTTGAAAAATCCCAAAAATGAAAATTTTCCATCCAAAAACCTCGAAGTTATTCTTGTTTCAGCGGAACTCTATTTTCGATTTTTTTTTCGAATTTTCCCGTTCAGAGAGAATTTTCCAACCAAAACTGAAAAATGTTACATCAAAATAACTTGAAATTTTCTAAGGAATCTATTTCTGCAATAAAAAAATGGTGTTCTAATTTGAAAAACGGAAGTTGACGTCATTTCCGGAAAAACCGGAGGTGTTCATGCCTTGAAAATATTTTAGAATTAATCCTCATCGTGAAATATTTATAAGTGCTGAATTTCATGAAAATACGTTCAGTAGTTTCCCGTATAAATATGGGTGAGGTTCCGCGTGAAAGACCCTGTATAGTTATAGGGGTTACAGTCCACTGCGACCTTAAGGTCTATTGTGCCCCCTGACAGAGCCTCCTAACACTATGCAGTTGCAATAATTTATTAATTTATAACTTGTGAATACACGTTTCACTTAGATCTACAGAATGTTCTTCCTTTGGTTCTAATTGTTTTCATAGCTATAGCGCACCATTAGTATCAGCCATATGATGGTATAGTTATTAATGCAATCCCTGGAACATTGAATGCCCAAAAAATTATTTATTTCCATTATACCACGAAATTTTTTCGATCAAATTGGTGGAATAATCATCTTCTCATTTTCGATTTAACGATATTTTCATTAAATTTTTTTTCCTAACCTTCTTGCTATTGCGAAAAGAGATTTGAATCGGAAAAAGTTTTCCACCCTTGTCAAGATGGCTGCAGGACGAAACAGAGGGGGAGAACAAATTGTAATTCTGGACATGGGCGCCCGCAGGGGGGGGCAGGGGGGCCATGGTTCCCCCTGAGATTTTGATGGCCCTAACGTTTTTCAGCACGACACCTCAATATTACCTACTAATCTCTATTTTGGCCCCCCCTGAGAAAAATTTCTGCGGGTTTCTGCGGGCGCCCATGGTTCTGGACCTTCACTGAAAACTCCTGACTTCAAGTCTTGTGAAAATCAGCCATTCCGGAAATATTCTCGCACAAACATACGTTAATACTGATTAATATAATGTGAATGCTTGTTAATGTTCAAATTACGTGCAGATAGGTACCCAACAAACTCGGAAAAAATCCAATTATCCAAAATTTACAGGCAGACACTTCAATGCTATTCATTAAATTAAATTGGGTATTATTTTTAATTGAGATTAGGCTATACCCAAATAGAAAATCTGTAATATATTACAAAAGTTGTACGTAGCAGGAATCGAAAGAATTACTAACTAGCCGTAATAAGTAGTTTCATCGATGCGTAATTGCGTCACAACTATAGTTTTTTATTATACTTCATTTGCGACCACATCAATTGCATTTTGATCATTTAATTGAATTTTTTTACAATAAATTGCATAAATTCTGTGAAGGCGATTTGGTAACTAACTTTGTGATTACTTTTGGTTGTGCAATTGGATACATAGGGTGTACATTGTATAAGACCCTTTTATGGTTTAAATAGACATGAAAAAATGTGAAAAGAGACAAGAAACTGTAATGAATATAGTGCCCTAACAGACAAAACAATTTTTCGTGTAACAACTGCAAAATGTGTTACAAAATAATATGAAAATTTCAGACTGATAACTAAAAATTCATTGTGAATTTTCACTGTCATATCCAATATACTCAGGATATTCCTAAATTGGAGTTACAAACAAAAAAGGGAGATTTCTTGCATAATTTTTATAAAAAAGAAGATACAGTTTGAATTTTTTCAAATATTTTTCCATAGTATTATTTACATTTCACAAGTTATTCAACTGAAATATGTCAGAGATATTACAATTTTGGGAACACAATGAGATATACCAATTTCGATTGCAAATCTATAGAGTGATATTTTTTTCTGGAACACTTTCCCCTGTTTTACTATGTTCATACTCACACAAAGTTTCAGGGGAACCTATCGCATTTCAATGAAAGCGTTTTTATAGGATATAAGGAATAAGAATAAGAAGTTTTTTCTTGCAGATATGTGAATAAATAAACTGAAGACGGCCATCTTTTATCATTTCAGGATATTTTATTTGGATACTGATGAAACTCATAGCCGAAATCGCCTTTTTTCTGGAACGTTCCCCAACTATCAAAAAGCTAAGTTTTTTCCTTATTTGCCGACTGAAATTTGATGAGAAATAGGAAGGTACTTGCAGGAAAATACTGTCCATGGTATTCTCACTATTCTCGTTTTGTTTTTATGAATAACTTTATAGTATTTTTTGTTGGAACTACCTTGTGTGGTGAGAATTTCTTAGAGTTACAACAACCCTTTCTTGTTTCGACCTTTTTTGCATTTGAAATTGATATTCACCCTTTTCTTTTTAATTAAACCGGTTTGTTTGTCTTTTCTCTTCGCTTCGAAGCCAAAAGGGAATGACGATGAGGAAGAGAAACAAAGCTTAAAATTATTTAATCAGTATCATTTTCATATTGGATCAAAAGACTGATTTCAAAAATAGTAGTTCATTTTTCTGGATGAGGTTTGTGAGAGCACGTCCCATATCATTTTGTCATGTTATCTGAATTCTCGAAATCTTCAGCTAGAAACATGAATTTTTTGGTGTAATTTATTAAGATCTCAGATCTCCCCTTCTTTTCTTAGAACATATTTTGGAGCTGGCAAATCATCAAAACTGCAGCTACGTGTCTACCGAAAATACTCACTGGATGCAATTCCCTCAAAAGGTTAATGTTTGGGTAGGAAAAGATGTCATATACAGGACTCTTTTTCATTGAGGACAATTTGAATGGCGACAATTTATTTGCACTGCTTCAAAATCATGTCGTTCCACCTTCGAATAACACCTGCGATTAGGTCGCTCTTGAATAATGTTGAAATAAATTGTATTCGAAGTTAGGTTGTTGCCAAGGCGTTAGTGGCGGGAACATACTTCAATAACAATGATACTTTTTTTGTCGCATTCTGTATTACAATTTAGTTCCTGATATTGAACCAAATTCCGCTAATCATTTAATTTTTTTTTTCATTTTGATTTTTTTTTAATGATCGTTTCTCGGCAACTAGGCCATTGACACAGTACAATATTCTATTTTCACATTACCGATGAAGACACAAAATATGGATATTAACACAAAGAGGAATATACTATAGATGTATTGCCATGAACATAAAAATGATAACATTTCTTATTTCTGAATAGGGAATGAAGCAACCTATCAAACGATGTATTACAAGCCCATAATTCGTATTTGAGATATTGGGGTTTTAACTATATTTAGATGGGGTTGAAGGTGGGGTTCTCAATGTTTACGAAGAAAAATGATAATTTCAAATTCGAATTTGAAATGTTTCGGGATTTTCCCTTGGCTTTTCCACTCAAATGAGCTCCCAAAACCACCTGACTTTACGACGACAGTGCTTATTATGACCAATTTTATCTTCATGCCAATTTATTGGGAGGATTTTTTGTCGATAATTCATTTTATATGGTTCAAATCAACATATTAGGACAAAATTCTGCATGAAGCCTGAATAGGTATGCCATTATTCATCTAATTGATAAATTTCATCCCGAAATAGACAGGATAACAAAATTCCGAACGTTCATATTTACTGAATCCTTGTGCGAATTTTGCCCATCACGGACGGACGAACTGAATTGAATTGGACCACGAATTCTTGATCAGTGATTTCCGCCTCAAAATTTGAAAAATACAGATATCTGGACGGAATGTTATCTCATGAATAGGTATCGGGTTTTTTTAGGGTGATAGAACTTTGAAGATTTTACACATTGTGGTCAGATGGTTAATAGGTTTCTCATTTGATAATTGAACTACATTCCCTAAATAAGTAATTTTTTCTGTAAATACTGAACGCAGGAAGCCATTGAAAAAATCGGAAATCTGAAGAAATTAGAATAATTTTTTGTTTCGGGTTGAGTTGAGTTGAGCAGTTGTGCATTACTGGACTCCGCTTTTTTTGGCAAGCATAAATTATTGTACCTATATAAAAAACTTTCTTGTGTAATCATTATTGTGAAAATGAAGTCATTTTTATTATTATTATTTAAATTAAGATTGAAGCCATTTTTTTTATTCGACAGATAATTTCATAATATGCATATGTTTGGAAAATAATTTTCGGTATATGTCTGCCAAGATTAGCTTCGAGTGACTTCATTCGAACAGGCCAATTTTGGACCACTTTTTCGAGAATTTCAGGCCTTATTTCAGCAATAACATGATTTATGTTGGCTTCCAAAGCATCTATTGCTTCTGGTTTATCAGTATTAACCAATAAGTTATGTCGCATGATTCTAGAAATTATGTTATCAACGAATCTGTTTCCAATAAATCAATTGTTTCGGTAGAAGCATGAGGTCAAGCATTATCTTGTTGTAACCAAAACACTTCTGGGTCGATACCATTCAAATTTTGAAACAAATAATCATTGATGGTCGATCTGCACCATTCACTGTAACATTAGATCTATCATCATTTTCAAATAAATATGGACCGATGATGCCTCCAGCGGGTATAGAGCACCCCATACATTGAATTTTTCAGGATGCAATTGTTTTCACTCCAAATACGGCCAAATTGCTTTTTTACGTAGCCGTTCAACCGTTAATAAGCTTCATCCCTAAACTTAATTTTTCGATAATAAAGTAGATCAACTTCGAACTGTTCTAGGGCCCAATCAGTAAATAGCCTTGTTATGGTCAAGAGCAAAAACGCAAAATTTTCCAAGTGGTGGGTGCACAGAGTCCAACTTGTTGTGAACGTCGACGAATAGACAAATCTGGATCTTCATTAACATTATCCCTTACAGCAGCGATATTTTCTTCTATACCTACAGTTCTTTGTCTTGTTGTTACATCGAGTAGAGAAAATGTTGTGCGAAAGGACGAATGAGCTGCTCTGATGGACGATTATGTAAACCATAAACTTCACGAAGTGCTCTATAAGTTTGTCGAATAGAACACATAAATTTCAACAATTTCTAAACGTTGTTGCGGCGTGAGTCTTTCCATGACTATTCCACTCATTTCAAAAACTGACCAATCACAGTCCAAAGACAGCTCGTATTTTCGCGATAATACCAACTGTCTCTGAATTATGATTGGTCTGACAACTTCAGTGTTTTCAACGATTGAACTACAGAATAATCTGTGATTGAACTATGGATACGAATGGTTTGACAACTGATAAATATAAATTGTAGACGTCAACATAAGTTTCTTCTTGCTTTTCTCAAATATGGAGTTTCTGAACTTTTATTCTGTTCGTGAAATAGTCTTATAAAATTTCACTCGAGATTGAATTCACCTCATAAGTCTATCTTTTATTTCCAAACTCGTCCTCCGGACTCGTGATGTTTCCAAGCAACTCATTTTCGTTTGAAAATAAATCGATAGACTTATCACGGAAATTCAATATCTTGTGATATTACTACTGATAATTTGTCATTGCTTACTAAACAGAAATATCAAAACAACATGGCTTCAACCTTCTGTCGAATCATAGTTATTCCTGTCGAAAATTCTATCGCTCTAAGAAAAACACCCGATATAATATGTATTGTTTATCCCGATTACTCCTAGGTCTCCTGGGGAGACCCCTCTGAAACTACAAGCTTTGAAGATGGTAATTTGTGCCGAGTTCGGAGTAAGCAGTTGTGTTCTGTGAAGGCTTTGGTACTGTGTCCTTATGCCACCTTAGGCACAGCACTGTTAATTTTTGACCCAACAGTGGAATGGTGGCCACTGCCGAGACTAGAAATTTTCTTTCCTAGGGATTGAACTTAGGACTTGTCGGGTCCTAATCCAATGCTCTACCACTGAGCAAAGGGCACTCATATATACCTACTGCATGATAGCTTTTCTTGCAAATTCACCATCTTCGGATTGTTTATCTGTCTTTACCCCAGAAATTGAGGGAACACAAAATGAAGATAATCAACTTTCTTTTTAGTCTAAGGATAATGTTCAAATTATATGCATGAGTGGCATATTAGAGGAAAAATCTCAGAACGTAAATTCACTAATGAAGAAATTGAAAATATAACGATTTTTGTATTATTGAGAAATGTCCAAAGCGCTAACTCTGATTTAAATAATATTCGTTTATGACCAAGGCGTGTACCTACCTACATTAATGAAAAATGTAAAAATTACCTGAAAATCTACAAATGAAAAACAAGTGATGTTAAAATGTTAAATAATCCGAATTCCATTTCTGGACATAACTTTTTCGATGTATCCGAATGTTTTAGTAAAAATATATACACCGACAACATACCATTTAAATATATCATGATCTTACTTCAAAATATTCATCATATATGTATCATGAAAATGGAGTTTCAATGGTAATGACAGTTAAGCCAAAACTGTTTTTTACATCACTAATAACCAACAATCTCGCACCTGGATGCTGAATGAATGTTGACATTAACCCCATCAACTGACCTTCGCCATCTGCAACGAAATAATAGACCACTGATTCCTCAAAAGAATGTTTGTGGATATAACTAGCCCTCGCATACATTTTTCTCGTTTCACGAGCCCAAAGGTGCGTGGCTTGATAAAACACAAGGGGAAACGCTTTCAGTGACCTCACAAAAACTTCTGCATATAATCCTTTCCCATTTTTATTTTAGTTAATCTCGGCATTCATACCCGACAAAAGTGGACCGCAATTTGCGTACAGGAAACAATAAATACTTCCCTTTTATTCACTGACCGTCCCATCGAAAGGGTCGAGCTAGGGTCATTTTCCATCCTGATATATGAACATTAGAATGTATGCGACCGCTCGCAGACCTAACCCTTTGAATCGTCCTGGTAGGATTCTTTTATTACGTCCTTTGTTTTCGACGGCATATGTTTAGGCCTATAGAAACGGGGACAAGGTCCAGGCAACGGTGGACAAGAAGGATGCTTACGTTTGGAGTTGCGATTCAGTCGTTTGAAATTATCCAAACAATATTTACCATGATTTGATTCATTGCGAGTCTTAGTGCTTTTCGAGTGGCTTTGTGAACGGTTAATGGGACATCAATTGTGCGAATTTCAATGTGTGAAAACTGATCTTCAATTAGAAGTGCGAAGTGAACATTTGTTATGAAACGAAGATACAATTTTAGTTTTCCGTCAGAATCATTTCAACCGTGGATATGACTTCTTTTTAATAAACATACCCATGTATGAAATATATAATAATCTACTATTGATTTCTGAGATCAAGTTCGAACAAAATCCATTTCAAAAAATCGAATCCGTTTCTATTTCATGCCTATGTCACAAAATGCAGGGATAAAAGTGACGAAACTCTTCATGGAAATAAAAAATAATAATAATAATACAACGAAGACGATATCGTCCTAAGACTAGTCCAATTTCTTCAATAATAATAATAAAATCACTACTTCGAATTTGATTTCTTATACTCAATATGGCAGAAAGGAATGTAATGAATTTTGAACCATAAGTTCATCTAAGACCATCAAAAATGAATTTACGAATCTATACTTACATCTACATAATTTTTGTTTTTTTTATGAATAGTTTATATCCTTTCGAATGAATAACAAATCTCATTTTAGATATAAGAGTGATCATGAGTTGAGTTTGGATCAAGATGTAAAATTATTGTCAATTTGACATTTTTTTCGTTAGAAGATTCAAGATTTCAGTCGATGGAAATATTTGAAATCAAATATGTAATCTGTTGCATGCAGACGTTTACTATACATGTTCTAGTAATGAAATTAATGGATACGTATGATTAAAAATATTTATATTTAAAAGGTGATTCGCAAATGTATGACGGTAGATTTTTGCCAAAATTCACTTTTCCAACTGTGACGTCAGGGAGGCATATTTTTGAAACGTTCTTTTCGATTTGTATTTCGAAGAGAAAATATTGCACAGTAAACATTTTTTATATAGGGTGTATCACAGAGAGAAACATTAGACATAATTATTTTTTTTTTAGGATAAATTCGAAACCCTATATTTATCGATTGATTTTTGGGAAAAGTAATACCACAAACATATGCGTGTCTCCAATCTCCAAAATATTCAAGGTAGTTTATTCATAGGAAGGTATTCTATTTTGGGAAAAATGCAAAAATATACCTATGTATATTGATTTTCATAACATCTTTAGAGGTATGAATTCTAAATCCGATACCATGACCTGTTCTCGAGATACAGGGCCTTAAAGTGGAGAATTACAGATTTTATCAGTTTTTTGTTCGAATTGAAAAGCCGGAATGAATTTATGTTGCGCCTATGAGTTCAGTATGAGTTTCGGTCAGATGTTCATGGAAAGGTTCAGCTTAAAATATTTACTGTTAAAGGGTTATTCACGAATAAATCACAATAGCTTTTGCAAACACTGAATAATTCTACAGTTCCGCCACACAGAAATTATTCCTTGAAGTTAATACTTAGTCGTTCACAATTTGCAGTCTGAAATACATCATTAGGATTACTTTTCATACAGGGTGAGCCAACAAGCCAACCACACCAAAAATATTTATTCTTTGAAATAATTGAAACGAGAACTTTTGAGTGAATCTTGAGTAACTGTATAACATCACATCAGGTATGCATCACCGTGAGAATTTTAAATATACAAGGTGATTTAGGAATGATCACCTACCAAAAATATACATCTTCCTCCGATATAAGTAATCGAAAAGCTTTTATTCACGTGGCAACAAAGATAATAAGAAGTTTTTTTATTCATTCAACACTTATAAACATAATAATTTAACATTTGTACATTTTGTACATCTGATTGAAACTAATGTTAATCTCATAGGCGCAAAATGAAATCAATCCGGCTTTTCAATTTGAAAAAAACTGAGAAGCTCACTAATTCTCCACTTCAGAAACTCTCCAACACTGGCCATTGTTTCGGATTTAGAATTCATACCTCTGAAGATGTTATGAAAATCAATATGTAGATGGTGAGAAAATAGTTATATTTGACCGAGGAAATTTTTGAATGCAGGTTGTTCATGTTTTTTGTAATGTTCCCAAAATAGAACACTTTCCTATGAATAAACCATCTTGAATATTTTGGAGATTAGAGATACGCATATGTTTGTGATTTACTTTTTCCAAAAATCAGTCCATAAATACAGGGTTTCGAATTAATAAAAAAAAAATTATTATATCTAGTATAGATGTATAGAATATGTGCAATATTTTCTCGTCAAAATACTTTATCGAAGAGAACGTTTCAAAAATGCTCCCTGACGTTACAGTAGAAAAATAGATTTTGGCAAAAAAAACAACAGACATTCGTGAATCACCTTTTAAATATAAATATTTTAAATCATACGCATCCACTAATTTCATTACTAGAACATATGGTAAGCGTCTGTCTGTAACAGAAATCCAATAAAGCTTTTAATAAATAAAAAATAAATCCAAAAATCTGGTCAATTTTCAACTTCAACCCCGTATTTAGAAAACTAACCATAGGATTGGCTTGGGCCCATTGACACTTTCGGTTACTGAGTCGGGTAAAAGAACATACCAAACTTTCAGAAAATTTGAGCGGTTGCAACTTTACGTAAGAAAAGTGCGGAGTCCTTTCATATTCGAAAAATTAATCGCGGCTAAATGATCTAGCCCTTTTAAATGGAACTCCTGTTACACAACCAGTCTTTTGAACCACTGAGTCATTTCCCAGCAATCGTTTAGAAATAAAAAATATGAAAATGATACTGATCAAAAAAATTAATCTCAGTTTCTCTTTCTCATCGCAAGTCTCTATCAGCCCAGGAACGAAGACAAAGGAGAAACAAACTGGTTTCTTTATGAAGATAAGGGTGAATAATTAAAGAAACACTGGATCGTACAATCAAATGCAAAAAAAGGCCGCAACAAGGAAGGGTTATTGTCACGCAAGAAAGCTCCAACCAAAAATGCAATTAGGTAATTCTGAATCTGAACAAACGAAGCCGAGTACACCATGGACAATATTTCGTACAAGTACATAGAATATCTAATTTTCATCGAATTTAAATCAGTAACCAAATCTTCACGAAATTGATCAAAAATAATTTGCTAATGCATCTTCCTATTGGAAAAATGAATAGTGATAATTGACAACTAGGTTTTTAAGTTTAAACTGCGAAGTTATTTTTCATTATTTTTAGCGACCATAGTCAACAAGATTACAAGAATTTTTCCAATCACAAGAAATTTACAATGAGTTGGCGAATTGTTTTTCATCATAAAATTCCACTTTTCTCAAAAACGGTTCACTTTAAAGGGGTGCACCAAAAGTACCTTCTTTATGTAAAACAATTTGGTGTGCAAATGCAAATTTGTCCATTGGTGTAAGAGTTGGGGGGTAAAAGCTTCGTGCAAATTCAATATCTCCCCACTGGCACGTTTAATGAAACTGAATGAAGTGTAAGTAAGTAGCTATTAAAAGTGACAATTTGTATTGTGTGTACAAAAACTCAATTCTGTAATTCAAACGGTTCCTAAAAAATTCTGTATCTCTGAAACGAAGACCTGGAGGATAAAATGGAAGAGAAAAAAATGTTAATTTTTATGAGAAATCTACAGTTTAGGAACATCCAGTTTAGTCTTCACAGCGGCCTCTCGTCGTGGATCTTCAGAGGATTTCTATTTATCTAAACTTGAAACTTTTGCTTATCTACCTAAACTAAACTACCATTCTGATTAAATAGTTATTTGTATAATAAGAGCAAAAAGTGTATTTTGGTGGCAAAAAGCAAGAAGTAAGATCGTATGATATCAGCCATATGCAATTTTGTGATGCAGATAAGGCAGGTACTGAAAGATTTCAGAAAACATGTGGAGGATGGGCTGCTCGTTGAGTCAGAAATACAGAAGTCGATTTTAGATTAGGCTGTGTCGTCAAACTTTTCGAAAATGTCCAACAAACTGTTTGCGTGAATCATCATTAGACTTTATCGTTATATCAATCTTGCTGCTGTTATGTTTTGTCCCAGGTTTTTTTTGTAAGTTGGATATTTTCGATGAAACTTGTTTAAATTTTATTAAAGAATAATACATAATGCTGAAGATTCACCTGTTCTTCAAGTTCTTTGAGGTTCGATTTTGCTTCCCTTTCATGCAGGTAAAATCAAAACCCAAATCAATTATTATTTTCGATGCCTCATAAAGAAAGAACAACAGCAAATTGATGACGATATATTTTGTATTTTTATTTGTTTATATGATGATTATTCGCAAAATTATTTTTGGTTGATATAATCTTATGCTTGCAAGGAGTTCCAGTTTAACTTGGAAAAAACCTTCTTTATCATTCGTGTACCATTCGTTGAAATTCCACAGATTAATCAATATCATGATGAGCTCAGATCCAAACACTAATCATGAAAATCAAGGATGTTAAAAATTCCCCCTTAAAAAGGGAAGAAAACCTACAGGCAACGAACTTCTCCCCAGATTTCCATTTCCTCAACGTTACGTGTTGTCAGGGTTACAAATAGATTTTTCTGCCATCTTTACTTAGTCACTCTTCCATACCAAGCAAATATATTGGGGGCGGCCCTAATAAGTCTCCAGCACTGAGCACCCCAGGATATAACCCTCCACCCCCTATCCACAGAGGGGTCGTTCGTTCAATGGGGAGATATATTTTTCGGATAATAAATAAGTTACGAATTAAACGAGGAATAAGACGGTCGACGATTAAATTTAATTTATTGGAACATTTGTATTTGCTGGGTAGCACGAGTTTTATCCTTCAATCCATTTGTCATTTTTACGGGGTCGTCTTCATTAGGCGCTTCTTATGGAGGTGATGAAGCGATATAATTGGGATATTTCTTCATGGCGACGCCAGAACTACTTAAATCCTCGTTTATGATCGAGACAGTTTAAGAACTTTCTCGTTCGGAAAATGTTAATTGGCTTCAAATTTTTCAATTCCAGAAATCAACCAAGTGAATGATCGAATTTGGAGTAAATCATTAGAAGTTTTTTGCAGTTTTATTCACCCATCCTATAGATAGGGTCACCTGAAGCATTGACATGAGAATTTTCAACGGTCGTCAAGTTCCTACTCCCCTGAAGAACTATCCAGTTTCTCGTAAAAAACTGGTGCCTTACGGTTTTCGCTAGTATTTCCGCAATCCTGACTAATAGTTTGGTTTGGAGTTAGGTGATGAATGCTTCCAACACATTATCCTGAACTACGTTACTTCAATACAGGGTGGTAAAAAATACAGTCTTTTCGTTCGCTTGATAAAGTGACTGAAAGTTGTTTATTTCAATTCAGAAAGCTGATGAAATTTGCTTTCATTCGATGTATGTATGTCATGCCTATTATACCTAACTCGTCGAATTTCGGACTTATGAGCATTTATTTGTCAAAATGTCCCTTCACAATGGTATTTCCATTCGGTATTTGGTAGGCAGGCCATGATTACTATTTGATAATCGATAATACCTTGTGACATTCTCCTAATAATAAAGGCACCAAGCAAGGCCGGATATAGCTCTTTTTCATGGGAGGGGTAATAACGATCATGGCGGGGGTAATGACGATTGCAAACCATTAAATCAGGTAAAAATGTATGAAATAGGTATCTTAAGTGCACCACCTCTTTCTCAGGTCTTCGATACTCATGCGGGGGGGGGGTCCGCCCTTGGCACCAAGAAACTTGAAAGTCAAACTATTTATATGAATTTTTATTAAAAAGTAGAACAATTATGTCGAATATTTCAAAGTATGTCCGAATCGCTGGCCGTTCACTTCCAAGCACTTCAAAATGCGGCTGTTGACTGCTTTCGTCGTGGCAGATCGTATTTCTTTGAAATCCAAATCTTCAAATGCTTGGATAATCCTTTTCAAAAATTCATCTCTCGAATGCACAGATGTTTTGTAAACTTTATTTTCAAAAATCCCCACAGATAAAAATCTAATGGACGAAGATCGGGTAATTTTGCTGGCCAATTCCATGGTCCCAAACGCCGTATCCACCGATCAACAAAAAGCCTCTTCAGTTAATAATTAATAATAATAAACAAATTCATGAGCACTTAGTATGAATAGTTTTCTTCCATCGTTTCGAGGGTATTTGCAATTTCTGTAATGACAAAAATGTCGTGGTCTCTTTATTATTAGAAAGATGTCACAAGTTACTATCAATTATCAAATAGTAATCATGGCCTGCCTACCAAATACCGAATGGGAATACCAATCTGAAGGGACATTCTGACAAATAAATGCTCATAAGTCCGAAATTTGAATAGGTAGGTATAGGCATGATATACATAGAATGAAAGCAAATTTCATCAGCTTTCTGAATTTCTATTAATATACTGGGCGTTCCAGTTGAAATAAACAACTTTCTTTCACTTTTTCAAGCAAACGAAAAGACTATATTTTTACCACTCTGTATTGTAGTAACGTAGAACAGGCTGATGTGTTGGAAATGTTCAGGTATCATCTAACTCCAAACCAAATTTCAATGCCATAGTGTCTCTCAACCCCAAGTTATCAGCATTTTAGAGGTCATGATTTTCGGTGAAAAAAATTGAAATTAATTTATATTTCGAAAACGGCAACAGATAGGTATAGGGAAATGTTGAGGAAAGTTGTCGAGAAGTTGTTGGAGATTCCAAAAATAAAATAATATACCAGATGTTCCATTTGAAAAAGCAAAGTTGTACTACTTTCTATTGGAAGTGGCAACACAGCATTGACGAGAATATTTTAGTTGGGTAGAGAACGTCCGATGATGCACTCATGCAAATTTTCAAACCGATCCGATATCTGGTTAACAAGAAACGTCTAATGTGCCATCCACCGTGAATCACCCTGTATATTATATTGCATTATTTGAACTGAAACTGACTCCTATTATGTTGCCTGTTTTGATAAATAGAACTCATTTTTTCGTTAACACCACTGTTCAATGTAATTTAAGAGATTGAAATAAACGAATTATTAAAGAAAAAAACAAAAGCCCGACTGCAAATACATTTAACTGAAAAGAAAAAACAAATCCTTCACTAAATCAATAGAATGTATAGCGGTTGATAGTATTTAGTTCAGTATAAATATGTCATAAATGCTAAGGACTGAACGAGAATAAATTCGCTATCACAAAAACGCCTATATCTCTTGAACCAATTGAGAAAAAATCAAAATTTGATCATATTTAGCTTTGTTATGAACGTCAGAAACATGTGGAGCATTTACTTCATAGATATTCCAATTCTCTGTCGCAAAATGTCAAGCGAAGTGAAAACACGAGAATTTATAGTGAAACTTTTTCAAAATAATCAAAAATGGAGCTTCAAAAGAATCGCAAAAGAGGCTCGCGTTCGTCCGGAAACGGTATCAAGAGGGGTTTCATAGCCCAAAAAAAGTGAAGAAAGCCATCAGCCTTTTTCAGAAGAATCCTAACCTTTCAGGACGGAAAGTGGCCCAAATAGTGGGTTGTTCGCAGTCAACCGTTCAGAAAATCAAGTCGAGTTGTGGGCTTAGAACATACAAAGTGCAGAAAGTGCCAGACAGGAACGCTGTGAAGAGCGAAATCAAGAGCAAAGAAATTAAAAAAAGATTTCTGGAAAAAAAATTTCTGTTGCGTGATGGACGACGAAACCCTATGTCTTGGCAACTTCCTGGTCAGGAATTTTATACTGCAGATTCTCGTGGAAATGTTGACGAACAATTTCGCGTGAAGAAACAAGCAAAGTTTCCTAAAAAATTCCTGGTTTTGCAAGCAATTTGCACTTGTAGGAAAAGGAGCAAATTTTTCGTTGGCCAAGGCTCTGTTGATTCGAAGATATACATCGAGGAATGTTTGAAGAAGCGACTTTTACCATATTAACGTGAGCACGATGTGTCAACAATCTTTTGGCCAGATTTAGCTTCATGCCACTACAGCAAGGCCACCAAGAAATGGTACGAAGCTAATGAGGTGGTTTTTGTCCCCAAAGAGGCCAATCCAGAACTCAGGTCAATCGAAAGATATTGGGCCCTGGTAAAAAGAGAATTGAAGAAGACTGAGAAATCAACGAAAACATTAGCGGAATTCAAGCAAAAGTGGAAGACAGCATCCCAGAACACTATAAGAAGCATGATGGGAAGAATTCCAGAAAAAATCCATGAATTTTGTAAAAAATAGTTTTGGTTTTTTTATTGTAAAAACAGTTTTCATTAACATTAGAAGATGATTCGAAAATGAGTTTGATTTTCGAAATCGGTCCAGTGGTTCAAAAGATAAAAGCGATATAAGCTCCTTCAGTCCTTATAATATATTGCAGGCGTGAACCATTGAAATGGAGAAAAAAGATCATCTGACAGTGAATACAGAAATTCGGATGGAAAATTATACCTTCTTACAAAATCTGAAATACTTATCACAAAATGTTGGTTCTTTGGCAAGATCGCTTGTTGTTTCACAAGGTTCAGTTTCCTGAGCTTGGTGATTTTTTTTTTCGATTACCTAATGAATTGACAAATCTTTAAACGTTATGTTTATGCAGCTAGTCACAATTGTCAGAAGAAAGTAGAGAAACTTTGACCGTGTTTTGATCTACAATGAGAAGTTTCAAATTATACTGAACAGAAAAAATCTTTCATCTACTTCACCACAACACAATCATATTTGTAAAATAAACCAGTTAAGATATCACTCAAACATCGACCAAACTTGTCCTACCCTATCTTGAGGTGATAAAAAGTTTGGTTCCCAAGGATAAAAAATGTTTGAACAAGGTCCCATGAAGTTCTCACCTCTCTAAGATGTATATGATTAGGAAAACAAGTTTACTTTGCTCATTATAAAAAGTATTTGGATATACTCCCTTTGGCCAGCGAAATTCTGTAACAGGTATCCTGGAGCTCAGAAATTGAACTCGGTCTGACATGGAAGAAGAATTCATTGAATAATTTCTTCTTTCTTTCGTGTCATCGAAACCAACTTCGAGTTTGGTTTTCACCCAACTTCAATTAAACATGACTATGATATTCAAAAGTGATTTATGTGTCCTAAACTCATATACAGCTGTTCATAAATTGGAGTTACAAATTAAGAGGCGCGATTTCTTAATCAAGAAACATTTTCAGAATAGATTTTGATTTGATCGGTCGAAACTGATACTCAAACCGTGAGTTCATCCGAATATTCCAGAGACTAAATTTATTTGGAAATTTCTCCTGAGACTCAGAAAGAATTGTTCAACTTCTTCACTGCGGATCAAGAAGTTTATAGATGGATTAATATTTTTCAAACGATCAGTGGCTCCTCACAAAAAGCTTCTGGGCGGAAAAATGTGACATTGCTCCAAAAAAATATCACCCTATGGTGCAAAATTTAAACTGAAAATCTTGGGAAAAAGCAGATGCTATTCTTAGTATCATTGAAGTAATCAGCCCACTTTGTAAGGAACTCCAATTGAGGATCACACTGTATAAGTGGCACCAGGCGTTATTTTTATTTTTGTGAAGGAAAGAGTGTGTATGAAAGAGCTGATGTGCTTTTTTCTAACTTATTACTGACAATCTATGATAATTAAATTACGCTCTTTACTTGCCATCACAGTATAGCTCTCACTCGCATAAATATGACAGTTTCACGAGAACAAATGACGTCGCTGGATGAAAATTGGGAAGCAAAAATGTCACTTTTTTGCGTTTGCTTCTATATTTTTAAATAGAAGAGTGTTGTATGAACTGATTAAAATAATAAAATAAATATGTTGTATTGTTAAGCCTCTGTTCGCCTTTTATTTGCTGAAATAATATTTCTCGGTGAAATTACTTTAATTTCAAAATGTATTTTCAAACACGCATGATATGTACTTACATCAGCTCTTTGAAGTTTGAATACATCCCTGAATTTTAATGACATGTCAGCCTACACAAACAAGTTGTTGAATCAAAACAACACATTGTCTGAACATTTAGTAGAGCCATCAAAATCACCAGAACAAATTTATTTTCTCTGAAATCGTAAAAGGCATTTTCTAAATGAGGAACTAAAAATAATTTGAAATTTAACACTTAGAGCATCATATATAATCGCAGTTACTCCTGAGAAAAATCGAGGAATAAAAAACCAAATCAGACTAAGAAAACTAAGATTTATGGTGATGTGATTGTTGTAATGTAAAATAGATAAAATCATGTGAGTTTAAGTTCAATTTGAGTTTATCAACAGAATTTCATTATTTGATGACTTTCTTGTCTGTATGAAGTTTGGATCGGTATCGGTATTATCATTTTTATAATTGTCATTGCAAAGCAGAAACTACTAGATATTAAGGATTATTTCATTCAGACATGGCTCCGCCAATGAAAAGTCACGAATTCAGTCACACGATATGCAATATTATCGGCTATTTAGGTAAACAAAGAAATATCAGCGGATATTTAAAGTGTCAAAATTTGGCATAACAATCTTTCAGAATTGAAAATGTACGGAGTGTCCCGACTTCAAAACTTGGTTGGGATAGCAATTTTTTTGCAAAATAATTATAAATAACCGACCTCTCGGTCTAAAATACAAAAGACCGCGGATTCGAACGTTCGGAGCGTGTTCATGAAATAATCTTCCTGAATATCACTCGACTTTGACAAAAAGCGACTATTATTTTCTTCAATTCATCTCGAGCAACTTGTATTTCGACAATTCAATTCGACCATATGAACATTAATAATCAAAGAATAACTGTTATTCAGATTATTAATGTTCATATGGTCTCATTAAATTGTCGAAATACAAGACGCTCTCGATAGAATTAGGTCAAACATAATAGTCGGCTATTTGTCATAGTCGGGATATTACCTCCGATAATTTGAAGCGTGCTGCTGCAAAGTGAATGGATTGGAAAAATTGTAATAGATATCAAGACAGAAACAAAACTTAACGAATGGATCTATTCAATATATGAAGAATTTTGTCAATATTGAAACTTTCAATATTTGTGAACAATGAAGGAGTAAAATATGTAATATTGAAAATGTAACTATTCCTATTATTCTGCTTCAACAACCACTGTTGTTATTTTCTCATCTGGGCAGAACTCGTCATGTTCATAATTAAAGGCTTTATGTCAGCAATATCATTCAATATCAATATCATTCAATAACATTCCATATATTTTGACTTCTCTTATTTTTTTCTACTTGCACTTGCTGTATAGGCTTTTCATTTATTAGCTGTACATTCTCCAAGAGCCTCATTCCAAGGTTTTTTCAATTACGCAATTGTTTGTCAAATTTGTTTGAATATTAATGAAACAAAACATCAGTGTTATTTCCAACACCAACCTGAATTCTGTAACTCGAAATATTACTGAATGGGTTATTACCAACATAATTTCGGATATGGAATTTTCATTATATCGTGTTCCAAGTGCCTCGATTGAAGAAAAGATATCTCCCAACATTTTATATTTTACTACAGATTGAATTAGTATTTGCATTCAAAAGAAATACCTTTCAACAGCAATCCTCGGATGGAAAACAACCTTCCTAGCAGGTAGCAACGACATACGCCGGATTTCCATAATAATAGCACTTGCAGTCATGTCGAATTTATTCAATACTGTACCTATACTCCAGTAACACTGTTATTTTCATTGGAATTTTCTGGGGCAAACCAACTATACAGGGTGTATCTCAGTATCTGAATAACACCGAAAAAATGAAAGGAGAAAAATTGAAGAGGGTATAAAAATTTTTGGAAAACTTCCCCCGGAAAAGTTACACCCCTCCGAAGATCAACAAAAAAAAATGTTTTTCTTTTTTATTTTCCCTGGATATTATAGCTTAGGACACGAAACTTGGTAATTATCATTTGACAATGAAATTACACATGTTGGAATTTTTTCAACCCTGAAATATGCTCAGAAAGGGTTGAAATATGCCCAGAAAGGGTTGAAATAGTAACCCTCTAACCTCTAAGATATTTGTTCTCACACCATTTTTGGTGGAAATTTTTCATTAAGGAAATCATGGCTGAAAAGCCCAACTAATACACTAACTTTTTTATTTCTACAAGTTTCGTCGAAAAACCAAGGATTTACGAGAAAAAAATTCAAAGCGTTTTTAAATATGAGCTAACGCTAGGGTATTACCACTATATTTTTCTGGTTTAGTGAATATTCATATTGAACTTTGGAAGAAACATGCTTTTTAATCATCCTCGATATATTTCGTTATCGGGCCAGAATTTTCAGGCTATATGCTCCTATAACTGATCGTTCGAAAATGTATCAATACAAGATGAAAATAATATACTGCTGGTATACGGATTCACACGATGGTGATCGTATGTGATAATTGAGGACATTTTCATGTTCAAAGTGCCCCACTTTGAAAAAATACCATTTAATTTTAAGGTTATATTTATTGCTATGTTGAAAGCAGAGAAAATTTGTAGTTACTTTTTTGTACCTATAAATAAAGCTGCGACTGGACTTCCAGGGCCTGCTTTGATGTCAATTATTCTTGGATGGACCATACTCCATTCGCTTCTATGATGTATCCCGGTTGGCCATTATTTAGATTTATCTAGTTTTTTTACCGAGTTTTTTACTTGAAACTGATGCTGGTTGGTACTCGTTGAATGTTAAATGATTCTCAGAGACGTTGCCAATGCTGAGTTCGATTTACATACTCTTTTTTAACTCTGTAAATGTAAATGGAATTAGTTTAACTGTGACACAGATTTCGTTGTTCCTACCACTACATTTTCATACTGGTACGTGTATTTCAAGTTTTGCAAAAAGGTATTTAAATGTTTTCTTTAGGCTCATTTCTTGAGAATTTTGAAAAGTGGGGAATTCCATAGGTCTGTCAGTTCGTTTAGAAGTTTTTTTGTCAGGTTATTCGAGTACTTCTATTCTGTTTTTCTAATGAACTACCACCAAGTATTAACAGAGAAAGTTTCTTCAACATTCGCCAAGTCTTTAAAATTATTGAATTCACATAATATTTTCTCAAATTCATTATTTTTCCAAAGTAGATAAACATTTCGATAAATGCGTAATTACTAAGACCTCCATGTAGAGAAGACAACGTTGCGTATTTATCTGACAGGAACATGAGTATAACCTAACATTTTCAAAATATAGGTACACGGTGAAATGTATCAGAATTTCATGGTCAACCGGGATACATTATGAAAGTGAATGGAGTATACAAGTTAATCTATAATCATTATAATAGGAAATATCCAAAATTATGTTCTGTTCTTCTGATTTTCATAATTTCTGAAATGAAGCGGAAGCATTGGAAAAGGATTGACATAACGGAATCTATCATTCGATTGGTTCAAGATTTATGGATCTTCAAAATTTACTCCATATACGAAGAACATCCTATATACCAAGGATCTCAGAATCGTCTGATCTTAAAATCTCTCATAGTCTCGATTGATTCCACCTGGACGAAATCAGTCTTCAAAATTTTGTCTCTTACTCGTATTTGTACATTGTGGGATGCTGCTAGATATTTTTGTATTTTTCTGTGCAATAGAGACTGAATACGAAATTTCAGTTAAACATTTTGAAATACCAGGCAAAAATTCTATAAAATCTTATTTTTTTAATATTTTTTTTTTTATTTCTTCACCCGCTCAGTTCAAATACGAGAATAAAATATACATTTGCTACAATTTGGTGTTTCATCGAATACATTTATCTTCATGAGGCATAAAATATTAAAATTATTTGATCGGGATGATTTATTGTTAGTTTAAGTGGAGGTCTCGTAATTCCGATTGTTGTGATCAGTACAAGGTGTGGAAATATACCCGATACTAGAACATTTGATTTTTCTTTCGAGTTTTCATTCAGAATTTTTATTGCAATTTAATTCAAAAGCCCTTGTGATATTTCTGATGGCCTTGGGATTATAAGAAAATTTGAATATTCAATGGATAAAAAGTAAGTTCGATTTGAAATCAAGTTTTATTTTTAAGCGAATCTCCGTAGAATATGGGGAATATTTTGTGAAGGACTTCTTCGCCATTTTGTCCACGAGAAACAAAAAATGGGCAAGCAATCGAACATAAACCAACAAGAGTAGATTGTTCGAGAGTGCTGAATCGATCGATGCGTCCGACCCCAAAAACCCTAGGTTTCGCCTCAGTTTTCAATTCCTTCATAATTATTCGTCTGTAAATGTAAACGAAGCAAAGAACTCCGCGTGACTTTAAAAATGGAAACTGCGATTTAACGCCAATATTAGGGGGTGGTTAAAAGAGTGAGGTCGCTAGAAAAAGGGTAACCATAGTAACCAACTAGGGTGAGTCGGGGGCTGAATTGAACTTGAAGAACGTGGGAGGGTGGTAGGTACGGACAACGCCCTTATTTACGCCATCTCAGTTTTTGCCTCAATCTCGTCCCTCGATATTTCAATTACTTCGGATTGAATTCCATGACAACACGTCCGACCGAATTCGTTGTTCCGATTATTGAATATTATCGTTTTTCCAGTTCCATCTTCCCTTTTTCACTTTGGGGGATTTCGATTGAAACAGGGATGTTGGGGAGAATTATCAAGATAAATTGTTAATTTTCATAACCGAGGTGTTCCGTTCAATTTGGAATAACTTCATGTTGAGACATTCTCAATAAACACAGTTCGCAGAGAACGTAGATGACGAAAATCTAAATTTCACGTCTTACAATAATTTCTTCTTCCGAACTGAATATTAGACTCTTGAAGAGTAATCCTCTTTCGACATTTTGGAGCGCTCGTTCTACTCGCAGATCAAGAATTTGTGGTCAAATTCAGTTGTGTCAGTCCTGACGTCAACACGTCAACTCTCGAACGAAAAATCCTAGAAACTAATCATTGAAAAACTACGTATCCGATCGAGATCAAATTTTGTTTTCAATAAAAACGTAAGATTTCAGTGTTCAATGAAACATGGATTTCTGTAGCAAAGTATTGAAACATTTATTGATTTAGAAAATGTACATTCGGGAATTATGTATGAAACAAAATATCTTGTAAATGGCCGCCACGGCTTGACTGTCATATGCGTACCTACCCTTTTGAGTAAATTTTCAATAACGTTATTGAATACGTGGTGGTATTTCATTGATACATCGTCTAATTTCGGCTTTCGAAGCTTCGATGATTGCTGGCTTATTGGCATGAACCTCACAGCCTGAAGTCTAAAGGAGTTAAATCGCAAGAGCGCCCAGGCCATTTCTGGTCACCAAATCGGAAAATGACACAACCAGGAGCAAACTCCTGCAAGATCGTCAATGTTTCACGGGCAACGTCCTGCGGAAACAACATGTCCAGATCAATAGCTTCCAAAAGAGGCACAAGAAACTGTGTTATCATAGCAGGATGAAGTTCGCCATTCACCGTTGATAATAATTTTTGACTATCATTCAGGACGCATGGTTTTACGGTGTAATGCTCCTTCCATGGTTACTAACTCCTATCTGTCAACGTCATGTGACATTATGAGGGTGAATGGAATCGTACCATAATCTCAACAGTCGTCTGACTTGTCGGGGCAACTTTGAATCAATGTATTTTTACAACAATTGTCATGATCTTCCTTCGAAATCATAATCCGACATCAAAAACGCCTACAGTTCATCCAAGAATTATTGACATCAGGATCAGAGCAAGCCTTGGAAGTCCAGTCTCAGCTTTATTTCTAGTTACAAAAAAGTAACTAAAAGTTTTCTGTGCTTTCATCATAGCATTAAAAAATATAAAAATAACCTGAAAATTAAATGGTATTTTTTCGAATTAAGGCAATCTGAACATAAAGATGTTTCCAATTATCACATACACCTGCAATCTATTTGGTTTGGGAAAGTTGTAATAGACACCTATCAAGACAGAAACAATACTTAACGAATGGATTTATTTAATATATGAAGAATTTTGCATGACATTGTAACTTTCAATATTTGTGAACAATGAAGGTGTAAAATGTTCCTACTATTGTTTCAACAACCACAACTGTTATTTCCTCATCTGGGCAGACCTCATCATGTTCATAATGAAAGATTTTATGTCAGCAACATCCCATATATTTCGACTAATCTTCTCTTATTTCTTTTTATATGTGCTATGGAGAGCCTTTCCATTTATTAGCTGTACACTCTTCAATGGTTAAATAAATGGAATAATGAAGAGTCAATAGCCTCATTCCAAAGATATTTATTTCACTTGCTCAATTATTTGCCACATAGATGCATAAAATACCTGGTGTAACGACTCCTTATCAAAAATCGTGACCAAAATTTGTAGATCAAAACGGCTTTCTAGATTTCAGGTTTTGGTCTAGTTCCGGAACAATCCGCAATATTTTGCGGTCGTGGCGCTATTGCGGCAGTCGAAAATAGCGCGACCCCTTTTGGGAGAAATGAAAAGCAGGACAAATTCTCAGATTTTCGATCGACAAGAAAGCCTTAAACAAACCAACACCCCAGGTATTCTATGCATCTATTGTGCCACATTTATTCGAAATTTCGAAACATTAATGACAGAACAAAATGTCAGTGTTATTTCCAACACCAACCTGAATTCTGCAACTCAAAATATTACTGAATGGGCTATTACCAACCTAATTTCGATTTTCCAAAGCCACCCGAGATATCAATAATTATTGGATGGACTGTACATACCTCACTCAGTTTCAGGTATTGACAACTCAATCATGATTAACCTATTTTCAATCCGTTATCTTGATTCGAAACACCAGTTTCGAATGAAATCGGACTAAAAATACATATCTAACCATGCGCCATTTTGGAGTCGCCGTTTTGTATTTTCTCTAGAAAAAAAATCAGAATGCCTCAATACAGGAACTATTAACACCGGCACTTTTCGAATATACCGCATAACTGCAAGTGGGTCGAAATAATCCACTTGCAGGATTAGAATTTTTCAGTAGTAGCACATTCTTTCCTTAGAACAAGTTTGACCTAGCAGTTGTGTTCGTCACATCAAATACCAAATAATTCGACATGTATTTCTCCTGAGATCCTCAATTGTTCATTCAGTTCCAAGAATTTGGAATAATCTCTGTTATATTTTTTATAACCCAATCAAACAGCATCTAGTACTCAATTGAACTTTATCATTCTTATTGTTAGGTATACATATATTCCTTATTGTTATTTATCCAGATGGTTATCCCCACCTTATAGGAGATGCGTAAGAGTGTAATTTAACTCAAATGCACTTTATGACATCCTCTAGTCCATTTTCCAGAGTCCAATGTGAGGGACTATCACGAAAACAATGTCTGACACGTCGTGCCAATTCATAAGAACCTCGAGTCATTCGGAAAGAAATAACCTAGCGTTATTCAACATGAAGGCTATGACTTTTTGTTCTTTCGAAAGAAAAAAAGAGATTCTGACAAACTAATTCTATCTTCATACAATATGCGTTGATTAATTTCCTACAGAGCATTGGAAAAGTTATCAAAGGATCTGAACTTTTCTCATTAATTTTAACCTACTTTGATGTCGACATTAGCGCTACTTCCATTACCGGTCGTTCCAATGTTTCATTTTTATGAAATTCATTTTCGTAGGAATAAAAATCACCTCCTATCACGTTGTACATGCATAACTTCTAACTTCTTGATGAACAACATGAAAAAATCCAGAGAATATTTCTTGAAAGAAGCTCAGTCAAATTTATTAGATAGGTTCTCATACCTATATGTTTATTCCCATTTTACCTGAAAGGGATGTGAATAAATGCAGTTTCTGACCCATCATATAAAAAAAGTCATTAATTTTTTCGAAGAATTTCCAAAGTCAGTTTGCGGAAATTCATCATTTCACAACCGATTCCCACTTTTTTATATATATTTCTAAATGTATGCGAAAATTTCAGGAGATGATTGCTCGTATGAAATTGAGATGGGTCTTTCCTATAACAAAACTTCATCGGCCCATCCCTTTCCGAGATATCATCCTTAAAAGGTTGGTAACTAAAATTGAGTCTTAATTTTTTCTTCGCCTATTAATTGGTTTTGGGAAAAAATTAAAGAATAACAAAGTGTTTCAAATAAAACAAGGATTACAAGTTATAATTTCTTTTAATGAAAGTTCATCTAAAAAAAAGGTTCTGATATGAAATAACGTAAGGATTGCTAATTTCAACCCCGTATAATGTAGCAGGAATATTGAAAAAATACCCGCGATTAGTCCTTTGCGAGTGCACGAAAATTACAGAATTTCAAGATTCTAGCTCTACTGAAATTTCAGAAAAAAAATTCATTCACCACATTTTAAGGGTGATATCTCGGAAATGGGTGGTCTGAGGAAATTTTGTTACAGGAAAAACTCATCAGACATCTCAATTTCATACGACCATCCTGAATTTTTTCGCATGAATTCAGAAACAGCCTGTATAATTTTCCAATGGCTCCACAGACTCGCCATTTCCATAGCCTCCTAAAATATCGATAAAAATCGCGAAAGCGACGTAAAAATGAGAGGATTGAATTTTCAAGGGTCCTGTGAGAAAGTTACTGAGTTTGTTTTCAATATAAGATTGTGAATGTATGAAGCCCCTTATTTCAATTCACGCAATAACATTCGCATATAATATAATAAGGCTGAAGGACCCTTGGTCGAAGCCAATTGTTTAGAGGCAATAAAGAACTGTTACTGCTACTACTCATTCGCATATCTAATATTTTGTCCGACCAAGGAATATTTTTACAAAAAAATTAAATCCCTCTATTTACTAATAAGACGTATCTATAGAGTGTCCACAATAGATAAGAAACATACCTATATAATATTCTTGCAATGCAATACCAAATCGGGACTTTGGTCGAGGCAGTCACATAAACTTTGGGAATACATTGCAAGAAGGTATATTTCCATTCTATTTTACTAATGCTGATGATATGATGTAAATTGACACAACAAGTGACTGTTAATCCTTTGACAATCTAGTATGTTCATTAGACTCAGAAGATCCTGTAGAGACACCGACATTAATTTTTGGAGACTTTTATGGATACGGAGCTGGTATTGATGCGCATCGAATTTTGGCTTCTCTATAAGTAGTCTGTGGTAATAGCATTTTCACCGTTGTCAAAGTTTATATTTTTGTCATAATGACAGAAGAAATCCACACAACATAAGTTTATTACAATCCTGATCTAGAACCAAACCAAGGCCTATTCATATAAATATAACTAACAATTATTCTGGAATAAAAAGATCAACAGATGACAACTATAGCAAGCTTTCGAAGAGATTTGAAACGCCTTTTATTATCTGACGATATCCACTTGCATCTTACATTGCCTTATTCAACGTTTCCGGATGTTCATTTAAGAATAAGTTACTTCGTTTTATTGCTAGTATCCCTCCTATTAGCATACATAATATATAGATACGCCTCAAAGTGAACCTGTTAGGAAATTCACCTGTACGTGGTTGTTGGACAAATAAAAAATATTCATGTATGCTAAAGAATTGTATTATGTGTCTGTCGAAGCGGAAAAAAGCTGATATGATATGGCAAGTAACCTGAAATAATTCACGAAGACATCTGTTTTAATGATTTTTATTCGCAATGAGCCGTATAACTAGTTTCTGTCAATTTGCTACACCTGTTCGTGGTGTATGCAAATTTGGCGATAATAGAACTGCTTGTTTCTGCCCAAGCCTTTACATCACATGAGCGTGAATAGTTAAGCGTCAAAACGAACGCGAAATTAGTAAGTACCACCTACTTTACTCCACTTCTTCTCATCCTCCTCAGGAGAAATATAAGCACCTCATGAACGGATCAGAAAGAAACATTTCAAGCCGCTATGAATTATTTCACTTCAACTGTATAAATCCACCAACCAATAGTTCGAACATAGGTACCTATATGAAACCATATAAAAACTTGTTATTATAATCCTAGGAATTTCAGTTAGAAACATATGGAAGATATTTCAAGTAAACTTTTAAGCTGTCAAATTCTCATTAGCGAATGATTAACTGTGAATTATAATTATTTCTGGCGAATATCGGTGATGGTACGATATGAATTTACATTTTTCAACTTCAATGTCATACATTCTCTTCTATTATTCTCTCGGTTAAACCCATGTAAACCATATTGTACTAATTTTCTGAATTGCCATCAGAAACACAATTTGAGAACTATAGATCCTTATAACTTGTGACTGCTATGAAATCTTATACATTCGCATTTATTTTCAAACCTCGTAGAAACATACCTACAGCAGAAATTGATTTTGTGTAGAAACAGATTTGAAACAGGTAGGTATTACGTGTGAAAACCACATTGGAAAACTATACATTCTCATAGAAACGGATATGAAGCATGTGTAAAAACACATTAGAAACCGGTAGGTATAATGTGTGAAAAGCACATTTGAAAATCACAGATTTTTATAAGAACTCATAAAAACGTATGAGAGTTATGTGTAAAAACACATTAGAAACAGGTAGGTATTATGAGTGAAAACCATATTTGAAAACTATAGATTCCTACAAAAACTCGTAGGAACGGATAAGAGTTATGTGTAAAACACATTAGAAACAGGTAGGTATTGTGTGTGAAAACCACATTTGAAAACTATAGATTCTCATAAAAACTCGTAGGAACGGAAATGAGTTATGTGTAAAAACACATTAGAAACAGGTAGGTCTTATGTGTGAAAAACACATTTGAAAACTATAGAGTCTTATAAAAACTCGTAGGAACAATGTAGGAATCGCTTATAGAAACGTAATTATATGATTTAAGCCCGCAACGGACGGCGAGCGATAATATAATATATATTATAGCTTTGCATTGACATATGTCATTTTAGTATGGAAAAAAATCGTAATATCGGAATATATATTATAGCGTCGTCCGCGGGGCTTGGTGCATTTTCATAAGGAGCGATATTGGTGTAATATATGAGATATAATATATCGCTCGCCGTCCGTTGCGGGCTTTATACTCCATTCACTTTTATAAAGTAGCCCGGTTGGCGCTGGAATTCTGACACATTTCACCGCGTATATTTTGAAAATGTTAGGTTATACTCATTCTTCTGTCAGATATGGACGTTGCCGTTTCTACATATACGAGTAAATTGTAGAAATTACGTATTTATCAAAATGTTTATTTACTTTGGGAAAACGATGAATTTGAGAAAATATTATGTGAATTCAATAATTCCAAAGATCTGATGAATATCGAATAAACTTTTTTTCTATTAATACTGGAAATATTTCAAGTGTACGAGTATAAACATGATTGGAAGATTCAGTTATGCTATTTTCTTGTACGGAAATCAAGAACCGAGTGTTGAAATTTTACTGAAAAATAATGGACAGAATAGTCCGTTACTTTGTGATAGTTCATTAACCCGACAGAAAAACTTTTAGACGAACAGAACAGACGGACGTATGGAAATCCTCACTTTTCAAAATTATCAAGAAATAAGCCTACAGAGAACAATTAAATACCTCGTTGCGCAACTTGAAATACTCCAGTATTAAAATGTAGTGATACTACGAATCTTGTGTCACAGTTAAAGCTTAAAAGAACTAACTCCATTCACAAAGAAAAAAGAGTAATTATAGAAAGTAGACTTGGCAATGCCGCTTGATTTTCACGAGTGCCAACCTGCGTCCGTTTTAAGTAAAAGAACTTGATAAACCTAAACCATGGCCCACCAAGATACTTTATAAAAGTGAATGCAGTATACGTTAGGAAATGTCATTAGAAACTAAAGCAATGTGTATCTGTAGTCTCCATAAAATACCTACTGATGAATATCGTATATTAGAGTAAGATCCCAGAGCAATCAGACATAACTTATTTTCACACGGATGAAACCTGAAGTTTTCAGTAGCGTCTCGTGTGCCTTGAATACCTACGCGCTTTGTGGAACTTGCCGAGTGACACATGGGCAGGTAGCAGGTGAGAAAGTTAACTAAAAATAAGAATTATTTTACTTAAATTCACATGGCTGATTTTTATATATGTCATGAAAAATATTATTTTAAAGTGATATCATAAGTGTCAGACACTTTTGATGGATCAGAGCTTTTGTCAGACGCTTTTAAGCTACCCAAAAAATAAATGAACTTTACTTATTTTTACATGTCTGATTTTTTAATATGTTATTGAAGTAATTATTTAAAAGTTATATTCAATCAGTCAGACAAATTAGAGTGACCAAACATCCCTTAAGACAAAAATTATTCGGCCAGAAGTATGAGGGCGAGAGCACTATGCATGAGCTTCAGAGTGAGTGAGACGTCCATAATAACTCGGTTCCCCTTCTTAAACTCACCATCTGTTTCAATCTACTGTGTATGTGCTGTTTGCGTGTAATATTATATAACTTATTATACAGGGTGGCCATTTGAAAACGAAACAGACGAGATTACAGACGAAATAAATTTTTTCGATAGAAATGCTCGGACGGGTCGATTTCTGTTTCGAGGGGGACAACTTAAGATGTAGGTTACGGACGCATAGCGCTTCAACCCTTGGTTACTACAACCCTCACCCCCAATTTTTGAATAGGGAAGATGGGGTGAGTGATACCTCATTTGAAAGGTATTTTTATACTGATTTCAGCACAGTAATTGTTTTTTCATTTTATGCATTAGTTCTCGAAATATTCTTAACTAAGTATTTGAAAATGAAGTGGTGTTTTCATGGCACTTGTAGTGTTTTTTTGTGAAAAATCGACATCTTGATTAAAGATTTCTATGTCAGTGGATTGGAGGAAGGAAGCCACAGTCATGGTTGTTTTGAAGCTCAAAATGTCGATTTTTCACAAAAAAAAACTACAAGTGCCATGAAAACACCACTTCATTTTCAAATACTTAGTTAAGAATATTTCGAGAACTAATGCATAAAATGAAAAAACAATTAGGTACTGTGCTGAAATCAGTATAAAAATACCTTTCAAATGAGGTATCACTCACCCCATCTTCCCTTTTCAAAAATTGGGGGTGAAGGTTGTAGAAGCAAGGGTTGAAGCGTTATGCGTCCGTAACCTACATCTCAAGTTGTCCCCCTCGAAACAGAAATCGACCTGTCCGAGCATTTCTATCGAAAAAATTTATTTCGTCTGTAATCTCGTCTGTTTCGTTTTCAAATGGCCACCCTGTATAATAAGTTATATAATATTACACGCAAACAGCACATACACAGTAGATTGAAACAGATGGTGAGTTTAAGAAGGGGAACCGAGTTATTATGGACGTCTCACTCACTCTGAAGCTCATGCATAGTGCTCTCGCCCTCATACTTCTGGCCGAATAATTTTTGTGTTTGGTCACTCTAATTTGTCTGACTGATTGAATATAACTTTTAAATAATTACTTCAATAACATATTAAAAAATCAGACATGTAAAAATAAGTAAAGTTCATTTATTTTTTGGGTAGCTTAAAAGCGTCTGACAAAAGCTCTGGTCCATCAAAAGTGTCTGACACTTATGATATTACTTTAAAATAATATTTTTCATGACATATATAAAAATCAGCCATGTGAATTTAAGTAAAATAATTCTTATTTTTAGTTAACTTTCTCACCTGCTATACCTGCCCATGTGTCACTCGGCAAGTTCCACAAAGCGCGTAGGTATTCAAGGCACACGAGACGCTACTGAAAACTTCAGGTTTCATCCGTGTGAAAATAAGTTATGTCTGATTGCTCTGGGATCTTGGACTATATGGTTTTATACGGATTTGAGGTTTCACTATCCAATTAGGATCTCATAAGTTGTCGTACATAAATTTTCTATCAGTTTCTATGAGACATTTTTTTGCAGGGATACTGCATCAATTATATAAAAATTTAAGAAAACCACTGACTTAAGATCAGGTTATATAGGGTGTTTCTGAATTGATGCGAAAGATTTCAAAGTGTGATTCCTTGTTCAGGATAAAGGGTAGTTTGTTATATAAATTTGAAGTGAATGTCCTAATATCTGGGTGATCCATAATGGGTAAAAGAAAACTCTACCAGATAAACAACTTAGGTGATTATTAATACCTCAACATGTTTCGAGCTCTATGAAGCTCATCTTCAGGAGTAATCACACATAAGTGAAGCTGAAAACAAATTGAGAAAACATAAAAAAAGCTCAAAAAACAAAGCAACGCACAAAAACAACTACAAAATGAACAATGTAACTTAACGAGCAAAATGACATGACGGAATAATAAAATAAAACAGATCAAACAAAAACTGGTTAAAGAGTAAAATTGGGCGAAAATGGTCAGTACAAAATAGTAAAAGTACAATAACATAAAATCTCTAAAAGGTCATTAGCATTAAAAAGGTGAACAGAATATCTATGCAAAAAGGTAGAATGTCATGAAAAACTCACATTAAAATCTTCAAGCACGATTCACAGGAAAATTGTCAGAGTCATGTAGATGATTAAAATTGTTTCCTCTCGGATATTCCAACTGAAAAGGGGTGGCTTAAAGCACGAAACAAATATACAACAAATATAAATGAACGAAAAAAAGAACAAACATGACGAAAACAAAGAGAAGTGGGTGGGGGGATCTGAAACATCAAATATAATAAAATTCCAACTATCATGCCATCTAAAATGTTATATAAATGTTGGGTCAAAAGTCTAAGAGATATCGCTATTTTTAGATGGCGGAAAAATAATGTTTTTATTTTGTATATTAAAAACGAAAAGCGGAACAATGATAATATTTGCCACCTTATTCACAGCTCTGTTAATTTTCGACCCAACAGTAAAATAGTGGCCCACTACCGTTGACTAGGAAATTTCTTTCCGAGCCTCAGACTTTACGTGTCAGAGACAATCGCCTTAGCCTCAACTTGTAGAAGAAAACATCAATTAATGAGGTTATTCTCAAAAACTCGCAGGGGTATGGATTGCCTTATGAAGACTCCATCAGAGATCCCATAAGAAGTATTGACATTCTTCGTTCAGAATGAATAGTCTTTTCGATTTATGTGAAGAATGTCCTGAACGATCTGTTATAGGCTTAGACAAAGGTCTTGTCTAAGGTTATAGGTAATTATTTGTGTTGGAGGTAGTCAACAGAAGACCTGATGGGAGGTTGGTGAAATCTAAAGACTTAAGCATCTTATTTGGAGATTTCTGCATTCTTCATAAGATTATCTATATACCTTTCTAATTGGGTCCTTTCAAGGTCGCCAAATGTTGAAATTAGGAGAAATATCCATTTTCATTGGCAAATATAGTTTTTTCGATAATATTTCTTTTATAGATGCATAAAAACCCTGACCTAAAAATCGTGACCAAATATTGTGGATCAAAATGGCACTCTATTAAATTGTAGATCGGTTCCTAGTTCTGGAATGATCAACAATATTTCACGGTCGTGGCGTTATTGCGCCCTTTCGAGAGGTTTTAAATCGACAAGAAAGTCTCAAACAAAATCTAATCATTCTAATCAGTGCCAAAACTAGGTGTTTTATGCATCTACTTTTGATTAATGGCAACTGACAACCTTTACAAATTGATACGAATTATTTACTTTCGTATGATAAATGATATGTAAATGAGGACTCACTTACAGCTTCAATGGTTTCTAGATTTACTCTCTGTATAAAAAGTACCCGGAAAATGTTATTTAAATGAACCGCCAAAAAGGAATCGGTAATTTTTTTTTTCTTAAAGTTGGTAGGACCTTCCTTTATTACCAAGCCAAATATGAGCGCGATCTGTCAACTAGTGTGTTTACAACAGCTGTCAGTATCAGTCGACCTCAAAAGTGCTCTGCGAATTTTACAATGGAAAAAATAGTTGATCAAAGAGTTTGCCTCAAATTTTGTCTTGCAAACGAATTTTCTTGTGCCGATTCATTGAAAATGTTAAAAAAAGCCTTTGGTGATAATTGTATGTCAAAAACACAAGCATACGATTGGTACAAATCATTCAAAGACGGTCGTGAGGTGGTCGAAGATTTGCCCCGTTCTGGACGGCCTTCAACGTCAACAACCGACGATAACATCATCCAAATCAAGAATTTAGTGCTCGAAAATCGTCATTCAAGTGTTAGAGAGTTGGCTCGAGAGTTGAGCATTGATAAAATGACCGTTCATAACATTTTGACTAATGTTTTGTGTATGAAACGCGTCGCAGCAAAACTCGTTCCAAAAGAGCTGAATTTTTTGCAAAAAGAGCATCGAAAGCAGGTCTCTGAAGACATGGTTTCTCGAGCTGCTAGTGATCCAAATTTCATGAAACGAATCATAACTGGCGATGAGACATGGGTCTATGAGTATGACACGTTAACAGCTCAACAATCGACCGAATGGCGCCTACCAAACGAGCCGAATCCGAAAAAACCACGTCAAAGTCGATCGAAAATTAAAGTTTTGCTCACTGTTTTCTTCGATTATCGTGGTGTTGTGCACTCAGAATTTCTTCCTGAAGGACAGACAGTGAATAAGGAGTATAAAGGCGAGTTTATACAGCAACTAAAATAAAATAAGAACTAAAATAAAATAAAATAAGAATGTACACTTGATGCATTTCAATGACAGCGTTTATACAGGAAATAAGCTAAAATAAGGAATAAGAATAAGAATGAGAGATGGTCAACTTTTATCTTTTTCGCTTATTTTATTTGGAAAATGATAGTGCGCATGACCCAAATCCACTCCCCGTATTGACACTTTTGACAAGTCCTAAGCCGAATTTTCGCGTGACAATATTTTAAAACTATTTCGTCCGTTTTGAAATATTCGTGTGATCGCGTCGAACTGATGACGTCACGCACCAAATAATTTGAAGCGGTTTGAAAGCAGGTAGCGGAATAGTTCGAACTGCAGTTTGAAGTTTGTAATCAGCTGATTGAGGAATATAGGTTATGCTTGTTGGATTTATTTTGTTTTCACCGTTTTTATTTTGAATAAATAATAATAATAACTGTTCTTCATTGCATTTAATATTGTTTGAATATGACAGCTTTGTTTTTAGAACGCATTGTGACCTGTGACTGTGAAGTAATAAATCACTTCGAGTAGAGCACACCTTTATTTCAGCATTTTAGCGATGCATGAACTGGTGACGTTTACTTCGAAATGTTTTTGAAATAGTTTTGAACCGTGATTCACGCGAAAAAATGGCTTAAATGAAATGACAACTAATCATTGTCAAAAAATCTGCGATTTGATTGGTTCATTCTTATTTCTTATTTTATTCTAGTGATCTCTATAAACCTATGTTTTCTGCTCTTATTTCTTATTTTATTTTATTTTAGTTCTTATTTTATTTTAGTTGCTGTATAAACTCGCCTTTAACTTGGGTGTATTGAGGCGTTTGCGTGAGAATGTTCGTCGTAAACGGCCAGATTTATGGAAAGACAATTCGTGGATTTTGCATGATGATAACGCGCCGTCGCACCGAGCCATAATTATTAAGGAATACAAGACCAAAAACTCAATAAATACCATCGAACAACCGCCGTATTCACCTGACTTAGCTCCGTGCGACTTTTTTCTATTCCCAAGACTCAAATTGCCCCTACGTGGAACGCGTTTTGAGTCCATTGAAGCCATCAAAACAAATTCGCAACGAGAACTGAAGGCCATACCTTTGGCGGCGTATGAGCGGTGCATGGAAAAGTGGGTTCGCCGATATCATAGTTGTATTGTAAGCAATGGGGACTATTTTGAAGGAGACAAAATAAATATTGATGATTAAATTTAAATTTATGTGTTTTTTTTTACAATTCCGGGTACTTTTTATACAGAAGGTATACCGTGCTAACTGCCAAGACAAATTCACCGATCACTCTCTACTTACTACTGAGAGATGAAAAGAAGTTTACCAACCGCATATTATTTTTCTGGCAATACTTCTTTTATTTAATCGCAACTGACAGTTTTGAAAAATTCTGGTGCATGAACAGTTCGGAGCGGTCATTTGTCGGGGTACAACCTACGATCAAGAAATCTCTGAAGAGGCCTACAGCAGTTATAGGCGAAACGTTAGGTGAAATTCCCACTGGCTTCATCAATATACTAGCCCAGAATCCTCTGATACAAGCATGAAATTCGGATTGACTTCAGGCAGACCTAATATCAGGTTGATTCTATGTATTCACGAAGGGGTGAAAATTATGGTTCGTTGCTCGGAAACATCAAAAGGCTGGGTAATAAATACCTATTTTTAGAACGATGGATTTTCGGATGTGCATCACCTCTGATATTTTCACTTGCGGCCGCAACGAATGACGCGCGATTATACAAGTTGTTTATAAATTGATGCGAAAAAATCATGATGGGTCTTTCCTATAACAAAATTTCCTCAGCCCACCCCATTCCGAGATATCACCCTTCAAAGAGGTGACTAAATTTTTTTTTCTAAAATTTCATTGAAGCTAGAATCTTGAAATTCTGTAATTTTCGTGCACTCGCAAAGGACTAATAACAGGTATTTTTTCAATATTCCTGCTACATTATACGGTTGAAGCTATCAACCCTCACTTTATTTCATAACAAAACCTTTTTTTTGAGATGAAGTTTCATGAAATAAAATTGTAACTTGTTTTCTCTATTTCAGTATCGTAATGAGTTCATTACAGTTCTAAAAACAGTGCTGTAATGAATTCATTACAGCATCGTTTTCAGTTACATTTTTCGTTTTTTTGTTGTCAACAATGACTTCCGATCCTATCAAATTCCAGCAGACGTCAATTTGGAAATGTCAATTTTCGTAAAACTAACAACTGCCAAGATACAATATGAAAGTCACTAGGACCTATAATTTGAATTTTTCATTGAATTTCACAAAATTTGAGTGACATAGAGAAAATATCGTCTAATTCTCGTTGCAGAATGCGATTCCAATACTCATGCGTTCGAAAACTCGCTCCTTCGTCGCTCGTTTTCGAATTTCACATTCGTATTGGAATAGGAGCCCATTCTGCAACTAGTTTTAGAATATACTATTATTCAAAACAATTTTTTATTGTTAAATCTTTCCCAAAACCAATAGCTCAAGTCACCACCTTTCAAGGGTGATATCATGGAAAGGGGTGGGCTGAGGATCATCATCTTATCATTTCTGTGCGATATGTTGTTGAAAAGGTCGTGACCTGTTTCTTGAAAAAACCATAATGTCCACGACTTCCCTATAATCCTTACATTTCGAATGATCTTTGAGAAACGTAATGATAGTCATCTTTCACCGGTGAATAATGGCAGTGAATAATGATTCATTAATCACTGCTAAACATTCACTTCTGAAAATTTTTAATCCGTCAGGATTCGAACCCTTTTTCCACGATGGAAAATTGACTGCCAACCACCAAGCCATCAGAGCGATGACGATTAAGAGAAAAAATAACCACTTAATGTTTTCTTCTATGATTCCCATTCAGTTTGACAAGCTGAAAAATATTCGAAACGTCTATTTTCATTGTGCCTCCCATAAATTGTAATTCTTCTCGAAGATACCTGCATTACAGGGTCCTGAAGAAATGTTGTGTACTCCACCAGAAATAATACAGGCTGCAAGGAATACTGCATTACATCTATTGCCGGAAAAATCAAGGAATCTCAGTCTGAAAGCGTTTAATAATTTCATGGACTGAGAGCAGCTAATAAAATCCACTCATTTTCGGAGTCAGTTTTATAGGCTTATTTTTCGAAAACATCAGCTACCTATAAACAAACAACCCTATGGAGCCATTATTCCATGCTTAAGAATACTCTCAACATAAATGAAGGCAACGATATTGGAAATTTTAAAAAACTGCGTTCACTTTTGGAAAGGAAATCAGAAGGAAGATAGCTAGAGTATATTCTAGCGAAGAAATTATTCCTGAAGCATGCGATCGAAAATATCTTGTGATGAAGGTGAAACACTAGCTTGAATACATTTGTACTTCATCCGAGCGAAAGTATGAAAATGAATCGATGTCAACTGAACTTTGACGTTTATCGAGATTTTGCATTATTCAGTGCGAACACAGAAAATGTTATGTCAACGCTTTTGATAACTATTTTCGTTGTTGAAAATGCAGATTAAATCGATTTTTACCGAGGAAGTCGTGGACAAAGTATAGTATTCTATTCGCACATAATTACTATTATTCACTCGGGTGAATTGCGACACGAGCCGCCAGGCGAATAATAGTAATCATTATGTGCTCATCGAATAATATACTATTATGGAGGTTGGCGAGACTCAATTTGAGCATATATGTATGTTAAAATGTTAGATCGAACTATTCGAGACACTTGTCCCGTTTTCTTCATCAAATGTTGCCCTCCTGCATTGTCCCATTGACATTGGTAATCATTCTGTGGTCCAGATTGATTGAGAGGTCTTCATTTTCAAAGCTGAATGTTACGTAAACGAATAATCGAATAATGTTGAAAAAACGTTCACTTCCATAAACAGGAGGAAAAGACTTTTTCGATGACGTATCGCACAACCCATCTTCCCTATTCAAATTTAAGAAGTCTTTTGTGTAGAAAAATATACCCCTCAAGAACAAAATTGACGGCTCCGAGCGGTTTTTCAAAAACTTGATTTTTCTAAAAGAAAAGTCCTCTGTTTGATTTTTAATGCGACATCCTGTATGAATTTGTAACCCTCTGCATTTAATGGTGCATCCCCACGTTTCAGGCGGTGAACTCACTGATGAGTCAGTTGCAATTTGATATCTCTACATTTAACTCCAACCAAACTTTTGTTCTCGTCCACAAAATGAAATGTTACATTCGACAATGAACCCCTCCTGTATGCGGCATGCGAATTTTCTCTTATCAAATCTAAAAGAACCCAAAAAAATTGTCGCCTTGAACTGGGACAGCATTGAAAAGGAAATGAATTTAAATCACCTGCGTGTCATGCACCTATTCAAAATATTAATTTAAAACAGAACATCTATAGGGGATCGCAAGTAGCACCCCAGTAACAGTATCCAATTGTTACGAATGATTAGTAGACGGTCTACCTTGGCCGAAACCTTTTCTATTTATGTTTTTTTTTAGAGGAACAGCTGTGCGAATTGAAAACCGGACATGTTCTTGATTCGCCGGTCCGCGGCTCTGAGAAAGAGTCCGTATTCCCTTTCAACTCTTTCGAAAGACAAAAGAGACCTTCCTTCCCCTAACTGCACCCTTCTCGAACGAATCGTTAGCTATGCATGTTATGCAAATGCGGAAGACTTTTTTTGCTTTAGTTTTAACTGATAAAATTTTTTATGTGTGATTCAACGCAGTGACAATTGTTTCATGAATGAGTTCCTCCTGACCGGCAACAGTTCTAGCCTGCGAACCGAAGTAACGTTCCCAAGACAAAAGAGATTGAAACAAAAAGGGTGTGTTGAAAAAATATTACAACAGAAATTCAATTAGTTTTTTCTGGTAGTAGGTAACATATTGTTTCTACTACTTCCTGTCAGATTATGTTGATGCTATTGTTTTAGGTATGGAAAAGTACTATGGAAGCGAACAAACGAAGTCTTTTGAAAAGTGCTTATAAATGCTCCGCTCGGATTGGTCCTCATAACTTTTACCTCATGACTTTTCATTGGTTTATGTGACATTATGTAAATAAGGAAATAATCATAATATATATTTACTCCATTCACTTTTATAAAGTATCCCGGTTGGCCAAGTTTTACGGTTATCAAGTTTTTTTACTTAAGACTGACGCAGACCAGCACCCGTGAAATATCGGCAATGTCAAAATAATTATCAGCAAGGGCGGATATAGCTCTTTTTCATGGGGGGGTAATGCCGATTGAAAACCTTTTAATCAGGTAAAAATGTATGAAATATTTTATGTGCACCACCTTTTTCTCAGGTCTTACCCCCCCTCGTAAATCCGCCCTCGATTATCAGAGACGTTGCCAATGCTAATTTCAACTTATCTGGAGGTTGAATATTTTAATTGACTTCAAAGTATGTCCATAAAACATAATTCCATATGTGTTGCATGATAGATAGTTTTCATGGAGAATTTATCCAGATATCTTGTCATTACACCCAAAGATAACAGACTGCTGCATCCAAGTTCAGAAATATGTTTTTCCTAATTCTGTATATCATTCACATAGATTCCCAAGAACTTTGTAAATGGAGTTAGTTCTTTTAAGGTTTAACTGTGGCACAGGTTCGTAGTAGATTCTACTACATTTTCATTCTGGAGTATTTCAAGTTGGGTAAAAAAGTATTTAAATGTCTTCCGTAGGCTTATTTCTTGAGAATTTTGAAAAGTGGCCAACCTGGGGAATTCCATAGGTCCGTCTGTCCGTTCAGAAGTTTTTCTGTAGGGTTATTCGAGTACTTTTATCCTTTTTTCGAATTATCACAAAGTAACGGAGTATTCTGTCCATTATTTTCCAGTAAAATTTCGATTCTTGATTTCCGTACAAGATTACAAGAAAATGGCATAACTGAACCTTCCAACCGTGTTTCATTGGTATCATTGGTAAATGAACATACGGTAATCTGTACTAGAGCTAACACAGGCGAGTCCAAAAAACCGATGTATGATAGGTCTAATCAATTTTATAACCGAGATACAGAGTGGTTCATATATTCACCAATTTTCCAAAACTTTCGAACCACACAGTATACCTAGTCATTTGATATTTGGAACGTATGGTTCATTTCCACAGGTCGATCGATTAATATTTAAATTTCCGAAAAATTCAAGGTCCGTATTTGAAAAATATGGGACTTCTTCCAAGCTGAGATTGAACACCCTGTATATTAAGAGCAGAAAATTACCAATGGGGATCAGAGTAGCTGAGTAGATTTCATTGTCCCGCACGTCATTTTGCACGAAAAAAAGCTTCAGGGAAAGATCCAATTGAATATTGGAATTCCGATAAATTCTTAGAAAATTAGTTCAGTGATCAAATTAAATGTTTAACATTTCAGGAAATGACAGAACCGAATTCTATTTACCGATGTCCGATCCACGGGGGATGGGCTCTTCAATGTGAAGAATTCGCAAGAATGCGCTGAAGAGAATACAAATTTTCAAGAAACTTATGGTGCGACGTTTCTAAAGATCGATTGATTGGACCAAATGTCCTACCAAGACTCCTCACGGGTGATCTTTACTTAGATCTCCTCTAAAACCATCTTCCTTTATCACTCGAAGGTACGCACATGGCAGGAATGCATTTTCAGCATGATGGAGCTCCACCGCATTCAAGAGTAACTGTCAGACATTTTTTAGATCAACTTTCAATATACAGGTTTGGAAATATAAGTTGGAAACATAGCCAATACAGCGTTAAACGACTGTATAAATATTGTCTAGTTGACCAGTAAAGTAATCAAAACCCTCTGCGCGATGTGACTACGAATAAATGACTGACCTCACCCTATGGCATAGTAGACTGAAGTGGGGCGGGCTTTCAGCTCTCTCGAGTCTCGATGCAGTTCCTATGCCATTAAGTGAGGTGTCAGTCATTCATTCGTAGTCAATTCGCGCAGAGGGTTTCGATTATTTTACTGGTTCACTAGACAATATTCATCCACTCGTTCAACACTGAATTGGCTATGTTTCCATCTTATATTTCCGAACCTGTATGTTCATAGGCAGAGGTGGACCTCATGCCTGGCCCGCTGGATCACCAGATTTTAATCCTGTTGATTATTTCATTTGTGGTTATTTGAAATCTTAAGTATATTCATCTGAAATAGGAAGTGAGAGAATGTGTATTGAGCAAAGTGGTGCAACCTTCTGTAATTCACGTTAAGTTTTTGTTTCTTTATTCATCGTTGTTAACTTCAAATAAATTTTTCTCAATCAATAATGTTTTTCCCGAAAAAAACTTGAAATGATTCCTCAGAATATTATGAAATACGAATGTGCATCTAGTGGGACAAAAAAACTTCAATTTGATCCCAATGTAGGTACGATTTTTCTGAGAATTTAGTGGCATTCCAATATTCGATTGGATCTTTCCATGAAGAATTCTTCGAGAAAATTGACTTCATGACTTCACTTTGTGACTGTGAATAGCGGGGATATAAGCCTAATATTGATGTTATTAGATAAGTACATATATGGAAATAATACTAGTAATTTTACCAACTTTAGTGTCACCCGGAGATAGTTGTGTACTGTACTACATAGTATAATTCTTCTTCGCTATAATCTCGTGTCTAATTAGGCACAACTTTGAATGAGAATAAAAACTAGTGAATTATCGAAGAAAAATAAAAAACCGGACTTCCAAAACATTTAACTGAAAAGAAAATAAGCAAGACCAATAAATATAATTTTCTGTGAGTAATGTAGGTACCTACAGGATGCAGTACTCATGATTTTTTCGCTACCTCTATAGGAGCCGCCAAAAATATTTTTTATTGGATTCAGGGTTGGTATATCCATCAACCTATAAAGAATTCAATTAAGAAAGTTATTCTCGAACATTGCAAAGAGATAGATAAGCTCAAGAAGACTGCAGAAATCTCAAGAAAAGTTTTATTAGATCGTCCAAGACATTTTTCAGATAAATCGAGAAGACTATTCATCCTGAACGGAAATATTAATATCTACTTCTTTTGGGAATTCTGCATTCTTCATAGGGTTATTTTCCTGCGAATTTTTGACAATAACCAATTAATTGAGATCTTTCCTTCATCAATTGGGTCAAATTCTCTATCGTGTCCTGTCACGGTCGCCGAATTAATGTTTATAATCGGCGGAGTAGGTAGGATATCTTTCTGGAATAATTATCAGTTTCAATTTGGAAAGAGTAGAATAAAATCGTACCCTACTTGTTAAAACCAAATAAATACTACGAATAGGTTGACCTCGGTTTTCGCAGAGTAAAAAGATACCTTTTGATAGATCTTATTATAACTCTGAAGTTTTCGCCTTAGCTTCATTCATCATATCTCTTTAACTAAAGACTTTCATAGCGTTTTCTTTGCCATAGGATTGTACTGACCTAGTACAAACATCATGTCATCGTTATCTACTTCATATTTTTTTGCCGTTGAATAAATAAATAAAACGAACTGCCGAGGAGATAAATGATGGTGAAAATATCCATATTACTCGCAATAATAATTAGTTATTAACCCAAACTATAATCCTTATATCCCAGAATAAGTCATGTGATTGAAAAACCACAAGAATCGTTTTCATTCAGATCTCTTCCAAGTTGAATCGATAAGAGTTAATCATTAAACCGTTTTATCGCAAAATTCAAAGTGAATATTAAATATTTTCACTCCCAACAGGAATACCGCATCTACTCAACCGCTCTACTGTTCAAAGAACTTATTAATCAGCCGAATATTTAATTTTCGATTTCATTTCCTTGCGCTATAAAATAATGGAGTTCCGTTTTCATCACATTGCTTCTTCATTTTTCGATCAAAATGCGACTAACGATGTCAATTCGAGATGATTCTCCAAATAAAAGTATAAATGAAAAGAAATGCGATTATCTTGATCATTATTTATTAAGAAAATATCAGTTCCGTAAAAGTAAAAAACTTTCTTAGTAATAAAATGGTGAAGGCACAAGTTAACGACGTGTTAAACTAAAATAGTTAAGATTACAAGGCAGGCTATTATGGCACTCAAATCAAGCAATGAATAAATAATTAAAATATGGCACTAAAATCAGGAATAATAACATGAACTACCAAGAGATTCTTGAAACATAATAGATATAAATTTAAAAATATTTCATAACATGATTTGAAAATCTTGACCAGAAACAATCTAAAACTTAAACTTAAAAATTGTTTCATTATTTCTAAGAATAACATATAATTGTGAACATTAAAAAAATCACATATTAATTGCACCTGGAAAATTTACAACATTGTTAAATCCTGAACAATTTCCATGTTCGATTGGATTCAAATCTGTAAAGTGTGTGTTCTTCATTTTCAAGTATACAAACTTATACTAATAATTTCACAGTTCTTCTCTGCCTGGCCTCTTGATAATTTTGGAATCTTCTGTATCACTTATATAGCCATTTTCTCCAGTGTAGTGCGTGGGATATAACAGCAATGGCGCAACAGAAAATGCAACAAGATTCCTGTGCGGAAAATATTTCTTATAGTTGGTTTGTGGGTGTTTATCGAAGAGAATGGGAAGATACTCATCTACTGGTACAAGACGAGACAAAGGGTCAGCTTCTAGTAATTTCTTAGCTCCTCTCAAGCTCAGGGCATATCCCAAAGTCCAGTAAGAATATCCAGCTTGCACTAGAAAATGAGAACCTTCTACCCAAGGTTCGTCGTTTTCTTGAAGACGTTTTCTTCCGAAGTATCTGCGAATTAACCAGTAGTATGCATATTTATGTACAGCAATTGGTCTTATTTTATACAGGGTCATTTATGGTCGATGAAAGGATAAGGGATTACGGAGAATGGGACTCAGGATTATTTTGAAGATTTGGTTTATGCAATATTCAGTTATGCTCCAACGATCTAGAATATTTCGTCGTTTCAGGCGAAGTAATTTTCTAATAAACTGAACAAAATACTACAATCAAAAAAATATTCAAGTTCACCAATTAGCGCGGTTCAAAACATAATGAAGAAGTAGAAGCAATTCACATAACGAAAAATGCTTTTGAGTGCACGATGAAGAAAGTATGACAATGTTTCTCAATAATCGGGAAAAAATTCATACTCACATCAAATCCCAATCAGGTCTAACATTAATTTCATTCATAAGACTCCTTACTTTCAATTTGAAGTAAGGCTCAAATCTGATATCATCCTCCAAAACTAACGTTTTTTCATACTTGTTGGATACGATCTGAAAGTTATGTATATTGAATATGTTTGTGAATCAATAATTTTTTTTCGAATTTTACCTCTTTCCAGATGTTGTAATGACTTAAGAAACATCCAATTTCACCCAAGGTCATTGGTCTGAAAAATTACGATTATAATTTGTATATTGTGGACCCCGATTTTCGCAGGCTTTACTTTCAATTCAACTGGCAAATTTTCGAGAAGTACAGGGTGGCCAGATTTCGATGATTTAGTACTACAACTCCTAAACTATAAAAGATCTGCTGAAAATTCGGAGCTATAACAAAAAATTGTTTTTTCAAATGGAAACCATAATGGAAAATGATATTTCCAAATTGATATTCCTTCAACGATTTCAAAAATATATATCATGATATACTTTCGAGTCCACTGTATATCGAAAATTGCGAAAAAACACTTTTCGATCAACAAAATCCTAGCAGGCTCTGATTCACTTCCTTCAAAACTGAGGCGGTCATAGAATTTCATGTTATTTATTTCCACTTGTCAAATTCAATTCAGTTTCATCATTGTTGTATTGTCTGGCGCTTCTAAAATTCTTATTTATAACACATCATGCCTTACGAGAAATATTGAAAATATAATATGATAGAATGTTTCATACAAGCAAATTATGACGCTGATAATGCATCTCAAATATATTTTGATAGATATCCTGAAAGAACTCAGCCGCAGAAAAGTTATTCAGTATTCACAAAGCTTAAGAATAATCTAATGGCTTTTGTTTCATCTAAGTATTTAAATACAAGAATCAACAAGTTTTGTCTGAGTAATAATAAAGCTAATATTTCCTGAATCAATTTGGCGCCAGACGATACAATAATGATTATAGTGAATTGAATTTGACAAGTGAAAATAAATAAGACATGGAATTCTATGACCGCCTCAGTTTTGAAGGAAGAGAATCAAAGCCTGCTTGGATTTTGTTGAACGAAAACTGTTTTTTCGCAATTTTCGATATATAGTGAACTTGCAAGTATATCATGATATATATTTTTAAAATCGTTGAGAAAGATCAATTTGGATATATCATTTCCCACTATGGTTTCCATTTGAAAAAAAAATTTTTGTTATAGCTCCGAAATTTGAGCAGATACAAAAAATCCAATAGCACCGATGAAAAGCAGTCAAGAAAGTGCCCTAAAGATGTGTTTATTTCAAGAGCGTAGATCCCATAATACGGAAGTTATAGCCAATTATAATAATGGACCAAATAACAGAATCGCCCTGTAGCTCGGAAACAAGACGCTGTAGCCACTTGGGGTTTTCAGCAATTTCTGCTTCTCGAAAAGAGAGAACATGACACGTATCTTACTTTTTCTCTATCTTTCATAGTTTAGGAGTAGTAGTACTAAATCATCGATTTCTGGCCACCCTGTACAATTTCAGTGCATAGATAATTGTTAACAGATTTTTTCTGGAGAAGGTGTGTTCATCATTTACAGTGTGAAAACATCGACAGCTAAATATCACCCAAGTCAAGCCAATCTAGTAATATCGTCCAAAAATTTTCGAAAAATTAGTTAATTTAATCGATATTGAACCAAAAATAGAATCGAGCTATTAAAACTAAGGTACAGATATAGTTGCAAAATTTAAATCAAATTGAATAAACTCACCTCTTATGATAGGGATCTATAAAATCGGGCATGAATGATATAGTCTTCAATGTGCTGTCATTCAATTCTCTGAAAATTTTTTGAATAAAAATTACTATTTTAAGAAAAAAATGCTATTTGAAGAGATTATATAATTCACTTAACGTGAATTGAAAAATGTTGAAACTGAATGAGAAGTGAAAGAATAATTAAGAAAGATTTTATAATAAGTTGCGGAAAAAAAACAGATATTCTCTACAGAATGCCGAAATATTTACTTACTCATGAAGCTTCCTTCGTGATAACATATGTATTACTGCATGAACGCTTACAACAATATTAAAAATCGAATAAATGGAGTAGAAGAAAATGATCAAGAAAGTACAAGCCGACCTTGAACTGGCCGACAAAAATTTTGGTTATCTGCATAACATTCAAGTATGAATTTAGTGTAAAAATAATCTTTCCACTCTTCAAGTGGCAGAGAATAGACATTTTACGTCACAATAAATCGAAATTTTTCTTCTCTTCAGAATGAAATCTTCATAATGAGAATATTCAACTTTGATCGTGCACTAGACCAGTTTGAGAAACCAGTGAAATACTACTCCCACACATAATTTGGTCCTGAACATACTAGGCAGAATTCATTGACGTGCAGTCAGTAGCCTTTGAACGCTCGTTTATCCACCTTGTAGGTAGATTTGGGTTCAAGAAATTTTTGACGAGACCCGAACATACCCTGAAAATCGTGTTCAGGGAAGGACGAACAGAATTGGATTTGACCACGGATTCATGATCAATTAGTCGAATGTAGTGATTTGAGACAATTTATTGGTGATCCAAAATTCGTAAAAAGCAGACATTGTGAGCCGTGATAAAATGATATAGCCGTCGTAGAACGAGCGCTCAAAAAGACTCATCTTCAAAAACACATCCCCTGACTATAGAATAAACTCACTTCAACATATCGATCGGAAATTCTCCTGATATCAAATCACATGCTGAAGATATAAGCTGATAGTATCGTTTCTATAACATTATAAGCTCTTCATGCATTGTATAGTGTGTATGAAATGCATATTTTTGAGCGCCTGCATAAAAATATTCGAGGGGCAGAATTCCGTTCGAAATTTTTTCCGATTATTTGAAATCTACGAATTCGATCGTAATGAAATTTCGCAATCAGATGAAGAATCGCGTATTCAACCAACAAGCAGAATTTTGCCCAGATCGCCTCAGCAAAATTATGAAAAATTGTAGCAAATTTTTGAAAAAAAAACAAAATTTCTGATATAACATATCTGTCAAGACAAGGAAAGATTTCACTAACAGCTCTAAAAAAATTGCCGTTGAATTTTGAGATGTCAATTTATCTACAAAGTGGACTTAGGGCCGGTATTATGAAGGAGAACCGATAGATTCCGTATTTTTAGTTAGGTTGAATTGTCGGCCCTTACAAGGACAAGGATGAACAAGTGCTCAAAAGCTCTTGACTTCCTGTCAGAACCTGAGAGACCTATTTATCAACTTATATGTTAATTTGAATGACACAGAACATTCTTATCGTCTAATAAATATATGATACAATTTTAAATGTTTTACATAATGAAAATTTCTGAACTCCCACCTGCCGTCAACAGCATCAATGATGGTAACATCCAAACCCAACTCAGTGAAACATTTGAGCATTCTGTTTCTTCTTTCGGGTCGCCTCAGCAGATTTATCATAAATATTCTATCGAATCCCATTAAATCTTTTCTTGGAATCGTGATATATTTCTTCAATATATCTGACACATTCAGATCATCCTCATACGTCAATATTTCTAATTTTATGTTAGTTACTTGCTCTCTATCCACATTAACATCGTCCTCTTTCTCTATAGGTGTTGTAATAAAGCCAAAAACTTCTTCATTACATAATTTTAGAGGTATGCTACTACGATTTGCACTAATTGCAAATGCTATTATATCATCAGTGGGCCCATCAAATCTAGGAACTTTGCTAGGTATATAAGTCAAATAGTCTGATTTCGTTTTTTTCAGATTAATGATAACACAAGAATGTATCATAGGAACATCGAAGCAACCTTTATTTTCTCTATAGAGGATTGGTTTGTATTCCTCAGTTCTATAATAGTAATAATCGCTCGTCATTCCGTGCCAAAAATTGGAATATAATTCGGCAGATCTGAGCATAGGAGCAGCTACTACAAAATCCTTCGATAGAAGGTAATTTAGTGTTTCAGGATTGGTTAAAAACACATCGCAGTCTATTGTCTGAAAAAAGCAGATATTCAAACTAGTCATACGAAAATCTATTGAAAACAGAGTATAATTAACTCAAAAAAAAATTATTATTATATTCAATGAATATTTTTTTTAACTTTGTTTTCGACCATTCAAATAAAAATTATCAAACATGAAAAGAGAAAGCAGCAAAAATTTCATTCAAAGATTGTGGCGAAAAGTTTGGGAACCTCTGATTTACATTTACGTTTGTGGTGCCACCTAGGTGTGTGAAGTGAACTAGTATCTGTTTGACAGAAATCTACTAACTAAATCTTTTTTAATATTTACTAGGAGCATAGAATGCTCCTAGATATTTAGATGAATACTCGATGATGTTATTTAGGAGTATCCGGCTATAGATGCATTGAATCTTGGTGTTGGCACTGATTAGGTTGTATTCTAAGATTTTTATTCAAAACTTTTTTGTCGACAAAAAATCTGAATCTTTGACCAGTTGCCCCACTTTTCACTTCTCTCGAAAGAGGTTTTGCTATTTTGCCATTACCGTAATAGCGCCACGATCGCGAAATATTGCGGATAAATCCGGAACCAGGCCGAATACTTCAATCAAGAGTGCCGATTCGATCGAGATTTTTTTGTCACGATTTTTAGTTAGGAGTCGTCAACCAGGATTTCTATGCATCTATATTCGGTTTAACAAAATGATCCGAAAAAGCTTAGTTTCCTTCTCTTTCATAGATGTTGCCACTACAGTGACTAGATATCTAGTCACTGTAGTTGCCACCAGTTCGAAGATCAAAAACAGACATCTTTCTAGATATAGCTGATAGTGGGGACATCTATGAATTAGCGGATAACAAAGTACAAAGGCTTTTCTCCAATTCAATCTCATGAATCGGATTTCGGATTTTCTTCACGATGATATGAATAATCCAGATTTAATTACAATTCTTTGATGCATACTGCATAGGTAAGTAAATAATTTTGGAAGGAGCTATAAGGTATAGGTACATACTCCATTCACTTTCATAAAGTATCACAGTTGGCCATGACATTCTGACACATTTCTGTGTATATTTTGAAAATGTTAGGATATAGTCATTTTCATGTCAGATAACTACGCAACGTTGTCATCTCTACATTGAGATCATAGTAATTACGTTTTTATCATAATGTTTCAATATTCAATAATTCCAAAGACCTGGCGAATGTTGAAGAAACTTTTTCCTCTTCAGTTATGATATTTACTCGTACAGAAATCCAGAATCGAGTGTTAAAATTTCACTGAAAAATAATGGACACAATAGTCCGTTACTTTGTGAAAGTTCAATAAAGTACTTGAATAAACCGACAGAAAACCTTATAAACAAACAGACGCACCTATGGAATTCCCCACTATTGAGAGTAGAAAATTAGCATTGGCAACGTCTCTGAGAACAGTTTGTCATTGCCGAGATTTCACGAGTGCCAACCTGCGACAGTTTCAAGTAAAGAAACTTGATAAACATAAATCTTGGCCAACTGGTATACTTTATAGAAGTGAATAGAGTATAATGGCTCCAGAACAGAAAATTGTTATTGGTTTGTTGAACCGTTGCAGAACATTGTTTTTAAAACAACAGTTAGCAGTCAAAAAAGCAGATAAGTTTTTGGATACAAATTTTCTAATAAGCAGAAAATAAATGCCTAGCAATCATCTAGAAATTGGTGTCTAACGCAGATATCTTAGTAATAGATTTGGTCATTTTTCAACACTAGGATAGGCGTGAAACAATACTGAAATCTAAACATTTGCCTAGGAAATTTGGTTCCTTTGCATTTTAGCAGAGAAAATTGAAAAGCATCATGCAAAAATTACATGCCTAGTATGCATCCAGATTAGCTCACCAAGAAATAGTCAGCCCAACTATTTCTAGCGTATTGGAGTGCTGCTTCCCTCAGAGAAATGATATGCAGAAATCGTTCTTCAGTCCAATGTGCGAAACCAACTTCTCCATCATAACGAGAAGGGGTAACAACAAAATCTTTTTTAATCAAGTGATAACTACTTTCAACCGACGAAATCCAAGTTTCCAGTATTTCAATAGTTGCATCACTATTGTGATCACTCTGAATCCTTGAAATACAAGTTTTACAACGACATACGAGTCTAAACTTTCCATACTTACCACAGAGATAAACGATCTTTTGGATAGTTCAAATTCTCGAGGTAACTTAGGAAATATGGCAGTGTATGAGCCTTATTTCTAGCTAATATGGATATTAAAATGGTAGGTCTTTTATTCTCAGCCAATATCACAGTTGATGTAAATAAAAGTAAAAACAGCTTCAGATGTAACATAGTTCTGAATGAAATCAACAATCAACTGCATAAAATATCAAAAGTTAACATACTATTCGAGTTTAATATACAGTTGGATAAATGAGAAAAACAGTCACACTATTTATTGGAAACGTAATCAAATATTTGTTTGGGTTTGAAAATGTTGGGTTATGTTCACTTGTCAAAATGTATTTGGTTTTCTGTGACTACTGACTACTGGCAACCACAGACCAACCAGTTGGTCTGTGCTGGCAACACAGAACATAAACATAAAAAATCTGCAAGTCTGTGAATAATAGAAATGTTCTGTGGATATAATGCACCTTTCACACACAAAACACGTATGCCGACGCTATGAGAATCCGTGAACTGAAATGTGGCAACTCTGTATTGAATTTCCAAAATTAAAATTTTGTAACACGTGACGTATTATTTGATGAAAATTACATAAATTGGTTTTCGAATTTGAATGAAAAGGAGCGCTCACCGTCTACGTAAGTGCTTTTTTCGATAAATTTGAAGAAAAATATATTTATATGAACTATATGAAGCGATAACTGAATACCAAAAATGCAGTATCATGAGGCCAAGACACTGGCGGATACAGGGGGAGGGGGGCATGCCCCCCTCCCCCTAGACCTCGAAATTGACAATATTCCCTTTATTAGTGGTCCTATAGCGTTGGTAAAAATTTTTCGCCAAATGATGGCCCCCCTGCAAGAATTCATGCCCCCCCCTGAAAAACTGTCTGGATCCGCCAGTGGGTCAAGAACTTATGAGTTAGTTTGCAGGTAGATTCGTATTGAATCAATTGAAACTGACAGCAGAAATTTAAATTTGGAATATTTGGATACTATTTTTTAAATGATTCTAACGTAATAAAATATTTCTGAGTCCGAAATGTAGATACCATTCTGAGAATAGGTATATTTATTTATGCCCTCTAGAAATGCTTCAGGTGAAAGGACGACTTTTCGAAAATAGAAAATGTCTGATAGTTGGATTGCTTGATAAATATCAACAAATGTCGACCGAAGGGGAACTATTGTAAGTAAGATCCCAGAGCAATCAGACATAACTTATTTTCACACGGATGAAACCTGAAGTTTTCAGTAGCGCCTCGTGTGCCTTGGATACCTACGCGCTTTGTGGAACTTGCCGAGTGACACCTGGGCAGGTACCAGGTGAGAAAGGTAACTAAAAATAAGAATTATTTTACTTAAATTCACATGGCTGATTTTTATATATGTCATGTAGAATATTATTTTAAAGTAATATCATAAGTGTCAGACACTTTTGATGGACCAGAGCTTTTGTCAGACGCTTTTAAGCTACCCAAAAAATAAATGAACTTTACTTATTTTTACGACTGATTTTTTAATATGTTATTGAAGTATTTATTTAAAAGTTATATTCAATCAGTCAGACAAATTAGAGTGACCAAACATCCCCTAAGACAAAAATTATTCGGCCAGAAGTATGAGGGCGAGAGCACTATGAATGCGCTTCAGAGTGAGTGAGACGTCCATAATAACTCTGTTCCCCTTCTTAAACTCACCATCTGTTTCAACCTACATTCTACTGTGTATGTGCTGTTTGCATGTAATATTATATAACTTATAATATAAATATACAGTATGGTCAATGGTGCAAATGAAAGGAATAAATTCGTTATTTCGTTTACAACCGCCGAATTTAAGGAAAAATCCCGAAACACTGCGTATGTGCTGTATGCGTGTATTATTATATAACTTATAATATAAATATACAGTATGGTGCAAATCAAAGGAATAAATTCGTTATTTTGTAAATCGCCGAATTTAAGGAAAAATCCCGAAACACGTCGATTTTCATTTCAAAACAGGCTATTCGAAAGGATACCTTTTTATTTTTGACGTCATCTATGTGAGCGTGATGACGTCATCGCTCAAATTTCTAAATGGGAATGTGGGTGTTGTGATACATTATTTGAAAGGTATTTTAAATACCTATCCAGTCATATCAATAATTTGCAGTAATTGATTTTTGTATTTGTTAAAGAAATTAATTAAAGTCTATTATTACTACGAATATTTAATATGTATTACTCATTAAATACAACGAAACCTAAAATGAGTGCTTAAATTGTTTACCTTCAGCTAAAATACAATGACGGCCTTTACAAAATTTATTTTTGTGTGTCAATAAATACATCATACCTATACCTAATACATTTTATTAAGGAACCTGTTGAAATTTCATCAATAATATTTGTGACACTAAGCAAATCAATTACTGTACATATTGATATGGCTGAATAGGTATTTAAAAAACACAACACCTACATTTCCATTTAAAAATTTTAGCGATGACGTCATCACGCTCACATAGATGACGTCAAAAATAAAAAGGTATCCTTACGAATAGCCTGTTTTAAAATCAAAATCGACGTGTTTCGGGATTTTTCCTTAAATTCGGCGATTTACAAAATAACGAATTTATTCCTTTGATTTGCACCATACTGTATATTTATATTATAAGTTATATAATAATACACGCATACAGCACATACGCAGTGAAATGAAACAGATGATGAGTTTAAGAAGGGGAACAGAGTTATTATCTTAGACAAAGTCTAAGGTTATTATGGACGTCTCACTCACTCTGAGTCTCTGAAGCGCATTCATAGTGCTCTCGCCCTCATACTTCTGGCCGAATAATTTTTGTCTTAGGGGATGTTTGGTCACTCTAATTTGTCTGACTGATTGAATATAACTTTTAAATAAATACTTCAATAACATATTAAAAAATCAGACATGTAAAAATAAGTAAAGTTCATTTATTTTTTGGGAAGCTTAAAAGCGTCTGACAAAAGCTCTGGTCCATCAAAAGTTTCTGACACTTATCATATTACTTTAAAATAATATTTTACATGACATATATAAAAATCAGCCATGTGAATTTAAGTAAAATAATTCTTATTTTTAGTTACCTTTCTCACCTGGTACCTGCCCAGGTGTCACTCGGCAAGTTCCACAAAGCGCGTAGGTATTCAAGACACACGTGAAGCTACTGAAAACTTCAGGTTTCATCCGTGTGAAAATAAGTTATGTCTGATTGCTCTGGGATCTTGGACTATACGGACCAGTTGCTACTATAGGTGGAGCTAGGATCATAACAATACTTTTTGGCACTACTAGCATTGTTTAAACAATGCTACTAGTAACCTTATAATATAAGTGCCATCCTGTTTCGTGTCGAAGATGAGATATTTTACTCTGATAATGGCCACAATAAGGCCGAAACCATGGTCATAATATTTTCCTATTGACAAAAACATTCATTGGTCCCTTCTTAGCGGGGGTGAAGCAATGTATGTATCTGAATATCGAATAACCCTGTATAATGTTTATCATTTGGTAAGTACAAGTTTGAACTTATAAAGCTGAGAAATACTTTCAGAAGGTGATAACTCGACCATGTTATTTCGATTTGTAATGCTCCATTACATTAATAATTGAATTATTGCAAGAGGTCAATTGAGATACAAAACAAACGCTTGTGGTATAGTTAAAAGGATGTATTTATCTCTTTTCTTATGGTAGATAATTTGTACAAAAATGAGTAAATCATCAATAACTTACGGATATAATGAATTCTGGCAAGGATCTACGTTTATTATTATAGTAGAGCAATAAATATTTAAGAACTATATGTTAAAAATTCTCTGGCAGAATGTACATGGTTATACGAAATTGGAGAACCCATTCAGTAATAGAATTAATAATTATTAGAACGGATTGAACAGCATTATATTTTAAAATGTCTCAATTTGGAAAAAAACTGGATATTCAAGTTGGATTGCGCTAAGCAATATTTGGTCTCCATATTCGATGAATATTTCATTCTACCAGAGTTTGGCACCTTGTCGAATAGGAATAACGATTTGAAAAGCTAAACGCATTATAATGAATCAAATATTAACACTCTGCTTCAACTCCAAAAACTGGAAAGGAACATGAAGCGTTGTATTGTCATGTTCAACTATAAGGTGCCCCCTTCTATGAGAAGCACCTACAACTAATACTGTATCACCTTTCGCGAGTATAACACCACTGCTGCTGTTATTTTCAGGAAAAGACATCTTCATTATGCGAGTCTGGGGGTAACCTAGCTTGGTATTTCCTGCAACTGTATACGATCGACTTGGAGGCACTGGTGGAGGTCTCTCTAAGTCTAATCCGAAGAGAGTACATGTTTGCTGGATTATTTTAGCGTCGCACTTTTCGTTCATATCTGGTGGAGGTGTACCGGCTATAGGCTGTGGTCGTGGACGTATTGTTCCATTATTTGTTGATCGGTTAATAGCTTTCTTATTGTTTTCATTATTTTTATGACGTTTGGTAGTGGATAACCTTAATCTGCATTTGTAACCCCTCCAAACAGCTTGTATTAGATAAGCTGCCTTTTGACGAGTTTCAGTACGTAAGTTTTCAAGGTATTGCCTCAAGCCTTCACTCAAAAAGATGTGTCGTTTCCCCATAGCCCAACTTGTGGATATTAGTTGAGGTTTGCCAATTACATCGATAACATGTTGCAAAATGAGATTGCAGTCTTCTATTATTTTATCCTCAGTTCTATGCATCCTGGTGAAAGGTGCCAAGAGCCTATATCTAGCAGAGAAAGCCTTAAACCGCATTCGATGAGGATATCCACCAGCCATCAAATTGACAGTTTCCAAGACTTGAAGTGACCGCACTTGTCGTACCACCACATTTCTGTCGAACCTATTTGGAATTTCTTGGGAGTTACTGCGAATACACCTTACGAAATGAGGTCTAGCGTGCACTAACGTTCTCAGTAAATTATCTAAGCGAGTATGGAAATCTTGAGTTAGAGTTGATACAGGTTCATCCCCATTTAATAGGTCCGTATGTGAGGTTGGGGATATTCTGAAACTGACACCCCTTGGTACATTTTCGGTGGCGTACAAAGCTTTCAATTCGCTTCCGAATAAATGGGTGGCGAATCCGAAATTGCAGCTGTGTTTGTAGAAAACAGCAACTAAATCATCTGGTACAACATCCTTGTTGGTATCAAGAAAAAGAGTGGCGTCGTAAACTATACGATTCGCAAAGTGCTGGATGCCGAACAAACGTGAACTTTTCGGATCGAACAATCTTGTATTCTGTTTGTGTTGTACTTTTATTTTTGAAACGTATGATTCAGCTGTACCTCTGATGGAACACTCAACGTCTAACATACTCAATAAGCCAGTGCGTAATGAGGATATAAGATCGATGCAAGGTACGTTGTCTATGTAATCGACCTCTATTTCACAGTTTATTCCTTCGTCGCGGCAGGATTCTATACTAGATTTGAAAATATGAGTATTATAGAAGTGCTGCATAGTTTCAGCACATAGGTTAATGCACAAATGTTCCAATTGGCTGGGTTCCGAATCCTCAAAACCAAACATATCAAGAATGCCGATGAAGCCATCCGTTGCGTGTCGCACTGCGTTATTCAAAGCTGCCATAGATTTACTTCCAGCGTTGTTACTTCCTCCAGACGTAGAGGCATGTTGACTCGTAACTTCCGCTTGGTTGTGGACTGATTCGTTGGAATCCGAACTGAGAGTGCCAAGTGTGGACCCTAATTTCTTCAAACTATTAGCTCTCCTCACAATTGTTGCTACAGTACGGCAATACAAGGCTTTCGCTAGACAATCCCTCGTCATGTTCGACATGTTTGCATCACATAGAGACTTGACGAGTTGGCCCCTAGCATTATGAGTCCTTGTAGTGAGTCCTTTGAAGAGGGTTGCTCCGGAAACACCAAGAAGACCAGCAACAGCGTTGAGCTCAGATTCTCCTTTTACATCAACTTCAAGGCCTTTGCCATCGACAAATTGCACATTTCCCAACAGTAAGACAGCAGCGAGAACTCTGACTACGTCTAAAAATGGTATTCCCAGAATGCCAAGGCAAGTTTTCCAAGCTTGAAATCTGTAAATAGAGGGGATGTAGAATGAGGTTCAAACTGAAACATTTCGGGAAATTTTACCTGGAAGCATCTTCTGCTAAATCTTGACGAGTATCACCGCTCATTAAATACTTAAGGGTAGATGGCTTATGTCCTTCCAGATTCAGTTTGGCTCTTTCTTCATTAGATAGTCCGGCTAACATTTGGTAAAATATATGGTAATTCTTCTCGCCGGCTAGGGGTTTGATAACTCGGGTTTGATCCAAAAAATAACAATGTATCTTGGTTCTATATAGAGCACCATCAGTCACTTGTACTTCTATAAACTGGCCCTGCAAGAAAAAGGATGTTTGTATAGATTGAATTTTTTTGTGCATTTCGCATTTGTATCAGATTAATATTTTTCCAGCAGCTGATTAATGACTACACAGTTTCACGATCACGATATAACTAAATTATTCTTTTATAAACTGAGTGTTAGGTAAACATGCGGCAAAAGTTGAAGAAGATATTCCATGGACTACTTTGAGGATATTTTAGGCTTTGATTATTTTTGAAAGTGCGCTTTGTTGCGAAGATATAGGACGAAAAAGTTTTCAACAAATAACAATTTATGACTAAGAATTACGTGTAAATTTCTTAACCTACAAACAATTGTTGAAAATGACTACCTCTAGCTCGGATACAACCATTCACTTCTTATAGGTTGCCGAACTCTTTCAAAAACACCAGGGTCGTTTCTCAAAGAGTTAAACCCCGCAATTATCTGATCTCTTAAATCGTCCACGGCATCCACGAGCCTAGTATAAACTTCTGACTTTAGATGGCCCCCAGGAAATAATGCAGGGGGTTTAAGTCCGGGGATGGAGCAGGCCATATGTGAGATCCACTTCGACCAATTCAGCGATCTCCGTATGTTGCTGTTGAAATTCTCTCGAGCAACTAAAGTAAAATGAGCAGGTGTACATGTCTTGTAGCCAATGGTACATCCTCCAGAAACTGAGGTAGGGTTTGTTCCAAAAAATTCCTTGTATACTTAGCCCTAAAGTCTTCCTGGTAGAAATACCGGTCCAATTAGCCAGTCAAGTTGAAACCAATCTTCACAAATCTCATGAGGATTTTCGTCAGCCCACACATGGTTATTGTGGAAATTCCTTATTGCATTTCGCGCGAAATTGGCTTCATCAGTAAAAAGAATCAGCGTAAGTAGTTGAGGGATTTCAGCCCTTTTGTGGAGAAGCCATTGACAAAATGCAATACGTGGAACCAAATCCGCAGGAAGAATGTGGTATGGGAACAACCAATCATCTCGCAGAATTTGCCAAACAGTCCAATTACTGACATTCAAAGTATTCGCAAGTTTTCGCGTAGAGGTAGGTACTCGGATCTTCTTCTGTCATGTCCAGCACATTGTCTTCCACTTCTACCGTTCTTACAGTCCTTGGCTTTTCTGGTCCTCCACTTCGCTTCAATGTTCCCGTTTCTCGAAGACGTTGATGAATACTTTGAAATATTTTAAATCGGGTGCAATGCTGTTAGGAAATCGTACAACTTACAGTCGCCTAGCTTCTAATGAATTGTCATCAGCAATTCCATACGCATAAAATGCATATCAGCCATTTCGGCATTCGTATAGCGAGCCATGAAGACTTCACTAACAATCGTTTTTACACGTCAACTACACTTACCCACAAAATAGAATAATGGCGTACAGAACTATCTTCCTCGGAAGTGTGGGTTATATACCACAGAGCGGGAAAGGAGCAGAATGCAGGAAATTTGTTTTTCCTACTCTGAATGTTTTACGCCCTATATATTCGCAACAAAAATAATCAAAGGATCAAATAACCTTAAAATAGTCCGAGGAATAACCTCATGAATTTTTGCGGCATGTTTACCTGACACCCTCACACCCTGTATATTTCTATCTTAACTTCGCTTATGTTAAGTGGAATTTATATTGTACGTACTTTCAGATCATTTTGATTATTATAAATCTAACTGACTGATCCATAGGAAAACCATTCAATTTCAAACATTATACGAGTATATTCCATATTTAAAGTATGGTATATGGGTAACATGAGGAGCATTCGGGACACTTGCGAATAAAAATTTAAATCGGACATGTTCGTGTATCATGCTATATTTCGATAGCTATCATAAATGCAGAAGTGCCAATTTAATTCAGATCTGAAACTAATCGCAAACTATTTTTGTTGCAATGAGTCACGTTATTGCTAATGAGGATAGCAGAGCAATATCGACATGTTTCTAACGACACCGAACTTTTTTCGAGAGATTAATAACAACTCTGAACTAATTCAAAACTTGCATTCCAAATATGCATCAGCGTGTCTTACGGGATGCGTCCAAATAAGAGTCAAAATAATTATTTATACTACCAACGTTTTTTGAAAAGCGACATGCCACATTTTATTCAATCGAAATATTACTTTTTGCAATCTGATGAAAAAATTAATGTATTATAGATACCTATAGAGGAAGAATTCAGATTTCCCGTAACATATCAATTGGGTTCCTTTTGAAAAACCCTGAATTAATATAACATTCGGTGAATATTAACCTTTTCGCGTTAGCTGTATACGTATCCATACCCATGACTCAGATCGATTTGATCCAATTCTGTTGAGATACGAAATTATGGTTTCTTGATCCTTTTTCACGTGAAGTATACCCTTTGCCTATCTTTTTGGTGGGAAGACTCAAAATGGAGGAATTCTTCAATCTTTTTTTGTATAGTAGGTATCACCGTCCGACTGGATAGATGCGTTATCGAATATGTACTATATTACTTGTTTTGCCTCTTTTTCCTATTTTTAACATAACATGGTGTGAAAAAATATGGTCACCTGAGTGTAAAATGCCTGTTTCATTGAGAATGCGAAATGGTATGAATCACTCTATTTCCAGCATATAATACAAAATAAATTCCTATTTAAGCTAGATCTTTGTTAAAACAAAACTCTGAACGCGCCCCAAAAAACTTAGTTTTCGCATCTATCCAGGTATAGGTACTATCCCCAAGACTGATTGAAAAATTCCGTTATTTGAAGTCGTGCCACCAAAAATGAGAGTGGCACAGGGTGAAATTTTTCTCAATTTTCTAAAATGGACTTTTACCTATAACCTTAAACATTTTTTTCGTAACCACCACAGAGTCTTCTTCATGCAGGTACCATATTATTCATTCGTTACGTCTCACCATGAATATCAAAATAGAAAATCTATCGACTATAATTATTATGGATCATTATGAGCAATCAAATATAATATGTATTCAGGGTGCGTCAGCAGAGCGTACGGCTAAAATAGCGCCTAAACTGTACCGTGCGGAAAAAAAAATTACATATGGTTATAAAGGTGCGATTCCACCGTAGTGACGCACTGTGCGGCACAGGTGTGCACAGTGTACGCCACAAATGTTCGTTGCGGTGGGCATGTAAACGTGATCAGCAACAAAATGTGCGCGTGCTTTCTTGAAAGGTTCGCGCACAGTTGCAAACTTTTGTCGCGCACTGCTTCCAGCGGTGGACCAACACCTCCTAGAAGAGATCTGTTGGTGGACCAACACCTCCTAGAAGAGATCTGTTGGTGGACCAACACCTCCTAGAAGAGATCTGTTGGTGGACCAACACCTCCTAGAAGATCTCTTCTAGGAGGTGTTGGGTGGACTCGGGTTGACGCACACACTGACACACACATGTTTCTGCGAACTCAGTTTTGTTTCCGCTTCGAGAGTGAAAACATTTATGTGTGCGCGAACATGGATTCGAATAACGAGAAAACAATTCAATTTATTAAAAAAATAGAAATATATCCGGTATTGTGGGATTGTAATAATGAAGATTATAAACACAGAAATAAGAAACAGTCGAAGAGTTGGCTTAAAAATTTGACTGCAGTTCCACAGAGATTCTGCGAAAGTGGAAAATAATTTTATCGCAGTACAGGGTGTCCCAAATTCGATGATCACTGCGAGCATCCCGAGAATCATTAAGATTAGAGAAAAAATGTTCAAGGACTTCCGATCTCTTTTTTCAAAATAATCAATTGTCAGCAAACAGATCCCAGGTATCTGAATTGGTTCTCGAGTTATTGAAAAATTGCTGTTTCAAATATTTCGCTATATCCCGTTTTCTGTTGGAGATATCACTATTGCCTATACGCTACTTCCATCAGATCCGAAAAATTATTCGCCGTTCTAGTGCTAGAGAGAAAAGTTTGTGTTTTTCAAATGGGACACCCTATATTTTTCAATATTGCTTTTTAGTAGCAGATTCACCGAGTATCATCCTGTAAACGTTTTTTCGAAAATCTGATCCGTTTCAAAGATATTGAGTTTTTCGTCTTCACTTGAATTGGGACAGCTTGTATATAAAGATTTTTCTTATATTTGGAGATATTTTATTTAGGCAATATAAATTACAAGAGAAAACTTTCTGGAATTTTCGTGATATCTCCAACAGAAAACGAGATATAGCGAAATATTTGAAACAGCAATTTTTCAGAAACGCCCTTCAACTCGAGAACCAATTCAGTTATCTCGGATCTGTTTGCTGGCAATTGATTATTTTGAAAAAAGAGATCGGGTGTCCTTGAACATGTATTCTCTAACCCTTATGGTTCTCGAGATGCTCTCAGTGATCATCGAATGTTTACCGAATGATGAAGCAGATCCTTAAGCTAACTGCTGCCCCCCCCCTGAGATTTTGATGGCCTTATCGCTTTTCAGCACAACACCCTCAATATTACTTTCAAATTTTTATTTTGCCCCCACTGAGAAAAATTTCTGCGGGTTTCTGCGGGCGCCCATGCAAAGGACCAAGAAGACATACCTTGACAGAAAATCACCTCTAAGCAATACTTTTATAGTCATATTTAAAAACCTTTCTCATTTTGATCAATAGATTGATAAGCTCAAAAACGTATTATCTTCTTATTCAGAGCCCTATTCAACTTACAATTCGACTCGATTCTGAATTTGACCTGGTCTTGGCAGAGCCTAAGGAACGTAATACTGTGAAGGCAGCAGCTAAGTGTTTGAATGCATCAGTTTCTGGTCCACCTCCAGCGACCTCGAAAAGTTGTCGCAAGAGTAGCATAGAGGCGTGAGTTTTACCAGAACCGCTGGTACCTAAACGAAAGAATAGAATAATTAAAGTAGATTAATTCGAAATTGTTCTTAACAATATAATATCTTATATGTACACCTATTCAAAACAAATTAGTGCTTTCTCATGCATAAATTCCCTTTGTTATTCATCATAATTTACATAGTTAGAAACTGCGGCAAGAGATGATTTATTAATGTTGTCGATATAATTTTTTACTCACCGGAAAGGATTATGGCTTGTGGGTACCCCGTTTCTGATTGTTGTCGTATGGCCTCTTGAACCACACAGCTGAGTTGGGCGCTCAATGCTAACCCTCTTGTACTGCTTAAGGTTAGTGGATTTCCTACATCTCGGTAAGGGTTGATGCATAAGAGAATAGGTCCCACATTGGTCTGAAAATGGGGATACATTATAGAGCATGTAACATGTACCTATTCAACTAACAAATAGCTATGTAATATGGAAGATATCTAGGAAACGTGTTCTATTAGAATCTTGGCCCTATGGGAGGGCCGGTATCCTTAATAGGCATGGTTCTTAAATTGTGTGTTTCACAAGGCGTGGTTTCGAAATACACATCAAGTATGACCGGGTATGGAATGAAAAATTGAAGAAAAAAAGCAGCCGAAGGTAAATATAAGAGACTCAAATCCGAAGACATGCCGACAAGAATGTCGCGAGCCAACAGGGAGGAGTGGTGGACTACTTTGTCGATCCCAACTGTCTTCTTTTTTGTTACTATTTTTCTGGAAGAAAAAGCTCGCATAGCAAACCCTTCAGTGTGGAAATATGAACGTTCGGAGAATATCTTTGGCTTAGCTGTCATATCTGATTCCGACCAGTTCACCTGTTCAATTTACCATTGTACAGGGTTTCCAGATTTCAATGGTTTAGTACTACAACTCCTAAACTATGAAAGATAGAGAAAAAGTAAGATACATGTCATGTTCTCTTTTTTCGAGAAACAGAAATTGCTAGTGAAAACCCCAAGTTGCTACGGCGTCTAGTTTCGGAGCTACAGGGCGATTTTGGTATTTGCTCCATTATTATAATTGGCTATAACTTCCGTATTATAGGATCTACGTTCTCGAAACTGACCCATCTTTGGGGCACTTTTTTACTGATGCTTTTCATCGATGCTATCGGATTTTTCGTATCTGCTCAAATTTCGGAGCTATAACAATTTTTTTTTCAAATGGAAACCATAGTGAGAGATGATACCTCCAAATTCATCTTTCTTCAACGATTTCAAAAATATATCATGATATACTTCCGAGTTCACTATACGCATATATCGAAAATTTCGAAAAAACACTTTTCGTTCAACAAAATCCTAGCAGGCTTTGATTCACTTCCTTCAAAACTAAAGCGGTCATAGAATTTCATGTCTTATTTATTTTCACTTGTCAAATTCAATTCAGTTTTGTATCGTCTGGCGCTTCTGAAATTCTTATTAATATCACATGCCTTACGAGAATTATTAAAAATACAATATGCTAGAATAATTTATACAAGCAAATTATGACGCTGATACTGCATCTCAAATATATTTTGATAGATATCCTGAAAGAACTCGCCCAGCATATTAATGGCTCCGAAGAGATGGGGATTTCATTAGTTTCACTAGTTTATCAAAGAAATTGCTTGGCTGGCATTTCATCTTATCAACACAGGGTGTTTTACTAATGTTAGTTAAATTCAAAGGAGAAAATATGTATTATTTTAAATGGAACACCCTATAATTTTTTATCTCATTCGAAAGAGCAATCATTCTCCTTTCCAAAAAAGTATAGTTTTCTATCTTTTGTTTCATTAACAACAAAGATATTCGATGTTTCATGTAATAGTACATTTTTAATTAGTAGTTCTATATGAACGTATTTTGATGCCTAAAATCAGCTCATGCTGTGACCGTTTGACGCATAACAACAAAATCAGCAATTTTAAAAAAAGTAAATTTGTTAAGTCATATAAGATGATTTTAGGCAAAAAAATACGTTCATATAAAACTACTAATTAAAAATGTACTACTGCATGAAACCTCGAATATATTTGTTGTTTATGAAACAAAAGATAGAAAACTATACATTTTTGGAAAGGGCAATGATTTCTTTCGAATGAGATCAAAAATTATAGGGTGTTCCATTTAAACTAATAAATTTTTCCCCTTTGAATTTGACCAACATTAGTAAAACACCCTGTGTTGATGAGATGAAATGTTAGCCAAGCCTAAAAAAAATCTCTTTGATAAACTACTGAAACTAGAGAAAATCCCATCTCTTTGGAGCAATTAATAAGCAGGGCATTTATGTTTAAAATCAGTCAGTCTTATTTGGGAAACCCTGTATATTCACAAGGCTAAAGAATAATCTAATGGCTTTTGTTTCATCTAAATATTTTAATACTTTTCATTTTTCAATTTAGCAGATAAATCATACTAGAATCAACAAGTTTAGTCTGAGAAATATTTCCTGAATCAATTTGGCAGCTTACAATAATTGTGAGATATCGAATTCTATGACCTTATAAGAACTTTAAAAGCGCCACACGATACAACAATGATGAATCTGAATTGAATTTGACAAGTGAAAATAAATGACATGGAATTCTATGACCGCCTCAGTTTTGAAAGAAGAGAATGAAATCCGGCTTGGATTTTGTTGAACGAAAAGTGTTTTTTCGAAATTTTCGATATTTAGTGAACTCGGAAGTATATCATGATATATATTTTCGAAATCATTGAGGAAAAATGAATTTGAAAACATCATTTCCCACTATGGTTTTCATTTGAAAAAAAATTTTGGTATAGCTCCGAACTTTGAGCAGATACAAAAAATCCAATAGCATCGATGAAAATCAGTAAAAAAAGTGCCACAAAGATGTGTTCGTTTCGAGAACGTAGATCCTATAAAACAGGAGTTATATCCAATTATAATAATGGACCAAATACCAAAATCGCCCTGTAGCTCGGAAACTAGACGCCGTAACAACTTGGGGTTTTCAGCAATTCCTGTTTCTCGAAGAAAGAGAACATAACATGTATCTTACTTTTCTCTATCTTTTATAGTTTAGGAGTTGTAGTACTAAACCATCGAAATCTGGCCACCCTGTACAATGGAAAGCCACCGAGACCCATTGTCTGTAAATGTCTGTTGAACAAGTGAACAATTAAAACCAACAGTGAGCAGACTCAATTGCTTCCTCCAATTCCTTTTAACCTCGCCGCAGAGAAATATTATTTTGCCCAAAAAGACCAAGATCTAATATCCGCTTTCGGTTCTAGGAACACAATAAACAATTTGGAAATAGTATATTCTAAAACTAGTTGCAGAATGGGCTCCTATTCCAATTCGAATGCGAAATTCCAAAATGAGCGACGAAGGAGCGAGTTTTCGAACGCATGAGTATTGGAATTGCATTCTGCAACGAGTATTAGACGATGTTTTCTCTATTTCACTCAAATTTTGTGAAATTCAATGAAAAAATTCAAATTATATGTCCTAGTGACTTTCATATTGTATCTTGGCAGTTGGGTGAATGTAAGGAAATACGAAAATTGACATTTCCAAATTGACGTCTGCTGAAATTTAAAAGGATCGGAATTCATTGCTGACAACCACATAACGAAAAATGTTACTGAAAACGATGCTGTAATGAATTCATTACAGCACTGTTTTTAGTACTGTAATGTAAACATTACGATACTGAAATAGAGAAAGATATTTATGGGCGTAAAAAAAGCTTCCTAAAATACCAGGACATATCCACAGCCTACTTCAGCTACTCACATAAAAATTCGAAATTGCAAACTTCGCCTGAAGACATTTCATAACAGCATCCTCGGTAAGAGGACCCTGAAGATGTATCAGGTCCTCCAAATCGGACCCCACATTTGGCACTTGGTCTCGCAGCTCTGTTATGGAGGAGAACAGGGGTGTTGCCAGACGCGTTGGTATGATGGGTTGAGAAGCTGTCAATGGTGGTGTTGGCTTCAAGGTGGTTGGTGTTGGAGTGGTGGATCCCTGAACATGTAGACGGTTTCTGAGGGTTAGTAATTCCGTGCTGAGACTCTGTAGGCGCTGTTGAAGATGAACAGCTTCGTTGGATGATGAAGCATCTGAAAAAAAAATGTTCAAATGAAGATAATTCTGATCTCATACGAAAAGGTTCGATTGGAAAATTGGATATATGAATCATTGGATGCAGTCTGAAGGTTTTTCTGTCGACGGAAATCGATGAACATCAATGCCTCGATGTTGAAGACGAGTAATATATACTGCCTTGAGTATTATAAAGTATCCCGGTTTGCCATGACATTCTGACCCATTTCACCGCGTATATTTTGAAAGTATTAGGTTATGGTCATTCCCCTGTAAGAAACGCCAGCAACGTTGTCGTTTTTGCATAAAAATCGTAGTTGTTACGTATTTATCAAAATGTTCATCTACTTTGGGAAAATAATGAATTTGAGAAAATATTATGTGGATTCAATAAATTCAATGACCTGGCGAATGCTGAAGAAACTTTTTCCCTGTTAATACTGGAAATATTTCACGTATATAAAAATGGTTCGAAGATTCAGTTATGCTTTTTTCTTTTACGGATATCAAGAAACGAATGTTGAAATTTTACTGAAATATAATGGACAGAATAGTCCGTTACTTTGTGCTAGTTCATTCGAAAAAAGAATAAAAGTATGTACTCGAATAACCAAGAAAAAAGAACGGAACAGACGAACCTATGGAATTCCCCACTTTTCAAAATTCTCAAGAAATACCTACAGAAGATATTCAAACACCTTTTTGCACAACTTGAAATACTCCAGTATGAACATGTGGTAGTACCTAGTACGAAACTTGTGTCACAGTTAAACCTTGAAAGAAAAGAACTAACTCCATTTACAAAGTTAAAAAAGAGCCTTATCAATGTTGCTTGATTTTCACGAGTGCCAACCTGCGTCAGTTTTGAGTGAAAGAACTTGATAAACCTAAATCATGGCTAACCGGGATACTTTATTGAAGTGAATGGAGTATAAGGGAGAAGAATAGAAATCATTCGTGCAAATATCATTACTCACTCATCAAATATCTGATAATGTATCTCTGTGGATGATGATTCTCAGCCTTTCATAAACTGTTAATACGCCGAAGATGATTTCAATTATGCACTTGTGTGATTATGTGCTCAGTGCCAAGAAATAACATCTACGACCTGGGAGGATAATTAACTCGACCATTTCTTGAGATACATTCATCACCAAATTTTGTTCTCAATAAATTCATTGTTAATGTGTCTGTTTGGCAGGTGCCATCGTCTTGTTGAAACCACAAATACTTAGATCCCGCAATACTCTCTTATTCTCAAACACAGGAAAAAATAATAATTTAAGATTGTTCTGCATGATTCTTCATTGACTTCTACAATTTTCTTCAAAGAAATATGGACCAAACTTCATCTTGATGTAATGTTGTCTAAGAAGTTTCGTCTGGATTTAAGGTCGCCGTTCAGAGCGAGTAGGAAAACTAATCGGATAGAGGCGCCTTCGTGCAATTTACGGAATATCTCCATAGAACTTACATTATCACTCTAAGTTCTGTGCATATCTCTATCCTTATGAATGAAATGTACAATGCCGCCCTCTATCCGAACATCGCTGAACTATGAAATTAGTGAATGTGTGGATAAAGCAGGAACTTTTTCCCGCCATGTATTTGAATTTGGCCATTCTCTGCCAATTCCGTATTTCAAGTTGATTTTCTGAACGAAATTATCTGTAGATTCACTTTTAATCGGAAATTGAACTATTTTCATGGGTCTTTCGTTCGAACTAAAACAGAAGCATGAGTTGGATTATTTTCTTCTATTTTTGAAAGAAAAAAAATGAACTGTCGAAATGAAATCGATTTAAATTATTTCATTAAGAACTCCAAACCTTTCTGAGTTTACCCACAAAATTTTAGTTTTCAAAGTGAAACCATTTTCAAATGCAACTTGTAATAGAAACACATACATTGAACGCCCACCTTGAATCACTTCAAATTCTGCAATCATGCATAAGCTCCATTGAATAAAATCGTTCGATGAAATTGTTCATCATTTTCAAATTTGTGAACAATATGACGAATAGTGAATAATAATAATTTTGAATAACTGAATAATGTTTTCCATGAGTTCTTCGTTCATAATGATGTTTCAGGACTTTCAGGATGTATTATAAAGATATATACTTGTGAAAATAAATGTAATTGTAATACACTTATAAATACATATATCTCTCTCTTTCTCTTTCTTTCTCTCTCTCTCTCTCTCAAAGTCCTCCCAGTATTCGAAAATGAGCACTCATTTTGATGAGACAATTCACTGATTTCTAAAAGTTGCAGAAGCGAGTATCTTTCCATCAAAAAATTGCATGAGCTACTAAACACAAAAGACATAATAAAAATGAAAAATAACACACATCAGTATTGCCATTATATCCATTTCGAATTGTAGCATTCCTATTGGAAAACCCGTTACATAATCTCAAAAAGGTTAAGCCCGTGCAAGTCTTTTTCTCTTTTTTTGGTAATTTCAAAGGAAAGTATTCACATATAGTTTAATACACCAACCTACTTCAAAAATATTGTTGAGAATGTTGTTTTTATAAATAAATAATATGAAATGGAATAAAATATTATGTCTTGAGTTTTCCCATAATTAATTTCTAAAATTGTATTTTCTATAGTTAAAGACGAAAAAAATACAAGGTGTTTCTAAATTTGAGGCACAAACGAAAGGGGTAGATTCTTTGGATAATTTTGAGAAAAAAGTCCCATGAACATAGGACCGCAAACGTTTAGTTTTCGAGATACAATTTCAATTTTATTTCAAGTTGTCTTCTCGAATTATCTGCACTTCACGCAAGATACAACTGAAATTATGGGATAGATATCAATTTGATGTATTGAAATTTCCAATGAATTTATTCAGCACATCTTACTAACTGGATTTTTAAGACAATTCTCATTTTTCTGAGAATTCCGAGTGTATCGTTCAAAATTTTTTTCTGAATATTGGTAGTAGATTCGACAAAACTACATGAAACCATAAAGTTTACAATAACAAAAAAGCTTATTTTTAAAATTTTTCGAACTAGCAGTGGACCACCAGAAAAAGTACTGGAGTAAAACAAGGGATAGAGTCCAAAAAAAATATCAACCTGTGTTAACTCGAAATTGTAACATATTTGCCAAATTCCACTTGAATATCTTGTGAAGTGCAGATACATAATATTTGAAAATTTGAACTTTATCCCGAAAATGGAGCGTGCGCCTTCCCATGTATATGGGAGTATTTTCTCAAAATTACGCAAGGAACCTCTTTTCTTCGTTTGTGCCTTCAATTTAGGAACACCCTTGAAGAACACCAATTGAAGAAATAGGTTAAGATATGCAGTGGCGCACCGAGGGTGGGGGGCTGTCTTGCTGCAGCCCCCCCCCCCCCGTGACAAACAAAAGTATTTCAAATATTTCCATCTTATTGTTTTTCTAAAAGTAATAATAATTATTTTAGAACAGAATGGAAACTTAAACATTTCCTTTACAGATAGAAATAGGGATTGATATACATATACAGGGTGTTTCATTGGTGAATGAACATACGTTAACCTGAGCTAGAGCTAGTCGAGTCCAAAAAACCGATATATGATAGGTCTAATCAATTCCATAACCGAGATACAGAGTGGTTTATGTATTCACCAAAAATTTCAATTCCTCATAACTTCTGAACCAACTAGTATAGCTGGTTGATATTTGGAACGTATGATTCACTTCTACAGGTCGATCGATTTACTTTTGAATTTCCAAAGAATTTCAGGTCCATATTTGAAAAATATGGGACTTCTTCCAAGCTGAGATTCACCCTGTATATTGAAATTTTGGGATTTTATTGAGATATTTGAAAAGAGAAGAAAATTTTCAATGGGGTTCAGTAGATTTCATTGTCCCGCACGTCATTTTGCTCAAAGAGAGCTTAAGGGAAAGATCCAATTGAATATTGGAATTCCACAAAATTCTCAGAAAAATCGTACATTATGATCAAATTGATCTCCAGAAGGTACAACGATTGGATCCAGGTGATGAAATTAGAAGAACTAACTTTAGTAGATGGATTTTACGAAATGAAAGAATGGTCAACAGAATTTTATTATGCAATGAAATACGTAATAATCCAGACATGATCAAAAAAAGTATCAGACATATTTTTTGAAGAGGGTAAGAATGTGTACCTATTGTACAAAATGGTGGTACTTTCGAGCACCTTCTGTATTTCACGTTGAGATTTTATGTTTCTTCAGTTATTTATTCATCTTTGTTGACTTCAACTAAATTTTTCTCGATGAATAATGTTTTTCCGGAAATAACTCCAAATGATTCCACAGAATATTATGAAATTCGAATGTGCAATTAGTGTGACAAAAAAAATTCAATTAGATCATAATGTACTATTTTTCTGAGAATTTTGTGGAACTCAAATATTCAATTGGAAATGACGTGCGGGACAATGAAATCTACTGAACTCCATTGAAAATTTTCTTCTCTTTTCAAATATATCTCAATCAAATCCCAAAATTTCAATATACAGGGTGAATCTCAGCTTGGAAGAAGTCCCATATTTTTCAAATATGGACCTGAAATTCTCTGGAAATTCAAAAGTAATTCGATCGACCTGTAGAAGTGAATCATACGTTCTAAATATCAACCGACTATACTGGTTGGTTAAAAAGTTATGAGGAATTGAAATTTTTGGTGAATACATAAAGCACCCTGTATCTCGGTTATGGAATTGATTAGACCTATCATATATCAGTTTTTTGGACTCGCCTAGGTTAGCTCTAGCTCAGGTTACCGTATGTTCATTTACCAATGAAACACCCGGTATAATAACGAATGCGATATATCCATTACTTAAGAAGGTTTTCGCTTGCGGTGCATTTTTTAAATTATATAACTTACAAAAACCTGATTACTCTTGAGCAGCCCCCCGAATAAAATTTCTGGGTGCGCCACTGAAGATATGGATGTAATCTTCTTTCTTATATTGCAATGAAGGATGAAGGCACTATTTAACCGTCCTTTATTGTATCATACGATTGGCCATCGACCAAGGGTCCTTCGGCCCAATTTAATATTTTCTCAAATGAAAAGAATGGCTAATATTCGCAAAAAAAATATCGTTCGAATTCAACTGACATTACCAGCATGTATGATTCTTCATTGGTTTATCTATACTCCATAAAAATAAATTATGAAATTCTCATGAAAAAGAAGTAGTGGTAAAGGCGATTCATTCGCAAATAAGAAAAGATATTCTTCTGGAAGTAGAGTTGATAGAGATGATTGTATTTAAAAAAAATATAAATTCTTAAAAGAAAGTTCAGCATAATTCTTTGACGTTCACCTATCTTCCCTCCATTCACGAATTTCCCATAGCCAATCCTTCAAGCAAAGATGTCCGTTTCTAAGAATACATTCCGCCTTGAGTGAAACCGACCAGATTGACCAAACCTTACTTAATGGAAGGTTGGAACTTCAAACAGCACCTTATATTCATAATTAATATCAACGGATAAAAGCTGGACACGGCGAACCGTTAAATGAAATCATCAATAAATTAGGTCGTACAGTTGTTAATAGAATTCGGAATAGGCTTGAATGGAACGGAAGACAAACTAACACATAAACAAAAATTAAAGATTACGTGAATTTGTCGACTCTGTCGCAACGAATTCGAGATTTCAGAACGGGCATCGTACTTTTGGGATTATTGATGGGACCTCTTTTGTCCTGTTGCATCGCTTTAATTTATTCACGAGGCGGAAAGTTGGGAAATCGAGAAATGGTGATAATATTCATGGAGTGCTGTATCTCACTAATCACGATACAAGCAAATATGTACGATTTATAGAATATTGATACCGTAAGTATAATTAATTTAATCATTGTTGACCAATCGAATATCAAATTTCTTTCCTCATGTATTCTTATGATTTGATGAGTAATCACAATTCATCTCAGTCAAATTATTCTGAGAACTATTTCGTAATAATTCATTCAATAATTGGGGGATGGGTGAATGAAAATATTAACAGAAAAAAGACAATGACGTGGAGTCAGGAGCTTTTGAGCGCCCGTTAATCAAAATTGTAAAGGCGCATTTATACAGATAATAAGACGAATAATGACGAAGTAGCTTCGATTTTGTATCACACTCCCACAGAAGTTACACAGGACAAAAACCATATATCTAATAACATCAATATGGATTATACCCCTGCTTTTCACAGTCTCAAAGTTAAGTCAAATCTTTGGTAAGGCTTGAGTTGTACATAGATGCAAAGAATACCTGGTGTATCGACTCCTTACTAAAAATCGTGACCAAAATTTGTAGATCAAAACGGCATTCTAGATTTCAGATTTTGGTCTTCGGAATAAATCCGCAATTTTTATCGGTCGCGGCGCTACTGCGGCAACGACGATAGCGCGACCCCTTTCGGGAGAAATGAAAGCCGCACAAATTTTCGGATTTCGATCGACAAGAAAGTCTTAAACAAAATCTAATCAGTGCCAACACCAGGTATTCTATGCATCTATAGTTGTACGCTTGCGTCAACTGGAAATTCAAACATTGCGAGAAATTTATAGTTTATGTTCATTCTGAAAGACAACAAAAAAAAAGATATCGAAAATGAAAATATGTCACTTAAAACTTTCAGTTCAATTTCAGAATATGAATAGGAGTTAACAATGATATTTAGGACTTGAAGAAAACGGAATGAAGCGATTGAAACATTTCACATGAAATTGTGAGGTTACAATCGAAACTATTCACATGAAGTTAAGAATGACATAAGTTTCACGACATAATACGATGTGTCAAAGAGAAAGAATTAAAAAAAAATTTGTATTCTCAATATTGCCGCAAAAGCGCAGATCTGGATTGTTACCAAAGCCCAGCTTCAGTTTTGATTGGCTCATGCCCCATATGGTAATTATTAGATATACGGCAAATACACAGACGAATATTCTCTATTCTGACACCAACGTCTGTCGAAAATGCTGCAATAGACATATACAGGAAATTATTTTTAAAACATGAATGTTATCTTTCAAATTGAAAAATATATCGGCTTCAATCTCAATTTAAATATATTTTCTTTCAATTTGAATTTCTATTACTCCAAAAAACACCCGATACTTTCAGAACACCGGACATTTCATCTTTCCTCATAAAAAATACAATTGATATTAAATTTTTACAAAAAAATAATACCTACACCTGGATATTTTGCCTTTCTTCCGTGGGCGCTTCGAATGAACTTCCAAAAAACAACAACGACAAACTCGCAAAATTGAAAATAATGTTGGTACAAGAAAGGCAATAGTCAGTACCTTCATGAAAATTCATATTTCTTGCCTCAAACTTCTTCCTATTCCTTGATGAGACAATAAATTACAATCAAGAGCACATATCGTCGACAACACGTGAGGCATTTCGAAGAAATCACTTCTGAGTAATAAATAAGTATATTTTCCATGATAATAGCTGAGGTACTTTGTTTTTTCCCTCGGGCTGCCAACAATTATTATGAAATAACCTGCGGAAGCATCGCAAGGCGAGAAGCTCCTATTAATTTATATCTTTAAATCCAGGAAATGTTCGCATGTCAAACCGCATACCTCTGGGAAATATTAAAATTCAGGTTAAATATGATTCTGGTAAAGCAGATAGATTAACTCTACTCCGAAGAAGCAGCAAGAAGTAGCCTATGTGATTATGATGATAATCTACCCACAAGTAACACGTGGAAATAATATTCTGATTGACCTAGGTTTTACTTTACCTGCGAAGGATAATAAAATAACATGAATTTATAAGTCGAAATAAATTTTATGCAGTATCCAGGTGAATGAGTGAGACAAATTTCAGGGGGTGGGTCTGCATGAACAAATAGTGACAATTTGCCGTACAACTTTTGACCGCAAATGCTTCGTTTTCCGTGATACTGGGTGTTAACTTTTTTCTTAAAGCTGACTATTTCTTTATTGCTCTAAAACCGATCGAGATATGCAAATGAAATTTGGTGGGTTTTAAAAGGTAGTTATTGCGCATGTTTTGGCATGCAAAATGGTTTTTATCTTCACCTTGTAGGTAGATGCACCTTGAATAAGATTCACTTTTATAGTTCAAAATTATACTTTTATGGAAATTTTTTTCGTTTTTTCACACGGAAGATATGTAATGTAAGATCAATATATAAAAATCATCCAGAAATTTTGTGTTGATTCTTCCTTGTCATATTAGTAGATAATGCGCATCAATTGAAAAATTATTTTTTATCATATGATTTATTTATTTTATTATTTTTTCAACTTCTTTTTCATGTTCAAAACTATTTGACAGCAGCTGTAGGAGGAATATCGGGAATTTTCTGTCCATAATTCGCTAGCATTTTAAATATACATATTCCTAAATGAGTGTATCAACGGTCAACTGTAGTCTTCTCATAAAAAATCACATTTTTTCCTCCTGGTCTTCGTTTCAGATATACAGGGTTTCAAAAATTTATATTTTTTTCAGTTTTTTGCTGATATCTCAGAACCGTTTGAATAACATAATCGAGTTTCTGTGCACATCACATTGTCACTTATAATAGCTTCTTTCTTGAGCTTCACTCAGATTTATTAGACGTGCCAGTGGCAGAAATGTTGAATTTGAACAAAGGTTTTACCCCCAACTTTTACACTACTGGACAAATTTACATTTGCACAGCACAATCTGATGGGCCAATGTGTTTTACATAAAAAAGGTACTCCTGGTTCATTACTCTGAAGTGAACCGTTTTCGAGAAAACTGGTATTTTATGATCAAAACAATTGGCTAACAGATTGCGAATTTCTTGTAATTGGAAAAATTCTTGTAATCTTGTTAACTATGGTCGCTAAAAATAATGAAAAATAACTTTGCAATTTATACTTAAGAACTTAGTTGTCAAATTTTGTTGAAATTAATAAACTTGTTAATTATCACTTCTCATTTTTCCAATTACAAGAAATTTACAATGCATTAGCAAATTGTTTTTGATCATAAAATGCCAGTTTTCTGAATTTTCTCGATATAACGGTTCACTTTATAGTTTGTTTAGAGTAATGAACCAAGAGTACTCTTTTTAGGTAAGACACATTGAAGCATCAGAATTTGCTGTGCAAATGCAAATTTGTCCAGTGGTGTAAAAGTTGAGGGGTAAAACCTTTGTGTATAATCAATATTTCTGTCACTGGCACGTCTAATAAAACCGAGTTAAATGACAATATGCGTACAAAAACTAAATTCTGTAATTCGAATCCTCAGATATTAGCGAAAAACTGAAAAAAATATAAATTTTTTACACCCTGTATCTCGGAAACGAAGACCGGGAGGAAAAAATTGCGTAAAAAAATGTTATTTTTTCATAAGAAATCAACAGTTGGCCGTTAATACTGCACTTATTTAGGAGCACCCTGTATGTATCTGATGACTGGATCTGGATAAAATTTTGGATGAATACGTCATTCTCCATCTTCAAGCAAAATTTCATCCCAATCGAACCTGCAGTTTTGAAATTATCAGGCAATATTTACGGAATCTCTGGTAGAATTTTCGAATGAAGAAAAACTGGAATCTATCCTTTTAAGAACAAAGCATTCCTGCCGTTTACCGATAACGAAGAGAGATGTTAAAAAATTAGCAAATTACAAAGTTATTTTTTGCTCGCTTGTGGACAAGAGCATTATCATTTTGTTTCCTTGTCTGTATCTAATTGTGGAATTTTGAGAATTTGAGATATCTCGGAATAGATGTTAAAGTTCGTGCTATGGAAAAGATAGAAAGACAGTTTTGGCGTTAACTGAAACAGTCATAATTGATCCAAAAATCATGTATACCTCACAGCGGCTACAAAATGGTGAATGAGCCGGTAAAATCACATTTTTCGAAACACAAATGAACTAAATTGTTAACATTTTCTACATGCCCGTTGATACGGTTGCTGACAAAATCAAAATTCGACAAAAATAAGTGGGTTCGATGATCGACGAGAAAACACAAATGATCATCAATTTAAATCATAACCTTCTTCGCTTGACTTTGAAAGATCAGATTCGCAGTTATAGATACCCGTATAACGATGAGACCGGAAAAAATATAATATTGAATCCTTTTTATTGACGATTAGGTGAATCGTGTGATCTGAGAATTTTGAATACCAGATCCCCGAAATCGAAGTAAACGCTTAAATAAAACGATGCCAGTTTTTTTTCATGATGGCCCAACGGCTTGTTGATAGTTTCTCACTTATCTGCGCGAGTTATCTATTCACAATTTCCCTAATTGGTTTCGAAATATATCGAATAACGGTGTACCTTCTATTTCTCTTTGATCGGTCCATGTTTGTATCATAATCTATGTTTGTTGATCCCTGGTGCTCCCCACAAATTCAATTTCAGGTAACAGATTGTTGCCTTACGTATAACGAAGTTATATTTGAGTTTGTGGTTTTTACACAATTAGATGATTAGTCTAATTTAAGTCTTTTTGACCCTCTCCGAAGCTTCGCCTTCCTGTAATATAAAATGTATTTCTAAGGCTAGCGTAGGTGCTTAAAATTTAAAACAAGCGGGCTACAAAATAATCTTCGCTACTATATTGATCAGAAATACAGGATGTCCCAAGTTCGAGTGCCTAATAGAAGTTTATGGTGAACTGGACATATTTGAAATCTGAAAATTGGGATTATAATATTGTTCAAAATTATCAACTGAGCTAAAACTATTTTTGGCGCCTAAGCACTAAGGAGTGAAAATAAATTTGTTAATTTTTTTTTCAACTTTTTCGTTTCTGATATGTTTGAGTATTCGAAGCTGAATACATTTCTGTTGAAACTATTGTATTCATTCAAATAGTTTTCAAAATGACGAAAAATACGGAAAAAAGTCAAATATTCATAGTCATCAGTATTATGTGAATTTTCTTATTCTCAACATGCTGAGCGTAAGGCGTTCACATAACGTCAAAGTAGAAAAATGTCGAAAGCTCATGCATCTTTTGAATTTCATAAATATCATCACAGGGTGTTTCATATTTTGTGTCGAAAACTGTGATCGAAAATTGGCCATAACTTCTGTTCTTCAGATTAGAACCCTATTTTTTATTATTGCGTTGTATTCTACAAAGAAAAATAACGATAGCACTCTGAGAGGCTCTTGCTCCTAAATTCAATAATTACTGAGTTAAGTATTTGAGATTTTCTGGATTTATGTTGTACGTAGAGTCACATTCATCGAATCATTTATACGGTTCTAATTTGAAAAATAGAAGTTATGGCCAATTTTAGATAACATTTATGTGTCAGCACAAAATTTTAAACACCCTCACCCTGTGATGATATTAATGAATTTCAAAAGATGCATGACCTTTCCACATTCAGGATGTTGAGAATTAGAAAAATGAACATGACCATGAATATTCGACTATTTTCCGATTTTTTTCGATTGAAAACTACTTGGATGAACACTGTGGTTTAAACAGAAATGTATTCAGCATTGAATACTCAAGCATATCAGAAACAAAAGAATTGAAAAAAAATGTTTTGAACGAAGTGCTCACTAGAAAATTTCCAACAATATCCTAATCCCAATTTTCAGATTTCAAATATGTCCAGTTCTCCAGAAACTTCTAATGGGTACTCGAACTTGGGCCACCCTGTAGTTTCAGCACTGCTGCAGTGCCCCTTTTCTTGTGGAGTGCAACTTTGATATTTCGAATGGAATACCTTGTTTATCGCATTTTTCATGTTGCCATTGATTGCCAATTATTATTTGTATATTATGGTTTCCTATTAGTACCTTCTAGGGGATTTCGAAAAATCAATTGATTTCCTTATTTTGTATGCGAAACAGAGCTCTCATAAGATTTTTATTACTGCAAGACTACTAGATTCGTAGACTACTGAAATTTTAGGGAACTATACTGTTCTATAGTTTACTATACTGGGTAGTTCAACATTTGGATTTTATATCAAGACACAAAAATGGCGGAGAGTACATTTTTTCGAACTGCGTACAACTCACGTACGGGGTGCGGCAACTAGTCCTCCCAAATTTGAAGGAGCTTTTAAAAAATACGAAAAAAGATATTGGAAAAATCTTTTCTCTATTTCAGTATCGTAATGAGTTCATTACAGTACTAAAAACAGTGCTGTAATAAATTCATTACAGCATCGTTCTCAGTTACATTTTTCGTTTTTTGGTTGTCAGCAATGACTTCCGATCATTTTAAATTTCAGCAGACGTCAATTTCGAAATGTCAAATTCGTAACAGTCACCAACTGCCAAGACACAATACAAAAGACACTGGGATGAGTTTTTCATTGAATTTCAACAGTATTTCACGAAATTTGACTGAAATAGAGAAAATATCGTCTAATACTCGTTGCAGAATGCAATTCTAACACTCATGCGTTCGTCGCTCGTTTTCGAATTTCGCATTCGTATTAGAATAGGAGCCCATTCTGCAACTAGTTTTAGAATATACTATTTCTATTTTGAAAGCCTACATAATCAAGTTTTTTCATGTATGTCTTGAAAATAATATCATCTAAATGACAGCCTCGTCGAGCGACGCCCTTGTGGAGTCTTTCGCGGAAGTTTTCCATTACTCTCTTCAGCATAGCGGTTTCAATTTGAAGATTTCCTCCTTGATTGACTCTTTCAAGTAGTCAAGGGTCCTAGGGCGATGTTTGAAGACATTATTCTTGAGGAAACCCCGAAGAAAGAAAACACAGGGACTCAAATCGGGGGAGCTCGAGAACATGTGATGCAGAATCTCACGTGAACGACGGGCTGTATGGGCTGTGGCTCCATCCTGCTGGAACCACTCCTGTTTCTTTGTTTTTTTCTGTTCGATTTTTTGTTTCCCACATAATATAAATTAGGAATCGAGTTCCCTTTTCAGAAAAAACCCATTGAATGAAAAACTGCCATTCTGCTTTTAGTTTGGTTTATCATGTATCAAAAACATCCCAAAATGCAAGAATCGTCTTGAATGGATTCGCTATTTTTGCCCGAGAAATATTTGGCCACCTCCCGTCACAACATATACTCGCACCAAGTGGCCAAACGGAGTTTTCTATTTCTATGATGTCCCCTTTTATAATACCGGCTCTAAGCGACCCATTTTTAATGTAGATTCAGGACCGAATCCCTTTTGCATATTATGATTATTAAAGTTTATAAACGAAGTCTGATTGCCACAAACAGCTTTCTCCTGTCGATGCAATGACCACGAAACACCTACTTCTAGATATACCAAACATTCCGGGAGAGACAACAATTCAATTCGAACGAAATTGTGAAATAGGAGTAAATGAGCAATTAGAAACACCGCGAAGAAATTAATTAAGCCTGAGGAATTATGATGCTAAAGAATTGCTGGAGCAAGTGCATTGAACTTAATTGACAATAGTTATTATCGACTGTATCGAGTTTTATAGTGATTGGATATTATGAAATTGTAAATATTCGTGGCAGGGTCGTAGCTGAGCTAGGTGTGTGGAGGCACACATTTTGCGTTTAGCAGAAATTAAGCTTGTGCACAAAAAATCGCCGTCATATTTAATCTAAACTGCATTTTCTAGTCTAATTGAATATCATATGTTGCTGTTTTTTGTCGCAAATAAGTGTATCAACGGTCAGCTGTGTATTTCTCATAAAAAAATAACATTTTTTTCTCTTCCATTTTTTCCTGCGGGTCTTCGTTTCCGAGATACAGGGTGTCAAAAATATTTTTTTTCCAGTTTTTTGCTAATTTCTGAGGAACCTTTTGAATTACAGAATTGAGTTTTTGTACCCACATTTTCACTAATAATAGCTACTTTCTTGCACTTCACTCGACACTCGGTTTCATTAGACGTGCCAGTGGAGGAGATATTGAATTTGCACAAAGGTTTTACCCTCCAACTTTTACACCACTTGACAAATTTGCATTTGCACAGCAAATTCTGATGAGCCAATGTGTTTTACACAAAAAAGGTACTCTTGTTTCATTGCTCGAAAGTGAACCGTGTTCGAATAAAAAATGACATTTTATGATCAAAAACAATTTGCTGACGCATTGTTATCTTCTTGGAATTGAAAAAAGGAGTAGTGATAATCAACAAGTGTATTAATTTCAACACAATTTGACAACTATACTCCATTCGCTTCTATAAAGGATCCCGGTTCGCCTTTATTTAATTTATCAAGTTCTTTTACTTAAAATAACTGGCGCAGGTTGGCACTCGTGAAAGTGAAATAATTCTGAATTCTGAGACGCGTTGCCGAAGCTTATATCTATTTACCCTTTTTTAACATTGTAAATGGAGTATTTCGAGTTGTGCAAAAATGTATTCAAATGTCTCCTGCAGGCTTATTTCTTGAGAATTTTGAAAAGTGGGGAATTCCATAGGTCCGTCTGTTCTGTTCGTAAAGTAGTTTTTCTGTCGGGTTATTAGATTACTTTTATTCGTTTTTTCGAATGAACTATCACAAACTAACGGATTATTATTTTCCAGGAATATTTCAACACTCGATTCTTTATTTCCGTAAATAAAATAGCATACTTAACTGAATTTTCCAACCATGTTTATATACTTGATATGAACTGCTCCACTTGAGTTAGGCCAGTTGGGGTATATTGCAAGAAAATATAGTTAAAATAAGATTTTTGATGTCTATGAAGTTAGCAGTGTCACTTGCGAGAAAATCAATAAAACCTATTGCATTAATTGTCGAATAATTGTCGAGAATTTGAAAGAAAAAAAAATGTCGCGTCCTTAGTTTTTTTCTACGGGGTGGCTTTGCTAACTTAACATATGAAGTAAAAAAAAATCCATTACTTCTTGTTTATTTTACGTCTTTTTCCCGCGTGTTTGAGATATTTCTGGAATTATCGCATTTTTGGCAACATCGCATTCGTAGTTGACTTTTTTTTCTATTGCATTAATTGTCGAATACCTGCCTCGAATTTGTCGTGAAAGAAAAAAATTTGTCGCGACCTTCGTTTTTTTTCTACTAGGTGGCTTTGCTAACTTCATATTAATTTAGCAAATAGTGGTCGAATATCATCAGGATGATCATAAAAGATTGTCGAGTAATTGTCGATGTTCAAATAAAGTGAAAAACACGAAATCTTTCTAGCAACTTCCACTCCATTTTCTCGCGATTTCCCTATATTTCTGAAAATGTCGCATTTTTGGCAACAGCGCATTCGTTTTTTACTTTTTTCTATTGCATTAATTGTCGAATACCTGTCCCGAATTTGTCGTGAAAGAAAAAAATTGGCGCGTCCTCAATTTTTTTTCTACGGGGTGGTTCTGCTAACTTATCGTTAAGTTAGCAAAGCCACTCCGTAGAAAAAAACTAAGGACGCGATTTTATTATGCAATAGGTTTTATTGATTTTCCCGCAAGTGGCACTGCTAACTTCATAGACATGTTTTTTTTTAATTAATATGGACTTCGACAATTAATCATAATCATGTTTATGATTTTCGACTCATATTGAAGGAGTGGTTATGCTAACTTGATATGAAGTTACTTAGCAAAGACCCCGTACAAAAAAAATTAAGGACGCGAAAATTTTTTTTCTTTCACGACAAATTCGGGACAGGTATTCGACAATTAATGCAATAGAAAAAAAGTCAAAAACGAATGCACTGTTGCCAAAAATGCGACATTTTCAGAAACATAGGGAAATCGCGAGAAAATGGAGTGGAAATTGCTAGAAAGATTAAATTTTTTGTGTTTTCTACTTCATTTGAACATCGACAATTACTCGACAATCTTTTATGATCATCCTGATGATATTCGACCACTATTTGCTGCATTAATATAAAGTTAGCAAAGCCACCTAGTAGAAAAAAAACGAAGGTCGCGACAATATTTTTTACTTTCACGACAAATTCGAGGCAGGTATTCGACAACTAATGCAATAGAAAAAAAGTCAATTACGAATGCGCTGTTGCCAAAAATGCGATAATTCCAGAAATATCTCAAACGCGCGGGAAAAAGACGTGAAATAAACAAGGAGGAATGGATTTTTTGTGTTTTTTTTTACTTCATATGGACTTCGACAATTATTTATAACCATTTTTATGATATTTGGTAGATATTGAGAAAGTGGTTCTGCTAACTTAACGTTAAGTTAGCAAAGCCGCCCCGTAGAAAAAAAAACTGAGGCGGCGACAAACTTTTTTTCTTTCACGACAAATTCTCGACAATTTATGCAATAGGTTTTCTTGATTTTCTCGCAAGTGGCACTGCTAACTTCATAAACATAGATTTTTGTGATGAAAATTCATATTAATATGTTGCAAATTAATTTTAGCCTGTAGGTCTGGCAGCGTTGAGAAAAATCGGGTATAGAATAACGAAATTTTATTCCCAGAGAATTCGAGCATTTTAAGACTATCAATAGATATGTCCTCCACGGGCATCAATAACAGCTTGACATTTTCTTTGCATACTACACACGAGGTTGTTGAACATTTCTTGAGAAATTTGGTTCCATAAACGGGGCAGAAGCTCTCTCAGATCATTTAAGGATTCTGGGATAGGTTGATGATTATCTAATCTTCTTTGGAGCATATCCCATGCATGTTCTATGCAATTCAAATCTGGTGAATGCGGAGGTAGTGGTAAATGTGGATGGACCTATGGCTGCACGGTGCGGTCTAGCGTTATCGTCTAGAAATTGAAAAGTTTCACCAATAGGTATGCGTGGGATTGTCCATACCCTTATTCTTCGAGAATCTGAAAATCGTCCATATCTGGATTCATCCGTGAAAAGGACACTACGCCATTGATCGTTCCAATTGATATGTTGCCTTGCCCATTCCAGTCTTTGACGCTTTATGGTCACGTGTTAATGGAACTCCTCTTACTGGACGTCTAGAACCTAGATTCACCTCTCTCAAACGTCGTCTGATGGTTTCGATGGAAACTTGGACCCCATCTGCATTTTGAAGATTATTCCGTAGCATTCTACACGTAGATGTAGGGTTTCTTCTCGCCGAAACGGTGATGAAACGATCCTGAGCAGGTGTTGTTTTTCGTCGCCCACCAAGCCTTGGTCTTTTCAACACGGAACATGCCTCCCTGAACCTATTCCAAAGTCGAGATATCACACTTTGGCTGACTTGGAGCCTTTCCGCTACAACAACAACAACAACCTGAGTTAGGCCACCCTGTAGCATTCCGATAGCCCTATTAGCCTCAGCGTTTGTTAATTTGCGTCTTGGCATTTTCAGAAAACTCGTTTCAAATCGAAGCCGTTGATAAACTGACTTCATTTCAAAATAAGAACATTCATGAAGCATATATTATGCAAAGAATCAAACTTCAGAAAAAAGACGACCAGATTGACGAAAGGTCTCGTACTGATTTTTATTGGATCGATTCAAGTTGTTATTGAGTTTTAAATGATTTTCTCTATTTCAGTATCGTAATGTGTTCATTACAGTACTAAAAACAGTGCTGTAATGAATTCATTACAGCATCGTTTTCAGTAACATTTTTCGTTTTGTGGTTGTCAGCAATGACTTCCGATCTTTTTAAATTTCAGCAGACGTCAATTTGTAAATGTCAATTTTCGTACTTCCTAACATTCACACCAACTGCCAAGATATACAATATGAAAGTCATTAGAACCTATAATTTGAATTTTTCATTGAATTTCACAAAATTTGAGTGAAATAGAGAAAATATCGTCTAATACTCGTTGCAGAATGCAATTCCAATACTCATGCGTTCGAAAACTCGGTTCCTTAAATATCAGCAAAAATTTGAAAAAAATTTAAATTTTTGACACCATGTATCTCGGAAACGAAGACCGGAGGGAAAAATGGAAAAGAAAAAAATGTTATTTTTTCATGAGAAATCTACAGTTGACCGTTGATACACTTATTTAGGAACACCCTGTATAAAATCGACATACCCTTCGAACTGGTAATTCAGTTGGAGCTGGATCTAGATCTGATTAATAGGTTCTAGTTCGTATGTTCTGAATGAAATTAGCTACACGTGTATATGAAACTGCCAGGTCATTCATACACTGTTTTCTAGGAACTCGTTTCCTGGGTGGAGGCTGCTTTTTCTCAGAAATTAGTTCCGCAAACTTGCGAGCTAATTTCAATAACCGACCTGTAGGTACATTCAAATTTTTCACTCGTTCGTTAAATAAATTCGGGTCCTAAATCCAGCTTATATAATATACGAGACACCTCTTCAACTTAGAGCCTCTTGGATGTCTTGCAAACGTTCTTTACAACCGGTTCTTTCTACATTTCTCATTCAACGACAATCAGATAGAAGCATATCGTTTAGATGTTATCCAGCGCCTGTGCTTGTCATCCAAGTTTTGAATTTCTCGAAACTATCTTAATCTTTCTAGGTAATTTACTCTGGACTCTGGAGGGTCATTCGAAGGCGTGTCTCTTGGCTATTTAGAGATATGTGAAGACGCAAGGAAGATTCTGCACGAAAGAAAGTTGCCAGTATTGCACAAAACTAAAATACTCGCTAAAATATCAGTCAACGGTTTCGACAATACGATTCGTATTATTCAACAAAAACGTTAAAACAGTGGCGCCTCGCCAGGGGAGGCGTATATTTATGCATATAATTGTGTGTATTTCATTCAATTCAATTGGTGATTTTAATTTTGACAATTACTTGAATCAGCCTTCTGAATGATCAATTCCCAGTACTTTCTAGACTGGTATACCCCTTCTTATCGGCTTTGAAACTGTATAAAGAGCTGAGAGCTTTTATTTGAGCTCACCTCAAACAGTTCCAGTAAGGGCAGTAAGGTGGATACAATCACATATGTATTTCTATATTCTATAATTCGATCCTGAATGAAATTAAAGGTGAAATATCTAGTTCTAGAGGGATATGCCAAGTGTAATTGAGAACCTCAGACTATACAAGGTGACAAGAAAAACTTCGGACAAATTTTGCTGTGGTCTGGAACAAAAGTATTTCAGCGCAGCAAAATAATTTTTATTCTTTTGGTTTCTCTACACTTTCCTGTACTAATATGTAAATTTTCAGTTTGATATAATTTCATTTCACAGAGTTTTAGAATGTCAAACAAACGTAGTGCGATTTTGGAGCTGTTTCGTCAAGGTAGGCGTCAATGCGAAATTGTTCGTTTGCTCAATGTGCCTCGACAAACCGAGTCCGATGCAATTCGTCGTTTCAAGGAGCTTGGCCATGATGGTCGTCGTCCAGGAAGTGGTAGAAAACTCACTGTCAATACACCTAGCAATCGCAACATCGTCAAGGAGCGAGTCAATCGAAATCCGAGGGTTTCCATGAGGAAAATAGCCTGTGAGACCGGTATCAACCGCGAATCAGTCCGTCAAATTGCCAAAAAGGAGCTCAACCTCAAGCCATACAAGCTCCAAAAAGTTCAACTCCTCACGGAGGAAAACAAGCGCGTACGACTCCAAAGGTGCCGCCAACTCCTTCGTCTGACCGCAATCCGTCATGGTCTGCGGCGGAATTTGCGGCAGTGGTAAAACTCCCTTAGGTTTCGTGGATCAAGGGGTCAAAATCAATCAAAAAGTCTACCGCTGCGACATCCTCGAGGCCGTAGTACTTCCGTGGACCAAGCAGCACTTCGGCCATAGACAAACTGACTTCGGCGATACGCATTGGACCTTTCAACAGGACTCCGCTCTGACTCACAGAGCGAAAATGACGCAAGAATGGTGTAAGACCCATTTTCCTTGTTTCATCTCATCTGCAGAATGGCCGCCCTACTCACCGGATCTCAATTCTCAACCCAATGGACTACAGCGTGTGGTCGATTTTGGAGCACAGGGCTTGTGGTAAAAAACACAAAAATTTGGAGTCGCTGAAGCAATCTGTGCGCCGGGAATGGAACCGTTTAACGGCCTAGGAGCTGCGGCCCATTGTCGAAAATTTCAAGAAGCGTCTGAAGCTGTGTATCGCAGCCAAAGGAAGCCACTTCGAAACGGATTGAATATATTATTAACAAATGTTCAAGCTATTATAATTTGTTGCTGTTTTGTTCAATTTCTTCTGTTTAATAAAGTTAAATGAAAAAGAGTTTATCCGAGGTTTTTCTTGTCACACTGTGGAAAGAGGAGACGCAAGTTTCAATAAATAATAAATAGTGAAGCCAATTTCCAAAATCTTCAGAAGAAAACTGGGTAACTGAAGTACTACGGAATCAAAATGTAGTAAAAATGTTTGCAGCGTTGTGACGTTCGTTGAATTTTCTAATAAATAAACTCTCAATCGAAATGAAAAGTAGTTTAGATCCAAATTCATTTACTCATTTTTGTGTGAATTTCAGAAATGAGTATTTGTTTCTTCAAAGATTGTGAATTCCTCACATTACATATACTAAAGTATCGGAATGTTCGCGAAATGGCTCGGCCGTTTTTGCTTCAGATAATGAATGGGCACGTTATGGCAGCACCGTTTTCTGAATATGTGGCCAGTTCAATCATTCATTTCATACCGCTATTAGGCATTTCGAGCTGACGTCACAGTGCATCATTTCTATGATCTGTGGGGCACACATTAGTTCATTTAGCAGGCAGAACGTGGCAGAATCTCAGATTTTGATCATATTTTCACATCTTAAAAACTTCTTTTCGCTAAGTAAATATAATATAAGAGACTCAACCAAATGCAAATAACTAGCTGGTTGCGCCGGTTGCCCCAGAGCCAAAATGGCGATTTCTGTCAAAATCAGCTGACTCGAAATGCCTAATTTTAATTTTTTGTAACCAATGACGTTTTGAAGAGTGTTGTCATCAGAATATCGCGTAGAAAAAATTAAATTTGTATTTATTTCTGAATATTATTAGCAAAATATGTTGAAAAATGGTTCGTATATGTCTTGTTCGTGGTGAATTGGACTATTTGAATCCTGATTTGAGTTTACACAGGTACGTTCTACTCTTATCATCTCTAAGTAACAATGGCGTAGATTCATCGATTTTTCGAATTTCACTTTTCAGATTCCCTTCTGATATTGAGAGGAAGAAAATCAATTCTGAATTTAGCCGACTCTTTTCACCTAACTCAGAATCTGTTTCAATTTTCGGATCTTCGTATGAATTCGTTCAAAAGAGTTAATTCACCTGTAATTTTATTTCCATTCCTCAATACCTTTAATACCACGCCACTGGACCTTTCAAAGTTGGATACCGCAATGTTGCCACGGAAGGATCTATTGATATTGCTATCCTTTATGCTATTTTCGTTCCACTCATTGAGTACTGTCTGAATTTTGGCTTCACCAATTCTCGAATTTATGAACGAGATGCTGTGTCTCCTTTTTCTATGGTCTGAGGTGAGAACTATTGCGAATGTGCTATAGGAATATTGTGATTGGATAATCGGCAGCACGAAGAAAAAGCCATAAGGTAACCATGGATACATAATGACATGTCCCTTATCTTCGCTCGACGCATGCGTACAACCACAACTGTCCCTGGGTTTAGGACTACACTTTTGTATACTTCTTAGCCACTACGATCAAATTCTATATTTAGAATTCTATGGGTGCAATAGACTAATAATAGACCATTGAGTCACAGTGGAATTGATACCCGCACACATCATGATAAAAATAAAAAGAGTAACTACAATGAAACTTTTTATTTTCAGAAGTTGATGAATCTTCAAATCAGCCTAAACGTTTTTGGACATAAGTAGGTATCTAATCAATAGGTACTTCATTCGGTGCATTGAGGTGTGTTTACACGTAGGTAGGAATATGATATGACAACAATACCAGATGTGAAATATGCTTTTACTCGTTAAATTTCTCGCCTACAGTCACTAATAGGCTTAAGCGCTTATGGCTGGTTCACACATTGTTAAGTTATGCTGACTTGGTATCCTGTATGCAAAATGACGAGAATAATTCGAATGATCATATAATTATAAAGCTACCCAAGAAACATAGACTTCTCCCCGAGATCTCTGAGAGGTTAAACTGCGATTCTTAAGAGAACCCCTATTGCGATCGCCCAGAGATCGTTATCGCTATGTGATGTTCCTTATCGAAATTCGTTTTGCTAGTTCTTAAAGTTCTCTGCGATATAAACAGAATTGGAAATTCTCAATGCGAGCTCCCGAAGATATCACGAATGCAACAAGAATAAGGAATTTTCATTGCGACCTCCCAGTGATATCCTGAGTACACGTAGGTACACCCAGAATAAAAACTTCACATTTCGAGCTCCTAAAGTTATCTAAAGAACAAGAAATTCTTTTGTCAGGGTTATACCAAACGTACAAAAATCGTCCATTTTGGCTTCATGAGATTATCATCTAAGGAAGACCTTCGTCCCTGTTGAATCTCAACTAGTATAAGATCATCTGTTGAGTTTATGTGTGTCGCAAAGCTCGATATTGTATAGATTGTAGGTAGGATCGTAACATCAAAGAGGATCTGTGATAGAGATAAGATAATTAGAAGTGATGAGCACGTGGGAAGGATGTCGCCTAACAGAATAGCGAGAATCGCGCGGGATGGAATACCAGAAACCAGGAGACCTATGGCCCTATGGGTAGACCACCAAAAAGATGGAAAGAATCCTGGATATCAACATCTAATGAGATGAACGATTAAGTTGGAAAAGACAGGCTATTAGCCTACATTAAGAAGAAGAAGAAGTGATGTTAGTTGATATCTAAATAAGATAATATATGTATGCAAGTTCTTCTTGTATATTATCACTATCATTTCATTATTGATTTGTTCAATTATTACATATTTCCAGAGAAATGTTGATGTTTAAAATTTTTTATTCAGATAAACATTTGTGTGACACTGAGTAGTTTTCATGAGGTCTTGTGCTGTTTTGCAATTTCAGCATATGTAATCATTATTTTCTTGACAATATTAGTACTAATCCCGAGGAGTAGTTCATCCGAGTTTAAACTCGGATGAACTAACCCTAATTCCGACTTTAAAGTCGGAATTATCCCTAATTCCGACTTTGAACTCGAAATTAGCACTAATTCCTACTTTTAACTCGGAATTAGTGCTATTTCCGAATTTGAACTCGGAATTAGTACTAATTCCGGAAGTAGTGCTAATTCCGAGTTTTAAGTCGGAATAAGGTATAATTCCGAGTTTAAAAATATTCATCCGTTCCAGAGTTATCGTGTTTACGGATGACCGGACGGATAGAAGTTGTATTTGACCACGGGGGGCGATCAGTGAGTCCAACCTAGTCGATTGTGATCATTTTCGACTCAAAATGCGAAATATCACATATCGGGACCAAATGATTTAGCCCTCGCTGAAGTGTAACGAGCGCTCCAAAAAGGCTTACCTATCATAAATAACCCCTCTATACCCAGATTGAAATTCATAGATCTTGACTATGGTCCGGTCCGGATCGAATAGTATACGTTTATTATTTAGAGGTGGGTTTCTACTCAGGAAACGTCGATATTTCTATTGTCTGATAGTTGATCACGCATTGCTGAATTGTTTCTGCTGATGAACAAGTTGTGATTAATTTCAATGCCATTTTTTAATGAGTTTAATGATTTGATTTCCCTCCTAACAATATATTTTTTCGCCTTCGTCAAGGTTTTCAGTAATTTGTTCTTCCGTTGCATTCAAATCCTTTTTTCGCTTGAAAGGTGCTTTTCTATGATTTTAATAATAATTCTGACCGCTGTGATTAATTATTGTTATAACGAGTCTAAAATTACCACTTCGAATGAATGGATGTAATGAGGGGACTAAAAGGCTTCAGCTTCGGTAATCGGTATTGAGTATTCGACTAGTTGAAAACAAAAAGCAGCAGTATTATGGGCAAATGCAGATATTCATATTCTGCGTTAGTTGTATGGTTAGACTATACAAGGTGACAAGAAAAACTTCGGACGAATTTTGCTGTGGTCTGGAACAAAAGTATTTCAGCGCAGCCAAATCATTTTTATTCTCTTGGTTTCTCTATAATTTCCTGTGCTAATATGTGAATTTTCAGTTTTATCATTGAGTTTTAATATATTTAAACTCAATGGTTGGATATAATTTCATTTCACAGAGTTTTAGAATGTCAAACAAACGTAGTGCGATTTTGGAGCTGTTTCGTCAAGGTAGGCGTCAATGCGAAATTGTTCGTTTGCTCAATGTGCCTCGACAAACCATGTCCGATACAATTCGTTGTTTGAAGGAGCTTGGCCATGATGGTCGTCGTCCAGGAAGTGGTAGAAAACGCAATGTCAATACACCTAGCACTCGCAACATCGTCAAGAAGCGAGTCAATCGAAATCCAAGGGTTTCCATGAGGAAAATAGCCTGTGAGACCGGTATCAACCGCGAATCAGTCCGTCAAATTGCCAAAAAGGATCTCAACCTCAAGCCATACAAGATCCAAAAAGTTCAACTCTTCATGGAGGAAACGAGCGCGTACGACTCCAAAGGTGCCGCCAACCCCTTCGTCTCGCCGCCGGTCAGCAATGGGAGCGAATTCTCTTGACAGACGAGAAGCTTTTCACCGTAGAACAATCCCACAACCACCAAAACGACAGAGTCTGGTCCGTAGAGGCTGCCGGTAGCATTTTTCCGTTCCCTATACAGTCAGCGCGACAGGTCGCTCTCACCGTATGGGAAACGGAATGCACGATGGAACACTCCGTTTCCTAGCAGATATGCGCGATGTGCTCAATGCCCTAGTCTTCTGGGTGTCGATGGGACAAATTGCAAATTATTAATAAAGTTTTCTTACTTTCTGTATAGGGTATTAGGTAGAGTCTATCACATTTTTTCTCTGTGAACATTTTTGTAGTCGCGTTTTTTTCAGCAAACCTCTCGTTAGTCGACCATATTTTCATTTTTCTTGAATCAAACATACTCTTTTTGTAAAATGCAATCATAAAAACAATCTTGGAGAAATGAGAAAACATGATTGTCTAACAACATAAACATGACTGAAAATCGCATTTTTTCAAAGTATTAATAGGTACCCTCCCGAATTTTTCAGAATCGGTTGATACAACCATATGAAGTATACGAAAAAGCAATTGTCAGACAAATGGAAAACGAAGATTTTTTGGGATGAAAAAATTATGAATAATGTCTTTTTTCTCTTATTTTCTCTCCACCTTGAAAATACAATGTAGGGCACCAGTTGTCTGACAAAAAAAAATGTGGCGTTCATTCAAAAATTAAAGAATTCACTGCTCTAATTTGGTTATGAATAGACTATATCCATTTATCGGATATAACTTTCCTCATGTTACAAATAAACATGTGCTGAATAAGTACTATCATCTAGCTGTCCGACGAATATAAAGTTCGGCAATTTCAGTTGTTGGTTGTTGCCGATATAATATGATGGAGTGTTTTTTGTGCAAACATTTAAAATATATCCGTGGCTTTAAAACGAAAAAGGAGGAAGTGTCATCCTTTAACTTTGCAAAATATTCTTGGCATCAAGAGAACATCATAATCCCAAATATAAAGATGTCATTTTACCTGACGATTGGTGTGATACTTTTACTGGATACCTTTCGTCTTGTTACAACGAATTTAATGTGAGGAAGGAGTATTTTCATTGTTTTTTATTAGATTTGAATAAAAATGTCAGTTAACAATTTGAATTATACACTTTCAATCAAAATCAATAGTTTCATTTCAATAATAATCGAGAAAAGATTCTGAAACAAAACCATTATATTCAACTAGACCAAGGATTTGCCGCATCTTATGTGGTGGACAGTTGTTTTCTCTATGAAACGAATCTCTCTAAAATATAAATTCATTCTTGTCCGACAAATATAAATGAATTTAAAAACTCAAAAAAATCGTCGATTTTCATCTGTCGGACAAGAAAAACGCCACATGTTTTCTCATTTTTTCCAGATTGTTTTTATGATTGCATTTTACAAAAAAAGAGTACGTATGATTAAAAAAAATGAAAATATGGTCGACTTACTAGAGATTTACTGAAAAAAAACCGCGACTACAAAAATGTTCAGAGAGGAAAAATGTGGTAGACTCTACCTAATACCCTATACAGAAAGTAAGAAAACTTTATTAATAATTTGCAATTTGTCCCATCGGCACCCAGAAGACTAGGGCATTGAGCACATCGCGCATATCTGCTAGAACACGGAGTGTTCCTTCGTGCATTCCGTTTCCTATACGGTGAGAGCGGCCTGTCGCGCTGACTGTATAGGGAACGGAAAAATGCCTCCCGGTACATCGTCTCCAGCTCACAGAGCGAAAATGAAGCAAGAATGGTGTAAGTTCCATTTTCCTTGTTTCATCTCATCTGCAGAATGGCCGCCCTACTCACCGGATCTCAACCCAATGGACTACAGCGTGTGGTCGATTTTGGAGCACAGGGCTTGTGTTAAAAAACAAAAAAATTTGGAGTCGCTGAAGCAATCTCTGCGCCGGGAATGGAACCGATTAACGCCCGAGGAGCCAAAGGAAGCCACTTCGAAACGGCTTAGATATATTATTAACAAATGTTCATGCTATTATTATTTGTTGTTGTTTTGTTCAATTTCTTCTGTTTAATAAAGTTGAAAGAAAAAGAGTTTGTCCGAGGTATTTCTTGTCACACTGTATAATATAGTCAAAGGTTGTATGTTTGGAAAGGAACTTTGACTATACCCTATAGTCTAAGGAAAGGAATATGAATCGGACCAAAGAAATATAACAAGGGTTTCATATATGTATACATACACACATCGTCAAAAGTCTTGGCCAACCTAAGTTTCTCAAGAAATAAACAATCCATGTTCTGGAAATGAGATTAAAATTTTCTTCTATTTCGACTGCAATATATTTGATTAAAAAACTTTGTTCATGTAGAATGAGACAAAATAGGAAAAACGAGAAAAAATCTAAATTTATCCATTACATATATCTATATTTTTGATTAATAATACATACATAGTTATTCCCCTACTGAATTCAAATTCTTCGTATTACCACCTCTTCTTTCAATCAACTGCCCAATACGCCTAGGAATCCCACGAATCAAGTCATTAATGAAATTTCAAGGCATATATCGTTCCATTCTTCCTGAAGAGGTTAACTCAATTCCCGAAAAGTTGAGGGTGGATAATTCCATACGTTCTCAATTGGATTCATATCCGGTGAGTTTGCTGGCCTGTTTATTCTCTGGATATTTTTCGCTTGAAGAATGTTTTGAATGTCTTGGTGTATGGTGTGGTGGGGCGTTATCATACTGATAAATGAAATTATCCCCAAATTCGTTGCGCTGAGGAACAATGATGGGTCCAATGATGTTTTCCACGTAGATGGCACCAGTCATTTTTCGTTCAACAATAATAAGAGAGGTACGGCTAACGAATATTATACTCTCCCAGCACATTATTGATCCGCCTTCAAGGGCACAATACTCCGGGCAAAATTGAGTGGCTCTAGTCTGCCTGTACCTCAACAAAACTTTTCTCGTCGACTATCACTTTGTAAACCGAATCGTAACTCGTCCGAAAAAAGGACTTTGCGCGATTGTGGTAAAAGCCAGTCTTGGTGGTGTTCTGCCATAGTTCTATGTCCAGGTGATAGCCGGGGTAGGTACTCTTGAAGGTATTCTTGTATGTACTTTCATTTTTTAACTGGTTTATTGTCTTCATTTAAATGATAAGATAGTAAAGATTTCACACACAAAAAAATGTCTTGTTACTTTCAACAAATTGAGAGTTTAAAGGGGGGGGGGGGTTAAACATTCGAGGATGTGTGTATATAAATTAACTCACACAATTCATTTCTTCAGTATTTACTATTTCATAGAAAAATGCTCGAAAAGATCATTTTGTAGAAGAATTAATCATTTATGACAATGTACCTCGCAACTATCATTTGAATAAAAAAATAAGCACTGACGGGTCAGGAGCGCTCGTTCATCCTTGTTCTTATTCGATACACATTGTAGTTAGTTTCGCATTTACTAGTTAAACAAACCAATTGAAGAAAAATATGGATAGCGGTCAAAAAGAATCAATAGAAGCGGGCAGAGAAATCGTATCGTATTCCGGATCTATTTTTACAGATATAAGTATTGGAAATTTTTTGTTAGAATACTTTAGAATCTTATTTGGTTCTGTTTGAACGAAATTTTGCATGCAGTAGTTTTGCCCATTGACGAACTTGACCGCTACATTCGAAATCTGAGCTTCCCTGAAGATTTAAAGTTTCTGAAGGTTTTTCCTTTCGAGAGTTAAGTATCGCGTTTGCGGCATTTTTGATTGGTCAATATGAAACTTTTCGGCAGAATCCAGAGATTATTAGTTTCGGAAATATTGAATTTTTTCAATATTTTTTTTTAATCTTGTAATAACACGATCTTCACGAAATTGTAACGCTCAAATTTCAATTCGGTCGGAAAAATGGGCGCCCCTAGAAACCCGTAGAAATTTTTCTCAGGGGGGGCCAAAATAGAAATTAGAAGGTAATATTGAGGTGCCGTGCTGAAAAACGTTAGGGCCATCAAAATCTCAGGGGGGGCACGGCCCCCCCTGGCCCCCCTGCGGGCGCCTATGGACTCGAAAATGCAGTTTTTGATATAGGTATTGGGGGAAAATATTCCAGAAACAAAGAACTCCGACTGAAAAGTGAAAACATTGAAACAATTCATTTAGGTACTCACTCACGGAATCAACTGAAATTTTAAGAATAAATTGGTTACCGTGTTTACTAACAGCTTCTAACTTAAATATTTCTGATATTATTAGGTAGGTACCTTTCAAAAACAAAACGTTCTCATTATTAGAAAACGCGAAATATTGTTCTTGTATATTCATCGGCTTATTGCCTAAAAAAAACTCCACACAAAATAACATAGATAACCGCGAAAGTGAATTCTGTAACATGCAAAAGGTAAGAATACGCAGAACAAAAACAACAAATGAGTATTATGGTGCCTTTCAAGATCTTAGTGTCAAGTGTCACCATTCATTCTGAAGTACCTTTGGTTAGGCTTCAATTAAAAAACAATAGGTATAACCTTCTTTGGGTCCTTTTTGTTCCAGTTTCGCATAGAATCAAACGACGAACGATAGCAGGGAGCAGGTAGTATTATTCAAGATTTCTTGGAATCGCCATTCACCTCTCCCATGTAGGTGAAATATTCGACTCAGCCTCTTCTAGTCAAAAAGTCCTTGACAAGGAAAGCTCGATTTCTTTCCGAATATTCCGATAAGTATTCGAAAATTTCAATGATTATTTGATTTGGAACATCATTACGCCTTGGTTATACAAACGTAGGTCCTAATTTGGTACATACCCATAGAATCACTTTAGTTTTCAGTAATCTCCATATACGATTTTCCACACGAGTTATTCACTCACGACAAGTGATTTTTTGAAAACATTATAAGTAGGTACCTAGTTTTTATTCATATTCTACATACACTGACTTTATGAGAAATGTTAGGAAACAGTATCTTGTCTTCGATTCAATACATACATAAACCATGTTTACGATCATTCGCAATCTTATTTAGGTATGTTTTCAAAACATAAACGACAGTTCATACCTATATCTCAAGAAGATCTTTGATTTCAAGGTTATTTCCTTCAAATTTGTTAGCGTAACGGTAATCCTAGTTTGTTGACAACTGTATTGAGAGTAATTGGTCAATCTACATCCGCTAAAATCGTAATCTGATAAATTTTCTTGGATTTCGATTGATGGATGTCATTGAGTGCCTTTTTTGAAAACTCGATAGTTTTCTAGACATTTTTCGTTCATCATAATGTGAAATTTCAAGTACCTGTTTTATATTGTTGTGATCTTGGTGTCTAGGAGATTTTTTCTATTATTCACTGACTTCTATAATTTTCATTTGATTTTCAAAGAATGTTGTTTTCACAACACAAGTAGACATGCAAATTGTAGAGAATTAGTACTTGTGTTAAGGATACGTAGATAGTACGGGCATATTTGAGAGATGAATTCGTGTACAGTGGTCAAGCGATGCTGTCATCTTCATAATCACCCTACTTAGCATAAACTGACTAGACTTAAGACACAGCCGAGATGGCAGTATAAACAAAGTGAACCAACCTTGCAGCTTCTTCTCCGTTTCCCAGAACTTTTGTAGTTCTGTAAAGTACTTGTCTAATATAAATACTTTACTCAATCCTAAGGTAGCCATATTACTCAATCAGGGCTGAATAGAAACACACACCGCCATATTTCAGACATAGTCCACTTGGAACTAGACAAACACACAAACGACACCGTGGTACTCGGTTCAACAGGTACTACCTGCAACCAATCGACGTGACTCTCTAAGTAACTGCCCTTCGCCGCTCACCTGTGCCGTTGCACTCTCAAATCTCAACACCTGCATACTTTAGATGAGCATTCGGTAACTAGCGCTCACCATCCAAAAAAACAGGTAATTAGAATTCGGGGGAGCTTCAACTGGACGCTTGACCAGCTTAAAGCAGAGGCTCGTGCGGAAACACGCGCCCAAAGGAATGTATGTTCCATTTTCACATGCTAACACGTGTAACTCATACAGACCTCCCTATTCGCTAGATAGGGATGCACCAATCAAAGGTATATATTCTGGAGGTACCTACTACAATCGAACAGAAAGAGAGATTAGGTTGTAAAAAATGTCAAAATTATTTTAGGAAGTTTTGTACCGAATTATCGACAATAAGACCCACAACGAAATACTCAAAGAACCGTGGTTATAATATACCATTTAGGAAAAAAATTATTTTCAATCAGGGTCTGCATCCACTTGATGCGTATCCACATATCCTACCATTTCATAGACTGCCGCGAAAGACATCGAAGACCGAAACCTGATAGAATTCCTTTTTCACTGGTGAAAATGAAAAATAAGCGGGTGGATGAGAAAAAGAGCAAAACTGTAGCAGACCTGGACAGAAGACCGTTAATACTAACATTTTCTTTAGCAATTGAATGTTTGAGTCACATTTGCGACTTCTATGGATACATGAATATGTAACCAATCACCAAAGGTCTAGAGGCTCATGAAAGCAAAAATTGAATAAATTTAGAATATAGAATAGTAACATACCTACCTGAACTCCGCTCTAACTCGTACAGCTCTACTCGCTGGACTTCGGAGAGGTTTAAGAGAAAGCAATACCCAGCTTTGTGTAAAATTATTAGCAGAAGCTAATGACTGTTTCTGCTCTGAAGCCGAGTCTGAAGATAAAATCTGCTGTACCTAGGTGGAGTAAGGACACAGTAACACATCCTACACAGGACACAACTGATTCTCCGAACTCTTACAAGCTACAAGCTCAGAAGCTTGTAGTTTCTGAGGGGTCTCCTCGTGAGACCAAGGAGTTATCTGTATAATCAATATCAATTAAACTTACATCTTAATACATTCACATATGCTGCATTCCTATAGGTGAACCAGTTCCAATTAATCTATCCATCAAATACAATACTGCATTTCTCTTTAGTGCTGAATTTTTTCCTGAGGAAAAGATTAGTAGTAGTCATATCGATAAGTATTGAAGATTAACAATAACAATTGAGAAGAAACGCAACGTACTGAGCCAGAACCTTTCTGCAGTATAGGCAAATGCACCTATAGGAGAGAGTTTTTGGAAAAGAAAGAGACTGAAAGAGAAGTACTCTGAAAATAATCTTCCAGGAATGGCCCCCCCCTGGGGGCGCCCATGAGGACATTGTCACCTAAGGAACAACAATGATGAGAATGGGCTTGTCAGAAACTGATGAGTGCAGATTCTGTGAGGAATGGGAGAAAACTCCTATTCACCTGGTGACAGAATACCTCGCCATTGAAAGCCTGCGCAAAAGGAATGTCTTAGACTAGAGAATTATAGGAGGAACAAGGATTTAGCCTCCTTGAAGCCCTCTCAGATACTAAGGTTCATTGGAGTTCTGGAGGGCGAGCTGTAGATATCGCAGCTGCGAAAACAGCTCTGATATGGGGCAAAAACACCGTAGTGGAATGTTATCCCCTCGCCAAACTATAACTGTAACACCACAACTTTTGGGTAATTAACGCCGCAACGAATTCAATTGTATAAATATCCGATAGCTGATGAACCACGTTATTTTTTGGATTAATTTTGCCAAATCTAATATATAAAATTCTCCTGTCTGCACTTTGTGGCCGAACTCTTCCGAAACGGCTAGACCGATTTTCGTGAAATTTTGTGTGCATATCGAGTAGGACTGGGAATCGGCCAACATCTATTTTTCATCCCCCTAAATGTTAAGGGTGGTCCACTCCTAACTTTTTTTCAATTTTTCGGACGGGAACGTGGTATAACAAAATCTGCTTATTTATTGCCTCTAAGGCGGAACGGAGTTCGCGGGGTCAGCTAGTTTCTTTATAAGCCAATTTCTTAGAGGGTTGCACAAGAATTTCTCGAGAAAGCATGTAACTTATTCTGAGATTTTATTATTATCCATTAGGCACACAATTTTGCACAGGAATTTTTATGTACCTCTCATACGTCATGCACTCCGAAATAAATTTTCCCTCCTGTATTCGCAGAATTCTGCTGCATTCGATCCTCGGCTGTTCACAGTATAGGGTCTTGAGATTCAATATCATGAATACTTAATATTGAACAAAACGGAAATACACCCCCAATACGGATTTTGTTTGATATTCCTCAAGCCAAAATAATTGTTTCAAATATGGGAAAGAGGGGCAAAACTGGGTAGCTAAGAAAAAACTGCAATCATTTTTTATTTATTCATGTTTATTGATTGACACTTGGCTTGTTTATGCCGTAGCATATGAGCCATTAGCCAAACAGTGAAATGAGTTAAACTTATAAAAAACCAGTACAAGATGAAAAAACGAACAAAAAGAATCATATTCTATTTAACGGTTCTGCCCCGAGGGTTGGGGCAAAACCGGGTACTGCGTATTATTGACAAGGTCTAAGGTTAGCACACACGAAAACATCTGAATCATCTTCTAACGATTCTGTACATCCTTCGTTTGCGTAGTTCTTTCACGTTTTAGTGCATCTTATCCACCCATAATTTTTGGTAGTATAAGAGTACTGCTCTTTGCAGTAAATTTAATGCACAGCGTGTCGTTGTCACCTTGTGATTTATCGTCTTCTTTTTCTGAGCTAAACTCTTTAGCTATTTGTTTCGTCAATTTCTTGTTTTCTTTTTGTTTCACAATCTTTTTCTTCACCTGTTGTATCAATTTATTTTGGGTACCAATTCGATATTTTATTTACTTACCTTTTGAAGCAGCCCTTTCCAAAGACATTCCATTCATTCTTTTTTCAACCCTATCTTCAAGAATTGATTTAGAAACATTATAATTATATACAGGGTCTTTCACGAGGAACCTCACCCATATTTATACGGGAAACTACTGAACGTATTTTCATGAAATTCAGCACTTATAAGTATTTCACGATGCTGATGAAATCTAAAATATTTTCAAGGCATGAGCACCTCCGGTTTTTCCGGAAATGACGTCAACTTCCGTTTTTCAGGTTAGAACACCATTTTTTTATTGCAGAAATAGATTCCTTAGAAAATTTCAAGTTATTTTATGTAACATTTTTCAGTTTTGGTTGGAAAATTCTCTCTGAGCGGGAAAATTCGAAAAAAAAATCGAAAATAGAGCTCCGCTGAAACAAGAATAACTTCGAGGTTTTTGGATGGAAAATTTTCATTTTTGGGATTTTTCAAGATGTAAGATTGATGTATCCACTTTAAAAATCGAAATCGCGATTCATGATACAGGGGGTGAAAAAATCGCTTTCAAAGTTAGGGATGACAAAATCGTGAAAAATCAATTTTTTCAAATTAGAACCCCATTTTTTTATGGCAGATATTGAATCTACGTTAAAAATAATGTGAGTGTATGCATCACACCCTTGCCCTAAAGTGGATATTTTCTGAGTTATTCACAAAAAACTGTTTTTCGTCTTGAATTTTCAGCTATTTCTTTTCCCTTCACGCCAAAAAGATGAAATTTTCAGGAACTGTTACTCAAACCATGTTTTAGATTTTACTACCCTAATATGCAAGAGAAAAAAGTTACAGGTTGTTCCTAAATAGATGGCGAATTTTGATTCGAATTTGTATCGGAAACCTCTTTATTTCAACTAATCGGCCATCGGTTTTCTCTCCAGTGATAAATAAATAATTCCTTATGAACCATATGCAAAAACTTACCATGTTTTACATTCTTTTTTTTTTAATGATAGATATCATTAATTACATCTGCCAAATTCCTCTTTATTCAGTAGCATTTTGTGTTTACTATTAATTTGGTGATAATTCGTATTAAGTTATAAAATCGATCACTATGCCTAATTTTACCAATGAAGCATTCCTGAGACGTATAAATGAATGTCTAGAAATTAACGGTCAAAACTTTGAGCATCTTCTCTAGTTATAACTGCGAGAGTTTGCCATGGTTCTCCTAATAGTAACTTGAAGTCGATTTCAAGAAGGGGTGAAAAATCTACAGCATGGTTCAAATAACAGTTCCTGAAAATTTCATCTTTTTGGCGTGAAGGGAAAAGAAATAGCTGAAAATTCAAGACGAAAAACAGTTTTTTGTGAATAACTCAGAAAATATCCATTTTAGGGCAAGGGTGTGATGCATACACTCACATTATTTTTCAACGTAGATTCAATATCTGCCATAAAAAAATGGGGTTCTAATTTGAAAAAATTGATTTTTCACGATTTTGTCATCCCTAACTTTGAAAGCGATTTTTTCACCCCCTGTATCATGAATCGCGATTTCGATTTTTAAAGTGGATACATCAATCTTACATCTTGAAAAATCCCAAAAATGAAAATTTTCCATCCAAAAACCTCGAAGTTATTCTTGTTTCAGCGGAGCTCTATTTTCGATTTTTTTTTCGAATTTTCCCGCTCAGAGAGAATTTTCCAACCAAAACTGAAAAATGTTACATCAAAATAACTTGAAATTTTCTAAGGAATCTATTTCTGCAATAAAAAAATGGTGTTCTAATTTGAAAAACGGAAGTTGACGTCATTTCCGGAAAAACCGGATGTGCTCATGCCTTGAAAATATTTTAGATTTCATCAGCATCGTGAAATACTTATAAGTGCTGAATTTCATGAAAATACGTTCAGTAGTTTCCCGTATAAATATGGGTGAGGTTCCTCGTGAAAGACCCTGTATATCGTTTTAGAAACAACTTCCATAATTGCTTTTTCCATGTCATCCGTTGACCAATGTTGACGACTAGTCTTCCGATCACAGGTGCGCACCATATAACTGTGAAGCTGTCATAAAGAAACACCAATTTCTGAAAATTTGATGCTTTGGTCAGTATCCATCTGGGGCATAAATGGGTACCGCCCGGTTTTCCCCCACGAGGATTTTCCGGTTTTGCCCCACTTATATTTTAAACAATGTTGAGTAATAATAAACACATGAGAAAAAATAGGCTTATCTAGAGAGTTTCATACAGCCAAACAACCTACATATCATATTATGTATTGTCAATTATCGTAGAATAGTTAGATCAATCTGTAGGTAGGGATAAATTTAGGTAAAATAAGATTACATACCAAAGATTCACGTGGTTCTACACAACACCGATAAATAAACACACGCACCTGTCAGAACTTGTGGAAATACTTGCGTAGATAAGAGATATCAACATCAACGTATGCTACGAGAACAAAATTTAACCAACGTAAAGGGGGTAGATTGGGAGTACCCGATTATGCCCCTATACCCGGTTTTGCCCCCCTTACCCCTACCTTCCTTTTGCGCAATCAATATACAGAGGTATTTCTAAATTCATGCGAAAAAGTTCAGCAGGTGATTGCTCGTATGAAATTAAATTTCCTCAGCGCACCCTTTCCGAGATATCACCCTTGCCTTCAAACTGAGGCAATTTTTCCTTAACATAAGTATGAATGAATAGGTACCAGCAATCCAAAATGAAACTCATACATATTAACAAAAATTATATTCGATGTTTTTTTAATTAATAGCAATACAGTTATATACATATATACATTCTGTTTAATATATACAAACAATATTATATACATCGAATAATTAATCATTCTTGTACTAAAGTACACAAAAATTTCAGCCTCTCAATATGAACCTATCGCACATTTTTAAAATACAATTTACAAGTTATAAATTTACGTATTAGAAATTAAAAGAAATGATAAATATATATTTTGTCATCAATGGCCCCTGTAATAACAAGAAAAAACGCCAGAAAAAATCCAGATATTCCAACATTGACCAATTCAGATTATATTCACAAATTAATTTCGCTGTGACGCTTCAATCGAGAAATCCATATTCAAAATTTTCATACCAAAGAGAATTCCTATTTCACAAATGATTCAGCAGATTGACGTTTTCAGAAATGTTGATAAAAAAATTTCTGACAGATAAGTTCCGATACGAGATAAAGCTTCTGTTGGATCGCGTTTATACTTTAGGACCTCAAGATTCAATGAAATTACAGATTTTTCCTGGGATCTACATCAGTAATATAAAAAAAATACAAGGAGAATGGAATTTGGATATTTTCATCAAATATAAAAATTTCCTGTGCAGACAATTCGACATAAAATGAAACCGTTTTAGAATTGACGTTTGTTAATTTCGAGTACACTGTCTTTGTTATAAAAAACTGGAGAATGTTTGGCGGTAGAAAAATCACGTCGGTATCAAAGAGTTACAGATCTGGTTTCGTTCTAGACGTGTCTGCAATAAACAAATATGCTGAGGGTCTTAGTAGGTACTATTCAAACCATACAGACTGCAACTTTCATAAATCAACCACGAACATACGAATGATTTTGAATTTAAATAATTTTTGTATCACTTCTGGATAAACTGGAAGTGTATTGAAAACTCGTCATTATACAGTAATTTCTGAAATAATTGATCAGCTACTAAACGCTCCCTATAACGATGATATACTTGGTCCTTTTTCTGCGATATGAAGTTTTTAAGATATTGAGCTTTTTATCGTTTCCATTACCTTAAATTTCATAAGTCCGCCAATCTGCAGACAATAGGTGCAAATTTTATTGTCATACTAAAAAAGAAAATTAGAGTAAATGCATGTTGAAATTTAAATTTCTATCTGAGGTTTCGTCGAAAAAAGTGTTTTTTATGGGCAACATCTTGTGCATATCAAGAGAAGAACTGGATTATCTTGAGAACTTTTATCACACAGACCATTAATGATTTTGAAGAATTTTATAGGAGAATCTATCATCGACCCATAGAAAATTTGAAGAAATTACTGAAAAATGACGTATATGAAAAGTTACAATCTGGTGATTTTATCAGATACAGAATTTAAATTATGACCATGTTTTTCATAAACATCCCTGAGCCTCTGTATAATTTGATTCAAGACAAAAAAAAATTCATTAAGGTCGTATTCATTGCACACGATATTTCATTAAATTAATAGAGAACCATATTATATTCACTTTTGAAAAAAACAAAATATCTCTTATACATCAAGAAATTATGGAAACACTTGAAATTTATTTCAATCAATTATGTGATAAAATTACAAAAAATTTATGATTTACTCATATACAATCAGATTGTCCATATTCAAGATCCTCTACTTCACATCTGGTTTCAATTTGGAATACTAGGGAATGAATTGAGAAAAAAATAATAGTACTTCCAAAAGCAATTATACCCTTACTTATTCAAGATTACATGAAAACTGCTAGTTCAACTCGATCCTTCAACAATAAATCAAAAGACTATTGCAATATTATCAAAAATAAATTTATCATGCTATATTTACAAAATTCAATTCCTCACGTTAGAAAGTCAGTAGAATCTAGAGAATTCTGTTCTGGGTCAATGAGAACAATAATTTATTGCAGTTGCTTGATATTTCCATTTTTCAAGAATATAATTGAACAGTCCCACAGACAAGTATGGAAAATATATATGTATATAAAGTTGTGATAGTCTACTGATTAAAATTATTGCAAAATAAACTTGTCATTGTTTTCCAGATATTTTTAGCCTAAACAGTAGATTTCTTTGAAAATGACATATGTATAAATTCTTGTTAAGCATTATATCTGAATGCGAAGAATTTCAAACTTGCAAGGCAGAATAATGATGATTGGGCTCAGAGACAATCTCATAGAAATGGTTTTGTTGTTATGACAAAAGAAATTCTCCAACTATAACTCCATCTTTTTTCATCATTCATCATCACCAAATTGAAGAGCTGACATCACTTGAGATATGACTTGAAGAGTAAGGTACTTCTACTGAATTCTTTTTCAGTCTCAAATAAAAACTGTACATCTTTCAATGTGATCTTTTTCATTCTCTGTCGTAATGGTTGTCCAGACCGGAAGTTATTTCCACCATTCATATTGTTCTTGAAAAGTAGGAATAAAATTATTATTTGATCATCCCAGTGAAAAATTAACATTTTTTCGATTGACTTATTATTTCATTGACTACAAGAATAATAGTATACCCAGCAAATGTCTGATAATGGGATATATACAGTAGAGTGCCTGAAGAGGCAGGTTTTTGTTTGATAGAAATATGTTTGGGGTAGTTAGGAAGTGGAAGTAACTTTATTCATTCATTCAAGTGACATATTTCCATCCGCGATATATATTCTCTTGTTTACACTCGCAATATAAACAACCTCTACGTTTCCTGCAATTTTTTAATTTCTAGTTGACGCATTCAATTACGTATTACCAACGATACGGCTTCAATCTGTGACTGTGTGGTATAAGCCATATCGCCATATTGATTGCTTGCATGCCGTTGCCTCAATATAGGAGTCCAATATCGCAGAGCAACATACACATCAGTCAACCGCCTGCAGGCGGACGGACAGAACTGCAGATTCTTGCCCGATGGCATTACATACTATTGAAAGAAATAAGACACAAATCATTTGCCACTATAAATAATAACAAATGAAATGTGAATACGAATTAGGTCTCCCATACCGTTCACCCCACCAGACCGAATGGTCCAACGTCAACTGAGAATCGCACCGACTGCAGTTTCGTCCTACTTAGGACTCATCAGGGTGGAATATCCCAAAGTTGACGCTGGATGGGAAATCTTTTCGTCAAGATATGGATATCTGTCGCGCATTATTTCGAAATGAATATTAATGAACGACATCTATCCACCTTCAGAAAAGATTCCCCTCTCGGTGATTGAGTGAACAATAAAGGAAACTTTCTTCCGAATTGCAACACCAGATTGTGAATTTCAACGTTAATAACGTAATAAATCAATTCACCTGGGAAGCGCGGAGACGATCGCAGTTTGTAGTTTTTTCAAAACCCAAAAAAGAAGAGATACAATAAATAATGATATAAAAGGTAAGGCGCTACCTATTCAATTGAAAGAAATAAGCGTGAGTCGTAGGTGTTATTATACAGGGTGATTTACGGTGTATGACACATTTGACGTTTTTGGTGAACCAGACATCGGATCGGTTCAAAAATTTGATGGAGGGCATTATCGGACATTCCCTACCCAACTAAAACATTTTCGTCAATGCGGTGTTTCCACTTCTATTAGAAAGTAGTAGCAACTTTGCTTTTTCAAATGGAACACCTGGTGTATTATATTATTATTAGGAGAATGTCACAAGGTACTGTCAAATAGTAATCATGGCCTGCCTACCAAATACCGAATGGGAATATAATTCTGAAGGGACATTTTGACAAATAAATGCTCATATGTCCGAAATTTGACTAGTTAGGTATAGACCAGTCCAACAAAACAGCTGATCACCTTTTCAAGATGGATGCTGGGAGCAAATAAATAACAAATAGTAATTTTATAGAATTTCACAATGCCAAGACGTCTTCTACTTCCCCAATTAACCACACAACAAAATAGTAGCATGCTTTTGTACGACAAAAATGAAGCAATTGCGTGAAAAACACACGGTAAACAATCGGTTTGTTGTTTGTTTGCTCCCAGCAGTCACTTAAACAGCTGATCGTGACAGATCGTTGGACTGGTCTATGGGCATAATATAGGTACATAGAATAAAAGCAAATTTCATCAGCTTTCTGAATTTCTTATAATATACAGGGCATTCCATTCGAAATAAACAACTTTCAGTTACTTTTTCAAGCAATCGAAAAAACTGTATTTTTTACCACCCTGTATTGAAGTAGCAAGGATCACGCTGATGTGTTGGTAGCATTCATGTATCACCTAACTCCAAACCAAATTTCAATGCCATAATGTTTCTCAACCCAAAGTTATCAGAATTTTTTGAGGTCATGATTTCCGGCGAGAAAAATGTCGGAAACGGCACCATATAGGTACAGGGAAATGTTAAGAAAAGTTGTCGTGAAAATGTTGGAGATTCCAAAAATAATATAATACACCAGGTGTTCCATTTGAAAAAGCGAAGTTGCTACTACTTTCTAATAGAAGTGGCTACACCGCATTGACGAAAATGTTTTAGTTGGGTAGGGAATGTCCGATAATGCCCTCCATCAAATTTTTGAACCGATCCGATGTCTGGTTGACCAAAAACGTCATGTGTCATCTTCGGTAGCTGCTTGCACTGGCGGATACAGGGGGGGGGGGGGGCATGGGGGCCATACTTCTTGAGCGACGTGGAAATCTATTCGTAAATGTATATAGAGGGTGTTACTAAATTGGGATTACAAAAGAAATGAGAGCATAATTCGAAGAAAGAATATTACCATAGAAATGGGGGACTGCAATGTTTCGTTTTCGAGATACAGGGTTAAAGTTTGATTTTGTATCTGTATCTGTACTATAAGATATTCAACTGAAATTAGTATCCCCGCAAAATGTTATTCAACAAATGGATGATTTCTTTAATGGATCACCCCATATATTTTCACATATTTTCAATGACCTTCATTACCTCTTTCATGACGCAAAATATTATAGACTTTTTTCTAACGGTACAGATCTTATTCGAAGAAAACTGCAGAAAGGTGAGGGAAAACTTCTGACGATTTCCAGAAGCGATAGTAACATGAATTTGATCTAAAAGTTTTTTAATTTGCCTTGCCACCGTTCCTAAATGATCAACCTGTCATATACAGGGTGTCTGTTATTGAGGTCCAGATATTATTATTTCTCGATTGATTCAAATGTAACACCCTGTATTTTGTTCCGAAGTCATGTAGAGTGTAGACAATTGAATACCTTATATTTTCTCAGAAGTAACCTTAGGATTATTTTCACTCTCTCATGCAGCAGACACCAAAAATGATATCGTAACTAAAAATTTTATTGAAATACAGTGCATTCCGCTTATAATGGACTCGAGGGGACCATTTCATGAGAATAAGAAAAGAACAATTGAAAAGCTGTCTTTTATTACTAAATAAGTACGTATAGGTACTTTTTATGAATCTGAATAGATACATTGGTTAATAACACTGATAATAATTATACATACTCAATACTGAACTAGTGTTTCGGAAAGAAGTCTGTTAATCTACTTTGGACAGAGGATTTTTTATATGACTTCGGCAAATATCTGTGTCAGATAATTCTTCTTTTCCGAAATAGTCAAAATAGTGTTGTTTGCTACTGCATCACAAACCTTCGTGACAGTGGATCTCCACTAAAACTTGCTTATAATGGACTATTTCAGTATTTTCAGTCCACTACAGGCGAGGTTCCATTATAAACGAGTCCATCTTGTCCGAGGATTTTACATTGTTTTAATTCGGGACTTGGAAATTGGTTCATTACATGAGAGTTTCCATTATATGCGATATACTGTAATAGCATAATAAGAACTAACGGACGTTAAAATAGACAAAATGAAACTTTGGAGGTATTATTCAACACATCATTACTCATCATGGGAATCTTCGATAGACAGGCTTTTCGAAATCGATAACTGAATTATTATGCTCAAAAGAAACTTTGAGCGCTAAATAACAATGGGCGCGTTCATCCGACTGAGTAGCTACCGCTACATGCTCCTTCAAACGTCAAAACCATATGATTTGTTCGATTAGTTGTGTCAAATTAGTTTTAAGTTAAAACTAATTTGACACAACGGTAGCTGCTCAGTCGGATGAACGCGCCCAATAACTTAATCAATAATCGATTTACTTTGACATCTCCTGTCAGTACAAGCGTGTTAAAAAATAAACCCGAAAACTGATTCTTTTGAATGTTTCCAAAAGGGATATTGGGCAGCATAAGTTCGACTTCCTAAAAAACAGGTTCTGTGGCACTGTCCTAACATAAAAATCATATCAACCATCCCATTTTTTCCAAGAATTCATTCAGATTCACTGTATTCGGAAGAACCTGGAGCTCTAAGTAGCAATAACTTGATTAATATTTTTTTTTGGAAAGCCGATAAAAACTGATATAATTGGTTGAATACGTGATCAATATGTTTTGCTTGGACGGAAAAAATATCATTTTTATGTTGATGCTCAGGAAGTATGATTCTGGGAAGGTTTCACAGTTTGTCAATAATTATTCTTTTGGGTTTATTTCATTGTTTGACCTCCTTTGAATGTCCGTTAGTTTTTATGTTATCACTTATTTGAATGAAATTTTCAGTTGCGATATCATTTTTCATGTCCGCTGGATGCGGGAGTGAAAAAAATCCTAAGGTTACTTCTGAGAAAATGTAAGTTATTCAATTGTCTACATCATTGTGGAAAAACATACAGTGTGTTACATTTGAAAAAATCGAGTAATAATAATTTGTATATGACAGGCTGATCAATCAGGTACGGTGATAAGGCAAATCCTTCAAAGACCTTTAGATCAAATTCATGTTACTATCGCTTCTGGAAATCATCAGAAGACTTTTACTGAACTGCTTTTCCCTCACCTTTTTGCAGTTTTCTTCGAATAAGACCTGTACTGTTGGGAAAATGTCTCTAATATTTTGCGTCATGAAAGAGGTAATGAAGGTCATTGAAAATGTGTGAAAATATATGGGGTGATCCATTAAAAAATCCTCCATTCGTTGAACAACATTTTCAGGGGACACCCTGTATAACAGAAAATAATTTTCTGAGATGCAGAAATGAAGGTACAACCTTCCAACGAATTCTCTGAGATGTCTGGTTTGGCAGCTATGGAAGATTTTCACACTATTGCAGGACCCTGTCTATCATTTGACATGCCAATTTCGATTGTAAACCTATAGGGTGATATTTTTCCTGGTACACTGTCCCCTGTTTTACTCCCGAACTTTCTTCTGATGGGTCCCTGTTCGTTTTATAAAGAAGCTTTGTACAAAACATTATGAATCTTTGTTGTATTGTCGTATCTGCCACATATTTCAAGAAAAAATATGTTTCAACAAAACGAAATTGTGAGAACATCACAAAGGAAACAATTCTAGTTATATCCACAAGAATAGGAAAAGAACTAATGTGAAAAATGTTGAAGAAAGGCTAATCAAAATGCCAACATGTTCCACACAAACTGCTGGTCTTCTAGTTTCAGTCACTAGAAGACCCCTATTCTCTAGCTGAGCGATCTCTGAAATCCCTTTGCTCCACGGAATCCGGTAGAAAAACTTTGCAGAAATGAGATTTGGGGATTGAACACAAAAATTGTCATTCGCGATCGTTATTTCGACAATTGAGTGGCGATTCCAAAAATGTAACATTTGCAGTGAACACCTGAGCCCTTGGCTCAGTGGTAGAGCGTTGGAATTCGGAACCAAAAGTCCGGAGTTCAATCCCGAGCTAGGGTAGGGGCCACCATTCCCACTGTTGGGTCAAAAATTAACAGTGCTGTGCCTAAGGTGGCGTAAGGACACAGTAACAAAGCCTACACAGAACACAACTGCTTACTCCGAACTCGGCACAAGTTACAAGCTTCGAAGCTTGTAATTTCAGAGGGGTCTCCACAGGAGACCTAGGAATAGTCAGGATAAACAATAGGTAAAAATGAAAAAGAAGTTGCTCTTCCATCCCTTCTTGTCATGATACATAAATCATCTACCAACTCTTATGGCTGGAGTTGAACAGTAGCACATTTTGTATTTTGTATATAAATATTATAACACAATATAGGTTGCGGCTTAGCTCGTTCAGCAATGGCTCATTACTCATTACAGAATTCAGATAACCGCGGTATAGCCTATGAGGACTTTTCTATTCCTCTTAACCACCTGCAACATATTCCTGTCGTAAATGCCCTGCTCCCACAAGCACTCTATAACCTCTTTGTTAACAGGTCATTAAATTTATCTTTCCATGAGAAATGCTGGCGCAAAATTATGTAAGAATGTATCTAAAAGTACGAACACAATTTGTGTAGTATACAAATTTTTGATTATCAGTCAATCACAAATGATGCATACTTCTGTGATACATCTAAAATCCATAACATACCTGTAGACCATTTTGTTGTGAATCCATGTCTAATCTGGGCTTTTTTCTTGGGCCTATCGCTTTGAGTGCGGTGGCGTTGGCTTCTCTTTGCCTCATTTCTTCCATTTCAACCCTTTGCATCTCTTTTGCTTTGGCTTTCAGTTTCGCTTGCTCAGGATCCTCCGTTTTCGATCGACTTTTTGCTGCTCTTAGAAGCATTTCTCTTTCTAATTCTTCATGTCTCTTCCTTTCTGCCCTATCCACTTCTTCCAGGAATTTCAATTGTCCTAAAAAAATACATAGTTGAAAATAAAAAAAAAAGAACTTGAATAAGTTCCATACCTTTAACATCATTGGATGTATCGTACCGCCTTTCAGCTTTGATGAGATCCGCTCGATGTTCTGTAACAATCGCTAATTTTTCCAAGATATTCTTTAGTTTTTCTTGAGCTGCATGGGAAATGCAGGCTGCCACATCTGTGCCTGGTTCGTCCAAACCATGCCTCATTAACACTTGCTTGATTTTTTGCTGTAAAGGGCCCATAGAGCACATGAGTTCCTCTTTACAGGACCTGATTTGAGTTCCAACGAATTCTGTAGAGCCTAATATTTTCTGTGTTTCTTCAGCCAAATTTACACCGCCCATAGCAGCAACATCATTTATATCATCGTCTCCAGCATATGTTGAGAACACATTTTTTTCTTTATCTTTCGCCGTTGGTCGTGAACCAATAGAAGGCACTGAAGGTTTTATACCTTGCATTTTGTTTGCAGGCACGGCAGTACGAACAGTTATGGGTTGTCTAATTGTAGAAACACCTAAGATAAGACAGAAAAAATTAGAATGATTTAATAAAAATATCTTACAATTCCACACTGCTCAATACTTCAGTTCTGACACTTTCAATATGAAACAATTGATCCATAAAAATCATAGAATTTTTCTACATTTCAAGGGATTGCAAGAAATAGCATGCATTCAGAAAGATTCGAAGTAGGCGGGCTACTTTGGGAACACATTTATTATCGGCTTGAGAACAATTTTGGTCCAGATTTTCCCTCACATTTCTTTTGTAAATTGGCAGTTGCATGTATTCAAATATACCTTCAATCACATAAATTCATCTGTAAATCCTCCGCAGCACTATTTTTTTTGAACCATCATTGTTTCAAATCTTAATTAGAAATAACAGAAACCAGAAAGTGTGCTAAAAAGTCAAAAAACCTTTGAGAAATCCTGATTGGGTGGTCATTTTGAACTATTGCGGGCACGCGATCACTCTCAAGACTTTCGTCATTGATTCTGTTGCAGATTCAATCGAATCAGCGAAAAAATGAACATTGTTGTAAAAGCTCTTTTCAGTGGCAGTAAAATATACTATGAATAGTACGAACTAAGCCCTACTCTCAAAGTCCCCACCCTACTTGACTTACAAATTTTCTATTAGCTTGTTTACACTTTTAAATGAGACACCCTGTATACCAATGATTTTCAGATACATATTCCAAAAATATTTCGATAAAGATGATATTGTGTTGTTTGATATCATCGATTATTATAAAAACAATATCATCTACTTTAGTCAGCTTTGAAGGTGAAAGGTTGAACTTGACAAGATAGAACTGTTGGAAATACTTTCTGTGCTGCCTTTTCATAAATCGATTCCACATCTATAGAATGTACAAAATTTCATTTCTATAAGAGAAATTTCGAATCCCATCGTTTATTTTGGGCAAATTTTTTCCCAGTTTTCGATGCAAAATGAATTCTTGTTTCAATCTGAGTTAACTTTGGTCATCAACGCGTATTTACAGCATAAAGGTTATCACATATTCGCATATAAAAATAACACAATAATCACCAGCCAAACCGAAAAAAGAAGAAAATCATTAGGCATAGTTTCGCTGCAACACACAATTCATCATATGAATTTTCGTGTCTTTATTACATTTTGCACATTCTTGTCAAGACTGAATAACGACTAGAATAGGATGGAAAGGCTCATGTAAGATTTGACAGTTACCAATAACTCCCTACTAACATAAAACAGTAAATTTTGAGGAAAGGTATATTTTTTCTTGACTGATTCCAACAATAAACTTACCAATTTTTTGTAGAGGTTGTCTTACAACGTTGGGCCTCAATTGTGCATTGGGATATACAGGATGTAGTGCAGGTGGTTGAGAATTTGAAACAATAACGTTATTGGTTGGTACTGGTTGTCTTATGGCAGTTACCATTCTAGTGGCAGTTGGACCTCTGATGGGAGTAACCAATCTTGGCTGTAAAACTTGACCTGCTCCCCGAACGACTGTTGTACCAGGAGCAACTATTCTTACAGGATTGGATGCTATACCAGGTCGAATTTGTGTCTGAACAGTCCCTGTGGAATTACTTACAGAAAACACTAAATTTGATGGCGGCGGCCGAATTCCTTCTATTGATAGTTCTTTTGTTGCCAGAGAATGCCGAAGTAATGGTAAACTTTTCTGTAGAAAGTCAAAAAGAAAAAAAGTTTAAATATCAAAAATATTAATAGTGAATATTAGTAACCATCAGTAAACCTATGAATTAAACAATATCTACAAATGTATGAATTTCATATCATGCGATGAAAAAATTGACTTTTGAATTTTTTGCATTAAAAATTATTGCTAGGAATCATAGCCAGTACAGAATACTGTTAATAATGTGAATGAATACATTTGAAACCAAGGCACTTCTCTTCTTCGTTTATTATGTATCAGTAATATTCACTTTTTCACCCAGTTAATATGTTCTTTAAAACATGGGAATCCTTAGAACAATTTTGAATTTCATCCACCTTGCTGTGCAATCTGAAGCTTCCAAATATGCACACCAATTTTTTTTGCAGAAAACTCTTTACATAAAACTCATTCTTATATAATATACCTTAAGGAATCCTATAAGACATGGCTGGGGAGAAGCATTGAGCAACCTCTCAAGTTTATCACAAAAATCCTCTGGTTCCACCTTCATATCTATCAACTCCTGAATCAACGTTCTAACATTCCTTTCAACTGCTTTTGGCTCTCTACTCGACAATTCAAGAAGATTAGCAAGGAACTTTCTACATTTCTCTTTGGTATTGTCATTGGCTGTTCTCTGTATTGATGAAAAATTCATAAATGTACAAATTTCTTTTTCATATTCAAGACAAACTCACTTGAACATTTTGCATTTGTCCTGTCGAGGTCACTGTAATAGTACCAGGTGCCTGTTGATTAGGAGTTGTAGCTACTGCTGTAGTTGCCGGCTGTGAATTATTATATATCCTTCATTTTCATGTGTTAACTTTCTAAGGAGTTCTAATGTAACTGACTATTTTTGCAAGTAGTTGGGGCTATACATAAGTAGGTATGTACCTATATTTTCATTCACATAACTATAGTTTCATATTGAATTTCCACGATTTTTCCAATATCACAGATGAATGTTTTGATAATGTTACAATAAATTATACTTTTTAAATGTGATCAAAAAATTACATGGCACGTGAATTACGACAGTTCCTAATTATTTGAACATACATTTTCAAATTTACAGTATTTCTAGCTGTGGTCGAATAGAAATTTCACATAATGTTTTGCCTACAACTGCGGTAGGGATCTTCATAGGTTTCTCAGTCAGAGAGTCAGAGGTTGTAACACCACAAATGACTGATCCGAACTGGAGCAGATATTGGGTAGGCAGTGTGCAAAGAAAGTGAAAATTCTGCAGTGGTCCAAACAAACATGGATATTCGATCAAGAGCACAATACATATTGGTAAAATGCAATGAAAATGCTATGTTCCTCAGAACTCTTTTAGAATCTGTATATGAGAATTTAGTAAAAAATAATAATTTTTCAATCAACCTATTCTAAAAAAATTTCATCCATTGATGGAGAACTATATGTTCATGTTGATGTCATTCCTTATACAATTTTAAGATATAAAAAAAGTTCTTACTTGAGCCACTGTTTGCATTCGAAAAGTAACAGGTTGTCCACCCTGGGACGCATTTCCTGCGATATTAGCAGAAGCAGGGGCAGGTCCAACTCGGAGCAACTGATACTGCCCATTTTCAGTCTTCAGAAGCAAATGTCCTTGCTGACCAGGTTGTAATCCATGGAATGACTGAAGTGTAATTTGTTGCTAAAAAATCATCAATTTAGTGTTTGTTAAGTTAAAATTTTGAAAATACTGTTTCTACTCCACAAAATAATTCTATTTAATTCAATACCAGCAGCTCAGTACATCTAATAAAATTAACTACAATACTGTTTCCAAAAAGAAATCCATATATAAAATATGAAAGATGGTATACCAAAACAGGCATCAAAACGAATAAAAGAATGCTATCTCAGAACTTTCAATGTATCAAAATCCAAAACAAATGTAGGAGTAAAATGATGAATGCTATGTTGAAGTCCTAAAATCAGTTCCAATAGAAGTAAAATCACATCCTATTTCAGAAATAAACATTTGCAAAAACAAAAAACACAAGTTTAGGAATGTAATAGATGAATGATGAATTCTAATATATCCATTCCTACTGTTCTGTTTTTGAGGACTCAAACTGGATGATTTGAACTACTCCTAGGTTTATGAGAGACCTCTGAGATAACCCAGACTAGAGTTGAATTTGAATGGTTGCATAAAAGATCATAGATAGAATAATCTATATAATGAAGAGTATGGATTCTGTTGAGGTCAACAAAAAAGAGGAACCCCTCTCTTCACTCTCAAACGATGCTAAAACTCTGGTGGGCCTCGGCTATTTTCACAGGACATAATACTATTATTATTACTACAGTAAGTAATAGTCCTCTTACTAAAGACTATTAGGCATATACATAGGAACTAGAGAAAGTGATGTTTACAAAATCCTGAACAAAAATATCCTTCAACTTGAAAATTCATTAAACTCAGACAATCAATTCTATCCCAACCCCTCACTATATGCAAACAATTCTTCAAGCAACCAATTTGAACAAGTATTCACTGTTCCAAGCTACCAAAATGTAGTATAAGAGGTGAGTAAAACGATTACACAGACATAAAAATTCAATGACAAATCCAATCCAAGTCTCAAGATACAACATGATCTTTTCTTCAGGAAGAATGAACTTTCCATTAGCATCTCTGCTAAACAGACAACATACTGCCACAAAAACTACTTTACAAAACAATACATCATACTTATTATGGAATATTGCTTTCTATGATTCAAATAATTATTCTCAATTCGAATGCGATCGTTTTTATTGTTCTCGCAGCTTGAAGCAATATTCCATAATAATATTTTAGATATTCCAAAATATTCAGTTACAAATTGAACAAAAAATTTCTCTAGTGAACAAACAAATAATAACAATAATAATGATGTAAGCAGTCTCATAAACGTGTTTACTTGTATATATATATGAGATTTGCTTTTTATTCCTTCCCTTTTACCATTCCATAAATTGACAAAAATAGTTTTGTAAGATAGTTGAAGTATGTTTTTTGCTAAGCTAACAGCCAAAGTCCTAAAATTTCATTTAATTAATTTGATAGGTCAATTCATTCTGTGTGAAGAAGAAATCATGTAATATCAAGAATCTCATAGCGGTAGATTGGATTTGTGATTAAAGTTTTTTGTCTGTACATATATCTGTAAATGTCAAACGAAGATATGAATGTCAGGTAAAAACATGAAGTCTTATTTAAAAAAATATTTTTTATAAATAACCATTAATATATGAGAGTTAGGGAGCAACTGCTGACGCCATTAAATTCTCAGTAAAAGTGCTTTAGGAATATTTTCACAGAAACAAAAAATTTTTGCAAAGCAATTTTCCCTGAACAGATAATCGATGGAAAAAATTATTCAAATATCGTAAGTGGTTTGGAAAATACATATTAATTGTCAAATTTAATTGAATTTTCAAGCAGTGCAATGGTTTTGTTCAGGAATTCATATAACGTAGGCCTTTGGAGTTAATAATTTCTTTGCGTCTTCAATTGGAAATTCATAACATGAATGTGAATAGTTTGTCGTTAATATTATTAATATTCCCTGATACAGTATGGTCACTATATTAATAATTAATATTCCTTATAATAAACTGATCAACAATATCATTTTATCTATTTTTGTTCACACAACTATCAATGATTCAGGACCAAAATTATTGATGTCACTCAAGGTTCTGATACTGTGATCAATCCAGCAGTGGTGACAAATACTCTTGTCTCAAACCCCAAGACCATTTGATAGGAGCTGAAATCTCAGTCATATGAAAATTTTGAAGAAGTGCAGCTTCTGAAACCTTAGGCAGCTCACATTTATTGCTCATAACAAAACCAGGGAAACAAGCAGGATCTTGCACTCCTGAATCACAGATGCCTTGTGTCTTCATTGAGTAAGATTCTATTTGTTTTCCTGTTTACCTTATGAGCAACAAATATTGTGTTGCATGTTAACTCTGTTTGTAAACCACCTTAAAATGACAATATACAGCAAAGAAAATATTGCTATTGAGTATTTATAGTGTTCAGATAATCTAAAATGAAGATAATATCTCTATTATATTATTAAAAGAAGTCAACTAGATTTCTGCAGCAAATGCCTTTGATGCATTAGAGAATTCATTTTCCATTTTATTTGACAAGAAATTGAATCAGGATAGTGGAAGAAAACACTTACCACTATCCTGATCAACTCTCACACACTTGGGAGAGAATCTATACGTAAAAAAGAAATTGAATATTTCAGTAGTGTGGTAATATTTTCTGTATGTCTCTATTGATTATTTTTTGAATTCATACCAAAGAAAAACTATGGAAATATCCCCAGAATTAAACAACATTGACAGAATTTCCTTTCTACCTACAACAGTACCTATCCACAAAAGTTCAAAGAATCCGAAAAGTTATCTTTTTTTCTAGTATATGATGAATTGAGTTATAGTAATAAGAATGTTGTGCACATTGTATAACCAAGAACGTATCTATATGTATACTTAGATCATTCTGACTTGATCTTAGAAGGTTTTAATATGCATAGCCTATGAACCAACTCATATGATGGAAAGGTTAAAAAATATTAGCAAGGTTAAAATATCTACAATAACTCAAAGGAGCTTGAATATTAGCAGAAAAATATTCATTAGATCAAAAAGCTATTATGTATGTGATACAATAGAATAAACTTGTGTAGTAACGATTAAATATCTGTATATATTAAAGACTTTATATGCCAATGAAAATACAAGCCTTTCAAATTTGGACTGTCTATCCAAAGTAGAAATTCAGAATCTAAAAAGCTTAGTAAATAATTTATCACACATAGAAGCCTTCACAAAACAAATTTAGCAAGAAGCAATATTGAAAAAATGGAAATCTTTTATGTGGGTGTTGTGTAATTCAAGCATTCAGTGTTACTTATAAGCGAAACCAAATAATAAAAAGTTTGAAGGATTTGATAACTAAAGCTCGTAGATTTTCAAAAATATTTGTGAAAGTTGAAAATCTTCAAATTATTCACTCACAATCAGCTGCTAATGTAAAAAGCAACCTTAAGCCATTTTAATGATAATAAAACAAATGATGTTTTTAATTTTTCAGCTTCAACATGAATAATCTGAGTTGAATAGATATAATGAATAAGACAATAAATGAATTAATTTGAAAATCATAAGTGATTCCTTTTGAAAAAACAGAATTAATTCAGATAAGTTTCGGAATATCAGTATCTTAAGAAAAAGACAAGATGTAATAATGAAGATTTGCATATCTTTGGAATGTCCTCAGATCTTAATTAACAAACTTAAGCTTATGCTGTCAAAATGGTTTGTTAGAAGTGGTAAATTTATAAATGCAAACTCAATATTTGACGGTTATTTGTATCCTTGAGGAATAGTGGGAGGATGTCAAATTCCTGAGAAAGGAATAAACATAACCAATCAGTTATGTTTGTCAAACCTTAACCTCAAATCATATACTAGGCTAGATTTCATGTCCATAAGAAAAACTGATAGTATTCTAAAATACATTATCAGAATAATTGAGAGAATTGTAACCATGTCTTTGATATCTTCTAATAATACTGTTAACCTGGAATCTAATAATAACATAGTATTCACTATGAAATTGCTGAATGATTTTTTTAACAAATATAAACAAACACAAAAATCTGATGACAAGTTGTACTACATAACTACCCCAAGAAAACAACTAAAACAATAATACCATTGCAATTCTCGTACTGAAAATTAATACAGGATATACAGATGGTATTACCAAAATAAGGACAGTAAAAATGCTAGAAGCGGAACATCCAGACCTACTATAACAAAGAACTACATGCACACAACTGAACGTCTACCCCTTGCATTCAATTGCAAGGTAGATAGAGAAAAGCTTCCCATTCTAACTTTTTTCCTCACTTACTGCAGGTCCGGGCCTTGGCCCTACCATTTGAGGTGTACTGAGCACCACACGAGCTGGTTGTCCTTTCTGTGCAGTAGAAACACCCGGTCGAACATTAACAACCTGAAGATTGGATAAGACATTTGGAGATTGAGTGCTTGGACTACCTACATTATTTGCTTGTGGAACTGAAGAGGTAACATTCATGGGCACAGTCACTAAACCAGGGGTACCAACAGGGGCTCCACTCGTTTTAATCACTAAAGTTGGTTGTTTATTTTGCAGAGTCTGCATATTTGAGGATTGAAGCACTTGATGAGGAGAGATTCCAATAGTTCCATTTGGCAAAGACTGACCAGACACAGCAACTCTATTCGCCATAATAGCACCTGCACTAGAAATTGTTTGGTTTCCTTGACTATACACTACCCTTACACCTTCATTACACTTATTTATCGCATCTATGGAATTAGGATTTTGCTGGATATAATTTGTAGTCCCTGTTCCTCCAACTGTTTGTACTTGAGCACCACTCATTTGCATTGCATTATTAATCACTTGTTCGTTTGCATCTGCAGAACCCACATCTACAGAATCATCGTTGGCACTAGTACCGAGTTTCTGTCGGACAACCGTTCCACCGTTAGATATTGTACCACTGTTTATATTATTGTGATTTATCGCTATGGATGATCCACTCTGACTCGTTACATGAGGTGCTGAAGTAACTAACTGAGTTTCTAGAGAGCCTACAATACCACTTAAAACGGATTCATCAACGTCTGTACTTAGAGCTTCCTCAAGAAACTTAGCAGACGCCATTTTCGTAAGTCCACAGAATGCGCATGCGTTTATAATAAGAAATTAGGATATTCTATGATCGAATAATCTCAACCACGGATTTCATTCTTCTTTTTGATGTTTCGTATGCCTCCAAGTAACTTTGGATCCACTTACAGCTGTGTACCTGGAACGCCGCAGACGTGTGAGTTGGTAATTTCCTACCAAACCAACGACTCCTCTTTGCTACAGTGACTTATCTAGTCACAGTACTCTTTGCTACTCTTTGTTTGGATTCTCAGAATCCAAAGATCAAAGTGCCCTCTTTCGGCAAAAATTCCAAACTTCGAAATCAGTAATGCTTTGAGATCTTCTATGTTTCGCGTGCTTTTGAGCAATAATATTTTGTTTCATATCCAGGTATTCTTGAGTGATATTTCGAATTTTTTATAGTGTTCTGAACAGATTAATTAGTATTTAAATAAAAATTGTTGAGAAGGTATTTATATCAGTGTTATTCATTTAAAATATTATTCACAAAGTTATCATGTTTTAGGTTACCAGACGTCTTGTTTGAGTTTGATTTTCTGGTGCAGTTTTAACTGATGAGAAAGGTTGATACCACAATTATCAATAAGAGTGTTACGAAATTGATCATCGTAATTCACGGTACTGAGCTGTGCCTTTATTATTCTGTAAGATAGGAATTAAATAAGGTGAAGTATCTGAGCGAATAAGGGGTTCATGTTTTAATGCTAATGTTATGTTTAATTTCAGGCCAGTGGCCAGTGCATTGATTATAGAACAATGAGTAAGCTTAGTTCTAGTGCTAAAAAAAACTGTATTCAACTGTTGTGGTTTCAATTGCTCTTCAAGGAAAAATAAACACCAGTCTATACGTTTTCTTAAATTTCCTGAGAAAGATGCCTCAATACTATTTATCATAAATGCCTTCGCTATATTGGAAAAATTGGACTGAAGAAAAGCATGGATAAACTATAGATGGACAAAACTTGCTGAAAAGATTTTCGTTGTTTCTCGAACAACTGCGAACAATATTTTTAGTGAATATATTAAGTATTTAGCAAATATTTTGGAAGGTTGTATTCAGTGGCCATGTTCTGAGGTTGAATTGATTAATTTACCGCTTAACATTTTGGGAATATTCAAGTGATACTTAATTATAAGGATATACCATACAGATCTTCATGTTTGTCATGTCGCATCAGAACTTATTCACATTCTGATCATAGTTTAGGCAGATGTGAATCCTTTTGTGTTGCTATTTTGTAGTATATTTCCATGAAAATAAAGAACATTCAAAACAATAATTTATTTACATAATTTCCATCGTATACCTCTCGAATTGTCGATCCAATTAGAAGGGAAAAAAGCCAATTTGTATAACAAAATTTTATAAACTCGACTCGACACTGTACTGTCAATAATACATTAATTGACTGAAATTATTCACAAAATCATCACGATAACTAAGAAAATCACTTTAATAATCTGTTTTACATATCAAAACATCGTAGCTTCAAAAGAGATTACTGCAATTCCGCCATGTTTGTTTACAGTCAGCAGCGCCCTCATCGGTGGTTGGAATCGCCAAATGAGCCCATGACCCGACTCTGTCCAACACAAACGCCAAACCACAGACCAACCAATCCAACCATTAGCCTTTGTTATTAGATTGATTGAAGCGTAGCTACGAGTTGGTCTGTCATTATGACAGTCTATGAAATTGGTCGTCTGATTTGACATCTTCTCAATTGTCAAAATCAGTGGTTGATTCCACTTCCACATTTGTTGTGAATTTTTGTCGAAGAAAAATGTCATGTCGCAATAAAAAAAGTTGAAGGTGGATTCTTTCTAAGAAATCTGCATAATTATTTCTTATATACCATATCAAAAATTCAAATTTATTGTTGTGGTATTCAATTCTGATTCATTGATGATACTAGCTACTAAGCCAGTATCCTATTTGTTGATTTACCTATCATGTTAAATGGACAATGTATAAACATTTAAATCTTTAGGAACATCTAAGTAACTTCTATATTGATTTAGTTTCACGTTTGAGTCAATCTTATGATGGAACTAAGTGACAGTGGGTGTGTGGGCCCTGAAACTGTTTATGTAACACAAGAAGATTCCCCTTTAGTTATGTCTGAAAAAGTTCAATCATTAGCTGGTAGTATATACCAGGAATTTGAAAAAATGATTGCTAGATATGATGAAGATGTCGTTAAATCATTAATGCCTCTTTTGGTAAATGTGCTAGAATGTTTAGATTCAGCTTATCAACAGAATCAAGTAAGTTTTGCTTCTTCGATTCACTAAGGATATGTTTGATAGATTTTAGCCTCAATAATTTTTGTTTCATGATTAATGACTACATTTTAAATTCTTAGTTGCTACTAGCCGAATTGACATTTATCTTTTTCCTCTGTTCACAAATATTCTTTATGAGCAAATTTTGTGGGAAATAAACATTTAGTCGATTTTTATAGGAACATGACGTTGAATTGGAACTTTTACGTGAAGATAATGAACAATTGGTTACTCAATATGAAAGGGAAAAATCTGCTAGAAAGGCAGCAGAACAAAAGTTATTAGAGTTTGAAGATGCAGCTGAGGGTGGGTATTTAACTTCTTCACAAAAATTATCAGTAATCTCCACAAACAATATTCTTTGAGAGAAAACACATTCTTTATATTGTAACTTCTAGTAAATCAATGAATGTTGTTTTTACTGATTGTAATTTATTGAAGATTTTGATAGTACCGTAGTCTCACCAATCCGGCACCAGTAAAAAGCAGGTGGTACAGGATTATTGGAATGTTCAGATTACTGGATTGTAATGAAAATTTCATGCTGAATTATGAGCACTCGGAGCCAGATTTGTGAGACTATTGTAATTATATCAATCCTGCTATGAAGCTAAAACAGATCAATTTTTCTTCTTACCTCATGATGTATTTACTTATAGTTAATTGATATTCCTTATTTGAAATCATGATAACATTCAATAAACTGTATCCCATAGTTCCTATTTCACATTCTCAGATTTGAAAAATCAGAAAGTTTTTTTGACAGATCAGTCATATTATCTGGTCTATTTTCTTGTCATTCTAACAAAACTTTTTTTTAGGGGAAAGAAAAGATCTCACAACTCGCTTAGAATCATTAGAAAGTATTGTGCGCATGCTGGAATTGAAACACAAAAATTCATTAGAACATGCTGGTCGCTTAGAAGAGAGAGAGACCGATCTAAAAAAAGAATTTTCCAAACTTCACGAGAGATACACTGAATTGTTCAAAACACATGTAGATTACATGGAACGTACTAAAATTTTACTCTCGGGTCAACAACTTGCCAATGAAAAAGCTGAGATTAATAGACTAAATAGTAATAGACTTAATATTGTTGGACGAAGTTCTGGACCAATATCCTTTGGATTTGCTTCTCTAGAAAACGCAGAAATTGTAGATAGTGTACCATCATCTCCTATTAGTAGCACACAGTCATCACCAAGGTGAGCTCTAATATATTCAACAATTCAACTAACAAGTGAAGATTTTCATGAATCTTGATGTGATGATCATATTTTTTATTCTCTAATTATTGAACTGTCTCGATAATTTTTCCATTTTATATTTAATAGTTCACTTCTTTCTATTTATTGAGTGTTCTATTTTACCCAGTGTTACAACAAACTGATAGTAATGGCTCTGGTTCAGAAATGCTGTCAATTTCTAATTCCCAATAGAAATTTCTCAAATCTATCCTAGAATGTGTGAAATATTTATGATTTAGAAAAATGAGATCATGAAACATACTCAGTTATTCGGAAATTTGACATTTTTGAATTTTTATTTCAGTCTACATAGTGAAGCTGAGCTTCCTCCAAAGGATACAACTCCTGCAGATGAACCTAATAGTGAACAGTTATCACCTGAAGCCAAAAGTACAGTTACCTCACCAACTAGTCCAGATTTTCCCTCACCCCAAATAAACAGTGTTCCTTCTCGAAATCAAACAAAGAAAGAACTTCGTAGTGGAAATACCTTATATGAAGAACTCACATTTCAGGTAGATATATCGAAACTAATTTTCTAGATGTTGAATATGTATTTCATTGGAAAAAACTTTTTTTGTAAACCCAGAGTAAAATAACCTGATTGATGAATGCTTAGATCATGATAATGTCGAAAACTTTTGACTGGCCCCCTCCCTGAAAAAATGGCTGGATCCGCCAGTGGCATGGTGACACAGAAAATCAAATCATATGCTTTAATGATTCGGGAATAAAGCGCTTCAGAATTTCCATATTTTCACAAAACACCATATATCTTCAACAGGAATAGCCAACAGAACACTTGGTGACAGACAACAAATAATGCACTTAATACCAACTCCTCCACAACAAGCGATAATTAGATAAAATGTGATAAAACTAAAGATGCCTTTTCACTTGATTAATGAGGAGAATTTCATCTATTGGTTAAATAAACTCAAATAATTTTTTTTTTACAGGATGCTGATGCTGAAGAAGATTCAGAAATCACAGGTGAGTTCCAAAACCAAACTAGAATAATGCAAATTTTCATGAATCATCAGAATAACTGGATTTATTCACGAAATATCTCGATAAATATCAACATTCTGTATTTCTGTCAAGTTAAATACACTAAATTCGGTAGAATACTTGTAACTCGTAATTGAAGAGTTTGAACAAAATAAATTATCATCGAAATTTGCGAATTGCCGATAGATATTTTGAATTGTAAGCAAAAAGAAAAGAACAAAAGGAAATATGTTTCTTTTCAAGTAAAAAGATTTTTTTTCAAGTGGGTACACTAACACAATTATATTTTCATGTAAGAAATTTGTAATTTTCTTTTGAATAGTGAAATTGCAAATACGAATGTCGAACTTGGATAAATCGATTTTTTGATAACTCGAATCAAATTGGTTGGCAACAGCGCAAATTAGTGTAATTTTTTTTGATAAGTTGAACTTCTATAACTCGAATATCTTGATACCTCGAACGAAATATTTGACTCTTAGCGGCACATTCGATAAGTCGAATTTTTAAGGGAATCCCCCATTTACGTGTTATTCACACGAATCGTTTCATAGCCCAACCGTATGCCGGGAAATCAGTTCAGTTCAATTAAATGAAAATATCGGGAATTTTGGATTCTCTTTATTTCAATTGTTAACTTGCAACAAACGCCGACGTTTCGAAACAACTTGTTTCTTCTTCAGGGCTAAAAATGAACACACATATATATATTGGGTATACAATGACATTAAATGAAAATACGTTACCTAGTCACGGCAAAATAATATCGTACGGTTCTTAAAATAATGAAACATTTCGGAAAATCACATAATACTACAGCAGGTACGCAACATCTATCTATCGGATCAAGGCTAGCAAAAGTATGACATCAACATTGACTGACACAAGGTTATAGTAGTAGTAATTTCTCAAAAAGGCATGGCCCCAGCCAGCAAAGCCCCTGACTTGGGGACAGCCAAGATATGGGCTCAGCAACTATAGGCTATGTACCCAGGCTCAGTGTGATAAAAAAATAACTTTGATGCTGGGTCCCAGGGGCGTCAGGAGTCTTGGAAGTCCAATCCCAGCACCAGTTGACATACAATAATTTAAATCTTCGTCGTTGTGAAAAATACAGGAAAAACTTCAACTTTAACAATTATCGAACACAGTCACTATATTTTTTGATACTTTTTATAAACATTCATTTAAGATAAAAACAGATTGGAGTTCCAAACCAGGACGCGAGGAAAAGTAATCATCTCGCCGTAACGACCATTTTGGAACTCAAACACAAGGTTATAACATTTAACACTTTCTTAGATGGACTCAACAAAATCGACAAGGCCAGTATTCATTTCCTCAATATATTGTTATATATAATGCTAAGGTGTTGCACATCTTCTCTGTGGTTAACAGTATAGTTTCTTTTTATATGGATCATCTCACTTATATTTCTTCTATAACCAACCTCCTCCCTGTCAAGAATCTGAACACTATCAAAATCAAATTTATGTCCTGTATTGAATTGATGTAGAGTTAGAGCTGTTTTTTCAAAATTAGCAACATTCTCACTATCGTACTTGTGTTGTATCATTCTTTCACGTAAATACTGCCTTGTTTGGCCAATGTAACACTTGTTACAGTTAGCGCAAGGTATCTTATATACCACTCCCGACTCTAAATTAAAAGGAGTTTTAAATTTTATATTAGTGTGAAATATCTTAGTGGTGAGCAAATTGTAAAAAGCACACTTAACATTTAATTCTCTGAATATTCTACTTATTCTATGAGAAAGGCCAGGTAGGTATGGGAACTTGAAGTAGGAAGTAGCAGTCGTGTTAGAAGGAACATTAACTATATGGCTGACATTGGAAGAGTGCTTATTTATTGTTCTATTCGCTAAGTAGGCAGGATAGTTATTTTGCTTCAAAATGTCTCTAGCTTTATCTAAGTTCTTCCTATGAAACTTTTCATTACTGAGTTTTAATGATCTTTTTATCAAATTATCCATTATGTTGATTTTTTGTTGCATGCTGTGGTTGCTATAAAAATTTATGCATCTATTGGTACTTGTTGGTTTAGTGTACCAATCTGTTATAATATGAGAGTTTTCCCTAATTATCAATAAATCTAAAAAGGGTAAACTTATCCTTCTCTACTTCAAGTGTGAACTGTATTTTTTGATGGTAAGAGTTGAAAATGTCCAAAACGTATTGTACCCTGTCATATGGTACCAACAATAACGTATCATCTACATAGAATTGGATGAGTGGAATATAAAATTTAAGTTTGTCAACAACATAATAAAAGATCTCGTTCATTATTAAATTAGCAAATGTTGGACTAGTTGGAGCACCCATAGCTGTACCATCGAGCTGTTTGTAGAATCTTCCCTCATAAACAAAATATCCACCCTCAAAACACAGATCAACTAATTCTAGTAACTTCTCTTCATTAAGATCTGTATGGCAGCCAATAAAGCTCCATTTTCTCTTGATGACACTGACAACAAGTTCTTTTGGTATATTTGTGAATAGGGAAACAACATCTAACGAGATGAGTATGTACCCTGGTGGAACGATTATTTCTGATAAAATTGTGGTCAATGAGAAAGAGTCCTTCGAATTAAAAATGGAAGTGGACAAAGCGGAGTTTAAAATATCATGTAAATATTTACCGATGTTATAAGTGGGAGATTTCACGCAACTAACTATCGGTCTCAGATTGAGAACATTCTTGTGGACCTTACGTAAACAGTACAGTTTAGGTGGTAGACTGTTATGTCTTATCAAGGTCTTATACTTTGCACCCGTTATGTATTCCTCTTTCTTAAGTCCTCTCAGGCATTTATTCACTGCATTCTGAATCTTTGTCGTTGGATCAGCTTTCACAACTCTATAGGTGTCCTCGTCACTCAGCACTCTCTCCACTTCACTTCTATACTCGTCCCTGTACATAACAACAGCTGCACCTCCCTTGTCAGCTCTGCTTATCATGATGTCCTGGTTTACTTCTACAAATTTTTTGGTTTTATCCAAAAACTTATCTAGTAGGTGGCTCTTGTTCTTGTGCTGTTCTTTTCTTTCAAAGTTGCTAATAACATTTACAATTTTTGATCTGTATGTGTTCTTTTCTTCTTCTGTTATCGGTTGAATGTTGATGCAGCTTTCTATATCTTTGATTACAGTTTTGATAGGTACTTTTTTAGGTGGTAAACTAAATTTTGGACCAAGGCTCAACATTACTTTTACTTCTTCTGGTATATTTATATCTGTGTAATTTACCAAGTAATTATCACACACTGTTATTGGTAGGGGTGGAATTTGTTGATATATAAGTGTCCTAAGCTCTCATTGACCACAATTTTATCAGAAATAATCGTTCCACCAGGGTACATACTCATCTCGTTAGATGTTGTTTCCCTATTCACAAATATACCAAAAAAACTTGTTGTCAGTGTCATCAAGAGAAAATGGAGCTTAATTGGCTGCCATACAGATCTTAATAAAGAGAAGTTACTAGAATTAGTTGATCTGTGTTTTGAGGGTGGATATTTTGTTTATGAGGGAAGATTCTACAAACAGCTCGATGGTACAGCTATGGGTGCTCCAACTAGTCCAACATTTGCTAATTTAATAATGAACGAGATCTTTTATTATGTTGTTGACAAACTTAAATTTTATATTCCACTCATCCAATTCTATGTAGATGATACGTTATTGTTGGTACCATATGACAGGGTACAATACGTTTTGGACATTTTCAACTCTTACCATCAAAAAATACAGTTCACACTTGAAGTAGAGAAGGATAAGTTTACCCTTTTTAGATTTATTGATAATTAGGGAAAACTCTCATATTATAACAGATTGGTACACTAAACCAACAAGTACCAATAGATGCATAAATTTTTATAGCAACCACAGCATGCAACAAAAAATCAACATAATGGATAATTTGATAAAAAGATCATTAAAACTCAGTAATGAAAAGTTTCATAGGAAGAACTTAGATAAAGCTAGAGACATTTTGAAGCAAAATAACTATCCTGCCTACTTAGTGAATAGAACAATAAATAAGCACTCTTCCAATGTCAGCCATATAGTTAATGTTCCTTCTAACACGACTGCTACTTCCTACTTCAAGTTCCCATACCTACCTGGCCTTTCTCATAGAATAAGTAGAATATTCAGAGAATTAAATGTTAAGTGTGCTTTTTACAATTTGCTCACCACTAAGATATTTCACACTAATATAAAATTTAAAACTCCTTTTAATTTAGAGTCGGGAGTGGTATATAAGATACCTTGCGCTAACTGTAACAAGTGTTACATTGGCCAAACAAGGCAGTATTTACGTGAAAGAATGACACAACACAAGTACGATAGTGAGAATGTTGCTAATTTTCAAAAAACAGCTCTAACTCTACATCAATTCAATACAGGACATAAATTTGATTTTGATAGTGTTCAGATTCTTGACAGGGAGGAGGTTGGTTATAGAAGAAATATAAGTGAGATGATCCATATAAAAAGAAACTATACTGTTAACCACAGAGAAGATGTGCAACACCTTAGCATTATATATAACAATATATTGAGGAAATGAATACTGGCCTTGTCGATTTTGTTGAGTCCATCTAAGAAAGTGTTAAATGTTATAACCTTGTGTCAGTCAATGTTGATGTCATACTTTTGCTAGCCTTGATCCGATAGATAGATGTTGCGTACCTGCTGTAGTATTATGTGATTTTCCGAAATGTTTCATTATTTTAAGAACCGTACGATATTGTTTTGCCGTGACTAGGTAACGTATTTTCATTTAATGTCATTGTATACCCAATATATATATATATATATGTGTGTTCATTTTTAGCCCTGAAGAAGAAACAAGTTGTTTCGAAACGTCGGCGTTTGTTGCAAGTTAACAATTGAAATAAAGAGAATCCAAAATTCCCGATATTTTCATTTAATTTAATTACAATGGATGATAACCTAGTAATATTTCAGTTCAGTTCTTTAGTTGTAAGTTGTGAGGTTTCACTACAATTTCGCTAACAATATGTCGTCAAGTCGTACTTTGGAAACTTTTTTCCTCGATGAAAAATGTATTCTTTTAAATGAAGTGGAAAGTAGTGCACGAAAGAAAGATGTAGCTTTGGAGTATGGCGTCACGGCGGACACCGTATCTACAGGGTGAACTAGTTCTCCCAAATGTGAACGAGCTATTTTAAAAATACGAGAAAAGATATTGGAAGAATTCTTTTTTATTTTGAAAGCCTACATAATCAAGTTGTTTTTTCTTTTTTGAAAATAATATCCACATGACGGCCTCGGCGAACAACGCACATGTGGAGTCAGTCGCGAAAATTTTCCATTACTATCTTCAGCATAGCGGTTTCAATTTGGATGATTTCCTTCTTGGTTGCCTCTTTCAAGTCAACGAGGGTCCTAGGGGCGATGTTTGAGGACATCATTCTTGAGGTAACCTCACAGGAACAAATCGGGGGAGCACGTATGGAGATCGATCACTCCTGCAGAATCTCAACTGAAGGACGGGCTGTATGGGCTGTGGCTTCATCCTGCTGGATGTGACCTGGCCTTCGCCATATTCCTCAATTTTCCTCCGCAAAAATGTTGCAATATTGTTTGGACGTCACAGTGACTGTAGTGCCTCGTTCTTCAAGAATGTAAGGTCCTATGGGTTACCTCAAAAATGAGTTCTTCAAACATCGCCCTAGGACCTTTGATGACTTGAGAGAGGCAATCAAGGAGGAAATCATCCAAATTTAAACCGCTATGCTGAAGAGAGTAATGGAAAACTTCCGCGAAAGGCTAGACATGTGCGTCGATCGCCGAGGCTGTCATTTAGATGATGACATTTTCAAGACGAAAATGAAAAGAAAAAGTTGATTATGTAGGCTATCAAAATAAAAAATAAAATTTCCAATATCTTTTTTCGTATTTTTTCAACAGATCCTTCAAATGTGGGAGAAAATTCTGAAATAAGTTGATTGCCAATCAAATTCGAATTTTGAACTGTCAAATTGAGTTGATTCTTCTATCAACTGTGGTTGAGCTTTGTGAAACTCACTATAAATTTATCCAATTTTAATTTGAAATATCAAAACTTATGCCATTGAGTTTAAATATACATAGAGGCACAACCCAACGATTTGATGCACAAATTTTTGCCAGTTTACTTGCCAATTTGCCATCTTTGGTGGCGGCACATAGTAGCTACGAAAGGGACTATAATCTGCCGATCTATTTTGTCACTGTTCGGTTACAGGAATCTGTAGGATATTTATTTTCCTCTAGTTCTATGAATCACAGGCGGAATGAATAGTCGTTTTATTGCATCCAAAAAATCAGGTGTGATGAAGGACTGAACATCCCACATATCCATACGCCGTTCCTGATCGTCATCGCATTCGGCTTAGGAAATAGTGATTTATAGTTCAGCTACTCACCGCCAGATACGGGAGTAAAAATTTCGCTTCTCTGAAACACACTTATCCATCTATGAACCGGTGAAGGAACTACACTAAATTCAGCTTCAAATCGTTGAACTGGGTTGTGTCTCTACTCTATGTATATTTAAACTCAATGCTTATGCTCAATATTTATTTTTAATTTTCAGCACAATATTAGAAACATCCTGTGATGATATTTCTCGAATTCAAAACAATTAGATTCATTTCTAGTTCCGGGAAAAAATGTTTTTGCTGATAGAGAATTTTAAACAATTTCATAATTTTCTGATTTAAAAAAGGGACAGTTATTCAGAAACGTCTGATAGGCACTAGATCTGGAATATATTTTCCGCAAATATAGAAATTGAATTAGGCTGAAGGACCCTTGGTCGATGGCCATTTGTATTGCTACAATAAAACACAGTTACTACTAGAAATTGAAATTATTCTACCCTTTCTTGTAGCTTTTTTAATTACATTTTACCCTGTAGTTAATCCTACTTATAAGTAGTGACCGTATATCTCTTATTTCTATTTTTAATCATTCAAATCATAAAAGTTTTTTGGAATTATTATAGTAATCATAATATAAACAATGAACATTTTTGTAGGAGGCTGGGTCCATCCAGGTGACTATGCATCGTCAGGTAAAAAAAATGAGCTTTTCAAAGCATATAACATACTAACTTATTTTTGTTTCTTTCATTCATTCATCTGCTAATGCTCCAGTCAACGATAATTTTTATGGTAAGCTTATTGCATTTGCTCAATATTTGCACAATAATAAAATATTAGTTTATATACAGGTCTTTTCGAAGCTGAGTCTTTAGTTTTAACAGGAGGTAGAACTCATTGATATAAACCATTCCACCAAAAATCGCCTATATGGAAAGATGGAGAAGTCATTAAGTTGACATCTATTCAATAAATTGAGAAATCTGGTTCTATAACGACTCAATTTCATGCCTGACTCTGTTCGAATTGAGATAAACTTAATTGAAAAAAGTTACTTCCATATGGAAAACAAATTGTTTGAGAGTACCTCCGTTCCACTTCAATTTTCATCGTAGTAGGGATATGTTGTCCTGAAGAGATCAGAACAAGATCGAAACCTAGGTCGACCTCTACCCGCTTCGATGAGGTTGGAACTTTCGCTGGTTCCCTGGATGATGATTTATGGCAAGTTCGAGTCAGATTAATGACGGTTGTTGATATTTATATCAATGAACGCGGTGTATCTGATAAATCGATATTCTGTGAACTTAATTGATGATTTTATCAATAAAATTTCACTTTTAAATTTTTCGTGAAATGGTTTATTTTAATGAGTTCTACCTCCACTAAATAAAAGATTCACCTTCAAAAACACCCTGTATTTAGGTGTTGGTTTGGAATAAAGTAGAGTAATAAATACCCTTATGCATAACTCTTTTTGATGGTTCACCAAATTGTCATTACCCTTAATGATGTTGTGAACTTTAAATTCTTATAAATAAGATTGCAACTTCTTATTCAGTGCGCAATTAATTCTAGTCATTCTGATCTTATGTTATCTCAAAGAAACTTATGATTTATTTAGCATATTATTATGAACCCCTTGGTTTTCATTTGTATTATCAATTTGCATGGATCAATTGAAAGATGAACCAGGAAATTATTAATGCATGAGCTTCTCTGCAAGCAATAAATGCTTTGCTAGAATTATTTCTAATGAATGTGAAAAATGGCGTTGGATATAAGCTTGCAACCATCCCCGGAATGCGATCTATTGCGACATCAATGCTACCTTTACAACTTTTCGAGCAGCAATATTCAAAAATGATCTATAGATCTTGGAAATTTTGGATTACAAGTATAATTCGAATTTTGGTGAAATCGTCTCTAATCAGCGAATGAGCTGAAATTATTTTGGACGTTAAATGCTGGTCCGTAAGCGGTGCCACATGACAGCTACCAGTTTTTTCAAATGAGAATGCTCAATTTTTATTCAATATTTTGAATCTCCATGAAATTCTGATTCCGAAATACCCCACTTGTCATAATTTAGGCCACTTTATTCGGCAAAGTTCATGGATATGTTTGAACTAGAGATCATATCTTGAAAATTGCCCAAAATAAAAATATGAATTTTTGTTTAAATTCCAGTCTTCTGCAGTTTTTCGAATCACACTACACATAGGTGGTCCGAAAGACAGCTATTTTCGACGACGACCTTTAAAAACGTCAATGACTCCATTTACTCAAATGGCATGCCCTGAATATTATTTGTCTGTTGAGTACTCTCTTGTGAGTATTCTTCTTTTTGTCTCTTTAGACATGTTGTATAATACCTACTAATTATATCCATTTAGGATAGACTGATAGACATGAAGTAAACATTAAAACGATTCTCAGCAAACTGAAAATGTTTCTTTTTTTGGTATCTTCATAATCTCTTCGAAGAAAACGATCGAACTCACAATACACTTCACACAATGCCAGTGTATAATTTTTTCAGGAGTGGTTGTTGAAGCTTGTGTGGGTGATTGCCCACATTGCTCAATTGCTGATAAAAATGTAAATGTTTGTATTTCAGATGTGCAACAAGAGCATTTTTTCAATTTTTCAAATTCATACCAGTTTATATACCGATAGAATTCTAGAAAAGTTCATCAAAAAGCCGAATATTCAATATATTTTACATACAGGAATTTCAAGATAGAAAAATATGATGAACGTATATCTATATTCATGAATGGAACTTATTATTTGTGAAATATGCCAAACATCCCAATTACGATATCAAACAACCACTTACTTTCTGTAAATTTCCTCCTTGTATAAAAAAATCAAAATAACATCTCATAATCATGAAAATTTTTGTTGAAGGAATGGGCAAGGAAGTTGAAAATCTCATAATGGAAAATAATGAACTGTTAGCCACCAAGTAAGTTATAAACATAATTTTCAAAAAGAATCTACTATTTTATTCTTTCTAGAAACGCCTTGAATGTTGTCAAAGATGACCTGATAGCCAAAGTTGACGAATTGACTGGTGAACAAGAAATGTTGAGGGAGGAGATATTATCATTAAAGATATCTAGGACCAAATTGAAAGAGAGAGTGAGTGAATTGGAGGATGAAATGAAGAAGGTTAAAGAAGCCAATGAAGCTAGAATCGAGGCTGGAGAAGATAATTCTGATGTACCTATGGCGCAAAGAAAGAGATTCACTAGGGTGGAAATGGCCAGAGTTTTGATGGAGCGCAACCAATATAAGGTATACTTCTTTCTACTGAAAAAACAATATAAATGTTATTGTCAATTTCCGATTGTACTTAATTTCCTGCTTTTGGTGAATCATTTTCTATAATGAACCTTTTACATCAAGCTAAAAATATCAAATATAAAAAATATGTAGTTTCATTAGTATGAAGAATTCAGTTTTTGTGATGTACACTGCGCAAAAAAATTAACGCACGTTCTGAAAATCTCAATTTTAATGAAAGTTAACTCTACATTGACTTTATAACTTATTTTTTATGTTCTCTCGGGAAGGTTTTGAACGAAACAAGACACATTAAATGGAAGAAAAATTCAGGATTTCACCGAATCTTATGTGAAAGAAGAGAAATGAACAATTTTCAAAATACTGAAATGCTGATAAGTGATTTAATACTTGGTATTTCCACCCCTTGCGTTAATTACAGCTCGGCAACGCCGGTTCATACTCAAAATGAGTGATCTTAAAGTGTTCTGATCTAAAATCCTTCCAAGATTTCTCCGAGTTGGAATCCTAAGTCATTAAGAGTAGCTGGATGATTTTCTGAACTTCTCAGCCTTCTATTGAGGTTGTCCCAAACCTGCTTAATCGGATTGAGATCTGGACTTCTTACTGGCCATTCCATTCGAGAACGATGCGCGCACGATGGGGTCTGGCATTATCGTCCATAAAAATGAAATTTTCACCAATGTATGGGGCAAATGGCACTACATGCTCTTCAAGAATGTTCCTTATATACTTATTATATTAGCATTCATAGCTCCATTATCAACGACCACTAGGTCTGTGCGAGCAGTCAAAGATATTCCACCCCATACCATAATCGATCCTCCCCCGAAACCAGTAGTATTCAGGAAATTGCACTGAGCATATCTTTCATGTGGACGTCTGTATACAAGGGAACGTCGATCACAATGGTAGAGGCAGAATTAAGATGTCTAGACATCTTAGGCAGAATCTAGCCTCATCTATGAGGAGAACTCTTTCCCAATCGGCCTCTTTCTAATGGATATGCTCTCTCGCAAAATCCAAACGCGCCCTTCGATGGGCTGGGGTAAGAGCTGAGCCTCTTGCCGCGACACGAGGCCTTAAATCATATTCTCTGAGGCGATTTCTTATTGTCTGAGTGCTAATTTGCACCTCATGAGTTTGCTCAAGCTGATTTTGAAGGAGGCGAGCGATTGCCAACCGTTGTTTCAACGAAGAAACTCTCAAGTAACGTTCTTGAATGGCAGTTGTTACCCGTGGTCTACCCTGTCCTGGTCTTCAGACATTCATACCTGTCTCCCTGAATCGCTGCAACATTCTGGACACACTTGTATGGGAAATTCCAAACCTTTCTGCAATTCTTGTGTATGTCCACCCTTCTTCTCGCAAAACTACCGCTTGGGCACATTCCTCTTGGGTCAAATTGCGTGTTATGCGTTCCATAGCGATCGAGTGTAGAAAATCAAACGAAAGAAAAACTATTGACCACTAGAATTGATCGAGAACAACTGATTTTAGAATGGAGAAAATACATTCAAAATCTGATAATATCATTTTTTTTTATTCCTGCTGGGAGAAAACATCTGTATTGAAGAAAAACGTTGCATGCATAATTCTGATACAAATAATTATCATTGAGATTTGAGAACACCTTCAGTTGTAGAATAAATTTGAGATTTCCATAATGTGCGTTAATTTTTTTTGCACAGTGTTTTTTAATTATACCTCGCCTCCAGTTCGGCGAGGAGTGAATTGTACTGGATCAAAATTTGACTGGATTGCTAAGCACTTAGTGGTTCATTCTGCAAGTTGCAACTTCAGCCTAATTCCTGATCGAAATACGAAAAGATATGAAGCTCATGATGTTAATGACAAAAAAGTCTTGAATATTTCTTTTAATCTTCAGGAAAGATTCATGGAGCTCCAAGATGCTCTTCGTTGGACAGAAATGATAAGGGCTCAGAAAGGTGAAGCCTATGATAAAAAACAGAGTCAAGGAATATGGAGATTCTTCAACAAGTTATTCAATGGATCTGATCGTCCGACAAGATCCAATTTACGTTACCAAAACGCATCGACTGAGGCCTCACCGGGTTTAAGAGCATTGCCCAGACCTGGACAAGATACCATCGAGACTGAAATGGGTATGGAATTAACTGAATAATAATAATTTCAACTTTGTACAGTATACAAAGAAGATAAATATTATAGAAAGCATTCAATTCTTTTGGTTGGGGTAATCTGCCAATTGAACAATTTTGCTATGGCACATACAGTGTTCAAAACTATCATTAGGCCATAAGGAAAGGACTGATAGTGTATGATTTTTCATCATATTTATTTTTTAGGAGTTGAGTTACAAAATATGAATGATTCATAAAGCTGATTATTTGGCTTCATAAGTTTTAACTCTTCAAATCATGAAGATACAATAAACTTTTTCACTTCTTTCTCAGTATTCCACTTATAAAATTTTGAGTTACTTTTGGAATAGTGTATCCAAAAACTTCGACCCAGTTTTAATTTTGGGAGGCATGATCCCTGCATGAACATATTATTTATTTTGAATGTCTACTGAAATAGTAGATTCTGATGTACAAACTTGGTCTGTGAATAAGTAATTGAAAACATTATTGGAATTGTTAGAGGAAGATCCAAGAACTTGGCATCAGATCTAGATTTGTGAGACATATTTTCATTATGAACTTATTAATTGTTTTGAATTTCCACTACAAATGTAGATAGGTACAGAAGAAAAAACTACGTTTTATAAATAAATAATTGATTGGAATTGTTATAGAAAGATTTGATAAATGAAATGGAAAAATTATGAAGAAATCACAAATATGAACATTTTGATTGGAAATAAGGAAAAACTGTTCTTAACTTCTGATTTTTTTTATTTATCGACTATATTTATAATGAGGCGGATTGAATACTCACTAAATATAATAAGGTATTACATGGTTACCCTGACAACTGAAAGAAATGAACAGCTTAGGCAAATTTGTTTTCATTTTCGAATTTTATGTTCTATATATTCTAGTCTTTTTCAGTAGATACCATGAATATTTTGTTTATATTTTATTTTTATATTTTGTTAATTATTGACTATTGGCTGTGAATACCTCAAATAGAAATAAAGTACCTGTTTGTTTTGTAGTCATATTCACTTTGAATAAATTTCCTTGATCATCATTTAAATAAGAAACTGTTTCAAGTTCAACAGTCACAGAAAAAAAAACGTTGACGTTAGGAAAGTGTTATTTTTCCAGTTGATATCATATTTGGAGAAATGTGAATTTTCATAGCGCTCAGTTCGAACTATGTGTACTTAGGATAATTTTGTTTTTTTGCCTAAATGATTCTTCTGAATTAAAAAATTATCAAAGATTGAGGGAAATATTCTGTCAAGAAAATTGTGAAATCTGAATTGATTATTTTCACAGAAGTGAAAATGTCTTCAAGTTGTAGTGATCTTTCTGATGTGACCTGAACTAGAAGACTTTTTTGAGATGACATTTAGCTATTTGGTGCCATATCTGAGGTATAATATGGATTCAATACACATATTCGTTTTTAAAGAAAAAATCTTGAAATCTGACATAAGAAAATATTCTCATGCTTGCTTCTGTGATGTTCTTGAAAACTGTTATAATTTTCTTGGGAGGTGACAACCACTCCAAATATATACTCAGTCAGGAAGGTGAAATGAATTGAATTCTTGATTTGCATTAAATATATTATTTCTGATTATGTGTATCAGTAGGAGTCAAGAATAGCACTCGAGAACATAATATGTACATTACTCATAATTTATATGTGTAAAGAAACTTAGAATTTCTAAGCACTTGCAGATCATGATAACGTCGTTTTTCATCAACATGTGCTCTTTCCAACATGGAATGGAAAAATATACTAATTGCATTTAGAGTAAAAATGTGAACTTCAAAAAATATACGGTTACCAACAAGATTGAAAAACCAATGTTCAAATTAACTTACTGTTATAAAGTTTTGTTGTGTTTTTCTATGAATTTGTTGATACCATATCTTACAATTATTCGTTTCTGAATTTCTCTTCCATTTTTTTTCATGACCAGTTCTTTAAAATATAATGCGATATTTCATAATTGACTTGAGTTGAATGAAATACAAAAAATGAGAATCTTGGAAAGAATATTTTAATTCACCTTGAAATAAATAGACTATGATTCAGAGCATCATCATTATCTGAAATGAAAGATTTTTGTAAGTCTATTTGAAGATGAATTACCAAATTCTTTTGAAAATGATACTTCTGAATTTTTTGTATATTTGTACTCTTTCACCAGACAATAAACCGGAAATATCTTTGATAGGTGCATTTTCTGATAAACTGATGATGAAGAGAGCCATAGACAAACAGGACCACTATCGAAATCTCAAAGCTCATGTGAGGAAAGAAGATGGTAGAATGCATGCTTACGGTTGGAGTTTACCTGGGAAGACCACACCAGCAACAAAAGGCAGTGTAACTGGAGTTCCAGTTCCCATACCTGTTTATTGTAGGCCCTTAACCGAATCAAGTCCTGAGATGAACGTTTGGTGTGCCGCTGGAGTGACTTCCATGGAAGGATTTTTAAATGATTTAGAGGACGTTGAGAAGGAAGAACCAGATTCAGCCAGAGAAGCTAGTGATGATAGTTACTACGAACAATTTAAGAGAGATGAACAAAAGGTTCCATTATCTTCACAAGTATGGATATGTAGTTTCACCCATACAGCCAGTATTGTAACCATAATCGATGCCAATAATCCTGCAGAAATATTAGACAGTTTTGGTGTCTGCACTTCTAGAATCTTATGTATTGCTAGTGTACCTTCTGCAAGTGCTACAGACAGTGTAATTAACACACCTGTGAGTTGCAGCAGCCTGAGTTCCCCAATTAAAGAAGTAACACAAAATGAACCGGATGATTTTGTTTCCATTCCAACCATTGTTACTGAAGGGGCTAAACAAATCGATAAAGATGCAGAACTACAAGAAGAAAAGAAATATGTAAGTTCCAAGTGGTTTACATATTTAATGAATCTCCTTGGCTTCAACTCAATAATAATAATAATAATAACTGATCTTTATTGACACCTAGTATCAACAGGCAATCGACCGAGGTCCTTCAGCCCACATTGTATTAACATTGTATATTGAAAATTCTACTTACACAAAAAAAAAAGAAAAAAAAAAGTCATATTCATCATTATTTAAACTTCACAATTCATCAAATTTAATAATTATTCAGTTTCTGTAGTAAGGTAACAGATGGGAATTTTCTTCGAGGTTGTTCTACTGATTGGTTGTGCAGGAGAATCTTTATATCTTCCAGTTCGTCAAGTCGCTGTTTGAATTTAATGTTCAGATTCTTGATTCTCTCATCAATAGGTTGGATCTTGGTTATCTGGTATAATAGTTCATTGGGGGGATTGTGCAGTCTGTTATTTGGGTGTCTCATCCTTGTTATAGCTCTGAGGGATGATGTTTCAGCTACTTTCAAAATTTTCATCACAGAGTCTCTACAGTTAGCATAAAGGGGATGCCCATATTCAATTATAGGTCTGCAAATGGATTTATAAATGATGGATGCTGTTTTCATGTTGATTCCTTGGTCCTTGTATGTCAAGGTTCTGAAGTGTTTGGCTCTACTGATAATTTTCTTCTTTGTGTTGTTTGCGTGTAACTTGAGGCTAGCTTTGTTGTCAATTTGAATTCCTAGGTATTTTACTGTGGTTGTTGGTTTTACTATTTTGTTGTTTATTGAGATTGTAGGGGACCGATGATTTATGTTGTGGTTGAAAATTATCAATTGTGATTTTTCTGGGTTGATCTTTAATCTCCACTTGGAAAACCATATCGTGAGGGTATTTATGTACTCTTGAAGTTTATCCATACATCTTCCCAATGATTTCTCATGTGAAATTATTGTCGTGTCATCTGCATACTGTAATATATATTGTCTTTGGTTGTGCACTGTGCCCATATCACTGCAGTAGATGTTGTATAGTAGTGGAGATAATGGAGATCCTTGAGGTGTACCTTGCATGGGAGTGAAAAATTTTGATGTTGCTACGTTAATTTTAATTTTCAGTTTTCTGTTCTCTAAATATGCTCTTATGATATGAATTAGATAGGATGGAGTATCTTTTTTGATCATTTTGTAAAGTAGACCTTTTATCCATACACTATCAAATGCTTTGTTAGTATCTATGCAGACTGCTGCTGATTTTTTATTGTTTAATTGGGCATTTTGTAGGTTTGAGACGAAAATTGTAAGTGGGTGTACTGTAGCTTTTTTCTTCCGGAAGCCAAATTGATAATTAGGAATATATTCTTCGAAATGTTCTTCAAGTTTGTTTTTAATTATTTTCTCAAATAACTTTCCAAGTACTGGTAGTAAAGTTATAGGTCTGTAATTTTTTACCTTTTTGTGATCTTTGTTCGGTTTTGCTATGAGGGTAACTGTACCAGTTTTCCATACATCCGGGAAGGTGTGGTTATTAAGACACCATTCATAAATCTTTAATATATGTTCATGTATATTTTGATGTATTTTTTTGACGATGCTCCACGGTATGTTGTCTTCTCCTGGTGCACTGTTTTTGCTGTTATGTAGGATTTGGAAGTAGGTGGCTTCTTCTATTTCTATTGATTCTGTGTTCTCCCTAAGTGCCTTGTCGAAATATTCTTTATACCAATTTTCAACCATTTTCTCTGTCTCATCATCAAAGTTCCTGTCCTTGTCATATTCGTATACTTGTTTGTAATGTTGTGCAAATATTTCTGCCTTTTCGGAATCGGATTTGTATTCTTTATTATTGTCGATGATAGTAGGAATCTTGTGGAATTTTTTATACTTGGAGAGTTTTTTGATTTGCCGGAAAAAAGTTTTACCTTTGGTTTTGCTGATTGATTTGCAAGCTTCATTCCATCTATGTATTCTATATTGTTGGATCATTTTGTGAATAGAGCTGTTGTATTCATTTATTTTGGTTTTAAAGTTAGGATTGAAGGAGCGACGATATTCTCTGTACATTTTCCGCTTGTTCTTGATCATCGAAATTATGTAGGGCGGCAATTCATGAAGAAATGGATGGTCTGTTGCTGTAGGTGTATATTTCAGAATACATTCAGACAACCTTTCATTGAATGATGAGATGTAATTTTCGTCCATTGTTGATTGATTATGACAGTTTATGAACTCGGACATCTCCTCGTTTACTTTTTTAATCTTGCATTTGTCGAATTGTAACGTTTTTTTCTTTACAGTTTCTCTTGGCTGAGTATTCAAGTCTAATGTAATAACCATTGCTAGGTGATCAGAACCCAGGTCTGGTACAAGCTCAATGTCTTCAATGTTATTTTCTAAATTTGAAGAGTACATCAACAAGTCTGGGGTACTATCAGGATTATTATTCAACAGGAATGTTGGTGGTGTAATATATTTTTTGAAGGTACCGTTCTGGAGAAATTTGTTTATTTGTCTGTTTTTCGTCTGATTGGGGTTGAAGTCACCGATGATTATAGAATACTTGAATAACGCTGCTTTGGTAAATATTGTTTCCTCGATTTTGTAGTGAGGATGTATGTAAATCAGAAATATGTGCAATTTATCATCTTTAAAAGGAATTGTGAAATGTGTTGCTTCATTCAGCTCGTTATTCAGACTAGGTGAATTATTCTTACCCATTTTTAGACTGGGGTGGCACTGTACTATACTACCTCCTCGTGTATTGGTAGTTGTATGTCCTAGCCGATGTATTGTATCCCAATCTCTGTAGGTGATGTTATGTTCCTTTTTTATCTTGGCTTCTACGAATAGTGCACATTGTATCTCATTTTCTTCTATAAAGTTGTTGATCAGATATTTTTTCGGTACATAACTATTGATATTGTTGTAGAGAATTTTAATTTTCGAGTTGAATTTGGCGATTTATTTTATTGTCTATAGGTTCAGTTGGTGATGGTTCGTTTTGATCTTCAACATCAAACATGAGTATATATACTCGGTTACCTGAAAAAACTGCTGTAGTGTCAATTTTATATTGTGACAAGAATCTTCTTTTCAGTTTGTGCAGTAGTTCTTCTCTGTTGATGTTCTTGGGTTTGTTCAGCTTTCTGATGTATGTGTTTATGATATCATCATGCATAGTTATAGGTGCATGAATTCGGTTGTTTTTCTTATGTAATTCTTCTATTTCCCTAGTCATTTTATTCAGAGGCCTTATGGTTGCATTTGGAATGCCTTCTATGGGTTTTTTGGGGTGCTTTGGGCATTTTCCTGACCATGCCTGATGTTCTTCAGAACCGCAGGCACTGCATTTTGGTGGTAGATCAGTTTTGCATTGTGTGGTTTTATGGGCGCCTTGACATTTGTTACATTTTGCATGTTGGTTGCAATTTTCTGTGATATGATCGAATTGGTGGCACTTATTGCATGGAATTGGTGTGGGATCAGGTGGATGACTTGCGAACACTAGATAGTGTCTATTTTTGTAGAACATTCCATCATTGAGCAATTTTTCGGATGTTGTAGCTTCACCTGTGATTATTCTAATGTAAGTTGTGGGTGTATTGAAATTTCTAGATATTATTCTTCTGCAAAATCTATGTTTCAGGTTCAAATTATTAAGGTGTTGGCTGATATCTTCATCTTTTATATATTTTTCAACTCCAGTTATTACCGCTGAAAAAGTTTGTTGTGGTTCTGATCTTTCTGTTCCGTGGATGTAAGGTTTAGTTTCTTTATATTGAGTGATGGTATTTTGGGTCTTCATTTCCTCCAAAGCGTTTACGATTTTCACTTTCTCGTTGTTGGATTTGATTAGGTAGCCAATTTTGGTTTTTATGACGATATCTGTGGATCCTGGAAATTTCTTGTTCCATTCATCTGCCATTTTGATCCTGTCGGTAATCAAGTTTTCATTTACTGTTAAGTAAAATAGTTGTTTGTATTCCATTTTGCTGATCTCGTTCATTCTTGCAGAATAATTCCTAAAGTTAGACTTGTTGTTTGAATTTAGTTCTACCTTATTGTTGTCTTGACTTGTGTGGTTTCCTTTAGTTGTTGATATGATTTGTGTGGAAGAGTGAGCTGGGATATCCGTTTCCATGGCAATGATGTTATCTTGCTTGTTTTGTTGTGGTACCAGATGCGGTTGGCTGATTTCTGCTTCGGGAGTTTTGTTATCATTTACTTTTTTGTTGTTGTTTTTTGTCATTACTTTCTTCTTACGTTTTCTATTTGTGGGCTTCTTAAATGATGGATCATCGTCTGTTGATTCTTCCGCATTTTTGTCAGAAGACTTACCATCAGACATCATTTTCGAGAAAAATGACTCGAAATCTGAGGCGCTATATGAATTTGATCGCGAAATTATACTTTATTTTATTCACGTTTTATGTTGATAAATTGACCAGACCAGCTGACATGTGTTTCACATGAAATCTCGATCTGAACTGTCAACTCAATATTTTTCAGCTTGGTAAAATATATTATATGGAAAACGAACCTAGCATAAGTAGGAGAAGGAATTCTAATGTCAGTACTGAGCAAGTGAATGCCGAGGAACAAACAAAACCAGAAGAGTCAAAAGAAGAGGAAGATGTGAAAACTGAGAATGTGGCAGATGAAAAATCAGAACATCTTGAACAGGATGTACAATCAGAATCTTCTCAGCAGGACGTACCGCCTCAGCATGATGTTGTTTCAAGTAAATTAACAACTATGTGGATTGGTACAGAAAATGGCTCACTTTACGTTCACTCTGCTGTTGCTCAGTGTAGAAGATGTCTACACTCTGTTAAATTGCGTGATACCATCATGAGTATTGTGTAAGTGATTCAAATTCAATTTTTTCATTTTTTAGTATATCTGCTTGCATTGTGGAACAACTCTGAGAGAGATATGAAATATAACTCTCAAGGAGTATTCTCTTATCTGCTTTTGCTAATACATATGTTCAACATTTTTTCGGAATTTTAATTTTAAAAATCTGATAATCTGCTATACCGAACTGAATTATTTGAAGTACTACGGCGTTGCCTCCAATCCTGCAAAGTTACAATAATTTGGAGTTTTCCAATAGAACATCCTTTATATTATTGCATACCTATCTCTTGCTGTTTTTCAAGAATACACTCACTTATTTGTTGTGTTAAACAGCTCTAAATGCATGTTCATAATTGAATTGAATATAATTATTGAGTTTAAGTATATTTAAACTCAATGATATAATTCATTTACTTTTATAAAGTATCCCGGTTAGCCATGAATTTCTGACACATTTCACCGAGTATATTTTAAAAATATTAGGTTATAGTCATTCTACTGTGTTTGTAATTACGTATTTATCAAAATGTTTATTTACTTTGGGAAAATAATGAAATTGAGAAAATATTATGTTAATTCAATAATTCCAAATACCTGGCTAATGTAGAAGAAACTTTTTTCTCTGTTAATACTGGAAATATTTCATGAATATAAACATGGTTGGAAGATTCAGTTATGCTATTATCTTGTACGGAAATCAAGAATCGAGTGTTGAAATTTTAATGAAAAAAAATGGACTCGAATAACACAACAGAAACACTTCTAAACGAACAGAACAGAATGACCAACGGAATTCCTCACTTTTCAAAATTCTCAAAAATAAGCCTACAGACGACAATTAAATAGCTCTTTGCGCAACTTGAAATACTCCAGTATAAAAATGTAGTAGTACTACGAATCCTGTGTCACAGTTAAACCTCAAAAGAACTAACACCATTCACAAAGTTATCCAATGAAGAATCTGAAGTAAATCCTTTCTGATGGAACGCCAATGGTTTTATGAAATACGCTGAAAGACATTCAAAGTTTCATTCAAATAATGTAACATATTCCTATATCTAAATGCATAGTCAGATATCCTAAATAATACCAAGTTATATTTTCAATTCGCCGTATTTTGAGGTCTTGGAACATTATTGTTATTATTCAAATTCGAAAATGCAGTAATGAACATGTAATTATTGTTCTATGTAGCAAGAAATTTTAGGAAATCAGTTGAAGCTGGAAGATAGAAATAGGTAGGAAAGCATTACACAAAATAGTCGGAAAGTAATAGCAAAGCGACAATGCAATAATATACATGTCGTCCCCTATCTCATGTACTGACGTAACTAGCATTCAGTGAATTTTTCAGAAGAAAATAAAAAAAAGCCTGTATTAAACTTCCCTTACTTTTCATACCTGTGATCAAAAATTACAACTGGCATGCTATATAAATAATGTAACATATTTCTCTGCTTTCTGTGGAGATGGTTTTATCAAACAAGTTTCTGCTTCATTTATTCCAATTTGCATCAATAACAAAACATTACAGACACATCAAGGGTCAAGTTGTAGTAGCTCTGGCTTGTGGAATGATGGCGATATTCAAAAGGAATGCAGATGGAGAGTGGGACCTGTCGAAATATTATTTGGTACAAGTGGGATTGCTTCAACAGCCTATCAGATGCCTTCAAGTAGTGGAGGATACAGTATGGTGTGGCTATAGAAATAAAATACATGTTCTGCAACCACATGGATTGAAAATTATTCATTCAATAGAAGCTCATCCGAGGACTGAAAGTCTTGTAAGCAATTGAATTTTTTCAGATAAGCTTTGGTGTAAGCCTAAAAAAAATGTGAGAATTCTGCATTAAGGATAATTTCATTATGGAGAATCTAATCAACTGAAATTGGTTGGAAAATTTTTATATTTTTCTGTGGAAAATTTTTATATTTTTCTCTCAAAAATTTCGATACCCGAAAGATATGTATTCTAGCCAGTTGACCAAACAAATTATTCCAGACACTGGCGATGGATTATTGAGTATTCAACTAGAGCACTTTCCCTTTCCTTCAGGCAATCCCCTAGTACATATTCTTTAGGTATTAGAAGTGGGGACACATAAAAGTATAAGGGTCTAGTTGAATACTTGATTATCCATTGCGTTTGTCAACTCCCTAAATTTTTGCTTCCATGATTGAATATTCTAGTTAGAATAATTGAAGGAAAATATTTATTTAAGGTGAGGCATATGGCATGCTTAGGAGTTGGGGTTTGGATTTCTATAAGATTAGACTCCACGCTGAGGTTGTATCATGCTCAAACTTATCAACATTTGCAAGATGTTGATATCGAACCATATGTTAGTAAAATGTTGGGTAAGTGATGATCACTCGTATACTTCACAGAAGTTTTTTCTCCAATAGGTCTATTTTTTCAGGAACAGGAAAGTTAGGTTTTACATTCGTTCGAATCACGTGTCTATTGGTGTCTTCATACAGGATGTGGATAGGTACATCTAACGGAGTAATAATATCTGTTCCTCTATCTGGAGAATACCCCAACGAAAAGATTGTCCACGCGACAGATTTGCCAAACTTGTCGAATGAATGGGAATGCGTCTCGCCTGTACCGAATACTGGATTCATTCCTTATTGTTCCTTGTCTCATGCTCAACTCAGTTTTCATGGGCATAAAACAAATGTAAAATTTTTCGTGGCTGTTCCTGGTAATGTTGGTGAGTAAGATCATTCACCTCATAAATGTGCTAACAAAATTCCAAGCATTGTTGATTTCATTGTAAAAATTTCCTAGGATCAAGTCCGTCATCGAAACCTTCATCACCTTCAAGTTCCCCTATAGCCTTGAAACACACAAATGCTATGCTGGTTATGTCTGGAGGGGAGGGGTATATAGATTTCAGAATAGGTGAGCTTCAATCTATTTTTTTTTATATTCAATTTAATTATTTTACCAGAAACATAACAAAGTAATTGTATTAAGCTACATGTACGGATAAGATTTGTTTCTGATAAGTACTGAATTCCCGAATTCGTTGCTCTGTGATAGATAAAATTGCTTTTTTTCCCTTTTCAAAATTATACAACATGATACATGATTCGGGACACCCGGTACATAAATATCAATGATGTGCATAAAAATACAAAGAGTGAAAATGAAAAAAAAAAGTATATTTCAATGTCTAGTTGATTGTGGAGGGAAATTATGTCATTTTGGTCAGCAAATTGCGCTCTCACATCTTTTTCATTTGTGTTCTTTAGGGTAAGTATCTCAATTACGTCCTAAGTATTATGTTTTACCCATTTGGTAGCTACGCAAAACTACACTCTAGTTAAGGATCATACTCGATCAGAGCGAGTAAGAAAACTAATCCGATAGAGGCGCCACCGTGCATTTTATGGAATATATCCATAGAACTTACATTATCACTATGAGTTCTATGAATATCTCTCTCCTTATGAATGAAATGAACAATGGCGCTCTCTATCCGAAAATCGCTGATCTATGAAATTGGTGAATATGTGGGTAGAGCAGGAAGTATTTCCCGCTATATATTTGAATTTGGCTATTATCTGCCAATTCCGTATTTCAAGTTGTTTTTCTGAACGAAGTTATCTGTAGACTCACTTTTAATCGGAAGTTGAACAATTTTCATGGGTCTTTCGTTTGAAATAAAACAGAAGCATGAGTTGGCTTATTTTCTTCTATTTTTGAAAGAAAAAAAATGGACTTTCGAAATGAAATAGATTTCAATTATTTCCTTAAGAACTCCAATCCTTTCTTAGTGTACCCACAAAATTTTAATTCTCAAAGTGAAACCATTTCCAAATGCAACTTGAAATAAAAACACACTACATTGAACTCCCACCTTAAGATGTAATGGTGTAAGCACTGATTAGATTTTGTTTGGCCAAAATTGAGAATATTAGAAAAGTTTTGTTCTTTCCACTTCAGGTGTCGCTATTCACAAATTATGACTGATTTTTATTAGTTATTTCAAATATTTAAATTTATTCTGGTGAACGTGTTGAGTTAATAGGCGATAGTTCTTCAAGCAATAATTTGTGTTTATATTCTTGATATTTTGATTCATATTAGTCAGTAGATTATCTGTGTCCAGAATTGTCTTTAAGTGCAAATACCATCCTTATGAAAAGAAGTGGGTTTTTCACCAAGAGGAGAAAATCCAGGAAATGGAAGTCACCGAGCACTAAAGCGTGTTTCCTCACAATTAGGTAATACTACGTTAAGAGTCCACAAAAATTGATGGCAGACACCGAAAAAACGTAAAAGATCGGACACCCACATCACCAACAAAAAAAGATTCTAACCATTAGGAACAATAGCAACCAACGAGCTGAATGAAAGGAATAGAAAAAAAAGGATAGAAACCAGGAAAACAGAACACCAACCCACCACCAATTTTGACCTATGATATGTTGGATATGATATATTGTTTATCCTGATTACTCCTAGGTCTCCTGAGGTAACCCATCAGAAACCACAAGCTTCAAAGCTTGTAACTTGTGCCGAGTTCGGAGTAGGCCGTTGTGTTCTGTGTAGGCTTTGTGACTGTGTCCTTACGCCACCTTAGGCGCAGCACTGTTCATTTTTGACCCAACAGTGAGAATGATGGCCCCTACCGAGACTAGAAAATTTCGGGATTGAACTTCGGACTTGCAGGGTCCTAATCCAATGCTCTACCACTGAGCCAAGGGCACTCATGATGTTGCTGACTACAAAGCAATACCGAGCAACTTTACTCAGGTAATTGAGAAAGACTCATTCCACCACACAAGAGTGCTTGCGGATGACAAAATCAAAATCAGCACGCATTCCGTAGAAGATTACAGAAAACTATCTGCACACCTTAGGAAAGAAGCAATTACACACCACACTAATGAATTACGCCATGAACGAGCATACAGTGTGGTCATTAGGAACCTGCACCACTGAGGAAATTAAAAATGATGGAACCTGGCCATAAAGTTCGTAACATAGTTAATGTGAAACATAGAGTAACAACGGAACCATTACATATGCTTTTCGTTGATCTAGAACCCCAATCCATCAACAAAACCGTTTATGATCTGCAATTTATAAATAGAACCAAAGTCAACATTGAACCACCTAAAAAAACACGAGGATTAACACATGAGATGCCAGGGATATGGTCATTCCAAAACGTACTGTTATAGACCATTCAATTGCGTTAAATGCGGAGAACAACACGACACTAAAATCTGCCAAAACGACAAAATTACGCCAGCAAAATGTGTGCTGTGCAACCGGCCACCTATAGGGGTTGCCAAGTCAATAAAGACCTCGTTAAAAATCAAAACAGTATGATATTAAATCTGCTTACCACACTTTTGAGCAAAATGAATGGCTAATAACAATCTCAGGATTGCAACATGGAACCAACGTTTTGACCAACCTTCCTCGACCCCATAAAGTGGACATTCTATTGGTTTCTAAAACACATTTTACATTATTCTTCAGCACTCTTGGAAATTCAATGCGGGCGGTGACTGATATTCCCAGCACACGCATTGGGGTTCAAGGCTGATAACATATAAAAATAAACATCCCAAACAAATTAGTCTCGGAACATACTAAATGCGAAAAGTTCAGCAAGTACGTCAACGAAAAACCAAATAATCTATGTATCAAATAAGCACCACATCAACTAGATGATGCAGTGGAGCATTTTACCACCACCATACAACAAGAAGCTGGGCCGCTACTCTTTTGAACTGACAGGAAGTAATTAATTATCTAAGCGCCCCACTTCATATACGACATCTAATTAGCGAAAAAAGGAGTGCAAGACGAACTTGGCAAAGACCCCGTAACATCACCAGTCTGTGTCACTATAGAAAACTATCACGAGACCTTTCGAAAGCGCTAAGGGAGACACAAAACTCATCCTTTGAAGCCTACATTAGCACATACGAAAGGGAAATCTGTCAGATCTGATCGGCAGTCCAGATCTGTAACAGATCTGGACTGCGGATCGGATCGCTCCCGCCGATCTGGTCCGTCGCGGATCAATCAGATATATGATCCGCGACGGACCAGATCGGCGGGAGCGATCCGATCCGCGGTCCAGATCTGTTACAAATCTGGACTGCCGATCAGATCTTACAGATTTCCCTTTCGTGTGTGCCTTGCTATAGAATGCCTGAGCACATCAGATCCAGCTTATAAATGCCACCCAAAAGTTAAAGAGGCCCACACCACCTGTTACCTCTATAAGTCCTATGTCTGGACAAGATCAAGTATAGAAAAAGCAGATGCCTTCGCTTTACACTTGTCCAAATTGTTCGAAGAACCAGATGGAACACCAGGGCATAAATAACTTCTTCTTAACGAAAGCTAACAGCTTGTTATGCCCATTTCAGTCCCCTTCTTCTCGTTCCTGCGATACGGAGCTCCAACTGTCTTTCCATCTTTTTGGCGGTCTTCCTGGTGGTCGCTTTGATGGTGGTTTTCCATTTCTTGCAACTTTCGCCAGTCTGTCATCTCCCATCCGTGACACATGCTCGTTCCAATATCTCCTTCTCGCTCGCATCCACCTCACTACGTCTTCAGTCTGGCATACAGAACCCAAACCGAGCCTCGGCATACAATAACTGATACCAATTGAAGCAATAACCCCCAAAGAAGTACAGGCTGAAATCCGTTAACTAAATATTAACAAAGCTCCCGCTTACGACTTGATAACAGCACAAGTCCTCAAAAAACAACCAAGAAGGGCAATAGTGTTTCTAACATCTATAACCGCATGCTGAATTTAAGTTACTAGCCCATCCTCTGGATATATGCACACGTTATAATGATTCACAAAGACGCCAATCAGCGTCATAAAGACCGATTAGTTTCGCATTGCTCCTATACTCAAAACTTCAAATATGGGATTCTATGAGATTAGGGAATCCTTTGACCGATGATGGCGAATGAGTTTTCCCCCAACTATCCACTTTCTCACCCGCGCAATCGCAAACATCTTTGTTCTGTACGGCGTCATAAACTCATAAACATCGAATTTCGGAAAAATGTTTAGCCTTGATGGTGTAATTGGAAGCACGTTGGGCCGGAAATCCAAAGAAGCGTGGTTCGACTCCCGCTCGAAGTGAAAACTTTTCCGGAATTCAAAATCCGTCTGAATACCGATTAAAAATGATTTCTTATCACCATCATCAGTAGTGCTATAGCCCTACAGGGCATTGACTTTCTCCAGCCTCGTCCGCCATCCTTTCGGGTCTCTGGCAAAGCCTTCCAGTCGGCCGCAACAATTTTTCTGACATCCTCAGAAACGCCGTCTATCCATCTCAGCACGTTGTTGTCATAGCGTGCTACATGTCCTGCCCATCTTTGCCTGCCAATCTTGATTGTTGTTCTTATGTCTTTGTTTCCTGACCCTCTATAGATATGTTATAAAGCTCAAAATTATATCTTCTTCTCCAAACATTACTCCCTTGGATAGCACTATAAATATTTTTTTAAGATTTTCGTTCAAATGTTGACGGTAACGTCTCATCTGCCTTCGTTAGGGCCCAGGTTTCCGAGCCATAGATTAAAACTGGTACAATTAGTGTCTTATAGATTCTGATCTTTGGGCTCCTCGAAAGGCTCGATTTACGTAAGTATTTTGATAGCTCAAAATAACAACGATTCGCAAGCATTATTTGCCTTTTTATATCTTTGCTGACATCATTACTCGGGGTTATCAAGGCTCCGAGATATACGAACTCATCATTATTATTATTATTACTTGAACCGCTTTTAAACGCAACGGCGATTGTATATAGACAATTTTTGTCTGTTAATTGGACCAAAAAAAAATAAGTGAGGTCGACCTATTTGGTAATAAATTTTGATCCTGATCTGAGAAGGGATATGCAGCATTGGGGTTGGCAGTAGATTGCTCGATCTTTGCGATTTCGCCGCATTGAAGTTATAAATTAAATTTTCATTTTCAGCTATCATTAATTCCTTCTTGATTATTTGTTTCAGGTGACGAAGATACTGATATTTCAACCAAAGGCGAAGCTTTAACTCAAGATGAAAATACTTCTTTAATGAGTCATTTGATTGTATGGCAGGTATCCACGTCTAAGCTAAGCTAAGGTTGTTTTTTTCATTAACTGACAGAATCCGATCTTTAACAATACTGACCATTATAATAAGAATTAGATTTTTATTGCTCTGAGTGGAATTAACAGGATTATGGGAATATTTTCATTCACTTCATGGTATAATTCAGTAGACTCCTTTCATTTTAAATTGATTCGATTCGACAACATTTGCTTAGATTTTCAAGGGGAGGTGACTGATCTGATTACCAAACAAAACCATATAGTCCAAATTTCAGTTGATACAAGTTTCAAAAGTTTTTTTTATGCAACATGGCAATATGTTTAGTATTTTCTCCATTGTATGATATAATAGATTTTCAAAGCAATGTTAGTCTGTGATTTATGATTTTTATATTTTTCTATGGAAAACGGTAATTTGGATCAATGAGCAGAAGATGAACTTGTTATACGATTTCAATAGAAACAAAAATAGTATGAATGACAATATCTGTGGAAATGACTAATACATTTTTTCTTGGTGATTATTCTGAGAAGTACTGGTTTTTAATTGGAATTGGAAACAATATTTAACATTTAATTTATTTACTTGAAATCATTCAATATGTACATATACTCAAATGTAATATAAATGCAAGTTTCATTCGCTACAATTTCTGAATGCTACTGTTTCACAAACTTATGACAAACAAATATGCAATAGTATATAAAGCAAGATGAAGCCGGTGCATGTTGCAATATCTCATTCTCCTTCAATTCAATATCCAAAATTTTATAATACATATATCAATTTCAACAAGGGATAAGGTGGAGTTATCTTGGTAGAATATTTTGTGATAATAGCTTTTGAATGGAGTGTTCCTTCAAGGGTGAATTTTGAATGGCAGCTCTTTATGTGCAATAGAAATAACCGTGAATGTCTAGTCAGTAACTGAATATCATTTCATTCTTGAAAATCATTTTCATTTTGAGAATATAATTCATGGTGTATGTCAGAAATACCTAAATAATTCAAGGAATTCTCCATTATTCGATAAACGTAGAAATTATAGGTTTTCATATGCACTCATATTTTTTTACACACAGAGCAATAGAATAATCGTATTCTCGTTTGTAGATGTAACTTTTTCTAAATTTTTAAAATAAAATTGTCAGGCGTAATGGTTCAGTACTGTTATTGGCGATATCATTGTAAACAAATTGTATGTAGATTACGATATAGCTGGTACATGATCCAAGTTAGTCCTTGTGAACTAATTACAATTTTTAACTCCTTGAAGTTCAAGATATTCATTTTTTAAAGTCATGTTAACAGTTGAATTGTGCTTTTGTAAATTTTGTTGTTTTTGAATGTTAAATATAGGAATAATTATACAGCTAGAATAAAGTGATATTTATTGAATTGTATGCCGATTTTTAGTGTGTATTATATCGAAATCAATGTAAATATTGTTATTTCACAAATATATAATGAGAAATACTCTAGTGGTTTTATATTCATAACTTATTTATTTGAATCCATCTGTAACTATTATTTTTCGTTGGAATCTTATCAAGAAAATTGTATGTGTACTTTCACTTTGTGGACACCATTGTATTTTCACGCAACATATCAAATTTAACGAAATCGCCAATAACGTAATAATCTAGTACCCAGTAGTGGGAAGTTCTCAAATAAACTTGACTCCATTCAGAAAACCCAATGATCTATGGAAGTTGCTGATTATGGTCTCAGCAACTCAAAGCCATTAGAAATAGAAGTAGCAACATGTCCATTCACTTACTTAAGTGCGAGCAAATTTTCACCAGGAAATTATCGATTGGCAAAGACGAATCCGATGCCCGATTTGTCAGATGATAGATCGAGACTTGAACGGAGTGCCGAACATGCGAATTCTCCGACCTTAATCATCAATCTAGTGTAGAGCTGAAAATTGCATCTGATTATGGAATTTTTTATAATCAAGTTCGCCTTCTTGAACCAAAAGTACACCCAACTTTTTCAATTTAAATGGGATACTTATATCACGGCCATCTAAAGACTTTAGAAGGCCGTGCCTATATATAATTTTGGAGATTTTGATAGATCCTGTTATTATAAATAAAAAGAAAATACCATTTTTTATAAAAAGTTTTGGAGATGCCGGGGATCGAACCCGGGGCCTTTCACATGCAAAGCGAACGCTCTACCACTGAGCTACATCCCCAGATAATATGAGAGGTAGGGGAATCACATTTCCCATAATTTCAGATAGTAACATATTATGCTGAATAGAATTTTATGGCACATAAATTCATAAGTAGGTATACTAGTTCGGAAATATAATTTGGAGACAGATCAGTGTTAAACGAGTTGATTTATATTGTCTAATGGACCAGTGAAATAATCTAAACACTCGGCGCGATGCGATAACGAATAAATGACTGCCTTCACTAAATGGCATAGAACCAAATATATTCTAGAATATCTTTGCATAGGAGACTAGAGAGCAGTGGGGACAGAACATATAATCACAGTATAAGCAGCGGCGTAGGGTCCACCACTTTCACCAATTCTCTACATCTACAACATCTACTGCCTACTGCTACGACATAGCAGCCAGAATGAACGTAGACATTGAAAGTAAATACATGCTCCAGTTTGCCTTATTGTCCTCCTTTCGAATTATCATAAAGACAGGGGCGCCGATAATGTTTGGGGTGGGGGGGGGGGAGGTAAAGGTAAACAAAAGAATAATGCTGCAAAATGGTGAAAGCGCTGACGCAGCAGTTAAATAGCAATAACACTGAAAAATGCTCGTCGTCTTGAACTTCTGCCCTCTTCTACAACCTGTCTTTTTGCCTCTAATCCATGCATCGCCCTGAACGCCACTATCATGTCACCCCTGGCACGCCGGTCCTCGAAGCTGGTCAGTTCGAATAGTCCCATTCTTGCTTCATACCCGGGTCGAGATAAATAGGAAACAGGGATTCTTGTGCACCATCTCTGAATAGACAATAGACTCAAGAAATTGCGAGCTTGATTTTAGAGCGACCCACCAAACTGGTCCAAAATTGGTCTCACGTCGGTATGTCGCGTACAGCAACTTCGCAATCTGAACACCATACAACCTCTAAAAGATCGCTGAATAAGGCTTTATTTATATTTGCTCTACTTCATGTCTCAGTAATATGTCCTGACCAGTCAAGATCAGAAATGATGATCACCCCAGATCACGAAGGCTCCGGACCACAGCAGGCCCGGATCTACGATTTTTTCTGACCGGGGCAAAAATTCATGATGGTGCCCCCCCATCATTTGTTTAATACATATATGAAATCATAAAAATCACAAAGAGGAATATTACAAATGAATAAAAATAAAAAATAATAATAAGGAAGATATCACAAGGAAAGAAATTAGATTTTTTTTCTTCACAGCTTCACGTGGCGTGATTTTCTTTCCGCGAACGCATCTATCAGCTCCTCGGAAGCAGTTTTGTTTTCTATAGCTAAGATCGAGAAACCATAGAGACGTTCTTGACTCATTAAGGAACGCAAATAATTTTTTATTATTTTCAATTTTCTGAAACAGCGTTCACATCTTGCAGACGTGGTAGGTAGGTAATTTACAGTAGGTATATTCTTAAAAGCTGGTACTGTCTGTACTAACATTAGGGGAAGCTTCTTGCAGATCTTGCCTGTGAAGAATTTCTAGCAGGTCTGATGAAGTCGATCTTTCACTAATTTCAGGAACCAGCTCTTTGAAAACCGCAGGTTCGTAACAAAAATCAACTGCATTCAAGTCTCTTTCTAAGAATTGGCTCCACATCCAATTCTTCTGAAGTGTAGGTTCCGAGATCCGGTTTTCAATAGGTTTTGCTCTCATTCCTTGCAAGATCTTCACAAGACCTTGCATCAACGATAATGAACGTGAAATAATTATATCCCCTTCCTGAATTTCCACGTTGACCTTGTGGCGAAAGCAACACGCTTCAACCTTATTGATCTCTTCGCAGAATATTATCCCAAAATTCAGGATGAATCTAAAATCCATTACAGCATGAAGCAAATGACCAGCTTCATACTTGGATTTTGCGACTAGTGAGTATTCTTTGATTTCTACCACAGCCTTCACAACTCCCGGTATATTATTGAGCAAGGCATTAACAGCTTGATGTTTAGCCCATCTTGTTTGGCTACTTCCTTTCAAATTTGTTTTCGTCCACTTTTTCATAATTGTCCATCGTGTGGTTGAACCAACAAAAAAAGAATACAGTTTGTGTACAACACCAAATGAATTAACTACTTCTGAACAATCTGAAAGGACATTCACAAGGTTCAAACAGTGTGCTAGGCATCCTTCATAATTTATATGTATATGGCAGCCATATCAGATTCGTTGTCGTAGGATTGCCCACGACATTTTTTGATATCTAAATCATCAGCTTGCAGTTTATCAAGAATTCGCTATGATAGGTATTATTCTCCAGTTTTTCCGTCAACTTCTAAGAAGTCAATTAAACTTTCTTTTATCTTAAATCCAGACTCAGTTCTCTTTAAATATCGTATGACCTGGTTCAATAGTGAAATAGTTGGCCTCCTTGACACATTGATAATGTTATTTCGAACTGTGGTGGCCGTTAAATCGATTATTTCATTTTGTATAGTTTTGAACCTATAGGAATGCTTGTCCTTTTTTTGAGTTGTCAAGATGGCACTTCAGAGTCGAGTCATATTCAATAATAATACTTTTTTTCCGAGAAAATCATAAATAAAAAAATTTAACCTCTGGTTGTTTTTGGCGCCCCCTTATGCTGGCGCCCAGGGCAAGCGCCCCGCTTGCCCCACCCTAGATCCGGGCCTGGACCACAGCGAGGGACTGTCCAGCCAGCGTATACGGAATTTTAGGGTTGTTTGTTGTTTCTGCCGATGTGTAGAACCACGGCCTTCTAAAGACTTTAGTCTTTAGATGGCCGTGGTAGAACACAGCACTTACGGATGTTGAGAGGCAACAACCGTTCATCAACCCAGTGATCGACAACATCCAGGTCGGCCTGCAGCTGGTTGTAGGTAAGGGACGGAAAACTAAATAATTTGGCATCGTCAGCGAACGTTCTGTCACTGAGGAAGGACTTTATCCACGAGAGCGACTATCCTCGAATTCCCATATGCTCCAGTTTATGAATAAGACGACGGTGAGGAAACCTATCGAACGCCTTGGCAGAATCAAAATACATGACATTGATCGGGGGCATAGTTGAGGGACCAGAAAGAAAACGTGCTGAACATCGGGTATCAGTAGTAGTAACAGTTATTTATTATTGTTTCATCGACCAAGGGTCCTTCAGCCTTTTTATTAACATTTTTCAATATATATATGTATAATAGAGACATTCTATACAAGTGCTACAATTATTTATATTTAATTGATATTTAACATATTCAAGAGAATCTATGTAGGATGTTTTCTTATTCCATCATCATGGTATTGCCCAATTATATCGAGCTGTTCCATCAGTTTAGAATGAAATTTCTCGTTGAGTCTCTTGATTCTTTCGTTTATTGGCTCTGTTGTCTCGGCAACTTGCAGATTTTTTTTTTAATCATTTTTGAGTGAGCATTAAAGTTCCATCTGTTTTCTATCTGAACTCCTAAGTATTTGACAGTTGGTGACGGATTTATATTTCTCTATTTCAGTATCGTAATGAGTTCATTACAGTATTACAAACAGTGCTGTAATGAACTCATTACAGCATTGTTTTCAGTTTTATTTTTCGTTTTGTGGTTGTCAGCAATGACTTCCGATCCTTTTGAATTTCAGCAGACGTCAATTTGGAAATGTCAATTTTCGTATTTCCTAACATTCACACCAACTGCCAAAATACAATATGAAAGTCACTGTAGGACCTATAATTTGAATTTTTTCATTGAATTCCACAAAATTTGAGTGAAATAGAAAAACTATCGTCTAATACTCGTTGCAGAATGCAATGCCCATTCTGCAACTAGTTTAAGAATATACTATTAACTGTTAATTTTCTGTTCTCTAGGAATTGCTGGCATATTTTCATTAGGTACCTACTTAGTCCGGGCATTTTGTTTCGTTCAACTTATATAAGAATCCTCTGTGCCACACACTATCAAAGGCCTTCTGAATGTCCAAACACAAAGCAGCTAACATAGATTTTCCCAATGTCGAGTTCTGAACATTTGAAACTAGGATTGAGAGTGGGTGGTTTGTGGTTTGTTGAGTTTTTTCCCTTGGATCCAAATTGAAAATTAGGTATATGCTTGTTTATATGTACATCAAGTAATTTTTTTTATTATTTTTTCATAAAATTTTCCGGTATCAATTTGTTAAATTTTGCAAAATCAAGAATGTGGTCAGTAATTATTTTGTCGAATACGTTGGACACGAGACTTAGGTATTAGGCTGTAGTTAGAATTAGGAGAGGTTTTATCCCCATTCTTGTATATACAGGCGTCGGGTCCGTGAAGTTAGCGAAAAGTTGGAAGCACTAATTCTGAAACTATTATCAATATTTAGTGCTTAATTAGTGCCTATTAGTGCTTCATCAAACTCTCATTGCACCATTATAGTTTTTGAGAAATTGACAATTGAAGTTTTTGGTGCTGACTTCACGCTCAGCACCAACATGTTCGAATTACTATGAAATTAATATGTCAATATTTAGTGCTTAATTAGTGCCTATTAGTGCTTCATCAAGTTCTTATGTCACCATTGTAGTTTTTGAGAAATTGACAATTAAAGTTTTTGGTGCTAACTTCACGCTCGGCACCAACATGTTCAAATTACTATGAAATTAATATGCCAATATTTAGTGCTTCATTAGTGCCTATTAGTGCTTCAGAAACGGCTGCGATATCATTTTTAGTTTTGAAGTAATTGAGAGTTGTTTTTAGCCAAGCGTGAAGTTAGCGAAAAAGTTGGAAGCACTAATTCTGAAACTATGTCAAATATTTAGTGCCTGGTTAGTGTGAATTAGTGCTTCATAAAGCTATCATTCCACCACTGTAGTTTTTGAGATAAACGCAATTATATCTTTTTATACTGCGTCGCCATCTATGGGCGGACTTGGGCGAGTCGTTCCGTCTCGTAGATTCGGCTCTATTACGTCGTAATATTATCATTGCCTAAAGGGGCTCACGGACGCACGAGTTGGGTTGCCAAGCCAATTTCAATATCGAAGAAAGAAATTAATTTGTGGAGGCAAAACCATTCTCTGCAGTATATTCATGTATCGATTATATGAAGTGATGAAATCATTTACGAATACTTTTCGAGTCTTTGTGATGAATAAAAGAATAGAGTGAATAAAAGAATAAAGAGAAATGAATTGCTCGTGCCATAACAACAAGAGTAGGTACAGGTAGTAGGTATTGCTTTTTTCTCAATTGAAGTATAAGAATTCCAACAGAAAAATTTGAAGTGCGATAAAAAATGGGTGTTCCTAAATTGGAGATCAAAACAAAGAAGGGAGTTTCCTCAAGTTATATTGTGAAAAAAAGTCCAAAACACATGAGAACGCATACTTCACGGACCCGTTAAGGTTGAATATTTTTCAAGTTTTTTTTCTTAGTATCTACACTTCACAAGATATTCAACTGAAATTTGGCATATATATTACAATTGAGAGTTCACACCATATGACATGTACCGAAGAAACCTCCCCTCTTCGTTTGTACCTCCAATTTAGGAACAACCTGATAATGGAGATATAGTAGGTAGTTTAATTTATATTAATGATGAAGGGTTAGGTATATGAAATTTGAACTGTCTCAAAACGTACATAAAAATAGTGTGTGCGAATAGAATACTATACTTTGTCCACGACTTCCTCTGTAAAATTCTATTTAATCTGCATTTTCAACAACGAAAATAGTTATCAAAAGCGTTGACATGACATTTTCTGTGTTCGCACTGAATAATGCAAAATCTCGATAAACGTCAAAATGTTCAGTTGACATCGATTCATTTCCATACTTTCGCTCTAATGAAAATGAAATACGAATGTATACAAGCTAGTGTTTTACCTTCTTTACAAGATATTTTTGATCGCATGCTTCAGGAATAATTTCTGTGCAAGAAAATACTCTAGCTTTCTTCCTTCTGATTTCCTTTTCAAAAGTGAACGCAGTATTTTATAATTTCCAATATCGTTGCCTTCATTTATGTTGAGCGTATTTTAGGCATGGACCATAGGGTTGTTTGTTCATAGGTAGCTGATATTTTCGAAAAATAAGCCAGTAAAACTGACTCCGAAAATGAGTGGATTTTATTAGTTGCTCTCAGTCCATGAAATTATAAAACGTTTCAGGCTGAGATTCCTTGATTTTTCCGGCAATAGATGTAATGCAGGCGGTCTTATTTCTGGTGGAGTACACAACATTTCTTCATGACTCTGTTATGCGGGTATATCTTCGGGAAGAATTACAAATTATGGGAGGCACAATGAAAAACAGACGTTTCGAACATTTTTCAGATGTCAAACTGAATGGGAATCATAGAAAAAACATTAAGTGTTTAATTTTTTCTCTTTATTGTCATCGGCGCGATAGCTTGGTGGTTAGCAGTCAATTTTCCATAGTGGAAAAAGTGTCTCAGGTTCGAATCCTGACGAATTGAAAATTTTCAGCAGCGATCATTCAGCAGTGATTAATGAATCCTTATTCACTGCCATTATTCACCGGTGAAAGATGACTATCATTACGTTTCTCAAAGATCATTCGAAATGTAAGGATTATAGGGAAGTCGTGGACAAATAGTATATTCTAAAACTAGTTGCAGAATGGGCTCCTATTCCAATACGAATGCGAAATTTTGAACGCATGAGTATTGGAATTGCATTCTGCAACGATTAGACGATATTTCCTCTATTTCACTCAAATTTTGTGAAATTCAATGAAAAAATCAAATTATAGGTCCTAGTGACTTTCATATTGTGTCTTGGCAGTTGGTGTAAATGTTAGGAAATACGAAAATTGACGTTTCTAAATTGACGTCTGCTGAAATTTAAAAGGATCTATACAGTGGGCTTTGAAATTAGCAATTCTCCGTAATAGATAATTTTTTTCATTGATGATAGATTTAATTTGATTTCATCAATACTTACTGATGCTCCGATATCACAGTCGATTAACAGAAAATCTGCGTACGATCTTTTAATTTTTAAAAAATTGTGACAGCTTTTGGGCATTTAGAGTTTGAAGGGGAATTGAAATCTATAGATTCATATAAATATTTGAATCCCCTTCTTTTCAGTTGATGAAGAATTACCGGGATGAAAAAATATTTTATTATTTTCACGAAATTTGGACAATTATCGCAAGAATACTGATGTATCGAAGTGGGATCACTTTTCAATAAATGAGTCGCAATATAAGTAATGTTACAGTTAACATCAATTATATATAATATACTCCATTCACCATCTCAAAAACTATGATGGTGCAATGAGAGTTTGATGAAGCACTAATAGGCACTAATTAAGCACTAAATATTGATAATAGTTTCAGAATTAGTGCTTCCAACTTTTCGCTAACTTCACGGACCCACAGGCGTCACAGATGCCGAACGGCAGTGTGAAGGGAGCATATATCTAATAATTCCAATATGGTGAATTAGCTGGAAAATTGAAGCTGGGCTTTGGTAAGAGTCCAGATCTGCGCTTGTGCGGCATTATTGGGAATAAAAACAATTTAATAATTCTGTCTCTCTCTGACACATCTATATATATAAAAGAAAGATGTTGGTTACACCATTTATAACTCGAGATCGGATGGACTATTTGTTATGAAACTTCATATATGGATTCGTCTACGGTCTGGTTATTATAAAATACAATAAAACTTCGAAAAAATCGATGAAAATTTTACTTATACAGGAAATGCTTTTCCTCTTTTTGAGTAAGGCCACTAGATGTCGCTACAGTTACAGTTACGCTACCGCTTATTCTTCGGTACTTCATTTGATATTCTCCGCGTTAGATGGCGATATAAACAAATAGTGTGTACAGTGATTATATTCCCTCTATAGTCACTGTAATAGTGTGTTATTTGAGTTGCCTACAACTCTGCGCTGTTGGGCAAAACCAAGAAGCGTAGGAGTACAGATGTCTAAAATGATTAGATTTCGTTGAGATATGAGAAAAGTTTCGTTCTTACCACTTCAGACGGCGCTATTCACACATTATAACTGATGATTATTAGTTATTTTTTTAGTTTTATTTATTCCAAATAACGTAATCGTGAAGGTACTATATTTGACATTATCACAATTAAATGACGATGAATTTGTTGAGGATTTCGCGGCCATCAGTTCTTTTTTCGTGAATTTCGGTCGTCGTGATTTGAAATGGTCGAAAAAAGAACATATGACATCAATTACCGTGTAATTTACAGTGGGCTTATGGAACCATGAAAGGCTATTAACAGATCAAAAAGCGGTTGAATATCACAGTGAATTTTTAGCGAAATTTCAATTAAATCGGACTTTGGCGATCAGTTTCAATCGTGAATTGTCTGTTCTCATCTTTCCTCATAATTTTTGAAACGTTTTTGAATTTCTGTTTGGGTAATAAATTTGCGGAAATAACTTAATCCAAAATTGCCATTATTAGTGATTGACATATTATGACATATTATTTTTGTGTATCTGTTCTGTGTGATAGCTCATATCCATGGAAATATTTGACAGTTCAAAAATCAGAGTGGATTTGTGAAATCCACCGTAAGTATCATTAGGGCTGAACAAAGTTCGCCGGGCCAGCTAGTATCTATATATATAAAAGAAAGATGTTGGTTACACCATTTATAACTCGAGATCGGATAGACTGTTTGATATAAAACTTCATTTATGGATTCGTCTACGGTCTGGTTATTATAAAATACAATAAAACTTTGAAAAACCGATGAAAATTTTAATTATGCAGGAAATGCTTTTCCTTCTTTTGAATAAGGCCACTAGGTGTCGCTACCGTTGATGCGTATAGTCGTATAGTGACCAGATAAGTCTCTGTACGTAGTCGTAGGTACTTAGTTTGATAATACCGCTGTTAGATGGCGATGTGTGATTCGCATATAACTCATGGTAACATGGGAGTCTATTACCAGATCAAAAAGCAGGTGAACAAGTTGGTGGAACAGTGAATTTTTACCGAAATATCAAGTAAATCGGATTTGGACGATCAGATTCAAACGTGAGTTGCCCATCTTCATCTTTTTTCTTTATTTTTGAAATGTTTGGGTGATAAATATATTTGCGAAAATAACTGAATCCGAAATTGCCCATAATTAGTAATTGACATATTATTTTAGTGTTTCTGTTTGCACAGAGACAGTATTGTAAGCGTCAATAATTTTGAAACGTTTGCGCATCGGGGTTTCACTAATGATATACAATAATGTTTCATGGGCTGCCTAATCTGATCTGATCGACTGATCATCAATAAATTTGAATGTGAGTTCAACACAACCGGCAGTGTTGATAATTTTTTTTTTCTTGCATTTTTCACTCTGCCGTGTCGATCGTGCTATCGACTTCATTTGAACATCTCGATTTGCCTCCTTACAAGCTTGATATCGTCAACTAAATTGAACAAATTGAAGAATGATTGAACCCTAAAATGTTTGTTTATTTGCCGTGGATACCTATAGTTCGAAAGTAAGGAATTCACCTAATTTGGTCAACCTTTCAGGTAAGCATTGTATGTGATGATGGAAAGTTCAAAAATACATGTTTCAACCTTTTAGATTTTTTCAATAAAATAAAATAACATCTACCGGAATTTTCCATTTACCTTTATTGGTAAACCCCGTCCCAGCCTCCAAGCACATGTTCTGTGTGACAGTGGCCGCTCATATCCATGGAAACATGAAAATCTCGCTGATCCACCAACTGAGATGATTACTCAATATTTTGAGCTTAGCATCATAGTTAAGATATCTAAAATAATGGTGTGAGCACTGATTAGATTTTGAGAATTTATCATGACTGATTTTCCAAACATTAAAAACAAAAAGTTATATGTTCAACAATTAGGTACCGCTTAAATAAAGAGAATTCTCTTCATGTAAATTACATTAATATTAAAATGTTGTATATTGTGAACTTTATTTTGCCAAATTTATCTCCTGCTTGAAAAATAGCAATGGTGAGTTCATACAACTTTAACGGTGGGTTTCACAAAGCGTAATCACCGGTGATCGTAGTTCGATCTAGACTCAACTCGCTTTGACAGTTCAAAAATCAGAGAACCAAGCCGTTAATCTCCGATCACCGGTGATTACGATTTATGAAATCCACCGTAAGTATAAGTTGGGCGAAACAAAGTTCGCCGGGCCAGCTAGTATATATATATATATATATATAAAAGAAAGATGTTGGTTACACCATTTATAACTCGAGATCGGATGGATTGTTTGCTATGAAACTTCATATATGGATTCGTATACGGTCTGGTTATTATAAAATACAATAAAACTTTGAAAAAATCGATGAAAATTTTACTTATACAGAAAATGCTTTTCCTCCTTTTGAGTAAGGCCACTAGATGTCGCTTCAGTTACAGTTACGCTACCGCTTATTCGTTTGTACTTCATTTGATACTAGCTGGCCCGGCGAACTTTGTTACGCCTAAATGATACTTACGATGAATTTCACAAATCGTAATCACCGGTGATCGGAGATCAACGGCTTGGTTCTCTGATTTTTGAATTGTCAAATCGAGTTGATGCTAGATGAAACTCAGATCACCCCCCATGAGTATCGAAGTCCTTAGAAAAAGTTACACAATGTGGTGCACATAAAATATTTCATACATTGTGTACCTGATTTTCAATCGTTATTACCCCCCCCCCCCCCATGAAAAAAAAATCTATGTCCGCCCTTGGGCGAGATTTACATGTTTCCATGGATATGAGCTGTCACACAGAACAGAAACACAAATATAATAATGTCAATTACTAATTATGGCTATTTTGGATTCAGTTATTTCCGCAAATATATTTATTACCCAAACAGAAATTCAAAAACATTTCAAAAATCATGAGAAAAGATGAGAATAATGGACAACTCACGATTGAAACTGATCGACAAAATGCGATTTACTTGAAATTTCGATAAAAATTCACTGTGATAGATTTCTATGCAAATTATACAGTAATTGATGTCAATACCTTCACGATTACGTTATTTTGAATAAATAAAGATGTGAAAATAACTAATAATAATCAGTCATAATGTCTGAATAGCGCCACCTGAAGTGGTAAGAACGAAACTACTCTCATATCAGACATATCTCAACGAAATCTCATCATTTTAGAGATCTGTAATCTAACGCTAAGACATTTCGGCTTTGGTCAACAGCGCAGAGTTGGAGGCAACCTAAATTACACACTATATGTTTACATCGCTGTCTAACTGTAGCGACACCTAGTGGCCTTACTCGAAAGAAGGAAAAGCATTTCCTGTATAAGTAAAATTTTCATCGATTTTTTCAGAGTTTTATTGTATTTTATAATAACCAGACCGTAGACGAATCCATATATGAAGTTTCATAACAAACAGTCCATCCGATCTCAAGTTATAAATGGTGTAACCAACATCTTTCTTTTATATATATAGATTCTCCGCGTTAGATGGCGATTTAAACAAATAGTGTGTACAGTGACTATATTCCCTCTATATATAGTCACTGTAATAGTGTGTAATTTGAGTTGCCTACAACTCGGCGCTGTTGGGCAAAACCAAAATGTCTTAGCGTAGGAGTACAGATGTCTAAAATGATTAGATTTCGTTGAGATATGAGAAAAGTTTCATTCTTACCACTTCAGATGGCGCTATTCACACATTATGACTGATGATTATTAGTTATTTTCATAGTTTTATTTTATTATTCCAAATAACGTAATCGTGATGGTTCTTTATTTGACATTATCACAATTAAATGGCGATGATTAGGCTTTCGCGGCCATCCATTGATGTCATCTGTTCTTTTTTCGAGCATTTCGGTCGTCGTGGTTTGAAATGGTCGAAAAAAGAACATATGACATCAATTACTGTGTATTGTGTAATTTACATAGGGCTCATAGTACCATGGAAGGCTATTAACAGATCCAGAAGCGGGTGAATATCACAGTGAATTTTTATCGAAATGTCAAGTAAATCGGATTTTGGCGATGGGTTCCAATCGTGATGTGTCCATTTTCATCTTTTCTCATAATTTTTAAAATGTTTTTTAATTTCTATTTGGGTAATAAATATATTTGTGGAAATAATTGAATCCAATATTGCCATTTTTAGTGATTGACATATTATGACATATTATTTTGGTGTATCTGTTCTGTGTGATAGATCATATCCATGGAAACATTTGACAGTTCAAAAATCAGAGAACCAAGCCGTTGATCTCCGATCACCGGTGATTACGATTTGTGAAATCCACCGCAAGTATCATTTAGGCGGAACAAAGTTCGCCGGCCAGCTAGTAGATATACAGGGTCTTTCACGAGGAACCTCACCCATATTTATACGGGAAACTACTGAACGTATTTTCATGAAATTCAGCACTTATAAGTATTTCACGATGCTGATGAAATCTAAAATATTTTCAAGGCATGAGCACCTCCGGTTTTTCCGGAAATGACGTCAACTTCCGTTTTTCAAATTAGAACACCATTTTTTTATTGCAGAAATAGATTCCTTAGAAAATTTCAAGTTATTTTGATGTAACATTTTTCAGTTTTGGTTGGAAAATTCTCTCTGAGCGGGAAAATTCGAAAAAAAAATTGAAAATAGAGCTCCGTTCAAACAAGAATAACTTCGAGGTTTTTGGATGGAAAATTTTCATTTTTATGATTTTTCAAGATGTAAGATTGATGTATCCACTTTGAAAATCGAAATCGCGATTCATGATACAGGGGGTGAAAAAATCGCTTTCAAAGTTAGGGATGACAAAATCGTGAAAAATCAATTTTTTCAAATTAGAACCCCATTTTTTTATGGCAGATATTGAATCTACGTTAAAAAATAATGTGAGTGTATGCATCACACCCTTGCCCTAAAGTGGATATTTTCTGAGTTATTCACAAAAAACTGTTTTTCGTCTTGAATTATCAGCTATTTCTTTTCCCTTCACGCCAAAAAGATGAAATTTTCAGGAACTGTTACTTAAACCATGTTTTAGATTTTACTACCCTAATATGCAAGAGAAAAAAGTTACAGGATGTTCCTAAATAGATGGCGAATTTGGATTCGAATTTGTATCGGAAACCTCTTTATTTCAACTAATCGGCCATCGGTTTTCTCTCCAGTGATAAATAAATAATTCCTTATGAACCATATGCAAAAACTTACCATGTTTCACATTCTTTTTTTTTAATGATAGATATCATTAACTACATGCTACTGAATAAAGAGGAATTTGGCAGATGTAATTAATGATATCTATCATTAAAAAAAAAGAATGTGAAACATGGTAAGTTTTAGCATATGGTTCATAAGGAATTATTTATTTATCACTGGAGAGAAAACCGATGGCCGATTAGTTGAAATAAAGAGGTTTCCGATACAAATTCGAATCCAAATTCGCCATCTATTTAGGAACATCCTGTAACTTTTTTCTCTTGCATATTAGGGTAGTAAAATCTGAAACATGGTTTAAGTAACAGTTCCTGAAAATTTCATCTTTTTGGCGTGAAGGGAAAAGAAATAGCTGAAAATTCCAGACGAAAAACAGTTTTTTGTGAATAAATCAGAAAATATCCACTTTAGGGCAAGGGTGTGATGCATACACTCACATTATTTTTTAACGTAGATTCAATATCTGCCATAAAAAAATGGGGTTCTAATTTGAAAAAATAGATTTTTCACGATTTTGTCATCCATAACTTTGAAAGCGATTTTTTCACCCCCTGTATCATTAATCGCGATTTCGATTTTCAAAGTGGATACATCAATCTTACATCTCGAAAAATCATAAAAATGAAAATTTTCCATCCAAAAACCTCGAAGTTATTCTTGTTTGAACGGAGCTCTATTTTCGATTTTTTTTTCGAATTTTCCCGCTCAGAGAGAATTTTCCAACCAAAACTGAAAAATGTAACATCAAAATAACTTGAAATTTTCTAAGGAATCTATTTCTGCAATAAAAAAATGGTGTTCTAATTTGAAAAACGGAAGTTGACGTCATTTCCGGAAAAACCGGAGGTGCTCATGCCTTGAAAATATTTTAGATTTCATCAGCATCGTGAAATACTTATAAGTGCTGAATTTCATGAAAATACGTTCAGTAGTTTCCCGTATAAATATGGGTGAGGTTCCTCGTGAAAGACCCTGTATAGATTTATATTTTAGAATTGAAGGCAAAACATTAAAGTGACATATTTTCATCCTCGATATCTATTTTCTTGTCGTCTTTTGAAATAAACATAACCTCTACATTTCTCGCAATTTTTGAATTTCCAGTTGACGCAAGCGTACAACTCAATCCTTACCAAAAATTTGGCTTCAAGTTGTGACTGTGAAAAGCAGGGGTATAATCCATATAGATGTTATTGGATATATGGAAGGGAGTATGATGATGTGAGCATAGATCTTTGAAATCACCAACAGGTTTTTAGTTTCGATTAGGTCAGGTTATGTTAGGTTAGATCAGACTAGGCCAGGTGAGGTACAATTAAAATATTTGAAACTCATTGCATTTTGTTGTAACTCTAATGACAATCATTATACAAACGCGAAGGCCTTGGGGATAACATCCGCCCAAAGAATTATTTTTAGTGCTATATACAGATAAATCCCGATTATCCGAATCGCGATTTTCCGAAATCCGGTTTATCCGAAACAAACTATTTGAAAAAAAAATCTCGATTAACCGAAAAAATTCGCATTATACGCAACAAGTCTGGAATTCACATATACTGCTAGCTGATTCCCCTTGGGGTTTCAAGGCAATACGACGACGGTCCAAATGCGAATTGTTTTGGTTAGCCGACAAAGTTTTACAAGTAGGTACACATGTATTAACGTCTGTTATTATCGCAAAAAGAGTAGTTCCGTTTTATTCTCGAATATTTTACAAAATGCAGTGTCAGAGCAATAAACGTAAACGAAAAATTCGGTGAACTTTGGACTTTGGTTGTTGGTCCACATTATTTCGGATAATCGAGACTACTGTACCTACCTGCAGTGCCTCGCGCATTCGCCATTTTGAAGCATTATCCTTTTATTTCCCCTTTCTCCCCCAAAAACAAAATTATCTCACCCCTGTCGTTATAATAAATCGAGAGGAGGACAATTATCAAGTATATTATACATATTACATATATTATAAGTCAAACACGATATTCCATGAACATGTCATATTGTCATAATCAAATTATCAATACATAGTATAAATCAAAATCGCTATCGCTGTCTGTCCCTATGAATGCTTTAATCTTCAAAACTACGCATCGGATTTTGAAACGCCTTTTTTTAATAGATAAAGTGATTCAAGAAATGAATATTTTTATAAAAAATCGATCACTGCTAGGCCTAATCCAGTTCATACCAAAATGCGCCAAATTTGTTCCTAATAAACGTTTATATAAGAAATTAACTCCATACTAGAGTATCTGGTGTTGTGCAGAACCGTACCGTAAACTCCCCAAGGGAAAAAACAGGAGATCCCCTTATTTTCGATATTGCGAAAAACAGACATTTTTCTTGAGTCGTATTCGCATTTCTTGGCGCATAATGGTTCCGCATATTCGAATCAACGAATTCCGCTTCGTTTTCTACAAACGTGAAATTGATCTGAATGAGAAGTGGAAAATGGATTAATTGATTTGAAGAATTGAATTGAATATTCTAACTTTTGATTAGTTTGTTTTTAATTGCAAGTAATTCTAAATTGGTAGAATATGCCAGATGTTCCTGTATAAGTGTTTCAACGGTCAACTGTAGATTTCTCATGAAAAAATACCTTTTATTTTTTCTTTCATTTTTTTCTTCGTTTCTGAGATACAGGGTGTCAAAAATTTTTTTTCCAGGTTTTTGCAAATATCTTAGGAACCGTTTGAATTGAGTTTTTGTACACACATTGTCACTAATAATAGCTATTTCCTTGCACTTTACTCGGTTTCATTAGACGTGCCAGTGGTGGAGTTATTGAATTTGCACAAAGGTTTTACCCCCCAACTTTCACACTACTGGACAAATTTGCATTTGCACAGGTACTCCTGTTAGTCCTGTTTCATTGCACTAAGGTAAACAGTTTTCGAGAAAACTGGTATATTATGATCAGAAACAATTTGCTAACGCATTTTAAATTTCTTGTTATTGAAAAAATGAGTACCTAGAGATAATTAACAAGTTAATTGATTTCAACAAAATTTGACCACTAGGTCTTGGAGTTAAAATTGCAAAGTTATTTTCCAGTACTTTTAGCGGCCATAGTTAACAAGATTTTTTCCAAGTACAAGAAATTTACAATGCGTTAGCAAATTGTTTTTGATCATAAAATGCCAGTTTGATCGAAAACGGTTCACTTTAGAGTAACGAACCAAGAGTACCTTTTTTATGTGAAACACATTGGCGCATCAGAATTTGCTATGCAACTGCAAATTTATCCAGTGGTGTAAAAGTTGGGGGGTAAAATCTTTGTGCAAATTCAATATCTCCACCACTCGTACGTCCAATGAAACCGAGTAAAGTGCAAGGAAGTAGCTATTATTAGTGACTATGTGTGTGCAGAAACTCAATTCTGTAATTCAAGAGGTTCCTGAGATATGAGCAAAAAAAACTGAAATAAATATGGATTTTGATACCCTGTTTCTCGGAAACGAAGACCCGGAGGAAGAAATAGAAGAGGAAAAAATCTTATTTTTTTATGAGAAATCTACAGTTGACCGTTGATTCACTTATGTAGTATACCCTGTATACATGCATTGATATTGATATCAGTAATTTTGTTATTATTTCCTCATCTGGGCAGACCTCGTCATGTTCATAATTAAATGCTTTATGTCAGCAATATCATAACATTCCAAATATTTCAACTGATCTCCTATTTCTTTTTCTCCGTGCTCTGGGCAGGCTTTCCATTCGTTAGCTGTACATTCTTCAAGACCCTCATGAGGGTAACCCATTGGCCCTTTCTACAGTCACTGTGACGTCCCAACGATATTGCAACATGTTTCAGAATATTCAGGAATATGGGAAAGAGCATGCTTACCGTTTTGGCGAAATTTTCAAAAACGTTATTGAATACATTTGGTGGCATTTCATTGATACAGCGTGTAATTTCGGCCTTCAATGCTTCGATGGTTGCATGCTCATTGGCATGAACCTGTGACTTCAGATATCCTCACACTCTCACAGCCAGAAGTCTAAAGGCGTTAAACCGCAAGAGCTTGGAGGCCAATTTTGGTCCCCAAATCGGGAAATTCCACGATCAGGTGCAAACTCGTGCAAGATCGTCAGTGTTGGATTTTGTAGGCATGCAGCTGTAAATTTTTCGTGATAATTCGCTGAAGGGTGCGTTAAAAAGTCCAATTCTTGTGCCTGATGGCGAATTGACGTCTCTGGTCTTTCTGCCACACTCGCGTACTGCCCCCATTCAAATCCGCCAGTGACTAGTCTTGTACCTAGTCATCATTCTCATTCAAGGTGCTCTCAATGGGTTAATCTCGCAATGCCTCACTATTCTGAGCAATTTTCCAAAGTTCAAGTTAATTTCAAATTTATTACAAATTTGGCCAATACTTATAATCTCTAAGCCAATTTTCAGGCCGCAAATTAGAACCTACCCAATTCAGAAATTCATATCCTTGATTTGGGGCGAATTGAATAACGACGTTGGGGATGTGGCGTTGCCTGGGTGGGAACCGCAAGACAATACCAATTATTGACTTACATCTTTATTACGGCATCGATTGAAAACAAAGAAAACATTCCTCCAACGCTTGCGCCGATCTGTCGATAAAGTTTAATATGCAGGATATTCTCACTTATTGAAATGGACTCAACACAAGGCGAATCCTTGAAAGTAATTAGCTCTTTGACAGAAAGACGCCATCGACGCCATACGACGCTGCAACAGGTCGCCTTGCGTCCATAAATTTCAGGACGGATTATTGCGTATCGGGCTAATTTTTCGGCTGAATGGGTGTTAATTTAATTTTTTTTGTTCGCGTTTAAACGTTTAAATTTTTTCGAGCAGTAAGAAAGAGCGTTTGTGCTGTGCTTTCAAAACGTGGGGTAGTGTTCACAGTATGTGTAATGAAGACTTATCGGAATTGTGTTTCGAAATATTGAGACGATTAGTAGTTTGTGTGAGAATCGTTAGTGCCAATTCAGTTCGAGTATAATGTCAGTCAATCCGAAATGACCAATGACGAATGGCGAAATGCAGTAGGAGGGAGGTAAAATCAAATTGGAAGAAAGGAAATTTCCACTCAGAAACTTGGAAGATAATATACCAAAATAACATTGATAGGACGAACAAATAACATTTCTGTACCAAGCTCGATGTGCCGAATCTTGCTGAACTCTCATTTAATATTGATTTCCATTTTAATTTTACTATTCCAATTGATTCATATGAAATGATGCAGTTTTCCTATCAAAACGTTCATACTGTGACGTCCTGCAAATTACATAATGTCAATACTGGTGACATTGGATCCTGTAATTCAAGGTATTAAAGCAATGAAAGTGAAACTGGCATGGGTATAGTAAGCAATAAGCATACTAACCTGAAAAAATTATTAGCATGCACTCTCTACTCGCATATGTTCAGGGTCTGATGGCACTGGCAAATAAAATCTTGTGTTTTTTGATCCTTAAGTAGGTGCAATTAAGTTAATAGCAGAATTATTTTTGAAATGATAAAACTATTCGCTCATAAGTTTAGAAGATTTAAGTCATCTTGCCTCCCATTTCAATACCTACCGTTTCAATCGGATTACAGAATTTTGAATTGTTTGGCAGAATAATTATTCTAAATTTTAGCCTAGTTTTGATTTACCTATATTAGTTCTCCGTATTCCGGATGAACTTAATTCAAGTAGTAGAATTTATAATTCCGTACACAAACATTCGAGAAAAGCATTCCATGGAGCTTTTGAGTGCTAGTTTACCTATAGAACGATTTAACATATTCCTACGAAGAATTTCCTTACATTCAAACAGTAAAAACTTCAAGCTTCATACTTTCAAGACTACAGAACTGTTTATACAGTGTGGAAAGATCAAATGAAATAAATTCGTTATCTTGGTTACAGGGTAGCCACTAGCCAGATTTCGATGGTTAGGTTTTGTTTCTGATCTCTATATCTATCAATTTTTCCAATCCTTTCACTTTGCAGCAAAACGCTTCAAATTATCAACAAGATTTTTCTGGTTTAGCGAATATTCATATTGAACTTCGGAAAGGAACATGTTTTTTAATCATTCAAGATATTTATCGTAATCGGACCAGAATTTCCAGGCTGTGTGCTCCTATAATTGGTCGATCGAAAATATATCAATACAAGATGAAAATAATATACTGCTGGTATACAGATCCACACGATGGTAATCGTATATGAATATTGAGGATATTTTCATGTTCAAATAAGTGCCTTACTTTGAAAAAATACCATTCAATTTTGAGGATATATTTAGTGCTATGATGAAAGCACAGAAAATTTTGAGTGACTTTTTTGTAACTAGAAATAAAGCTGCGACTGGACTTCCAAGGCATACTTTGATGTCAATAATTCTTGGATGGCCTATATATACATACATACATACAGGGTTATCATAATAATCCGTGCATTAGACGTTTCTCGGCTTCTATGAGGAAAGTATTTCTGAAATTTGGCACACGGCCGTTTTTCAAAGGGAGAAATCATGCTAAAATATTTTCATCGAAATCGCACTTCCGGTTATACCGGAAGTGACCATCAGCTTTGGTATTTCAAATGGAACTATGTACCTATTTTTCTAACCAGAAATGGATTCCTTCTTGGATTTTATACATTTTTCATCTGAAACATTTTTTATATTGTTGTCATGGTTACGACGATATAAGGACTTCTATGAGAAAATGGCCAGTTTCAGAGGTCCGCGAAACGTATCATAGCATGCATGCTATCCATAATAATGAAGAAACAAATGAAGGATCTTACGATAATTCAATAATTTTGCTTCGTATTGCATGGCTTTCGAATCATGTTGTTCCATCGGAACTGTCACAATAAATTCATATTTCTGAGGAATTTCAAACTGCAATAACTTCATTTTTTCAAATGGCATGCCCATATTTTTTGTACAGAAAATTAAATTTCAAACACTTTTCCAAGGGTTCCTTATGTCCATCTTCAATTGTTTTCTATAAAAAAAATATGGGCATGCAATTTGAAAAAATGAAGTTATTGCAGTTTGAAATTTCTCAGAAATATGAATTTATTGTGACAGTTCCAATAGAACAACATGATTCGAAAGCCATGCAATACGAAGCAAAATTATTGAATTTTCGTAAGATCCTTCATTTGTTTCTTCATTATGGATAGCATGCATGCTATGATACGTTTCGCGGACCTCTGAAACTGGCCATTTTCTCATAGAAGTCCTTATATCTTCGTAACCATGACAACAACGTAAAAATGTTTCAGATAAAAAATGTGTAAAATTCAAGAAGGAATCCATTTCTGGTTAGAAAAATAGGTAGTTCCATTTGAAATACCAAAGCTGATGGTCACTTCCGGTATAACCGGAAGTGGGATTTCGATGAAAATATTTTAGCATGATTTCTCCCTTTGAAAAACGGCCGTGTGTCAAATTTCAGAAATCTTTTCCTCATAGAAGCCGAAAAACGTCTAATGCACGGATTATTATGATAACCCTGTATATGATAAGCCTATATGTATTTCCTATTTGAAAACTTGGGGGTTGTTTATAATTTTTTTGAAGGGGCTTGAAGTTGAGTTCGGATTTTTGCATAGAAGAATGAGACTTCAAAATTTCACTTCGAAGTGTTTCAGGATATATTCTGTAACCGAAATAAAGAATTTATTCCAATTACACACTGTATGTGAAAGGGATTTTATACTATGTCACTGCTGTCAGAGTTACTTTGTTTCGCAGGATTAATTCAAATCGTTATTTCACTTACATACAGGGTGCCCGGGAAAATATGGGAAATCTCTCGGATTCAGATAAAACATAAAAAAATAAGATGACAAGTTCCCATAATTTCTTTTCCTAGCGGTCCTCCCTACGGAGATACGGCCTAAATTTAAATTAGCTCTTTTAATTTACCAGGGGTGGACTAGGTTGTACATTTCAATGCTTACATTTTCAACACCCTGTATGATAAGGAGTAGGAAAAAACAAATTTGGATATCTTGAACATTAAGTTAAAAAATGGTACTCTTGTTCAACAAAGAGATGAAGTAGTAAAAGGGAAACACAAAATATATAATTACAAAAATCAAAGTGTGTCTCCCTTTCACTACTTCATCTCTTTGTTAAACAAGAGTACCTTTTTTTCAGCTTAATGTTCAAGCTATCCAAATTTGTTTTTTCTACTCCTTATCATACAGGGTGTTGAGAATGTAAGCATTAAAATGTACAACCTAGTCGCCCCTGATAAAGTAAAAGAGCTAATTTAAATTTAAGGGCAGTATTTTAAGAGGTCCTTGTTACTGTTCATCATATCAATTTTTTTTTAAATTATATTAAGTAGTTCGAGATTTATTCCAGTAAAATGGATTTCCAGTGACGTCTTTTAGGAGACCGTATCTCCGTAGAGATGGCCGCTAGGAAAAAAAATTATGGGAATTTGTCATCTTATTTTTTTATGTTTTATCTGAATCCGAGAGATTTCCCACAACCCTGTATACAAAGTGAATTTCAACCCAGCCGAATCTGTTGTTACAGAAATACTGTTTTTTTTCAAATAATTGGCTAGGATTTTATATAGTTCTGGTTAAGAGATCTGGACAAACATTGCGTGTAGCTTGAATGCAAAATTATCCATTTAAGTGCATAATTTCATCTCGTTTGAATACGCAGTTTTGAAATTATCAGGAAAATTAATTTGTGAAGGCCCATATTCACGGAATCCCTAGGGGAATTCCACTCATTATCGAGATCCGAGCCATTGAACCTACCATGAATATTTCAAGTTTTGAGTTCGTCGTGTTTACAGACGGACGGATAGAATTGACTTTGACCTGCGAACATTCGTCATCAGTGATTAGAACTTTATTGGCTCTAAATTCGAAAAATAAAAACATCCTGACGAATTGATATAACTCTAAAATTATTCAATAGATAAGAAAACGGTATAATATTAATACCGCATCGTCGTGATCTCCTGAAAATAAGTAATAACTGATCTAAGAAAGAAAACAATGTTTTCGTGTACACCAAGCATGTCAAACTCGCGGCCCGCGGGCCTGTCCTGGAATCACGCATTTATCCATTTCTCAATTCATCAGAAGTCAAGTATCAGGCAAGAAAGATTGAAGTGTGGATTTTATTTCTTCATATCATTATTGATTATTGATATTATATTTTTGATCTCGCTCATCAATATTCAATAAGATATAATTTGCGGCCCTTTTGAACTCCGCATTGTTCTCATTCTGGCACAAGTCGCACCTTGAGTTTGACACCCCTGGTGTACACACTCGTTCTACATAAATGAAAGCAATAGTATTTCGTCATGACTTCTGTATTCTTCGTATATTGTGATGAGTCTCAATCTCAAACGATGAGGTTCGACTCACTGATGACGAATCCAAGTTCGAATCTCATTATGCTGTCTGTCTGGCCGGTCTTATACAAACTTGAATCGAAAAACATAGAAACTTGACATTTTCAGGGAAGGTATGGATCTAGAATGACGCTGTTGATTTCGTTCATTGGCAAAGCTCGACTTGTCAGTTCTATAAATACAGGAATTTCTTTTCTTGGTGATAATTTTTAAACTAAGGATTCGATAGATATAGAATTTTCTACAGAGAATGACGTATTCAAGTTACAATGTGGTCCAAATCACATCACCAGAACCATATAAACCATTTTTTTAACAGCTGTCGAACAATTTCTCCAATTGGTTTCTCAAACTGAAAAATCTGAGTCTACCTACAAGGTGGACGAACGAGCGCTCAAAGGCTTCTGACCCCAATTACTTCTTCTTTTATGTTTTTTATCTTAATATTTATCTCTCAAAAATTAGATTTGAGAAATAATCATGCAAGGGCGGATATAGCTCTTTTTCATGGGAGGGGTAATAATGATCATGGGAGAGGGTAATTACGGTTGAAAACCACAAAATTAGGTGAAAAATGTATTAAATATTGTACCCCCCCCCGTAAATCCGCCCTTGTAATCATACTTTTCTGAGTAAAAGGTAGGTATCTACAGAAATTTTGCGCTTTAAAAATATAGGTCTGACATTGAACTTACGGGAAAAATATGAAGTAAATTATCACAAAAATAGTCGTAACCTCGTCAACGAGCAAAGAGAATTTTATTACACCCCACTCGGCCCACTCTCCAATGTTTTTAGAGCCTCGGTGAACGTGACTATGAATTGAATATTCTTAGCAACGTAGGTAGGCAGTACAATCGAAATAAAGTAGGAAATGCAAACGCGTGTTCTTTTTATACCGTTAATTACAATATGAAATATTTCTACCAAGTACTGACCCAACCAACAAACTATTTATTTGAGATATAGGATCAATCAGAAGACACACGAACCATTTTTTCAACGTATTTTGCTAAGAATATTCAGAAATAAATCCAAATGTCACTTTCCTAAGCGATAGCTTCATGTCAACACTGTTCAGAAGGTCATTACTTACACAAAATTAAAAAAGTGGAACGAAATTAATGACTGAACAGGCTACAGATTCAGAAAACGGTGCTGCATTAACGCTGCCATTCTCTGAGGCAAAAACGGCTGAGCAGATTCGCGAACATTCCGATACTTTAGTGCTTTTCCTTCTGATTGAGAGTTTATTCATATGTAATACCACTAGATATGGAATTTTGCCGGCAAAATTTCTCGATTTGTAATATGAAAGTTGCTCGGAAATTTTGCGAATGACATTTGTATCAAAATCACGAGCCGTTAGGCGAGTGATTTTGGAAAAAATGTCATGAGCGAAATTTCCTAAAAGCAACAAACTTGAATATCACAAGAGAGAAATTTTACCTGCTTAAATTTCATCTCGAGTGGTATTCGGCATGACTATTCCACGAGAAAATAGGGTAATATGTTCACATTTGACGCGTATTGCGCTATTTGGCAAATTAGAATTCATCATAGATTAACTAAACCACTAAACGTTGTTTGTTCTTTCTAAGATATTTATTTCCGAAGCTATCTATGAATCCGGGAAACGTCAAAAATGTTGGTTTTGCCGGCTTGAAAATTTTTTCGGGATGAAACGATCGTTGCTACGGAAACTTCCTCACTGAAAATGAAAAGAGTGGAATAGTCATTGGAAAATTCAATGAACGTCACAACGTTGTAAACTTCCTCTAGTACATTGATTCCATAGTAGTACAGTTACCAGTTTACCTCTGATGATTTTGAAAATTGGCTTCACTATTTATTATTGAAGGGTGTGTCTCCACTTTCCATAATCTAAGGGTATAATATATAAATTATATAATAGATGCATAGGACCTTAGACCTTTGTCTAAGCATAGGACTCAGACTCATAGTCTATGAGTCTGAATGTAATTTCAAAGGAACCTCGAGCAATAAAATAAAAAATCTATTGATATTCCCCACATTGGGTCTCAGATCCGTAATGAAATTTTCTTGTTTGGTACGACTTCAAATCGCTTCATTCCAATCAAAATCAAATCAAAGAAAGCCAACTGTACGATCATATATAATCAATACATCTAAAGTATATTTCCCCTTCTGTTAATTCCCATATTTTGTTAAAATTTTTGTCTTCATCTGTAACGCATAAAAAATAGAATATTGTACAATGTGTCAATGGCCTAGTTGCCGAGACACGATAATTTAAATAAAAAAAAATGGAAGGAATTGTATTTATTTCGTTTTCAGTGATATCATGGAGGAAGGATCCTATGACAAAGACACGAAAAGGTAGAATTCTATTCGAAAGATTTTTTCAATATTCAAACATAATTATTTACAGGAAATCTAGAAATTTGAGCGAGAAAAAACGTAGAGATCAATTCAATATTCTCGTAAACGAATTGAATACAATGGTATCCCCTGGTAGGAAAATGGACAAGTCCACTGTCCTAAAAACAGCTATAGCCCTGTTGAAAAAGCACAATGGTGAGAGTATGCTCAATCTTTTTATTATGAAAGGGAGGGAAGGGTCTGGAACTATAGAGTGGCGGATTTGGGACATAACCCTGATTTTGAAAATACACAACCATGCCACATAAATGGTTTTTCTTACTTTTTGACGTACTTGACCACCCTTTTCGCCAAATTTGAATGGTTTCCTTCTAGCCTAAAATTTCTAAGAGAAAACGACTGATCCAAAGCTATTGAATCACCCTGTATCTTTACCAGTTTATTTACTGGAAATATTCGATAATGACGGAATTTCAACCACGTTGTATTAATCCGAAAGTAAATTTATCAGTGGAAAAAGCGAAATTATTGGAATATTATTAAATTAATTTCCTTGTGTCCACCATTTGTAACAAAATTTTGAAAAACTTGAGGAAATATTCCAGGTGTAAATTGAATACATACAATAAACTCAATTCAAGTTAATGCAATTTTGTGTGAGCTGTAAAACATAATTCGTTATCATTTGATTATCTTTATATCTATTAATTAAAATTATTATTGTTTCAGAAATGACTATCAAATCAAGAGTAACGGAAATCGAGGAGAATTGGAAGCCACCATTTTTAACGAATGAAGAATTCATTTACCTACAGCTGGAAGCCATAGATGGTTTCATAATTATATTCTCGACATCCGGTCAACTTTTTTATGTTTCTGAGAGTGTGATTTCTCTTTTAGGATACATACCAGTACGTTTATTCTTGTAAAAAAACCCATTGACAATTATTATAGCATAAATTTCCTGCAATGAGATGATATTTCAGGAAAAGCTAGTCAAAATGACAATATATGAAATAGCACATGAGGCAGAGAGGACTAACTTGTATAATATTTTAATGAATCCTCCTAAGGAAGACGAGCAAGTTTCTTTTTCATGTTATATTCGTAGAAGAGGGTCTGATAATAACAAAACTTCTTACGAATTAATTAATTTCATAGGCAATTTCCGTAAGTATGATAATATGAATCAACAAAAAAAGTGTACAGGATGTTTCTAAATGGGAAGAACAAACAAAAAAGGATGATATCACGAACAAAGATCCCGTAAACAAGGTCCTTCTATAAACGTTTCGCTCTCGAGATAGAGGGTATTGAAGTTGAAATTTATCCAATGATTTTTCCTCATAGATTCTACATGTCTGAAGATATACAGCTGAAATGAGTTTGATATGATCTGTGAAAACAAAAATGGAATTTGATGCTTTAGAAACCCCAACCAAAAATCATGCTCGAATAATGTACCTCTGTGCAGCACTCTTGCTTGTTTTTTCTGCTCTAGTTCCACAATTATTTTCAATTTATACGGTCATTGCCCAATATGATTTTTCTCGAATGAATACTGTTTTTATATACATGTGTTTAGCGTTTCTAGGAATTATTTTTGTTGAAACTATCCATCTTCTATTTATTATTACGACCTGTCATTCCTGTATGGAATTCAGTTTTCCAGCATTTTCTGGGATATATTTTTTTTTCTTGGTTACCAATTTGAAAACCATTATTTCAACGTATTCGACTTTCTTAGATTTTCCGTGAAGTTTTTTCCAAATATTATTCAATTTCTTCACCCTGGTTATGAATCTTTGGTTAGGTTCTTGGCATAGGTGACTAATAAAATCCCATATGAAACTCTTAAATTTTTACTCAATTAAAGCAGCGTGGTTTTTTTCCAAAATTCGAACATTTTTTTACATGTTCTCAGCGAAAAAATATTTCACCCTGAATTGTTGGAATCTTTCATGTTCATTGTTGAACTCTCTTTCATTCTAAATACTGATTTGAAAACATAATAACAAACTATCCAGTGGTTTTCATTTTGTAGCCCTCCAAAGATTATGCTCAGAACACTTTCGTAATTTTTATTTAAAAAACTGGAAGCCTTACGAAGGTCACAATTCTGCTAATGGGCTGCCAGGAGGACCGAATAAAAATATTATAAACCAAAGGAATTATTTAAAAAAGCTTTATTAGGAACAGAACTCTGTATGAGTATGAATTGGATTTATTCTAATACTAGCTAGCCCGGCGAACTTTGCACCGCCTGAATTATACTTAAAAGTTGTATAAACTTACCATTGCTTTTTTTCAAGCAGGAAAAAAATTAGGCAAAATTAAAGTTCAAAATATACAAAATATATAATTTCGTAATTCACATGGAAAGAATTCTCTTTATTTTAAGCGGTAACTAATTGTTGAACTTGAACATATAACTTTTTGTTTTTAATTGTTGTACAGTTCTCTTTTTGCAGTACCTCATGTGACTGTGAATAGCAGGAGTATAATCCATATTATACCTTTCTTCTTATATGAATCAAAATGTCAAGAATATGAACAAAAATTATTCCTTTAATGAACTATCGACTATTAACACAGCCCGTCGACCAGAATAAAAAAATCAGTCATTTGTTAATAGCCCAACCTGAAGTGGCAAAAACAAAACTTTTCTTATATTCTCAAAATCAGTGGTCACACCATTATTTTAGACATCTTAGCTATGCTGCTAAGCTCAAAATAATCGGTAAACATCTCAGTTGGTGGAGCAGCGCGATTCTCATTATTCCATGGATATGAGCTGTCAATCTCTCTTCAATTTGTTCAATTTAGTTGACGATATCAAGCTCGTTAGAAGACAAATCGAGATGTTAAAATATCGATAGTACGATCGACACGGCAAAATTATCAACACTGTGAATTATGTTGAAATCATATTCAAATTTATTGATGGTCATTCGACCAGATCAGATTAGGCAACCTATGAAACATTATTGTATATCATAAGTGAAAGCCCGATGAGCAAACGTTTCAAAATTATTGACGCTTACAATACTGTCTCTGTGCGAACAGAAACACGAATATAATATGTCAATTACTAATTATGGGCAATTTTGGATTCAGTTATTTCCGCAAATATATCTATTACCCAAACAGAAATTCGAAAACATTTCAAAAATAAAGAAAAAAGATGAAGATGGCCAACTCACGTTTGAAACTGATCGTCAAAATCAGATACTTGATCTTTCGGTAAAAATTCACTGTTCCACCAACTTGAGATAAGTTTACCCGCTTTTTGATCTGGCTTCCATGTTACCATGAGTTCTATGCGAATCACATATCGCCATCTAACAGCAGTAATATCAACCTACGACTATGTACAGTGACTTGTCTATTCACTGTACGACTACGCATCAACGGTAGCGACACCTAGTAGCCTTATTCAAAAGAAGAAAAAGCATTTCCTGCATGAGTAAAACTTTCATCAATTTTTTCGAAAATTTATTGTATTTTATTATAACCAGACCGAAGACGATTCCATAAATGAAGTTTCATAACAAACAGTCCATTCGATCTCTAGTTATAAATGGTGCAACCAACATCTTTCTTTTATATATATATATAGATTTCTAATCTTGATGTAAATGTCCGTTACGCTAGTTAATCGAAAGTGGATAGTTCGATTCTCACCAAAATTTTCAGAAAATAATTTTTCTGGCTCATAAATTCATATTTTTATCCGGGTCATTCGTCAGCCCATTAGTCCATTTTTGGTCCTCGAAAGTATTCCGAGCGTACCTAATCTTTGGAAGATTACAACAAGAAATCCAATGGATATTTTTTTTCTGTTTTCAGATTAGTATCATTGAGTTTAAATATACATAGAGACACAACCCAGTTCATTGATTTGATGCACAAATTTTTGGCAATTTACTTGCCAATTTGCCAACTTAAGTGGCGGCACATAGTAGCTACTAAATAAACTATATTCGACTGATCCATTTTGTCACTACTCATTTATCGAAATCTGTAGGAGATTTATTTTCCTCTAGTTCTATGAATCGTAGGCAGAGTCGGATTCGTCCAAATTCGTTACAAACGGTGTGATTCAATAATGATGAACTATTATACAGCCATGAATTTCTCCAAAGGAGTGTTCTCAGGTAGGAAATGCGGGGTGAAAATGTTTCTTGGGGGGACATAAAACAAACGTACTTAATCGATGAAAAGAATTTGTCTTTCTCGTACTCTCTTGAAGATAACTGAAAACCACATAAATCCAAACGCCTTCCAGAAAATGAAGGTTAAATTGGCCACGCAGATTTTCATCAGAACTTTATATTAGGCTATGAGAACAGTCATTGCTACTGGTGACCTGAGGTCGAGAAGTGCCAATTCAACTGCTCAGTTCATTCTGAAAATGAATGATCATTTCGACTGCCTCAATTCGAATGAAAAATTTGAGGGAAATTATCAGCCATCATCAGCAATACAAACTCTGACGGAATCAATTGAATTCATTAAGTCTTGAACAGTTGGGAAAAATATTCCCTATTGTTTCAACGGTTTGTTACAAACCATCAGTGGCATCCTCCAATTGTGGGAGGAGACGAAGGAAACATTTCCATATTTGACAAAAAGTCGGCTCAACCAGGACCCAATCGAGAATTCATTCTCCAAAATAAGACAGCGTAGGGGTTATTAGGTCTTGAAAAATGTTCCGATAATTCTAATTGCCAAGACGACAATGATTTCGACTTGTGTACAATGGGAGAATCTGAAAGTAGGCCCATTGATGTGGTTGATTGGACAGATTCTTCTGCGGATTCGGGCAACGGTGAGCCTAGTGAGGGTATATAAGGGATAAAGAGTTAATTGAACCCCTAAACAACCTAGAATCCAACTAAATCGCAAGTTTCTCGGGGTATTTGATGAGGAACATCGCCAAAAAAAAACAAATGCGGTAAGTCCGAAAAAGCACTCCTCATTGACATTGACATTGATGATTTGAATAAGCTTGGTAATGATTGGATATATACAGGGTCTTTCACGAGGAACCTCACCCATATTCATACGGGAAACTACTGAACGTATTTTCATGAAATTCAGCACTTATAAGTATTTCACGATGCTGATGTAATCTAAAATATTTTCAAGGCATGAGCACCTCCGGTTTTTCCGGAAATGACGTCAACTTCCGTTTTTCAAATTAGAACACCATTTTTTTATTGCAGAAATAGATTCCTTAGAAAATTTCAAGTTATTTTGATGTAACATTTTTCAGTTTTGGTTGGAAAATTCTCTCTGAGCGGGAAAATTCGAAAAAAAAATCGAAAATAGAGCTCCGCTGAAACAAGAATAACTTCGAGGTTTTTGGATGGAAAATTTTCATTTTTGGGATTTTTCAAGATGTAAGATTGATGTATCCACTTTGGAAATCGAAATCGCGATTCATGATACAGGGGGTGAAAAAATCGCTTTCAAAGTTAGGGATGACAAAATCGTGAAAAATCAATTTTTTCAAATTAGAACCCCATTTTTTTATGGCAGATATTGAATCTACGTTAAAAAATAATGTGAGTGTATGCATCACATCCTTGCCCTAAAGTGGATATTTTCTGAGTTATTCACAAAAAACTGTTTTTCGTCTTGAATTTTCAGCTATTTCTTTTCCCTTCACGCCAAAAAGATGAAATTTTCAGGAACTGTTACTTAAACCATGTTTTAGATTTTACTACCCTAATATGCAAGAGAAAAAAGTTACAGGTTGTCCCTAAATAGATGGCGAATTTGGATTCGAATTTGTATCGGAAACCTCTTTATTTCAAATAATCGGCCATCGGTTTTCTCTCCAGTGATAAATATATAATTCCTTATGAACCATATGCAAAAACTTACCATGTTTTACATTCTTTTTTTTTAATGATAGATATCATTAATTACATCTGCCAAATTCCTCTTTATTCAGTAGCATGTAATTAATGATATCTATCATTAAAAAAAAAGAATGTAAAACATGGTGAGTTTTTGCATATGGTTCATAAGGAATTATTTTTTTCATCACTGGAGAGAAAACCGATGGCCGATTAGTTGAAATAAAGAGGTTTCCGATACAAATTCGAATCCAAATTCGCCATCTATTTAGGAACAACCTGTAACTTTTTTCTCCTGCATATTAGGGTAGTAAAATCTGAAACATGGTTTAAGTAACAGTTCCTGAAAATTTCATCTTTTTGGCGTGAAGGGAAAAGAAATAGCTGAAAATTCAAGACGAAAAACAGTTTTTTGTGAATAACTCAGAAAATATCCACTTTAGGGCAAGGGTGTGATGCATACACTCACATTATTTTTTAACGTAGATTCAATATCTGCCATAAAAAAATGGGGTTCTAATTTGAAAAAATTGATTTTTCACGATTTTGTCATCCCTAAATTTGAAAGCGATTTTTTCACCCCCTGTATCATGAATCGCCATTTCGATTTTCAAAGTGGATACATCAATCTTACATCTTGAAAAATCCCAAAAATGAAAATTTTCCATCCAAAAACCTCGAAGTTATTCTTGTTTCAGCGGAGCTCTATTTTCAATTTTTTTTCGAATTTTCCCGCTCAGAGAGAATTTTCCAACCAAAACTGAAAAATGTTACATCAAAATAACTTGAAATTTTCGAAGGAATCTATTTCTGCAATAAAAAAATGGTGTTCTAATTTGAAAAACGGAAGTTGACGTCATTTCCGGAAAAACCGGAGGTGCTCATGCCTTGAAAATATTTTAGATTTCATCAGCATCGTGAAATACTTATAAGTGCTCAATTTAATGAAAATACGTTCAGTAGTTTCCCGTATAAATATGGGTGAGGTTCCTCGTGAAAGACCCTGTATTGCAAATCGAAATCGGATACATTTGAAAATTCCCTCAACCGATTTCAAACATTTGATGAGGAAAGCGCTGTTGGTCATAAAGAAAATTATGGTCACAAAATCAGAAAAGATATGACTTCAAAGGTATATTTTAGGAAAATAAAAAAAAATGAATTTATAGAAGATTGGAACTCTCCGTTAACTCCAGAATTTAAAAAGCACAGGACTCATTCGTTGAGACAACTGATTAGAGTGAAGCTGTACAGGGGACAGAAAAAAAAACAAAGAAATCTCGGCACAGAAGCATCCCGCTGTAAATAAAAAATTTAATATTTTTAAAAATTCATAGAAAATATATTTATGAATACTTGTGAATGAAGAAAAAAATTGCATGCATTTATTTTTTGATACATCAGTATTTTATATTCATGAAAGATCAAAAATAATTGTCGTTTTATTGCATCAAAAAAATCAGGTAATGAAATACTGAACATCCCACATTTCCATATGCCGGTCCTGATCGTCATCGCATTCGGCTTCGGAAAAAGTGCCTTATAGTTCAGCTAGTTACCGCCAGATGCGGGAGTAAAAATTTTCGCTTCTCTGAAACACACTTATCCATCTATGAACCGGTGAAGGAACTACACAAAATTTAGCTTCAAATCGATGAACTGGGCTGTGTCTCTATGTAAATTTAAACTCAATGTTAGTATTAAGAATGAAAGAAAGTTCAACTATGAAAGATTTCGACAATTTTATATGAAAATTTTTTTTTGGTGAACTTTCTCACTGAAAATCTTTGAAAAGCGAATACGTTGAAATAATACGGTTCAAATTGGCAACCAAGAAAAAATAATCAACTTTGCAGATTTTCTGTCATTATGATTTTTTTTTCAGAATTCTACAACACATTGTAATTGAGCCCTAAAAAATACTAAAATGTAACGACAAACCGTTATTTCAAATGTCACGCATAACTCACCACAGTGGTCACAGTTATTTTGCTTTTAATAATGGTATCATTGCGAATTTTCTGAGCATAATTAATAGTACTACTCTCACAATCAACAGCTATTCTTAATAAAAATTATGTATCATATTTTGAATGATCATATATATGGAAAAATATCTCTTTCGAAAGAAAGGAAAAGTAGGTCGAAATTTCAAATTCCAGGTCCACAAGAGAGTCTTAACAAAATGAAATATACCTAATCAGTGCCAACACCAAGTAACGGAACCATGAATGCATCCAAATATGTCAGATCCCACTGAATTTTTTTGAGTATTTTCATTTTCCTGATCCAGATAAAAATACACCCTGTAGATTTTCCAGGAAATTGACATGCCATATGATATAAATCTAATTCGGCCAAATTTCAGATGAATATTCTGAGAAATGCAGATTCTATGTTGAAAAATTCAAACTTCAATCTTTCGAAAATGAAAGTTTTGCAGAAACATGTTTATGAGATTTTTATTCTTGATATCACTCTTCGTTTGTATCTTTGATTTCGGAACAATCTGTATGTATTTTCCAAATATCGAGATTGGCTTGAATCGTAGTTGACTTGAGATATTCGAACTTATTCAAAAAGAAACCATGGTCGATCGATTCCTATCGACATTGGAACCTTCTGGTTGTGAGGAGGATGCTAATGACTTGTTTGACTGATACTATGTTTTTCGGTTATTATCGATATCTATCGAAGAATGTCCTAGTTTCCATTTGTGTCTTATACCAAAATGTGCATTTTTCTGGACTCAAAAGTCTACTTTGAGCTGAGTTAAATTCACCACAACACAACTGTTATTTCCTACCTACATTCAATATAAAATCCATTCTACTCTCGCTTCAGGTCCAGAAAGGAATAAAATGACGAACGATAACGAATATAAGGATTTCTCTTGCGAGAATAACTTGAGGTGTGTTCACAAGATACCCTTATCAATTTTCCATGAGCTGGTTAGTAATTCACCAATTACAGGTTGGTTTTTATGGGTACAGGCAGGATTCAAACACCTCAACTCATCAAAGAAACAGCCCTAATCGATTCTACCAAAGCAGAATTCATATCAAGGCACAGCTTAGAGTGGAAATTCTTGTTCCTTGACCACAGGGCTCCGCCTATTATAGGGTACCTACCTTTCGAGCTATTGGGTACTTCAGGATACGATTATTATCATGTTGATGATCTGGATGAAGTTTTGAAGTGCCACCAGTTGCTGATGCAGAGAGGGGAAGGAACATCCTGCAATTATAGATTCCTAACCAAAGGGCAACAGTGGATATGGCTGCAGACCAGGTTTTATATAACGTACCACCAGTGGAATTCGAAACCGGAATTCATTGTTTGCTCGCATAAGGTTGTCAGGTAGGTAAAACATTCTCCATATACATGCGTGCTTGCACTGCTTGCTCAATATCCTCAACCTATCCAAGCTAGGTTTCTTCAGTGAAGCACATCCTCTTCTATTTCGCACATCGTCAAAGGTCTTGCCCCCCCTAGGTTTTCAAGAAATAAACGATCTATATGTTCTGGAAATGAGATGAATATTTTCATCAATTTCAACTGCAATATATTCGATAAAAAAATCTTTTTGTTTACTCTTTGCTTTATGCAGGACGAGACGAAATAGGAAAATGAGAAAAAATTTGAATTTATCGGTTATTTATTCTTGATGAATTGTAGCTCCACAACTAAATCAGATTCAATTGTATTGCCACGTCTTCTTTCAATCAACTTCATTCTCCGGATATTGTTCTCTTGAAGAATGTTCTGAACCCTTCGTATACGGTGTGGTGGGGTGTTATCATCCTAATAAATGAAATTATCCCTAAATTCATTGCGCAGAGGAACAATGAATGTTTCGATTGTTTTCTACGTAGAAGGCACCAGTCATTGTTCGTTCAACGATAATAAAAGGGATGCGGCGACCGAGCATTAAACACCCCAGAAAATTATCGATCCGCCACAACCACAACCATGTTATGCCTAGATCAAAAAGTGGGTAAACATTTCAAGTTGGTGCGTTGGTGGAACAGCAAGATGTTCATGTTTCCATGGATATGAGCTGTCACACAGAACAGAAACACAGAAATGTTTGCCGAAATGACAAGTGAATCGAATTTTGACGATTAGTTTCAATCGTGAGTTGTCAATTTTCATCTTTTCTATCAATTTTTAAATGTTATTCAATTGCTGTTTGTGTTATAAATATATTTGCGGAAATTATTGAATCCAAAATTGCCCTCAAATAGTAATTGACATATTATTTCTGAGTTTCTGTTCTGTGTGACAGTGACAGCTCATATCCATGCAAACATGAAAATCTTGATGTTCCTCCAACTTTAAATGTTTACCCACTCTTTTAAACTGAACAGCTAGGCTCATTCCATTAGAATGTAAGTTTTTTGGGATTAGGAATAAGCTTGTTCTATGTATACAAATATTACAATCCGGAAACCGAACTTTCAAACTTGCTATTTCGAATGTAGGTATCTGGTATCTCCTGTCTCAATTACAAATAATTTAAACTTTCAGTTATTTGGACGTCATGAACAGCTATACAGGAAAGGAAGATGAAATTCTGAACGAGGATAGCTCTCCATCTGTGACGTGGTATAAGTCTAGCAAAAGAAGTCCACAAAAGGTGACAATCTCGGACTGTACGTCGATGTCAGCAGACTCCCCAGGCTCTCGGCAATCTGTTATCACTCAGAATTCAGTGGTAAATATGTAGACGACCTAGAATGACATCCGCTTACATTCAATGTTAACTTTTCTTAGGCATTCCTTTTTTGAAGCTTTCATGAGTAATAACGCTGATATATTATACAGGGTTTTCTTGAATTGACGCGAAAGATTTCACAGGGTGATTTCTAGTTCAAAATAAAGGGTAGTTTGTTGTATAAATGTCGCGTCAAACGTTGGGGAGAGATCGTGGTTCAAAGATGGCGGAAAAATTATGTTTTGATTTTGCATCTTAAAAATGAAGAGCGATAGAATGATGATATTTCATGGAAGTATTACTGTTATGAAAACACACTTTCTTGATATTTTTTCATGTTCATAGAATGAGTAGAAGGGGTTGAAGTAGACTTCCTCTATCATTTTTGTTAACTAAATTTGAAGGAAAATTTACGCGACGACTTGAATAAAATTAAATTCGAATATCCTGATTGGGTTTGAATCTTTTTCATCTCCTGTATTTTTCTCGTAAAATGTACCGTTTTGAAATAAAAAAATTAAATGTAAATCAGTTCTAAAATAAATTGCCCTTTCCGACACATAATGATTTACATTTCATTTTTTATTTCTAAACGGTACATTTTACGAGAAAAATACAAGAGATGAAAAGGTTCCTAACCAAAGTAGACTATCCGAATTCAGTTCTATCCAAGTCGTTGCGTAAGTTTTCTTTCTCTATTTCAGTATCGTAATGAGTTCATTACAGTACTAAAAACAGTGCTGTAATGAACTCATTACAGCATTGTTTTTAGTTATATTTTTCGTAACAGTCACCAACTGCCAAGATACAATACAAAAGTCACTAGGATGAGTTTTTCGTTGAATTTCAACAGTATTTCACGAAATTTGACTGAAATAGAGAAAATATCGTCTAATACTCGTTGCAGAATGCAATTCCAACACTCATGCGTTCGAAAACTCGCTCCTTCGTCGCTCGTTTTCGAATTTCGCATTCGTATTGGAATACGAGCCCATTCTGCAACTAGTTTTAGAATATACTATTCTATTAAATTTAATTTTTACGCCATCTTTGAACCGCGGTATTTCCTTAACGTTTGACTTTTGACCCAACATTTATGTAACAAACTACCCTTTATTCTAAACAAGGAATCACCCTTTCAAATCTTTCGCATCAATTCAGAAACACCCTGGATAGTATGATTATAATCTCTCGTAACCACATGATTTCTTGACTCTGAAGAAATGCGCATTTTTTGATTAGCAATTTTTTGATGTGTTCAATTTAGAAATCAGGGGAAAGCTTCGAAGGCTTTTATGGAAAAACCTTGCGACCCCAATCACGCATACAAACTCCACAACAAGTGCAATACAGCTATCAAGATCAACAGTTGAATCAACAAGTTATACAAATTGCTCCGTCGCCACAGCCAATTCTGGAGCCTAAACATTACGTGGCAGCAATTCCAGTTACTCCAGTGATTGCTAGTTTTCCTGCTCCAACAGTATTGACCGTAAGTGGAATTATGGCCTGTTTCACCAGTTGCTGATAAAGTCCCTGTCCCCTGATAAGCAATTCATAACTTATTTATCCAACAGATATCCCTAAAAATTGTTTCAAAGGATCGGATAGGTTACAGTAGCCGACATCCGGACGTTTATAAACTGCTGGATAGTTTAACGCCGAGATCACGTGACTGATGAATTTTTATCTGGTAAATAACCCAACTTCGCCCATGGATGTGAAAATGAATATTTTCGAGTTTTTAGACGAGTTTGGCGATTTCTTTGTACACGCATGTATGCGACATTGCTAAAGCTAAACATATCTCCGTTTAAATTATTAGATAGTTATCTGGTAGATAATTTAACCGGGACCCGAGCGGTGAAACTGAAAAATTTCAGATGCGCAACAAAGCTCCCGCTGTTTGGCTCCTGCATTAAGGGCTGGTCGATTTTGACATCCAAAACGTCATGAACCAAGCTAAGACACATTGTAAAAACACTTTAACTCGTCGAATTGGTGGTATTGCTAGATGAGGATCTGTGCCAAACCCCAGAAGAGCCTTCTTCCGCACTAGGAGTTACCAGCCAAGCCATTTACAAGAAACTTCATTTATTTGGAAATGAGTCAAGAACAGGGAACTTGGGTTCCTTATGAATTGAAGCCTACGGGCGTTGTACGACCTTTTTTTTGCCTGTGAACAACTATTTGAAAAAATTATGATTTTTCTTCATCGCGTCGTAGTGGGTGATGAAAAAAGGATCTATTACAACAACCCAAAGAAAAGATGGAAGTCATGTAGACTGTCACGTCATGCTTCTACGTTGTTGCATTGACCGAATATTCATGACGCGAAGGTTATGCTTGATTAGAGCAGGTCGGCGTTATTTATTGTGAGCTGTTGGAAACGAGTGAAACCAGTACTGGGTACGTTATCGACTTCAATTGTGCGACTGAGCCAAGCAATGCGCGAAAAACGGCCATTATACGAGCTGATGCACGAACAAACGATTCTACAGCATGACAACGCTCGGTCGCACGAATAGCTAAACCTGTTGAGACCTATCTGAAAACGCTCAAATGAGACTACCTACCCCAAGAATATGACTTGTTCCGGTCATATGAAGACATCAAAAAATGGCTTGATTCGTGGATAGCCTCAAAAGATAAACACTCTTACCGTGATGGTATTCGAGCTCTACCAGAAATATGGTAAAAAGAGTTAACAATGGACAATACTCTGAATTATTGATTTGTAACCATTTTTTCAAAATAAAATTTCGTTTCCATCCAAAAATAGCGGGAATTCAGTTGAGCACCTTATATTATCCGAAAGATTTATCCAGCTGATATTTTATCCACTGGATTCGTATTCGGAACTGTATCAGCAAGTGGTGAAACAGGCCCTTAGTGTTTTTGATAACTTTGCTTTTTTCTGTCTGTTCGGTGGTTTACTATTGAAATCGATTTGAAACTATTGACAGCTGAGTGTTGGATGCCAATGCAATGATAATCCTCTTCCTTGTCCATCTGGGGGTCGTCTGGCTCTTCGGCAAAAACATTTTAATAATTTTGACACGAACCAGATCCTCCGCCAGTTTGTATCAATGACTAGAAAATTGTAACAGGAAACTACGAGTTTCATACAAACTAACAGACGACATAGAAGAATGCTCCCGTCCCATTTTCTGAAATTTATGATTGGAAATTTTCAATTGAGATATGAAGATTATAGGTTTTTGGAACGCATACAGAGACAGAGTTCATTTACTCACAATATTTAATAACTTATAGGACCGAAGTAAAGTAACTTTAATACAAAATACAGTCGACGTTTTTATTATGTTCGCGAACAAAAAATGTTTCCTCTGAAATGTATTTAGTCAGAGGTAAGATGGTTTCAATTCATGGAGATTCTAATAAACGGAATTCGACATTGAGCTATTTTAGATTCATCATTTCCATTCATGCAGTGACACATAAAAGACTCAGTCGATAAAAGTTATCATCAAAACTTTCAATCATGACTTTTGAGGTCATTATCATTGTGAATCGTTCTAAGATAAAAATATGATTTATGAATCATTGATAACCGTTCTTATTCTCTGGCAGATTGGGGACAATGTCATGATGTCAGCCCCTGCACAAACCCAAATACAGACAGATCTACAGAGGAAACATGCTGAACTTCAGGCTTCGATCGAACAGAAACAAGCTGAATTGAGGCGTATCTCTGAACAACTTGTGATGGCCAGACTTGGTATCCTTCCTACTCAATCTGAACAGCAATCGAACGTTAACAGTGAGTGATGATTTGTGGAAAATAAACCTCAGTGATGTGAGAACAATATCAGTGTACCAAAGGAGAATGTTATTTATTTTGACTATACAAATAAATCCCTGAATTTCTTAGTTTTTTCATATGTTTGTACCTAGAGATATAATAGATTCAATAAAATTATTTGTTATTTAGGCCAGGGATGGAGTTTGTTTGAATTGTGAAAATATTGTTCAGAAGGAAAACTTTTACAAAAGGTTTCTGAGCTCAACTTGGAACCGAAGAGCACCAACTTTTTGATACCATCAATATTTATTTGTAATGGCAGTAACTAAACTGATGATTTCTTCAGCATGCAGTGCATCCTTCGAATTGCTATGGGAGGGGGAACCATCATGAATTTTGTTTGATCTCGCTACCCTATTTTGTAACGAGTTTTGCTGCTAAGTTTTCCTCCAGTAAATGATGGCAAATCATCGAAGATATACCCCCCAAGTGTCTGCTCTGATTATGTTCTTCAAAACTTTGCGTGTCCTTCTATACTATACTAAAATGGTAACTCGGTGGACCGGCCCGAGGGAATCTGTCGAAAAGTGGGTCCAGAAGAATTTTAAAATCGCAGCGAAGCTGCGATATGGTGAGGAAATTTTTTTACAGTGGAAAAAAGTAGAAGTATTTTTAATAAATTCGCAAAGATCATCAGAAAATCCGACAAAATTGGGCCATTTTAAACTCGATAAAACTTTTTTCACAGATATCCTGGCTGTGATTTGAATATACGGATCGAAAGAGGAAAAGTCAATGCAAAATAGCTTGGTATTCATATTTTCCATAATTTTCCCATTTCTTCAGGAAAGTTGATCAAACTTTGACATTTCGCCTATGAAATCACCCGAGTTCTACCGTTGAGGATAACTACTTAAGGGGCAGTATCACCTTTTGAATCGTGGTAAATCTCCATTCAAAAAGTGGTCTCTTTATTTCACGAGTAACTACCGTAATTCACGACTTGATTTTTTTTAAATTGAAGTTGAAGAATGTCTCAAGGGCAAATCGTGTTCTTTTTTTCGATTTAATTAGTTTTTCAATTAAAAAGCCAGGTTAATCGTTAGATCTGGGGTTATTGAATATGTTTTTGGTTTTTCATGAGTACAAGCTATATTTTCGGAATAATCATCATGAAAATTTTTGTAGTTTATAGAAGATTAAATTGCCGAGGACAAATAGTTGCGATTTTTTCCAAAAAATGATGAATAACGGTCGGAAAAAAAACCATTGAGTGTAGTTTCCAAAACGCTGAAGTTCAACCTGTTTTTTTTTTAATCGAAAAACTGATTAAATCGAAAAAATCACAACTGTTTGCCCTCGGCCATTTAATCATCTATAAAAATTTTTATGATGATTATTTCGAAAATATAGCTTTTACTCATGAAAAACGAAAAACATATTCAATAACCCCAGATCTAACGATTACCCTGGTTTTTTATTTGAAAAACTAATTAAATCGAAAAAAAGAAAACTATTTTCCCTCGGGACGTTCTTCAACTTCATTTGAAAAAAAATCAAGTCTCTACGTCGTTAATTAGGGTACTTACTCGTGAAATGAAGAGACCACTTTTGAATGGAGATTTACCACGATTCGAAAGGTGATACTGCCCCTTAAGGCGAAGTATCACCTTTTGATTATGGCAATTTTGGATTCAGTTATTTCCTCAAATATATTTATTACCCAAACAGAAATTCAAAAACATTTTGAAAATTATATGAAAAGATGAGAATGGACATCTCACGATTGAAACTGATCGCCAAAATCCGATTTACTTGACATTTCGATCAAATTCACTGTGATATTCACCCACTTCTGGATCTGTTAATAGCCTTTCATGGTAGGTACTATAAGTCCTATGCAAATTACACAGTAATTGATGTCATATCTTCTTTTTTTGACCATTTCAAACCACGACGACCGAAATGCTGGAAAAAAGTACAGATGATATCAATCGATTGCCGCGAAAGCCTCAACAAATCCATCTCCATCTAATGGTGATAATGTCAAATTTTTACCTTCACGATTACGTTATTTTGAATACATAAAACTATAAAAATAACTTATAATCAGTCATGATGTGTGAATAGCGCCATCTGAAGTGGTAAGAACGAAACTTTTCTCATATCTCAACGAAATCTTATCATTTTAGACATCTGTACTCCTACGCTGAGAAATTTTGGTTTTGGCCAACAGCGCAGAGTTGTAGGCAACTCAAATTACACACTATTACAGTTACAATATAGTCACTGTACACACTATTTGTTCTCATCGCCATCTAACGGGGAGAAAATCAAATAAAGTACCTTCGAATAAGCGGTAACGTAACTGTAACTGTAGCGACACCTACTGGCCTTACTCAAAGGGAGGAAAAGCATTTCCTGTATGGGTAAAATTTTCTTCGATTTTTCCAAAGTTTTATTGTGTTTTATAATAACCAGATCGTAGACGAATCCAAATATGAAGTATCATAACAAACAGTCCATCCGATCTCGAGTTATAAATGGTGTAACCAACATCTTTCTTTTATATGTTTAGATTAACTGTCGCAGCACTCGCAGCTACGGAATACGGAAAATTAAAAAAACAGTTTCTAAGAACATAAAGCACCTTAAGCACGGTCGAGGATCGAATTCGTAGTTAGGAATTTATCTGAAAAAACACAATTTCAAATGGCCATTATTACAGTATCCTTCGTTCCCTCTAAATGCAAGATTTCATCTCCACCGTAGTTTTTAAATTACAGGAAAACCAAATTTCTATCGGCCATCCTTTTTTTTTCTGTGGAATTGAGAAAGGAGATGAAAGCTTTGACCTATCAACCATTATTATACAATAATCAGTCACTTTCAGATCACAACAAGTTTATCTGGAAATAAATATATATTGTATTGTATTCTACAGACAAAATCTAAGAGACTAAGTGCACAAAAACCGAATCTAAAATTATCCTAATCGTAATTACACTAACAAAAATCAAATAAAAAATCTCACAATGCATAAAAAATATCACGAATGAATAGATTGACCATTATTTCGGATAATCTATCTGTCGTCATCATCACGAATTTCAGATTGAAACAGTTTGGCCTCAGAAGTGGTCCTCCTCCTCCTCATCAATGGATTGAAGCGGAGTTCTTTAGAAATCTGGTACTGACCGTAACTGAGAAGTGCAACAGCGAAACTCAAGAAAAGCAAACCGAAAACGATCATCAACTGAGAAGTGTCAGAACTCGGCTCTGAGACCACGGGACTGCCTTCTGGTGAAAGTGCCTGGTATGTGTGCTTCTTCTTTACGCTGTCGTTACATTGAATGCTTCCGTTCTTCTTCTCGAATAATTTAAATTTGAAGTTCTCCCCGGCGAAATATTTCTCCATCTCTTCTTCCAAATCACAACGCCAATCATTGCCTTGAAGAGACAGGTATGAAACTCTAGGCATCCTGTGAAGAAGGCTGACATAATCCAGATCTGTCAAGTTGTTATTTGAGAGGTCCAAAGTGTGCAAGTCATGAAGAGGGAAGATACCATAGACATCAATCTCTTCTATTTCGTTATTGGAAAGATCCAGGATCCTCAGTTTCGGTAAACCTGCGAACCTCCTCACCTCGAAAACAGAAAAACGATTGCCAGTTAGGTTAAGTTTGACGAGACTGAGGAAACTCGTGAAGGTTTTTTCCTGAATACCCGTTAACTGATTGTTGCCCAAATCGAGTGTCTCCAGCACATTTAAACCTTCGAAAGCGTGGGCTTCGTAGCCAGTCATCAAATTGTTGGACAGTCCCAGTAATTCCAATTGTGGCATTCCAATGAATTCTGCTGAAGGTATAGTTTTTATTTTGTTTTTGTCTAGTTTCAACTCTAATAGTGAGGTCAAGTTGAATTCACTACCTTCCAGCACACTGATACTATTATCTGTTAAATCTAAATATTCCAGTGTAGTCAAATTATCAAAAACGTGCGTTATATTACTGATATGATTTATGTCCAGTTTCAAAACTCTGACACTCTTCAGTCCGCGAAATGCGTAAGGCTCAACATCCCCAATATTGTTTCCGCTCAAGGTAAGGGTGGCCAAATTGGCCAATTCCACAAAACCATCATTAGACAGTGATGCCAAAGAGTTATTACTTAAATTAATGGATTCAATCTTCTTAATCCCGGCGAAAGTGCCGGAACTTATCATCTTGATATCATTGTTGGACAAGTCTACATCCTTGACGAATACCAGTCCCACAAATGCCCTCTGGTTCAGTTCCCTTATACCACTATTTTTCAGTATCAAATGCTGGATTTGATTTCCAGAAATGTCGAAGGAATTAGGTTGTATACTTTTGAGGGAACAATTCAGACATTGGAGGGTTTCGTCCAAGTGGTCAAACCTATATGGTGTGCTCTTGAAGAAGGAAGGTGTGTCAATGTTTTCGCATGTTGCAGTTAGGGATCCTCGTTCTCCATAGGCACATCTTTTAGAGGTTCGTTCGATGTAAAGTCGGTATGAATTCGCCATGTTGACATAACCCAAAAGGAATATAGCCAAGTATCTCCATAATCTCACCTGCAAAAAATGTAAATTCTTAGTCATGCTAATAGGTCGGCCAGATATTATTTGTTTGTTTTTTTGTCTATTAAAAATTTCGTATGGGTATTTCATTTCAACTGGCAAAAATTCAATATGTTGACTTTAAATTAGAGATTTTTCAGTACAACCCTTCGAAAGATTCCGGAGGAAATATGGGGTAATATACAGAGTGCCCAAAGAAGGTGTAACAAATTGTTAGGGTTGATAAGACCATTCCTTAAACAATGATAATACTTATCAAAACAAGATCAAATTTCTTGCAAACATGGCTTCTAACTTCGAGGCGAGGGGTGAATACTTGTATAGAAAATTTAGTTGGTTTCTTTTTTCTCAAATATGTACAGGGCCACCCGAATTGCTTGATTTTGGCTGTTTCTGGTACTTCTAGGCAAGATAGGTGAAAATGTTGAAAGGAGTCCTGGGCTCGATTTTCGTGAAAACTCCATAACTGAAAGTCGTTTCACGATATCTTCATTTGTTTTGAAGATATAACCAAATTTTGATATTTTGGCGATTTCGAAAATGTGCCATAACTTCTTCATTTTCTAAAATATCTAAAAACGGCAAAAAACTTCCTACAGACACTTTTTCATTAGCAATACAACACCGTATTCAGTATTTTCATCTCTTGTATACAGGGTGACAAAAAACAACCTTCTAATTTTAAATACGAATGGTATTTTTTTTTATTCTTTGTTATGCGAAAAAAAATCAGGTCTTCGAAAATATATATGTTAGAATTACCTTAGTTTGTTTTTACAATTGTTGAATTAGAATCATAGTTAAGATATAAAAAAAGATAGCTGACATTATTGTGTCAAGGTTGAATAAAAAGATTGAAAGGACGTCCGACTTTTACTAAAAAATACTAGTTCAGCAGATCTTTGACCAGGAACTGAACATTTGGTGCCCCCGACGTGATCATGAGCAGTGAAGAAAAACAAAGACCTCAAAGAAGTGGAGCTGGAGTAAATAGGAGTTTATCTCAAGACTTCGTTTGGCCTGACAAGTTTGGAAGGAAAGAGAACTTGGGGCATGACAAAGGAACGATATTGAGAAAGGAACCTTCAGTTGGGAATTTCAGACTTCAAGACAATAGTGAGGTAAACAAAGGCGTAGAGGATCGAGAAGAAAACTGTCGAGAAACCAGCATGTCAACAAAAAGTAAATCGTTAACGAGAAAAAGTACTAGAACTACAAAAACGGCAAGTATTAATGAGGCAAAGAAAAAATTTGCTCTGGAGGTGGAATTGAAGAAAATAGAATTAGAGATGAAGAAGCAGGAAATTCAGAATGCCTCAAACTATTACAATTGGAAGATGAATATGGACAAGAGGAAGCTGAATCGAGAGCTGAAGTGGAAGAATCAGTTGGGGAAGAAAGTGCTCAATATTATGACAACCATAAGATACGTCAATGGGCTCGACAAAGTTCTGGAGAAGTTGATAAACCTGAAGATGAACAGACAAAACCAATTAAAGGAGAAACAACCGATTCAAGTATCAAGATGCTATGCGAGACAATCAATGAGGTACTTCACTCAGTCAATCAATCAGTTCAACACAATGTGAGACCTGAGGGACGTAAGTTTTTGGATAAAGAACTTATCTACTTTGATGGAAATCCTCTAGATTGGCCAATATTTATTCGTCAATTTCGAAATTTGATTGAGGAATACACAGCAGACGAAATTGTATTTAAACTGCAAAAATGTTTGAAAGGCCCGGCTAGAGCAGCAGTATCAGGTTTCATTTTGACTTCTGATGTGAACAAAATTATTCAAACATTGGAAACTCGTTTTGGTAGACCTGATATCATTATAGAAATGTTGCTGTCAAAAATTAAAGTAATACGACCAATCAAAGACACAAATTTGGAAAAAATAATTAACTTTTCCACTGAAGTGACAAATATAGTGATTATTATGAAATCTTTACGTTCTGTTGGTCATTTGCAAAATCCACAATTACAGAAAGATTTACTGAACAAGCTTCCTGATGAATTGAGGCTCAAATGGGGAGAATTCATCATTCAGAAAAAAAAAGAAAATGGTGAAGCCAATCTGGAAGATTTTGCCAATTGGTTAGGTACTTTTTCAGAAGCAGCTTGTCAAGTTAGTTCTGCCAGCTTCTCTGAACATTGGGATAGGTCGAAAACTTCGTGGGATAGATCAAAATCTTTTCATAGTGGAAGAAGAACAGAACGGGTGTTCACTACGTATGATCAGAAGGCTTCCAAAAAATGTTATTATTGTGGAGATCCTGCTCACAAGGACAACTGTCCAAAAATGGAAAATGATGACTTGGAAACTAGGTGGAACATTGTGAGAACAAAAAAACTTTGCTTCTCTTGTCTTAAGGTGGGCGTTCAATGTAGTGTGTTTTTATTTCAAGTTGATCTCGAAAACCATTTCACTTTGAGAACTGAAATTTTGTGGGTGAACTCAGAAAGGACTAGGGTTCTTGTTGAAATAATTTTAATCGATTTCATTCCGACAGTTAATTTTTTTTCTTTCAAAAATAGAAGAAAATTAGCCAACCAATGCTTCTGATTTATTTCAACAGAAAGACCCATGAAAGTAGTTCAACTTCCGATTAAAAGTGAATCTACTGATAATTTCGTTCAGAAGATCAACTTGAAATACGGAATTGGCCGAGAATAGCCAAATTCAAATTTTGGCGGGAAAAAGTTCCTGCTTTACCCACAAATTGACATATTTCATAGTTCGGCGATTTTCGGATAGAGGGCGCCATTGTACATTTCATTCATGATTAGAGAGATATTCATAGAACTTGATAGTGATAGTGCATGTTCTATGGAGATATGCCATAAAATGGACGGTGGCGCCTCTATCGGCTGAGCTTTCCTATTCGCTTCAAACGCCGACCTTAAACAAAACCATCAAAAATTCCGGTGTAAAAATAGGAAAATTTGTGGCAAAAATGGGTGTAAACTTTCCCATCATTCACTTCTTCATAGTGAACCTCAACCAGAACCTATTTGTACAATTAGGAATAAGGCAACAGTATTACTCCATTTCATTCCAGTTATAATTTATGGTCCTAAAGGGCAATGTGAAATATTAGCTATGTGCGATGAGGGATCTACAGTTACCTTGTTACACTCTAAAATTGCCGAAAAGATTGGATCAGTCGGACAACTGGAACCCCTATGTTTGCAGTGGACAAACGATGAAGTGGTAAGAGAAGAAAATTCCTTCAAAATTGATGTTGAAATTGCTAATTTAAACAATGACGAAAAATTTTCTCTGCATGGAGTACGAACAATCGAAAATTTATCCCTTCCTATACAATCTCTACATAAACAAGACTTTGAATATCTCGAACGATTACCAATACAAACTTACAGCAACCAAAGGCCAAGTATGATCATTGGACAGGATAATATAAATTTGATGATACCTAGAAAAATTCACTCCGGACCAGAGAACATGCCGTTTGCTTCAAAATGTAAGTTAGGATGGACAGTTCATGGGCCAATAGAAAAATTCCCAAATAAAAATAACTTTCATATTTTACATATCGCTGAAACAACACATATAGAGGAGAGCTTTCAGAAATTAATGTTGAATTTCTTTTCAACTGAAGGTTTTGGAACCACTGTTCAATCAGATCCATCAGGATCTGAAAATATTGAAGATGCAAAAGCATTAGATATTATGAGTAGTACTATTAAGAAAATTGACAACAGGTATGAAATAGGTCTGCTCTGGCGAAATGAAGATATTCAGATGCCAAAAAACAAAGGACAAGCTATACAAAGATTGAGATGTGTGGAGAAAAAGTGTATGAATGACTCAAAATTAAAAGAAGAATATCTGAAAAAATTTGAAGACCATTTGCAGAAGGGATACATACGGAAGTTGACGAAGGAAGAAGCCTCTAGAGGAGGCCCAAGGGATTGGTACCTTCCTCATTTTCCAGTGATGAATCCACACAAAAAGAAGGTGAGGGTTGTTTTTGATGCAGCAGCAAGAACAAATGGCATTAGTTTGAATGACATGCTATATTGACTGGAACTGATCAACTCAATTCTCTAGAATCAATCTTGTTGAAATTCCGTCAGAAGAAGATTGGATTCTGTGGTGATGTACGAGAAATGTTTCACCGAGTATTGATACGTGAAGAAGACAGAGATTCGCAACGCATTCTATGGAGAAACTTAGAGAATAATAGAGAACCAGATGTTTACCACGTGAATGTTATGACCTTTGGAGCAAAATGTTCTCCGTCCTGTGCACAGTTTGTAAAAAATTATAATGCCAAACATTTTTCAGAAGGTGAAATTCAAAAAAACATTCTTGAAAAATTCTATGTGGATGATTATCTCGACTCAGCTGATGATGTAAATGAAGCTCTGATCTTAACAAATGGAGTAAAAAACACTATGCAGACTGCTGGTTTTGAAGTTGTCAACTGGATATCGAATTCCAATCCCCTGACGAGGATAATGAATATTCCGAATGTTTCAGACGATTCCCAAGAAGAAATAGAACACCGAGTTTTGGGACTTTGGTGGAATTCTAAAAATGATGAATTCACATTCAAAATTGACTTCAACAAATATGAGAATTTAAAGCTAACCACGAGAAATGTATTGAAATCAATTATGAAGTTATTCGACCCCTTGGGTTTCATTTCTTGCTTCATTGTAAAAGGAAAGATTTTAATGCAACAAATTTGGAAAGCTAAAATTGACTGGGATCAAGAATTACCGAAAAATTTAGAAATTATGTGGAAAAGAATGCTGGAAAGTCTGAAAGGGATAATACATTTCAAGATCCCAAGGTGTTACAGTGTGAAAATACCAAATTATGAAAACATAGAGCTACATACATTCACAGATAGCAGTAAAGAAGCCTTCGCAGCCATATCATATCTCAGAATAGAATCAACAGGCGGGATAGAAACAATGATCGTAATTTCCAAAACCAGAGTTGCTCCAATGAAAGAATTGTCTATACCAAGGCTAGAATTACAGGGTGCAGTCCTAGGTACCAGAATAGCTACTTTCGTCATCAAATCATTAGAAATACGAATTAACCGAGTTTATTTCTGGACAGATTCAACATGTGTACTTGGATGGGTAAGAGGTAAATCGAAGAAGTATAAACAATTTGTATCTAACCGAGTAACAGAAATAAGAGCTTCAAGCAACTTGGATCAGTGGAAATGGGTTCCGACCAGTGAAAATCCTGCAGATTTAGCGACAAGACAAGCACCTACAAAAGTAGATATTGAGTTTGGGTTACATGGACCACAATTTTTAAAAGAATCAGAACAGTATTGGCCACAAGAAGATCCCAAATCAAATGTAGATCATGAGACTATGGTAGAGGAAAATTCTAAAATTTGCCTTGTGATACAAGAATTCAAGTATAATGGCCTGTTTCCAGAAATTGAACGCTTCTCCAAATATAAAAGATTATTATTTTCTACTGCGCGGTTTTTGAGGATTGTAAATATTTTCAAGAATCTGGTATGTAAATTTCGATCTGGAGATTCAATGCAAATTCCCCAAGAGGAGAAAAAAGTGACGGATCAAGATATGCGAAATGCGGAGGAATTATTGCTGCAAAAGTCACAGTGGGATTGTTTCTATAAAACACTATTAGATATTGAAAGTGGAAAAACATTAGATCGACATAATGCATTATACCCCTTGTGTCCAAAATTGAAGAATAATCTACTGGTTGTTGGTGGAAGAACAGATTTATCACCTGTCTTAGATGAAGACACGAAAAATCCAGTCATTTTATCTCCTAAGCATCATTTAACGCAGTTGTTGATTGAAAAATATCATGAAGATTTCAGACATCAAGGCATTGAAACAGTCTTGAATGAATTGAGACAAAAATATTGGATTATCAATGGACGAAGAGCTGTTAAATCCGTATGTCAAAGATGTTTGAAATGTAGGTTCGCGAAGGCCAAGCCAGTGGTACCTTTGATGGGGCAATTACCAGAAATACGCTTGTTGAAAGGAAAAAGAACGTTTGTTAACATAGGCATGGATTATTTTGGACCGATATCCGTCAAAATTGGTTATGCTAACTGCAGAGACTCCGTGATGAAAATTTTGAAAGTGGCTGAAACATCATCCCTCAGAGCTATAACAAAAATGAGACACCCAAATAACAGACTGCACAATCCCCCCAATTGATTATTATACCAGATGACCAAGATCCAACCTATTGATGACAGAATCAAGAATCTGAACATTAAATTCCAACAGCGACTTGACGAACTGGAAGATATAAAGATTCTCCTGCACAACCAATCAGTAGAACAACCACGAAGAAAATTCCCATCTGTTACCTTACTACAGAAACTGAATACTTACTCATTAAATTTGATGAATTGTGAAGTTTAAATAATGATGAATATGATTTTTTTTTTGGAAGTAGTATTTTCAATATACAATGTTAATACAATGTGGGCTGAAGGACCTCGGTCGATGGCCTGTTGATACTATAGTCTGTTCAAATATAAGAGAATGTAAACAAACAAACCAAATCGGTTTGTTTTGCGCATCACTAACATCTTATTGGTCAATGGTCTTCTCTACAATTCTTTTCACGCCCCCAAAAGACTGCCAGGATCGTACTTAAAGCTTAGAACGGAATGTCGATAGTAGGTACAGGAAAGTTATGAAATTTGAATACAAGTGAATGCTTTGGATTTCTTTGTTACACTGAAACCCTTCTAATTAGGTCCTCGATCCGACCCTGGAGCCCTGAAAGCAAGTCTCTACCTGAAGGAAGCCCATCCTTCCTCTGCGCGACTTTGTTTATTTTGATGTCTCTTATATTTGAACAGAGTATAGTTGTCAATAAAGATCAGTTATTATTATTATTATTTCCATATTTGAGACAGAAATAGCAAAAAAGTGGAATAATCACCTGAAGTTGAGTCTGTCATACATAATTCTATGAGTGAAGGTCGAAATATAATATATCGAAATTTTAAATATATGGATATTTTCGAAGGGCACATTTTTTTAATAACATAGGATCAAAAAAAGATACCATTCGTATTTAAAATGAGAGTTGTTTTTTTTTCACCCTTTATACAAGAGATGAAAAAACTGAATACGTTGTCGTCATGCTAAAGAAAAAGTGTCTGTAGGAAGTTTTTGCCGTTTTTAGATATTTTAGAAAATGAAGAAGTTATGGCACATTTTCGAAATCGCCAAAATATCAAATTTTCGTTATATCTTCAAAACAAATGAAGATATCGTGAAACGGCTTTCAGTTATGGAGTTTCCACGAAAATCGAGCCCAGGACTCCTTTCAACATTTTCACCTATCTAGCCTAGAAGTACCAGAAACAGCCAAAATCAAGCAATTTGGGTGACCCTGTACAGAGTTCGCCAAATCGGATACATTTGAATATAAAGTCCTATTTATAAACTAAATAAAAAAATCTGATGTTGATGTTTTTTGTAAATGTTGCTGTAACTTTTGCCTTGGAAGATTCCACATTTCTGTGAGAATATTTCTGTGGCGGTCTTTTATGTATCATTGACAAAGAAACTGCAACACACAGAAGGAGCTGTTTAAATTTTAAATTTTCTTTGGTAAAACACAGATAGTTTAACAAGGAGTAAAGTATATTTGGAGAAAAAAAAATCGTGAAGGTTGTTTCATGTAAACATTTTTTGTTATTTAAATATTCCTAGTCAATTTTTGCATTTTTTTTAATATTACAACAAACCAGCTGTTCGAGGAGATCCAAAGTCAATGTGTAGTTTTTGTTAAAATGCCTGGAGCACGTGTACGCAGAATTTATCGCCAGCTAAGTGAATTTGAAAGAGGTCGAATTATTGGTCTACGGGAGGTGGGGTTGTCATTTCGAGAAGTCGCTAACCGTACAGAAATCCGACTACTGTTATGAGATGTTGTCAAGCGTGGTTTGATAATGCCCAATCAAAAGAGTAGGCACGGGACGTCGAAGGAGCACAAATGAAGTTCAAGATCGACGTCTAAGACTTAGATTAGAGACCGATTTGCGACAACTCTATCTTGGACTGATGAGTGGTTAGGAGAACAAGGCCATTCTGTAACTGTCCGAACGGTTTTCCTCCGGATGAGGCTCATTGGACTGCAGCATTACAGACCCCATCTTGTGTTACCTCTGACAGTCTGACGGTTGAGCATCGCCGGCAACGAATCCAGTGGTGTAGAGAACTTCAACATTGGACTGTGGAACGGCATCAGGTCGTTTTTTCTGATGAATCTCGATTCTCCTTGGGTGCACATGATGGCCAAAGAAGGGTAAGACGACTTCGGGGAGAAATATGTGAACCCCAGTTTGATAGGCGTTATGGTATGGGGTCCTATTGCACATGTAAGTAGGTCACCTTCAGTCTTTATTTGGTGTTACATGACTGCGCTGCGTTACCTTCAAGAAAAAGTGAAGCCACATGATCTCTCTTACCTTAACCGGCTCGAGAATCCAATATTTCAGCAGGATAATGCTCGACCTCATGTTGCCAGAGTTAGTTTGAACTTTTTTGAAGCGATCCATGTGAATTTTTTGCCATGGCCGCCCAGATACCCCGATTTTCGCTCATCGGCTCATATAGCATGTATGGGACATCATGAGTAGAAGGCTTGGAAATTTACCCTAGCCCCCACGGACTTTGGCGGCTCTTAGACAAAGGAAAGAGGAGACGCGGTATAGGATGATAAATCTTGAAGCCAAGATGCCACATAATGAAGAACGAACTGGACGACTGTATTACTACAAAACGAGAATTACGCCAAGATTTGAACGACGTTGTCACATTGTCTGAGATTTCCGGTTCATTAACTTCGAATCCTTCCAGAATGGCCATTCAAGAGATTCCTTTGTCTAAGGTACAGGCAGTTTGGGATAGTATCCCTCAAGGAAAAATAGACCATCTTATTGCATTAATGCGAAGTCCTGTTGGGGAGTGTATAGATAATCGCGTTGGACAAACACAATTTTGACAAATTCATTAAAAAAATTGTAAACCTTCGTTTTTCCTCCAAATTTTAATCATTTGCTCCTTACTATACTATTTATCTTTTAAAATTTGAACATCTCCTTCTGGTTGTTACAGCACTCAGTATATTTTAGTTTATTTCGTTTCATTCGATTTCAGTGACTAAAGAAATAATTATTTGAATGAATCCGCTAGGCCGCTAGGGTATCAAAACCCTTTTTGCACTGAAAATGTTTGAAACATGCAAGAAACAGTCAAAAAAACTTTTTTGGGTCAATTCAAAATATCTTCATCTATTGAAAAAATTTGTGACAAAGTATATAGTGAGTAGGACTCACATATGGAAGAGGGTTTCGTATATAGGAATTTTACTAAGAATTTTTGTTAAGTCTCAGTTACTACGGAGATGAGGAGTAATGACCAATTTTCACATATATTCTTGAATCTTCTGAACTTGAAAATCTGAAATACATTGATTGGTTGTCTGCACAATATGAGCTTCGACATGAAACATTTAGAAAACTTTTTTCTTTAAACTCTGCAATTTTCTCATGTGTGTACTTTTCGCAAGGAAACATAGAAAACAAGGACTAGGAGGTATTAACCAAATCTTCCAGTTATTGAGGCACTAGGCCATACTCAAACCTACTGTGCGGAAAATGGGTCAGAAAGAGTTCACGTATATAGAATTGAATAAAAATGATTGCTCATAATGCATCATCATTTTTATATGCAAAGGAGAGTGAGAAATACTTCCGCGTGTCATCCGTATTGATAGGATTCCTTCCGTTTTCGATAAAATATGTACAATGAACGTTTCAAAGGTCAAGAGGATGTCTTCAGAATGTCCGACTATTTTTTTTATTTGAACAAATTTCCACCAGTTCTGAATGAACTGATAGAAGTTGAGAATTATGAATACAGCCGACAACATCCTATCCAAGAGAACTTAGAAAGCCATCAGGTGCAAAAAATATTCGATCATTTCGTCAAACCTATCATTTCGATAAATTATGTTTTCCCTTTTAGTTGACGCCAATTGAATTTTACACAAAAAAACACCTACACATTAATTTTCAATAGAATGGCGTGAAATCGAGAAATAATGAAAAAAATACCGTTGTTTTTCTTGGATGAATTTTGAGAAAATTCGCATTACCTTCGACGTCCAAAATCTCCATTTTCAACTATGGAGTCAGGAGCTTTTGAGCGCTCCCTCATTCATCTTATAAGTAGACTCGCATTTGCCAGTGAGAGAAAGCCATTGTCCGAGTTCGAAATTATCTTGTTAAGAATTTTTTCTGTTCGATACACGAAAGATATGCAGGGTTAGATAAATATTGTTCAAAACTCATATTTTTTGTTATCAAACACCACAAGGTTTTCTACTGTGAATGGTGCGTTAACAAAGAAGAATCATCTATGACCCTCGAAACCTGACAGGCAGCAGATACATCTCTTTAAGTCAGACCAACCGTAAGTACCATTCCAGCAGTATTTACCTACTTTGTGGTATTTGTTTCAATTCCATACATCCATGTTATTCTTCAATTGTATTGGTGATAAGAATTGGTACAGCAGTCCATTCTTCTCTCCAAGAGAGCTCTTGTATTCTATTCAAATATATTCCTTTACTTAAATTCTGAAATGTTGTGCTGATTCTTGCCCCGTCATATAAGTACCGGTTGTTTTTTTAGAGTAGGTAAAAGAACTTTATTTTGAAACAAAACACGTTTAAATTAAGATAAAAGCCAATTTTGTTTATTTGAAATAATTTTATGACATTTATGTTTCAAAAATGATATCCGGGATATGTCCACCACGGTGTGCTCCGGAGCTAATGTAACATGTGAATGGTGCTCGTTACAGATAGATGATAAATTATTAATTTTTTCAAAATTTGAATGAGATCGACACATAAGTGTTTCAGTACCAACAAGATGGTACTACACCTCATGCTGATACCGTAATTGATTTATTGAAAGAAAGGTTTGGCGACAACATAATTTCGAGAAATGGTCCAATTAAATGGCCTCCAAGATCATGCGGCATAACTCCATAAATCCATTGGGAAAACAATAGACGCTTTGGAAGCCAACATAATTCGTGTTATTGCTGGAATACTGAATTACTCAAGAAAGACGAATGTGGTTCCTACGAGCTAGTCGTGATAGGTATTCGCCGGAAATTATTTTTGAAACATAAATGTCATAAAATTATCTTTCAAATGAAAAAAAAACTTCAATATAAATTTGAACGTGTTATACAGGGTGGGCTTTTTAAAACGAAGCAGACGAGATAACGGGCGGGAATTTATTCAGAAAAAATGCTCGGACACGTCGATTTTTGTTTCGAGGTCAAATTCATAACGCTTCAACCCTTAGTGTTAGAACACCAACCCCTAAATTTTGAAAAGGAAAGATAGGGTGAGTGATACCTCATTTGAAAGGTCCTTTCATCCTGAATTCAGGATATTGATTTTTTATTCATTTGATTCATTGATTCTTGAGATATTGACATTTGGAGTTGAAACAAATATGGTATTGTTGTCAAGCAAGCTGTCTGAATCAATCGAATTTATTATTCATTCATTCTGTAGATTTGATGAAACTGATCCCTAACTGCCATACACCAGACATCAAAATACAAAGTTAAAATACTGAAAATGAATAATTAGTAAAATAATTGATTAATTCACATAGCATGGTTAGCGGAATGAATAGTACTGTACGAAATTCAAAATTGAATATCTCGAAAACGAATGCGTTAAACGAGAACGCTGAATTCATGAATAAAAAGGCCTTTCAAATGAGTTATCACTCACCCTATCTTTCCTATTCAAAATTTAGGGGTTGGTGTTCTAACACTAAGGGTTGAAGCGATACAGTGTGAATTTTACCTTAAAAGTTATCCCCCTCGAAACAAAAATCGACGTGTCCGAGCATTTTTTCGAAATAAATTCATTCCGCCCGTTATCTCGTCTGTTTCGTTTTGAAAAGCCCACCCTGTATTTCAATTCAAAGTTCTATCACTCTAAAAAAAAGCACCCGATAGTTAATGCGCATCAATTCAAAACTTATTCTTTTCAAATAATTTATTCATTCTATTAATATTTTTTTAACTTCTTTTTCAATCATGGTCAACGTGTTCTCTTCCCACCGATTTTCTGGTCATGTGTAGATTTCGATTTGGAGCTGACCCACCTACAACTATCACATTCCAGATCCGTACCTACCCTGAAAACTTCAATTTTCTAGGTTCGTCCGTTCGAGAGTTATCGTGTTCGCAGACAACTGGACACATGACAGAATTTAATTTGACCATGGATTCTCGATCACTGATTCGAATTCTTTATACAGTATTAATTCATTGAAACTGCTAGGAATTTTCTTCAAAAATGCATTTTCAATGAAATATTTCACTTGCATTGGTTATGGCATTTGTTATTTTTTGTGACTCTTCAAATCTGGGAATCATATTATGGTACAAAATCTACGATCATCACTTTCAAACTCAGAATATGAATTGTTAGATTGAAAATCTACAGCCAACTTAACAATTTCTTTCAATGTTCAGAAATTTGATGACTTATTACTTAAATCTGTAAATTCTAATGACAACAAATACCAAACCACAATGCGTTTCGAAGTACTCTCTGTATAAAAAGTACCCGGAAAATGTTATTTAAATGAACCGCCAAAAAGGAATCGGTAATTTTTTTTTTCTTAAAGTTGGTAGGACCTTCCTTTATTACCAAGCCAAATTTGAGCGCGATCTGTCAACTAGTGTGTTTACAACAGCTGTCAGTATCAGTCGACCTCAAAAGTGCTCTGCGAATTTTACAATGGAAAAAATAGTTGATCAAAGAGTTTGCCTCAAATTTTGTCTTGCAAACGAATTTTCTTGTGCCGATTCATTGAAAATGTTAAAAAAAGCCTTTGGTGATAATTGTATGTCAAAAACACAAGCATACGATTGGTACAAATCATTCAAAGACGGTCGTGAGGTGGTCGAAGATTTGCCCCGTTCTGGACGGCCTTCAAAGTCAACAACCGAGGTTAACATCATCCAAATCAAGAATTTAGTGCTCGAAAATCGTCATTCAAGTGTTAGAGAGTTGGCTCGAGAGTTGAGCATTGATAAAATGACCGTTCATAACATTTTGACTAATGTTTTGTGTATGAAACGCGTCGCAGCAAAACTCGTTCCAAAAGAGCTGAATTTTTTGCAAAAAGAGCATCGAAAGCAGGTCTCTGAAGACATGGTTTCTCGAGCTGCTAGTGATCCAAATTTCATGAAACGAATCATAACTGGCGATGAGACATGGGTCTATGAGTATGACACGTTAACAGCTCAACAATCGACCGAATGGCGCCTACCAAACGGGCCGAATCCGAAAAAACCACGTCAAAGTCGATCGAAAATTAAAGTTTTGCTCACTGTTTTCTTCGATTATCGTGGTGTTGTGCACTCAGAATTTCTTCCTGAAGGACAGACAGTGAATAAGGAGTATTACTTGGGTGTATTGAGGCGTTTGCGTGAGAATGTTCGTCGTAAACGGCCAGATTTATGGAAAGACAATTCGTGGATTCTGCATGATGATAACGCGCCGTCGCACCGAGCCATAATTATTAAGGAATACAAGACCAAAAACTCAATAAATACCATCGAACAACCGCCGTATTCACCTGACTTAGCTCCGTGCGACTTTTTTCTATTCCCAAGACTCAAATTGCCCCTACGTGGAACGCGTTTTGAGTCCATTGAAGCCATCAAAACAAATTCGCAACGAGAACTGAAGGCCATACCTTTGGCGGCGTATGAGCGGTGCATGGAAAAGTGGGTTCGCCGATATCATAGTTGTATTGTAAGCAATGGGGACTATTTTGAAGGAGACAAAATAATTATTGATGATTAAATTTAAATTTATGTGTTTTTTTTTTACAATTCCGGGTACTTTTTATACAGAAGGTACTTCATACTTCGATGAGTTAAGACCGCAGATAACAGTGTTATATCTATGTATAGTTATCTCCGTTATCGGTAGATACTTATTATATAAATCTCAACCACAGATTAATTGATGAAATGTAGCATCAATAGCTACAAGAATTCCAGGATTCACCAATACTGCCCACATATTTTGAATAATTTGCTTCCTCAGGAATAATTAGCAAATACTGAAAATGAAATCTTATAGCTTCAGGTTTGTAGGACTAATTAGATATCGAGTGGAAACGACATATTTCTCGAAATCTGATTCCAGTAATTTCGGAGATGATCGAAGGACGATAAAATCACATAATTCTATACTGTATAATTGAAACTGAAACATCTATCCCGGTTCTGCCTAATTCCCAAAAGAACTATTGCGCATATGCGATAAAGGGGAAGTGGATAGAAGTGGGATATCAAGGAAATAACGTGATTGGAAAATCGGCAACACGAAGAAAAATCTCAAGTAAGGTAACCATGGATGTATAATGTCCATTTTATTCGCCGCGAAAATTCACGACGCACGCGTATAGCGACAAGTGGCGATAGATATAGAAGGAACGAGGCCTACACTTTTGTTTACTCATTTGCCACTACGCTCAAATTCTATTTTTATAATTCTATGGATAAAATGAGATATTTTTGCGCAGTCGTTCCCAATGACAAGAGCACTATCATTTCGGCCAAACACTCTGAAACAAGGCTTCAAAGTGAGCTTCAATAGACCCATTATGAATGGTACCTATCCATATAATTTTGTAATACCGATCGATTGCTCGTTAAAAACTAGTTAGAGTGTGCGAAACATTTAATGTCTTCAGAATCAGTACCTAGTTTTGCCGATATTGAATAAAATTTGAATTTCACGAATGAAGCCAGATTTCTTTGTCTAATCGTAGGTATATAAGATAAATTTCAAGTAGGATATGCCAATAGTCAGAATATGTCAGTTTTACACTAATATTGTTTATCTCCAAACGTACGATAACAATGTCAGTTCTCGACTGAGCGGAGAAATATTTACTTTTCCCTCCGGCGGGCGTCAGGAAAAGTGTTGCTACGGAAAAGATTAATTGGTTACCATGAACATAGATGCATAGAATACAAAAACTTCAAATTCAAACGTCATTTTTATTTGATAAAGTTACATGAAATGTACAATTTTCATGAATTTGAAAACGTTTGGAAATAAAATAGCATATTTCATTCGGAGAAGAAGAGACTTTTCGTGGCTCGCTTTCACTCAAGCTCGCCACGAAAAGTGACACTTCTCCTCCTAATGAAATAATATACTATTATTTCCAACCGAACGATAACGACGTCAATTTTCGACTGACAGGATCATCGATAAGTTCTAATATGTAGTTGCTATGGCTTACTTTTCTCTCCGGCGCCGGCGGCAGGAACAGTGTTGTTATGCAAAGGATGAATATTGCATGACAACCGTAACTAGGCAAATGTTCCATTTTTCAATCAATTTGAATGAACATGAATGTCAATCCAAAAGTGAATATTCAGATTTCCATGAATTTTAAAATGTTTGGAAATATACATATCATCATTCATTATCTGCTTTGCTTATTTGTCACATTCGCCGTAAATAAAGAACAGACTTCTGATATATCATTCCTGTGTACCTAATTCTTATTGCATGTTTTGCATAATGCTTGATCAATACAAATACCTACGTAAGAATGACAATTACTAGCTTATAGCCTACTTCAAAAAAGACGAGCATACGACTTAATTTGACTGAGCCAAACCTGGCTTTATAGTCGCGCAATTCGAATTTCATGCGATAACGGCAAAACTACTGATTTTAACCCTTTCAAGACGGCTTTTTTTCTGTGGAAAGTACAGTACCGTTTTCAAATTTTTTGTTCATTTCAAGTTAGTATGAGTTAGTTTTTTCAAAAAATCTCAATTTTTTATTCGTAGGGGGAGGGAGGTTTCTGGTACATATATGTACCAATAGTCTTTTTTGGTGGTTCAAATATGTACCTTTTTCTATCCATTCCTGAGAACAAACAACAGCATTAGGCTCTCTTCCAGACTACTGGTACACTGATGTACCACATATAAAGACGGATGATACATATACGTACCAGGAGTGTTCATTCATTCATTTCTGAAGATTCAAACATATCTGAAGCAATAAAAACTTACTTACCAAACAATAGTATTCAGAAATACCGCTCACAAGCAATGTTTAACAAAATACACAAATTTTCGAGGATATACAAGTTGAAACAGCGACGAATACACGCGTCTTGAGTCACAAAGAACAGTAAATAAACAAAAAATGATGTTATGTGAACTCCGTCCTACAATTTCAAGCAAGAAGACCATGTCAGGACTAGACGGTAAAAAGTTGCGTTCGTCTAAATAGTGAAAAAGGCTTGCAGTCCTGTGTGGCAAGTTAGTGGTACATATATGTACCCGTAGTCGCGAAAGGGTTAAAGACTTAAAATTTTTCGCACACTTCAAACAGTTTTTGACGAGAAATCGATCGTTATTACAGAACTATATGGTTACCATTTGAAGAAATGAGATTTCACTGTTTTATTGAGGCTCAATTCGAAGCCTTGTTTCACCCTGTAAAATGTTTCCTCATAATTTATACAAGGAGCAGTATCAGCGTACTTTCTTTTGTTCCACTGTTGCAAAAAGAAATTCTTACAAAAGGGGATTTTGGAGATATAGGTAAACACTAATTTGTGACACTCTGTTGGTCAAAAAATCTGAGAACCAGGCTATAACTCAACAATCGCTAGAAGTGGTTGCGCATATCATATATCAAATCAGTGCAAAAGTGAACGAAGAATTCGATTATGTATAAATATACAGGGTGTTACATTTGAAATAATGAAGTTCACATTCCGCTTGAAAATATTTTACAATTTAAGTTCAAGTACATACTCTCAAACAAAAATACAGAATCTTGAATTTGTAACAAAATTGAAAATTCCCTCCTCGAATACGTCTAATGAAACACTTGAAAAAATCACCCTGTACATACTATATATATTCTGTAGATGAATTAGCGCAGAGAATCCTCTTCAGGACAAGGTTATGACATGGGGTGAACTTTTACTGCAGCATCAATGAAATGCCATGAAAAATAACAAAATCAAATTTACTCACCGTGGACATTTTCCTCGAGCCAAGACTCATTCAAATTGAAATAGGAAAATAGTTGAAGAAATAATCCATTAGCAGAAGTGGACACAGGCTCAGCCACTGTTATCAACTAAAACTGTATCACTTCTTGTACACACAACAGGAAGAAAGAAGAGATAAAAGATGACAGAGCCTCATCGACGGGTTTTCTAATCACGAGCCGATTGGGTACCCAAATATTCCATCTACTGCGAATAATTACTCCATATTTTTCTAGTGATAATCCCACATGCAATGTAGATGAAACAGAAACCTAAAACATTCTTCTTCGAAATCTCCTCCCTAGAAACTTTCCACTTGTGATATTTTTATCTCTAGCTGAATAGAGAGTTTTGTTTTATCTATGTATTGCAATGCAGTATTATAAATAATAATGGATTTCTCGAGAGAATATCGAAAAACCGTTTGATTGTGCATGTCTGTTTTTCCTTTTTGCTGATAGGATGAAATAGCGTTTATTTCAGACGAAAATCATTGCAAATATTTTCGATATTCTGATGTAACGTATTGCCAGAAGCTGACAACTCCAATAAAAATATATTTTTCTATAATCGCTCAGGACCGGTTTATCCATAAGGCAGCGAAAACAACTGCGAGAAAAAAAAATTGCTTATGTTTTTTTGAGGGAAGATTGAAAATATTAAAACTGATCTCCAGGCAACGACCGTTTTGGTCTATACATTGCGCGTCAAAATTATGGAACGCACACATTTTCTCAGAAGAAAAATATTTGACAACAAAATCCTGAAACAGGTCAATTTTTATTTCACTTTTACCAAATTTTATGCAATTTTGAAGGATTTTTGTTGCACCCTGTGCCATCCTCATCAACCTCTACATTGTTTGAATAGGAAAAGTTAGTCATGTGGTACTTTTTTGGCAAGGTCTTCGTATCTTCTTCACAGGCGTGAAGAAATGTTTAGGAGAAAATTGTTTTTTTGAAAAATTGGTTAGTTCAAAGAGGTTTTCAGTATGTGCACTTTGTCATAGCTCATTTACTTTGAGACGATGGTACCTGATTAAATTTGTCACCAAACGACCATTACAGTTTTGTTCATGCACAATTTTCAACCCCCTCACGTGAATAGTAGAACAGTAGACGAGTAAAGGATTTACTACTAGACTAGAGAAAACTATATACAAGTTGAGCGAGTTTTTAAATTAATTGTATAATTTTAATTGTTGAAATTTTCAAAGTAGGTGTTGTATATGTGTGCATATATTTTATATAATGTGGATATACCTACTTGTTTGACAGGCCATGTAATTTTGATGGTAAATATTTGTACATGTAATGTTTACTTTATCATGTATGAATAAAATTATTATTATTATTATTCTTCATCGGTCTCCCGTTCTCAGCTTGAGCTGGTAATTTTTCTATGAACCAGTGAAAAAACATTTCAGTTCCTCCCACTAGTTCAGAATTTTCCGCACGATGTGATAGGTTTGCAAATCCACTGCCTGCTGTGCACATCCCGCCATCTTCTGGGATAATTCGATCCCTTGAAGATTTCTATTCTCCATCCAGGAAGTGGTTTGTCCTCGCAATCGTTCACGTAATGAAAAGCTCGCATTACTTTAATATTCATTTCGCGGCTCCACTGGATACGTGCGTTGCGAGCTCCCCTGCGGGCAGTCCTCCTCACGGTGGTCGAGCCAGCAGGTGGAGTGGCATCTCGATCTTCTGCCATGATATCGGTTTCCACTTCTCGTTCATGGGTTTGCCACCATTTACCCTTGGTGGCCCAGGTAACTCGGGCCGTGGGGACGTCACCCCCCATGTGGCGTTGCAGAAACCAAACCACACCCGTGCGGTAAAAAATTATTATTATTATTATCATTAATATTTAGAATGTGTGAAACACTGCGCTTCAGTTATGACGTATGTTATTAGTAGGTACGTTTCTACTGAAGTTGAAACTTTTCGATAAAATTTTTTCTTGAAAAATTCTGCACGCCTGTAAAGAAGATACAAAGACCTTACCAAAAAGTACCACATGACCCATTTCGCTATTCAAAAAATCCAGAGGGTTGATGGGGATGGCACAGGGTGCAACAAAAATTCTTCAAAAATGCATAATATTTGGTAAAAGTTAAACAAAAATTGACCTGTTTCAGGATTTTCCTTCTGAGAAAATGAATTCATTCCATAATTTTGACGCGCACTGTATAGCTTAGGTAATGCATTACTATCGTATCGGAGCTTATTCTCAATCGGCATATTTATTATTTATTGCCTTCTCAACGGTCGTGGGTATGCATGTGATGAAATCGGACACCTTTGTATGTATTTATGGTTATGCTGAGTCTAGCAGATTAAAAAAGTTGTTATATATTGGTTTATTTCGGGTTCAAGTTGATTTGCGATAAGCAGAAAATAAAAGTGAATTAGTTTCCAACATGGATGTCCCCAGGGGGTGCAGGGGAGGGGGGCAGCTGCCCCCTGCAAAGATGTCTATTCTATCGCCGTAAAGCGCGCTTTAGAAAAAGAATTGGAGTCATTGTCCAGGACTGTAGATAGACAAATTTATAGGACATTGATTGAACACCTCACAATGGACTTCCGTCGAATTAAATTTATAGGTGTTACCAACCAGCTGCTAGCCCATCCGAATACTGGAGGAGATCTTTGGTTATTCCTTACCTGGGTTCTATCATATTCATAACCTCTCTGGAGAAGAGATTGCCCATAGAAAAAACGCCGGCGTCGGCGTATACATAGCAGACTCTGCAGTCTGCACCCTACTCAGATGCAAACAATTCGTTACAAAGTATCACTGATATGTTTGCGGTAACTTCTGCCAATTTTACAATTTGAGCGGCATCAAAAATGAAGTAGAATTGTGGCAAAGGCCGCATGGCAGGGGAAACCTAGAGTTAAATTTAAAGAGCAAAAGAGCTGACAATTATTGATTGTTTGAAAGAAACAGGGGAATTTTTTCCCGAGACTGAAAAAGTTTTGAAAATTTTGATCGCTCTACCGTGCACTACTTGCACTGTGGAGCGATCATTCAGCAGCCTTCGTAGCATCAAAAAAATTTTATACTTACTTTGCTTTGTGAATGAAATGTTCTGTGCATAGTTCTCTAATCTTTGGTTGGTGTTCGTTTTCCTCCCTTCACTCATCAAGAAATTTTTATACCTTGCTTTGTGAATGAAATGTTCTGTGCATAGTTCTTTAATCTTTGGTTGTGTGTTCGTATTCGTCCCTTCACTCCGGATTGGATATAACGAACGCAGTGATAATTACGTTACTTTGGAGCAGAATCTTCGGAGGATCTTTACTGCTCCGAAGTCACTTAATTGTATATCCGTATCCCTATCAATAAGATTTTCCGTGGCCATATTTTCTCGCACCACTTCGGATTGGAAATAACGAACGCAATAAAAGAATTGTGTTAAGAGTTTCTCAAAAAACTGTGAACAATAGTTTTAGTGATACTTGATTACAGGGACATACCATACATATACATACATCTTCATGTTTCTCATGTCGCATCAGAACTTATTCACATCCAGGATCATAGTTCATGGCAGATGTGAGTCTTTTTGTGGTGCTATTTTTTTTTCATTGAAGAAAATTTTCAAAGGCCTATCGAGAAATATTCAAAACAATCACTTATTTTCAAAATTTCCGTCGAATTTCATCGTGAAATACCGATCCAATCAGAAGGAAAAAGCTAATTTGTACACCACAATTTGATAAACTCGATACTGCACCGTCAATAATACATTAATTCACTGAAATTTTTCACAAAATCATCACGAGATCAAAGAAAAACACTTAAAACTGTTTACATATCAAAATATGGTAGCTTTATAAAAGATTACTCATTTTCCTCCATGTTTGTTGACAGTTAGCAGCGCCCTCATCGGTCGTTGAAATCGCCAATACCCGCACTTTGGCATCACTGGAATGTTTTTTATTGTTCTGTGTGTGTGAGAGGGCCGGTGGTTAAGAGCACAGAACAAAGTTAAGAGCATATATCTCTCAGAATCATATTGTATATTCTATGATATACCTTTTCTATGTTTGAGAATCTCATCAGTTCTGTTCTGTCTTCTGTGACCTGTCACCTGTCACTCTTGTCAGAAAATCGTAGTGCTTGGCAAAATCGAAAATTAATTTTTTTGACATAAATTCTAACCCAGAGATCTCTGTCTAACCTCATGTTAATTCGACTGAATGAATTTTCGAGACTTAAAAAGCTAAAACAAACTAATCTTCAACAATTATAATCTATTATCCATCCTACTATTGGTTTTTAATGTGACTTGTGCCGTTGTTATTATTTGGTATTTTCTATGATGGCTGGCAGAAATCGTCAAGTGCCCCATAAGAATCTAACAACAATATTTTGGAAACTTCAAGGAGCATTTTCAGATGTCGTCAGTCATCCCAAATATGTAACTGATAAACAGTCCTTGGATAAAACGTGGAAATTGATGGATAGAGTTGTGAAACTGTGTCAACATCCCAAAATGAAATTGAAAAATTCGCCACCTTTTATATTGGACATTCTACCTGATACCTACCAGAGATTAAGACTCATTTATTCTAAATATGAAGATAATATTAGTGCACTACATAATATAGAGTATTTCAACATATTCATCATAAATTTGATACGAAAATGTAAACAAGCTATCAAGCTATTCAAAGAAGGCAAAGAGAAAATGTTTGACGAAAACTCCCATTATCGAAGGAATCTTACAAAGTTGAGCCTTGTATTCAGTCACATGTTGAGTGAACTGAAAGCATTATTTCCTAATGGTGTTTTTGCTGGGGACCAATTCCGCATTACAAAATCTGATGCAGCAGAGTTTTGGAAAACTAGATTCAATAATAGGTCAGCTTATAATCAGTGTTAACAAATTGGCTTGTTGTTTTATACTTCTATATTTTTTTTAATCCCCAATTACTTTTCTTGTTCAAAAATTATATAATATTACAGCACCCTTGTACCATGGAAAGTATTCAAACAAGAACTCCATAGTGTTCATCCAATTCGTTCAGGTCTAGAAGCAATGGCTCTAAAATCGACAATAGATTTAACATGTAATGATTTTATTTCAAATTTTGAGTTTGATGTTTTTACAAGGTGAGAATTTTTATTTCAATACTTGTATATTTTCTGATATGGTGAATATTATGACAGGTTATTTCAACCATGGAGTACTCTATTAAGCAACTGGCAAGTACTAGCAGTAACTCATCCAGGGTATGTTGCATTCCTAACTTATGATGAAGTGAAGGCAAGACTGAAGAAATATATAGGAAAAGCAGGCAGTTACGTTTTTAGACTCTCTTGTACAAGGCTTGGTCAATGGGCCATTGGTTATGTAACTCCTGAAGGTGATATACTCCAAACAATACCTCAAAACAAAAGTTTGATACAAGCACTAAGGGATGGATATAAAGAAAGATTGTAAGTATCTTTTTTTGATTAATTGTTGGAATTTCCCATAAAATGGTATAAATTTATTCAAAATACATCAAATTCCATGTAATTAGATGAATTGTCTAGGTACCAAATCAGAATTTCTGGATTGCCTCTTGTTTGACAAAGAAGACTATATATATTTGTGCAGTTTTTGGTCTAATTACCCTGTATATCAACATACTCTACATTTTTTGTGTTTATCAACAGATAAGATTTGGATTGTTTCTTATCTGTTTAGCTGCATCTTAAATTCTATCAAATACTATTGTATTAAATGCGAGTCATAAAGCTTTGCTTTCCTACAAAGCGATACTGTCATATAGTCATATAAGTTTTACCGATAAACCTTCTTTCTCAACTACTCTCAGAAAAATGATCCAATGGTGTCACATGGCGAACGTACTGGTCATGCGATCACATATATCGATGCTCCCAATCCAAATGATAAATTATGAAGTTTTTTCTTTATATACAGGAGTAGATTCATTAATTGTGATTTTCCTAAAAATTCAAATCATGAATACATAGTAACCGTGTAAATGGTCGATCAGAAACATAAAAAAACAATCAACCCAAATATATAAACAATGAGTGCCCCTAGCCCACTGGTTAAGGCGATTGTCTCTGAGGCAAAGAAGAAATTTTCTAGTCTATGGTAGTGTGCTACCATTTCACGATTGGGTCGAAAAGTAACAGTGGTGTGCCTAAGGAGGCGTAAGGACACATTTACAAAGCCTACACAGAACACAACTGATTCTCTGAACTCGTACAGGCTCAGAAGCTGAGGGGTCTCCTCGGGAGACCTAGGTGTTATCAAAATAATCAGTATCAATATAAACAATTGACTTTGTACCTCAATTAAGGAGGCCTTTTGGTAGATGTTATCTCACTCGATTAGAACTTCTAATCTATCTCATCTGCTCCTTCTAGGAATTTTAGTTCTGACATCAAATTGAATTCGGGAAGCTAGCAAGAGTCATGTCATAGTATGAAATTATAACACTAGTCAGGGTAATGAATTTGCTGCACAGTAGTAGAGATAATTAAAAATATTCAAAGCATAATAACGAACGTTCCATTCAATTTCGAAGCCTAGTGGGTTATGAATTTTTCCTGAGAACAACTTTCGTTTGCCAAAATAGTATATGTACTTACCTACAGATCGTGATATACAGGATGTTTCCAAATCAAACGTGAACCTTTGAGGAGGCGTTAGTATCACTCATTTGCGGTCGTTTGAGCCATATTTATTGATAACCGAAAATCAACAGTTTCCGAGATATGTGGGCTTATAAAATTCCCGTAACGGGCGCCTCGTGAATGGGCCGCATTAGAGTGCTATACAGGGTGAGTCTTTGACTTGTACATATATTTTAACTGTAGATTCCTCTCATCAAACGAAACACTTTTTTTCCATACCATTTTTCAAAATTCGGTTTCGTTTGAAAGATACAGGGTGTCGAAAATCCATGAATTTAACCCTATTCTTTCCATATTTTCGGAACCGATATTTCGAATGAACTGAATTTTGGTTGATTGTTTACTCTATTCATGGTGCATATTCCTCAATTGAAACTTATTCCATATTTCTCCTGGTATCAAACTTACAGCGTAGTCGACTCATAAATTAACGCAAAATACTATTAAATCACTCGAAGAAGATAAACGGTTCATATTTTCGAAAGAATCAACCATTTTAGAAAATAAAAGTATTCTTATATTTTTTCAATAAAACGCGTCGTTTTCGAGTTATTTCTAATTGTATACGAATAAATTTGAGGAAAAAATCATGAATTCCATAAAAAATCTGAATGCTTCCCTGAATTAAATATCATCGAATATTATTTCTTCCCTGGTCTCTTGATATATTAACATTGTTGTCAGGATGTTTATCAACTTCGTCAAGACTAAAATCGCTATGATGGGAAAACGTTCGATGAAAAAAAAAATCCCACAAATGTGGGAGATTTGTAGGATATAACATATAATTTCGAGAAGCACGAAATTACACAGTTTCTATTGGAAATTAATTGTTACCGGTCCTTCAGGAAAATATCTATCTGAACAATATCCTCTTGGAATTCTTAATCGGCACTACACTTCACAATCATCACCTGTTTGCTTCATTCTCTGTAAGTAAATAAATAAATAAATCGAAGTCCATGGAGAAGGTTATCGTGTAAGCGTCGTTCATTGTATCACAGACTTGAGACTGGCCTGTGATGAGATGAGTGTGATGGGACTCGTTAGTCGTTGCGTTGGCGGTGGAGACACAGAACAACGGCTTGTCTTGCGTGGCGGCTACATCCCGGCAATCTGGCATCGTCTTCTCTAGAGTTCTGTGGGTGAAATATCACAGAAGAATGGTAAGGTTAGGTCATTGACCTCGAATCATATGACTTTGGTTAATGGAGTTAGGATAGGTTAGTGAGAAACCCATTTTTATGAGATCCTTTTAGAATATAGAGGAAAATATGAACAAATTATTAGTGTTTGTAAACTAATCCTCAGGAAAATCGCAGAAGGAACTTATTTTGGTGGGAGAAATATGGCTTTTCATTTGCAGAGACAATCGGTCAGAACTGAGTGTTTTTGTTAGGAAATAACGTGTTTTTTACATTCTTATTCAAATAAGGTTAGTGCTTGAGTATTTTCTGATTGTATCACCCACAACATCTAATCACCTCAATTTCAATCGAAAAATATGAACTTTGAAGTGTTTTTAGAGAAATTTTTCAGGCACGTATTTAGCCCGATTTTTTTTTCAAATGGCTATATCTTTTTAACAGAGCCCAATTCGGAAAAATGGCAAATCAAAAAAGATTTCCTTTGGCCTCAAGAATTCAGTTAAAATATATGTACAAGTCAAAGACTCACCCTGTATGTATTGCTGTTAGAAACTTGGATAATTCATGTGATACAAAGGACACAGTGCTATGTTTTGTGTTTATGATTGTCTAACCAATACATATTATCGTTGATTTGTGCTTGTAAGCCTTCAAAACAGTTCTGAGGAACTGCTTTAGGGTTTCCATACTCTGCTTTTAGCAAGTCTGTTTTCAACATATTCTGATTTTGTATTTCAGTTATTTATATCCAGATGGTAGACCTGTAAATCCAGACCTGTCATTCGCGGTTCAGCCAACACCAGAAGATCACATTGCTGTCACTCAAGAACAATATGAACTTTACTGCGAGATGGGAAGCACATTCCAACTTTGCAAAATATGTGCTGAAAATGATAAAGACATTAGAATAGAGCCATGTGGACATTTGCTGTGTACCCCATGTCTAACATCTTGGCAAATTGTAAGTATTGGTTGCTTACCAACTGTTACATAACGTCCTTGCAACTGCTATAGGTTATATATCACAAATAATCTTCGCATTCTGGGTCGCATTGGTAGACCTGAGACTTCTTTCAGTTTGTGAAAATCTTTATTTTGATACCTTTAGTATTATAAACATATTTTTTTTTTGTGATATACAACCTATGATGATAAGTTTGTAATTACAGGGATGTTGAAGCTTTCTTCTTTACTTACAGGATTCAGAGGGACAAGGTTGTCCGTTTTGCAGAGCAGAAATTAAAGGCACAGAGCAAATTGTCGTTGACCCATTTGATCCTAAAAAATCCCACAATTTACCCAGGATTTCCTCACAAAATGCGAATAATGTTTGTATACTTGATGAAGAAGATATGGAAATGGACATGTCCAACGATCATAATCTTCACAACAATGCTCATAGCTATGTTGAATGACTTGAAGTACGATTATAGGACCTACCTTTACTTTTGGCATGGGCCAATTTTAAATCCTTCTTCATTAAACGGGGCCTTACGCAGGTAATTGTAACTTTCTCTGAGGGAAACTATAATACTTCATTTATATATGTACAAAATGGTTGGTTTGGTTTAAAAAGGACTACTTCATGGAAAAAATTTATATTGATTGATAGCTGATTCCTGTGGGTTCACTTAGATATTAAGGAAGGTATAAGTCCAGCATTTCGTTGGATTGATGCTAGATATAAGTACAAACTTCTTCTTATTTTCTCGAATGTCTTCATGAAACGCTATCAGTTTACATCAATGCTCCCTATTATTGACTACATGGACTTACTTACAGAAAATATATACTTGCCTTCATTAGATTTCCTTATCATTTTAATCAACTTGAAAATAGAAAGTAGCTCATCATCTATATTTGGAGAGTTATGATGTTTCAGGCTATGTATTCTCATTGAGTTATCATTAGTTGTCTTGGAAAAACTCAAAATAGAATGGTCTTTCAGGTGAGTCTTTATAGTTGTACACATTTTCAATACCAACGGTTATAAATTCATTTTTGTGTTGAAAAAATTCTTGTAAAAATTTGATGTGCCATGAAAAATTTGAAAGTCTCAACTTGTATTTTCAGAAAGTATTTTTGAAATTTTTTGTTCAGGGTAAAAATTGCTTATAGATTTCTAATCAATAATTACACGTTTTGAGGTAATGAAATAATATTACAAACACGGAACATTCAATGTTCGGAGTCACACTAGACTTATTTAGCTTTCAATAATTATTTTCTCATTAGTATTGTTCTTGGCCTATATCTGACAAAATCATCTTTTTTATATGTACAATTCGAAGATTCATCTCCTTTAGATAGGAGAATTAAAAAAAAGAAATTTGTGATACATGATCCAGTTATTTAGAAATACGATCGAAAAGCATTATGTTGTTCCCTATATTTCTGTTTTTCGGACTTTTGAATAGATGAAATTATGATATTGTATGTGTTCATAGTGGTAACTGTCAAACATGAAAGTGAATTCTTCTCCAAGGACTTGCCAAAGATATTTGTTCGAAAAATATTCAATTTGTTGATAATTGGGTATAGTCATAGTTGTAAAGAATTAAACAATGAAAATAATCATATCAAACTATTTCAGCTTTGATGCAATAATGAAACATATCAGTAAATCTATTTGAAAACAATATATTATTTGCATTAGGGTTGATTCAAATCTTTTTGAGGAGAACAAGTTTGAACTATAAACAGAATAGATGGAATATTTCTATAATTGATTTAACTATTCATTTAATGTGACATTCTTTGGAGAAGCATTCAGTAGATTTCATATATCTGATATTACTGCAACAAGAAAAAATTGTAATATAACTATTGAACAATCAAATATTCTCCCTCTTTCAATCAAACTGGATATTTTTTTAGGATTATATTGGACAGATTGAAAATATGGAAATTTGAAACTGTTCTTGAAAATGAAATAAAATTTTTAGTGCATGTGCAACAAGGGAAATTCGGAAACAATCTGCAGTTTTGATGGTGATTCGCCAATATATTTTTAGCAACTTGGAGTGATAAAGTTCTTAGTGCAATAATTCGGTCTAACGATATGTTGATTCATGCATTGATATTGAGTGTTCTTCATTCTTTATAAATTATTTTATTCGGGAAATAGGTAAAAAATATTCTTTGTATTGATTAGAGTACCCTATAGTATCCTATCAGAGGCCAGAATTGAATGGATTCAAACTCTTTAATGTTCAAGAGAACATGCATTTTTGCATTCATTCTCACATATACTTTAATTTTGATATTCTTTTCCTTAGGATTTCAGTTCGATCCCTAGTTGTTTGTAGTAGCATTCAAATAGACCTTGAAGAAATTAGAAAGATGAATAATCAATAACAAATCTTTCATGAGAAATAATTCGATCTTCATTCCGTCATTTTTGTTCTATTGTGATGTAGAGCAGAAAAAGGTTTTTTATTTCTTATCTTGTATCATTCTGATTTCTTCATTCTTTGAGCTGGGTCGTTACGAAATATTTTAAGTATTGATATTTATTATGCAAGAAATCATTTATTTATTTTTAATCTCCTGAACACTGTATCTATATTTTATCATTAATATCATTCGTTAATAAATCATAAAGAGAATTAGATAAAAATTTTATTTCCTCCGCTTATTCTACTTAAGGTCGGCGATCAGAACGAGTAGGAAAACTAATCCGATAGAGGCACCACCGTGCATTTTATGAATATCTCCATAGAACTTACATTATCACTATAAGTTCTATTAATATCTCTCTCCTTATGAATGAAATGTACAATGGCGCTCTCTATACGAAAATCGCTGAACTATGAAATTGGTGAATATGTGGGTAAAGCAGGAACTAAACTGCTCCACATTAGTTAGGGATATTGACATAAATTGCAAAACAATATAGTTAAAATAAGATTTTTGTGATGAAAATTCATATTAATATGATTTCAAGTTGCAAATTAATTTTAACCTGTAGGTCTGCAGCGTATACAGGGTGGTTAAGAAAAATCGAGTAAAATAACGAAATTTTATTCCCAGAGAATTCAAGCATTTTGAGACTATCAATACAATGTATGGTCTGCACGGGCATCAATAACAGCTTGACATCTTCTTTGCATACTTCACACGAGGTTAATTGTTGAACATTTCTTGAGGAATTTGGTTCCATAAACAGGGCAGAAGCTCTCTCAGATCATTTAAGGATTCTGGGGTAGGTTGATGATTATCTAATCTTCTTTGGAGCATATCCCATGCATGTTCTATAGTCTATACAATTCAAATCTGGTGAGTGCGGAGGTATTGGTAAATGTGGAATACCAAGCTCCTCGCGCGCAATATCAAATATGGCTGCATAGCGTTATCGTCTAGAAATTGAAAAGTTTCACCAATAGCAGCGTGAAAATTTGGCACAACATTGTCAATGACATGCTCCCTATAGTATAAGGCGGTCATACTCCCAGGACAAATGTGTAGATCTGTGCGCCCGTTGAAACATATCCCGGCCCATACCATAACACTACCCCCTCGGAATAGATGGACTTCTTGGACATAGCGACGATTACGGGGTATGCGTGGGATTGTCCATACCCTTATTCTTCGAGAATCTGAAAATCGTCCATATCTGGATTCATCAGTGAAAAGGACACTACGCCATTGATCGTTCCAATCATAGACTTAGGATAATATGTCTATGGTTCCAATTGATATGTTGCCTTGCCCATTCCAGTCTTTGACGCTTATGGTCACGTGTTAATGGAACTCCTCTTAATGGACGTCTAGAACGAGAACCTAGATTCACCTCTCTCAAACGTCGTTTCGATGGAAACTTGGACCCCATTTTGAAGAGTATTCCGTAGCAATCTACACGTAGATTTAGTAGGGTTTCTTCTCGCCGAAACGATCTTGAGCAGGTGTTGTTTTTCGTCGCCCACCGAGCCTTGGTCTTTCCAACACGGAACCTGTCTGCCTGAAACTATTCCAAAGTCGAGATATCACACTTTGGCTGACTTGGAGCCTTTCCGCTACAACAACCTGAGTTAGACCACCCAGTAGCATTCCGATAGCCCTATTAGCCTCAGCTTTTGTTAATTTACGTCTTGGCATTTTCAGAAAACTCGTTTCAAATCGAAGCCGTTGATAAACTGACTTCATTTCAAAATGAGAACATTCGTGAAGCATATGCAAAGAACCAAACTTCAGAAAAAAGGCTACCAGATTGACGAAATGTCTCATACTGATTTTTATTGGACAGATTCAAGTTGTTATTGAGTTTTAAATGATTTTACATGCTTTTAAAAACGATTGAATACGATATCCCTAACTCTTGTGGAGCAGTATATTTCTCGCTATACCTATATTTGAATTTCGCCATTCTCTGCCAATTCCGTATTTCAAGTTAATATTGTGGACGAAATTATCTGTAGATTCACATTTAATCGGAAGTTGAACTATTTTCATGGGTCTTTCGTTTGAAATAAAAGAGAACCATGAGTTGACTTATTATTTTCTTCCATTTTTGAATGAAAAAAAAAACTTTCGAAATGAAATCGATTTCAATTGTGTCATTAAGAACTCCAATCCTTAACCCACACAATTTTGGTTCTCAAAGTGGAACCATTTGCAAATGCAACTTGAAATAAAAACACACTACATTGAACGCCCACCTCAAACGAGGGCTATATCATTTCTTCAGCTGGTTAAGATCTAAAACGGTGACATTTGACACACTGATGACAAATCCGTACTCAAATTTAGTTATGTTCTGGTAATTATAAACAACCCAATAGTACTATGGAGTAAGTACCTACCTGCTTCCGGATCGAGATTCTATTTGGTGAATCGGGTTTTGACGTTGTCCTTTCTTTTCGGTTATCCCAATAAACATGAGGGACGTTAAAGGCACGGTGCTTTTAGTTTCATGTTCGGTTAGTCTTTTATTGATAGGTTTTATAGGTATTTTCTACATAATCACATCTCCAAGGAAACCTTCAAACCACGGCAGCATATCAGAAAATCAACCACCTACCGTATTACCACTTGGTAGCTTCAATCACCCACGTGTGCACGTAAATAAGGTGAGTTATGTTTTTTTGTGCGATATTATGTGTAAACCTACCGAACGTTTATCTTATTGAATCCTGTATTCATGCGACCTATATGGTTTAGGTACAGTGATTATAATTCCCGGATGAGTATTCGATCGAGATGAAATTTTGTACTTAGATCAGTTGTTGACCGGAACCCGCGCTTACTATCTGTCATACATATATCCAAAAACCTCTTCAAGAGATGGAATGATAAGAAATTCTCCTCTGAGTGGAACACGAGAACGGACCTCAGACAGTCGAGACTCCTTATCAAGGGGCCTTCTTCGAAGCCGGAGGTCAAAAAGCTCTTGATTCTCGAGAGGAAGCAATTGTCTCTGGTGACTGGTGCTCTAACTGGTCATCTGTTTAACAAACATTAAAAAAGAATGGGTCTAACTGAGTGTTCCCTGTGCCGTTGGTGCAAGAACGCGAATGAAACGAAGGAGCATATACTGTTCACGTGCGGCAACTTATCTACACTGAGGTTAACACACCTAGGGAACCCTACACCTTCCATCTCTATGGTGAGAGAGACTCCTCCTTGTCGGCTCGCGGCATTCTTGTCAGCGTGCCTTCGGGTCTGAGTCTCTCCAGTATTACACAAATTCGGTATGAACAATGGGCCATAAGGCCTACGTTCGGCCAACGAACGGCACCGCACAAGAAGAAGATCAGTTGTTACATGCAAAATTTTAGCCATTTCGCGAATTATCGGCAAAGAATTACTTTTATCTCAGTAACAACAGTTCAGACCGGGAATTGGCAGACTAGAGGAATCTGTGTGTCACCGTGTCACGCTAATCCAAATTCTTTTCACGTGTCATTGTGGAATTATAGAATAGAACAATGCAGAAATAATAAAGTGGGTTTCCTAGCCTTTAGTCGCAAAAACGAAATTCGTTGTCATCACCACTGTCCTACTGAAAGCTGTCTGTTCTGTCAACACTCAACAGCAGCCAAATTCTTGAGTCAACGTTAGAAATTTACCGAGAACTTTCTGGAATTATTCTGAAAATCTAATAAGTAAATTTTTTGATCGAAAATTATGCCACTTCTACAACTAATTTTCCAATGAAAACTTACACGGCTATTACAAACTTGAATATAAAAACTCCGAATTTTTTTTAAATATAAGGATGAAACAATTTTGCAGTTTTTTCGGATTATAACTCATCTATCCTTTTTTTGGAAAAAATCAGTAAACCAATAGGAAATAGGAATGGAGGGGTGCCCTATATCTTTTGAACCCTAAAAAAAAATGATGTTTCTTCTCGATTGATTTGGAGATTTGTTGTCGATGTTTGCAATTCAAAATCAAATCGGTAATTTTCGAGGTTCAGTTTTATTACCAGCTCGTTTGAATCATATTTTCTCCTGTTCATGCAAAATGATGAAGTAGAGAGATAGGGATTGTGTGTTGACAAATGATATGCAAGAGCCATCGACCAGCTTGATGTTGCTCCACCACATTTGGATGTATTTTTTTTATAAAATACCCGAAAAATGTTCGAGAATGGTCTCAATCGACTTGGTATTCACTGATCATCCGTGATCAAATTCACTTCTGTCCTTCTGGCCGGCCGTTAACACGATATCTCTCGAACGGAGGGACCTGGAGACTTGAAATTTTCAGGTTAGATTTGGATTTCGAAAGCGGCGGTTAAGTTCGTTAACCGGCAAAATTCGACCAGGGGTTACGTAAATCCGTTCGAAATTTTGTTTTCCTGATAATTTTTAAACCTGCATATATCGTCACCAGGACGAGATACATACTTATACAAAATGTACTTGTGAATTAATGGCGAAAAATTCCCAATATTTCTGTTATAACTTATCCGGAATCATGCCAATCATGGACGATTTACTTCGACAGCTACTGTCAATTTATTTTTGGCAATCTCAAAAGCATTCCGTTGGATTTTGGCTTTTTTAGCAGAGCAAGGCCACAATCGACTACACTGCTTGAATCACTGAGCGAGAAACCGTGGTCGAATTAAGTTCTGGCCGTCAGTCCGTCTGTGAACACGATACCTCTTTAATGGATGAACCCAAAAAATTCGAGTATTCGGAGTAGGTTCGGTTTTGAAATTCAGCTGTTTCAGCTGAATCAGGTACGAATCGAGATCTACGCATGAGCAGAAAATCGTTGAAAAGAAAACACGTTGTACATGATTAAAAAGGAGTTTAAAAAATGACAAAATTAATAAATTATTTTAAAAAGAATAATATTTTAATCAATGCGCGTTAACTACTTATATGACAAAGATAAGAATCTGTAGAATATATAGAAATATATTGATCTAGCCTTACATATCTTCCGTGTAACAAAAAGAAAAAAATCCATAATAGGATAACTTCGTACTTGAATAATTGCTTAATCGCACTAGCAAATGCGAATCTACCTACAAGGTGAATGATCGAACGCTCAAGAACTCCTGACTTCACGTCAGGGATCAACTTTCTGTAAATAGAACACCGTTATCGAATTCTTAGATTCTACGACAAATGCTGGTATACAGTTTGAATTTTGACAGTAGGTATCATTTATGCGGGTTTTTCCAGACAAAAATTGGGAAGTGTGCAACAATCTGCCAACTTTCAATCTCAGATCTGATGGGTTTGTCAACCTGGTACCTACGACTTTTACGGCTGTACCAGAAGTACAAAAGAACCTGAGGTAATAGCATAAATAATTGTTATTTCCTATAGATTGGGGGGCAGACCCAAGACGAAGATTGTCCATATGGTACAACCACGAGTTTCATAAACATGAAAAATGTGTGTATGCCGGTTGTGTTCATATAAGAGAAAAAACTGGATGCTGAATTTCCTTTTGACATTTACAAAACATTGAAAATTCTCAGAAGTCTGGTGCAGGATGAGACAGTGCCGTTTTATCCACTACTCACCAAGACCAACTTATTTCATTCATGGGTATGTGAAAGGCGATACTGAGATTTGGAGATTTTTGGGATTTATTCGGTTAGGAAGGACAACGCGGAACATTAAACAGAAGCCGGAGGGAAAAGTAAGCCATAGCAACTATTTCTCCGCCTAGGCGGAGAAATAGAACTTTTCGATGTCGAGAAATGTCGTTGTTATCGTACGTTTGAAAAAAATAGTAATTTACGTAACAAGTCCGAGCCGGAGGCGAGTCCTGGAAGTCTGTGAGTCCAAAAAAACTATTTTCGGGCGTGTTGCGTACAATATTTTTTCGGCAACCGTGTAGCATTAAAAATCAATGAGACGACACATTTCTTTATTATACACTAGCTGGCCCGGCGAACTTTGTTCCGCCCTAATGAAACTTACGGTGGATTTCACAAATCCACTCTGATTTTTGAACTGTCAAATGTTTCCATGGATATGAGCTATCACACAGAACAGATACACAAAAATAATATGTCATAATATGTCAATCACTGATAATGGCAATTTTGGATTCAGTTATTTCCGCAAATATATTATTTATTACCCAAACAGAAATTCAAAAACGTTTCAAAAATTATGAGGAAAGATGAGAACGGACAATTCACGATTGAAACTGATCGCCAAAATCCGATTTATTTGAAATTTCGATAAAAATTTACTGTGATATTCAACCGCTTTTTGATCTGTTAATAGCCTTTCATGGTACCATAAGCCCCATGTAAATTACACGGTAATTGATGTCATATGTTCTTTTTTCGACCATTTCAAACCACGACGACCGAAATGCTCGAAAAAAGAACAGATGACATCAATCGATGGCCGCGAAAGCCTCAACAAATTCATCGTCATTTAATTGTGAATATTGTGATAATGTCAAATATAGTACCTTCACGATTACGTTATTTGGAATAAATAAAACTATAAAAATAACTAATAATCATCAGTCATAATGTGTGAATAGACATTTTGGTTTTGCCCAACAGAGCAGAGTTGTAGGCAACCCAAATACACACTTTTACAGTGACTATAGAGGGAATATAGTCACTGTACACACTATTCGTTTATATCGCCATCTAACGCGGAGAATATCAAATGAAGTACCAACGAATAAGCGGTAGCGTAACTGTAACTGTAGCGACATCTAGTGGCCTTACTCAAAAGGAGGAAAAGCATTTCCTGTATAAATAAAATTTTCATCGATTTTTTCAAAGTTTTATTGTATTTTATAATAACCAGACCGTAGACGAATCCATATATGAAGTTTCATAACAAACAGTCCATCCGATCTCGAGTTATAAATGGTGTAACCAACATCTTTCTTTTATATATATATAGATTTTGATTATTATTTGAATTGAACAGAACAGAACTGTCATCCGTTATTTTGTTGCTATTGTGATGATCATCACAATGAGAACAACGACGTGAGTTTTTCCGGCCTAGTCCGGAAAGTACGGCCGGGAAATGTTACTTTCTCGGAGAAAAAGCGTCCGGGAATTGGGTACTTCCCGGACGGTTGCCGAAATAGTAATTTACGTAACAAGTCCGGAAAATAGGGTTTTTTTGGACGAATAGACAAGATTCTAGGACGAGCCGGAGGCGAGTCCTGGAAGTCTGTGAGTCCAAAAAAACTTTTTCCGGGCGTGTTGCGTACAATATTTTTTCGGCAACCGTGAAGAATTACAAATCAATGAGATGACACATCTCTTTATTGATTTTGATTCATATTTGAATTAAACAGAACACAGAACAGAACTGTCATCCGTTATTTCGTTGCTATTGTGATGATCATAACAATGACAACAACGACGTGTTTTTCCGGCCTAGGCCGGGAAGTACGTACTTTCCGGCCTAGGCCGGGAAATGTTACTTTCTCAAAGAAAAAGCGTCCGGGAATTGGGTACTTCCCGGACGGTTGCCGAAAAGAATATTTGCTTCAAGGATGAGGTCGAAAGGGCGAAAAAAAGTTTGTTTTATGAAACAGGTGGAAATCATTAAATCTACAGAGCCAACGTTTCGGAGACAAAATTTTCTCCTTCTTCAGGGCTACAAAAACAAACGGAAAACATCAGCAAAACAAACAAACACAAAAGATGTGACAAGAACTAACCTTAAGATTATTAATTCTTCAGAGATTGAACATTTGGGTATCTGTAAGATCTACAATTCATAATAATCTAAAATTCGAAAGCTTTCTAGCAACCAACAACGACGTAAATAATTTTTTATGAAATTAAGAATAATAATTTTTTATGAAATAAAGAAAAAAAAAATATTTACGTCGTTGTTGGTTGCTAGAAAGCTTTCGAATTTTAGATTATTATGAATTGTAGATCTTACAGATACCCAAATGTTCAATCTCTGAAGAATTAATAATCTTAAGGTTAGTTCTTGTCACATCTTTTGTGTTAGTTTGTTTTGCTGATGTTTTCCGTTTGTTTTTGTAGCCCTGAAGAAGGAGAAAATATTGTCTCCGAAACGTTGGCTCTGTAGATTTAATTAGAGAAATAAACTGTCCACGTTTCTGATAAGTACTTTAATTTAAACAAATAGTATGGATGAAAACCAAACTGATTATGTATACATTTTCATGATCTATGCAGAAATCTGAATAAACCCTCGATTCATGAAAAGTTTGAGGTTGTCCAACAGGCGAAAGCAACTGTCCCAAACAGTGGGGCACCCAGGATTTAGTTATGGGGGGGCTGAACTGAACTGAAGAATTGTTCAAAAAACCAATGTATGATAGGTCTAAATCCATAATCGAGATAGAGGATGGTTTATGTACCTACTCACAAAAAATTTAAATTTCTCATAACTTTTGAACCAACCAGAATAGTCGGTTAATACTTGGAACGTATGATCCACTCCCACATATCTATCGATTTACTTTTGAATTTTCCAAAAATTCCAGATCCGTATTTGAAAAATATGGGACTTCTTCCAAGCTGAGATTCAACACCCTGTATATTAAAATTTTGGGATTTGATTGAAATATTTGAAGAGAGCAGAAAATTTTCAATGAGGTTCAGTAGATTTCATTGTCCCGCTCGTCATTTTGCTCAAAGAAAGATCCAATTGGATATTGGAATTCTCAGAAGAATCGTACTTTGTGATCAAATTGAATTTTTTTGTCCCACTAATTGCACATTCGAATTTCATAGTATTCTGAGGAATCATTTCGAGATGTTTTCGGAAAAACATTATTGATTGAGAAAAATTTATTTGGAGTCAACAAAGATGAAAAAATAAATAAAGAAACATAAAAACCTAACGTGAATTACAGAAGGTGCTCGAAAGTACCACCATGTTGCTCAATACACATTCTTGCCCTCTTCAAAATATGTCTGATACTTTTTTTAATTCTGATCTAAAAATTGCCTGATCGCTACTCTGAAATGGATTGGAGCATAGACATATACTATCCATTTTGATAAGTCTATGGATTGGAGCTCCATCATGCTGAGAATGCATTCCTGCAATGTCCGTCCGTATGGTGTGGCGTTTATAAATATCGATTGATTGGACCACGTCCTGCCAAGACGACTTGAGGGTCGTTTATACTGGCCCGTAACTTAAACTTTTCCCTTACCCTAAGAGTTGAAACATATAAATTTCATGCTATGGTTTATACTCGAATTTTAACTTATTCCCTTACCATCGTTTAAAGAGAACAATTTTAAGGGCATAAGTTACGGGCCAGTATAAACGACCCTTTAGGGCTTGTTCGGACTAGGCCAGTAGATTAGTCAAGTAGAGAATGATTCTGTAATTTCCCGTGTGCGAACGCCAGCAATCGAGTCGAGTAGAGTCACAGGATGATACTTTTTAAGAGTCTTTGATACTGTGGTAGAGTAGTCAGTGGGCGAATCGACTCTCCACTCGACTAAAATACTGGCCTAGTCCGAACAAGCCTTCACCGGTGATCAAGGGCGTACCCAGCCTTTGAGCTAGGGGGGGGGGGGGCAAAAAAAATCAGAATAGAAATAATGAACTGATTTTCGTATATTATGCTATTATTTCATGAGTTTTTAAGGGGTTTTTAAGCTCTAGGGGGGCAGCTGCCCCCCCTAGAGTTTCCTGGGTACGCCCATGCGGGTGATCACGGATCTTTACTTAGATTTTCTCCAAAATCATCTTCCTGTATTACTCGAAGGTACGGACATTGCGAGAATGCATTATCAGCAAGATGGAGCTCCACCCCATTTCAGAGTAATGGCCAGACTCAGACAACCGTCTTTTGTGTATTATGTATTGGGGAAGTGAATATGGAATACTCTAAAAATGACAGAGTTTAAAATCAACCAAAAGAAGACTATTCGATAACGTTTGACGTTTGGAAATAACTGTGAAAAATTGAAAATGTTGGTATCTTTGGGTCTTGGGGGGGGGCACATCCCTAAAGCCCCCCTCTCTTGGGTGCGCCACTGGTCCCAAAGATACTAACGCTTGTGCAAATTGGATACCTTTATCACCTTTATACATAAAAGTGTAAAAAGGAGTAAAACAAAAAAAGGGTGCATTTCATCCAATATATTTAAATTCATTTGGACAAGGGACGGAACCGACACTATATGGTCCTGTTTATTCTTATTAGAGCACGTACTAATTTTTCGATAGAATCGGACGAAAACTCTCATGTGGTTCTCAGCGAGAGTCTCATCCCCGGTTTACTGGATCCTTGTGCTCGCCTATCAAGAAAAACTATTCTTCTATTTAGATATGATATACCTATTTCATTTTTGTTTTGTTTTTTTCCATTAATCACCCAAAAATTGAGGTATCAAAAGAAATGAAATAATGCACACTTTTCTTTCCCAAAGAATAAAGCGAATTGATGAAAAAGCCCCAACCAAACTGAAGGATTCGTAGAATTTCCTAGATATCTCCATTTCTCCTTTGTCATTATTGAAAATTTTCAAAATTATTCCTTCCATATTTTCATCCCACCGATTATGCAGTATTTTTTTTTAATTCTGCAGGGTTTACTGTTTACTTCTGCTAGGGTGGCAATTTGGCTAGCGATGGGCAAAAAAATTAGGAGAGGCAACTCTCCTAATTTTTTCTTAGCGAAATACTGGGTGATATGCCATATAAATATGGTTGGGCTCAATGTGTACCTATCATCGATTAGTGAAGTAGGTACCTAACGCTCTAATTTAATACAACAGGTACACACGCTCCAGTTTACAGGTCAACATAACAGACCCCCCAAAAACAAACCAACGGAACACGAAGAACCATAAACGCATCATCATCGGAGGACCCGAAGGGGATGCTTCCTCCGACGCCCCTAAAATCACAAATAACCTATTGCCCGTATCTCTTTCAATTCACCGGTACACCTCCAATTGTCGTCGTACTACCCACAGCACAGGTGAGACGGAATAGTACCCACCTGATCCGTGCTACGGGGCAAGCGCGCCGAAGAAATGCATAACGGGATTTCAATAGCCGCAACAGCATCGCACAGTTCGTGGACGCCGGTCTTGAGGAAGTAAAGGCCTGTGGTACGTCAGCAGAATTCATGTGACGAAACACGCCACTTATAAATAATACGCGAATAAGTTACCACTCCGAAGACAAACCGCGAAATAAGTCAGACTCCGAAGACCGCACCAGCAGCATCTCAAGATGGTACAGTGCGTACGCGACAATTCTCCCTTGTGACGTTCCAACATGTGAAGACGAATAAACTTATGTGTTCAGTCTCTACGTTTCTATAACTTTAACTAAACCTGCCATTTCTCATTATGTGGCTAACTGAAGGGAAACCCCCTGTTATTAGTGTCTTAACTATTGTGATATTTTCCCATTGGACACTTCTAGCCATTGCCCAGAACTCATCTAGGGCAGATCCGCTTCTATCAGGATACAGTAAGTACAAACACCAAGGGAATCGTATTCCTTTTACTCTAACTGAACTCATTAAAGAAAAAGTATGGTAACTGGGTCATCAGCAGCAAGAACATCGATGGTCATACTCGACCAAACACGTATAGTTGCATATCCTAATGTGAACTAAATTAAAGTTAAACGTTTCCTTCCTTCTGGTCTTCTTGGCGTTTAATTTTCGATGAAAGTACATACCTAATCGAAAATGGTAACATAGCTGTAAATACAATCAAAACATTAGGAGTGATGTGTCATTTGACCTCTATTATTCTTGTAGTTGCACACAGTTTTATGATTCTTAGGAAGTACCGTTGCCTTACTGGGTAATACCTAATTATTTTTGGAAAATAACTATGAAGTTTACACAATCTTATGCAATGGACAACGTCTTCTGCTTTTGATTTTTTCAATTTTCACATTGAATCAAACGATCTATTTTTCAGATTTCTTTATTGTTGTTACATGAGGTTGATATGGTCTTATCAAAGCAAAATACCTGAATACCTATTTTGATTTCAAAATTTGTTTATTCAAAATAAACCTCAGCCACTATTCTGAGACGACACCTTGTAGATTACTTCAAAACCGGTTGTTGCGAATTTTATTGGCTTGTTCGCGTTTTCACGCTCATAGGTATTTTTATTCATCCACTAACTTACCAAGTATCCAAAATCGTAATTTTTATCGAAATAAATCATAGCCAAAAAATGTAGATTTCCTTCTGTGGAACATTTTTCAAGACTCGAGACAAGACTTCATTTTTATAATATTAGTACCCACTTGAAGGAGAACACATTCAAATTAGCTTTGAGCGTGTTTAATCGGGAGATATTTCAAAATTAGCATAAAAACATACAGGAGATAAGATTGTATGATACTTTCGAAATCATATTCTAAATACTCCGAGTAGGTAAATATTTTCCTCGATATTTTCTGAAAAGACAGTCGCATATTCTGAAATGTTATTATTTCATCCACTAAGTTACATAAATTCGGATATAATATTTTTGAATGAAGCATTCAATAAAAGCATGCAACTATAGTTTAAATTGTTGTATTTTGATTGAAAATATTCTGCAATAGCTGCAATGGGTTATTATAAACTCATACATTCAGGGGTGGTTCTAGGGCGGTGCGAGCGGTGCGACCGCACCGGGCGCCATCATACAGGGGCGCCAAAATCAAATATGGGGTAGAAAACGGGACGTCGCGACGAGCGGAATTAGGGGCTGTTGAATTTTGAAGTCTTGCTCCTCTTTCAGACTCGCGCGATTCAGACTCGCGCGACTATACAATTCGACCGAAAAAATAGAGAAATATTTTCATATATTTTCAATAAATAGCTTGGGTTTTCAGTCGGCATGCCATGTCTTTCCCTGCGATCAAATATTTAAGTTCATTACGCTTGTCGGTATTTTTTTCAAACGTCACCCGTCACCCAAATAGTTTATTGGGCGGCTCCTTTGATGCGTGATTCAGGCGGCTTCTTTGATGAGCTGTTCTTAATGCGGCTTTTCTGTTATGATTGCCCATCCTCCAATCAGAGTTTTCTTTTAAATAAAGGGGAAGAATCTCACGAAGTATTTTCATTTCTTTTTTTCTAATTCCTGAGAACAAACATTCGAAACCACGTTGTGTTGAGATTCTGTTCAGTATTAAAATTATAAAGTTTTTACTCGGTAGGTATTCTAAATTTTTATGTCTAAGGAATTTAGGATTTCTTATTGTGTATTTAAGATAAACTCATAATTAATTGAGTAGCTTTTTAACATTCAATTTTCTTTCGATAAGAAACAACAAAACGAGTGTTTTAATAATATGATTATCACTTCTGTGATTGTCTTTTTTAGCCTTGAGAAAGAGGAAATCCATCCTCGAAACGTTGGCCTTGTGAATAACAAAAGTTTAATAAAACTTTTCCTGTTACCCAATATTGTTTTTATTTATTATCACTCCTTTTCTATTATGACATTCTTATCTAATACAAAATGGAAGATATTGCCGGTTATACAGGGTGTTCAAATTTTGCTGGGCTGATCCAATTTTGTTTTTTCGAATACAAGCCTATATTTTATATCACTTTTTCAGTTTCCACATGAAGAATATTGAACACTTTTTACACAGCTTCGTCTTCACTTCGAAAATATTGAAGGTATCCGAGATTTTCAACATAATGGAATTCAACCCAAGATTCTTCACTTAGAACGTTTCAAGTCATCATTAATAGTTGAATGAGTATGAGAAAAATTTGGAGTAGAGCTTTTTCAAGAGTGAATGACTCTTAGACTTCAAATTAAAAATCAAATATATTTCTTGTTTGTTTAGAAAGTAGTTTACTCAAATTCACTTTTTTTGGTTTTTGAATTCGTAATATTCAAGGTGTTCCATTTGAAATAAGGAAGTTTTTTTGCCTGTGCTGATTTGAAAATCGCTTTGAATGATGGTGAAAAATTTGATATCTCTGGATATGCTTTTGTTGAAGAACTTGTGAGCCTGAATCCAATATTGAAGAATCTTCAAGCAGCAGAGCCAATAACAGTTCTTCGACTTGCAAGACATTTTCCCAAATGGGACAGCGTTTCGTATCTTGCTAACTGTTCCTATAAACGTAGCCAAAGGAGAACGAAGTTTCAGTGAATTGAAGCTTATGAAAACTCTACGATCTACAATGTGCCAATAAAGACTATCCGATCTTGGAATTTATAGAAAAACTATTGCACAAAATATTGTGAATATTGTGAATTGATAAACAAAATTCGCGATAGCTAAAGCTAGAAAAGAGCATATTTGAGTTGTTTGAAATAAATAAAAGTTGTCAAATCTAATATCTATTATTATACTCGCACTATGAAAGATCCTACTCTTCAAAAACTCGCACAAATTGGTGAAACGAACTTTTCAATGATTTGAATTCATGACAGCAATAATTCGGTTTTATCGTTGTAGGGGCGCCACTTTCTAATCTCGCACCTCCCAAAAATATTGATAGCACCGCCACTGCATACATTCCACAGGTGAAATTATAAGGGTAGTCATAAAAACTAGTTGGCTATAGTCATTTGTGTGTTCATCATATTTCTTCATAGACCGAAGACAAGATCCATCCCAATTACGTAACGCCAAAAAAAAATATTTTAGATACCAATTTCAGCCCTTGTATAACGCTAACCTAAGAATAGACCAACCTTCGTTTTAAATGATCATAATGAAAATTTTCTATAAACAATTATTTGCGAACGAGATTCAATTTTCAGAAATTTTGTTATCTGGCAGTTCTGACGAAGAAAGACACAAGACCCTTGCTAATTGAAAAACGTCAGAAAAATATTTTGATCTCGACGGTTCAAATAATTTTCGGACGGATCTGGTAAGTTGAAAAGTCCCTTCGTTGAATGTTTAAATCATCGGGTTATGTTATTATTGAATACTTATGAAAACAATGTATTTGCTGTAATTACATTATGTAAACATATTCAATCTCGATTTTTTGCTGAATTGGTTTTATATCCATTCTGTGATAAATGAACGTTCAACATGTTGAATACCTGTAGTATATATAAACATATTGAGAATTTATTGATGAAGGCTTTCACGACCAAATTCAACTTCCAATTTAGAGTAGTCCGGATTTTCTAGCCGTGTTCCAATAGAAATTCCAAAATTCCTCTAAATTTGAAATAATGTGAATAAAATTAAAAACATCTGCGAAATTAATGGTATTCATATTTTTTGAGATTCGAAAAATTGTATCATCAAAAAATTCGAATATACAAGAACATTCAAACTTGAAATTCGGATTAATGTTAATGAAACCATGTGGCTCAGTTAATAAAGAGATGTTTGCACTCCTTAGCCAGTCTACTGGAAACTGATATAATTATCACTATCAGTTTCCAGTAGACTGCAACAATTTGCAAGTTCCCCACTGATGTTCGATGTCTTGTATTCAAATTTCGTTCTTGTACTCGTAGCAGTATCTACAGCATGAAACCTCAAGAGAATTTGGATAATCAGCTAATACACAAAATATTTCACATTTACACCTGTCTTCAGCTTTTAGTTCAAAATTTAAATAAACGTTGGGTCAAGTGCGTTTGGAACTATCATTTTTCCGCAGAGATTTGAAAACTCAGAATTTTCTCTAAGATTTTTCTATAATCTATATGTAGGACTCTGCATTCATGGGGCTCAGATTCCATTTTACTCATGGTCGGAAATATGCATCCTAAAAATCTCGAAAAATTTTCTTTGTTTTGTACATAATGAGAGCTTATACATATTTGGTAAGCCACGTGACACATAGAAGAAAAACTTTTTTCCAATTTCCCTTGAAAAAAAAAAGTTTTATTTGTACTCGAGGTGGAATTTTTTCCAGAGTAGAAATGATTTTTCCACATGTCGTCAATTCTTTCATCTGTTTAATAAATATTCATTTTAATTTTTGGGAAATCTGTGAATATCAATTTGAAGAAATAGTGGATACGTTATTGACCATTCTCCATTATTCGCGAAAGGATAGATCAAAGATACTCAAAGGTAGTGATTATGCTCGTTCCAATAGAGCGCATGAAAGTTATATAGCGTTAACCTTAAGATCAAAGGTGAATCTTTTCCTAACATATTACTTGGGTGCAGTGTAAAATATCTTGCACATTCTTGTCCTTATTACACATTGTTGCAAAATTTAAAACATAATCTTATGTTCGATTGGCATTGAATGAAACCAAAAAAATTTATTACACATGTGTAATGTGTTATTTTTCGCATCTGTAATGCAGAATTTAATTACATCAATACATTCATAAAACTTTTGAAGTGGATATCATTGCTTCTTCTCTTATTGAAAGTAAATGAAATTGAGCAGAAAATCATTGATATTTAGAATTATCTGCACATATAAAGTAGATGCACGATTCACCTTGTAAATCTGTCTACAATATCCTGTTTTACTTAGTTTTCGATTTAAAATATTCATATGCGATGAGGAAAATCAGTAAAACGATTTTTTTATATTGTCATCACGATAAGTTTTTTACTCCGAAGTGACCGATTAGTATGGAAAAACCTTTTTAATCAGTCATCAACAAACAAACAAAAAATCATTGGCGTCAATAGTGGATCAGAAATTCCGGATTCCACTCCGAGTACTAATGCTTTGAAAAAATCGAAAAATTCCATATTTCGCTCAATTTCACCCAATTATCGTAACAATATAGGTATCATATCGGGGCAAAACTGACAAAAGCATGACTCCAGTCAAGGTCGCTGAGTTAATTAGAATCCAGACTGTACCTTTCGGTACCTGTGTCCACCATGATATGGAAACGAACAAACTATGTTAATGTACCGCCAGTGCTTGTGGAAATGTTATGTAATTCGATATTAATTTCTGGTATAGGAACTGATCGTTATTCGATCTTCTTCAATGCCGATGGCAACAATTTAGGCGGGTTGGGTAAAATGGAATTTCCGCTTGAAATTTCGGTAGTTAATAACATGATGAATTTCTGTTCACAAACAATTACATCTAATGATATTTGATCTTCAAAAAAGGCTGAGTACCGGAATGAAGAACTGAGTACCGGAATGGAAGAATTCGATTTCTTATAAAAAATAATATCTTTTTTTTCTTCCATTTTTTCCTCCGGACCCTCGTTGCAGAGATACAGGGTGTCAAAATTTATGTTTCTTTCAGTTTTATGCTAATATCTCAAGAACCGCACAAAGGTTTTCCCCCCCCAACTATTAAGCCACTGGACAAATTTGCATTTGCACTGCAAATTCTGATGCGCCAAGTGCGCTAAATGTGAACTCTCATTCCGTATTGACTCTACCTACTCTCCAGTTAATTGTGATTTAATCTAGATATGGCTATATGGATAGGCTAGCCAGGCTAGCCTGTTAATTAGTATAATCAATTAACACCAAACGCCATTTCATAGCTGAATGTTTAATGTGATTTCAAAAACATTCAACCTATATGAACACAATTATCGGTCCTAAGTAAAATATTCATATGTAATATCACTAGAGATGGAATTTTGCCGGCAAAATTTCTCGATTGTAATATGAAAGTTTGTTGCTCGGAAATTGCGAGAATGACATTTGTATCAAAATCACGAGCCTTCAGGCGAGTGATTTTGGAAAAAATGTCATGAGCGAAATTTCCGAAAAGCAACAAACTTGAATATTACAAGAGAGAAATTTTACCTGCTTAAATTTCATCTCGAGTGGTGTTCGGCATGACTATTCCACGTAAAATAGGGTAATATGTTCACATTTGACGCGTATTGCGCTATTTGGCAAATTAGAATTCATCATAGATTAACTAAACCACCAAACATTGTTTGTTCTCTCTATGATATTCATTTCCGAAGCTATCTATGAATTCGAGAAATGTCTAAAATTTTGTCGCTGAAAAACCAACATGTTGGTTTTGCCGGCTTGAAAATTTTTTCGGGATGAAACGATCGTTGCTACGGAAACTTCCTCACTAAAAATGAAAAGAGTGGAATAGTCATTGAAAAATGATTACCGATATTAATCAAATAAACTCGGTCTGGTGAAGACATCGTTTGTTGGTGTTGAAAATATCCCAACAGAGCAGCATGGGCTTGAAGATGGAGACAGAAGTGCGAAATTTCATTACCACTGAGAAACCGTTGTTCAAAATATATTCTAGACCGGTTTGGTCTCAGGTTACAAGAATTGAGAAGGTTATTTCTGTCATCTAACGGTCTATTAGCACGTGAAAATAATATTCGCAATATTGGTAAGCGATAGCTCAACCAAAACCATTGGTATGATTCTGGATCGGTTTTTCATCATAACGGATATTTTTTAGAGGTTGTTTTTTCGAATTCAAAGGCTGATAAGCTACAGCCCATTAGGTATATGACAGGTGGTCAGATTGGTTTGTCATTTCACTCCCAACAAAATGTGGATTCTTAGCAAAAAACGAATTCGAGGGGATATCTTCACGCGGCGCTGTCTTTTTCCAAAAATTATTTCACTAGTATTTCTTGATAAACATGGAAGAGTTCTGGAATTCCTGATCTTTTTTGAAAATAATTCAGACGAAATGAAGAAAGTTATTGAAAAAATCCATTTTTAACTTTCGAAAATCATTTTGGCAGAAATAGATATGTAGTTCAATCCAGATGGGAGTTCTGGATAGCATCGGTGAGTTCCACAGATTTTTACCAAAAAACAAATTTTTTTTTTATTTACTACGAATCTTAATTTCCAAAAACCAACATTTTGAATGAGGTCAAAAAATAATCTCATAACAGTTCTGATGGACATTTTGAGTAACGCCAGGAGAGTTATAAAAATCATGTTCATTAGGTTTGGTCGATAAACCAACACTCTTTTACTAATAACGTTTTTAAGGTGCGAATTTCCAAAAACCAAAATTTCGAATAAAGACAAAAAATAATATCAGAACAGTTCAGATGAGAGTAATGTGTAGCGCTCGAAAAGTTCTACAAATAATGTTCATGAGATTTAATAAATAAACAAAACGTTTTACTTTTACATTGCTATTGGTTTTTCGAAATTTGCAGCATAAGATACGTAATAAGTGAAAAAGTTCTAGTTTTTCGATCACACTCAATGAAAACTACTTGTAGAACTCTTCGATTGCTACTCAGAACTACCACCAGAATTGTTCTGAGATTATTTTTTGTCTCTATGTTTAAGTATGTAAAAACTAGAAAAGTTTTGATTTTTGGATCGAACTTCATGAACATTTTATTATGTAGAACGGATTGGGTTTTTGCTTAGAATTCACAATTTATTCATATGTAATAGGTACCACTGTCCACTAGAGATGGAATTTTGCCGGCAAAATTTTTCGATTGTAATATGAAAGTTTGTTGCTCCGAAAAGCAACAAACATGAATATTACAAGAGAGAAATATTACCTGCTTAAATTTCATCTCGAGTGGTATTCGGCATGACTATTCCACGAGAAAATACGGTAATATGTTCACATTTGACGCGTATTGCGCTATTTGGCAAATTAGAATTCATCACAGATTGAATAAACCACTAAACGTTGTTTGTTTTCTCTATATGATATTTATTTCCGAAGCTATCTATGAATTCGAGAAACGTCCAAAATTTTTTCATATGTAATACCACTAGAGATGGAATTTTGCAGGCAAAATTTCTCGATTGTAATATGAAAGTTTGTTGCTCGGAAAATTCGCGAATAACATTTGTATCAAAATCATTCGCCTGACGGCTCGTGATTTTGGAAAAAATGTCATGAGCGAATTTTCCGAAAAGCAACAAACTTGAATATTACAAGAAAGAAATTTTACCTGCTTAAATTTCATCTCGGGTGGTATTCGGCATGACTATTTCACGAGAAAATGTCTAACATTATAAGTAATATGGTCACATTTGACACGGATTCCGCTATTTGGCAAATTAGAATTCATAGATTAACTAAACGTTGTTTGTTTTCTCTATGATATTCATTTCAGAAGCTATCTATGAATTGGAGAAACGTCAAAAATTTTATCGCTGAAAAACTAACATGTTGGTTTTGCCGGTTTGAAAATTTTGTCGAGATGAAACGATCGTTGCTACGGAAACTTCCTCATTACGAATGGAATGAGTGGAATAGTCACTATAATCGTCATCACAGCCTGTCTGATTGCGACCTAAAGTAGCTCTTAAATCGCAATCACCGATTTAGTAATTTTTGATTATTTTCTTCTTCTTTTTGAACGTTAGTTATACAAGGTGAGTCATTGCTCGATAGGGTCGATAACCCTTGGAAGTTCTGGAGTAGGAGAATTATTAAAATTTCGACTGAATCGACAGTAGGTACTCAGCGCATAAGCTTATATTTCGACTCAATTGGCTGGTTCTAAAGTGCTAAAACACGACACCACCCTGTTTTACAAATTCAACTGCCCAATTTTTATATCATACTCATGGAATTCTTATTCCGAAAAGCCCCACTTAACAAAATTTATCTGCGTTACTTTGTGACGTCCATCACCACTAGTTATGGAGCTAATGCTACAATGAATGGTGCTCGTTAGTCGTTACAAATCGATGATCAATGATTATTTGTCTCAAAATTTGAATGGTATCGACCCAGAAGTGTTTTGGTTCCAACAAGATGGTGCTACACCGCATTCTGCTACCGTAACAATTGATTCATTGAAAAAAGATTTGGCGATAACATTATTTCGAGAAATGGTCCAATCAATTGGCCTCCAAGATTATGCGACATAAATCCAATGGATTATTTTTTTTTTGGGGTTATGTCAAGTCTTTGGTTCATGCTGATCAACCAGAAACAATAGACGCTTTGGAAGCTAACATAACTCGTGTTATTGCTGAAATAAGGCCTGAATTACTCGAAGAAGTCGTCCAAAATTGGTCTGGTCGAATGCAGTTCCTCACTCCTCAGAGATAGTCGTGGTGGACATAAGCCAGAAATTAATTTTTCGAACATAAATATCATAAAATTATCTTTCAAATAAAAGAAAATTGTCTTCAATTTTACTTTAAATATGTTTCATTTCAATTTAAGGTTTGATAAATCTAAAAAAACACCCGATACTTATTGACATGTTTTAAGGTCATTCTATGAAAACTGTATAGTGTCTTTCGGATCACCTGTAAAGTGATCTCTCAATTTTCGGGAATAGAATAAAAAAATAATACAGTTATCTCTAGTTCACATCATTATACTCGTGAAATTTTTCGAAAAAGGGGCCTTCGTCAAAAAATCAGATAAATGAAGATAAGTGGGGTATCTCGAAACCAGAATTTCATGGAGAGTATGATATGAAAATTGGGCGTTCTCATTCGAAAAAACAGGCTGGCATCGTGTTTTACCACTTTCGGACCAGCCTGCAGAGTTAAAAATAATTTAAGCTTATGCGCTGTGTACTTTAGAATCCCACAAAACCTTGTGATAATGGTTCGGGGCAAGCATGACGATACAGTATGTGATCGCATGCAAAATGCTCTGACCCTAACGCACGAGTGGTGTGTCCAAGAAAAACTCAGCGTGAACCCTAGAAAAACGATTCCTGTACCATTTACTAGGAGAAGGAAACTATCTCTTAAAGTAATTACGATGGAAGGAATTGCTTTAGTCCCCACTGATCATACTAAATATCTTGGTGTTATTTTCGACCAAAAGCTCTCCTGGAGCCTGCACCTCAAGGCAGTGATCAGTAAGGGCCAGAGAGCTCTCTTCGCATGCCAGAGGATGGTCGGAAGTACGTGGGGACTCAAACCTGAAATTACCAATTGGATTTATAAATCCATTGTGCGACCAATCGTTAGCTACGCAGCTTTCATCTGGTGGCCGAAGGCGAAAACACTTACGGGGCAAAAGGCCCTAGACAAATTGCAAAGAACAGCATGTCTGTCCATAACGGGAGCATCTCGCTCTTGTCCGACCGCTGCTATGCAGGTCATCCTGGACCTGCCTCCACTAGGACTATTCTTAGAAAGTGAGGCAGCCAGGTGGACTCTTAGGGTAGCGAGGGAGCGGAAACTCAAAACTGGCGACTACACAGGCCATCTTCGCATTCTGAATGAGTGTAAGCAGCTTTTAGACGTGGTCACAGACAACCTCACCCTGAAGCATGAGTTTCAGAAAAACTTCAGCGTGACAACGCCAAGTCGCGAACAATGGATTAACGACGAAATGTTTTTCCCTGCAGGGTCTCTCGTGTTTTACACCGATGGCTCGAAGACCGAAGACGGTCGAGTCGGAGCCGGAGTATACGGTTCCTCAATACAACTAGCCTTATCAATGGGCTTTTGTCCATCGGTGTTTCAAGCGGAAACCTTTGCCATAAGGGAGTGCATTGCACACTGCATGGAATGTAACTACCGGAAAAAAAGGATTTATATACTATCTGACAGCAGAGCAGCCCTACTAGCGCTTGACTCACCACTAGTTCGGTCAAAGTTAGTTTGGGAATGCAAAATGTCACTCAACGCACTCGGGCTTAACAATCAGGTCAACCTCGTTTGGGTACCTGGCCACTCGGGAGTGCATGGGAATGAAATGGCGGATCAGCTAGCAAGGAAGGGTGGACTTGTCCCCTTCGTTGGACCGGAGCCTTTCTGCGGCTTCCCAGCAAGCCATCAAGCGATGGCTGTTAGAAAATGGGAACAGGAAAGGAAGAGTAGGTCCTGGCGACTGGTCCAGGGACAGAGACAGGCTAAGTCTTTCCTCTCGTTCTTAACGAGCTGGACCAAAAAAGTTCTGGCACTTAGCAAATTAGAACTGAGGAAAATGACGGGCATACTCACGGGACACTGTCCTGTAAATTATCATCTTCGGAACATGGGAAAGGTTCCTGATGATACCTGTCGCTTCTGTCAAGAAGCCACCGAAACAGCTGAACACCTGCTTTGCAATTGTGGAGCTGTCTTCAGGAAAAGGTTACAACATCTTGACTTCTGTTTCTTAAAACCGGAACAAGTAATGGGCGTGGCACCGAGAAGAGTAGTGAAGTTCATAGAGGCTTTGCTACCTGATTGGTAAACAGCGCGGGGTAGCACAATAGATCTTCAGGTCAAGGTGTTTGCGAGGCTAAGCAAAGTCTAAACGCCCCTCCTTAAATCTAATCTAATCTAATCTAGCCCAAAATTTCCAACAGTTATGGACCAATCGAGCTTTAATGACTTATCCTGTATATGTATAGTTGTTTTCTCCGAGTATTGACTTCAGTAATCTCATAAATGTAAACCTCGCTCAACCGCCTCAAAAAACCCTAATAGCAATATAATATAATCTTGGGTTCATCTTCTCCTGGACTCCTTCATCACAAGTGGTGCTCATATATTACGAACGGTCTCATCTTACCTCAAGCATTGTTAAATCATCCATTCGAGTGGCCCGTTCTGACTAGGTACTATTAATTTGCTTAACTACTCAACTTACGTAACCTCGCCAACTTGTTTGCCGTTCATTGAAAACCCAAACATTATAGCAGAAGTAATTGATTGGCGGAACAGGTAAATCCCGAGGCGAGTGAAGACTCTAGTTTCACGGCTAAATGAGACAATGTCGATTTTTGCAATGTTAAGGTCACCCGAAATTGATCGAATTTCCGGCTATTTCGTTTGTTCTCTGTAGCAATTGATATGAATCTCGTTTCCTTCGTATGCAATAATTATTCCGTTTAATTAATAGTTGGCTGTTATATCAATTACTGATGGAATCTACGGGTACCTAGGTTTTATGTTAAATTGATTGTATTCGAATTTATGGGTAGGTACCTATTTGATATTGTTTCTCATTGTTCTTGATCCTTATTGATGTAAGTATACAAACACGGTTTATGGACTACCCACCAAGCTGCTTCACCACCACGACAAAATCCGCATTATTTTTTTTTGAATCCCATGAATTGAAAAACTCATTCTCGCATGTTACTATACAGGGTGGCCCGATTTCGATGGTTTAGTACTTCAACTCCTAAACTATAAGAGATAGATAAAAAGTAATATACATGTCATGTTCTCTTTTCTCGAGAAACATGAATTGCTAAAAACCCCAAGTTGCTACATGTACAGGGTCACACGAATTGCTTGATTTTGGCTGTTTCTGGTACTTCGAGGCTAGATAGGTGAAATTGTTGAGAGGAGGATATCTTCATTTGTTTTCAAGATATAACGAAATTTTGATATTTTGGCGATTTCGAAAATGTGCCATAACTTCTTCATTTTCTGAAATATCTAAAAACGGCAAAAACTTTCTACAGGCACTTTTTCTTTAGCAATACGATACAGTATTCAAATTGACTTTTTTGCTATTTCTATCTCGAATATGGTAATAATATATCGACATATAATTTTTTTCTGCATAACATAGGATCAAAAAAAGATACCATTCATATTTGAAATAAGAAAGTTGTTTTTTATTCCACCATTTATACAAGAGATAAAAAAAATTGAATACGCTGTCGTATTGCCAATGAAAAAGTGCCTGTAGAAAGTTTTTGCCATTTTAGATATTTCAGAAAATGAAGAAGTTATGGCACATTTTGGAAATCGTCAAAATATCAAAATTTGTTATAACTTCAAAACAAATTAAGATATCGTGCAACGGCTCTCAGTTACGGAGTTTTCACGAAAAACGAGCCCACGACTCCTTTCAACATTTTCACCTTTCTAGCCTAGAAGTACCAGAAACAGCCAGAATCAAGCAATTTGGGTGACTCTGTACATAAAGTTAGCAAAACAACTCACGCGAATCAAACTCGAAATAGCTCAAAATGTTGCCGTTTTTTATGCGTAATTTATTCGAGTTTATTCCACTCATTCCATTTGTAGTGAGGAAGTTTCCGTAGCAACGATCGTTTCATCTCGACAAAATTTTCAAGCCGGCAAAACTAACAAGTTGGTTTTTCAGCGATAAAATTTTTGACGTTTCTCGAATTCATAGATAGCTTCGGAAATAAATATCATATTGAGAAATCAAACAACGTTTAGTGGTTTAGTCAATATATGATGAATTATAATTTGCCAAATAGCGCAATACGCGTCAAACGTGAACATATTACCGTACTTTCTCGTGGAATAGTCATGCCGAATACCACTCGAGATGAAATTTAAGCAGGTAAAATTTCTCTTTTGTAATATTCATGTTTGTTGCTTTTCGGAAATTTCGCTCATGACATTTTTTCCAAAATCACCCGCCTGACGGTTCGTGATTTTGATACAAATGTCATTCTCGAAATTTCCGAGCAACAAACTTTCATATTACAATCGGGAAATTTTGCCGGCAAAATTCCATCTCTAGTGGTATTATTATTTATTAAAAAATAAATTTTGCCGCTGAGTTTATATCAACTCAGCGAAAAATGTTTTCAGCAGAAATCAAACTAGCTCATCTTTGATGATTTATCCGTAAATTATCCGTGAAGAAACAAACATCTTCACTCTTTTATTTCGAAAAATATTGGATTTTTCTCTAATTTGATATCAACTTATCGAAACAACTATCCAAAAAATATTTCAGGAAGAAAAAAAGTAGCACATCTTTTTCATTGATTTATCCGTAAATTATGCGTGAAGAAGGAAAATTTGTGTCATTCAAGGTTTTGTCAAAAAATTACAAAATCTGATTGATCGATCAGCCGCCGACGGAACATGAATCATAATCATGCATTTTCTCGAGAACTATGAATGCAATATTGTTGAAATCTGAAAGAAAGATGAAGCTTTCCATCTTTGATTCATCCGTGAAGAGAAAAATTTTGCCGGTTCTGTTTTATCTTCTGATTTATGTTCCGTCGGCCGCTGATCAATCAATCAGATTTTGTAATTTTTCTACAAAACCAAAATCGCCCTGTAGCTCGGAAACTAGACGCCGTAGCAACTTGGGGTTTTCAGCAATTTATGTTTCTTGGATATTGCTTTTCCTCTATCTCTTATAGTTTAGAGCTAGCACTAAACCGACGAAATCTGGCCACCGTATACATTATTTTCGTGACAAATGTGATGTTTTATCACTATGTATGTAGACTCCTTACTCCTTAGATAAATCTGTACGTAAATGGTACCTAATCACTCCCAAATAATTTTTATGCGCTTAAGGGATTAAAAGAATACTTTTATTTGGCTCAGTACCTACCCATTCTACTGGGTTTTATGCATATTATGTGTAGAACGAATCCTTATTTCGAATTTCAACTGTGAAAACGCAACCAGACTCATTGTTCATATCTGAGAAGAGTGACAAGTACATTTTCTTTTCCCGGACACAAATTAAGTAAGTACCTGAGGCAAAAACCAATTATTTTTCATTGGGAAGAAAAAACTTAATTACATTTCGGCCTGGATGAAATTCGAAAAAAACAGTAAGTAGTTTTATTATGATCTCATTCCATCCCACACAATATAAATTTTGAATCAATTCACTGAAACGAGACATTTACTGAAGCATAGTTTCCACTGTTTTGCCATACTTTCTCTCTTTCCGGCACAGGTCAACCTCAATTCAATAGAGAAGTAACGTGGATGGGATGGTACTCGTAGTATTGTAATGAGAGGATACTGCCAGCATCTCTTCCTAAGGCTTACGAGCACTACGTTCTTATAAATTGCTTTAATTCCACTTATCCTAGTTAATGAGTCCACGACAGGAAGCGGGGATACTCACTTGACAGTCAAAGTGCTTCTTCGCTGAAAAATTATTGAAATTTTAATTTGCATTTCACAGCTCACATTTCCTCACTAGTGTTCGTCATACGAAGGCAGAGTATTCTAAGAATGAGTACATAGGATTTCAAAAAATCTGATCACTCTAAAAGAGATCTATTATTATTGTTGTGTTTACAATAAGGAATTATAATCAAACCAAAAAAAATATCAACACACTTTTTCATTCTATTTAAACAAAAAATTATATGATAGAATTTGCTTTTCCTTCAATTCGAAACAAAATTTCAGAATAATTATTGTGCAATTCACGTCTAGGCTGAACAACTCGAGGAGGGGCGAATATTTGGCATGGTCCAGCTGATCTAGAGAAGAAATCTACTATCTTGGACGACCTTGGGCAAAACGGCACCATAGGAAGATCAGCATAAGAGATCGACTTTTTGCAAGAGAAAGTTTCACTATAAAGATATCGAATTGTTGCAGAAAATTCACTTTACCTCGTAAAGTATCGTTCTTAAATGGCCACGCTGAGGTCCCTGGAATCACACTGCCAGGGATCTCTGTTGAACTGAGAGTAAACACCATAAGGAAACTGGCCAGAGGCAATAAAGTGACTCTACTATGGATGCCAGGGAATTGTGGTGTTGAAGAACATGAAAAAGCCGATGAGCGTGCGGAAAGTGCATCAAGGTTAACACCTGCTGGACCCCAGCCTTTCTGTGGACTTGGTAAAGACCAGTATAAGACAGCGATCCAACAATGGGAGTTGGACAACAGAATAACCCTCTGAAGAAACACTACTGGACTCACTCAGTCCAAGAAATTCGTGATGATTTCACCCACCTATACCAATGAGCTCCTAAAGCTGTCACGAGCTGATCTTCCGGTGATGATAGGTCTGCTGGTGAGGCACTGTCGGTACAAACATCATTTGTATCTTATGGTGAAGTCAGCAGATGAGATTTGTAGGCTCCGTGGATCAGAGACTGAAAGAGCTGAACACATGATATGCAAGTGTCTAGAGCTGGCTGGTCTAAGAACTATTCATATGGGGAAACCTGGATACCCACGAGGTAACGGCCAAGGTTTCTAAGGGTGTTATCGGTCTTATCAACACCATCGACGACCTCCTTGGGTTTCAATGGTTCGGCACTCCTGCCTTTGGGTTAATGGTAATTGCAGAAGAGACTCCCGACTAGTGACTTATCGATCAATCATGTATCGAACATTGATTTCAGATAATATCAGCAAGCAACTGGGTTATTTACCCATACCACTAAATATTTCAGAAGACAATCATGGTCATCAATTTCAAGAAGCCATACAGTTTCATCTGCTTTCGTATTCTACATATATGTATATCATTTAAATATTAAGACTAGTTCTATTCGGGATAATGCATAGCCCAAGCTACAGTAGATCAAAAAATATTATGTCTGCCTCAGGAAGGTTGCTTCCAGGCCTCGTTCTCTGATTGGGCGATGAATATTCTCCAATCTTCTGGTTTGAGCCTCTGATTTTCGGTTTTCAGAATCTGACGAATCTTTTGATGATTTTCTCGCCGCCATACACTCTTTTGGTATTCTCACCACAATCTGGGTCGTTTGAACTATATCTCCAGCAGTTCTCACCCTGGAAAGTGGTTGTTTTTCAACTGGGGGCCAGTTCCGGTATCGCATTTGAATACCTCCAGTTCAATGGCTTGTTGGACTTGAAGCCCATGTTCTTGTGAGAATCTCACATCTGTAAACCCATCAGAGCATCACCGACCATCTTAGAGGCAGTTATTGCCTCCGAGAAGGTACCCCTAGCGGAAGAATCAAGTTGGTTCCTCTATATTTTCCCACGCCAAGGTCTTTTAGCATTTTTGATCGGAGATGAGATATTCTCTTCCGATCTAAGTCACTTCTGACTCCAGAAGATTTCCCGGTATTCTGGAAAAATTGTTCGGGACACATCATTCCATGTGCCATGCACTTCGATGTACCATCTTTGGTTGGAGTTTTTTTAGGAATTGTTGGTCTTCAAGTGGACACCATTTCTGTGCACAAGCTGCCCGACATTGGATTTCCACCATGCGTTAGCCAGATGTGCTGCACATAGGATACCTCAACCTAAAATCAGGGAGCCATATTTGAGTGGTCAGCAAATTATGAATGAAACAGATGGATTTTGAATGCTTTATTCAGTTTATTCAATAGCTACGCACCAATGATTAAAAAACTCTGGTTCCATCCATCAGACGGTGGTAAAACTTCTTCGTTGCAATTTTATGATATGCGCTTGAGTTAATATTCTGGAACATTCATATACATCGACAGCTTCCTTCTTTCTGTCAATGAGAATGAAGGTGAATCGCGCGTATTTATCCAACTCAGTTTAAGGTTACCACGGACGATATTTATATCGATGAATATTATAACGAAAGTGGGCTTAGTCGGTTCCGTGTTCATTTTTGGCATGTTTTGAATAATAAACGAAGAGAAGAAACAATCGATATGCTATTATTGATCGTCCTCGATATATTATGTACTGACCTAATATGGAGAGAAAATTTATATTATTGCCTTTGTATCATATTCGTAACTATTTTGATTAAGACTTTTACTACCGAATTCACCTAACGTTTCGCCTACAACTGCGGTGGGCATCTTCAGAGGTATCCGGTACGGATGTTATTACCCCGTTTACCCGACGATTGACTGCTCCAAATTGATGATGTTACTGGATCTATCGTTGTCTCTTAACCGTAGCCCCTTCGCCGGCGTGGCCGGTCGGTTCATCCCCTATGTTTCGGACAGGTTTAGTTCTAGCATTGCAGAACGCAGGCAACCACTTATGTACTATGGACAATGGCAGCCTCATCTTTTCTGTTCATGTCGATTTTGTGCATAGAGATTTTAATGTCCTCCTTATTTATCCTAGGATAATAGCTTTTGATGTTGGCAATGTCTTCTGTTTCAGTGAACATAATGTTATGTCCATCCATTAAAGCATATTTCGCGAATGCAGACTTCTTTGTCAATAATACAGTTCGTTCAATTTTTTCCCAATATTTTGGTAATGATTTTCGTGATCACAAAAATAAAAATATTGAAAAAAAATTATATCTCCGAAACTAATCGCTCAGATCGGCTGGAATTCCTCTATGAAATAGATAATTTATAACTCAAGGTAAGGCGTTTCCCATTCACTCGAACCGCCTAGAAGTGCTAGTCTTCCAAATAATAACAATTTCCCCATGCCAGTTGCACCATGAAAACGATCTTTGGATAACTCATTAGAATTCAATGAAAAGGCAGCAAATGGCACAAACATTCATTTGCTTTTCGTTATGAATTAGTGAGATATTGCACAGTCTACTTCAGTACATATACAGGGTGGCCAAGAGATTGACGTCAAAAAGGAAAAAACAGGTCCCTCGTGTCATGGGCTATTCGAATCACCCCCATATATGTTATGCTATTTTTCACGGTTTTCGAGTTATGATTTTTTTTATGAACTTTGAACATCTTAAAAAAGATATTAAAAAAAAGTACAAGACTTCTCTGTGAAATTCTTTTTGAAACTTAATCTCCATGAATTGTACTTTTATACATAAAGTAACCAGATTCGTAACTTTGATTAAAATTATGGAAATGTTGGTCTCAAGTGAAAAAGTTACGTAAATTGGATTATGATCTGAATTTTCGAATCAAAATTAAAAATGTAAAAAGGCTAATTCACGGTTTCTTAGTATGCTTAAAGATTGCACTCAACAGTCAGCTTTTAGAATCATTGATAAAAAATGGTACTTAACACTCTACTTTTGCTAGAATTAGCCTTCAAGGTCATCGAGGTGGAAAAAATCAAAGAACTAGACATTTACTACAAAATTATTTTTTGCCATTTTAAGATATTTTTGATCAAGTTATGATGGAAAATGCTGAAAATTAATGAAAATTAGCTTCAGATGTTGGTCAAGAAAAGTTCTAGATAAAAAAAAAGATAGAGGTATGGCAATAAATCACACATCATAATGTAAATAAAAAGAAATTTATTTATAAAATTTACAGTAGGTGTCCAAAGTGGTCACCTCCAGCCTCAATATACATTCTACACCTTCTTAGAAAATTTTCTTTCAATCGCATAAAACCTGCCCTGTTCGCTCTTAGGACACGTTCGGCTTCTCTTATCTTTAGTCGCAGCTCGTCTTCACTCGAACATTCTCGGGCGTAAACAATTTCTTTGAAATAACCCCAAACGAAAAAATCGATGGGATTAAGGTCAGGTGAACGTGGGGGCGCCTTGATTGGTCGACTGCGTCCGATCCATCTGTTCGGGTATAGTTCATTCAAATGATTAGGGACTTGAGTTGCGTAGTGACACGGGGCGCCGTCGTTTTGGAATATCATAGTTTGACGAAGTGGCCCCCACGTTCACCTGACCTTAATCCCATCGATTTTTTCGTTTGGGATTATTTCAAAGAAATTGTTTACGCCCTAGAATGTTCGAGTGAAGACGAGCTGCGACTGAAGATAAGAGAAGCCGAACGTGTCCTAGGAGAGAACAGGGCAGATTTCATATTCGAATAGCCCATGACACGAGGGACTTGTTTTTTCCTTTTTGACGTCAATCTCTTGGCCACCCTGTATAACTCCAAAGATCATAAAAACAATGAAATTTCAGTGGTTTTTCGAAAAATCTTCAATAAAATTTTTCTTTCCTGTTTTATTTTTTTTAAAAGGATGCAATGATTCCGATTAATCTAACTCCAGCTCGTGTTCTCATTCTAAGTTTGCCATTTTGTTTTTTCCAAACCATTAGCAAGATAACTAAATCTTTTCAATAATTGATATTGAATCGTTATAGATATTCAATAATGAATGTACCTAGGTTTGATAAATAATTCTCGTTGATTTCCTGTTCTTATACTCAATTATCGATGATTAATGAAGAGTAATGTTATTAGCTCTACTTGGAATTATAATCTTCGTGTGTAAACGTTGAGAGAAAAGCAGTATATTCACACGTTCTTCTCGTTGAAACCTGTCGGTGGAAAAACATTCAGCGGTTACAGAAAAGTACGCTTTTTTTTCCTTTCACGAAAGCCAATACCGTTAAATTCCACCTTAATACTTTCGGTAAGTATTATCGATTAGGTGGAATACCTACTGGAATTAACTCGAAGAAGCTCCATTTCTATTCTAGGGTTTCACTTAGCAAAGAGTTGGCTGAATATTTAATTTAAAAGGCATCTTCCAGGAATTTTCAACTTAAGATTTTACTGCACATACTCAGTAAGCCCTGAACGGTATGATATTTCATTCTTCAATAATTGGGTGGAATATTTATTTTCAGTTGTTTGCCTTGACTTTTTTCATCCCATCAGCATGAAATATGTGTTTTCTATCAGTTTCCGAAGGTTCTCACCTCCAATCGATCAATCAGTTCTTATTATGAAATTCAATCGCGTTTTCCGTACCCAGTACGGAACCCTTGACTGGGACTGGGTCCGACACGTACTTCGCTGTTTTCATTGTTTCAACAGAAACGAATAGTATGTTCGTCTCAGATTTAACTAACGTGTGCAAGTGCTGATATTGAATTTGTTGCCTCAAGTTCAATATCATCAGCTTAATTTGTCAAGATGGAACCTATTTAGTCATTCTTACTTCTCCGAGTCAATAAAACTTCCTGTGGCTCGAACACCGTGCATTCCAAATTGTCTTCTGTAACTGTTACCAAACTCATTGTGTCCCTGAAAAGCAGTGCGACAAGTCACTGACACTGAAATTGTTTTGACTGATTCTCTCATTGAGTTTAGAGGGAAATCGGATTTCCTAGATGAATTTGTCTTATATGTTCAACTTCTTCGGACCTCTAATGCTTTTGACTTCGGAGGCAGATAAGCAAACGGAAAATGTTGACATTTTAAAGAGAATTGAATATTTATAGGGTCAGAGGTGTAACAAAAGATTTTTGTATTTTTCGTTTTGAAATTTTCACTTCAGAATCGATTCCTATTTTGGAAAAATCTATCGGAATATTTCCTATGAATTAGACAACCATCGAATTATCAATCTTAGAAATTGAAATAATTGCTGCTTTTATATAATAACTAATAACCTATACTCTTTTATCCGGTTCAATTCAAGTAAGGAATCATCCGATCAATTCCAAAACGAATTAGATAAAATTTCAAACCACAAATAAGAAAATAATTAATTCCTAGAAGGAAACCTACAATTTATGCGATGGGTAATTTTTGAGCAAAATTTCATAAACTGAATACAATTCGCCAAACTATGGAATTGAATCGGTTAGAAATTCCATAGGTCTATTGTACTACATGAACAATAAGTGCTTTTTCCTGTAGACGACTAATTATAGGGTCCACTGTACAATCGGAAGAGTAAAATAATAAGAACCAGAGTAAATGGCCTAACTTCTAACGCTTGTAGTTCTACTCTTCGTGGCCTTAACCGGTAAGTTGACCTACATTGAGCATCGATGATGTCCATATAGTAGAGAGATAACAGAGAAATTGTTGTTGTATAGCATCGTTCCTTCTCCAATGAAATATTTCATTCTTTTGGAAGTAAATATTTGAAAAAACATTCTTGAAATATGATTTGATCAACTTCTCATTTCAATGAAAAATTACAATACAGGGTCTTTCACGAGGAACCTCACCCATATTTATACGGGAAACTACTGAACGTATTTTCATGAAATTCAGCACTTATAAGTATTTCACGATGCTGATGAAATCTAAAATATTTTCAAGGCATGAGCACCTCCGGTTTTTCCGGAAATGACGTCAACTTCCGTTTTTCAAATTAGAACACCATTTTTTTATTGCAGAAATAGATTCCTTAGAAAATTTCAAGTTATTTTGATGTAACATTTTTCAGTTTTGGTTGGAAAATTCTCTCTGAGCGGGAAAATTCGAAAAAAAAATCGAAAAGAGAGCTCCGCTGAAACAAGAATAACTTCGAGGTTTTTGGATGGAAAATTTTCATTTTTGGGATTTTTCAAGATGTAAGATTGATGTATCCACTTTAAAAATCGAAATCGCGATTCATGATACAGGGGGTGAAAAAATCGCTTTCGAAGTTAGGGATGACAAAATCGTGAAAAATCAATTTTTTCAAATTAGAACCCCATTTTTTTTATTTCAGATATTGAATATACGTTGAAAAATAATGTGAGTGTATGCATCACACCCTTGCCCTAAAATGGATATTTTCTGAGTTATTCACAAAAAACTGTTTTTCGTCTTGAATTTTCAGCTATTTCTTTTCCCTTCACGCCAAAAAGATGAAATTTTCAGGAACTGTTATTTGAACCATGCTGTAGATTTTTCACCCCTTTTTGAAACCGACTTCAAGTTACTATTAGTAGAACCATGGCAAACTCTCGCAGTTATAACTAGAGAAGATGCTCAAAGTTTTGAACGTTAATTTCTAGACATTTATTTATACGTCTCAGGAATGCTTCGTGCGTTGCTCTTCTTATTTCATCGGGAGGAAGAGATCTGCAAAAGTGTTTAAAAACCAAATTGAGTTTCAAAACTATGAATCTAAAAATCTAAACAAACCTGAACGCATTTCTGACTCGTTCTATGCAGTCCTCTTTATCAGTCAGGGGAGTTGAGTAGACAATATTTTTTATCCTACCCCAAACATAATAGTCTAAAGGAGTTAAATCGGGAGAACGTGGTGGCCAAAGATGTGGACCATTGTTCGCCAACCATCGATCTTCAAATAGCCTGTAGAGGATATTTGACACATTGAGTGAATTGTGTGGAGGCGCGCCATCTTGTTGATACCATAAGTCATTATGTTTCTTTACTAGCGGCTCAATTATTTGAGTCAATATGTCAGAATATCTATCTCCTAAGGGAGAACATTCTTTAAATAATGCAAACATGTGTAGTGTTCTATCTTACCAGTTAAAGTCCCATCATAAATGTGAACATCGAGAATTGCATTATTTTTGATGGCGCAAAAAACATTGAAACTCCAGGTCTCTTGAAAGTTCCATTGTCTGAAGTGGTGGTTGTTCTCTTCATCCCAATAATGACTGTTATGCCTATTGAAAGAACCATTCTTTGTGAATTTAGATTCATCTGTCCAAATTATACAGTCCAAAAAGTTTTCATTCTCTTGAAATCGAATCATCATAGCTTCGCAAAACTCTGTTCTCCTGACGAAATCAGTTTCCTTCAAATGCTGTACCCTATTGAATTTATATGGGTGCATTTTATGTTTTTTTAATATTCTCCAAACACTCGATTGAGATAATCCCAGATCAATCTCGGCATCTTTGAGAGAATTTCGAGGATTCACACGAAAATATGCAAGAACTGTAATTTCGTTGTTCTCATCTTCTACTACACTTTTTTCTCTGTGTGTAGTTTTCTTAACGAAAGATCCGACATTTCTCAAGTTTGTCATGGTTCTGTTAATGGTATCTCTCGTTGGTCTGGGTCGGTCAGGAAACCTCTCAATGAACAGTCGAATCGTTCTATCTACAACTTTATTACATTCTCCATGAAGTAGAATGAGATTTAAATAATCTTCATTGGTAAAATTAGGCATAGTGATCGATTTTATAACTTAATACGAATTATCACCAAATTAATAGTAAACAAAAAATGCTACTGAATAAAGAGGAATTTGGCAGATGTAATTAATGATATCTATCATTAAAAAAAAAGAATGTAAAACATGGTAAGTTTTTGCATATGGTTCATACGGAATTATTTATTTATCACTGGAGAGAAAATCGATGGCCGATTAGTTGAAATAAAGAGGTTTCCGATACAAATTCGAATCCAAATTCGCCATCTATTTAGGAATAACCTGTTTTTTTTTTTCTCTTGCATATTGGGGTAGTAAAATCTAAAACATGGTTTAAGTAACAGTTCCTGAAAATTTCATCTTTTTGGCGTGAAGGGAAAAGAAAGAGCTGAAAATTCAAGACGAAAAACAGTTTTTTGTGAATAACTCAGAAAATATCCACTTTAGGGCAAGGGTGTGATGCATACATTCAAATTATTTTTTAACGTAGATTCAATATCTACCATAAAAAAATGGGGTTCTAATTTGAAAAAATTGATTTTTCACGATTTTGTCATCCCTAACTTTGAAAGCGATTTTTTCACCCCCTGTATCATGAATCGCGATTTCGATTTTTAAAGTGGATACATCAATCTTACATCTTGAAAAATCCCAAAAATGAAAATTTTCCATCCAAAAACCTCGAAGTTATTCTTGTTTCAGCGGAGCTCTATTTTCGATTTTTTTTTCGAATTTTCCCGCTCAGAGAGAATTTTCCAACCAAAACTGAAAAATGTTACATCAAAATAACTTGAAATTTTCTATGGAATCTATTTCTGCGATAAAAAAAATGGTGTTGCTCAAGCCTTGAAAATATCTTAGATTTCATCAGCATCGTGAAATACTTATAAGTGCTGAATTTCATGAAAATACGTTCAGTAGTTTCCCGTATAAATATGGGTGAGGTTCCTCGTGAAAGACCCTCTATAGAATAATTATAGATAATTTAGGATTTTCGGCTTATCCTGTAGTCTATTTTTTGAGTAATTTGAATATTTGAGATTGAAATTTGGGATTTGTGGAATTAGTATGAGCTTAAGCCGGCAGAGTCATTTCTGTCTGATAAACTCGAAATCTTGAAATTTCTTCATGATAAAACAAACAGGGTGTTTCTGAATTCATGCGAAAAAATTCAGGAGGTAATTTCTGTATGAATTTAGGATGGGTCTTTCCTACAACGAAACTTCTTCGCCCACCACCTTTCCGAGATTTTTTTTTTTCTGTCAGCTATTAGTTTTGGGAAAAAAAATTAGGATTTAAAGTTATAACTTTATTTCTTTAAACTTCATTAAAAAAACGTAATTTACATATTGTAAAAAATAGACTGTAACCGTGTCAATGGCCACGCAGTCGAGACATATAAATTCAATAAAAAAAAACGTTTTGATATGAAATAACGTAAGGGTTGCAAATTTCAACCCCGTATAATGAAGCAGGAATATTGAAAAAATCCTTTGATTAGTCCTTTGCGAGTGCACAAAAATTACAGAATTTCTAGCTTTACTGAAATTTCAGAAAAAAAATTGTCACCACTTTTTGAGGTAGATATCTAGGAAAGGGGTGGGCTGAGGAAATTTTGCTATAGAAAATACCCATCTCGATTTCATACGAGCAATCACCTCCTGAAATTTTTTGCATGAATTTAGAAACACCATGTACATATATTTGTTCTCATGTTCACAAAGAGGAAATTGTTCCTAAGACCACCCAAGAAATTGAGGGTGTATATTTTTAATTATGTTTATACGAGTTTCCAGCAGTTCCCGTTTATTAAACTCAAATCCATCGACAATACGAAAAACATTAGTTGAATAATCTCAGGAATAACATTATCAATTTTGATAAGTTTTCATGATCTTATCCCAAATAATACATTATTCATATTTCCTAATGAAATTTCAATGTTTTATTCATTGTGGTTTTCTACAAAACTAATTCAATAGGCAATAAAAAGACCTTCATGATTTTATTGAGGTCTGTTTTCTTCTAATATTGAAGAAATAAAATATATTTTCGATTGTCATAGCCTCAAGCTATTGAATTGATATAGTACAACCTTCGATGAGATAGGTGTATAAAATCAAATTGAGGAATTTTTTGCGCAACATTTTCCACAATGAACATCACGAGTTCTAACTCAAACAATAAATAGTTTATTAATTTTCTAACCAGTATTTAAATTGAGGTAATCATCTGTAGAATAAATGCATAAATTTGATTTGTTGGTGGAGATTTTGAAAATTCCTGGTAACTCTTCATGACTGCAATTGAATGTGGTGAAAATTTATTTTCGGTAAATGAATGATTATTTCTAGGTTCTGAGTATAAAGAATGTACCTAATTTCTTTGAAGAAGAAAATAAATAATTCCTATTCTTTTTTGAGAGTTTACCTTCCACAACCTACACTAATTGATATACACTATACAGAATGTCCCGAAATTAATATAATAAAATGTGGTCAAAGATTCTCGAGACAAAATCAGGAGACCCCTATGGAGTTATAAAAGTCTTAAAAATAGTCTTTTCTTTTTATCCCAGAATCCGTTCATACTAAAAACAGCGAAATTTGGTTCAACTACCACCAACCTATTTATTTATTGTGAACGTCTGCCGCCTATGATTAACAAGCAGAATGAATCTCGAAAAGCAATCACAACTTCGAAGGAATTCAAATACGTGGTTATTAATGTTTAGTGGATCCAAAAGATATTGTGGTCAGTAAAAAGTTTCTTCAGGGGTCCATCGCCAAGGTTGTAGGGTAGCACTATGAAATTTCTCATATCATAATACTCCTGTGTTGTGCCAAATTCAATGATTTCCTTATGACCGAATCCTCAGATGAAAAGGAAAGACTATTTTGAGGGGAGAAATTGAGGGGGCTGTAACTCCGTGAGAGCGGGCCTCAAAAATAGTGGTCTCCTAATTTCATCTCGAGAATCTGTGACCAAATTTTGTTGCATCAATTTTGGGACACCTTCATTAATATAGAATGCATATATCTACAAGTTTAGAAGGGCAAACTTATAATATTTTCTAGGAAAAAAATAGCTTGTCAGTAAACTGTGTCCTGTAGCTTATATTCCTTCAAAATTGCCCTCCAAAAAATAAACTGAAATAAATGTGAATTTTACTTCTAAAAAAGTTTTCGTTTGGATTTTTATATCAATATATAATATATTGATTTGTTTAGGTTGATCCAAAAAGAATTTTATCTAGTTATGTCATATTTTTTTTATTTAATCGTTCGGCATCGACAGTTAGTGCCATCAGCCGTAGTTATGTCATATTGACATAAATATGAAATATTTCAGTTCCTTTTAGATAGTTATTAAAAGTTGCCATTCTAATTGAAAATTCAGTTCATTTCATTTCCTGGGTGGATTCAAGTCCAATTAGGCACGTGGATATTTCTATTCATAATATAATATCTAATGGTACTCGGATTTAGTCTTGTAATTTCCTCATTGAAATTTCAAAGAATTCATACAAAATATGAACACTGAAAATACTCGGGTATTTCTCTGTGAACTGGGCAACTCGTCTAAAAAAGATGTCTAGACGACTTTTTTGCTCATATATTCAATAAACCTAATTCAATAAATATATATTTACATTTTTATTAATGAACGAGAGATGAACCAAAAATATTTCCATTACTTTAGATAATTTTAACAATATTCTGAAATGGTCGATACAGGGGACTGTGTCCATGTCAGGGGACTGTTTATTCAAATGAAAAATTCTGTACCACAATTATTCTATTTAAATTTTCATAAAAATCACAGTTGAGGAATTGAGTATTTGCTTTCTTCTTTAATCACGAGAAGCGTTTTTTGTACTTCATTATTTTCTTCTTCAAGACTCTAATTTCATCATGTTTTTTTTCTTTATCCTATATCTTAGCATCTTCTCTCTATTTTCGAATTATTTCAGCAACTTCAGGTTTTGGCATTTGAAATGAATTAGTTACATCAGAATCTGGACTATTCTCTCTCATGTACGAGTTAGTAAATTCGCTTATAATTCTTTTTATTGCGATACTTGGTGCAATGTTCTTTCCACTTCTTCTTAGCTTCCCGGTGTTCTCGTGGGGTCATATTCTCAACAAGCTTCCTAGTTTCCTTTTCTTTTTTCTTAAGGTATTCAATACATATCAGAATTGGACTAGTAGAGATCTAGTTTCCGAAGCACACCACCAGGTGGCACCACCACAGGAAGACAATGCATTACCGGTTTCTGGCTTATTGGCCGTCATCAGATGCATGTAGCCTTATCCTGAGATGAAGGCTACATGCATCTGATGACGGCCAATAAGCCAGAAACCGGTAATGCATTGTCTTTCTGTGGTGGTGCCACCTGGTGGTGTGCTTCGGAAACTAGATCTCTACTAGTCCAATTCTGATATTTATTCTAGTTTGTTCCAACTTAGGGACATTATCCTCCTTTTTCAGGTATTCAATACGTTCTTTCTCTCTAAGCTCTTTCCTTTTCTTTTTTTTTTATTACACTCATATCTCTTCCGCTCATTTCCTCTTTTATAAGCTTTTATTTAGTTTCACCTGTCCCGGTGTCTGTGTGTCTGTCTATAATGAAATCTTGCAAGTTAAATTTGACACACTTCTAAGAGTCCGATTGATTTGAAATTTTGCAGGTGTACCTAATTCTGGTGACAATGCATCATGAAATATTTTTTATGGAAAAAAACAAAATGGCGGCTCCAAAATGGCGGATGAGTTTTGTAAATATGATCCGATTCCATTCAAAATTAGTATCTGGGGGTATTTGGGTTCGAAAATGATGATACTCTTGTCAAAACTGGGAAATTCAAGATGGCGGCCACAATATGGTGGACGAGTTTTGTAATTATGATCATATTCTATTCAAAATTGGTATATGGGGCTTTTCTGGGTCGGGAATTCCGATTCTTCAAAATCGAGGAATTCAAGATGGCGGCTTCAAAATGGCGGATGAGTGTTGTTATAAAAGCTTATCTTCAAAAATGTTTTTTGAGAATTAGGCTTGTTTCTTTTCAAAATATCTTCCTCAGAGAGTTTTTTCTTCCTTGGAACCCTAGCCTAGTGGTTAAGGTGATTGTCCAGGACCCCGAAAGTCCCGAGTTCAATCCCGAGGCTAGGAAAGAATTTTTCTATTCTCGGTGATGTGCCTATCCACTCACGAGGCTACCGAGACGGGCGTTTTATGACAGTTTAAAAGGCCACGTGCGAAAGGAGTCTCCGTGATTGGTCAAGGGCTCATAAAGTGTCATAAAAGGCTATAAAACGCCCGTCTCGGTAGCCTCGTGAGTGGGCCCCTTAAGGTGGCGTAAGGACACGGTAAGAAGGCCTACATAGAACACAACTGATTCTCCTAACTCGCACGAGCTACAAGCTTCCGAGGGGTCTCCTCGGGAGACCTAGGAGATATCAGTATCATACTCAAAGCACACGTATATCTAAAACAATGATAAACATAATATAAAAGCAGTTCCTTGGAGACGGAAACAGTCCCCTGTCTCCCAACAGTACAGGGGACTGTTTAATTTTACTTCATTGAAAGATAGCACAATAGGTAATGATCTCATGTTATTTCGCTGTAGAAAATAAATATTCTTCTATTACAACGATATAAAATTTGTAAGGTAGGAATATGGTACTAGAAAAGAAATGAAAATAATCCTTACCAGAGGACTGTTACCTGTCAGGTAACGACGTGACTTCCATGGAAAGACGCTCGTGCAGCAATAAATGAAATGGCGTCTGGGAAGTAATGACATTAACCATGATAACTTTGATTGTTTGCGGTCTGTTACACAAAGCCATGGCGCTGTTTAACCTTTACAGTGCGTGGCGCGTGATTTGAAATATAGACAGGGGAACTGTTCACAAAATGTGGAGACATACTTTATTTTACCTTTTTAGTATAATGGAATAATAATTATAAAAAATTAACGGACCTTTTGGACCATGAAATAATGATGTTCGAACATTCAAACAATTTGATTGGTTCCAATAGTTATTGTCTTAATTAATTTAGTATGAAGTGATTTACCTGCTTCAGTGACACGACAGGGGACTGTTTTTCAAGTACTTCAACATTGTTTTCAATACAATAAAGTTTATTTAATTGAATATTGAACACTGAGCAGACGTAGATAAGATTATTATTTTATGATATTATCTACGAAATAAATATGATCTGTATTTTTTTATATAATATTAGCCTGAGACAATGAGTTGCCCAGTTTACAGAGAAATACCCACTCATAATCGACTTTACTTTAACAAGGTGAAAATTCGAATTCAATGAGTTCAAAAATTTCATCCCTATATCGATAGAAGAGTTGATGAAAAACCCACAAAAAGTTAGGGTTGCCAACTTCAGTTTAGTGCTTTAATAATTTTTCCCCTGGAAGCTATTATCGTTATCCCATAAATATTGATGGAATTCTAAAACGAGCTTGTTTTCTTTTTGATTTTTTTTTTGGCTATTTTCATTATGTATTATTTATTGTATTCATAAAATTCAACGTTTCGGTCGGTTCGAGCAATTGGACCGAAACGTTCTCAGTGAAGGACTAAAATAAATGAATGCCGCTGGTCTGGAGATCACATTCGATGTCAAGATGTCGGAGAGTGCAGATGGTGTGTATAACGAGCTGAATAAAATTCGAAAAAACGATTTGATTGATTTCATAATTCACGGTGAATTACCCGAAAACGTCACTAATGAAGCGTTAATATCTTTCGCTGAAAAATTTCGTGAAAAATCGTCGAAAAGTAATGAAGTTGATCCAAAAGTCAGTGGTAACACTGGTAACCACGTTCACACAAATTCCAGGGATAAAGAAGTAATTACATCATTACAAGTGGAAATTAAATACAAGAGTGAACTCCTGATCCAGAAAGATCTTGTGATCGCAAATCAGGCAATTGCAATTCGATCCCTTCAGAATCAAGTAAGTTTATTGATGAATAATCACTTGGTGAATAACACAAATTCCGTATCAGCACATGTAACAAATGAACAAGGAGAATCCAATGTTCAACAAAAAAGCGGAGATTCCCGCATTCGCAACACATTCAAGGATGATAAGAATGATAAGTCTAGACGGAAACAAACAGTGAATGTTTCCTATGCTGAAAAAGTATCTGAAAGTACAAATATTAATGAAAGTCAATTGCTCCCTCAGGAGGTAAGCAAATTAAAATCTGGAAACCCGACTAATTCTGGAACTACTGATCACGATCAAGAGAAAAATGATGAAAAAATGATTTGTCGGAATGGACCCAAGTTCCATCCAAAAAGTCGAAACGAAAACCCAACCGTACTTTGGTTACCGGTGATTACGCAGGAGCTACCAATGTACAGGGAATAGAAAGATTAAGACCACTCCATGTCACAAATCTACGACCGGATACTACAGCTGAAGGTTTGGTGTCTTTTCTCAAACAGAATTTTTCGGGAAATGTAAGTTGTGAAGCTTTGAAATCAAGATTCCCGGAGAGCTATTCCTCTTTTAAGGTCATGATTCCAGCAAGTGAGTACGATAAGGCCCTTTTACCATCCAGTTGGCCAAATCATGCAAATGTCCGCCATTTTTTCCGGCACAAAGTATCCAATCAAAAAACCAAGTGATTCCATGTGTTAACACGTCATCAAAAAGATTGAAAATATTTCAAATAAATATACAATGTATATCAAACAAGATCAATAATCTGGAAGTGCTCTTAATGGAAGAGCAACCGGACATAGTTAGCATTGCCGAACATTGGTGTGTGAAAGACAATATAGAACTTATGAGGTTTTCTGATTATAATCTAGTGTCGTATTTTTGTCGTACCTCACATAAAAATGGTGGAACTGCCATTTATGTAAGGAATTCTCTACAGGCAACGAACATAAGTGTTTCTCATCTCACAGAAGAACTGAATTGTGAGGTCTGTGCGGTAAAGATATTGAGTGATGACTTGAAAGTCGGTGTGATTAGTGTCTACAGATCACCCGTGGGTGACTTTAACTTGTTTATTGATAAACTCACCAGCGTGGTGCAAAAGTGTACAGATCAAACCAACTCACTTTTTTTGTGTGGAGATATGAATGTAGATTTCAACAAGATGGACTCAAGACCGAAATCTCGCTTCAGTGACTTTCTGCAATGCTTCAATCTGAGCATCACATCATTCGAACCAACACGAATATTTACTGATATTTCTGGTAAAACATCAATTTCCTTGCTAGATTATGTTTTGACAGATGTAGATCTAACATCATGTAGAACTAATATTTTTGATGCTCATTTGGCTGATCATAAGGTTATTTCCCTAAACTATTTCTATTCAATGAAAACTGTTAAATCTTGTGATTCTGTTGATGAAATATGCTATGTTAGACAAGTTACTCAAAAAAATTTAGACGAACTTAATATTATTATTCAAAACACAAGCTTTGTAGATATTTATGCCAATTCCGATATTGATTACTGCTTTAATGAATTCATTAATATCATTAAGGAAGCTTTCACCGATTGCTGTCCTGTGAAGAGAATTTTACCCAAAAATGTTTCTAAGCCTTGGTTATCTCGAGAGATAAAACAGGCTAGCCTTCGTTTGAAAGATATCTATTGGTTGCACTCTAATATCAGAACAGTGGATTCCTTGAAAATGTATAAGACTGCTAAATCAGATTATAATCAATTATTGGAAACTAGTAAAAAAAAACATTATGTTAATGTGATGAATAATTCTTTTCAAAAAAATAAAACGACATGGAACCTAGTGAATAAGGAAATCGGTAAAACGAATCGAAATCACAAAAAAATAAATCTGCTTCTGAATGGAAATTTATGTACAAACCCTGCTATTATAGCGGAATCATTTGGTGAATATTTTTCGACTGCTACTTCTAGGATTCTCTCAGAATATTTTGGAAACACTTTATCAATTTCATGTACAACTTCGAAAATGCTGAGTCCAACTTTCTTTTTTCATCCTGTCACAAAATATGAAGTAGGTGATGTTATCAGAATGTTGAAAAACAAAAAAAGTACAGGTATTGATTGTATATCGTCAAGAACTATGAAAGTTATTGGTGACTCTATTTCTGAGCACTTCGCCTACCTAGTCAATCTCTCGGTTTCTTCTGGCAGATTTCCGGAAATTCTGAAAAAGAGCATAGTTGTGCCTATTTATAAGAAGGGAGATCCTCGTGATATTGCAAATTATCGTCCGATATCCCTTCTTAGTTGTTTTTCAAAGGTATTCGAAAGATTAGTTTTAGACCAAATGCTTGCCTTTTTGAATAGGTTTAACGTAATTACAAGTTCACAACACGGCTTCAGGCCAGGTCACTCAACCGAGACTGCAGCTTACTCATTGGTGCAGACTGTTTACGAAAAGTTAGATGAAGGGCTTTATGTGGCTGGTTTGTTTTTTGATTTGTCGAAGGCTTTCGATTCCTTGAAATTCAGTTTTATGTTGAGTAAATTTTATAATCTAGGATTTAGAGGTATATTCCTGGAGTGGCTGAAGAGTTACATAACGGAACGCAAAATGTCGGTCCGGATCGACGGTGCTGAATCGGGGTTCAGCATGCTGGATATGGGGGTTCCTCAGGGCTCCGTTCTCGGACCTCTATTATTCCTTCTGTTCATCAATGATTTACCTGAGCATATAATTGCACTTCTGGTTGCACTGTTTGCAGATGATTCTTCTTTCTTGATGGCAGCTCGGAGCATTGAGGAGCTTGTAGCTGGTATCTCGGCGGTACTTGAAATGTTTGTTGACTGGTGTCGCAGCAACAGTTTGGTGGTGAATATCGAAAAAACAGTGTGCATTCATTTTTACCTCAAAAATATGGGTACAAGTCGACTTATTTTAAATCATAAAAATTTGACAATAACTTCAACAGAATCCACTAAATTTCTAGGAATTCAGATTGACAAAAACTTACGTTGGACTGAACACATAGATATGGTTTGTAAAAAATTAAATAGTGCCTACTACGCCTTGAACAAGATAAAAAATTTGTTTCCTCTCCAGTCGCTCCAGGACATATACTACTGTCTTGCTTACCCACATATATCATACAATATTTTCATATGGGGTAGTGCATCTGATTTGGAAAGAGTTTTTGTATGCCAGAAAAGAATAATTAGATGTATCTTCAGAATACCTCCACAACATTCATGCCGGCCTTATTTTCGAACAAATAAAATCATGACAGTCGCATGTTTATATATATACAAGTGCGTTCTTCACGTAAAATCCAGCGAAAAATCTTTCAAAAAACTTTCTAGTTGTCATCGATATCCAACGAGGAATGGGGATGTCCTCGTTGTGCCGGCACATAGAACAACCAGGTTTGAACATTCGCCTTTATACCAGAGTATACGAATATACAATCATCTACCTGCGAGTATTAAAAGTTTGAATTATGTACGTTTCAAAAATACTATGAAAAGTATGCTATGGAGCAGAGGATATTATTCGGTTTCCGAATATTTGAATGATTCGGAGTTAGATGTGGTTTTTTAACCAGTGATTGTTTTGTTTTTCTCTTCCTATTTTGTTGCATTTCTTTGATTTATTTTGTATTTGACTTGTCCTATACTGTACTGTCTGACAGGATGAATAAAGTTTATTTATTTATTTATTTATTTATTTATTTATCGATTGAAGAAAACTGATCCCGAACAAGAAATGATACAACTTTATTTGTCGGGTGTTTTTTTAAAGTGATATAACTTTAAATTTAGATAAAACACATTTAAATTAAGGTGGAAGCAAAATTTTTGTATTATTCGAAAGATAATTTTATGACATTTATGTTTTGAAAATAATTTCTGGCATATGTCCACCACGACTAGCTCTGGAGCTAATGTTACAGTTCGTAACAGATCGAATGATTATTTGTTTCAAAATTTGAATGGTATCGACCAGGAGTGTTTTGATTTCAACAAGATGATGCTACACCTCATGCTGCTACCGTAACAATTGATTAATTGAAAGAAAGATTTGGCGATAACATTATTTCGAGAAATGGTCTTATTAATTGGCCTCCAAGATCATGCGACATAACTTCAATCGATTATTTTCTTTGTGGTTATGTCAAATGATTAGATCATGCCGATAAACCTGAAACAAGAGACGCTTTGGAACTGGAAGCCAACATAACTCTTATTATTGCGGAAATAAGGCCATGGGCGCCCGCAGAAACCTTTAGAAATTTTTCTCAGGGGGGTCATTGAAGGCCATTGAAATCTCAGGGGGGGCATGGCCTTCTGCTCAGTGGCGCACCCAGAAATTTAATTCGGGGGGGCCTCAAGAGTAATCAGGTTTTTGTAAGTTATATAATTTAAAACATGCGCCGCAAGCGAAAACCTTCTTAAGTAATGGATATATCGCATTCGTTATTTTGGGAATTATAAAAAAGCTTGCTTTAAAAAATGCATATTTTATTGTTTTCACAAATACCAAGTGAAGGGGGTAAGAAGAGGCGCCTAAAACTTGATTAATAATTCTACAGAAATGAAAAAATGTCATGAGCGAAATTTCCCAAAAGCAACGAACTTGAATATTACAAGAGAGAAATTTTACCTGCTTAAATTTCATCTCGAGTGGTATTCGGCATGACTATTCCACGAGAAAATGTCTAACATTATAAGTAATATGGTCACATTTGACACGGATATTGCGCTATTTGGCAAATTACAATTCATAGATTAACTAAACGTTGTTTGTTTTCTCTATGCTATTCATTTCCGAAGCTATCTATGAATTGGAGAAACGTCAAAAATTTCATCGCTGGAAAACCAACTTGTTGGTTTTGCCGGTTTGAAACTTTTATCGAGATGAAACGATCGTTGCTACGGAAACTTCCTCACTAAAAATGGAATGAGTGGAATAGTCATATATAACACCACAAGAGATGGAATTTTGCCGACGAATACACTCGAGATGAAATTTAAGCAGGTAAAATTTCATCTCGAGTGTATTCGGCATGACTATTTCTCGAGAAAATGTCTAACATTAAGTAATATAGTCACATTTGACACGGATTGCGCTATTTGGCTAATTAGAATTCATAGATTAACTAAACGTTGTATGTTTTCTCTATGATATTCATTTCCGAAACTATTTATGAATTGTAGAAAAGTCAAAAATTTTATCGCTGGATAACCAACTTGTTAGTTTTGCCGGTTTGAAAGTTTTATCGAGATGAAATGATCGTTGCTACGGAAATTTCCTCACTAAAAACGGAAAGAGTGAAATAGTCATTCAAAAACGCATCGTTTTCGGAAGAAAGGTCCTGTTCGTAAAATAAGAAAATGTTTTTTTAGATCATCAGTGTAAGACTCATCAATAGTGTTCGTTGGCAATAAGCTGCACTTAAATGACGACAAACCATCTTTGTGTTTTAAGAATCGATTGTGAATTTGTGCTATAAAATTGCCATGAAATGGGATAAATATTGAAATTCGAAAGTAAGTCTCTGCATTTTCGCATTCTACATTACACCGTTTTGTTTGTCTTTTTGCAATTCGAGGCTTTATCAGTGGAACTTCATATTCTTTACATTTGTCTTCTACTTTCAAGAACAGCCTTTCGCAATGGCCGCAACGCAGCGACAAGCAGTGACACTATGTTTAAGGCCAAAACACACAGTTTTGTTCTAAAATAATTATTATTACTTTTAGAAAAATAATAAGATGAAAATATTGGAATTACTTTTTTTGCCACAGCTCGGAGGGGGGGGGGCTGCAACCCGACAGCCCCCCCCCATCGGTGCGCCACTGCTTCTGCTTATCGTTAGAATTTATGCAGTTATCCATTATTTACACTCCAAAGTTCACCAGAATACTTCTGAGTGGTGCATGAGTGCCTGAAGGAGGTTGATTGATATCATTTTAAAGAAATACGTTATTTGATCGAAACTAAATACTCCTTGTCTGATTCAAGTGGCCCCAGGTACTAATCTACTAAAAAATTACTTCTTATACTTCTTTCAGTGACCTTTTGACCGTTCAAGCATTTGATCCTTCCGCAGCATTCACAACGCAACCTCAAATCAAATATCAAGACCAATTGTTGTCAAGAAATTCATACACTAAATAATCAAGCATCATTTTCATCATCACTTTTTGAGAAGTATTTCTCCAAAGTTTCTCTAATACTCGAAACTTCTCTCAGTGCCATAAGGCGTTTCGTTATGTACTTAGACTATAGACCTTTCAATAATGAATAGTGATGCCAATTTTCAAAATCATCAGAACTAAATTCGGTACCTGTACTACTACGGAATCGAAATGTAGAAATTTTTGCTATGTTGCGACGTTCGTTGAATTTTCTAAACATAAAAAACTCTCAATAAAAATGAAAAGTACTTTAGATTGAAATTAATTTACTCATTTGTGCGTGAATGTCAGAAACGAGTATTTTCTTATTCAAATATGTGAATTTCTCACATTACATATTATCTAAAGTATCAGAATGTTCGCGAAACGGCTCGGCCGTTTTTGCTTCAGATAATCAATGGGCACGTTATGGCAGCACCGTTTTCTGAATCTGTTGCAAGTTCATACATTAATTTCGTTCCGCTTTTTAATTTTGTGTAAGTATGTAATGACGTTTTGAACAGTGTTGCCATCAGAATACATATGTCGTAGGAAAAGTGAAATTTGGATTTATTTCTGAATATTATTAGCAAAATACGTTGAAAAATGGTTATTATGTGTCTTTTGTTTCTGGTAAACTGGACTATTTGAATCCTGATTTGATGGCGTAGAGTCTTCGATTTATCGAATTTCACTTTTCAGATTCCCTTCTGATATTGAGGGGAGGAAAATCAATTCTGAATTTAGCTGACTCTTATCACATAACTCAGAATCTGTTTCAATGTTCGGAATATTGTATGAATTCTTCAAAAAGAGTTGATTCACTTGTAATTTCATTTTCATTCCTCAATACCGTTTACACCACACCACTGGATCTTTCGAAGTTAGGTTCGGAGATTTGCAATGTTGCCACGGCCGTATCTAATGATATTGCTATCCTATATGTTGTCTTAGTTCCACTCATTGAATACTGACTAAATTTTGTCTTCAGTGATTCTCGAATTTATGAAAGATGATGTGTCTCCATTTTCTATGGCCTAAGGTTATGTATCACAATTATATCATTACCAACGTTATCAAATATCAAGCTCCAATCGATTATATCCTCTCTGACGTAAGTGGCGCTAAGCAACGATACAATAAAAGCATTCCGTGTCTTCAAGCATTCGGATCAGCCAGCATTTAAACTTTTGCCATCAAGTCAAAGACCAAGGTCAAACTGTGGGGAAAGTAAATTGACAAATTAACATGATCAGTGCCTAACATATCTTCCTTCTCACGAAAAATCCATAGGGTACCATCATACCAAGACCAAGGTCGAGAGAATTGATGTCGAAAAAACGTTGAACTAAAGTATCACTGAATATCAACTGCACATTTCTAATATTCTGTAAAACGCTTAGGAATATTCATTTATGATAGCGAGCTCTGTAGATACCAAGTCGTATCATCTTACGTCAACAGAATCGTTGTCCCCACAAATGAATTATTACTTCCTACTTCAGACCTATGACTCCTATGAGGCGCTATGCATTGATCCCATAAAAATGATCCCACTATGTGCATCACTTGGTTCTACGTGAAAAATCCAGACCGCTTCCATCAAATTAAAGACCAAGGTCAAGTAAATGGTTCTCGAGGAATCATGGACTAAATAATCATTCATTATCGCAATCTGCCTCATCGCGAACATTCCGCTTTATCAGAAATACCTGGAAGCTATTGATTATAGCGCTGGTACCACCAATCACCACAACATCCGTATCGGGCCAGTCCAACAGAACCTAATGGTACCATGCGCTGGTGGTTGTTACGTATTTGTGTGTTTATAACATATACAACAATAAACAGAGTTTTCAGTAGAGAAAGAGAGATAAACGGTGAGCAAGTGACAGTGGTACCGACGGGTACCACGGCCTGCCTATTGGAGAGAAGGGAACAAAGTCTAGCTTATTCACACAATCGCGTCAGGCGAGTTGAATTGAACTCACTATCGTTCCGGCTTTGTTGAGCATCGTCGGACGTAAAGAGACTCATACACGTTCAGATTTGCCGGTAGTCATATTGCACAAGCATATTGGTATTTGTGTAACGAGTGCAAAGAGCTTATCTTGGTTGCACTTTGTATGGAGTTTGCAAATTAAGTCGAAATTGACTTTTTTCTGTTGAGTGTCGAAAGTTTGGGAGAAGAATGCCATCCACCTCTTAGTGAGAAGAGAATTTCAGGAAATTTTGAGAGTGTATGTGATTTATGGTCTCTCAAAGATGAAAATACATTTTTATACCAAGAAAATCGCTCACAAGCCTTCGGAGGAATATTAAATTTTCAATTTCCAAAAAGACAATGAAGTAATACTCCATTCACTTTTATAAAGTATCCCGGTTTGCCATGCCATTCTGACACATTTCACTGAGTATATTTTGAAAAAATGTTGGGTTATAGTCATTTTCCTGTCAGATAACTACGCAACGCTGTCCTCTCTACGTAGAGGTCGTAGTAATTACGTATTTATCAAAATGTTTATTTACTTTGGAAAAATAATGAATTTGAGAAAAAACTTTGTGAATAATTCTAGACCTGGCAAATGTTGAAGAAACTTTTTTCTCTGCTAATACTGGAAATATTTCACGTATATAAATATAAACATGATTGTACCTTCTAACCTTGTACATAGAAGTCGTAGTAATTTCGTATTCATCAAAATGTTTATTCACTTCGGGAAGATAATGAATTTGAGAAAACATTATGTGAATTCAATAATTCCAGACCTGCCGAATGTTGATGAAACTCATTTCTCAGTTAATACTGGAAATATTTCACGTATACAAACATGGTTGCCATTTTCTTGTACGGAAAACAAGAATCAAATGCTGAAAGTTCACTGAAAAATAATGGACAGAATAGTCCGTTGATTTGTGATAGTTCATTCAAAAAAAGAATAAAAGTACTCGAATAGCCCGACAGAAAATTTTCTGAACGAACAGTGGAACTCACTATTGAGAATAGAAATTAGCATTGGCAACGTCTCTGAGAATTATTTTGACATTGCCGATATTTCCCGAGTGCCAACCTGTGTCGGTTTTAAGTAAAAAAACTTCATAAACCCATAACTTGGCCAACTGGGATACTTTATAAAAGTGAATGAAGTATACCCCATTTTCAGTCTTTTTGATAGTTTCTTCGAGTATCATTTCAATTGGATCTCGAAATCATTTCCATCATCCTATATCTAAACTACTATGAATTAATAATCTGTTGAGAAGGGGGCGAAGAATATAAACTTGTTCTTGTGTGATGTCTTCTCTTCGTTCTGGATACTCAATAGGACGTCTGTGATACGCTTAATGTTTCTTCAATCGTGAATGTCGTGATGTAGCCGTCAGCTATAACTTCATCCATTAACGTCCAGGTATTTAGCAAAAGGTTACTATTTTCTGGTTTAATCATGCAAGAGCAAGAGAGTAATATCTCTGATCAACATATCAGATTTTCACCTCTTGAAGGCTCTTGGTTAGTTTTATGGAGTTGAGAACATTTCTCTGTCTTCACCGAGGTTGTTTCGAAGGAGTGTAGAAACTAGAAACCTCACTTCGGATCATACTGCGTTCGGAAAAATTTGTGTTCAGGGAGGAGAGTGACAGAATTGAATTTGACCAAGGATTCGTGATCAGTGAGTCGGGTTAGAAACCATTATCTGCTTAAAATTCTAAAAATACAGACATCGTGACGAAATGTGCATTAGGAATTTAGGTTATTGCTTAGAGCTTAAACCATAGAAAGAGGAGACACAGCATCTCATTCAAAAATTCGAGTCAGTATTCAATGAGTGGGACGAAGGTAGCATAAAGGATAGCAATATCATTAGATCCGGCCGTGGCAACATTGCGGAATCTAACTTTGAAAGGTCCAGTGGCGTGGTCTTATGGTTATTGAGGAATAGAAAAAAAATTACAAGTGAACTAACTCTTTTTGTCGAATTCATACATTGTTCCGAACATTGAAACAGATTCTGAGTTAGGTGAACAAAGTCAGCTTAATTCAGAATTGATTTTCCCCCTCCCAATATGAGAAGGGAATCTGAAAAGGGAAATTCAAAAAATCGAAGAATCTACGCCTTTGTTACTTTAAAAATGATAAGAGTCTAACATACCAGTATAAACTCAGGATTCAAATACTGGAATTTACCACAAACAAGACACATTACATTGCTAATAATATTCAGAAATAAATCCAAGTTCCACTTTTCCTATGCGATCTCCTGGTGACAACATTGTTCAAAACGTCATTAGTACCACAAAATTGAAATAGCGGAACGAAATTAATGAATGAACTGGACAGAGATTCAGAAAATGGTGCTGCCATAACGTGCCCATTCATTATCTGAGCCTTAGACAAAGGCCTCTGTCTAAGTCTGAGGCCAAAACGGCCGACCGTTTCGCGAACATTCCGACACTATACAGTGTGACAAGAAAAACCTCGGACAAACTCTTTTTCATTTAACTTTACCGAAAAGAAGAAATTGAACAAAACAACAACAAATAATAATAATAAAGAAAATGATGATCTGAGGTCATCAGCTGAGAAGGCAGCTACCTATACAGGGTCTTTCACGAGGAACCTCACCCATATTTATATGGGAAACTACTGAACGTATTTTCATGAAATTCAGCACTTATAAGTATTCCACGATGCTGATGAAATCTAAAATATTTTCAAGGCACGAGCACCTCCGGTTTTTCCGGAAATGACGTCAACTTCCGTTTTTCAACTTAGAACACCATTTTTTTATTGCAGAAATAGATTCCTTAGAAAATTTCAAGTTATTTTGATGTAACATTTTTCAGTTTTGGTTGGAAAATTCTCTCTGAGCGGGAAAATTCGAAAAAAAAAATCGAAAATAGAGCTCCGCTGAAACAAGAATAACTTCGAGGTTTTTGGATGGAAAATTTTCATTTTTGGGATTTTTCAAGATGTAAGATTGATGTATCCACTTTAAAAAATCTAAATCGCGATTCATGATACAGGGGGTGAAAAAATCGCTTTCAAAGTTAGGGATGACAAAATCGTGAAAAATCAATTTTTTCAAATTAGAACCCCATTTTTTTATGGCAGATATTGAATCTACGTTAAAAAATAATGTGAGTGTATGCATCACACCCTTGCCCTAAAGTGGATATTTTCTGAGTTATTCACAAAAAACTGTTTTTTGTCTTGAATTTTCAGCTATTTCTTTTCCCTTCACGCCAAAAAGATGAAATTTTCAGCAACTGTTACTTAAACCATGTTTTAGATTTTACTACCCTAATATGCAAGAGAAAAAAGTTACAGGTTGTTCCTAAATAGATGGCGAATTTGGATTCGAATTTGTATCGGAAACCTATTTATTTCAACTAATCGGCCATCGGTTTTCTCTCCAGTGATAAATAAATAATTCCTTATGAACCATATGCAAAAACTTACCATGTTTTACATTCTTTATTTTTAATGATAGATATCATTAATTACATCTACTGAATAAAGAGGAATTTGGCAGATGTAATTAATGATATCTATCATTGAAAAAAAAGAATGTAAAACATGGTAAGTTTTTGCATATGGTTCATAAGGAATTATTTATTTATCACTGGAGAGAAAACCGATGGCCGATTAGTTGAAATAAAGAGGTTTCCGATACAAATTCGAATCTAAATTCGCCATCTATTTAGGAACAACCTGTAACTTTTTTCTCTTGCATATTAGGGTAGTAAAATCTAAAACATGGTTTAAGTAACAGTTGCTGAAAATTTCATCTTTTTGGCGTGAAGGGAAAAGAAATAGCTGAAAATTCAAGACGAAAAACAGTTTTTTGTGAATAACTCAGAAAATATCCACTTTAGGGCAAGGGTGTGATGCATACACTCACATTATTTTTTAACGTAGATTCAATATCTGCCATAAAAAAATAGGGTTCTAATTTGAAAAAATTGATTTTTCACGATTTTGTCATCCCTAACTTTGAAAGCGATTTTTTCACCCCCTGTATCATGAATCGCGATTTAGATTTTTAAAGTGGATACATCAATCTTACATCTTGAAAAATCCCAAAAATGAAAATTTTCCATCCAAAAAAAAAAAGTTATTCTTGTTTCAGCGGAGCTCTATTTTCGATTTTTTTTTCGAATTTTCCCGCTCAGAGAGAATTTTCCAACCAAAACTAAAAAATGTTACATCAAAATAACTTGAAATTTTCTAAGGAATCTATTTCTGCAATAAAAAAAATGGTGTTCTAATTTGAAAAACGGAAGTTGACGTCATTTCCGGAAAAACCGGAGGTGCTCGTGCCTTGAAAATATTTTAGATTTCATCAGCATCGTGAAATACTTATAGGTGCTGAATTTCATGAAAATACGTTCAGTAGTTTCCCGTATAAATATGGGTGAGGTTCCTCGTGAAAGACCCTGTATAATTGAAAGAAATAAGACACAAATCATTTGTCATTATAAATAATGACAAATGGAATGTGAATACGAACTAGGTCTCCGATACTGTTCACCCCACCAGACCGAATGGTCCAACGTCAACTGAGAATCGCACCGACTGCAGTTTCGTCCTATTAGGACTCATCAGGGTGGAATATCCCAAAGTTGACGCTGGATGGAAAATCTTTTCGTCAAGATATGGACATCTGGCGCCGCATTATTTCGATGAGAAATTAATGAGCGACATCTATCCACCTTCAGAACTTTGGGATATTCCACCCTGATGAGTCCTAATAGGACGAAACTGCAGTCGGTGCGATTCTCAGTTGACGTTGGACCATTCGGTCTGGTAGGGTGAACAGTATCGGAGACCTAGTTCGTATTCACATTCCATTTGTCATTATTTATAATGGCAAATGATTTGTGTCTTATTTCTTTCAAATAATAATAGCTTGAGCATTTGTTGATAATATATTTAAGCCGTTTCGAATTCGGAGTGGCTTCCTTTGGCGGCGATACACAGCTTCTGACGCTTCTTAAAATTTTCGGCAATGGACCGCAGCTCCTCGGGCGTTAATCGGTTCCATTCCCGGCGCAGAGGTTGCTTCAGCGACTCCAAATTTTTGTGTTTTTTAGCACAAGCCCTGTGCTCCAAAATCGACCACACGCTGTAGTCCATCGGGTTCAGATCCGGTGAGTAGGGCGGCCATTCTGCAGATGAGATGAAACAAGGAAAATGGGTTTTACACCATTCTTGCGTCATTTTCGCTCTGTGAGCCGGAGCGGAGTTGAAAGGTCCAATGCGTATCGCCGAAGTGCTGCTTGGCCCACGGAAGTACTACGGCCTCGAGCTGACCGGCGGCGAGACGAAGAAGTTGGCGGCACCTTTGGAGTCGTACGCGCTTTTTTCTTCCGTGAGGAGTTGAACTTTTTGGAGCTTGTATGGCTTGAGGTTGAGCTCCTTTTTGGCAATTTGACGGACTGATTCGCGGTTGATACCGATCTCACAGGCTATTTTCCTCATGGAAACCCTCGGATTTCGATTGACTTGCTTCTTAACGATGTTGCGATTGCTAGGTGTATTGACAGTGCGTTTTCTACCACTTTCTGGACGGCGACCATCATGGCCAAGCTCCTTGAAACGACGAATTGCATCGGACACGGTTTGTCGAGGCACATTGAGCAAACGAACAATTTAACATTGACGAAGCAGCTCCAAAATCGCACAAAGTTTGTTTGAAATTCTAAAACACTGTGAAATGAAATTATGTCAAACTGAAAATTCACATATTAGTACAGGAAAGTGTAGAGAAACCAAGAGAATACAAATTATTTGGCTGCACTTTTGTTCCAGACCACAGCAAAATTTGTCCGAAGTTTTTCTTGTCACCCTGTAGTATATGTAATGTGAGGAATTCACAATATTTGAAGAAACAAATACATACTTACTTCTGACATTCCCGCACAAATGAGTAAATTAATTTCAATTTAAAGTAGAGTTTATATATTGAAAAATTCAACGAACGTCAAAACGTTGCAAAAATTTCTACTACATTTTGATTCCGCAGTTTAGTTCTGATGATTTTGAAAATTGGCTTCACTGTTCATTATCATTATTGAAAGGTCTTCTCTTTTTATATAGTCTTAGAGTTATTGAATTCCATAAATATAATTTCCGCTATATTGATCAACGCTCGAACTACATCGATTGCATCTTCCTAGATCTCCCAGTAATTTGGTCAATGTCATTTTCGTTAAGTATTCAATTAATTGAAAAGGTAGCCATTTCAAGGGAATATCAATCGGTAGGATAATCGAAAATGCCCCCTCCAAATATCATTGATTCTGTTCGGATACAGGGTTCATACGGAAATCCTAGAAGAAAACATTCGGTTTTCAGCTTAACTTTCGATATTTCAAAACTGATAAAAACCAAACAATCACAAAGTGAAACATTTAGACAACTAGAACAGAACAACGTTATCTGTTGTTTTTTCCAATTTCGCCGTTTTAATAAGCACGAACATGGTATCAGTGGCGATACTTGGATCTTTGTGAAATTGAGAGTTGCAATTGACTGTGCATATAATGGATAATATGTATGTAGGTACCTGAACAATAGCCATAGAAAATAAGTTAACATCATTCCCAAGACTATTTCACAATGAACTGATAACTTGAATGAGTCGTGACTCAAGTAAGATCTTTGAACGGTGCGGAAGAAATTCTGGAAAATTATCTGTTCTTTTGAACGGTGTGTGAGAAATTCAATTAGTGCATGGAAAGTTCTTGCCGTATTCTAGAAAAAAGTATTGTCGGAATGTACATCCAGTCTTTTGATTATGAGATGTTCTCGGTTTTTCGGTGATGTAAAATGCCTTTTGTTAGATTTGCCCGTCTATTTGTCCATCACAGTCAATTTTCTCCCAATCTACGCACGAAAACTTCCATCCCAAATAAAAACTTCCTTTTTGGAGATGATCTGCAAAGTTCAGAAGATTTTCGGTAAAATATGCAAAAATTGGTTTCCTATCGCATAAATGAATGAAAAATCGAGTGATATTTCGATGTTGAGTTGATTCAAAAACCACTCAGGAAAAAGGCTGGACGCATTTAATTCCCATCTTATTTTGCCAGTATGCAAATGAGCTTCCTAAAAAGGCAACATCAAATTTGATGACACATTCAGGTTTTTTCGGAGGGTTATCATCTAATGTGAAGTTTATTGTGGTTCTGTTGAGAGGTATCTCCTATTAGTTTTTAAAGGAAAACTACTGAACTGTAAAACTATGAACGATGATGATGAAGATGGCAATTATGACAATGCTATGATGGGTTAAACCTATAATTCCCTTCAAACCGCCATCGATTAATGGAATACTACTACCACATTAAGGACCCGTGACTTCATCACATTTTATCAAAAATTAGGTTCTGAACTGAAGATACTTAAAAAATTACGATTTGAGGATCTGCATCCAATATATTAGGTCGAAATGAACGGAAAACTAAAAAAACACAGACAACCAACGCTTTCTCTTACATCATGAAGCTGACCTAATTTAATTCCTAATATGCCATTCAACTATCTCCACCCTAGGTACGGCTGGCCGGTCTAGCGCGTATTGTACGACGTTTGAATTAACTAGGAACTAGAAATATTTTATATTTTTATGGTCAGGAAATAGCCCTGAAACCAATATGTTACTTGATACTTCCTCCCTTAAATTATCCTTCAAAATTTCCCAAATGAACTGAAACCTAAAAAACCACATACACCGCTTTCTCTTACTTTGTGAAGCTGACCTAATTCTAACTATTCATTTAATATTTGGGATAAACAATCCGAAAATGCGATTTATAACCAGGGTAAGCGCGGGTCGGCGGGATGATCTTGTATGTATCAAGCAGCGTCCGAAGATCGAGGTATTGTACCGTTCTATTGGAGGGAACTGTGTGAACGTAGGTGTTGCATAGTTCCATATTCTGAAGCTCTCGAGCGGCTGGCTGACCTTGTATGTTTCAAGCAGCGACCAAATATCGAGTTATTGTACGAAAAGATGAGATGAGAAAGAACTTTTCCTGTTCTAAGTGGAAATATAAGGTTTCGAGGGCAAAAATCGAGATTTGAATTTCGAAATTGATAATTTAGAATGAGGTCCAATAAATAAAATATTCATAATTCTTTTCTATTTCTCGATTATTTTTGGGTCAGCTCGGCCGACCCTGCATACCCTGACGAGACGTCACTGTTTCCGAAAAATAATTTAAAATAAGTTAAACCCAAATACTTTATACTTTTGGAATTATGTAATTTAATTGTATTAATCTCTTCTGGAACTATCTGTGGATATTACTTTTGAATACAAGGTGTGAAATTGTTTGAATGAGATCAGCATTGGTGTCATCTGGAAATGGAGAAAGATTTCAAAATTGCAGAAAGTCGTAAAAATAGCAGCTTATGAAACACCTATTTATAGACCTATTATAGATATATTTCTGCTTCTACATTCAGAAACTTGTTCACGTTGTGAAAATAACGGTCCGATTATGGATGATCTCTCTCTTGGACCGATTAGAGAGAATTATAGCAACTAGTTAATTACACGTTCCTGTGATCCCTCAGAGGAGGATATTTTTTCAATTTTTTTGGACCCCCTATACAATTATGTCATTTTAACGGGATAGTCGAATTTCAGTCGTGTAGAAGTGAGATCTTGATCGGATATTCTTGTGAGAAAGGTCAGAAGATATTCAAATTGAGATTTTTCAAGGAAATTACTATTTCAGTGATTTTGCAAACCGAATTTCATTGGAATGCGATTATTCATTTGATATTTTTTTACACATTTGAACAGGTCACTGTAAGGAATCTAACAGCCGATGTCGTGTGAGTATAGAGACAAATAGAATTCCTTCGTACTCTTCAAGTGGACTTGTATATCGAAATGATATATCTTAGGTTTAAGGGTTTATTGGGAAGGCAGTCAAAAACCAAAGGGGACTTTTTCTCCTTTGAGCTCGAGCTTTCGGAATATGCTTATTCCTTCATCAGGAGCAGCTACAAAAAGAAGAGTCCCCTTTGTTTTTTTGATAATAAATGTGTGTTTTTGATGTAGCTGCCCCTGAAGAAGGAATGAATATATTCCGAAAGCTCGAGCTTAAAGGGAAAAGATTCCTCTTTGTTTTTTTGACTGCCTTCCCAATAAACCCTTAAACCTACATACAATTCACAAAATACTACTACATACTAGCATTTCATGAAGAATACATACTAGGAGTGAAGATAATGTAATTTTATGATTATGAATGCATCTAAATAGTCGAAAATAATTTCGAGGAAATTAAATGTAATAACGATTGAAAATCACTAAATCAGGTACACAACGTATGAAATCTTTTATGTACACCACATTGTCTTACTTTTTCTCAGGTCTTCTATACTCATGGGTGGTAATTACCACTTCTACCCCCCTCATAAATACGCCCTTGAGTGCATCATTTTCAACGATTGCGAACTGTTTGCACTGCGCACGCCGATAAAGTGCTAAATTTTTCGACTCAAATTATATAAACAATATTTTCACACTGAATAAAGTTTCTTGAAAAAAACATAGCCTGCGTTACTTCACCAATTCATACAAATCTAATGACACCTAATATGAAAAAAAATCAAAAATCCATTAAGGGTGAAGAAGAAATAGACATTCTTACATACTTACACCCGAAAAATATTACCCTCCTTTTGGCGCAGTCGGGAAAAAACATCGTTCTTTCTGATTTCAGGCTGACTGAACGATTACAAAATGCAGGGAGCTACGATAGTTTGGAAATTTATTATGAACATTTATTAATCATTTACAACTTGAATCATGCAAAAGTGGATTATTGAACAATGTGGTGAAGAAATTCCAAGAAAAGTCTGGTAGCCAAGCCGTAGATTAACAGGAAGATGAACAGAGAAAAATACAAATGAAGACAATCTAAAATTATTTAATTCAAACGTTTCAAATTTATTTACTACTATAGATCTCTAGTTCTTCCTGAAGTTTGTTTCTTACATTAGTTATGTATTGAATAAGGACCTTCATTTAATTTTTGTAAATTTTTGTACTTATTTCAAACTATTTAACTATAGGATATCCAACGGCAGTTTGGTTGGTTGTGCGTACCCTTACTCGCAATGTGAATGCATACTTGGTTGATAACGAAGAGGTGTTCTAAATTAAGATAATCGTCGATTAAGTACACGATTTATCAACTTCTTGTTTTTTTTTCAGGAATAGATCCGGCGTCAGTAGTCTGTCCGTCTGATAAATTCAAATGTCCGGAAGGAAAATGCATTTCCCAGCAACTAGTATGCAATTATCAAAAAGATTGCGAGAAAGGAGAAGATGAATTTCAATCGTGTCGTGAGTATTAACATGTTATGTAGTTTCACATCCGCTAATAGACTGTTCAGTACCGTTATTTTGACGTTCAATTCGCCTACATTATGGATTAACGACGAAGTATAGCAGAGTACCTACCTACTTCTGCATGTCAATCTTAAACCAAAGAGTTGGTTGTCTGGTTGAACTTTCGAAAATTCCAGAAGAAGATGATTCTGAATGTCTCATCGAGTGATCGAGGGAACATTGTTGTTAGTTATTTTCGTCTTCAGGATTAATTTTTTTATTTGAGATAAATATGGTGGATAGATAATCATGATCATCACTGCGGGTTGGAAAATATGATGAGAGAAAATTTATACAGGGTGTTCCACCATAAACAGTACGAACATTGTACTGTAGCTGTTGCCGTGTGGCGTGCAGTGATTTTTTTTTATTTTCAAGATCTTTACTGTGTCCAAGATAGGTAATTAGGAGATAATTCCGTACACCTATGAAAATTTAAGAAATTTCAACAATATAACGTGAAAATTAAATTATGTACTGGGATCTGTGTAAAATTTTTTTATCAGTAATTGGGACAACTCTTACTGACTGGCCTAATGGGCGGAACACTAGTAGAAGTGATCAGGATGAGCGATCTTAATTCTTTTGTTCTATTTTTTTGCAGCTCCACCAGAGTGTGAACAGGGACAAATAACGTGTAGGCAGTACATATGGAATAAAACATACTGCATACCGCCATATTATCGCTGTGACAAAACCGTCGATTGTATAGATGGAACCGACGAAGTCGAATGTAGTAAGTACTTCTTCTTTTTACAAAATGGTAAAAAAAACAAGACTAGACTAGAAGAATTGGAATAAACAATCCTTATTTTCGACGTCCCGGGTAAACCAATCGTCGATTGCCTACGAAACTATACTATACTCCATTAATTTGGTATGATGATTGTATTTCAGCACCATTGATCGTAGGTCAAGTGATTGTCATCAAAAGAAGTAGAAATAATGTTGTTTCGAATATTATAAAATATAGGAATTTCTTGGTCCTTTTTTGAGTGAATCAACCAAGAAACTGCATTTTCCAAATAAACAACAAGCTTGACTGTAACTTTTCGTATTTTTCGAAAATTTTTGCCTATTGAGCTACTGAATTAAAAAATGAAGCCGAACAATGATACTGTTCTTAGTCAACGTTTCGTAGGCTAAAATTAAGATTGAAGCCGAATTATTTTTTTATTTGAAAGATGATTTCATGACATTTATGTTTCAAAAATATTTGCCGGCATATGTCCACCACAACTAGCTCTGGAGCTAATGTTACAGTGAATGGTGCTCGTAACAGATCGATGATCAATGATTATTTGTTTCAAAATTTCATTGGTATCGACCCAGAAGTGCTTTGGTTCCAACAAAATGGCGCTACACCTCATGCTGCTACCGTAACAATTGATTTATTGAAAGAAAGATTTGGCAATAACAATATTTCGAGAAATGGTCCAATTAATTGGCCCTCAAGATCATGCGACATAACTCCAATGGATTGGTTTATGCTGATAAACCAAAAACAATTGACGCTTTGGAAGCCAACATAACTCGTGTTATTACTGAAATAAGGCCTGAATCACCTCAAAAAGTGGTCCAAAATTGGTCTGGTCGAATGCGGTTCCTTAGAGCTAGTCGTGGTGAACATATGCCGGAAATTATTTCTAAGACATAAATATCATAAATTATGTTTCAAATAACAAAAATTTGGCTTCAATCTTAATGAGTGTTATTTCAACGTAAAGTTTTATCAATCTAAAAAAAAAAACCGACACATTCAAAATTCTTGTTTGTGACAAAGAAAATCATCATAATTCATTATTATTGTTCGGTTCATTTTTTCATTTAATTGTTAGATAGGTGAATTTTGTCAAAAAACAAGAAACGTTACTGACAAGTTTGTTGTCTTTTTGAAAATGCAGTATCCTTTCGGGGTAACGGATTTGTTTACCCTCCTACACTTATATATATATTTTTTATTTTGATATATGTATATTTATTGATTTCGATTGAGGAAGGTGATTAACCCAAAAAAAGGTCAAGAAATCTTCTATACTTCCTTAAAAAATGAAAAATGATCCTCAAACAACCATAAAGCTATAGCTTTAGGAGACCAAAATTGCACAAGATTCAAAAAAATTGAATTTCTACTTCATTTTCCACTGCATCTTCTATAATTTAAAACGAAATGGAGACGTCATAAACGTTTGCTGGATCTAATGATAATGCCTCGAAAACTTTTCTTCGTATCAAACAGAAATATTAATTTAATGAGTTAATCGTCTGAAAACAACGAAATTTAAGCAATGTAAATAAAATGGATGCTTTTGTAATATATCATGACTGAATTCGCATAATTGTCGAAAGTTGACATAAATATCGCATTGTCCTCAATTAACTCAGATTACCGTTGATTATGCTGAAAAGTAGTAATAAATTGATAATTAATTTTCAGAATTTGTTCGCCATGAATATTATTCCTATTTCATGAAGCGAGATACAGGTTCAAGTGAATTATTGTTTGTGATGGGGCGAAATGCGAAATACATAAATGATAAATCTGATTTATAAATCAATAAAAAAAAACCTTGACTCATACTCCATTCGCAGTAGAAAAATCCATTTCCTTCGTTGAATTTATATTTTACCAAATAACAATTTGGATTTTTGAAAATGATGAAGTTATATTGAAATTCGATAGAAATTCCTCAGCAAACAAATCTATCTTGCTGAAAGTCGTATTATTGGCGCAATATAATCGTAACTGAAATTCATACATAAATGAATATGATGAAAAAATATAACCAGCTTGCTAAAGGTTTCCGAACCACAATTTTCTCCATAGAAATTGGAAGACTTTCTAGGATATATAGGTACTATATAATATAAAATTCTAGTAGTTTGATTTACTAAACTTTTTTTTCCCAGAATATACTCAAGTTCACTACATCAGCCCTAAGAAAAAGAGAATACATAAATAACAAAATAATAGAGTAAGATCTACAATCCATCGAACAATCTCGAATTAGCTGCCAGATTTTCCGAGGCATTTTGGGAAGTAATAAAAAGCTTGAAACACGATAATTCATCTGAAATTAAGTCGAAAACGGTCTTTTCGAAATTGTTAACAAAAACCCGCTTTTTTTCTGTGAACTTAATCGAGCTTAAGTAAAAAAAACCACAAGATCCCGCAGTAATTTCTCCCCCTCGGTCTTCATTAACAGTTAACATCCACAATTCTGCACATATTTTTTCTGAAATTACTTTTGACATTAAATCATGCTTACGCTGAAACTGAAATATAGCGTGTTGCTACAGGGACATCCATCAGGATGGGTTTTATGTATCGTACGGGCTTCGCCCAAAGGACTCATCAGATTGTCTAATAAGACCTTGTTGTTTTATGTAACAGACCCCAGGTTGAAATGAAATCATTATAATGTAACTAAGCATTTCTGAGTACGATAACATCACTTATTCCAATATGAAGGTGAGACTCTCATTGTGCCATTCAACTGCGGTAGTTGAATCACTTCCAAAAACCTCGTGTCCTGCAGTCTTGCAGAATTCGTAAAGGTCTATCAATTCTTTCTGGCTTCATTTGTTTCAGTTTTATTTCTGCCTTCCTCGATTTTGTGAATATTTCGTTTGTGTGTGATAATAAAATCTGATTAATGATTCAATGAGTTACTTCGCTTAGCTCGATTTATAGCACCCTCTTTCCTTTCCAGCATATAGGCAATGCCAATTAGATGACTTCCACTGCGGTTCCAAACCTTCCGATCCGTGTATACCAAAGGAAAAAAAATGCGACGGGTACTTAGACTGTAGGTCGGGTAAGGACGAAGAAGGATGTCCAGGAGTAGCTTGTCTTCCTGACCAATATAGATGTGCCAATGGTTTGAAATGCATTCCAGCATCGATGAAATGTGATCATAAAGACGATTGTGGGGATAAGTCAGATGAATTGGGATGTAGTAAGTTTTTTTATTTGTTTATTACCCGGCAGAATGATTGGTTCACACTTTCCCCATTTTGGATAATTTGATTATATCGGCTATAAAACTGTTGGCCTTGATTGATGTTATATCCTTGACACCTTAGTGTATTATGGTATTAAGCAAAATTCCTTGACTGTTTTATCTATCCAAAAAATGAGATTCATTGGAAGTTGAATTTTTGTCATTATTTTTCGAGAAGAAATGAAGATAATTGAATGCTTAAAGGCATAGTCATTTTCGTCATATTCAGACGATAAAAAATAAAATTTTCTACAGTTATCCTTGATATTCCGATGTTGACTTAAGGCCATAGATATATCACTGTTGAAATGGATTTATATCGCCCACCTTGTAGGCGCAAGAAAAAAACAATTGGAATTATACCATTTCAAATGGCCATGTTTTGCATTAGACTGTCAATCACCCGACAATTGTGGGCATGGTCTCAGTCAAAATTGATTTTGTAGTGCAACAAGCCAGATCTTTTTCACGAATACATTGAATACAATTAATAACATTTCAAACATCTGAGGTCAAAATATTTTCTGATGATCTTTATCACCGTGTCTTCAGTCGTCCACTCTGTAGTCCATTATCGCAATTTTGAATAGCACTGGTTGAATCAAATCTCATCCATTTTTATGAATCGGCGCATCCTCGAAATTGACAATAATCCTTTGATAGCAGTTCAATCGATCCCTCATATTTTTATTGAAAAAATTTCATTATAAGTCTTCAACTCCTATAATGTTGGTAGAAAATTTCTATCTATCTGAAAAAACTTCAACGAAACTAATGTGTATGTTTTATTTAAGACAAACAATCCAATCTAACCATTCATTTAATTTTTCTAGATTTTCCACTCTGTAATAGTGGACAGTTCCGATGTGATAACGGTCTATGCATACCGGTAAGTTTTCACTGTGATGGTCTCAATGATTGTGCGGATATGTCCGACGAGAAGAATTGTACTTCCATTTCCTGTCCTCCGGATCATTTTCTCTGTCCGAAAGGTGGTCTCAACGGCAGCGGAAAATGTATAGCCAAAACTAAATTATGCGATGGTAAAAGGGATTGCGAAGACGGTGCCGATGAAAAGACAGCATGTTGTAAGTATTTTATTTATTATTATTATTATATATTTGACAAGAATTTAGAAAATTTCTATAAACTCAAAGAAAATTAAAAATAAATACAAATGCACATAGCTAGACAAAAAATAAAGTATAAATTACAATTGAAAATAAAAAGCAATAACAAAAGCAAGAAAGGAAAAAAGAACTTCTTCATAAGTTTGGCGACGATCAACTCTGCATCCACCTGTTTATGACCGTGCGTTAAATATTCATTTTGCGGAGATATGGACCTCATAAAAGCACGCATACTATAATAGTATATTCTAAAACCAGTTGCAGAATGGGCTCCTATTCCAATACGAATGCGAAATTCGAAAACGAGCGACGAAGGGGCGAGTTTTCGAACGCATGAGTGTTGGAATTACATTCTGCAACGAGTATCAGACGATATTTTCTCTATTTCAGTCAAATTTCGTGAAATACTGTTGAAATTCAATGAAAAATGCAGATTATACATCCAAGTGACTTTTGTATTGTATCTTGGCAGTTGGTGACTTTCACGAAATTGACATTTCCAAATTGACGTGTGTTGAAAATTGATAGGATCGGCAGTCATTGTTGACAACCACGAAACGAAAAATATAACTAAAAACAATGGTGTAATGAGTTCATTACAGCACTGTTTTCAGTACTGTAATGATAATGAACTCATTACGATACTGAAATAGAGAAAATTAGTTCTTCATTACACAGCTCTGAAAACCCTATCAAAACATGTCGATTCAGGGCACCGAAAGTGACCCTTTTCCGTGCGGCCGCACCGAAAGTGACCCTTTTCCGTGCGCTGAGACATAGATGCATCTATGCTGAGACACAAAGCAACGATTGCGTGATGACAGTAGACGTCAGTGTTGCGAATAATTATTGTTTTACAATATCGAAATGCTTTCTGTCGAAGAACAAATATCGTTGGATTGTTTTCAGAGAGGTGTAATGAAAAATATCGTTCATTACACGTCCAGAAAGGCTTTTTCCGTGCTTGCACGAAAAAGCTTACTTTCTGGACTAGTAATGAAATACATATACTATTAGTTTACTGAAAAGTATGGAATGTTCAAACTTCTGACCCTTTTTTTGAGCAGTATCAGTATACCAAGTATCTCCAAAATACCTGATGAATGATTCGCGATAGGCATAAAATGCATTAGTAAATTTTGCCATAAAAAGTTCACGATGTGTTTTACTGTGAAATTTATAATCCATATCAGTTTCATTCTAAAACATAAAAGCATATAAGAATTGTAATTGTATTTTCCGATTCATGACTAATTTGAGCTTATTTTACGATTTATCGATATGAAGAATGAATCACAATTTTATCTTCTAAAGAATAAAATGGATTCCTATTTGCGCACAAAAATTATCTTCTCATTAACATATTATGAACCTACATACGAGTCTCTTAGACCAAATTTTCGATTATCAAATGTCAAAATGGTTTCTTCAAAGAATTGATGGCATAGCTTTGCTCGGTATCTTCCAAAGTTTCAAAATATAAAATATCACCATACATGTACGAGTCGGCAGTCAATAGGCAAAACTTAAGACATGTATTTTGCCCTCTATATCGCTCAACTGGAGAACGATAATGTTGATAATCATAAATCCATAGTCAACAGAGCAACTTGTAAATGACGTCAAGGCTGTAGGGTCAATATAGCTTTCAAATCAGCGATAGTTTAATAGAAGAATATATTATTGATTCCAATATCCTGCACCTGTGAGCAGCTTTTCATGAATGTAGGATAATGTTTCCACCTTTCTGTAAAGCACACCGAGGAGTGATCTCATCTGGATATAATGGCATCTCCAATGATCTAAAATATTTTATTTTTTAGCGAGCGCTTCCTGTGCAGCCCTTCAGTGTCAGTACAAATGTCGGGCGTCGCCGAATGGTGGTACATGCTACTGCAAAGATGGCGAAAAACTGGCTCCCGATAATACCACATGCATCGACAGGGACGAATGTCTAGAATGGGGACACTGTGAACAACTCTGCACCAATACTCCTAGTGGGTACACTTGCGCGTGTGCTACCGGCTTCACCTTGGCCAACAGGACTAAATGTAGTGCACAAGATGCTGAATATCTAAAAATTTTGTTCATCCATGAGAAATCCATCATAAGTTTGAATTCAACAGGCACTAGTTCGGTCATTGCCAACACAACAGCAGGCAGTGGTTTAGATTACCACTTCGATGAGAATATATTGTTTTGGTCCGATGTTAAAACTAAAAGGGTGAGTCTCAAACATCCTAAGTAGTATTCTGAACATTAACTGAGCCTTGTTATATAACCATTTTCCTGATCTCAATTCAACTCAATAACCTGAAATAGGTTACAAAAAAACTGATAGATTCGTGACGTCTCACATCTCGACCTCAGTTTATGTAAAAGCAGTCATATTGCATGTAAACATTTTGTTTTCAAAGTACAGGAACTTTGATTGAAGTTGCTTGATTCTCTTTATTTGTCTGATACTACACCTTCTCGTTCTGATAAAACTTTTTCGCGATGAATCAGGTACTCTTTACCTATTTTTATTTTTAAATCCTCACAGTAAGTTCAACATTATTATGGCCGCTTATACATCTGACCATACATTTCAACATACATGTTTCTCTTTCAGATTCATTCGCAGCAGTTGAGAGAGACTGGTACCAGTATAGTACACGTGAGTGATGTGGATATAACCCTTCCTAGTTCTTGGATGCCCGTAGCTCTAGCTGTAGACTGGGTCGGAGATAAACTTTACGTGGTTGATGCCATAGGACTTAAAATCGACGTATTCGAACTTCACGGAAGATGGCACGCTGTAGCATTGGGATCTAACCTGACAAATCCGGCTGATATTGCTCTGGATCCATCTGTTGGTTATATGTTTATTGCAGACAGCTCGCAAGTCCTCAGGGCAAATATGGATGGCACAAATCCACACGCCATTGTAGCCGAAGCTGCATACAAAGCGGTCGGTGTAACAGTAGATATAATTTCGAAAAGGGTATTCTGGTGCGACAGTTTGTTGGATTATATTGAAACGGTTGATTACAATGGTGAAAGGCGCTTTTTGGTGATCAGAGGACAACCGGTCCCAAGTCCGGCACGCTTAACTCTATTCGAAAACAGAATATATTGGACAGATGGCAAGTATTTCACCTCCACAAGCAGCTCTAGAATTTCATCTTCTCCTCCTTCGAGCAGTCGAATATCGATTTCAACTTTCTTTATTTGTTCTAGGAACCAAACAAGGTGTTATGTCGGTAGACAAGTATGCAGGAACATCCAGCATCCAGCCTTTCTTCAAAACAAAAGACGTGAGAGACCCTAAAGCAGTGAAAGCTGTTCATCCTCTCATACAGCCATTCATAAACAGCCCATGTGGACATACAAATGGTTTCTGTCAACATATGTGCATTGTAACAAACGCTGGAGCAGATTTAGGATACCGATGCGCCTGTAATATAGGGTGGCGGTTGGCTGAAGATGAGAGAAACTGTGTTCTCGTATCAGAGTTCTTGATGTTCTCACAGCATCGGTGATTAAATCATAGATTTGAATCCCCCCTGCATTTTAACTAATACTCTTTTTGCAGATTCATCAAAGGAAGGGTTCTGAATCCTGTTGTGGAGGGATTCAGCGATGCTATCTTACCAGTGGTTTCCCGCAGAGCCCGATTCGTGGGCTTAGACTTCGATGCAAGAGATGAGCATATCTACTATTCAGACGTATTACAAGACGTGATATATCGTGTCCATAGAAATGGAAGCTCAAAAGAAATCATCCTAGCTTCCCAAAATGAAGGAGTCGAAGGACTTGCGGTTGACTGGGCAGCCAAAAATTTATATTACATTGATAGCAGGAAAGGGACGCTCAATGTGTTGTCGACAAGGAATATTACATATCGCAGGACTTTGCTGAAGAACCTCAAACGTCCAAGAGCTATTGTCGTTCACCCCAATAGAGGTTTCGTCTTCTTCTCGGAATGGGACAGACCTGCCAATATTTCCAGAGCTTACACTGACGGAACTAACCTCACTGTCTTCAAGAATTTAACTTTGGGATGGCCCAACGGTCTTTCCATCGATTTCGAAACTGACAGACTTTATTGGTGTGATGCTTTGCTGGACCACGTTCAACATTCTAAACTAGATGGTAGTGACCTCAAGACGATAAATTCAAGACTTATCAGGCATCCGTTCAGCATAGTTGTATTCAGGGACTACATGTATATTACTGACTGGAGATTGGATGCCATTATCAAACTGCATAAGTTAACTGGCGAAGGGGAGGACACACTTGTTAAAGAATCACAGACGAATAGACTTTATGGAGTTAAAGTGAGTGAGACTAACATATATAAATGGAATTCTTTTTTGTTTCAAGGGAGATTTTAATCCCAACTTACGTACACATATCGTTTTTGAAAGATCGAATGAACAAATGTTGTTGTCCATGAAGTGGAGGGTTTAGTTTACATAAATGGTGGTTTCAGATATTCAGTGAAGCTGAGCAACGAATTAGCAGTTCTCATCCTTGCTGGAACTTCAACGGTGGTTGTCAAAAATTATGTTTCGCAGTACCTCAAGATGGCGGCCTATCACTTGTTGCTAGATGCGGTTGTCCATATGGAGAGAAACTTATGGACGACCAAAAGAATTGCCAACCAGATTCCAGCTCTGAACCTCCTGTACAAGCCTGTCCAAACAATTGGGATTTCACTTGCAATAACCAGAGGTGCATACCAAAATCGTGGGTTTGCGATGGCGACGATGACTGTTTGGACAACAGTGATGAAGAACAAAACTGCACAAGTTAGTTATAATAATATTTTGAGATTTCCGATTGGAGAGGAGTGAGTGCCTCACCGATAGCTTGCTTGATAATTGTAGCTAATTCGGCATTATTAAATGCAGCGTTCATTTATTTATTTATTTATTCATTTATTTATCTATTTATTTATTTATCTATTTATTTATTTATTTATTTATTTATTTATTTATTTATTCATTTGCTAGCAATGAGAGTAGAGGTTACCTTTAAACTCCAAAAGTTGATACAAAAATACAAAAAGAAAGCAACGCTCGCATCAATAAAAACAAAAAAAAACAATCCTAACTATATCTACGAAATTAACATGTCTGCATGTGTGAAGAAGAGAACGGAGGGTAGTTTTACCTGTGAAGTCCTGTATTCTAGTCTTCCTGAAGAACTCGTGACTCAGTTTGAGGCAGTGACCGCGCAGATGGTTGTTGTTGAGTCTTAAAACATTTTTAACGTGTTCTCCGAAGTGACCTCTCGGTGAGCGGTACGTGAAAATCATGTCGCCACGACGCCTTCGATTTTCAAAGGGGGTAAGGCTAAATATCTTCACCCTGTCCTCGTAACTGGGACGGTGCGGACCGTAAGGAAGACTGGTTGTCCAGCTCTGGACTGACTACAACGTGTTGTGGTCATTCCTTGTTGAACACCACCGAGAAGGTCAAGCGTACTCAATGATGGGTCTCATGTAAGTTTAGAAGAGAAGACCATAAGTTTTCTGGTTGCCTCCATGGAAGGTTTTGTGAGGCAGATAGGTCATTTGCTTGGCTGCTTTACAGACGTTAGAGATATGGTCTTCCCAGGTTGAATTACTTGATACAGTTGCACCAAGATCGCAGTGCTTCTGGACGAGTCGGATCGGAGCTGCTTTTATTGTGTAGATACTCATGGGATTATTTTCCCTATGTGCAGCGCTGTACACTTCTCCAAGTTGAGGAGTATCAACAAGTCGCGGCACCTCTGCGAAATGTTGTTAAGATCGGCCTACAGTTGTTGTGTGCCTGACATTGGGTAGTTGTATAATTTGGAGTCATCGGCATAAAAAAAGAGGGAGATTTCATAATGCGTGGTAAATCGGATGTGTAAGAAAGAAATAACATTGGCCCAAAACGGAGCCTTGTGGGACGCCCGACAAGACATGGAGTATGGGTGGAGGATGTTTCACCACCACTCGGACTCAGTTGGATCGACCGGAAAGAAACGCCTCGAACCAGGGTAGGAGACCACCTCTGATTCCCATGTGCTCCAGTTTCGCGAGTAGACGGCGATGTGGTACAAGGCCAGAGGCTTTAGAAAAGTCAAGGTAGAACACGTCGACTGGAATGGAACGGTCCCATGCTTTCGTACGATGAGAAATACAGGTGATTTAATATGCTGTTGTTAGACGCCCGGGAATGAAGCTATGCTGTTCTTCAGGAATTAATTTTGGCGCAACAGAATTCATGTAGCACATTATTCTCTACAAGACCTTCGAGAGCAACCTCAAACACGTCCAAACTTATCGAGCGAGATGAAGAGGAAGAGTCAGACACAAAATTTCTTACAGGAATCACAAATCTACCCTCCTCGAATTTTTAATGAATTCTTTCATTACTTTATCGGCACATTTTGTTTGAAAACTACTTCGACAACGTTTACAATCGTAAAGTGTACTTGCGACAAGACGACTTTCGAAATATAACTACATATATGAACTCAGTCTTAAGAAATTTATTTACTTACTTTACATTTTTCACAGAACCAACCTGTCGTACTAACGAATTCCAGTGTAAATCTGGAAGATGCATCCCAATGAACTTCAAATGCGATGGAGAAAATGATTGTGGCGACTACAGTGACGAAACTGGATGCGGAAACGTAACTTGCGGATCTACACAGTTTAAATGTGAAAATGACAGATGTATACCTAGCAGTTGGAAATGTGACTCAGAAAACGATTGTGGAGATGGTTCAGACGAAGGTAAGAAAAATCATGAAAGAACACATATGTTCACATATATCCTAGACTAAGCTCTTGTGAATCCCCAATTCACATGGAAAGCCATTCTCACAAACGACTTAAATTTGAGTACCCCAGCCATTTTCCTTCCTTTAGGTGATACTTGCGAAGAAAAAACATGTGCTTACTACCAGTTCACCTGTCCAAGGACTGGCCATTGCATACCTCAAAACTGGGTATGTGATGGTGATGATGATTGCTTTGACAAACAAGATGAACAAGACTGTCCACCCATTGTATGTCAGTCAAATCAATTCAAGTGTACTGATCAAAAACAATGCGTCCAAGAAAACTACAAGTGTGATGGAATACCAGATTGTAATGATGGAAGCGATGAATTAGGTTGTCGTAAGTATTATTTATGATACCAATTGGGACAAAAAGTAATGTTGAATATTTTTCTATTCCAGCATCTATTCCACCAAACCAGTGCAACCCTGACAAACAATTCCAATGTCAATCATCTGGAATATGTCTGCCAAAAGCCTGGTATTGCGATGGAACTCCCGACTGTGAGGACAAATCTGACGAACCAGAATCTTGTGGACAAGTGGATTGCCCTATCAATTTCTACAAATGTAATAATTCTAACTGCGTTTTCAAGGTAATTTGAATTGACAAGATTTTCTACAGTTGCTACATGTGATCAATTTGTTTCAGGCTTACATTTGTGATGGGAGGGATGACTGTCTGGATGGCTCAGATGAAAGTTACGTACATGGTTGTGTTAAGCCGCCTTTCCGATGCCCAGATGGTCAATGGGCGTGTCCTGATGTAACAGAGAGATGCATTAATTTAACAAATATCTGTGATGGAACTCCACAGTGTCCAAATGGAGCAGATGAAGGAGAAGGGTGCGATTTGAATGAATGCAAACATCAAAACGGTCTATGCTCTAATGGATGTAAACAAACCCCAACAGTATGTGGCAACTCTTTTGTTCTAAAACGATTAATTTCACAGAAATATTTTAGGGGCCATTATGTTTATGCCCGAAAGGAGAAGCACTTGGTAAAGATGGATTCACTTGTGAAGATATCAATGAATGTGAACCACCAGGGGTCTGTTCCCAGACATGCACGAATCTGAAAAGGGGATACATGTGTAGCTGTGTGGCTGGCTATTCACTGGAGCCAGATAAGCACTCCTGTAAAGCTTTCAGTAAGTGCTAAAAATAATATATTACCCTTAAATTTCAGTTACTCTCAAATGGTCAAACTCTTTTAATTATTTTCTTTCAATTCTAGATCATTCTGCAGCCTTCCTTATTATTTCCAACAGACACTCCATCCTTATTGCCGACCTAAAAGAGCAAGGTTTGGAGCGAGTGCCTATAATTGTGGAAAATGTTGTGGCAACTGCTTCAAACATGCACACAGGTACTATATTCTGGTCTGACATGAAATTGAGAAAGATTTCAAGGTTAGATAGAGGACAAGAAACTGTTGATATAATCTCAAATGGATTAGATTTAGTGGAAGGATTAGCATATGATTGGATTGGCGGTAATTTATATTGGTTAGATTCCAAATTGAACACAATTGAAGTTTCTAAAGAAAATGGCTCGAATAGGATCGTGTTGGTCAAGGAAAATATCACACAACCTAGAGGAATGTGTTTGGACCCCAGTCCTGGGTATGTTGGAATATTAATAATATGAGTGATATAGACATATTGAATATATTTTTTTGTTGAAACATTTTTTTGCTTTATAATTATTCGCCAAACAAGAAAAATATATTGCTTTAGGACAAGGTGGCTCTTCTGGACAGATTGGGGAGAAAATCCAAGAATTGAACGAATAGGAATGGACGGTACCAACAGATCTGTAATTATCAATACGAAAATCTACTGGCCAAATGGTTTAACTCTAGATACAACCACACAGAGAGTATATTTTGCTGATTCTAAATTAGATTTCATTGATTTTTGTTACTATAACGGTAGTGGTCGGCAGCAAGTACTCGCCGGAAGTCACTATTTATTACATCCGCACTCTCTTACATTATTTGAAGAGACACTTTTCTGGACAGACCGCCAGTTGAACCGAGTTTTATCCACCAATAAATTTAGAGGTGAGCGTTTCAAAAATGTTTCAAGCTTGCAAGATTTAACCAAAATAAATTTTCAGGAACCAACCAAACTGTTGTTAGTCATTTGATATCACAACCGCTGAGTATACATGTCTATCACCCTTCACTACAACCGATTTCTGAAAACCCTTGTAAGGATGCACCTTGTCAACATATATGTTTACTTTCCCCAACATCATCATCAGGATTCACATGTAAATGTAAAACAGGATTCAAAATAACTCCTGATGGTAAATGTGTTGAAGAAGACACGTCATACCTAATGGTAATCAAAGGTTCCCAACTGTTGGACGTTTCACTTGTACCAGGAGACTCCACTTCTGGCTTTATATCTTCAATTGTAGGAGTTGACAATGGTATTCAAATTGATTATGATAGGAAGAACAATATGATCTATTGGATAGAAGATAAAGACGGCGATAATAATGTGAGTTCCACAATCACTTTTGATTTTTATGTTTAAAATTAAGATCAGTGAAGCCTCTAGCTGGACAAAACTCATATTAATTTAAAAATTTACAATGAAATATTCTTATGAGTAAAATCGAAAGTGAAGTTTCCTATCGATTAAGTTGCATTGGCTAAGTATTTATTTACTGGCCTTGCCCTATATTAATTATATTATATTGCCCTCAATTTAAGAACATACAATATTTCAGTACACCGTATATTCTACGCCTTTCGGGGGAGGAAAAAAGACACTACTTTTTGGACCTGACTCCGGCATTGTTGGATCTCCTTCAACTATAGCTTTCGATTGGTTGGGGAGAAACCTCTTTATTGGCAATCAAATAGCAAACAACATCGAAGTAGTAAGAGTTGACAGCAAAATCAAACAGAGAAAAATTATATTGGCTAACGACGGGAACAGATCTTCAGTCGCTAAACCAAAAGCCATTTGTTTGGATCCGTTTGATGGAAAATTATATTGGGCCGATGAAGGAGGCTTTGGGGTTCCTCAGAAAATTGGAAAAGCCAACATGGATGGATCTTCATCCATCATACTGGTGGATAATGTTGAAAGGCCTGAAGCTTTAGCTATTGACATAGAAAATAAAATGCTTTACTATAGTACCCAGTTTCCACCTTTAATAGTGTCTATAGATGTATTTGGTAATGGAAGAAAAAATATTTTAGAGTCGAAGGATAATATAGCTTTTCCAAAGGCTCTTGGTGTTTTGGCAAGTCGCTTATATTATCTGGATCCTCAATATGAAAAATTAGTCAGGATAGATCTACCATCAGGCCAAAATCCTAAGATGATCTTAGAAAATGAACCTGAACTCAAAACGTTCGCCATATTCAAGAAACGCTCTCTCGTAAATCACCCCTGCTTACAAAACAATGGTGGTTGTGCTCATATATGCATTCCAGCTGAGGGAGGTACCAAAGTGTGTGCTTGTGGTATCGGTTACAAAAAAGAACAAAACGGATGCATCCCATACAAAACGTTTGCGGTTGTTTCTCAACTGGATACAACTAGAGGTTATAGCCTCAAAGATAGTTCAGAGGCTATGGTTCCTATAAGTGGACCAGGTCACCACATATTACATGTTGATGTACATTATGCACAGAGCTGGATTTATTGGGTAGAATTCAACAGAGGTATGTGGAATGGAATATTCAGAATACGACCAAATGGAACTGAAATTCAGCATATAATCAAAGAAGGGATTGGGAGCAACGGCATCAGAGGACTTACCATTGACTGGATATCTAATTATTTGTACTTTACGAATGTATATCCCCATGAAAATTACTTGGAAGTAAGTAAATTAGATGGTAGTTACCGTAAAGTACTTGTAAAAACAACTGTGGATGCGCCTAGGGAAATAGCTGTAAATCCTATCAAAAGATACATCTACTGGATAGATTATGGACAGTATCCAAGGATAGGTAGATGCAACCTCGATGGTTCAAACTGGAAGTCATTAATTACCTCAGGTATAAGCAATCCACGAGATATAACAATTGATATGAGCACCAATGATGTCTATTGGGTGGATTCGAAATTAGATACTTTACAAAAGATTTCATACAAAGGATCAGAAAGAGTTATAATCAGAAGAAACTTACCAAATCCTATGGGTATTGCGGTTCACAAGTCTGACGTATATTGGGTGGATAGAAACCTACAGACTATATTTAAAACTCCAAAAGTTGCTAATACCGTTGGTCTTCCAACAATGTTGAGAACAAATTTGCCAAAGCTGAGAGATATTGTAATTTTTGATGCTTCAAATCAACCAGATGATGAAACAAACATGTGCAAAGAATCTAATGGAGGTTGTGAACAACTTTGTTTCTCATTTAATCCTGAAGAAAATCCTTACAGTTTCAAATGTGACTGTGCTACAGGAAAACCTGATATAAGTAACCAAAATAAAACGTGCACTTTTGTGGACGAATACTTAGTATTTTCAACTCGCACAGAAATAAGGGTCATCAATTTAGATCTCAAATCGACAAGTATTCCTTTCAAACCAATAACGAACTTAACAAATGTGGTTGGAATTGATTTCGATTATAAGGATGAGAAAATATTGTTCACGCAAATCCGTCCAGCAGCTCGAATAGCCTGGATGCCTTCCACAAATCCTACTCTAGAAAACATAAAAACAGTAATAAATAAAACGATAAATCCAGAGGGTATAGCATATGATTGGACACAAAAGAAAATATATTGGACAGATTCTTCCAATCACAGCATATACGCCATGAACCTAGATGGCTCAGATTTAATCATGATAACAAGAGTTGAGAGACCTAGGGCAATCGTTATTAATCCATGCAATGGAACTTTATTCTACACTGACTGGGGTAAATTTGGGACATCTGGTAAAATTATGAGAACCACAATGGCAGGTTCTTTGAAAACAGTCATTATCGATAAGAACTTAGCCCAGCCTTCTGGATTAGCGATCGATTATGATGACCAAATGCTCTATTGGACTGATGCCGTGAGAGAGAAAATTGAAAGGTCAGATTTGAATGGAAAAAATCGCGAAGTGCTCATTTCTGCTACCATCTATCCATTTTCGATAACAATATATGGAAAATACATGTACTGGACTGATTTGCAACTGAGAGGGGTTTATAGGGCAGAAAAACACACAGGTGCTAATATGATTGAGATGGTGAAGAAACTGGAAGACAGTCCTAGGGATATCCAAGTGTTTTCCACTATGAGGCAACAATGCAGTGTGAATCCTTGTCAAATCAATAACGGAGGTTGTGCACAAAGTTGTCATCCTGGAATTAATGGTCAAGCTGAATGTAGATGTGCCGACAATACCAAACTAGTAAACGAGGGAAGGATGTGCGTTGCTAAAAACCTGAGTTGTGATTCCAGCAAGTTCTACTGCAGAAATGGAAGATGTATTTCTAGAATGTGGGCTTGTGATGGAGAAGACGACTGTGGCGACTCAAGCGATGAAGACGAGAAATATTGTTGTGAGTATTACAAACAAGTCACCAGAAAAATGATTCGTGGTGGGATTTTTATAAACTTTATTAATTCGTGAAATAATTTTTTCAGCATTCCACTCTTGTTCTACAAATGAATTCCGCTGTGATAATGGCCGATGTATATTTAAATCATGGAAATGTGACTATGAAAATGATTGCAAAGATGGCTCGGATGAGAGGGATTGTACCTATGCTCCTTGTGCTGATGGCGAATTCACTTGTGCTAATCATAGATGTATTCCTATGTCACAGGTGAGTTCGATCCTTAGATTTTTAAAAAAAACTGAAAAGAACAAATAAAATCATTCTTTCTTATTAAATGGAGTAATTGTCTCAATTGATAATAATGGAGAATTAATACCTTGAAGACTATGTTAGAGCTGCGCTTGTAAATTAAATTTCAAATTCACTTTCATGACCAGAACGCTCTTCTCTATTGGACACTCTGGGTCTTCCATTTTTTTTGTTGCATGTAGTGAAAGCTTCCTCTGTCATAACCATAATGGCCCTCCATTATTTTCGAGTGACTTGGGCCCCCAATGAGTTAAAGACGGCTAATATGCCAAATTCAGTATGGTAACGATCAACACTCGGAATAATCATTATTCTTTCAAGCAGTATACATTCAGTTAACATTTATGTACCACTTTCTGAAATGTTAATGAACTAGATTAAGAGATGTCTTTTTTGTTCGAATATTCTAAAGGTTTGAAATGAATGTTTTTCAAGGTATGTAATGGTGTGAATGACTGCAAGGACAACATAACATCCGATGAAACCCATGAAAGATGCCCTACCAATACAACATGTCCACCTAACCACCTCAAATGTGAAAAAACGAACATTTGCGTTGAACCATATTGGCTATGTGATGGTGATAATGACTGTGGGGATAATTCTGATGAAAATCCAATACACTGTGCTCAAAGAGAATGTTCTCAGAATAGTTTCAGATGTCCCAATCATAGATGTATCCCGGCTGCATGGTAAGAGAACATTTACAATGATGAAATCGTATTTCTTCATGAAATTTTGTGACAAATCCATTAAAATCTCTAACTTGTTCATAACTACTTTTAGGTACTGTGACGGTGATGATGATTGTGGAGATCGTGCAGATGAACCACCAGAATATTGTAAGAGTGAAGGCAGGACTTGCTTTGGTGATCTTTTCACTTGTGACAATGGTAACTGTGTACCAAGAATTTATATATGCGATGGAGATAATGATTGTCTTGACAACAGTGATGAAGACTCTAGGCATCAATGCAGTAAGTGAATCATTATCATTTTAAACCTCTCCACTATACATTTCGATAAAATTTCAAATAAATGTATTCTAGATGACAGAAAATGTGACGAGGACAATGAATTCACTTGTGAGGCTAATAAATCATGGGGTAGAGTTCAATGTATCCCCAAGAAGTGGCTATGTGATGGTGATCCAGATTGTGTGGACGGCGCTGATGAAAATTCAACACTATACCACTGCGCAACACCACAACCTTGCAGTGATGACCTATTCACTTGTGGAAATGGCCGTTGTATTAATAAAGTGAGTTTTTCTCAAATTTTTTTGAATGTGTTTCTTATGAGAGTTTTTCAGGGTTGGCTATGTGATCATGACAATGATTGTGGCGATGGAACTGATGAAGGAAGGGAGTGTAATATGAAATACAAAACGTGTTCAAGTAATGAATTCACATGCCAAAATTTCAAGTGCATCAGAAGTCAGTACAGATGTGATGGAGAAGATGATTGCGGAGATCATTCAGATGAAGTCAATTGTGGTGAGTTTTGTTTTTCACCGTATTGCCTTTTTTTTCTTTGCACAACTTCACTTATCAGAATTGAATTAAGGTCCTTCTGATTTACTGATTCTACCTTCTTTTCAGTTAAAGAAAATAGTACATGTGCCAATTCAAGTCAATTCAGATGTAATAATGGCCAATGTATTGATTATCACCTTGTGTGTAACAAAGTAGCAGACTGTGCTGATGAATCAGATGAACCTCTACATTGTAACGTTGACGAATGCGCTAAAGTTGAAATTAACCAATGTGGCCACAAATGCGTCGACACTCTTACTGGATTTTATTGTGAATGCAACCAAGGCTACAAGTGAGTGAAAACATGTATTGTTCATTTTTATTTGCTGCAATAATTAAAATGCCTGTTTTTAAAAAGGCTTCATTTTAATTTACAAATTAAATAAGCAAACTTTCTATTTCAGATTACTGGACGATGGCAAGGCCTGTGCAGATTTGGATGAATGTACAGAGAAGCCAGGAATATGTTCCCAATACTGTTCAAACACTCCTGGTAGCTACTACTGTAAATGTAATGATGTTTATTACGAGAGGGAACTAGATGAACACAGTTGCAAACGCAAAGACAATATCAAACCTTGGCTGATATTTAGCAACAAGTATTACGTCCGAAATATGTCTGTTGATGCATCTGTCTATAGTTTAGTACATCAGGATCTTTTGAACGTTGTAGCTCTGGACTTTGATTACATTGAACAATACATGTACTTCTGTGATGTGACTGCCAAGACTATTTATAGAGCTAAATTTGGCACTACGGTAAAGGAACCAGTGATCAGACATGATTCTCATGGCTTGGAAGGAATTTCAATTGACTGGGTTGGCAGAAAGATATACTGGTTGGACCGCCATTCTAAAAACTTGGATGTCGCAGAACTTGATGGTACCAGAAGAAAAACGTTGAAATCTGGTATTCCGGACCCTAGAGCATTGATAGTGCACCCTGGCACAGGTAGAAATATTTCCCTTATCACATAATTCACTGCTATGAACTGCTTGAAAGTTACAATATCAATAATAACTTTTTTTAGGTTATTTGTATTTCACATCTTGGCATTTGCAAGCCTACATAGGAAAGATAGGAATGGATGGTTCAAACTTCACAATGATTCTAAACTGGAACGATGATATCGCATGGCCCAACGCGATAACTATAGATTACTTCGCCGATAAGCTCTATTGGGCAGACGCTCATTTGGACTACATCGCATACTCCGATCTAGAAGGCCATAATCGGCACATCGTTTTATCCGGGTCCAAAGTACCACATGTTTTCGCATTGAGCTTGTTCGATGATTATATTTATTGGACAGATTGGAATCTGAAAGCAATCAGTAGAGCGAACAAACACACCGGTGCTGATTTGAGAATACTTCGTAACACAACTCATAAACCATATGATATCCACATCGTACATCCTTTGAGGCAAATCAAGTATACCAATCCTTGTGGAACAAACAATGGGGGATGCTCACATTTGTGTCTCATTGCTCCACCACACATCTCGTCTTATTTGAACATTGACAGTTATGGAGAAGAAGGCAACACCAATACCACCTACAAGTGCGCATGCCCCAACCAGTTCTATCTGGCTAATGATAAGAAGACTTGTATTTCCAACTGCACAGCTGGCCAATGGCAATGCAAAGGAGCGGATGAGAAGTGTATTCCATGGTTCTGGAAGTAAGGAACTTCAATTTATCAGCACATATCTTCTGTTATACTCAATTAAAGCAGCTATCATTAAGCAATAATTACTTGCAGATGTGATGGAGAAAAAGATTGCAGAGATGGGTCAGATGAACCTGAAACTTGTCCTTCACGACAATGCCGCAGTGGAACATTCCAGTGCCAAAATGGATTCTGCACACCTTCCTCTACTATTTGTGATGGAACTGATGATTGTGGTGATGGATCAGATGAACAAAAGTGTGATTTACCTTGTCCTGAACTGGAATTCAAGTGCAAATCAAATGGACGCTGCATTTTGGATAGGTATTGTACTTGTTGATTTGAATTTGAAAAGTTTTTGTATTTTGTTTCAATATTAAATTATATAATATAATATTATATTCTCTTCAGTTGGAAATGCGACGGGGATACTGATTGTAAGGACGGATCAGATGAAGCCTTGGAAATATGTCACAACAGGACTTGTGATCCTGATACCGAATTCACGTGCAAAAATGGAAGATGTATTCAGAAACTGTGGGTTTGCGATTTTGACAATGATTGTGGCGATGACTCTGATGAGCCAGCTTATATGTGTCGACAGAGAAATTGTACCACAGGTAAAATAATGATGATTATCCATTTGATTAAAATTTCATCATTTTTGAAATTTTATTAGGTTGGCAACGCTGTCCTGGAAGATCAAACTATCGTTGCATCCCACAATGGTTGTTCTGTGATGGCAAAGACGATTGCAGGGATGGGTCAGATGAGTTACCAGAAAACTGCCCAGCTTGTGACCCCGAGACAGAGATGAAATGCAAAAATAACAGATGTATACCGAAGCAATGGAAATGCGACTTTTCTGATGATTGCGGTGATGGGTCTGATGAAGCCAAAGAACTTTGTCAGAACACTTTCAGAGAATGCTCTGAATCTGAATTCAGGTCAGTTCACAAAACTTTTTGCCTTTGTTATGAGGACGGTCTCCCTATCACTTTCTTTGACAAATACTGCTTAGGTTCCTTGTTTGCTTTTGAAAAGATTATTTTTGGCGATTAGTCATAAACTTCTTCTGAACTTCAAAAATTGATCATAGTTTCTCGGAACAACAAGGACTTTTATCATCACTGATTCGACTTCTTTAGGTATTAGCTACTGCTTTTTCACCTTGGGTCCAAACGTATACTTCGTTGTCTGAACGTCTAAACTCGGACTCCTGCTTGCACCTCAGAAGTGTCACCATAAGTCTTCCGCTTTTTCCATCCTGAATTTGAATTTCGTCAAAAGAAAAAGGAGTTTCTAAATGGTGGGGGGGATGGGCCGTTTAACATTTTCCCAAAAAATTCCTTCATGATATATCCAAATTCCTATTTTTTATTTCCCTTTCCAGGTGTAATAACGGAAAATGCATATCCACGAGATGGCGCTGCGACCACGAGAACGACTGCGGTGACAATTCGGATGAAATGAACTGTACTGGATTCCAATGCAAAAACAACACCTTCCAATGTTACTCAGGTCATTGCATCGCCTCCTACTACAGATGTGACGGCGAGAGAGATTGCAGAGATATGTCGGACGAAAAAGACTGCCCGCCCAAGTATCCTGGAGGACGGTATTGTCCAGAGTTCAAATTCCAATGCAACAACAACCTTTGTATCAGTCAGAGCGACATATGTGATGGAACAGACGACTGCGGTGATGGCTCTGATGAGTCACCTTCGATTTGTAGCAATTTCAACTGCGATGTTCTCAGAAGGTTCCAGTGTAACAACAGGAAATGCATTCCTAGGTAAGTGTGCCTTGAATAATTGATCAGATACAGATGAACTCATCGTTCAAGCTGAACGATATGTACTCTAGCCAATCAACCAGCTCGATATTAGAGATGTACACTATATTTGGAGTATATTAATAAGCATTCGATAAGAACTTGCGAGTTAAAAAGTTCATTCACAAATTGACATCATCTATCGTATTTTTTCAGGTACCAACTCTGCGACGGAATCGACAACTGCGGCGATGGTTCTGACGAAAACAACATGACCCTATGCGCCACGAAGGTGAAACCATGCAACGTTTTGACAGAGTTCAAGTGCGCCAACAGAAAATGCATAGATCGGGCACAAATGTGCGATTTCGCAGATGACTGCGGCGACAGCTCTGACGAACTTGGCTGCCATCACAATAGCGATTGCCTTGATTCGACCCGAGGAGGTTGCGAACACCAATGTACCAACATAACCGGAAGCGGTTACATTTGTACCTGCTTCAGTGGGTTCATCGTATCCAAAGAAAACCGAAAGAAATGTTTGGATGTTGATGAATGTGCCACCGGTATACACCACTGCTCGCAAATTTGCACTAATCTTAACGGCTCCTACGAGTGCTCTTGCGAAGACGGCTTCTCGTTATCAGACAGTCTGTCCGGTGTTTGTAGGCTACTTAAAGGAGAAGTCACTTTAGTATTTTCAAGCGGTCCAGATATCAGATCATTGTATCTTGAACGAAAGGAAGAAATTAATGTTATTTCGGAAGAAAAGAGGATAGAAGCGGTTGATTACGATCCTAAATCCGAAATCATATACTGGGCTGATAGCTATGATAAGGCCATTAAACGTTCTTATATGATCAACGCTTCAGAGGGAGAAGTCAAAGTTGGTTATGCTCAGGATCTTGATATGAAAGGAAACGCTAAGCCAACTGCCCTTGCTGTCGATTGGATTGCTGATAATCTTTATTGGACTGAAATCGATCGTGTCGGTTCAATTTCGAAACCCAAGGGAAAAGTTATGGTGGCTAAGACAGATGGCCGATATCGAAGAGCAATTGTAAGCGTCGGGTTGGAAAATCCTACCTCTATTGCTGTTGATCCGCAGCTTGGGAAGATGTACTGGACTGATGCAGGATCTGCTCCTAAACTGGAAGTTTCGTGGATGGATGGATCGAAGCGAAGGCCAGTCATAACTGAAGGTAATCTTGGAATGAAAGTCTTCACCATGTTGTATTTCATCCTCAATTCTTCAAAACCACATTTCAAATCGCTTCTGAATCATATCCTAACTCTGCGAGATTTTTACCAAATTAACCTTATTGTTTCTCAACATTCACATTCCTGAAAACCCAATATCAACACACAAAATCTTACTAGTCTGATTAATATATTATTATTTCAGGTATTCGCCAGCCCGCTGGATTAACGATAGACTACTCTCAAGACCACACAGTTTACTGGGTAGACATAAAATTGAATACTATAGAAAACATGAAATATGACGGAACAAACAGAAAAGTAATTCTCAGAGGAGAAAAACTAAAGCATCCGATATCGTTGGATGTATTCGAGTCGAATCTTTACTGGGTTACCAAAGATACAGGAGAAATTTTACGGCAAGATAAATTTGGCAGAGGCGTAAATACCATCATCAAGAGTGATTTATTGAATCCGCTTAGCGTGAAAGGTGAGCATTTTTTGTAAATTTTTCGTGATTAAACAATGATGATATATCTGATATAGAAATATGAATATATCCTTGTTATTCTTTTCAGTGTACAATAAACATCGTTATAACACATCGATATCTAACCACTGCAGTCACAACGCCTGCTCACATCTATGCCTTTTAGTACCTGGAGGTAGAAGGTGCGCATGTCCTGATTTCATTTCCAGTACTCAAACACATAGAGGCAAGGGTGAGAGGATATGTGATGCTGCCATCGAAATGGCTAGAGTCATGCCTCAAAAATGTTTATGCCAAAACGGAGGTGTCTGCAAGAAAGATAGTAAGGGTTTGATATGTGAATGTCAAAACGAAAACTTCCAAGGAGACCACTGTGAACTCAATACAGCACATAGTAGATTAGGAATGGGTGATAAGCAGGGAACTATCATTTTACCCATTTTGGCAATCTTGTTGGTTTTGGGCGCAATAACAGCAGCATGGTTTGTTGTAAAGAGGAGGCCATTGTAAGTAAAACAATTTAAGATTCAAAACTATAATATTGCTGCCTATCATTTATTTTCAAACAAGTTCGGTGCACTCTTCATTTCGTAACTTTTCAATTTATAAACTTGTTTTGTCGAATTTTCCAAAGATTTATATCAATCAATGTTTCCAGTGGGAAGACCACCCTTGGCAGCAGTCAAACAGTGGCTTTTAGACAGGGAAGTAATGTTGAATTTGGTGCTAGTTCATTCGTTGGAGGTAATAATGTTGAACCCATGGACATATCATACACATTGGACCCTGTCAACGCCAAAACAAGAGATTTTCATAATCCTATGTATGATGCAGTTCAGAATCAAAGTAGTGAAGCAATTGCCAATGGCAATGGTGGTAAGTGTATGGTTATGGAGCAATCCACTTTTTGGCCACATATTTCTGTCCCCGAATGCAAATTATATAAAGATGGGATGAGCTCTATTGACTTAAATATTTTTTAGATGCAGCGTTATACGAAGTTCCTGTAACGAGTAAAATGAAAGGGGAAATGTTTACAGAACCCCCAAGCGCTGTGATAGCACCATCCAGTGTAACGCACAGATCCTCAAATGTCCATATCAAGCAACGAGAGCTTGAGCCTGCGTCTTCAGATACGGGCAAGGATACTCAAAAATTAGTAGAAGAGGACCCTTAGTACAAGACTATTCCATTTGTTGGAAACTTGTTTTTATTCTGAGTAATATGAAGAGTCATCTTTGAAGAAGCTGACTGATGATTTGTAAATTATTTATATAGATGTTATACATTTTATAAGTCAAGAATCCAGATCAAATATTATTTTACGAAATTTTACATATTTTATTAAAGTTTTTAATTGTGAGTGAAATAAATGACGGTTTTCGGTACATTGGTTTTAAAAAATTCAATGATCTTACCTATAAACCACAATGTTTCAATACAATACTTTTTTATTTATTCAGTGCATTTTTTCAAACCTGCACCATTGTATATAGACCTGTCCAACGATCTGTCACGATCAGCTGTTAAAATGGCTGCTGGGAGCAAACCGAGGTTATGTCAGTTACGTGTTTCACTATTTCAGGACTTTCAGGGTAGTTTCTTGTTTCTTTTGCTTTCGGAATTTTCAATTTCCACCATGTCATCATCTTGCAGTGTGATAAATTGTGGAAATAGAGGAATTTGCGACAATGTAAAATTATATAGAATTCCAGCTGTGCTGAATTTCGCCCATAAAAAACGACTGAATGAGCTCTCCAAGTTGAGGAGTGGAAATGGTTAGCAGCAATTAAAAGGTTTGTTTCTGGCAGAAAGCAGAAATACTCATCCCAAATGTTTGTTTATAGTTTGCTCCCAGCAGCCATCTTAAAACGGTGATCAGCTGTTTTGTTGGACGTACTGGTCTATTGCCTCAATTACACTCAGCCACTTATTATTATTTTCGTTGCTCCCCTCCGTCGACATTTTTCGCAACAATTAACGACTTTTAATCAATAGACGACAACGTACGCAACGCTTGCACGACAGTATCTGGGCAGAATGTGATCACTCCCTGCCACTTGCGCTGCCGATCCTTTGACTGCCGCACGAAAAACCGCTAATTTAGGGAGTGACCGGCAGCGCGAGTGGCAGCAGAAGTGAAGTGTTTACATTCTCACCCTGCCCATTTCCCTGCTTCCTGCCGTGGAAGTGGGCTGAGAGTAATTGACGGGTATGAACAATATGTTTTTCTGCATGATTTATACAGGGTGTCCCAGAAGTCCCGCATTTCCTTGAGGGTATCGAAAGTGAAAAATATTCTAAGCCCAAATATCCATGTTTGAAATTTTTTGATGAAGTAGTTAATCAGTAATTAATTAATGAAAGTGACCAATCAGGAGCGCGCTATACAAGAATGAGTAAGTAGTTGGGGACGCGAGAGTGAGACGCCAGAGCTGCTGCCGGCTTTTCACGCAGTAAACCGAGACTGGCGTCTCACTTTCGTGTCCCCACTGCTTACTCAATATTCTGTAGCGCGCTCCTGATTGGTCACTTTCATTAATTAATAAATAATGAACTACGTTATCAAAGAATTTCAAACATGGATATTTGGGCTTAGAATATTTTTCACTTTCGATCTCCTCAAGGAAGTGCGGGACTTCTGGGACACCTGTATAGCGCCAGTGCGAAGAGACAACTCCCGATAAATAGTGGATACGTTTTTATTTTAATAGAAACATCTAATTTATTAATCGCAAATGCATCACGGTGTTTTTATTTTCATCAATTAAAAAAAATTTGAAATGAACACATTTTTAAAGACTAAACAAGCCTTCTGTCTAGGCGGACGTTTATGTTTACATTTACCTAGATGTTTTTAGACAGCTTATGTTAATCTCTGTACAAAATGCAATGTCAGAAAATTTGTCCATTCTCGGTTCGGAATATACGGCCCTCGTGAAAGTAGAGCGTGCTTGTGCTTTCAAAAAACATAAACTGCATTTAGAGCCCTTAATACCCTATGGTTTGAGATTCTAGGCTCAATCAAACTCATCCGGGAGAACATGGACATCCTTATAATACTAAATATTAAAAAAAATAGCTATTAAGTGTGTTCTGTCATGCACAGAATATGAAGCATCACTAAGAGAAGTTTTCGAACGCGGGAGAGTACTTGGAGTTTTGAACGAGGTTAAGCACAGCTTAGAGGAATGGAGTTTAGTTAAACCAAAGAGATATCTTTGGTTTAATAGGACCAAACCTCAGTTTTTAGAACCTCTCAAAACTACGGTAACCAAATCTGGAAAATTCTGTTAACTTGAACACGGTATAAGAGGTAAAATAAATGAAACTCAGTTCTTAAAAAATCAGATATATGGAATATAAACGTTCTTCTTATGTAGGTAACAACATTTCTTTTTATGTGTTCTACACACTATTCACACATCATACGGAGAATCTACCTAATCTAAATACTACAGTTAAAAAAATATTATTATCATTGATTCTGGAGAAGGAAGTTGAAAAGGTAGACCATAAAACAAAATCTTCCAAACAAACCAATTGATGGCTTTCTTCTGAAGCGGTAGTAGTTTTTTAAAGGCTTCATCCATCATATCATTTTTTTCAACTTCTTGCCTGAAGAAATTGAACTTAGTTGCAAAAAAATTCAATACAATCTGAAACTTCAAAGAATTTGTACCAATTTAGCAATTATTCCATTGAGACCATCCCAATTTCCAACCTCCTTGATATATAAACCTCTTAGTTCTACAGTATCCACAAAAATTTTCTCAAAAATCACAATATGTAATAAGTGTCTAATTTAGGCACTTGTTGTCTCAATTTTGGTTTCTTTTGGTCCATGTTTTTTCTTTTCGTTTAAATTTTGCTGTTGGTTCGGGTCTTGGTCCCACGATTGTCGTACTCCTGAACCAAACATAACGTAGAATGTACAGCAGGCCATATATACAGCGGATGCCGTGAGGAAGACAATTCTCCACTTGGCTTGGCTCGGCTGAAAATCGAAAGAATCATTAAACAATAAATAAAGAATGATCTCATGCATCATCCCAATTCATGTGATTTATTATATTAATATTGGGATAGAAGGAAAATAATTTCAACTTTTCGGAAATATATAAATAGGTGAAACTCACCGTTCCTTTGACGACATGTCCAGCATAGATTGGCGCCAACAAACCAGCTAAATTTGCAAGGCAATTAGTGAGTGCCATAAGTATTCCGGCAAATTGTGGAGAAATATCTAAATGGTTAACTTTGAAACCCGAATATATTCCACCATTCAAACCTACACCAACAGTCAAAATGGCTACTGTTAGCCATTTGTTGCAACCAGTAAATGATGCACCGATAAGTGCTATGGCTGGACCAAATTGGCCTGAAAAGAAAATTGTTGATGAGTTTTCAGTTTTTGGATTGAATCATTACGAGTAGTACTAGATTATAATCTCAATAGATAACTCAATATTTGATACTGATTTGATAAAACGAAGACATTGGAAACTCACCGATAGCGTTAATCAGCTTTCTCACCACTGTATGGGTGAAATAAGGTTTTGAGAGCATCCAGTCTGCGACATGACTTATGAATATGGAGAACAGCCACATGGCAAGGTAAGGCATAGATGATAAGAATCCATTCTATAAAAAAATCGAAGTGAGAATACCTATACTATTTGGAACTAAACGACTAGAAGAATTTTAAATATTCCTCCAGAAACGTAGTTGCAAGATCTAAGCAAATATGAATTGATACCTACATCTTTAATACTGAATCGGAGAATCTGCTTCATGTAAGTTGGCAATTCTGTCATTAGTGTTTCATAACCGAAATTGTGACCCATGTGGGCTAACAATATCGCCCAAAAAGGCATGGACTTAGCAATGGCCTTCCATGGTATTTTCGGGGCCTGAAAAAACAGATCAATCAGAAAATTCTTTCAATTTTCACTGCATCGATAAAAATTTAAAGACAAAACATACAGGCTGGCCATTTGAAAACGAAACAGACGAGATTACAGACGAAATAAATTTTTTCGATAGAAATGCTCGGACAGGTCGATTTCTGTTTCGAGGGGGACAACTTAAGATGTAGGTTACGGACGCATAGCGCTTCAACCCTTGCTGCTACAACCCCCACCCCCAATTTTTGAATAGGAAAGATGGGGTGAGTGATACCTCATTTGAAAGGTATTTTTATACTGATTTCAGCACAGTAATTGTTTTTTCATTTTATGCATTGGTTCTCGAAATATTCTTAACTAAGTATTTGAAAATGAAGTGGTGTTTTCATGGCACTTGTAGTGTTTTTTTGTGAAAAATCGACATTTTGAGCTTCAAAACAACCATAACTGTGGGTTCCTTCCTCTAATCCACTGACATAGAAATCTTTAATCAAGATGTCGATTGTTCACAAAAAACACTACAAGTGCCATGAAAACACCACTTCATTTTCAAATACTTAGTTAAGAATATTTCGAGAACTAATGCATAAAATGAAAAAACAATTACTGTGCTGAAATCAGTATAAAAATACCTTTGAATTGAGGTATCACTCACCCCATCTTCCCTATTCAAAAATTGGGGGTGGGGGTTGTAGCAGCAAGGGTTGAAGCGCTATGCGTCCGTAACCTACATCTTGAGTTGTCCCCCTCGAAACAGAAATCGACCTGTCCGAGCATTTCTATCGAAAAAATTTATTTCGTCTGTAATCTCGTCTGTTTCGTTTTCAAATGGCCACCCTGTATATACCATTCGTAAATGGGCTTATTCGCCTAATTGTTTCGGAGTTATTAATTTCAGAAATTATGCCAATATTTCAAAAACGACAAATTCGATCGCGTTGACAAATTTGAGCTATAAAATATCGCCTGAAGATTTTTTGAATACCTGCGAAGTTTTTTCAAAACTAGCTATGGAACAACTGAATAAATAAACCGAAAAACACCCAAAATAATGATATTTTTCTAATCCCGTTTCCATTTCTTACTAAATACGAATAATAAGAAAGTTGAGTAGGGTCAGGTATCGTAAAAATTTCATTACGTAGTTGAATGATATCAATCATAGTCCAAAAAATAATCGAGTATATAGTTATTCAATGCTATCAACAATACTGGATCGCGAATAGTTAAATGCCTCAAAATCAGTTATTAAAAATTCCTGCGATGCAGTAAATGATCCTTACAGCTGCGCCATGAACCACTCCAAGCGTTTTTTGTATGTATTTTCTTTCGTCGTCGTCTATTCTTGGGCTTGAGAATGGATCTTCATAGACAAAAATCAAAAAGAAGATGCACCATACAGTGCCGATAGCTCCAAAAACGTAAAATACAGAAGGCCATCCCCATTGTGAAACGGACAGCAAACCACTTAAGGGCATGGATATGACAGTTCCAAATTGGGCACCTAGAAACAAAAATGATGATCACTAACAAGAATATCACACACTGACCAAACAAACTATAAAATCTTATAATATTGAATATAATTTTTATATGTTCTGAATTATAAGGCAGTCCTAGTTTGTCGGTTTGGGTTTTGTAATTGTTATTCGTTGTCTCTCTTATGAAGATATTACATCACATTCTTGTCGCACTGAATTTCCCTATTGACCTTATTCATTATTGAAAATAATAAATTCAAGAAATGTATAAGAAGGATTTTCTCTTTATTCATTGAAACCTAACACTACCCAAAAATTAGGGGGTTATTGAAAAACGCACATTTATGTTGCTATATTACGTTGATGAATTGAACATTTTTCAACTTCCATATCTTTTCCATGAGTGGGATCAATTCTATATTTCGGAATCATTGACGCTATTCGACATGACTCATAGCATTAATTATACCAAATACCTAATTTGTCACTGACGTCAGCCGAAATTAGTTCCAAAATTCTCAAAATGAAAATACTGCCATTGATTATGAATAATGATCTTCATTCGTAATCCAACCTGCACTTAACTAACACCCTGACATTCAATAATAAATCGTATTTCACCTTCAACATAATAAAGTATTGTGGTTCAATGATACCCAAGTTCATCTATATTTAAACATTTTATATTGCCAATCTTTTTCAATTTACTCCTTAATAAATAATGGAGTACAATCAATTGATACACTTCCAATAATAAATCGGAGTAAGTATATTTAGTCAAGCCATATTCTGGGTGGGTTTTTCAAAACGAAACAATCCCTAAACGGATTAACTAAATATTTTCTAGAAAAAAACTCAGAAGGATCAATTCAATCATAATGAATGCGATTCTCCGATATACCTACGTCAAGCTCAAGAACATTTTTACCGTAGGTTCTAGTATTTTACATAGAAATGGATCTCATAGGAATTAGGAGATCAAGTGTGTATATAGGCTTCTTCAGATCATCGATATTTTCACTCAATAATGCATGGAAAATGGTTCCTTTTATTTAAACTTATTGAACAACTCAGCGCCAATGTTTCATTAGAAAACATATAATAACAATAGCAAATCTTTAAAAAAGAAACAGCATCTGTGATTTTTGAGGGATCCAGACTAAATAAGGATTTATGTTGAAATACGTCGTGAAAATCAAGAGAGAACATATCGATAATTGCAAATCTGAATTAACATAAAATCTTAAATTTGAAATTATGACAAAAAATTCTAATCACCCGTTCTAATGAAACTACGAAATTAAACAATCAAGTGTGGCCGAAAATAATAGAATTTTTATTGCTCTTTTAGATTGCATTTGGCACTTTGAAATAACTTTTCTGATTGAACATCAAACCGAATATCTTAATTTTTTTAAATTTCTGTTATAATTCAAACGGTAATAATTTTGCAGTAAATCTTAATGCGTAGGTACACGTGGGCATGCTTTGGAAACTGTTACCCCCTTGCCTCTACCTGATATCTAATTTTAGTGAGATATTTTTTATATAAGAATATATCATTTGCCAAGATAAGTGAGTCTGAAGTGACGGGAAAAGAGGACATTGTTTTGGCACGCATTATTTAGACTGCATCAAAATGAATTTAAAAAAAAATTTCAGAGCTTGATATTGCCTCACGGAATTTTGAAGGGATAGGCTGTAAAACCTAAACGGTATTTTCCTCAGAATTTTCCATATACTTTCACACTGGCAGATATTTGTATGTATATTATCATTCTGGAGGATATCCCATACATAATCTATTAGGAATTAGGATTCCGTTTGATAAAATAGATCTTGTATTCTTGTCTGCACTATGCCTATGACGGAAAATGAAATCAATTTTATCCCCCAAAAAATAGGATGTATTTTAAGTAAGACACGAAAAATCTACTGATGTGAATGCGTACTAACTGCCACTCATCAAATAATAAGACGAATCAGAGACAAATTCGTATGTTGTCTCCACTGATGGTCCAAGCCAGAAGAGACGGGCTCTCGCAGTATTCGCACCATAGAGAAAAGACCCCCAATCATATATCCAATAATACCAATACAGATAATCAGCCATTGAAAATTGAAGCTGGACTTTTGTAAAAAAACAGATCCGCGCTTGTCCAGTAATATTAAAGTAAGCATAACCTATTCATTCTATGTAAATAGCAAGGCACACACGAAAGGGAAATCTGTCAGATCTGATCGGCAGTCCAGATCTGTAACAGATCTGGACTCCGGATCGGATCGCTTCCGCCGATCTGGTCTGTCGAGGATCAACTGATAGGTGCACTGTATAATGTAGTGAAATGGATTATATTACATCATTTAAATATTTTGAATTATGACCTAATAATTTCATGCCTAATATTTTTAATCACTTTTTTCAATGGCATATTATCATCCTCGATATGTATTTCACAGTTGACTCTCGGAATATACATAACCTATAAGTTCTATTAATTTCCAGTTGACGCAAGCGTACAACTCAATTCTTACCAAAGATTCGGTTACACTCTGTGAATTTGGATATCAGGCTCATGGTCCATAGTGGTTTTATCAGATGTATGCCCCCAAGTAATTACGTTTATTGATATTTATATGAGGGAATGCTTTGCGTCTTACTTATTAGTGCATATAGTAGACTACTCTAGTAGTTTCTACATTGATCTTTCATTTTCATATAAACAGAAACATATAAATCAACCACATGCGATCAATTCGGTAATTTATTCGTGATATGTAGATTAATTTCTATATTAGTCAAAATTGAGATTTATCGAGACCCTGGTGTTGGAACAAATAGGATTTCGATTACCATTTCTCGTCTATTATAACCTACTTTGTCACAAAACTCTCTTAAGCATGGGTTGTCACACCAGGGTTTCCACGCATCTCATGCCAAATAAATACATGACAAACGCTATAAGAGGCTGCCTGGAAATCTTGTGTATACCCATAACACATAACTGATGAGGACACAAATCAATTCAGAAGGTAGACCTACCAAGAACTCCAAATATGAGTAGTTAGTAGACCATGTCACAATGATCAAACTAGGTATGTATGTGTATAAAACTAACCTTAGATACTCTACATACCGTCACACCCTAACGTTAAACTGAGACTCAGGATAAACAAAAAGGCAGAAATATTATACCTGCGTACACGAAAGCGCCCATTCTGCTTCTCTCATTTGGGGGGATCCATTTGGCCAGCAGAGCATGAGTGCATGGTACTATTGGTCCCTGGCCAGAAAGTACAATTGAAATCCTATACAAGGTACTAAAGTGAACGAAAGACACATTTTTGTTTTTGCAGCCGAGGTTAAAATCTAATCCGCGACTATATTGCTTCAGAGTGAAACACATGTAAGAAATCCGAACCAATCGAAACGACTTCAAACAAAAATGTAATCATTCACTTTGTACGCCGTCAAAAATGGCTCTACTTACCTCGCCCAATCCTTGAATAAATCTCACTGCGATTAACCACCAAATACCGAAGCTGGCAGCGACGGGAACCAGTAGACCAAACAGGGAATTGATCAGCATTCCAATGCCCAGGAAGTAAATGTTGCCGTACCTCTTGGACAAGATCCCGAAAGGTATCTGCGTTATCACGTAGCCGTAGAAGAAGGAGCTGAGTACGTAGCCTTGGATGTCAGTTTCCCATACAAACTCGCCATCTGCTTCCTTGTGAGATGACTAAAACCGACAAAATTTCAAGGTCAGACTATAATGTAATATATTCTATGGAAATACGACTCGATAAAATGCTTGGAAGTTAATATTTTTTTTACATATCTCACAATTGCTAAGTTCCCAGTAAGGGTATATAGTTTAAACCTAAGAGTATATAATGATAGTCTGACGTTTAAACCTAGGGAATGAGTCGCTGTACCTAAAACTTACCCCGTTAATGGTAAAATGTCCGCATTCTGTGTCCACGCTCTCTAAATGACTTTGTCCTGATGAAACCTTGCTGATTGCAGTATGGTTGACCATAGCCACGATGGCTACAGACATATTGGTCCTCATTATATAAGCATTGGCCATGCCCAGAAATAGCATGAAGGTCACGAAGTGTCTCGTTCCAAACCATACTGTAAAAAAAGAAAAGCTATATCAATCAATTGTTGTTAACATACATTCTAGAATCGAATCAATACAGGGTCTTTCACGAGGAACCTCACCCATATTTATACGGGAAACTACTGAACGTATTTTCATGAAATTCAGCACTTATAAGTATTTCACGATGCTGATGAAATCTAAAATATTTTCAAGGCATGAGCACCTCCGGTTTTTCCGGAAATGACGTCAACTTCCGTTTTTCAAATTAGAACACCATTTTTTTATTGCAGAAATAGATTCCTTAGAAAATTTCAAGTTATTTTGATGTAATATTTTTCAGTTTTGGTTGGAAAATTCTCTCTGAGCGGGAAAATTCGAAAAACAAATCGAAAATAGAGCTCCGCTGAAACAAGAATAACTTCGAGGTTTTTGGATAGAAAAGTTTCATTTTTGGGATTTTTCAAGATGTAAGATTGATGTATCCACTTTAAAAATCGAAATCGCGATTCATGATACAGGGGGTGAAAAAATCGCTTTCAAAGTTAGGGATGACAAAATCGTGAAAAATCATTTTTTTCAAATTAGAACCCCATTTTTTTATGGCAGATATTGAATCTACGTTAAAAAATAATGTGAGTGTATGCATCACACCCTTGCCCTAAAATGGATATTTTCTGAGTTATTCACAAAAAACTGTTTTTCGTCTTGAATTTTCAGCTATTTCTTTTCCCTTCACGCCAAAAAGATGAAATTTTCAGGAACTGTTATTTGAACCATGCTGTTAGTTTTCTTAACGAAAGATCCGATATTTCTCAAGTTTGTCATGGTTCTGTTAATGGTATCTCTCGTTGGTCTGGGTCGGTCAGGAAACCTCTCGATGAACAGTCGAATCGTTCTGCAACTTTATTACATTCTCCATGAAGTAGAATGAGATTTAAATAATCTTCATTGGTAAAATTAGGCATAGTGATCGATTTTATAACTTAATACGAATTATCACCAAATTAATAGTAAACACAAAATGCTACTGAATAAAGAGGAATTTGGCAGATGTAATTAATGATATCTATCATTAAAAAAAAAAGAATGTAAAACATGGTAAGTTTTTGCATATGGTTCATAAATAATTATTTATTTATCACTGGAGAGAAAACCGATGGCCGATTAGTTGAAATAAAGAGGTTTCCGATACAAATTCGAATCCAAATTCGCCATCTATTTAGGAACAACCTGTAACTTTTTTCTCTTGCATATTAGGGTAGTAAAATCTAAAACATTGTTTAAGTAACAGTTCCTGAAAATTTCATCTTTTTGGCGTGAAGGGAAAAGAAATAGCTGAAAATTCAAGACGAAAAACAGTTTTTTGTGAATAACTCAGAAAATATCCATTTTAGGGCAAGGGTGTGATGCATACACTCACATTATTTTTTAACGTAGATTCAATATCTGCCATAAAAAAATGGGGTTCTAATTTGAAAAAAATGATTTTTCACGATTTTGTCATCCCTAACTTTGAAAGCGATTTTTTCACCCCCTGTATCATGAATCGCGATTTCGATTTTTAAAGTGGATACATCAATCTTACATCTTGAAAAATCCAAAAAATTAAAATTTTCCATCCAAAAACCTCGAAGTTATTCTTGTTTCAGCGGAGCTCTATTTTCGATTTTTTTTTAGAATTTTCCCGCTCAGAGAGAATTTTCCAACCAAAACTGAAAAATGTTACATCAAAATAACTTGAAATTTTCTAAGGAATCTATTTCTGCAATAAAAAAATGGTGTTCTAATTTGAAAAACGGAAGTTGACGTCATTTCCGGAAAAACCGGAGGTGCTCATACCTTGAAAATATTTTAGATTTCATCAGCATCGTGAAATACTTATAAGTGCTGAATTTCATGAAAATACGTTCAGTAGTTTCCAGTATAAATATGGGTGAGGTTCCTCGTGAAAGACCCTGTATATGTATCTGTAGCAGAAGCTTCAAACAACTTTGCCAATTAGCTATTTTAAGAGATTTCGAAGTTGGAACTTCGGATTTCAATATAGATCAACGGACACCGCTCAGAAAGAAGAAGAAGATACTTTATAATTGCATTTATAATTTCGAATTTCAGTTTCGTGACCTCTGGTTAGACAGGAAATGAATTTCAAGTAGGTATGTGATATTTGTTTCCACTTGGCCACATACTTTTGGTCATTCGGAAAATGCCCAAGCATTGTTGTAACTAACTGTCAACATAGTGTATAGCAAACTGCACACGCATGGGCGCCCGCAGGGGGGGCCAGTGGGGGCCATGGCCCCTCCTGAGATTTTGATGGCCCTATCGTTTCTCAGCACGACACCTCAATATTACCTTCTAATTTCTATTTTGCCCCCCCTGAGAAAATTTTTTTACGGGTTTCTGCGGGCGCCCATGTGCACACGCAACCCTTCGCTTAGACATAGATGCATAGAATACCCTGAATACCTGGTGTTAAGTGTTGGCACTGATTAGATTTTGTTTAAGACTTTCTTGTCGATCGAAAATCTGAGTATTTGTCCTGCTTTTCATTTCCGAAACAGGTCGAGCTATTTTCCGTTACCGCAGAGCGCCACGACCGATAAATATTGCGGATTATTAGATTTAATCTTGAATATTCAGGTGTCCTCAAAGGAGCTTTATTATCAACATAAGGTAGAACGTAGAACTCATTCAAATACACCATTTCACAAATAATTGCCTACATAAAACATTGAAGATGGCTTTGTAGTCTAATATCATGTCAGTATTCTTCGAACTATTCAAGTTTAGGTCCGGCTTCGTGCGCATTAGAATCAATTTAATTGATGATTTTTTCAACATATTCGTGAAATTTGTCGATGAGCTCTACACCTACAAGAATATAATATGTGGATACAATATGATATGAATATATTATCTTTAAATGCAGAAAATCATAGGCCTCTATATAAAACTATGTGTCACCATATACAATATACATATATTTTTCTCTCACTTCTATTCTGTTATTACTCATGAAATTGTGAATCTAGCCTGGGAAATGATATGATGCGAATAATATAAAACCAACATATTATTTGTTCTAATAGTTAGCTCAACCATACATGTGTGTTCAATCTTCAATCTAAATGAGCTCTATACATTCAGATCCGTGAAAAATTGCGGACTAGTCCTAATTACCCGGTATTCCGAGTTAGTCACACAGTCGACAGTAAACATTTTGGAATAAAAGCTGATAGCGTAGATTCGCTGAATGAATTCGCTCTAATTTGTGATGATTCAGCATACCTACATACGAGGCCGATGCTATAATAGCAATTTTATTGAAAGCATTAATTAAATATCGTATGTAATAATTGTTCTGGACTTTAGACGCAATATTGACACGGACTAGATAAAAAAAATGCTATTTGGATATAGAAAAACATGCATTGCGAATTCAGAATTTCCTACGGAAGGATTTTTTGTACATAAAATTATACTAAACTTTCAGTTTTGATAAGTGTAAAGGACAATTCAAAAGTATTTATTCTTCAAATCAATTTTATGTATGTATATTATCCGATAAAGAGCTTTCCTTGAAAAAAAACGTTAGTTTTCGTACTGGTTCAACAATTCCCGTGTTATAAAATATTTGTTTTTGGGATCGAAATATCACATTCACTTTATTATGGGACGAACTGACGAAGATATAAAATTTTTCTCAATTCAACTCAAAAATACTATTTGCAGGTGCAAAATCCGCTCAAAAAGTTGAAATAGCAACTCGCCTAGAATATGACTGGCATTTCAATGGATTTTGCTAATGGGTCTCGATAAGGATATTTTCTAGTTTTTTCTTAAAAAAAATTCGTATTTTCATTATTTCTAGGCCGGTCCTTATTTGTTATCGTAGAAACTATGTAAAAAGCGAATACACTAAACAAATAAATAAAATTGAAGTGTATGTCTCTAATTTTCGAATAACTGTATTAAGCTGAGTTATTAGCACGTTACTAATACATAAAATAGCTCCGATTTTGTCTGTCTGTCTTGGCTAATCTTAGGAATGACACAAATCTAACGAAACTTCAAAAATTGGAAAGAAGACTTTTCGGCGAAGGTTAGAAACCACAAATCACATTTCATGAGTTAAATCTCGAAAACCGATGTATAGGCAAAAGTTTTACCGAACTTTTAGTTACAGGATTTCATCTTCTATGAACTTTCTTCAGATCTAATTATCGTTAAAGCAGAAATTGAAGTTGATAGTTACAAAAGGTAGCACTTCGCAAAGGACCCCGCACTTTTTCTATGGCAAATGGCGTTCCGTCAAATGTTCTAAAATTTTGGTATAATGTAGTACTCGACCTACTGATCAAAAGTGTCCATGGCCCAAACTCAATCCTATGACTAGTTTTTGAGATACAGGGCGTTGAATTTGAGAATTACCCAATTTTACTACGCCCGAATCTCGGAACAGAATCGATTGAACTTCAATTTTTCTCAAGAAACATTTCATGACATCCCCAGGGAGCAACCATATAGAGGAATATGACCGAAAATCGTTACGAATACAGGGTCATCCATAATTGAATGCAAGCCCGATTTTGAAAGTATAAAATATGTCAGTTTCAGAGCGAGAACGTTCACAAAATGAACTCCTACACTAGAGTCACTAGATATGTTGTTGTTACATCGAAAAAGTCTGTAATACCCAGAATTTATACTGGGTGATCCATTATTATAGAAACTATTCTCAAGGAAGGTTAAGTGGACACCCTGTATTTATGGGTTTATTCAAGGTGTTTGTTTAATTTTTTTAGAACATATCATCCTGGACTTCAAAGAATACAGGGTAATTCAGTCATGAAATGTACTTTGAACCTCACGAAAATACCCAAAAACCACCTTTTTTTTTCATCACCCTCTATTTCAAGATTAACTCCGATGAGGTGGGAGTTTTCTTTCACCACTGTACTTGATATAAAAACATCAATACGGCAGAGAGTTTTTATCCGCTTCCAATGAACAGATTTTTTTTTATGTAATATGAAAATTATTTATTTATGTTATTCTATTCTTATTCCTGCATAAAAAAAAATCTGGTCATAGGAAGTGGATGAAAACTCTCAGACGTATTGATGTTTTGATGTAACATTTTTCAGTTTTGATTGGAAAATTCTCTCTGAGCTGGATAATTCGAAAAAAAAATCGAAAATAGAGCTCCGCTGAAACAAGAATAACTTCGAGGTTTTTGGATGGAAAATTTTCATTTTTGGGATTTTTCAAGATGTAAGATTGATGTATCCACTTTAAGAATCGAAATCGCGATTCATGATACAGGGGGTGAAAAAATCGCTTTCAAAGTTAGGGATGACAAAATCGTGAAAAATCAATTTTTTCAAATCAGAACCCCATTTTTTTATGGCAGATATTGAATCTACGTTAAAAAATAATGTGAGTGTATGCATCACACCCTTGCCCTAAAGTGGATATTTTTTGAGTAATTCACAAAAAACTGTTTTTCGTCTTGAATTTTCAGCTATTTCTTTTCCCTTCACGCCAAAAAGATGAAATTTTCAGGAACTGTTACTTAAACCATGTTTTAGATTTTACTACCCTAATATGCAAAAGAAAAAAGTTACAGGTTGTTCCTAAATAGATGGCGAATTTGGATTCGAATTTGTATCGGAAACCTCTTTATTTCAACTAATCGGCCATCGGTTTTCTCTCCAGTGATAAATAAATAATTTCTTATGAACCATATTCAGAAACTCACCATGTTTTACATGCTTTTTTATTAATGATAGGTATCATTAATTACATGCTACTGAATAAAGAGGAATTTGGCAGATGTAATTAATGATATCTATCATTAAAAAAAGAATGTAAAACATGGTCAGTTTTTGCATATGGTTCATGAGGAATTATTTATTTATCACTGGAGAGAAAACCGATGGCCGTTGAAATAAAGAGGTTTCCGATACAAATTCGAATCCAAATTCGCCATCTATTTAGGAACAACCTGTAACTTTTTTCTCTTGCATATTGGGGTAGTAAAATCTAAAACATGGTTTAAGTAACAGTTCCTGAAAATTTCATCTTTTTGGCGTGAAGGGAAAAGAAATAGCTGAAAATTCAAGACGAAAAACAGTTTTTTGTGAATAACTCAGAAAATATCCACTTTAGGGCAAGGGTGTGATACATACACTCACATTATTTTTCAACGTAGATTCAATATCTGCCATAAAAAAATGGGGTTCTAATTTGAAAAAATTGATTTTTCACGATTTTGCCATCCCTAACTTTGAAAGCGATTTTTTCACCCCCTGTATCATGAATCGCGATTTCGATTCTTAAAGTGGATACATCAATCTTACATCTTGAAAAATCCCAAAAATGAAAATTTTCCATCCAAAAACCTCGAAGTTATTCTTGTTTCAGCGGAGCTCTATTTTCGATTTTTTTTTCGAATTTTCCCGCTCAGAGAGAATTTTCCAACCAAAACTGAAAAATGTTACATCAAAATAACTTGAAATTTTCTAAGGAATCTATTTCTGCAATAAAAAAATGGTGTTCTAATTTGAAAAACGGAAGTTGACGTCATTTCCGAAAAAACCGGAGGTGCTCATGCCTTGAAAATATTTTAGATTTCATCAGCATCGTGAAATACTTATAAGTGCTGAATTTCATGAAAATACGTTCAGTAGTTTCCCGTATAAATATGGGTGAGGTTCCTCGTGAAAGACCCTGTATAGGTATATCGGACTGATCCAAGAGGAAATGAAATTTTCTTTGAGTCCTATTTAAAAACGATACCTTACATCGTTTCTAAATATAGGACAGCATTCTAAAAATTCTGTGAGAGTGATTTCGCCATCTTTCGACGTGTCTCGCTACTTTCTTTTTATTATTATCGAGAATCAGTGAGTACTTTTCAGTCTCAGATCAGATTTCTGTTTTCAACTTTAATTTTTTTTTTATTTTATATCTGCAGCGAAATCATATTTGCTTCAACGTCTCCATGAAGATATGAAGGCTAAGTATTCATAAACCATCTGCAAAACCTTCATCTATTGAGATGAAGGTTTTGCAATACTCTTATGGATGAAGTGGGACATTGGGAATTCACCATAAAAACAAGGCAAATGCACGAACAACAGATTCGATGCGTTATGATTTCAGAATTTATGTTGAATGTCGCGATTTTAGTGAATATTGCCAATAAGTGTTTCTTATAGTGTATTCATACAGAAAAAATTATGATACGTCCCTGTTCAAAACTCCACCCCGAATATAGCCCGACAGTCTGGAGCCTTATCTGAAGGACGAGCATGAAATGAAACTGCGAAATATTTTACTCTCACATGTTTGGAACAACTATGAATCAACTGATAAGAGATTTGGAAGTATTACCTAATGTAATTGAAAATGAAATGAGATAAAATGGAGCAAACTCATCGAAAATTATTTTTAGACATAATGTAATGGACGAAAAAACGATGAACTCCAATTCGCCAAAATTGAGTTCAGGGCCACAATCACAAAAACTTCTTGGTGTAAATAGCAGGTGTGTTTATGCTTTATGATCGATGAAAAGAGATTACTTATGTTATCCTGTATTGAAATTTATGCGATTTATTCACTAGTATTATCGTTTATTCAGACGATGTATGCGTGAGTCAATAATCGTGAAAATCACGTCAATAACACCATGTTACATGTAACACCTATTTGGACAATACAGGGTGTATCAGCGAACATTCTCCTAACCTGACTCGGAAAAATATATTTACAGATAAATGTATATGTATATGTATTTCCTCAGTTCCTGAAAGATATACAAGGTGTCAAAACTTGTAAGAAAATAGCAATTATCGTGAAAAGCTTGAATTTAAATGACATCTTGCATGCCTATCCCCTCCCTTAAAAAAACAATGTTTCGAAGATACATATTTTAGATTTCGGAGAACACCTGTCGCGGTCAAATAGGTCGCATCTCAATAACTTGGAAGAATAAATTGGCAGTGAAATTTTTAATAAATAAATGAAACAATATCGACTTCCTTTTGCTGTGAAATTTGCCTTTACAGTAGATTCTACTTCCGTGAGAATACGCGACGTGCTGATCCATCGAACTACAGATGTCTGCGTCCTTCGTTAAGCTGAGGCAACTCAGGAGCCGTAAGAAGCATGTTATTCATTATTCATTAGTCCACCGTTGTCAGAAAAGCATGAGGAAGTGTTCATTTCGGATTTTGGTCCGGGAATGTCTCAAACGATAAGATTCGACTCTGATGACGAATCCGTGATCAAATTGAATTCTGTCCGACCGTTAACACGATATCCCTCGAAAAAAAATGGAAATTTTTCGGTTCTATCGAATCTCGAATGCCGCGATGGAGTTTGTTAGTGGAAAATGAGTTCCGTAAATATGACCGTTCGAAATTTGGATCTCATAATAATTCCAAAACTACTGATTTGATCGAAATGAAATTTTGCATTTAGATGAAAAAAAATTAAAAAATCATATTAAATTCAAACAAATAAGCATTATTTCAGTGATAACATAGGTATCCGGGATGATTTCTTCGACAGCTGTTGTAATTTCTTTTGACAGCTGTCAAACAACTCCTCACGATTTTTTATCTGCAAGGTGGATGTTCTTACAAGGTTGATGAATGCGCGCACAAAAGCTCTCGACTACACGTGTTTCAAATTATCGATTTTTTTATTTCGGTTTGTTTCAATTTGATTAATTTGAAGCCAATTTTGCCTAGCGATTTGTGTTCAATTTTTTAAATCATTACGCCTAGGTGCTGATTAAAGAACAATTGCAATCATTCATTCCATTCTGAATGGTTGTTCGTCTTAGGGAAGCAGGTTTTTCAATCAGACAAATTTCGACTTATTACTTTTTCCAAAGCACATGGTTCGAAATCTTTATCATAGGCCCAAGTTCATTTATTTTAATTCAAATTGATGTCACAAATAGTTGAAAAAAAAATCATTTATTTTTGAATGTGTTCGGTTTCAAAATACGTTTAGTAGAAGGGTAACCACGTGTGCTGTTAATTATTGCTGTATATCTACAATCATTTTTTCTGTATTTATTTGAACTTTGTTGATCAGCTCTTTAATTTAATTCTTATTGAAAATAAATAATAATAATTTTTATTTAACTTAATGATCTATTGAAATATTTGTCATGGCAAGAGATGTTTAGATGTTCAGAATATTGTTTTTCCTCTTTCCCCTTTCGGTTTTATTCCACTTTCTTATCAATTTCAAAAGATAAGAACAAGCTAGTGAAATTGTCATGTTATTCATGGTAATTTCAAAGTTTCATAACAAAATGAATGATTTTCATCAAGAATTACAAAATATAAGTCATAATAACAGTCTTAGGCTGAGAAATGAGTACATTTTTGGCATTTGGCAACAGAAATGCAAAGTATAGAGATAATGACACTCACCTGGTTTCTTTTTTGCGGTATCGATGTTATCATCTAAAGTAACGACGGTGTATTTAGTTTTGTGAAAGTCCTTGCCGTTTTTCGAGTTGCTTGTCATTTTTATTTCTGCTTGTTTCGGTCGCAGTGTTAACTAACTGTTCGTATTTATTTTAGGTCGATATCCGTAAAATGTTTCGAATCAAGAATAGCTTTCCATTTTCAAAATTCTCAAAGTAACAAACAATATCATATAAACCTAATCAACAATAAATAATGTATCACTTGTGTAATAAATAATTAAGGAACTTGGGTAAACTTGTTGAAACGTTCTTGACTTCGTTCACTTTAACCTCTTCCTTTTTCTCGATAATACCAGTGTGAATAAATTATATAATAAAAATTTTAAATAAATTTTCATAATCGACAATTATCTCATCATACGTTGGTTTGTGACTTTTCGGGAAATTTTGCCTTCGCTTGAGACCGTATGGCTGTATATTACGCCGGTTTACTCACTAATTATCGATTTTCAACACACTACTGATACCGGTACGAAATTCACCAGGATTTGTTACTGGATTTCAGAAAACCACGCGGCAACTTTATGAATAGAACGAAAATCGCGTTCAGCTCTCGCGCCGGTCACTGACGTAAAGTCACATTGGGCGAGGTTGTCAAGTTTACAAGGAATTTCCCCTAAACATATTTCTGAAATAGAATTTTTATATCGTACTCCTATCACCGTGAAGAAATGAAAATCTATACTAATGAAGAAAATTGGAATGCCATTCTGCTATCTGCATGTTTTCTGATAAACAAGCATTTAACATTTGTCAGAGTATTTTTGAGGGCTGATCTTCGGAATGGCTGATCCAAATTTGTTGTTCAGAGTTTTTTGAATTATAATTTGTTCTTCTACTTTTCATTCGCCACCATGGAAAAGTGAAAAAATTAAGTAAAGAAAATGGTTAACAAAAAATTCTTATGATATTTTTCAGATCATATCCACGATAAAACAGAAATGATCTTGACAAATCGTCGTATGTAGCTTGGATACGTTAGCAGCAAGGGAGCGTGCGTTAGTTTCAGATATAATAAAGTGAATTCGTTCCGTGAGAAAAGGACTATAATTCAAACAACACACTGTCACACACCAAGCCAGTAGACAATCAGATATATCCCTCAAGTCAGCATCAACCCTGGGTACCATTCTTTCAGTGTTTACTTTGTTGTATATTATTCATCAGTCTCATACATAGGTACATTCATTTCTTCAATTTTCGATGAGTGCTCTACGTACAATAATTCAGTATCGGACTCATATCCTCATCATTCGAAATTCTCCCTTCAATAGACGAACGAAAATAGTAGTAATTTCAATACGTTTTATAATTCTGAAGAAACCTTCCTCATTTCTACATAATGGACCAATTTATTTCATACTGTTAGGAGATGACCCCCTTTGCCTACAGCTTTTCATCACATTCAAGAATAATTTAATTGGTGGAAAGTGGCACCTTATATGGACAAAATTCTGCATTTGACATTTGAGACAAAAAACATAAAACATAACGATAAACTGATACTGATTAGAAGAAACATTCGATGTAATGAGTACATTCCACACTAACCATGATATAAGAAAATAAACGAGAACTCTGCAGAAGCAGGCAAACGGGGGAATTTTCAGACTACGTGACAACGCTGTAGGACACCAAATCTTATCAAACTCGATGAGTTACCGTTTTTGCCGCCACAAAATTACCACCTACATTATCATCGCATATATCTTTTGACTTCCACTACCTGATATTTCCTAGAAATTTTAAATTTCAACTTGTTCTCTCTCTTTCATTTCTAGAACCTGAAAAATGTTCCATTAATCAACGTTCGTAAAATGGGACCAATTGCGAAGTACCTTGCCTATGCCCCTACACCCTAGTCAGCAAATTCAGGTGCAAAATTGACCATTGTTGAGTGGAGGTTCAGGATAAAAACCGATTTCGAACAACCTTCCACCCTTTGCTTCAATAGTAGTTTTGTCATTCAACTGCCCCTTTTATTGCCGTTTCCGTTTACAAGAATGGCATCATTGATCCATCATCACAAACTCGTTTGAGAGTTTTAAAAAGGAAGGGGATGATTTAATTCGGAAATGTAGACTGTTTGATACTGCAACTACTATAAAAAGCCAAGATACATTTTATTCAATAAATTCATACAAAATGTCTTATGATTTTTTTCCGCATTGAGCGTAGTTTTTATTCGTACAGTATTTTTTTTTACTTCGAACCGTAGGTATTTTCTTCAAGGTACATTTCTGACATTAGTTAACTGAATTTATTTTTTTGTGTGTAAAATCACCCATTTCAGTTTGTATGTGCATATTAATATTTTCGATGTTTGAAATTGTAATATCTCAGGAATGGCGAATCATAGTTAGGAAAAAATTATTGATGAAAATTTTCCTGACAATTTAATCATCTACAACTTTCTTCCGGGGTATTTTCATGATAACATTTACTGTTCACGAAATAAATCCAAGAAAACGATATTTGCGACCGATTTGGAATCGGTGGTGATTTCGATATTTTTGATATTAGTGGTCTACTAAAAATTGAGTTTTTCTTGATCAAATCCATATGAGACCATTCAAACGATTTTAAAATTAATGCTTATTCATATAATGTTGCCGACAATTGAAAGAATTCTTCTTAATTTTCACAAACATCACTGAATCAATATTCGTAGATCAAAAATACCAATATACCTATGTACTTTGATTCAATTTGAGAATTATCAATTGAAATATATGTTTCGTATTATCTTTTTTTACTCTGGGCACATGACAATGGCACATGATTCCGATTTATCTATTTTAAATCCATTTTGAATACCGTCATGACAATGTAGTTCAATTATTTTCCTGCCCACTTCCTGCAATCATACCAACAACCTTGGCCGATTCATTACGAAAAGAGTCAATTTTGTTAGACCAGGAAAGAATATAGTCGGTTAAACATGCTACTCCATAAATAGGTACTGTTCACGCTTCTTACAAATGTTACCTTTCCATTAGTATATTGACATGAGTCGATGACTGAAAGAATTCTACTGAACAGGTTTGCCAAAACCAAATTCGCAAAAGTTTATATTTAGATAGCAAGACCTCGCCCAATTTTTTCAGCGTAATAACCTGACATACATTCTTTGAATGATTTATATCTCAAAGCCACTTTTCTCTATTTAAAACCAACAATTCTATGATATACGATAGAATGTTTGAATTTAGCTTCAAAGACATGAATAAATATTATTCCTGTGATGTGGATTTCAACAAAGGATAGCCACAAACATATTTCCTTTTAATTTCCGTGAGATACGAATAGAGAAACCATAAAGCAAAAAGCATTCATATAAAGATGAGAGAAATTAAAACTAAAGATATCCATTGTTTCAATATTCATACACAATGGTTCACTTCGCGTTAGCAGGATTCAGCAGTCGATAGAAAAACTCATTTGAAATCATATCATCATAATATGTTCTTAAACGTTTCCTTTCAAAGATATTGTGCGTTGAAATAAAAAAAAATCATATGGTAATTAACATATTCAATGATTCCGCCAGATCCAGCAGTATCGAAATTTTTGGGCACTGATGAGGTCCTGATCAGAAACAAATTCTAAATTTTTCCTCAATGGATAACAATTAAATCTGGGGTCCCTCTCATAACTTTTCATAATTCATATAATTGACTTCCACGTAAATGTTCCTTCCGATTGAGAAGTAGCTATGCAGACTTTGCAGACGACACAGTTCTGGTCAGCAAATGCAATTACAGCGGTGACGTAGAGCTTCGGAAAAAGACAATGTGAATGCCCAAAAAATAAAAAACATTCGGGTATAACATTTCAGTCGTACTTGAAATAACTCACTGTATTTTCAGAGATCGCTTTATTCTGCTTGCATGTCTCATTTCAGCACCTTTTTATGCATACATTTGTCATCCATACGCGTTCTTTCAAACAAAGTACCTCCTCATAATCGTGGACAGGTTGCTGGTTGCTGCCATTGAGTATTGAGATGAATTACATTCCTTTACTTACACAATCTATATATATAAAAGAAAAATGTTGGTTACACCATTTATAACTCGAGATCGGATGGACTGTTTGTTATGAAACTTCATATATGGATTCGTCTACGGTCTGGTTATTATAAAATACAATAAAACTTTGAAAAAATCGATGAAAATTTTACTTATACAGGACATGCTTTTCCTCCTTTTGAGTAAGGCCACTAGATGTCGCTACAGTTACAGTTACGCTATCGCTTATTCGTTAGTACTTCATTTGATATTCTCCGCGTTAGATGGCGATATAAACATATAGTGTGTACAGTGACTATATTCCCTCTATAGTCACTGTAATAGTGTGTAATTTGAGTTGCCTACAACTCTGCGCTGTTGGGCAAAACCAATATGTCTTAGCGTAGGAGTACAGATGTCAAAAATGATTAGATTTCGTTGAGATATGAGAAAAGTTTCGTTCTTACCACTTCAGATGGCGCTATTCACACATTATGACTGATGATTATTAATTATTTTTATAGTTTTATTTATTCCAAATAACGTAATCGTGAAGGTACTATATTTGACATTATCACAATTAAATGACGATGAATTTGTTGAGGCTTTCGCGGTCATCGATTGATTGTTTTTTTTTTTCGAGCATTTCGGTCGTCGTGGTTTGAAATGGTCGAAAAAAGAACATATGACATCAATTACCGTGTAATTTACATAGGGCTTATAGTACCATGAGTCCATGAAAGGCTATTAACAGATCAAAAAGCGGTTGAATATCACAGTGAATTTTTATCGAAATTTCAGGTAAATCGGATTTTGGCGATCAGTTTCAATCGTGAATTGTCCGCTCATCTTCCCTCATAATTTTTAAAACGTTTTTGGATTTCTGTTTGGGTAATAAATACCTAATATATTTGTGGAAATAACTGAATCCAAAATTGCCATTATTAGTGATTGACATATTATGACATATTATTTTTGTGTATCTATTCTGTGTGATAGCTCATATCCATGGAAACATTTGACAGTTCAAAAATCAGAGTGGATTTGTGAAATCCACCGTAAGTATCATTAGGGCGGAACAAAGTTCGCCGGGCCAGCTAGTTGACAATAAAGAAGGTCTACAAAGATCCCATAACCTCGGAGGACCATCAACGGGAGCGTATGCAAATGACAACGCACAAAAATTACTGAAATGAGAAATGCGAGGAGAATAAAGCGATTCATGAGAAGCTCGAATATTATATGCTCTAAAGTCTAAACTCTAAAGTATAGAGCATATAAAAATAATATTAGAGGCATTGGAGCACATGGTTACCAATAAGAAAAAAGCTCTTGGCCCATTGTAATAGGAAATTATCTTGTATTGAATGCTGGAAATCAAGTGATGAGATGATTATTTCGTAATCTCAATAAAACAGGCAATATTTATCTTGATTTGGTTGAACTTATATTGAAAACATATATCATATTTACAAAATTCCTTCATTTGTCACCAAAGAGAGCTGCAAAGGGTGAAATTTTATTTGAACTGTTTTTTTTTAGATGAGAAGATGCGATTCACCCTCAACATTTACTTCTCAACTGATCAATATTCCAAAATACATATCTCCAGCTTCTGTATCTTATCATGAAATCCCAATTTAAAAATAAACTGAGATACAAACACTATTATCATCCTGTGAATATTTGAGTTATATGACCACTATTATTGTCCATGTATGAAGTGTTGCGAACACTCCGTTATTTAGGGGCATTTTCATCCATCACCGTCGGTAATAAATAGCATTTGAGATTGGGAACACTGAAAACAGTGATATAATTATCCTATTTTCAGGCGGGATTCCTTTTTTCAAAGGTTCTCTCCAGTCAAAGGATTTTCCGTATTTGCTTTCAACTCGAACTGAATTCAGTTTGGTACCTTTGCAATCAAAATTGGTACTTTCGCCAACTGTTAATGCATAATATAGGGCTGCGAAATTTCGGATAGGAACCTAAGGAGATACACTGGCGGATTAGAGGGGGGTATGGGACCATGACCCATGACCCCTCCTTCGGGGTCGACTATAAACCCTTGATTCAACCAATTTTAAATATACGAATTTCAGTCGAATCATTCAATTAATTATTTTTATATGCTTTTATTTAGTTTCACCTGTGACCTGTCCCGGTGTCTGTCTGTCTGCCTGTCTGTCTATCTATCTCTCTGTCTGTAATCAAATCTTGCAAGTTAAATATGACACTTCTAATCGTCCGATTGATTTGAAATTTTGCAGGTATACCTAATTCTGGTGACAATGCATCATGAAATATTTTTTATAAAAAAACAAAATGGTGGCTTCAAAATGGCGAATGAGATTTGTAATTATGATCCGATTTCATTCAAAATTAGTGTCTGGGGGTATTTGGGTTCGAAAATGATACTTCTGTCAAAATTGGGAAATTCATGATGGCGGCCACAATATGGCGGACGAGTTTTGTAGTTATGATCCTATTTTATTCAAAATTGGTATATGGGGGTTTTCTGGGTCGGAAATTACGATATTTCAATATTGAGTAATTCAAGATGGCGGCTTCAAAATGGCGGATGAGTGTTGTTATAAAAGCTTGTCTTCAAAAATGTTTTTTTGAAAATTAGGCTTGTTTATTATCTGCATATCATCGAACTCGAAAGAAAATAAATAATCTAAAATAGATCCGACTTTTTCAAACTGCAAGACTCAACAAGATCATAAATGCAGACAATTTGTTGGAATGCTCCGAAATCATCTTATGTAGGTATACGGTATACTCCCTGAGCATTGAATGGCAATAAATAATAAGTATATCGGATAAAAAAGAAGCTGCTGATACGCGATGCTAGATAACTGATATCGGTATATGGAGGCTGGAAGTCAATTTTCATGGTGAAAGCATATCTACGTTCGAGTAATAGGGTGTTTTCGCAAATGTGCATGTTGGAAAAGGTGCTATAACTTTTTCCTCGTCAAACCAATTTTCCTAGAGCACTTTTTCTTAGAATTCGGTGTCAGTATAGTTTCCAAAAACCTTACATATCATTAGATATTTATAAAGAAATATATTGCTGGCGGGAAAGTAAGGGGGGGGTATAAAATATTTGGCACCATTTATACTGGAAACACATACATATCTTCTTGGCTATTCCGAAGGGGGTTTCCTTAATATTTCAGTAGAGCTTGAAATTCCAATTTCAAAAATATACTCATCATGATCGAAAATTAGAGATTACAAGTTTCCTCGTGTATCATCATTGAATTGGTGAAGAACAGAATTGGAATATTTTTAAAAGATTTTATTTAGTTTCACCTGTCCCGGTGTCTGTCTGTCTGTCTGTAATCAAATCTTACAAGTTGAATATGACACAATCGATCCGATTGATTTGAAATTTGGCAGGTTTACATAGTTCTGGTGACAATGCATCATAAAATATTTTTTATAGAAAAAAAAACAAAATGGCAGCTCCAAAATGGCGAATGAATTTTGTAATTATGATCCGATTTTATTCGAAACTAGTATCTGGGGGTATTTGGGTTCAACAATGATGATACTTCTGTCAAAATTGGGAAATTCAAGATGGCGGCGACAATATGGCGGACGAGTTATGTAATTATGATCCTATGATATTCAAAACTGGTATCTGCTTCAAAATGGCGGATGAGTATTGTGTTATTATAAAAGCTTGTCTTCAAAAATGTTTTTTGAGAATTAGTCTTGTTTGAAGTTGGCAAATATGAAATTCTGATTTAGACCGCGAAAATTTCAGGCAAAATATCAAGTTTTTAATCTCAAGTATATCAGACCAATTTGAAATAAAATATTTTTTAAAAATTAAATATGGACAAGCTTTAGGTATTTTAGGAAAATATGCCGACACCAACCGACTGTATAAAAACTGCCATTCGATCAAAATGAAATTCCGCATTTAGATGCAAAATTTTGGCAAAATCATGTGAAAAAATTCTAACGAATTATAAAAAAAATACCAATATTTCTGTAACAAATTCATATCACACCAACCTCAGAAAATGTTTCAGATATTCTGGTAATAATTCAATATATCTCGACAATAATTTATTCATTAATAGATTGTTACTATAACTGTAATTATTATTATTAAACCAAATTACAGAGGTACATTATAACCTATAAACTCTAACTTAAAATTAATCAGAAAAAACAACATTGAAAAATAGAAACAAGTGAAATGAACAAAAAGCGAATAGCAAGGATATTCAGAAATCCAACAATAGAAACACCGAATTAACATAATAGCAAGGCACACACGAAAGGGAAATCTGTCAGATCTGATCGGCAGTCCAGATGTGTAACAGATCTGGACTGCGGATCGGATCGCTCCCGCCGATCTGGTCCGTCAAGGATCATATATCTCATTGATCCTCGACAGACCAGATCGGCGGGAGCGATCCGATCCGGAGTCCAGATCTGTTACAGATCTGGACTGCCGATCAGATCTGATGACAGATTTCCCTTTCGTGTGTGCCTTGCTAATGCTATATGAATGTTAAAGGGAAAAAAAGAAGGAAGCTGAATATTCTATGCGGTTCCATTCAATCTCCAGTCAGGCCCGGATCTACGATTTTTTCTGACCGGGGCAGAAATTCATGATGGCGCCCCCTCATTTGTTAAATATATGAATTCATAAAAAATAACAAAAACAAATAATACAAATGAATAATAAAACTAAATACTGATAATAAGGAAAATATCACAAGGAAAGAAATTAGATTTTTTTCTTGACAGCTTCACGCGGCGTGATTTTCTTTCCGCGAACTCATCTATCAATTCCTCGAAATCGGTTTCGGAAGCAGTTTTGTTTTTTATAGCTAAGATCGAGAGACCATCTGACTCATTGAGGAACGCAAATAGTTTTTTATTATATTTTCAATTTGCTGAAACTGCGTTCACATCTTGCAGACGTGTTAGGTAATGTCCAGTATATTATTAAAGCTATACTGACATTAGGGAAAGCTTTTCGAAGATCTGGCCTGTGAAGAATTTGTAGCAGGTCTAATGAAGTCGATCTTCCACTTATTTCAGGAACCAGCTCTTTGAAAACCGCTAGTTCTAACATAAATCAACTGCATTCAAGTCTCTTCAATATTATTGCGCTGAAAGGGTCCCATTTTTCTGCAGATAATTTCCATCGAGAATAAACCAACTAGATCTAGCGTTGTTGTCCCAACTTCGCACATTTCGTCGACCTGCTTTTTCTTTTTGGAAACACGTTTATTTTTAAGAATTGGCTCCACATCCAATTCTTTTGAAAGAAGTGTAGCTTCCGAGATCCAGTGTTCAATAGTTTTTTCTCTCATTCCTTGCAAGATCTTCACAAGACCTTGCATCAACGGTAATGAACGTGAAATAATTATATGTATCCCCTTTACGAATTCTGAATTTCCACGTTGATTGATCTCTCGCAGAATATTACACCAAATTGATAGGTTCAGGATGAATCTAAAATCCATCACAGCATGAAGCAAATGACCAGCTTCATACTTGGATTCTGCGACTAGTGAATATTCTTTGATTTCCTCCACAGCCTTCACAACTCCCGGTAAATGATTGAGCAAGGCATTAACAGCTTGATGTTTAGCCCATCTTGTTTGGCTACTTCCTTTCAAATTTGTTTTCATGCACTTTTTCATAATTGTCCATCGTTTGGTTGAACTAACAAAAATGAATACAGTTTTTGTACAACACCAAATAAATATTCTGCTTCTGAACAAGATTCAAAGAGTGGGCTAGGCATGGTACTAATACTGCCAGCTTGTTCATGCAGGCCCGGATCTAGGGGGGGGCAAGCGGGGCGCTTGCCCCGGCGCCAGCTCAAGGGGGCGCCAAAAACAACGAGTGGTTGAATTTTTTCATTTTTTATTTTCTCGGAAAAAGGTATTATCAAATATGACCCGACTCTGAAGTGCCATCTTGACCACTCAAAAAAAAAGACAAACATCCAATCTGTTCAAATCTATACGGAATGAAATTATCGATTTAATGGCCACCAAAGTTCGGAATAACATTATTAATGAGATCAAGGAGGCCAACTATTTCACTATTTATCAGAGACAACCTGTCTCTGATTTATATTCGACTGCACCCCAGATGTTTTTCACACAGAACGATTTTTGAAGAAAACGGAGTCTGGATATGGGATAAAGGAAAGTTTTATTGACCAAAGAAGTTGACGGGAAAACTGGAATTCTAGATAAACAGCAAGCTGATGATTTAGATGTCAAAAAATGTCGTGGGCAATCCTACGACAACGGATCTAATATGCCTGGCATATATAAAGCAGTCCAGAATTCCACATATGAACGAGCTGGTAGTATTAGTTCCACTCTTTGAATCTTGTGAGTGTCCATTAGGCTTCATCATGTTCAGAATAGTAAATTTATTTGGTGTTGTACAAAAACTGTATTCTCTTTTTGCTAGTTCAATCACACGTTGAACAATTATGAAAAAGTGCACGAAAACAAATTTGAAAGGAAGATGGTCTAAACATGGAGCTGTTAATGCGAGTGTTAATGCCTCGCTCAATACCGGGAGTTGTGAAGGCTGGTGGAAGAAATCAAAGAATCCTCGCTAGTCGCAGAATCCAAGTATGAAGCTGGTCATTTGCTTCATGCTGTGATGGATTTTTGATTCATCCTGAATCTTACAATTTGGTATAATATTCTGCGAGAGATCAATAGGGTCAACGTGGAAATTCAGAGAGGGGATATAATTATTTCATGTTGATTATCGTTGATGCAAGGTCTTGTGAAGATCTTGCAAAGAATGAGAGAAAATCCTATTGAGAACTGGATCTCGAAAGCTACACTTCTTTCAGAAGAATTGGATGTGGAGCTAATTCTTAGAAATAAACGTATTTCCATCAAGAAGAAAAAGCAGGTCGACGAAATGTGCGAGGATGAGTCAAGAACGCTAAGGTCTAGTTGGTTTATTCTCGAAGGAAATAAAGGTTGTTTTCAACAGATTATTGTCAGAAATCAGAAAAAGCTCAGGAAGCACAGAGAGTCTGCATACGAATTTCGCATTCCTCAATGGCCATGCTGTTTTAAACATGCAAAAAGAGAATCTGCAGAAAAATGGAACCCTTTTAGCGCAAAAATATTGACGAAACTTGAATGCAGTTGATTTCTGTTAGGAACTAGCGGTTTTCAAAGAGCTTTTTCCTTAAATTAGTGAAAGATCGACTTCATTAGACCTGCTACAAATTCTTCACAGGCAAGATCTGCAAGAAGCTTTTCCTTATGTCAGTTTAGCTTTAATAATATACTGCACATTACCAACCACGCAAGCTGCGAACGCAGTTTCAGGAAATTGAAAATGATAAAAAATTATTTGCGTTCCTCAATGAGTCAGGGACGTCTCTCTGGTCTCTCGATCTTAGCTAAAGAAAACAAAACTGCTTTCGAAACAGATTTCGAGGAACTGATAGATGCATTCTCGGAAAGAAAATCACGCCGCGTGAAGCTGCGAAGAAAAAATCTGATTTCTTTCCTTCTGATATTTTCCTTATTATTATTATTTTTTTATTATTTATTTGTATTATTTATTTTGTTATTTTTTATGAATTCATAAATTACACAAATTAGGGGGGCGCCATCAGGAATTTTTGCCCCGGTCTGAAAAAATCGTAGATCCGGGCCTGTGTTCATGAGTAGAATTCTGGATAGTGGATTGTCCTTTATACTTTATGCCAGCCATATTAGATCTGCTGTCGTAGGATTGCCCAAGACATTTTTTGACATCTAAATCATAAAGCTTGCAGTTTATCAAGAATTCGCTATGATATTATTCTCCAGATTTGCCGTCAACTTCTAAAAAGTCAATAAAACTTTTTTCATATCATATTCAGACTCCGTTCTCTTTAAATATCGTATAACCTGGTTCATTCTTTCGATGTGTGAGATACATCTGGGGTGCAGTCGAACATAATAGTGGAATAGTTGGCCTCCTTGATTTCATCAATCATGTTATTCCGAAATTTGGTGGCCATTAAATCGATAATTTCTTTTTGTACAGTTTTGTACCGATAGGATGTTTGGTCAAGATGGCACTTCAGAGTCCGGTCATATTTAATAATAAAACTTTTTTCCGAGAAAATCAAAAGTAAAAAAGAAAATATCCTCTGGTTGTTTTCGGCGCCCCCTTAAGCTGGCGCCCAGGGCAAGCGCCCCGCTTGCCCCCCCCCCTAGATCCGGGCCTGTCTCCAGTTGTCAAGTCTGTTCTTGAACGGATTGACCGATCCAGCATCCGCAATTTGGCCTGGAAGGTTGTTCCAATGGCTGAACACGCGGTTGCACAGTAAGCAGAAAAATTTCCAATTTTTCAAAATTCGTTTCCTGGGTAGGTACTTCAGTTTTTCCTTCAGGATGATCATTTCGTTCTACGTTCCGAGACCGACAATGTTAAAAGCAGTATTCAGTCATAACAGGTTTTACGGAGTCATTTAAATCACGTTATAAAAAGTAGTACACTTTTTGGCAGATGAAATCTTTTGAGAATGGAAAAGTCAACTTATATAGCAGGTAAACAATTCCCATTCCTTTCAGGAGATATACGAAATGTAATCACAAACAAAATAGGTTTTTTTCCGGACCAGCGCCTTCGCCATTTTACAACACGTGTTTACCTTTTGGAATAATTCTTCACCTTTTGGCTTTTTCCGATTTTTGCTATTACGTTACTCAAGATACTGACTCTTTTGAGTTCCTACGTTTGAGTTAAGTCAGTAGAGCGATAAGATCATTCATTTCGTCATCACTCATCACACTCATATTAAAGTTTCCGTCTTAGGATATGCCAGGACCATAGAGATTCAACAGAACAAGATTCATATTTTATACTATAACCAACACGTTCTTTATTTCGACCATATATGGTAAAAACAAAAGCTCTTTGGACAAGGTGAAACCAAAGTGGTATTCGTTAAATGCGTGAACATTATGCGCCAATAAATGAGGAAAACTATCTTAAGGACTGAACGAGAATAAATTCGTTATCACAAAAACGCCTATATCTCTTGAACCAATTGAGAAAAAAATCAAAATTTGATCATAGTTAGCTTCGTTATGAACGTCAGAAACATGTGGAACATTTACTTCATTGATATTCCAATTCTCTGTCGCAAATTGTCGAGCGAAGTGGACACACGACAATTTGTATAGTGTAACTTTTTCAAAATAATCAAAAATGGAGCTTCAAACGAATCGCAAAAGAGGCTCGCGTTCGTCCGGAAACGGTATCAAAAGTTGTTAAGGTGGGCGTTCAATGTAGTGTGTTTTTATTTCAAGTTGATTTCGAAAACGGTTTCACTTTGAGAACTGAAATTTTGTGGGTGAACTCAGAAAGGATTAGGGTTCTTGTTGAAATAATTTTGATCGATTTCATTCACACAGTTAATTTTTTTTCTTTCAAAAATAGAAGAAAATGAGCCAACCCATGCTTCTGTTTTATTTCAACAGAAAGATCCATGAAAATAGTTCAACTTCCGATTAAAAGTGAATCTACTGATAATTTCGTTCAGAAGATCAACTTGAAATACGGAATTGGCAGAAAATGGCCAAATTCAAATTTTGGCGGGAAAAATTCCTGCTTTACCCACAAATTCATGTATTTCATAGTTCGGCGATTTTCGGATAGAGAGCGCCATTGTACATTTCATTCATGATTAGAGAGATACTCATAGAACTTATTGTGATAATGAAAGTTCTATGGAGATATTCCTTAAAATGGACGGTGGCGCCTCTATCGGCTGATCTTTCCTACTCGGTTTAAACGCCGACCTTAAGCGCTTCAACGAAGATCTTACAATTAACCGCAAGGCAGGAACCGGGAGGAAAAGAGGGTTTCATAGCCCAAAAAAAGTGGAGAAAGCCATCAGCCTTTTTCAGAAGAATCCTAACCTTTCAGGGCGCAAAGTGGCCCAAATAGTGGGTTTTTCGCAGTCAACCGTTCAGAAAATCAAGTCGAGTTGTGGGCTCAGAACATTCAGAGTGCAGAAAGTGCCAGACAGGAACGCTGTGAAGAATCAAGAAGCGGAATGAGGGCCTATCACATGATTGCCGATTACTGCTCCCCAGACATTCAATGACCACCTTTGTTGATTGTCTATTTCCCTTATAATTCTTGGATTTTCTACAGAGTAATAATGAAAATTGAGCCTATTGATGGCTCCGGAATTGTGGAAGGTTGCTTCATCACTGAATAAAACAAACTCAAAAAATGTGAGGTGCTGTTAGAGAACTTGCCCATCAGTTACAGACATTCAGACGGTTTTCAAAATCGCTATCGGTAAGAGCCTGATGCATCTGAATGTGGTAGGCATGATACTTATTTTTTTGAGGATTCTTTGAACTGAACGCTCACTTATACTACAGGCTACACCAAGCTCCCTTTGGCTTGTGTGTGGATTTTCAGTTACATGCAGTAAAGCCTCGAGCTCCTTGTCCTCGTTAGTGGCCGATTTTATCCTCTCTTCTTTTTTATACTTGAAATCTCCTGTCTCTACAAATCTGTTTAAAAGCCTCCGAAAACTCGATTCATGTGGATGTCCTCTTTCGGGATACTCGACTGGCTAATAAACAGTTTCTGTGGCACTGCCCCAACATGAAAATCATATCAACCATTTCATCTTTACCAAAATTCATCTCAATTTATTGTATTCGGAAATAACTTTGAGCTCTGAATAAAAATATTTTGATCAATAATAATGAACGATGTACTTCATAACAGTTTCTGTGGCACTGCTGCGACATGAAAATTATATGAACCATTTCATGAATAATAATTTTTTTGGATGCCGATGAAACTCTGTAATCGTTAGATACACATGTTACCAATAATACTCATGTACCTATGTGTTACTTATTCGGACAAACATTATCATTTTCATGTTGAACTTCAAGGATTATGATTTTGGTAGGGTTTTAAAGTTTTTCAAAAATTGGTCATTCAGTTTGGTTTCATTGTGTGAATCATTTAAAATATCCATTAGTCATTATGTTCATTATTCCTGAAATTTTTGGTAGAAACGTCATTTTTCGTGTCTGCTGGACACAGTAGTGAAAATAATCCTAAGGTTACCTCTGAAAAAATGTAAGGTTTCAAACTGTGTAGGTACATCATCATGGAAAAAAATACAGGGTGTTACATTTGAAAAAATCGAGAAAAAACAATTTGATATTCTTCATATTTGGACATTGATAACGGACACCCAGTATAAAAAAGGTTGATCATTCAGGAACGATGACTAGGCAAATTCCTAAGTTAAAAGAAATTCTGATCAAATTCATGTTTCTATCGCTTCTGGAAATCGGTAGAGGGCTTTCACCGAACTACTGTTTCGTAAAAATTTTCCAGTTTTTTCTGAATAAGATCCGTACCGTTGGAAAAATATCACTAATATTTTGCGCCATGATAGAGGTATTGAAGGACATTCAAAATATGCGAAAATATATGGGGTGTTCCATTTAAAAAATCACTCATTTGTTCAATAATTTTATTTGGAAACACCCTGTATATTAGAAAATGATTTCCTGAGATGCAGAATTGAAATTATAAAGGAAATGCTTTTCAACTAAATTTCTAAGACGTCTGGTTTGGCAGCTATGAAAGCCTAACGCACTATTGCAGGACCCTGTATAAAATTCTCCTGTCTGCACTTTGTGGCAGAACTCCTTCGAAACGGCTGGACCGATTTTCGTGAAATTTTGTGTGCATATCGGGTAGGACTGGGAATGGGTCAACATTTATTTTTCATCCCCCTAAATGTTCAGGGTGGGCCACCCCTAACTGTTTTTTAATTTTTTTTGGACAAAATTTTTTATTTTAATTTTTTTATGATACAGCACACAAAAATACATACAACCCTAAATTTTCACCCCTCTACCTAACCTAACGGGAACGTGGTATAACAAAAACTGCTAATTTATTGCCTCTAAGGCGGAACGGAGTTCGCGGGGTAAGCTAGTATATAAAGAAATAATATTTTCATCGCAGTTCACCAAATGGAAAAATAAAGGAAATAGTGATATTTTTTTTGGGTTTCCGGTTCTCTACAATCCCAGAAATGCTGCATTGGCTTTTAGAATAATCGAAGACTAGAACGAAATTGATAATTATTGAACTGTACAAAATTCCTGGCTTTGTAGCCGTGGTCTAATAGGAATTCCACCTAATGCTTCGCCTACAACTACGATAGGCACCTTCACGGTTGTTTCTCGACGAATGATTGCTCCTAAAAAGAACCCAGCCTCGGCATTTGGAATCCGAACCTACCCTGATAGTTCAGATTATCTAGGTTTATCCGTTAACGAGTTATCGTATTGGACCACGGATTCGTGATCAGTGATTCGGACCTATAGTCGATTGAGCCCATTAATGGCTCGAAATTATAAAAAAGCTGATATCGTGGAGAAATGATATAGCTCGCAAATACCCAAAAAGTGCTTAAAATGAAGCATAGTCAATAAAATACTAGTTTTTTCCAAGAAATTGATTCACTTAAGTCATTTGCTCATAACAAGAAAATTTATTTCAAATCAAGAAGATTATTGTGAAATGAAAACATTAAAAAATTTCCTTATTGGATTTTTAGTTTTCTTGACTTGAGAAACTCAGTATTTTAAGTAATCATACGAAAAATCATATACATATTCTCACTACAAAAAATTATATGTATATTCACGATTTGAAAGAACCAATTATCAATATACATATATGAAGTAATAGAATTTGTTTACAGGGATGTTTATCATTTTCTAGATATGAAAAAATCAATTTTGTTGCATCGAAGAAATCTATATTTTCGGGTTTGATAAAAATCAATAGCAAGGCACACACGAAAGGGAAATCTGTAAGATCTGATCGGCAGTCCAGATCTGTAACAGATCTGGACGGCGGATAGGATCGCTCCCGCCGATCTGGTCTGTCGCGGATCAATGAGATATATGATCCGCGACGGACCAGATCGGCGGGAGCGATCCTATCCGCCGTCCAGATCTATTACAGATCTGGACTGCCGATCAGATCTTACAGATTTCCCTTCCGTGTGTGCCTTGCTATTGACTCATTTCGTTAAATTTTCTTCAGATTGTTTTACACCTTCCATAGGTTATGTTCAAAATTCATATTTTTAATACCACAAGGTTCATATTGCGGATGGACTTTGTCGGTAACGAAGAAGACCGATAACTCTATGTACTCGATTCTAGGGTTTTGAATCACCACAGAATCCCACAAACATTCTACAATCTACATGATCAATACCTTTTTCTGATTCACCCTATATTCTTCCCCATGACGAAACCCGTTAATTTCGTATCTAAAAAGTGAATTCGTTCCGTGAGATAAGGACGCTACAATATACACGAGGCAGAAAACCAGCAAATACATGTCTTCAAGTCAGACCAAACGTGAGTACCATTCCTTCGGTGTTTACTTCCTGGTATCTTTTCTTGAATTTTCGTGGTGATAAGAGTTGGTACAGCAGTCCATTCTTCTCCCCAAGAGAGCTCTTATATAATCAACGGGTAACGACTTTGGAGTTAGAAGCATTTCGTGTGGATCGTGTGATTAGAAGAATAACAAGGAAATATTAGGAGAAATTGAATATTTCCGCACAATTCGGCTGAAAATTTCAAGTTCATATCAATGAAAAAGATTGAATCACAAATCGTCAGCATGCTGCTTTTAGAAGATCGGGAAATTGGTTTTATCCGAAAGCCATGGTAGGACGGATTCAATATCTGAATGAGTGACCTCTCTGGCTACGAATTTGAAAAACGTTGAAAAGCTCCCAACTTTAGGTTAGTGCTTTCACAATTTTGCGCGTTTGCTCAAATGAACGGCAGCGTTATCATTTTCTCTAAACGTCTGTACTTTTCGAATTCTGCTCAAAAAATAGCCATAAATAATTAGATTGGACGTGGGGGAGATATTGAATTTGCACAAATGTTTTACTCTCCAACTTTTATACTGCTGGACATATTCGCGCCAATGAGTTTTATATAAAAAAGGTACTCTTGGGTTTCGAGAAAACTGACATTTTATAATTTGCAGGCATTGTAATTTTTTTGTTATTGGAAAATTGAGATTACAAGAATGTTTCCAATTACAAGAAATTTGCAATGGGTTAACAAATTGTTTTTGATCATAAAATGCCATCAGTTTTCTCGAAAACGGTTCGCTTTAGAGCAATGAACAAAGAGTACCTTTTTTATGTAAAACACATTGGTCCATTGGTGTATCACAATTTGCTGTGCAAATGCAAATTCGTCTAGTGGTTTGAAAGTTGGGGGGTAAAACCTTTGGGAAAATTCAATATCTCCGCCACTGCCACGTCTAATAAAACCAAATAAAGTGCAAGAAAGTAGCTATTATTAGTGACAATGTGTGTACAGAAACTCAATTCTGTAAAGGCGAGTTTATACAGCAACTAAAATAAAATACGAACTAAAATAAAATAAGAAATAAGAGCAGACAACATAGGTTTATAGAACTACTGGACCAAGGGCACTCATCTCTCATTCTTATTCTTATTCCTTATTTCAGCTTATTTCCTGTATAAACGCTGCCATTGAAATGCATCAAGTGAACATTCTTATTTTATTTTATTTTAGTTCTTATTTTATTTTAGTTGCTGTATAAACTCGCCTTAAGTCGAACGGATCCTGAGATATTAACAAAGAACTGAAAATAATATAAGTTTTTGTCACCTTTAATTCATGAATTGGAGAACTTGGAGGAAAAATGGAAGAGAAAAAAAATATCATTTTTTTTATGATAAATCTACAGTTGACCGTTGATACGCTCATTCAGAAACACCCTGTAATTGTATGAAACATTTTTCTCCAATACGTGAGTAGTTGAATAATGAAGATGAGGATTTACTTCGATGACCTGTGAAGTGCACTACAATTTTATAAATCTGTGAATGATTTGATATTATTTTGTACAGTTTTCCGGTAGCTTGTAGGTAATCACCTTGTGTGGGAAATTTGCTCCTTTTTCATCTCATTGTCATAACGTCAACCATTATTGTGAGGAGGTAAAAACCTTTCAAAATGTTCAGTGTAATCATTGATTATTCACATAGGTACTCATTGCATTGGTATAGTGTACCTAGGTAATACACAGTGTGCTTAGACCTTGCCTTAGACAGGAACTATGCCTCCAGGATACCGTGCGACTAGATATATTTGACCTTTCATTTCATACATGATTACAATACAATTCAGAATATCTCGATCTGTTCTCTAACGAGAAGAATGCGATACGATTTTAAGAATGATTCTCACATGCAGAAATCAATTTGTCGATATGAATGAATATGTACAGGGTTTTCCAATGAGATATATTATTTTGAATAGCCCGCTATTTCGGTAGATGTCACTTTTGAAGCTGTCTTTGACATTTGACAAGTGGAAACAACGCCATTTATAAAAATGGAACGATACACGCTTCAACAACGCATTGAAATTCTCGAACATTTTTGGGTCGTCGTGAAGCACCTTGTCGAACCGCAATACAGAAATTGGTGAAAAAATTTGAGCTATCGGGACAAGTAAGTGATGTGTAGAATAAAACCCGTGTACATCGCTCAAGAACAGCTGAGAATATGGCTGCTGTAGTCGAAAGTGTTGAAGAAAACCCAGTTTTGTTCATTCCTCGTTCTTTGGAATTAGATAGTATCATGAATGATTTTTCATGGCCGGAATTGGATGGTATTGAACTGGACAACGTTTACTCTCAACAAGACGACGCTACGTGCCACACAAGCAACAAAACCATTGATCTTTTACGGATCATGTTTTTTCTCGAAGAGGTGATTACAATTGGCCACCGAGATCTTGTGAACTTGTGATTTAACATCTTGCGATTTCCTCCTTTGTGGTCATGTGAAAGAGAAGGTCTACGCCAAGGGCCCAGTGTCGACTCAAAACCTCAAACCTGGAATTCGTGAGGCTATCGAGGACATAAAGCAGCCACTTTACGATTTTGTTATGGAGAATTTCATGAAAAGACGGTATGAAATGAACATCTGATCATTAATCTAAAAAAATGGCACCTTTTATTGGAAAACCCTTTACATAGGCAAATGCATACAGCGTTTCTTAATTCTTGTTGGATGATATGAGGATATCAGGTAATCGGCGTGACCAGCCTCTTTAAGGGGCAGTACCTATCACCTTTTGAATCGTGGTAAATCTCCATTCAAACAGTGGTCCCTTTATTTCACGATTAAGTACCCTAATTACGACGTAGAGACTTGATTTTTTTTTAATTAAAGTTGAAAAACGTCCCGGACCAAATAGTTTTCGTTTTTTATTAGATTTAATTAGTTTTTCATATGTAATACCACTAGAGATGGAATTTTGCCGGCAAAATTTCTCGATTGTAATATGAAAGTTTGTTGCTTAAACTTGAATATTACAAGAGAGAAATTTTACCTGTTTAAATTTCATCTCGAGTGGAATTCGGCATGACTATTCCACGATAAAATAGGGTAATATGTTCACATTTGACGCGTATTGCGCTATTTTGCAAATTAGAATTCATCATAGATTAACTAAACCACTAAACGTTGTTTGTTCTCTCTATGATATTTATTTCCGAAGCTATCTATGAATTCGAGAAACGTCAAAAATTTTGTCGCTGAAAAGCCAACATGTTGGTTTTGCCGACTTGAAAATTTTTTCGGGATGAAACGATCGTTGCTACGGAAACTTCCTCACTAAAAATGAAAAGAGTGGAATAGTCAATCAAAAAAACAGGGTAATCGTTAGATCTGGGGTTATTGAATATGTTTTTCGTTTTTCATGAGTACATGCTATATTTTTGAAATAATCATCATGAAAATTTTGTAGTTTATAGAAGATTAAATTGACGAGGGCAAATAGTTGAGATTTTTTTCAAAAAATGATGAATAACCGCGAGAGAATTATAAAAATGAACTTGACAATCCAAGGCTACAGAATCACAGTATTCGGAGTGTATGCAATTAATGATGACACCCTAGTAAATGAGAAAGACAACTTCTTCGAACAACTGCATAGAGAAATTATAAAAATTGGAAATACCAGAGAAATATTATTCCTGGGAGACATGAATAGCAGAACGGGAAGAAAGGTCCAAAATGATGTTGTGGGCAGATATGGGGAAGAAACTCTAAATGATAACGGACAAAGACTAATAGCATTATGCCAACAAAATGAGTTGAGAATAACAAACGGATTTTACCCCCACAAGGACATCCATAAATATACATGGACTAAACCATCTAGAAATCTGCGTTGACTACCTTATCGTCCGCCAAAAAACAAGTCTTAAAATCCTAGACATCAGAGCCTGTAGAGGGGCTACCTGCGGCAGCGATCACTATCTTCTGAATGCGAAAATAAGCTTTACTCATAAAATACCACACCCGCAAGTTCAAGAATGTGACGAATATGAAGAACTCGAATCAATTAAATACAACCTAGAAAGCTTAGATCAAGAAAGCACTAAAAACTTGTTCAGAAAAAGATTGGATGAGAGACTACAGACCAGAGACTTCGATAATACATCTGATCACTATAACTACATAAAACATTGTATACATGAAGCAGCAAAAGAGGCATTGGGATTCCTAGAAGAAAAGAGACGCTCAAAACCTTATTGGTGGGACGCAGATATCGAAGCAAAGATTAAGGAAAAGAACGAGGCATATCCAAGATACCTGTGCAAAAGAAGCGACAACAACAGAGAATCATATAAAAGATTACAAGCCAGTGTTCGGACAATGATTACACAGAAAAAGAATGAAACCTGGGAGAGGCGTTGTAGCAGATTGAATGCATACATAGGAGGAGCTAGAAGTACATAAAGTTGGAGACTTCTAAAAACACTTCGACAAAATAACAAGAAAGAAATTATATCGTCCATCTCACTCACAAAATGGAATGAATACTTCAGTTCCTTGCTCGCGGAGAACCGAGAATCGCTCATGGACCCTCCCGAGGAAATAGACGCCATAAGAGTCACCGCATCACCGATAAGGCTCACAGTTGGAGAAGTGGAGGAGGTGTGCAAAAAACTAAAAAAACAGAAAAGCCTCTGGACCTGGAAATATACCTGGAGAATTGATAAAATATGGCACACCTAAATTATTCGAACACCTAACCAAGCTTTTTCAAAAATGCATAAATATTGGACAGTTACCAAATGAATGGAAACTATCCTACCTGACACCCGTGCATAAAAAAGGCAGCAAAGACAACTGCGATAACTACCGAGGCATCGCAGTCATTGGCACAATAAGTAAAATCTACGGCAGAGTGATAAAAGGAAGAATAGAGCGAGAGTATTTGGATAGTGAGGCAGAAGAACAAGCCGGTTTCAGAGCAGGAAGATCAACAGTAGACCACCTTTTTTGCTTAACTCAAGTCATGGAAAAGATCACGGCGATAAACAAGGAGCTGCATATCCTATATGTAGATTTGCAAAAGGCGTACGATAGCGTCCCACTTGCAAAACTTTGGGAATCATTGAAAACAACAAATATAGACACAAATCTGGTTAAAGCAGTACAGGGACTATACCAAGAATGCCATGTTCAAGTGAAAATCGGAAATAAAATTTCAAAAGGATTTACCCCAAGTAAAGGCCTAAGGCAAGGCTGCTGTCTCTCGCCAACTCTTTTCAAGATCTTTCTGGAAAAAGTGCTTCACAAATGGAGACGAAAATGCAAAAATATGGGGATCCCCTTGAGTGATGGTGATTGGTGTTCTCTATACGCTAAGCTTTGCAGATGACCAAATAGTGGTGGCACAGGAGCTCGAAGATTTGGAATATATGACCAGAAAACTCTTTGAAGAGTACGAAAAATGGGGCTTGGAGGTCAATTTTACGAAGACTGAGTACATGTGTATAGGCGGGGCGCAGCAGGATCTGGTGACGGAGGACGGGCATAATATAAAATCATGCACAAGCTACAAATACCTTGGTGTTAATATTGCCCAAAACGGAACTCTCGATGACGCAATTAAAGAAAGAAATATACAGGGAAGAAAAGCCATCAAATCACTAAACAACATTTTATGGGATCAAAAAATCAGCAAAGAGAATAAACACCGAATATATAACACAATAGTTAAGAGTATCGTAACATATGGCAGTGAAGTATGGCCATTGAAGCAAAGATCCATAAAATCTCTAGAGGCCACAGAAATGGACTATTGGAGACGAGCAGCAGGAAGATCAAGACTGGAAAGAATAAGGAACGAGAGAATCCGCGAAATCATGGGTGTAAAACAGACCATAGTCGAAGAGGTTAGAGTGAGACAGCTGAAATGGTATGGACACGTACAAAGGATGACACCGGAAAGACTTCCGAAACAAATATTGGACTGGATACCCGCGGGAAGAAGAAAGAGAGGAAGGCCGAGGAAAAGTTGGAGGGAAGGTATCGACAAAGAAATGCAGGAAAGAGGTCTGGAAGAAGGCCAATGGAATGACCGAGCCGAATGGAGACTGGGTATCCGAAGACGTCGGAGTACGTTGTGAAAACCGATTGATATATATATGAATAACCGTCGGAAAAAAATCATTAAGTGTAGTTTCCAAAACACTGAAGTTCAACCTGTTTTTTCAATTGACAAACTAATTAAATCGAAAAAATCGCAACTATTTGCCCTCGGCAATTTAATTTTCTATAAACTACAAAAATTTTCATGATGATTATTTCAAAAATATAGCTTGTACTCATGAAAAACGAAAAACATATTCAATATCCCCAGATCTAACGATTACCCTGGTTTTTTTAATTGAAAAACTAATTAAATCGAAAAAAAGAAAACTACTTGCCCTCGGGACGTTCTTTAATTTCAATTTAAAAAAAAATCAAGTCTCTACGTCGTAAATTAGGGTACTTACTCGTGAAATAAAGAGACCACTTTTTGAATGGAGATTTACCACGATTCAAAAGGTGATACTGCCCTTAACTGAACTACCATATACCTACTCCTGAAAATCCTGAAATTAAACAGTCGTCTTTCTACAAAATTTCTGCTGATAACCAGACACCAAATATTTCAAATAAAATTCCTTATTGTTTTTATTAAGTACTTGATGACAAAATGTTCAATTATGAAAACTGGAAAGGAATGTTTACACACATAACACGCCTATAAAATGGGTCGGATTGCTTGGTAAATGGGTTCGTTAAATTGCATTCTGTAATAGCATATAAATAAGCAACGGGACACATAAATTACGTTTTTCATGTTTCGTACATCAAAATTTGGTATCACACCTTGTTTATGCTGAAATATTGGAAACTAAAAGTGATTGTTCAGATATACAAGTTATACAACTTCAAATCCATTAGCGCAAATTAGTTATGATACAGTTTTCCGCTTTGAATTCACTAAATCGTCCAATTCGGTATTTTCTTTGAATGAATTATGCGACAAAGGCAAAGAACAATATGATGTTTCTTATCAGGACTTGGGAGTAATTGCTAAAATAACTGGCGAATTTCGAAATTTTCGGGGATTTATTGTGAGCTCAATAAATTAAGAAAAGAATTGCATGGGGTGCCCCTGCACCAACTTTTACTTGCAATACTCAATACTGTTATCAAACGTTGAAACATCAATTAACTAGTCATACTTCGAAATATGTATAAACTTTTTCGATAAGTTGATAGAACTCTTCGAAATTAGTTTTTCATTAATTTTCTCTCAACTATATGACCGCCTCGTTTCGACTAATTTCCCCATTATTGATGTTGCAATTTGGAGAAAAAAAAAGTTAAAAATTAATTTGAAGTCAAAATAGTAAAATTTTCAGTATTTTCCTGGAATTGGGAATAATATTGAAACACTTTTTCAGGTATTTGGACAGTTTCATTTCTATTCCTATTTGTTGTCATAAAACCGACGTTTTGGTCACACATTGGACCTTTATCAAGGCTTGAATTTAAAAACCAAAATGAGTTTTCACCTTAGACAAAGGTCTAAGGTTTTCACATGAAAAACGACACTACACTTACTTTAATGATTCCTCAGGAACAAAGTCAAAATACAGTAATAATGGAAGTGAACATAAATCATTGTATTTATGTCCCTGACTCTCAGACGACACTGATTTATGTTCACTTCCATTTTTACTGTATTTTGACTTTATTCCTGAGGGATCATTAAAGTAAGTGTAGTGTCGTTTTTCATGTGAAAACTGTTTTTTTTATTTTACCCTTGATAAAGGGCCGATGTGTTATGTACGAAGGCGTAGAAGGGCCACATTTCAAAGTAAAAATTTTTCAGTATAATTCCGACTTATACCTAATTCCGACTTTAAACTCATATCAGAATTAGCGCTAATTCCTGTTGGAGATTGATATTATTATTTCATTGTGAGTTGTGTGATTTGATACGCGTGTGCAAAGACAGTAACGAGATCATATCGATTATCAATCAATCGATCTAGAGTCAGCGAGAAAACCTGGTGTATGTTCGTTTAAATAGAAATAAAAGCCGAGCCAAATATGAGTGTATTTATTATAACAACCGATACATAATTATAACAATTCCGAGTTCAAACACGGAATTAGGTATAATTCCGAGTTTAAACTCGGAATTAACCCTAATTCCGACTTTAAACTCGGAATTAGGGCAGAAAAGATTGATGATAGTATTCGGAGATGATTCTTCGATGGCGTAGAATGTTGTTGCATTCATTTCAAACTTTATCGTTTTCTCATTGTATTTAAGAAGCTTTTTTATGTTAAACATACTTTTACTTCCGATGACTGTGAATGTCATTTTGTCCATATAGCGTTGAAAAAAATCATATCGAATGAGTACAAAAAGTGTATTCAACATCAAAAAAGCTTGGGGAATGCAATGACAAATAAGTAAAGTTTGAAATGAATGCAACATAAATGAAAAAAGTTATGAAAACTGGCCATGTATCATAAAAATTTGACGCAAAGAGAAAAACTCGTGACCTATCGATACCTGTTATCAACTCATAATGACCGAATTAACTAGAGTAGCTCTTGCGAGTTTTCAGGGCCATTCAGGGGTTCATAGAAGCCACTATAAGGGTTTGTGATATGGTAGATAGTTATGAAATTGATACATACAAATTCAAATCATGATGCCTAAGCCATTTTGTACAAATATGTCATGTTGTACGTGTTTACACCTAGTTTATGATGCAGACAGAGAAATTAGTTTGAAAACTAACGAGAATTTATATGATCACAGGATATGGTTTTGAAGTACCTTCTGAGAAAAGATTGAATGAAATTGTCTCTAGGTATAACATGAATTAATAAAATCTCAAATATCTCCAAAATCATTGAAATTCGAAGCATAATCATCTCCGATGAAGACTATCATTAACTGTTTCTGCCCTAATTCCGAGTTTAAAGTCAGAGTTAGGGTTCATTCCGACTTTAAACAGTTTAAACTCGGAATTATACCTTATTCCGAGTTTGAACACGGAATTAGTACTAATTCCGAGTTTAAAGTCGGAATTAGCGCTAATTCTGAGTTTAAAGTCGGAATTAGTGCTAATTCCGAGTTTGAAGTCGGAATTAGGTATAATTCCGAGTTTAAACTCGGAATTTCACTGAAAAATTTTTTACTTTGAAATGTGGCCCTTCTACGCCTTCGTAGTTATGACAACATGCGAGGAATAGAAATAAAACTGTCCAGATACCTGAAAAAGTGTTTCAATATTTGGAAAATATGAACGAGAATGAAAATCACATTGAGAATAATTTTTTGTTAACTCACTAGAATTTCACATATGGTGAATACCTACCTATACTTTAAGAATAAACAAATTTGATACGAAATGAATGCAAACCTAGGGATATTTCATACGGAATTGATCCTCTGAATTTCCTGTAAAACCGATCTGTTGAATATAATCAGAATAATGGCTTCGCCTTCGGCCTACATAAATACGAGTAGGTACCTACACGCCGTTTTGGTCCTGTCCTCTCAGCTCTGATGGTATAATAAAGAGCCTGTTCGAATACCTGCTATTATGTCCATAAATATATTTCGACAGACAGTCGGAGTCAAGTTTGAAAAACACGATCCCATCAAGTTTCTTTGCCATCCTCTCGTTGTCGGCAATAAACCAGTGAAATACCTGATGAAATGGAAGGTTTGCCATGTTCAGCGCCTAATTTTCGAATTGAAATAAGGATGATATTACTTCCACCGGAAAATTGAAAATAAAACGAAATCGTGTTAATCTTATTCAAAATTCATTTTAACTTCTATTCAGAATAACATTAATCTGAGAAGACACACTTATGCCAACGCATATTCCAATCATCCATGCACTTCTGATAGGCTTTCGATGGAATTAGGAATTGCAACGAAGTGACTACTCTCTTTCTGATGGCTTTCAACGATTCAAATTTCCATCCAACGTTTGGCAGAAAATAAAATATTTCATACATTGTGAACCTGATTTAATAATTTTCAATCGTTATTAACACCCCCCACACCCCTTGAAAAAGAGCTATATCCGCCCTTGGTTGATTGACCAGTCGACGTTGATATCTGGTCGAAAAGGATCTAAACCGTTGGGATACCTGGTTTGATGTAGCTGAAATGATGGTTTTGTTTCATGGTAGCAATGACAATTTCATAATTCCAACCAGATAGGTGCTGAAGGTATTCTCCATTCACTTTTATAAAGTATCTTGGTGGGCCATGGTTTAGGTTTATCAAGTTCTTTTACTTAAAGCGGACGCAGGTTGGCACTCGTGAAAATCAAGCGACATTGCCAAGTTTACTTTCAAATTAGTCTTTTTTAACTTTGTGAATGGAGTTAGTTCTTTTAAGCTTTAACTGTGAGTTGTGACACAAGATTCGTAGTATCAATACATTTTTATACTGGAGTATTTCAAGTTGCGCAAAGAGGTATTTAATTGTCCTCTGTAGGCTTATTTCTTGAGAATTTTGAAAAGTGGGGATTTCCATACGTCCGTCTCTTCTGTTCGTCTAAAAGTTTTTCTATCGGGTTAATGAACTATCACAAAGTAACGGACTATTCTATCCATTATTTTTCAGTAAAATTTCAACACTCGGTTCTTGATTTCCATACAAGAAAATAGCATAACTGAATCTTCCAATCATGTTTATACTCGTACACGTGAAATATTCCCAGTATTAACAGAAAAAAAGTTTCTTCAACATTCGCCAGGTGTTTGGAATTATTGAATTCACATAATATTTCCTCAAATTCATTGTTTTCCCAAAGTAAATAAACATTTTGATAAATACGTAATTTCTACGCTTTATATGTAGAAACGGCAACGTTGCGTCCATATCTGACAGAAGAATGAGTATAACCTAACATTTTCAAAATATACGCGGTGAAATGTGTCAGAATTCCAGCGCCACCCGGGCTACTTTATAAAAGTGAATGGAGTATATATTCGTGATGAAAGGATGGTGGAAGGCCCTGATCGAATTCCGAAATATCAATGCTACTTTTATTCATCTAAGTTGCAAAAACTACCTCTTTCGGATATCTTGAATTGATGATATCGGGTGTTTTTTAGAGTGATAGAATTTTCGATAGGGATAACTGTGATTTGACAGAAGGCAGAAGCCATGTTGTTTTGACATTTCTGTTCAGTAAGCATTGACAAATTATCATGGAAAGACTCACGCCGTAACAACGTTTACAAATTGTTGAAATTTATTTTCAAAATCAGTGCTCTATTAGCACCTCGTGAAATATATAGTTTATAATGTGAAAACTTTTCAGGTATTTGGATATTATATATTTCGATATTCCTCTCTCTACATCAAAAACACCGACGTTTCGGTCTCAAATCGGACCTTTATCAAGGCTACAAAAAATTAAACACATTAAAAATTAGAACATGACAAATTTCACAAGATTTACATTATTGATTTTACAGGAATCGAGTCATCACAATAAAATACATTAATCTGTTCCACCGTATTCTTCTTTTCAAATGGCCATACATATAGGTTTATTTCCCTTATAATATTCCAGAACTTTCTACAATAGGTAAACGTGGAAAAAACACCGAAGTTTATTGGTTAGGATCACAGAGCGCAGCTTATTTCCCTTGACAAGGGGACATAGAAGTCATCAAACAAAATCCCGATTATTTTCTTAAAGGAACTAATAGACTGTTATATATGGTGCTGAGTCTATTGACATCTTCTCTATAATTCACTGTTTTGTTTAGTGTTATGTGAATCATTTCACTTATGTTTCTCCGATAGTTGTTGTTTTCATGGTCAAGTATTGTCGTTCCTTCGAATTTGTGTCCTTCTTTGAATGTATATAGTTTATAATCGTCCATCAGAGCAGCTTATTCGTCGAACTATCGATTAATTTCGGACAACATTTCCTCTACTCTATGCAACAACAATACAAAGAACTGTAGGTACGTACAGAAGAAAATATAGCTTCTGTTAGTGATAGTGTTAATGAAGATCCAGATTTGTCTATTCGTCGACGTTTACAACAAGTTATTGGCTGTGCATTCAACACATGGAAAATTTTGCGTGAAGATCTTGGCCTACACCAATACAAGATCCAACTTTTTAAAGAACTAGAGCCACTTGACCATAATGAGCGTCGTTTGGTTTCTGATTGGGCCCAAGAGCCCCTAGAACTGCTTCAAGTTTATCCACTTTATTATTGAAAAATTGTGTTAAGTAATGAAGCTCATTTCTGGTTGAATGGCTACGTAAACAAGCAGAATTGCAATATATGGAGTGAAAACAATCCTCAAAAAGTTCTACAGGTTCTTTTGCATCCTGAAATATGCACTGTATGGTGTGCTTTACACGCTGGAGGCATCATCGGTCCATATTTCTTTAAAAACGATGCTGGAGCCAATCTATATCTATATAATATTAATATCTATATATATAAAAGAAAGATGTTGGTTACACCATTTATAACTCGAGATCGGATGGACTTTTTGTTATGAAACTTCATATATGGATTCGTCTACGGTCTGGTTATTATAAAATACAATAAAACTTTGAAAAAATCGATGAAAATTTTACTTATACAGGAAATGCTTTTCCTCCTTTTGAGTAAGGCCACTAGATGTAGCTACAGTTACAGTTACGCTACCGCTTATTCGTTTGTACTTATACATTTGATATTCTCCGCGTTAGATGGCGATATAAACAAATAGTGTGTACAGTGACTATATTCCCTCTATAGTCACTGTAATAGCGTGTAATTTGAGTTGCCTACAACTCTGCGCTGTTGGGCAAAACCAAAATGTCTCAACGTAGGAGTACAGATGTCTAAAATGATTAGATTTCGTTGAGATATGAGAAAAGTTTCGTTCTTACCACTTCAGATGGCGCTATTCACACATTATGATTACTAGTTAATTTTAAAGTTTTATTTATTCCAAATAACGTAATGGTGAAGGTACTATATTTGACATTATCACAATTAAATGGCGATGAATTCGTTGAGGCTTTCGCGGCCATCGATTGATGTCATCTGTTCATTTTTCGAGCATTTCGGTCGTCGTGGTTTGAAATGGTCGAAAAAAAACATATGACATCAATTACTGTGTAATTTACATAGGGCTTATAGTACCATGAAAGGCTGTTAACAGATCCAGAATCGGGTGAATATCACAGTGAATTTTTATCGAAATATCAAGTAAATCGCATTTTGGCGATGAGTTCCAATCGTGAGATGTCCATTCTCATCTTTTCTCATAATTTTTAAAATGTTTTCGAATTTCTCTTTGGGTAATAAATATATTTGCGGAAATAACTGAATTCAAAATTGCCATTATTAGTGATTGACATATGATGACATATTATTTTTGTATATCTGTTCTGTGTGATAGCTCATATCCATGGAAACATTTGACAGTTCAAAAATCAGAGAACCAAGCCGTTGATCTCCGATCACCGCTGATTACGATTTGTGAAATCCACCGTATCATTTAGGCGGAACAAAGTTCGCCGGGCCAGCTAGTATATCTATATATATAAAAGAAAGATGTTGGTTACACCATTTATAACTCGAGATCGGATGGAGTGTTTGTTATGAAATCTATATATATAAAAGAAAGATGTTGGTTACACCATTTATAACTCGAGATCGGATGGAGTGTTTGTTATGAAACTTCATATATGGATTCGTCTACGGTATGGTTATTATAAAATACAATTAAACTTCTAAAAAATCGATGAAAATTTTTCTTATACAGGAAATGCTTTTCCTCCTTTTGAGCGAGGCCACTAGGTGTCGCTATAGTTACAGTTGCGCTACCGCTTATTCGTAGGTACTTCTCTCCGTTAGATGGGGTGTACAGTGACTATATTACCACTGTAATAGTGTGTAATTTGAGTTGCCTACAACTTTGCGCTGTTGGCCAACACCAAAAAAATCTTAGCGTAGGAGTCTAAAATGATTAGATTTCGTACCACTTCAGATGGCGCTATTCACACATTATGACTGATTATTAGTTATTTTTATAGTTTTATTTATTCAAAATAACGTTGTCGTGAAGTAGGATGTCTAGAATAATGGTGTAGGCACTGATTAGATTTTGTTGTGACCAAATTGATTATATTAGCAATGTTTCGTTCTTTCCACTTCAGGTGGCGCTATTCACAAATTATGACTGATTTTTATCAGTTATTTCAAATACTTGAATTTATTCTGGCGAACGTGGCGTGTTAATGGTAGATAATTTTGTCAAGCAATAATGTGTGTTTATATTCCTGACATTCTGATGTATATTAGTTCTTAGGAAAAGTAGAAAACTTTCATTATAAAAAGATGCCATTCTGCTGTCATGTCATAATTGACTTTAGCAAATCAGCTGTTGATACATCCATCAAATTGACAACGGAAAATACACTGAAATGATATTGCGGCGCCGCCACGTTGCTAACAATTTCGATTTGGTCGAACGTCATTCCATTCAAAAATTGACGGGTGCCTACACCATTATTCTAGACATCTTATCGTGAAGGTACTATATTTGACATCAGCACCATTAGATGGCGATGAATTTGTTGAGGCTTTCGCGACCATCAATTTATGTCATCTGTTTTTTTTTCGAGAATTTCGGTCGTCGTTGTTTGAAATGGTCGAATAAAGAACATATGACATCAATTACTGTGTAATTTGCATAGGACTTATAGTACCATGGAGGTCTATTAACAGATCCAGAAGCGCGTGAATATCACAGTGAATTTTTATCGAAATGTCAAGTATATACGATTTTGGCGATCAGTTTCGATCGTGATATGTCCATTCTCATCTTTTCTCATAATTTTTAAAATGTTTTTGAATTTCTGTTTGGGTAATAAATATATTTGCGGAAATCACTAAATCCAAAATTGCTTTAATTGGTAATTGACATATTATTTTTATGTATCTGTTCTGTGTGACAGCTTATATCCATCGAAACATTTGACAGTTCAAAAATCAGAGAACCAAGCTGTTGATCTCCGATCACCGGTGATTACGATTTGTGAAATCCACCGTAAGTATCATTTAGGCGGAACAAAGTTCGCCGGGCCAGCTAGTAATATATAAAAGAAAGATGTTGGTTACACCATTTATAACTCAAGATCGGATGGACTGTTTGTTATGGAACTTCATATATGGACTCGTCTACGGTCTGGTTATTATAAAATACAGTAAAACTTTGAAAAAATCGATGAAAATTTTACTTATACAGGAAATGCTTTTCCATCCTTTGAGTAAGGCCAATAGGTGTCGTTACAGTTACAGTTACGCTACAGCTTATTCGTAGGAACTTATTGGGTATTCTCCCCGTTGAATGTCGATGTAAACATATAGTGTGTAATTTGGGTTGCCTCTAACTCTGCGCTATTGACCACAACCAAAATGTCTTAGCGTAGTAGTACAGAACTCTATGATGATTAGATTTCGCTGAGATATGGACGAAGTCTCGTTCTTACCACTTCAGGCGGCGCTATTCACACATTATGACTTGTTATTATTACATAGTTATTTTTACAGATTTTTTATTTAGTGAAGTTAAAGCACCATTGACAAAGTACGTATTTCAACTCGAATTTTCAGCGTATTGGCAGATCCAGAAGCGGGTGAATATCACAGTGAATTTTTATCGAAATATCAAGTAAATCGCATTTTGGCGATGAGTTCCAATCGTGAGATGTCCATTCTCATCTTTTCTCATAATTTTTAAAATGTTTTCGAATTTCTCTTTGGGTAATAAATATATTTGCGGAAATAACTGAATTCAAAATTGCCATTATTAGTGATTGACATATGATGACATATTATTTTTGTATATCTGTTCTGTGTGATAGCTCATATCCATGGAAACATTTGACAGTTCAAAAATCAGAGAACCAAGCCGTTGATCTCCGATCACCGCTGATTACGATTTGTGAAATCCACCGTATCATTTAGGCGGAACAAAGTTCGCCGGGCCAGCTAGTATATCTATATATATAAAAGAAAGATGTTGGTTACACCATTTATAACTCGAGATCGGATGGAGTGTTTGTTATGAAATCTATATATATAAAAGAAAGATGTTGGTTACACCATTTATAACTCGAGATCGGATGGAGTGTTTGTTATGAAACTTCATATATGGATTCATCTACGGTCTGGTTATTATAAAATACAATTAAACTTCTAAAAGGTTAGCTCCCTGCCTAAGGTGAAAAAAAACAATAGGCTCAAAGCACCGGTAATGTAGCCTCGGAACCAGGATGGATTGCACGGATTACGACCCAAGCACGAAACAGGATTAAACTCTATAGGAAAAAACAACAGATGAGAATAGCATGCTGGAACATAAAAACGCTCTACTCGAAAGACCATGAGTTAATTCCCGAAATGAATGACCACAAAATAGATATATGCGCTCTCTCTGAAACCAAGAAGAAGGGGAGGGGAACAACAAAGCTGAATAACTACATCTTGGTGTACTCAGGAGTGGCGAAAGACCAGAGAGCAACATCGGGTGTTGGCATACTGGTGAACGAAAAATATGCGCAAAACATAGGAAGCATAGAATATGTCAGCGATCGAGTACTGAGAGTGAAGATGATGTTCGACCAACCTCTACATATAATATCAGTATATGCACCCGACATCAGTAAACCCGAAGAAATGTCAGTTGACTTCTATGAAAACCTACAATCAGAGTTGGATAAAATAGCCCAACACGAAAGGATAATAATACTGGGAGACCTGAATGCACGCATAGGAAACGAGGTATTGGACGGGATAAAACAACGATACAATGAGGATGTAGTGAATAGAAATGGTGAAATGTTGACTGAATTTTGTGCACAGAACGAACTACGGATAAACAACACCTACTTTCCCCATAAAGAACAACACAAATACACTTTCTACGACAACAGAAACAACAAATCCATAATCGACTACATCATCACCAACCGAATGTTCCTACCCAAACAAATAATTGACATTAGAGTCCTCTCCTCGGCCAATATCGGAACAGACCACAAAATGGTGCTTGGAAAATTACAGATGGCAATGCAGGCAAAACGGTGGAAGCCTACAGTTAAAATAGAAAAGTTTAACATAGAGTCACTCAGCCAGGACAGCACTAAACAACTTTATTCTATCCGATGCAAACAGCATATAGAGTGTAACACAATAAATCAAGACGACACTCCTGATACCGCATGGAAAAAACTGCGGGAAAATATATGCAAAGGTGCTGAAGAAGCCTTGGGAACACGCAAGGTATCACAGGATAACAGGCCGAACAGCAAACCCTGGTTCACAACAGAAGTCAAGGTGCTCACAAGGGAGAAAAAGAGAGTATATTTACTGCACAAAGAATCCCCAACACCGGAAAATCAGAGAACATATATAGAAATGAGGAACAAGGTGAACAACAGGGTCCGAGAAATTAAAGAAGAATACTGGCAGAGGTTCAGCAATGACATGCAGGCGGATATGTATGGAGCACAAAAGCGTATTTGGAGACTATTAAGGGGCATGAAACGTGGTACAAACGAAACAGTACAGCTGAGAACAATTTCGGAAGAAACCTGGGAAAAGTATTTCAGAGATTTGTACTCAGACATTGAATATCAATCCGAAGAACAAAACGAGACAGAACAAAATGAGACAGCACAAATCGAGCATGAAGCAAACATACAAATTACAAAAGAACAGGTATCAGAGGCAATAGGAAAGCTCAAGAACAGAAAAACTCCCAACCAGGATAAGATCCCGAATGAACTAATCAAATACGGAGGTTCAGACGTTATAGAGGAGTATACAAAGTTATTTAATGTGATATTGAAGTACGGAAAAATACCAAGGGACTGGAAAAACAGCATAACAGTACCTATATATAAAAAAGGAGACAAAATAGACCCAGCAAACTACCGTGGAATAACACTATTGAGTACTTCGTTGAAACTGCTTACCAAAATCATAGCAGACAAAATAGCGTCAATAATACCAATGAGAGAAGAACAGCAGGGATTCCGAAGAAACCGGTCTACCACCGACGCCTTGTTCATACTCAAACAACTAGCTGAAAAATCCCGAGAGTACTACACCCCTGCATACCTCTGCTTTGTGGATCTAACCAGGGCCTTTGACAGAGTCCGACTGAGAGACGTAACGACGATCTTGCGGAACAGAAACGTACCTGAGGAGTACATAGAACTAGTCAAGGACCTTAACACAGATACAACAACACAAGTACGAAGTAACTTCACTCTGACCCAGCGCCTACGAACAACGACAGGAATCCGCCAAGGTGACAGTCTCAGCCCTCTCCTATTCAATCTAATAATGGACGAAATAATAAAAGCCGTAAAAAACACTGGATTAGGATATCGATTGGGAGAACACAAAATTAATATACTGTGCTTTGCTGACGATGCAGTACTTATTACCGAATCGGAAGACGACCTCCAAAGAATACTACAAGTCTTCAACAGACAGGCATTAGAACTAAACATGCTTATTTCCACCAAGAAGACCAAATGCATGACAATAGCAAAGGAGCCCCTGCGATGCAAACTGGCAATAGAAAACAACATCATCGAACAGGTCATGTCATTCGAATATCTCGGGTGTAAAATTACAAGCGCAGGGTTCCTGGAAGACGAAGTGAGGAAGCAGGTCAACAAGGCTGCAGCAATATCAGGACATCTTAAATACCCTATTTGGAAGAACAGATATCTAAGTACTTCTTGCAAGTCAAGAATATATAAAACATGTGTAAGACCAGTAATGACATATGGAGCGGAGACCAGAGCCGAAACGTCTATAACAAAGAGGATATTACGAACAACCGAAATGAAGACCCTAAGAACAATAACGGGATACACACTGGCTGACAGGCAGAGAAATTCTGCTATTAGGGAAGAGTGCCAAGCGGAAGATGTGGTCAGATGGGTAAGGAAGAGGCGGAGAGAGTGGAACCAGCATGTGGACAGAATGAGCCAGGACAGAATGGCAAAGATCACTAGGGATAACAAACCCCGCGGAAGAAGACCCATCGGACGTCCACCAAAACGATGGCGAGACAGCTGGCAATCCACGTCACAGGAGCCATAGACCGGAGAAAACAGGCGGCACGCCTTCTCAAGAGGAAGAAGAAACTTCTAAAAAATCGATGAAAATTTTTCTTATACAGGAAATGCTTTTCCTCCTTTTGAGCGAGGCCACTAGGTGTCGCTATAGTTACAGTTGCGCTACCGCTTATTCGTAGGTACTTCTCTCCGTTAGATGGGGTGTACAGTGACTATATTACCACTGTAATAGTGTGTAATTTGAGTTGCCTACAACTTTGCGCTGTTGGCCAACACCAAAAAAATCTTAGCGTAGGAGTCTAAAATGATTAGATTTCGTACCACTTCAGATGGCGCTATTCACACATTATGACTGATTATTAGTTATTTTTATAGTTTTATTTATTCAAAATAACGTTGTCGTGAAGTAGGATGTCTAGAATAATGGTGTAGGCACTGATTAGATTTTGTTGTGACCAAATTGATTATATTAGCAATGTTTCGTTCTTTCCACTTCAGGTGGCGCTATTCACAAATTATGACTGATTTTTATCAGTTATTTCAAATACTTGAATTTATTCTGGCGAACGTGGCGTGTTAATGGTAGATAATTTTGTCAAGCAATAATGTGTGTTTATATTCCTGACATTCTGATGTATATTAGTTCTTAGGAAAAGTAGAAAACTTTCATTATAAAAAGATGCCATTCTGATGTCATGTCATAATTGACTTTAGCAAATCAGCTGTTGATACATCCATCAAATTGACAACGGAAAATACACTGAAATGATATTGCGGCGCCGCCACGTTGCTAACAATTTCGATTTGGTCGAACGTCATTCCATTCAAAAATTGACGGGTGCCTACACCATTATTCTAGACATCTTATCGTGAAGGTACTATATTTGACATCAGCACCATTAGATGGCGATGAATTTGTTGAGGCTTTCGCGACCATCAATTTATGTCATCTGTTTTTTTTTCGAGAATTTCGGTCGTCGTTGTTTGAAATGGTCGAATAAAGAACATATGACATCAATTACTGTGTAATTTGCATAGGACTTATAGTACCATGGAGGTCTATTAACAGATCCAGAAGCGCGTGAATATCACAGTGAATTTTTATCGAAATGTCAAGTATATACGATTTTGGCGATCAGTTTCGATCGTGATATGTCCATTCTCATCTTTTCTCATAATTTTTAAAATGTTTTTGAATTTCTGTTTGGGTAATAAATATATTTGCGGAAATCACTAAATCCAAAATTGCTTTAATTGGTAATTGACATATTATTTTTATGTATCTGTTCTGTGTGACAGCTTATATCCATCGAAACATTTGACAGTTCAAAAATCAGAGAACCAAGCTGTTGATCTCCGATCACCGGTGATTACGATTTGTGAAATCCACCGTAAGTATCATTTAGGCGGAACAAAGTTCGCCGGGCCAGCTAGTAATATATAAAAGAAAGATGTTGGTTACACCATTTATAACTCAAGATCGGATGGACTGTTTGTTATGGAACTTCATATATGGACTCGTCTACGGTCTGGTTATTATAAAATACAGTAAAACTTTGAAAAAATCGATGAAAATTTTACTTATACAGGAAATGCTTTTCCATCCTTTGAGTAAGGCCAATAGGTGTCGTTACAGTTACAGTTACGCTACAGCTTATTCGTAGGAACTTATTGGGTATTCTCCCCGTTGAATGTCGATGTAAACATATAGTGTGTAATTTGGGTTGCCTCTAACTCTGCGCTATTGACCACAACCAAAATGTCTTAGCGTAGTAGTACAGAACTCTATGATGATTAGATTTCGCTGAGATATGGACGAAGTCTCGTTCTTACCACTTCAGGCGGCGCTATTCACACATTATGACTTGTTATTATTACATAGTTATTTTTACAGATTTTTTATTTAGTGAAGTTAAAGCACCATTGACAAAGTACGTATTTCAACTCGAATTTTCAGCGTATTGGCAGAACTGAAGTGGTAGTGATCGAGTGATCAGAGGCAATTCATCATGGGAACTATTTCTTATCCATATTATTCGAGATAGGTACTGCAATGGAAGAACTCTAAAGCATTTAAAACAAAATATTATATGTTCAACAATTAGATACAGCTTGAAAAAAGAGAATTTTTCCGTCCTAATAACAATGGTACTAAAATTTTGTATATTCTGCCTAATTTATCTCCTGTTTGAAAAAAAAGCAATGATTAGTTTATACAACTTTAACGGTAGGTTTCACAAAGCGTAATCACCGGTGATCTGAGCCTGATCTAGCATCAACTCGATTTAACAGTTCAAAAATCAGAGAACCAAGCCGTTGATCTCCGATCACCGGTGATTACGATTTGTGAAATTCACCGTATCATTTGGGCGAAACAAAGTTCGCCGGGCCAGCTAGTGTTACAGTGAATGGTGCTCGCTACAAATCAATGATGATTTTTGTTTCAAAATTTGAATGGTATCGACACAGAAGTGTTTTGGTTCCAACAAGAATATAAATAATAAATTGATTTATTGAAAGAAATATTTGGCGATAACATTAGGGGAGAGGGGGGGACATTGGGACGCGGGGCACATATGGACATTTCAAATTTCATCGCCACTAAACGTAAAGTTTAATTGTACTAATCATTGTTAGAGTGCACTAAGTACCCATTTTATTGTAGAAAAGTTTCGTCTGCGTTTAGCTACTCAGTAGCTAGTTACAGTTCGTAACGTGCACGTATCCGCTGTGGTGAATAACTCAGAAATCGTTCAAGATCGAATATTTTGCAAGTGGATACTAGAATTACCTCAGTTGAAATTCTAAAGGTAAGTGGACTTGTTTATGTTGGATATGTCTGTATTTGCTGCTGTTATTGTTCATTTTAGTTATGTATATAACCCCACAGTAATTTTGATGATGAGCGGGGTACATTGGGACAACTAGTCGGGGGCACATATGGACACTGTCCCAATCTGCCCCAGAGTGGAATTGACTTAATTTTTTTTTCAGGAATTAACTTAATGGTGAGAACTTACAAGAGGAAGACCAATCGTTCTGCTATATCGAAGGAAAACATAAAAAAGAAAGACTAGAAGAAGAAAAAAATAGCCAAGCAAAAGAAGAAGCAAATAAAACATAACCTGTTCTATAATGTAGAGCAGCAAGCGAATGATTCAGATGATTCCGGGGAGAAAGTGACCTATGCTGATGATGAATCTGACTATTTAAGTGAATTGGACCGTGAAAAGTAGTTAAGTATTGCACAAAGAAAACCCAAAAATATTATGTTGGACAAGTGGAAGAGATAGTCGACGGAAAATATTCGATAAATTTTTTCAGAAAGAAAGGAACTGGATTTACCATACCCCAAGTACCTGATGAGGACCTAATAGAATTGGAACAAGTAGAACTAGAACTTACCAAGCCAAAAACGTCTGAAACAACTGCAAGGTCGAGTTCAATAAAGCGGTTTCAAGATGACTTACGTGCCTATAATGTCATCTGAATAAAAATATTGATTTAAATGTATTTTTCAATTTTTTTACTATTTATACGGTTTATGATAGATGGTTCCCTCTTTATTCACCAAATGAATGTGATTGATAGTTTTTAAATAGAAAAAATTGTTTCTGTCCACATCTGCCCCTACACTGTCCCAATCTACCCCAGCCAAGGGGCACATAGGGACAATTTTGATACTTGGGAAAATATGAAAATCTTATTAATCTATCAGTGGATAAGCGCTAAGCCTATGGTGATCGACAGTTCACTCATCAATGTCAACAACATAAAATTATTTGATCGATATATTGAAAGCCAAGCTTTATACAGCTAATTATACTTGTAGCGTCCCAATGTCCCCCCCTCTCCCTACGTATTTCGAGAAATGGTCCAATTGATTGGCCTCCAAGACATAACTCCAATGGATCATTTTCTTCAAGATTATGTCAAGTGATTAGTTTATGCCGATAATACCGGAAACAATAGACGCTTTGGAAGCTAACATAACTAGCTAGTCGTGGTGGATATATACCGGAAATTATTTTATTTCAATTTGAAGTTCTATAACTCTAAAAAAGCTCCCGCAGTCATAAATCGAAATTTGATAACAATATTAAACAATTTCATCCTTTTTTGTTTGAAAATGCAAGTTTCTTGTGGTATTATGAAAAAAAAACAAGTATAAAAGTAATACAGAGTGGTTTAAATATAGAGCTCTCTTGGAGGTAATAATGGACTGGTATATCAGGAGGAAAATTAAAGAAACAAATGTGGGTATGAGAAATCTATAACAAAGTGAGTACTGAAAGAAGTGTACTCATGATTTATGCTGGCTTGAGAGATATATTTGCTTAGTGTTGTATAAATTAGATCCTTTTCTCTCACGAATCGAATTCACTTATTACCTATAGAAACACGTGGTTTTCAACTAAGGTGGTGTAGGCTCTGTTGCCATTCATAGTATCAACTTATTGTATCCAGTATGAAAAAAAAATACGAATTCTTTCTAGTAAAAAATCAAGATTTTGAAAAATCGCTGAAAAAAGTCAATTTTGATCAGAAGGGGACTTTTTTTCACATAAAAACTATGATCATCTTATTTCATCCCTCTGCGCGGCAACCACAACCCCTCACCCTTTTCAAGAGGTCATTTCCTTCCAATATGTCAGTAAAAAGTTCATTTTTCATTAGCGAGAATGATATGTACCTCATAAAACGATCTAGAACTAGAAGAATTATATTTACGTAATATGTACTATCAAATAACATGGCAGAATATTTCAAATTTCACCTGTTCGACATATCTGCTGGCGGATATTGCATCAGCGGTACAGCTCTTGAATAGGAAGTCGTTCTACAATGAACTAATGTGAAGGTGGGTATGTATCTCATAGTAAATCGATGTCTTTCAATGAATTCTCCTACCAACAAAAGCAATCTGGGTTATAAATAGGTAAGTTAATTAATTGCGACGTTTCCGCTCGTAGTAAAACTACTCATACGTTTTAATAATGCAACAATTGCTGTGATATCATTTAATTCTAGTTCACATATTTATCTTCGGTTCTCGGCGTTGAAGTGTAAACACCTAAACACAATTGGAGGATTTCCATTCAATCTTCGATCAAATGGAAAATTCTGCCTTTTCGCTACTTGTCATGCGATCCTTGATTGAAAAACATATACCTTTGATATTTCAACAAAATATACACAACACGCTGAATCGATATGAATACTCCATTCACTTTTACACCGTGTATATTTTGAGTATGTTAGGTTGAAGTCATTCTTCTGTCAGATATCTACCCAACGTTGTACTTTCTACATAGAAGTCGTTAATTCACTGAATGAATTTGAGAAAATATTATGTGAATTCAATAATTTCAGACCTGTCGAATGTTGATGAAACTCATTTCTCTGTTAAAACTGGAAATATTTCACGTATATGTATAAACATGGTTGGGAGATTCAGTTATGATATTCTCTTTTACGGAAATCAAGATACAAGTGTTGAAATTTTAATGAGTAGTACTACGAAACCTGTGTCACAGTTAAACCCCAAAATAACTAACTCCATTTACAAAGTTAAAAAAAGAGTAAATACATATAAAGTAGCCTTGGCAACGTCTCTCAGAATTACATATTTGCCTTTCACGAGTGCCAACCTGCGTCAGTTTTGAGTAAAAGAACTTGATAAACCTAAATCATGACGAACCGGGAAACTTTATAGAAGTGAATGGAGTACCTATATATTGTAATACCCAAATATGTACTTGTCAACAAATAGGAAAAACTTCTTGCATAAGATACCTCGGAATTATGTTAGATCAACATCTACTATGGACAGAACATTTAAGTCACGTAGTGAAGAGAATTAGGTTATAGGTTAAGAGACATCCTCTCGAGGAAAAAAGTACTTTTATTATATAACAGCTTGGCAGAATCAATAATCAAGTATTGCATTGGTACTTGGGGGGGTGCACTCACTACCTCGATGCGAACGTTACAAACATACTATTTTCAAGAAACCAAGATTATGTTCTACAGAACTGCTATACGAGGAGAATGAACACAAATGATTTTTGCAAATCTATGCATAATAAGAATATTGTTGAATTGCCTTTTATTTGTAAATGATAATAATTTGGAAGGTGACTTTTTGACGATCTTTTATTTGACAACTTTTTATGTCGTTCTACTAAAATTGTTTATGTAACTTGATAATACGAATAAATACAATATGTATAGAGTATGTCCCAACATTCTCCGGCCCCAAACTTATTTCTCGCCCAACCTTGCTGGAACCTTCAATATTCGACCAAACCTTGATCTTTCGACTGGTTTTCATTGTTCTCTTCTTTTTTCTTTTTCTTCTGTTTCGATTCTGTAGTTTTCGAAGATGATTTGGCAGCAACATTTTTCGTTTTGCTAGAATTTTTGGAGGTGGGAATGCTTCTTTTTTGGAATCTCCAGATGCTGCAGCCTTATTTCCCTGTTGGGGTTTTACCTTATCTTCTTTAGGAAATTCAGGTTCTAGTTCGCAGGGCATCTTCGTTCTTGTGGGCGCTTCGCAAGGAGCACTTCTTTTTGAAGTAATCCTACAAGGCTGTTTCTGGTTGGGAAATAGTTTATCGAAAATTTTCTGCCTGACGCAGCTTCCTCTCACATCACAGTCAACTATTGATCGTTGTTTCTTCACCATGAATGAAGAGCGTTCCACTATTCTCATACAACTCTCCTTAGAACAACTGCCAATTTGAATTTCTTCCTTGTCCTCTTCCAAGGCCCATACTTCGAGGGAATCCGAGGATTTTCGCTTGGGACAAGTGAAATCATCTCCATCTGGAAGAGGTTTCATTGTCTTCTCCTTTCTTAATAGACATTTGACGTCCTTTTTCTCATTTTCATGCAGATCAGGACACATAAGAGCATGATGTTTTCGCGAGCATTTAACACATTTAACTATAGATTTACAAGTTCTAAAACTGTGATTGGGTTTCAGACATGAAAGACAACCTCTTTTCTTTACTACAGTTGTCCTTTTTTGTTCTAACTTAATTTTTGGTGCTCTTATGCAATACTGACTATTATGAGTGTTTGAATCGCAAAATATGCAGTAATTTCTGTCTTCTATCCTATTTATTTTTTCTAATTTTGGGAAGTTAAAATGCTTCGGTGTTTCTCTTGTTTCATTTTTAACCTCCGTTTTTGCTTCTGTTATTTTTTCTAATAAATAATTGCATTTGTTTTTGTACTTTATTACCTCAGTGCAAAAATTCATTTCCTCTGTTATTTCTTCACCAAAATCTTTGTCACTGATTTCTTCGTTACAAAGCAATTCTTTTATATTGTTATCTAGGAAAAATACCCAACAAATATATAGAAAACAGAATAAGTATGAACAGAGAAGTGCAGGGGTGACCAGATCGACATATTGTATGAATTTTCATGTTCAATATTTTAGAAAGTCCGTAACCCAGAGATCATTCATGTATTTCGGTCCTAAATTCTTCAATGTCATTCCAAATGAACTGAAAAATGGGAATAGAATTAATTACTTCAAATCAGAGGTCAGATGATTTATAATAGAAAATCCTGAGTGATTTGATTTCTGATGCACATGTTGGTGTTTCAGGGGTGCATTCCTTTTTCTTTCTTTTTCTTTTTTTCACCGTCGCCATGTTTTCTCCAGACTGAACATTATATTGCACTGCCATTTTTTTTAGTTTATGTACATTTCACCAAACACCAGGGAATGTGCGGGACTACAAACAGACAACTGTCTAGGTACATTTGTGCGTTCTTGTGGTGTTTCATACACATATAATTCATAATTAGAATGTATGTACTAAAGATATCGAAATGAATTCAATTTGATATGGGGTAATTACGGTTTCCAAAAAACTCACATACAGGGTTTTCCAAATAAGATATATTAGGTAAGTTTTCTTCAATTTCCGTTTATACGGAAAATGAACCTCAACTTCGATATTTCACATGGTAGGTATAATATTTGAGCGTTATTGGAGTCATTGATGAATTTTAATATAACTTCATTCGTATGTCAAAAGGGCGTCCTTTTTGAGATTTTCAACACTGTTTAGAGCATTCAGTATTTTGAGATCAGCCAAATAATATTGAAATCTCCAAGATTTCATCAGTGCATTTCTTGTTATTGGAAAATTGTCAGAAAATTTATGCAAGGTGCTCAACAAAATGCGCCAATTTCACTACCCCAGAACTTCTGTTTTTCAAATGCCTTTTTTCTCGGTACAAGTGGATTTTTCTTCATTAAAATAATTTTTCAGTGAAGAAATGGAAAAGCCAGAAGGTTACTGTCAATATTCATGAAATATAGTGAAACACGTTTTTGTTTAAAGTTTCATTCGTAAAAATACGAGCACTATACCTTCAACCCCCTTCGAAAGACAGGTTCAACCCCCAATTTTTCAAATAGGAAGTAAGGTTTTGTGATACATAGTTTGAAAGATCGCGTCATTTCATTCTTCATAATGCAGTCAGAAAATCAACTTTTTTCATGTTTTATGTTTAGGTTATTAGGTTAACAGGATTCACGGAAACGTGATGGGTGAAATCATTGTTTAATGTACTGTGAAATTGATCTATTCCTGTTTTGTCAATGGTCAAATGTGTTAAATTAATTAAATTTCGTTTTATCCTTGAATAATTGACAATATACATATACACGGACTGTTGATAATGATAACGCACATACGGCTTTTAAAATTCATTCGCCATTTACCAATGTGGAAATAAGTACTTGAGTTTTTACCATAATGAGCGATAAGTACCTATGCATATGGAAAGCTAGAATTTCTTTTGTCTTCTATCAGCTTTTGAAAAGTTGTATGCAGGGAGATTCCAAGAAGCTCTCAACCGCAGTGAAACTTACAGTCCTACGGGGAATGAATGCCGATATTTCAAAAAATGAAGGAACATATTTTAGGATTATTGAAATATGTTATGAAATTCAATGAGAATTTAGGCAGTCACTCCTAAGATGTAGGTATCCAAATTACTTTCTTATTCTTATATTTTCAACTCGATGATCAAGAATAACAAGTACCTACATATACAGGGTCTTTCACGAGGAACCTCACCCATATTTATACGGGAAACTACTGGACGTATTTTCATGAAATTCAGCTGATAAGTATTTCACGATGCTGATGAAATCTAAAATATTTTCAAGGCATGAGCACCTCCGGTTTTTCCGGAAATGACGTCAACTTCCGTTTTTCAAATTAGAACACCATTTTTTTATTGCAGAAATAGATTCCTTAGAAAATTTCCAGTTATTTTGATGTAACATTTTTCAGTTTTGGTTGGAAAATTCTCTCTGAGCGGGAAAATTCGAAAAAAAAATCGAAAATAGAGCTCAGCTGAAACAAGAATAACTTCGAGGTTTGTGGATGGAAAATTTTCATTTTTGGGATTTTTCAAGATGTAAGATTGATGTATCCACTTTATAAATCGAAATCGCGATTCATGATACAGGGGGTGAAAAAAATCGCTTTCAAAGTTAGGGATGACAAAATCGTGAAAAATCAATTTTTTCAAATTAGAACCTCATTTTTTTATGCCAGATATTAAATCTACGTTAAATAATAATGTGAGTGTATGCATCACACCCTTGCCCTAAAATGGATATTTTCTGAGTAATTCACAAAAACCTGTTTTTCGTCTTGAATTTTCAGCTATTTCTTTTCCTTTCACGCCAAAAAGATGAAATTTTCAGGAACTGTTACTTAAACCATGTTTTAGATTTTACTACCCTAATATGCAAGAGAAAAAAGTTACAGGTTGTTCTCAAATAGAAGGCGAATTTGGATTCGAATTTGTATCGGAAACCTCTTTATTTCAACTAATCGGCCATCGGTTTTCTCTCCAGTGATAAATAAATAATTCCTTATGAACCATATGCAAAAATTTACCATGTTTTACATTCTTTTTTTTTAATGATAGATATCATTAATTACATCCGCCAAATTCCTCTTTATTCAGTAGCATTTTGTGTTTACTATTAATTTGGTGATAATTCGTATTAAGTTATAAAATCGATCACTATGCCTAATTTTACCAATGAAGATTATTTAAATCTCATTCTACTTCATGGAGAATGTAATAAAGTTGTAGATAGAACGATTCGACTGTTCATTGAGAGGTTTCCTGACCGACCCAGACCAACGAGAGATACCATTATCAGAACCATGACAAACTTGAGAAATGTCGGATCTTTTGTTGAGAAAACTATACACAGAGAAAAAAGTGTAGTAGAAGATGAGAACAACGAAATTACAGTTCTTGCATATTTTCGTGTGAATCCTCAAAATTCTCTCAAAGATGCCGAGACTGATCTGGGATTATCTCAATCGAGTGTTTGGAGAATATTAAAAAAACATAAAATGCACCCATATAAATTCAATAGGGTACAGCATTTGAAGGAAACTGATTTCGTCAGGAGAACAGAGTTTTGCGAAGCTATGATGATTCGATTTCAAGAGAATGAAAACTTTTTGGACTGTATAATTTGGACAGATGAATCTAAATTCACAAAGAATGGTTCTTTCAATAGGCACAACAGTCATTATTGGGATGAAGAGAACAACCACCACTTCAGACAATGGAACTTTCAAGAGACCTGGAGTTTCAATGTTTTTTGCGCCATCAAAAATAATGCAATTCTCGATGTTCACATTTATGATGGGACTTTAACTGGTAAGATAGAACACTACACATGTTTGCATTATTTAAAGAATGTTCTACCTTAGGAGATAGATATTCTGACATATTGACTCATATAATTGAGCCGCTAGTACAGAACCATAATGACTTATGGTATCAACAAGATGGCGCGCCTCCACACAATTCACTCAATGTGTCAAATATCCTCTACAGGCTATTTGAAGATCGATGGTTGGCGAACAATGGTCCACATCTTTGGTCACCACGTTCTCCCGATTTAACTCCTTTAGACTATTATGTTTGGGGTAGGATAAAAAATATTGTCTACTCAACTCCCCTGACTGATAAAGAGGACTGCATAGAACGAGTCAGAAATGCGTTCAGGTTTGTTTAGATTTTTAGATTCATAGTTTTGAAACTCAATTTGGTTTTTAAACACTTTTGCAGATCTCTTCCTCCCGATGAAATAAGAAGAGCAACGCACGAAGCATTCCTGAGACGTATAAATAAATGTCTAGAAATTAACGGTCAAAACTTTGAGCATCTTCTCTAGTTATAACTTCGAGAGTTTGCCATGGTTCTCCTAATAGTAACTTGAAGTCGGTTTCAAGAAGGGGTGAAAAATCTACAGCATGGTTCAAATAACAGTTCCTGAAAATTTCATCTTTTTGGCGTGAAGGGAAAAGAAATAGCTGAAAATTCAAGACGAAAAACAGTTTTTTGTGAATAACTCAGAAAATATCCATTTTAGGGCGAGGGTGTGATGCATACACTCACATTATTTTTTAACGTAGATTCAATATCTGCCATAAAAAAATGGGGTTCTAATTTGAAAAAATTGATTTTTCACGATTTTGTCATCCCTAACTTTGAAAGCGATTTTTTCACCCCCTGTATCATGAATCGCGATTTCGATTTTCAAAGTGGATACATCAATCTTACATCTTGAAATATCCCAAAAATGAAAGTTTTCCATCCAAAAACCTCGAAGTTATTCTTGTTTCAGCGGAGCTCTATTTTCGATTTTTTTTTCGAATTTTCCCGCTCAGAGAGAATTTTCCAACCAAAACTGAAAAATGTTACATCAAAATAACTTGAAATTTTTTAAGGAATCTATTTCTGCAATAAAAAAATGGTGTTCTAATTTGAAAAACGGAATTTGACGTCATTTCCGGAAAAACCGGAGGTGCTCATGCCTTTTTCATCAGCATCGTGAAATACTTATAAGTGCTGAATTTCATGAAAATACGTTCAGTAGTTTCCCGTATAAATATGGGTGAGGTTCCTCGTGAAAGACCCTGTATACCAAAGCCCAAAAAAAATAATGAATTATACCAATATATCCATAGAAAAAAATTATGATTGCTGGTACGATCATAAAACTCTGCATTTGTGGTTTTAAAGATATTCACGAAGGTAGAGGTATAACCATGTACCAAGATCAAGTTATTAAGCCACGACAAGGTCGCAAGGATATTGATTCGAACTGCGTCGAAATAATTCAAATCCCATCTCCAACGGAAATATTTTCAATGGAATTTTTTTTCAGAGCCCACCGCAATACCATACCCCAATTCAGTGTTTTAGTTCATTGCTGAGCTACGGACAAATGTGCTAAAAACCGAGTGTCGAAAAAGTGGGTTCAGATGAATCTTAAAATCGCAGCCAAGCTGCGATACAGTGAGGAAATTTTTATACTGTAGGAAAGAGAATAATCGATATCCTGGTCGTGGTGTAAATATACGGATCAAAAGAGGAAAGATCAATGCAAAATAGCTTGGTATTCGTATTTTCCATAATTTTCCCATTTCTTCAGGAAAATTGATCAAACTGTGACATTTCGCCTATAAAATCATTCGATTTGCAGAGATCTACCGATAAGGACTTGAGACGTAGATCTAGGAGCTCTACTAGTGCAGACAACTAAAAAAGTAGGTGCAAACCACCTCAATACTCTTAACTTCCCTTCGGAGATATTTGGGATAATAGTATTTTATATACTCCCATAGAATAATATATCCATTATACAACTGATTTTGATCTGAAATAGTCTCTATAAACCAATAGTGTGAGGTAATAATAACTCACGCCTATAACTTACTCTAATACGAATAGAAAAAATGTAGCTTACGAAATGAATGAAAAAGTCGGGTCAATGGGGAACTCTATTTCAGACATCTAGCTAACGTTCTCGCCATCCATTTCTACATTTTCTTAGGTCTGAATATCCAAAAATTGCATTTGGAAAACGTGAATTTTTGACGTTTTCTACGTGATTCGATATCGATTCTATTTTCGACCACAGAAATCGCTTTTGACAATTGTTGTCAATTTTGAAAATTCGGATTAATTAGAATTTTCCTGAAGAAGTCGGAGATAAAGTATAGTGTTCAATTCGCGGTAATGGTCATAACAGACTTGATGAATTACACTCCTCGCCTAACGGCTCGGGCTGCAAAATTCATCTGTGTGTGTTATGACTTACATTACCGCTCATTGAACAATACTCGTATACTATATAATTAGGTCACTTGTATGCAACTGAATACTAACCCTTGATAATATTTTCCTAGGATTCATGGTTGCGTCAATCACAGGTGTCTGTATCTCAGCAATTTTGTAATAGGAATTTAATTTGTATTAAATGTTATACCATTTCGGAATCAGACTTTTTTTCCTTAATTCGACACTCAGTTGACCATATTTTTTTCGCACCATATTATGCCAAACATGAAATTTGAGCTAGGTCTTTGTTTAAAAAATAAAATATGCCTGCACCATAGTTCACATTCGATAGCGCACCTATCCAGGAATACTTTCCAAAAACAGATTGCAAAATTTCTTTTTTTTTGGGATCTTGCCATCAAAATGAATGGCTAAGGGTGGAATTTTTTTTAACTCTATCCTTTCATTACGCCACACACTGTACATGCAGATTCCAATCAGGCGTCATACATTTTCATAATGAATGAAAACAATCATCACATTAAATTGTTGTAATATACTTCGAAGTAGGAAAATAAGGAAACAATGGAAAAATAAATAATTATAATAATGAATTAACCTTAATCATATACAACTGAGCCGTCATTTCATTACATATTTAGGTTTTCTCTGAAAAAAGATGTTGTTTAATGCAATGATTACCACACTGAGAATTATACACTGTTATTTGACCAATTGAGGATCCCACACAAGTAATTATTTAGCTTCGGGTTTATTTCCGAGAGTTTAACCTGACTTTCGGTATGAAAAAATAATGGTAGATAACTGGTGTATAAACAGCTTGAAAATTCAACAAAAAATCATATTGCTATTCTGTAATCAACCGAATTATCATTGGTGTTCGGGTCCTTTTTTTTCTCCTCTAATCTTTTAGATTTCGAGGGGGTGGGGGTATGGAGGGTGTTCCGACATAAGTGTATCAACAGTCAACTGTAGATTTCTCATAAAAAATAATATTTTCTTTCTCTTTCCTCCGGGTATTTCTTTCAGACATACATCAGGGTGTCAAAAATTCATATTTTTTCAGTTTTTTTCTAATACCTCAGGAACCGTTTGAATTACAGAATTGTGTTTCTGTACAGACATTGTCACTAATAATAGTCACTTTCTTGCACTTAACTCGGTTTTATTAGACGTGCCAGTGGCGGAGATATTGAATTTGCACAAAGGTTTTACCCACCAACCTTTACACCACTGAACAAATTTGCATATGCACAGTATATTCTGATCCGCCAATGTGTTTTACATAAAAAAGAAACTATTTGTTCATTACTCCATTACTTGTAATTGGAAAAATTCTTGTAATCTTGTGAACTATGGTCGCTAAAAACAATGAAAAATAACTTTGCAATTTGAACTCAAAAACCTAGCTGTCGAATTTTGTTGAAATTAATAAACTTGTTTATTATCAATACTCATTTTTCCAATCACAATAAGTTTACAATGCGTTAGCAAATGGTTTTTGATCATAAAATGACAGGTTCCTCGAAAACACTTCATTATAGACCTATAGAGTAATGAACCAGGAGTAGGTACCTATTGTATGTAAAACACATTGGCGTTTCAGAATTTGCTGTGCAAATGCAAATTTTTTCCAGTGGTGTAAAAGTTGGGGGGTAAAACTTTGTGCGAATTCAATATCTCCGCAACTGGCACGCAGTGGCGTCGCTACGTAGGTGCAAGAGTGTGCAGTGCACCAGGGCCTTCGACCTTAGGGGGCCCCCAAGAACTGAACATCAAATCGCGTTTGAACTTGGTGAAAAAATTCATATTAAATACTTTGATTTTTTTTTCTGTGATCTATGTGATCTAATACATGGATTACATTGTTATTATTATATTCAGTTGTTGAAAAATGTTTATTGTCAAAATTTTCTGGTGAATCGGACACCTCTATAAAAAAACTGAATCTACATGGTCCAGTAGGGTCAACACAATTACAGCAATTCAACTTCATTTTTTTTTTATATCATACGTGCATTATCAGATATAGTTATGAAAAATTCTTGCAGAGATGAGCGAATCTAAGCAGAAGCCAGAAATAACAAAAAAATGTTGAATTTAGAATTTATTTTCCTCTGTGGTTGTATGCACCGCATTCGATATCAATTATGAATCTAAAGTAGGTATCTATTACAAAAATGCGATATTAATTTGGAAGACGCATGCAGAGTTTTGGAAGAGACAATTACAAAAATTTATAGGAGTGACTTCGAATCCTCCAGATGCAACTGATGCAAGGCAAGAGAAAATGGTGTAGCATATGGTATAGATCCCATTTCGAAGAAAAGAGATAAAAAATTCAAAAAACATTTCGATGAATTAGCTTCCAATCACCGATTTCGAAGCAGGGAAGAATTTTTCAGAATGAATATTTTCCATAGAGTGCTCGATAATTTCACAATTAAATGCACGTTTCGAGGGTATGATGTAGACGAAAACACTATCATCAAAAGCTGCGACCAATTTCAACGTAAATATTGCGATATGATAGGGACCAACTTTTCAATTAAATTTCTTAATATTTATCACCTATTTCTACCTGAATTGAATAAGGCATGGACAATTCACGAATTCGGTATGAAAATGATAAGGAAATACGGAATGCTGGAATGCGATCTAACAGAAGTATTTACAGGAATAATACTGTACAATTCCTGTAACCTCTGTAGAAGCTGAAAGATCTTTCAGCAAATTACAAATAATAACAAATTATTTGAGGACTACTATGGGTCAAGCTCGACTGCGACATTTATCGCTTATATCAATTGAAAATGAATCAGCATCAATTCTAGATTTGAGTGAAATATGAATCTTTTGCAAAAAGTACCGAAATAATAAAGGTTGTAAATACTCCCGAAGGAATCAATGACTTCAAATCTAGACTTGATGGACTTCTAGGTTCCAATCCTTAATAATTAATTCAAATTCATTCCTTGAATAATTTATTCTTATTGTTATTTTGCTAAATAATCTAACATATCGATAAAAAAGTCTAGAAGGAGATTGTGACAATGTCTGCTTATTTTTTGTAGATATTTGTACACAAGGGCGGATTTACGGGTGTAAACTATTCCCCCTGAGTATCGAAGACCTGAGAAAAAGATGATACACATAAAATATTTCATACATTGTGTACCTGATTAAATGGCTTTCAATCAAAGTTCTTTTTTCATCCACATAAATATAATAAATTCGATATACCTACTCAAATAACATTTACTCAAGTAGTATACTTCAGTAAAGAGCTTTGCTTCTTCAAAGTACATCTTTATATTTCGACTGGATAAAAACCAAACATTTTATAAAGGGACCCCTCTTCGATTTTTGCACCAGGACCCCTGAGTATACGCCGCTGCTGGCACGTCAAAAAAAAACGATTTAAGTGCAAGAAAGTAGCTATTTTTAGTGGCAATGTGTGTACAGAAACTCAATTCTGTAATTCAAACTATTCAAAGGGTTCCTCAAATATAATATGTAGATACCTATGTACGTTTTAGTGAAAAGGGGTTACAGTCCACTGCGACTTTAAGGTCTATTGTGCCTCCTTATAGAGGTGTTCTCAACGCACCTCGTACGAGCTTCCAGTTCTAGAGGTTTTATGAAATCCAGTATCTGACACGGCATCAACGAGGATAATTTCCCACTCCTACAAGTTTCTTGTCCAAATCACTCCTTCCTTCGGCTTGTAATGGCTTGCATTCCATAAATAGGTGAATATGAGTTTCTTCCTCCCTCCCACAGAATCAACACTCATCAGTGTCCGATAAACCCATTCTCAACAGATGCTTCTTCAGGCGCCAATGTCCTGTGAGAAAGCCAGTGAGTATAGTAACTAGATGTAGAGGTGTGAGGTCTGTGATGATCTCAAGCGCCCTAGTTGGGCATGTTCTCATAGCTCCCTTAATGCACACACAGGAAGCCTTTGTACTTTGTCGAGCATTTTCCTCGTACTTACCTGACTTGCCTTAGCAAACACGGCTACTGCCCCATATGTGACTATAGGTCTTACAATCATGACGTACATCCATCGCAGTATTTTTGGGTTACAACCCCAATTCCTGCCGCCTATTCCGAGAATGGCCTCTTGGGCTACCCTATCCATCACTAGATGTATGGGTGTGCTGTGATGTTATCAAAATGAAGAAAAACAAAAATGTTATTTTTTCATGAGAAATCTTCAGTTGCATGACCGTTGCCTAATACACTTATTAAGGAACACCCTGTATTACTGAATGAATATGTAACACCGTAACAGATTATAAAGTATGTAATTTAGGATTTTTTTCCTTTTAACCATCATAAATCACGGGGAAGGCTGCAGCCCTTGACTCCCCAAAGTGCGCCAGTATGATATGTACTTCAAATCTCCATCAATTCATGAACCAGAACATCCAAAAGAATATAAGGTTATTCAAAAAACTCAGAAATTTATTCTCTTCAGCGCGATCATGCAATCGACTGAATAAAGAAACCTTGAACTGAAAAAGAAAAACCGTGATATGCATCCTCAATTAAATTCATGAATTCGGTTAATTTTCTTGAGTTATTCAAGAGTAAACAGGTCTTCCGTTTCAGTTTGGTATCGCCTAATTTTTAATTTGTGTACAAGATTACAGCAGGCTTCTTCTTTTCTTCTCATATGCATTCCCTTGGTTCGAATCTAGAAAGTAGGGCAAGAGCATTTTGTACCGTCCAATTCAATGAATAACAAACTGTGCATGTATATCGGGCAATCCAAGAAGTTCATTTTTCGTTCCTCGAAACGACTCCAATTTCAATAAAAAATAAACAATAATTAATTCACTCCTTTTTTATAATGAAAATAGGGTGGAACACAGATAATGCTGGACAACAGTACCAGATTTATGGGATTTCCCCATCAAAAAAATTATAAAAATAACGGATAAGTAGAAATACTTTCCCTCAGAAAAATTTCAGTATTTTTTGTGTTTTGTTCAAACATTTATTTATATTATATTTATTCGTGATGAATGGGTGAAAAATGAGATATTTGATCTTTTCCGGTCAAACTGTAGATTAGAAAACGATCAGGTTCTCTTTGGGCGTTACTTGAAGATTGAAGGATATTTAATACCTGGCTCCACCTATGAAGTGTCAAAGTCATCTTAATTTGTGAAACTGTATGTTGAAACATTGATGGCAGAATGAAAATAGTTGCAGATATTTCCATGGGCGTACCCAGGGGGGGGGGGCGGGGGGGCTGGCAGCTGCCCCCCCCCCCCTTGAAGATAAAATCAATGCTAATTTTCCTGGTTTACTGACAATATACCTGACCGACCATCTTCTCAGGTATGAGCTGCCACCCCCTAGCTGAAATCCTGGGTACGCTCTTGGATATTTCTCATAAACAAAACGTTCATTTCTACGAATGATAAAATTATATAATTGTCTTCCTAGATCCAAAGGATCATTTCGTCATAGGTATTAGTACAATAGCACATTTCTTTTCTGAGCATAAATTGCATGGAGCGATAATTGATCATAAACATTGGAAAAACATTATTTGATGAAATATACCAACTGAAATCATGATACGAAGTGATGAACGATAATGAATGGAATTCAAACAGTTACGATGAGACCCATTAAATAATTTTTTCTCGCTATAGGTCAATAAAAATTAACATTTTGTCATTACCAATTCCCTGCAATAAAGGAAAACACAAAATATCATAAATTTGCAATTATAAACTATTTTCTCAGCTGAAAATATTTTCAATATAAAACTTTTTCTCAGATAGGTACAGCGTGGTCACAAGCAAGGCAGGAGTTTGTATTATTTTGTGCTGAAGATAACGTGAAGGGATCTTTTTTTTTTTCACAGTCTTTAACGATTTTTTCTAATTGAAGCTATGAATTTTATGAAATTTATTAGAAAGTACCTGTCTACAAAGAAGACATCTTTATGTGCCAAACTTGGGATTATAAGGGGCATTCAGTCCTTGTCTACCAGTTTGATCAGAATATAGATTAAAACCACACAAAATATGAAAACACAATATCAGATGAGTGATTATTAGGGTAACTATTGCTTCAAATTAAAAAATATTAAATTTCTCCAAAGATTTTCACACAAACTTCGAAATTATGTGCTCTGCTCGACCTTCTTCATAATGATTTCATGGATCTTTTGTAAATCTGCTTGAGCATTGGTGATGCCATGTTGAAAACAAGTCTTCAACCTTGAAAACAAAATTTACCTCTTCGATGGATTTTACCAAAATCTACATATGGGTAATAATATGAGCCTGATATTTCAGATAGCCTCTGTATTTATGTCAAATTCTCAGAAACTGTTACATTCAAACCTTGATTACATCAAATGAAAGAATTTTAATTATAGTGACATCTTTGCCTTCAAGCTGTTCCGAATTCCCCACATTGAAAACTTCGACCTTAAAAATTCCCCGTGACATCTGACAATACCCCACCTATAACATGTTTCACAGATAGCAATCTTCAACATAATTCCTATTCCGATATTATATCCGAAACGTGTTGAGAATAAAAATGCTTGTGGTTGATGGTTAATTTATATCAATTCTATTCGCGTTCCAAGAGGAAGAAGTTTTTGAAATATTTTTTATACATCCGAAAAAATTCTAGGTTAATTGAAAACTTAATAATTATGTTTCAATCCAATTGATTGTTTGACATTAAACTCATGTAAATAATAATGAAATTGGAAAAATATATCCGAGCATTAGGGATAGGCAGATATGTCCACAAGTTTTTCCGATGTTTATATTTCATGAAAAACCACACTTTAGGGCCGATTTCACCAACGAGGGAATAAGAATGATATAATTTCAATTTAAATGAAAAAGGTTTCAAGTTTCTACGATTTTTTCTTACAAAATAGGAAAGTTATTTATCGAAGATGAATGCATTTTCGTGTATTTTTATTTCATAACATTTTCCCTAGAAACAAATTATCTTGAACGGATTTACGGGGGGCTATATCCGCCCTTGGACAAAACTGTACATAATTAAAGAGCTAAGCCTATATCACTTCACGTCCATCCATGTCCAAGTAAATTCTTGCATAATCTATGACCTACTACCATATATCACAGATGACCATGGAACGAACGATGAGAAGCTGATGTAAGCTGTCATTTCTTGACTTCTTTCTTGATGCATCGATGCATGAATTCATTTTTGGTGTTATTCGCAAATGTGCATTTTAGAAAAGGTGGTATAACTTCTTCCTTTTCAAACCAAATTCCCCAGAGCACTTTTTCACGTAAAATTCAATGGTTTCAGTAGTATATCCAAAAACTTTACATATAATAAGATATTCATAAAAAAATATTTGGCTGGTGGCAAGTGGCGAATGGGGTGTGAAATATTTGAAGTAAAATGGCATCATTTATACTGGAAACAAATAACTTGTTTCTTATTTCGAAGGGGACCTAAATATTTCAGCAGAGTTTCCTCGTGTATTATCATGTTGTGAAGAACAGAATTACAATGTTTTTACAAGATTTTATTCAGTTTCACCTGTCCCGGTGTCTGTAATCAAATCTTGCGAGTTGAATTCGGAACACTTCCAATCTTCCGATTGATTCGAAATTTGGCAGGTGTACATAATTCTGGTGACAATGCATCATGAAATATTTTTTATAGAATGAAACAGGATGGCGGCTTCAAAATGGCGGATGAGTTTTGCAATTATGATCCGATTCCATTCAAAATTAGTACTTATCTATGGTTTTTTGGGTTCGGCAAAGATGATTCTTCTGTCAAACTTGAAAACTTCAAAATGGCGGCTACAATATGGCGGACGAGTTCTGTAATGATCATCCAATTTCATTCAAAACTGGTACTGGAGGTTTTCTGGATCGGAAATTACGATTCCTCAAAATTGAGGAATTCAAGATGGCGGCTTCAAAATGGTGGATGGCATTGATGGGCAATATTCGACGTTGGATTATTCAATGCGAATCTACCTAGAAGGTGAATCTACTCACGAGGAGGATGACAAAGTCCTCGAAAATAGCACATTTTTATAATCACCCTGTGGCACAAAAAACGATGACACCTAGAGCAAATCTATTTGTGGTTTCACTCTACTTACAATCGCGAAATCCCTTGAAACCTACGAATTTTTGACACCATGTAAATAATTAAAAGGGATGAAATTGTTTTCATCTGGAGATCGAGTTTGTTTTGGTCCCATGTCGAAATGCTCAATAAAAAAAAATCAACCATTAGTAGGTAAGTATCATGTGAATTTTTGGAGAAATGCTTTTATTTATCGCCCATCCAATATCCATACTTGCATCCCATATTTTATATACATATTAGGTACCGTTCGTCGAAATTTTAAGATTTCACTAAAAAGGGAGTTTTTTATATTCCCCACAATGTAATCAATTGATGATTCACGTTCCTTGATTGAAAATTCTCAAATGGTCATTTGAGAAAGAAACGTCAGTTTAAATGGGTTTCTATCAGTCAATTATAGCAAGCACTCATTTAATATCTTCGAAGGACGAAGCACTTCAACAAGAAATAAATAATGAATCCATTCAACCATAGCTAGGTAGGTACTGAACGTACTGGTGGGTCTTATCAACCTTAAATGAAATATGCAGGGAATGGAAAATAAAAATTCAATTTTATTTACCTGCAAGTATATGAATTATGAAAATACTTAAAGTAACTGATGGCTTCAGCAATGTTTCCAACCATTAATTATGTGAAATTGTTTCGGAGTATCGAAATCATTGGATAGACATAGATGACCATTGTCGTTTTTGTATGACTTATATTAATACTATCCGGTGTTTTTTTAGAGTGAGAACTTTGAATTGAAATAAAACACATTCAAATTAAGATTGAAGCCAATTTTTTTATTTGAAAGATAATTTTATGACAATTATGTTTCTAAAAAGATTTCCGGCATATGTCCACCACGACTAGCTCTGAGACACAGCATTCGACCAGACCAATTTTGGACAACATAAATTTCACGAAGTGCTCTATACGTTTAGCGAATAGAACACTGATTTTGAAAATAAATTTTAACAATTTTTAAAACCCTTTACTGCATGATATATTAAATATTGGAGAAAAAATTTTTTTATTAATGCTTCAAAATTAATTAAATTTTTTTTCCATCAAAAAATACTTATGTTAGATTTTTTTTTCAGAAACCATATATGGGTTCGTATGCATCAAAGCTTCAAACACTTCGGACATATATGGTTTCGTATGCATGCTAATTGCTAAGCACATATGATGTGTGATATCAAAATTCATAACATTGTTATATTTGACTGAAATCATGTAATCAACAATGTCAATTATGTCATACAAATTTGTTGATGAAACTTAATCAGACAATTACTTTTATCTTCTCCCATAGAATAATGTGTCCATTATTCTACTGATTTTGAGCTGTAATAGTATCTATAAACCAACCCCGATAGTTATAATAACTCACGCCTATAACTCACTCTAATACAAATGGGAAAAATACCTTACCAAATGAATAAAGAAAATCGGATCGATCGGGAACACTATTTCAGATATCAAGGTAACGTTCTCGCCATTCATTTCTACATTTCCTTTGATGTGAAAATTCAGAAATTGCAATTGGAAAACGTGAATTTTTGACGTTTTCTACCCGATTTGATCGCGATTTGATTCTTGACCACAGAGATCGCACTTGACCACTGTTGTCAATTTTGAAAATGCAGATTAATTCTAATTCTACTGAAGAAGTCGAAGATAAAGCATAGTATTCGATTCGCGGTAATGGTCATAACACACTTGATGAATTACACCACTCGCCTGACGGCTCGTGCTGCAAAATTCATCTGCGTGTGTTATGATTTACATTACCGCTCATTGAATAATATAAAACACCTCACATTATGGACATTTGGGAAAGCCTTTCCTGCTTTGAGCAGGTGTTCCGAAACGGCTTGTTTGAAGGCAAACAGAGATAAAAAAGAGTCTTCGTTTTTTTTCGCCAAAAAAATCCACGCATTTCAGTAAATCTATATATGCCAATAAAAGCGCCCATGGTCTACTCTACCACCAATAATGAAAAAGAGAGATTAGCATAAAAAAAAACGTGAATGAATAATCATGCTTGAGTGCATACGATACCACATATGTCTAAACGAAAAAAGCGTAGAATGCATACGAACCCAGATATGGTTCCGAAACGATTGGTATCGAAAATCGGTGGAATCGAATAGAAAGTAAAAATCTATTATCATGCATACAAACTAGAGTTTATGTCACACAACAAAACATTTTTTGTTCCTCCAAAAACTCATCTTTTCATTCTTATTTCTTTTCTCAAAGTTGAGTGTCGCACGTGCATGTCAACATTTACTGACCTTGTCTGAAAAAGTTAGGTTTTCTACAAGTGGCGTCGGACCATATACAATGTAGATGCGTTTTGTTATTGTTAATGATATAAGAAATAAACTCCGTTAAGATCTTTATGTTAGTTTTTTATATTTTCACAATAAATGAACAGTAAAGAAGTCAAACCATATATGGTTTGCTATGCAGTAAAGGGTTAAACGTTGTCGCTGTGTGAGTCTTTCCGTTATAATTTGTCAATGCTTACTGAACAGTTATCCCTATCTAAGATTCTATTGGTCAAAATCTAAGCGGTTGGGCAGATAATTCTTAGATTTTGAGTAATTATTATTTGAATCGACCCCAGTCCAAATAATAATTACTCAAAATCTAACCCCCCTTCCTTGAGCTTCACAAGGACTTTTTACGGTACTTTCGGGCACCTGGCATCGCACGAATGCTCGCAAAGAGTCCCCGTGTATGGTCAATCGGGAGTTCTAGGTAAAAACTTGGAAGCCCATGTGGACACCTGAAATGTCTGGCGTGCACGTGGGCTCATAAAATGCTCGAAACAGAGTCCTTGTGAGTGGGCCGCATTACAAACTCTTGAAATAATAGCATAATATACGAAAATCACAATGTGGTGCTCTAAAATTATCTATCAACGCCGGCTATACATTGAGCAGACTTCACCCTGCTCAGATGCAAAACAATAAATTCGTTACAAACAGGCCAGGGGGGCAATGCCCCCCCTGAGATTTGGATGGCCTTATCGTTTTTCAGCACGACACCTCAATATTACCTTCTAATTTCTATTTTGGCCCCCCTGAGAAAAATTTCTACGGGTTTCTGCGGGCGCCTATGGTTACAAAGTATCACTGATGCTTGCGATATGTTCTGCCAATTTCTCAATTTGAGCAAAAATAAAGTAAAAAAATCACTTCAATTCTCTGGTAGAAACTAAATGCTTAGCTTCAGATCTTTTTCCCCAAGTTGGCCAAAACGTTGTGATTCAAAACATTTAAATAGACATAATCGGCAATTACGAATAGGTAGGTAAGTTCCTGATCACTAATTCTTATTCGAAGATTATTATGATTCGTAAGGTCAATGTCGAATAGAAATCGACTCTAATGCTTAAGTTTCTTGTTCCCATAGTTTGAAGCAGATGAATATTCAATTACACACCGAGTTGTTTATGAAAAAAGTTTTCGATTAGGAATTTTAGGACCCGTTCGTCTGCAAGGAGAAATACGAAATGAACTCGAGTTCTTTGAAATAAAGCTTCACCTCTATTCAAAAATGGGAAAGAATTAGTTTACGATTTTCTCTATTAAATTTTGATCAATACTCTCTTTGCAGCACAAATTCAATTGAGATTTTCAGAATACATAAAAGAGATATGTAGACGATTCACGATATCGATATCGGATATACTAACTCTACTACTCAACCCCTATTTTCATTACAGAATCACAAACAGTTCTTCCTACCCAAGTCAAGGTAAAAATGGATGACTAGTTATAGGCAAATAGGGTAATTTTGAAGAAGAATTGTAAATATTGAAACTCAATAAATTTGTATCTTAAAAGGGTTAAGAGGTCAGCAGATTTACGAAGATATGCTTAATACCCTTCGTATGCGACCGGGAAAATTGGACTGCAAGCTTCAAAAGATGATGACCGATCGGTAAGGCCAGTTTCTGTGTCAGTCCCCGAAAATATCGATGCAGTTCATGGCATGATTTTTATCAGACCGTCGAATTTTGCTAAAACGGATATCTGAAGTCTGAAGCACTGAAGATTTCATACGAACGCGTTCATCATAGTTCACGTCAATTTGGACATGAGAAAATTTTCTGCAAAATGGATCCCCAAATGTTTGAATGTTGACCAAAAGCGTGCAAGGGTAGAAGCATCGCGTTCGATCTGTGCTCGACTTGAAAACGATGTAGACTTCTTGAATCGAATTGTTACTATGGATGAGACTTGGGTACATTTCTACGATGCAGAAACAAAGCAACAATCGATGGAATGGCGACACTCTGGTCCTCTAAGACCTAAGGAGTTTCGTGTCCAAAAATCTGCTGGAAAAGTTCTTGCTTCACTTTTTTGGGATTGCCATGGAGTAATCATGATTGATTTTTTGGATAAGGGTAGAACAATAACTGGATATTACTTTTCGACATTACTGACCACTCTACGGAAAAAAATTAAAGAGAAAAGACGCGGAAAGCTATCCAAACGTACATATTTTGTTTTCACAGGACAATGCCCCAGTACACAAATCTCATGTTGCCATGCCAAAAATTCGTGATTTAGGGTTAGAATTACTAGAACACCCCCCTTATTCACTAGATTTGGCTCCGTTCGACTATCATCTCTTTCCTCAGTTGAAAAAAGTTTAAAAGGTCGTAAATTTTCTTCCAACGAGGAGATAATAAAAGCTGTGGGGGACTGGTTTGCAGAGCAAGAAGAAACATTATTTTGTTTGAAAGGTCTAGAGACGTTGCAGGTTCACTGTAATAAATGTATTCAGTAAGAGGAGAATATTTTGAGTAATAAAATATTTTGACATTGAAATTTTGTTTGCTTCTATTTCTATAGTAGGCTAAAAATTTTTCAATATATCCTCGTACTACGTTAAATATGGATGATGGTAAAATGAGAATATTTAGAAAAAAAATATTGTTCAGATGAAAGATCCAAAATTTTCATTCAATTTTAATTACCGAATTGAGCACTATATGAACAATATTCACACAAGACTGATTCAAAAATTAGATTAAATACAGGTACTTGATGATGGCTCGATAGTCTCGATACTCCAATTTTTCGATTTTTACAATTTCGGTGGACATTTTTTTTTATTTATTGCGTAACTATGGTTTACTTCTCGGTTTACTTTTTTGACGTCGAACCATAGAACTTATAGTACTATAAGTTCTATGCGTCGAACTCTATACTGACACTTCTAATAAGTTATTGGTCGTTGATAAGGTATCGAAATATGTTGTTTATGCATGGAACTGGTCTAGGCTAACTAGATATCAATACATCCCCGTAAGTAAATAGATGTGTTCTCTCTAATTCTGCCAAAAAAATTGAGGTTTACTTTAAAATATAAAAATTTCATTACATTATATTGTGATATCTTATGGGATGTACGGTGAGAGATAATTGCTGTATGCAAAGATGAATACAGTGTAGGTAAAATGTATTCAGATGCGTCGCATTCGTTGATATAGATTATAGATAATCAACAAATGCCATGTCTGAAAAGAATTAGAGACCATAGCATAGGAAAACTGACGAAGTTTCCGTTTTTATCAAAGCAGAGTAGATGCTGACCATGATTTCGGTCCTAAATCTATAAGCTGAAATTTTGTATATAGACTAAAATATGCACGCTGAGAATATAAAGAAATCTAATACTTTCGTCTTTCACCCTCTAACCCATCATTATGTATGTGGGATAATAGTATATTATTCAACGAGCGGTAATATAGGTCATAACACCCGCAGATGAATTTTGCACCACGAGCCGTCAGGCGAGATACATTACAGCTCAAAATCAGTTGAATAATGGATATATTATTATATGGGAGTAGATGAAAAACAATAATTGATGAAAAGGTACTTCCAAATTTGCTAGAAAGCTGACATTTGGTATGAAGGCTACTGGCTAGTATATTATCACGGAAACAACGGAAATACTAAGAAATCTGTATTTTTCTAGTCCAAACTCCCCATGATGGATGGTGCAGTTGTGTATATGAAGTTCACAAGGGTGATTTTCCCCAAAAAATGTAGGGAAAGTTCGATATGAAAGCTAGCTGTTGTCAAATGATTTATTGAACAAATCATTCAAAGTAAAAGAGAGCGACGACTATAAGATTCGTTACCAGGCAAAAGAATCATTGGTTATAATTCTAATCGCTCTCTTGTACCTATAGTCTGTATCTTGATTACAGTGCTATCAATGGGTTAATCTTACTTCATCCTGCAATTCTGGGCAATGTTCCGAAAGTCAAATGGATTTTAAATTGATTGCAAAATTTCAAGCATGGAATCTATTCCATGTGCTTCATGATGCTGTACCTATACAGCCAAAATAGAAATTGAAAATGAAACAAAAAGAAATGGAAAGGAAATATAGGTAATCCCAGTAATCCCACCAACAATATTCCATGTAATGAAGGTTGTCAAGACTAATAAACTCAACACAATCTCAGTTGAAAAGTCTTTCGTGAATAAAAATTTATAAAAGTAATAATCTGAGGTTAGGAAGAGAGATTCTATCCAGGTTTTGAATTTGAATTTGCCCAATGCGGCTTCCAGTAAAAAAAAAGTCTCGGTCATCTAATGACTACGATTTTTAGGGTCACTCATTTTGCGTTTGTGTCTATGTGGACAAGAGAGTCTGTAATTGTCAAATTTCGAAAATGGTCAGATTGACTTAATGGTGACGAATCGTCAAATCGCGTGCGAGCTCCAAATGCCTCGATTGATTTCGTAATTAGGCATAATCGGATAAATGGTTTCGGAGTTGAGCATGTTAGAAATTTATTTTCCCAATATTTCAAAAACTGCATACCAGATATTCTAATGGCACGATGAAAACATTTTCTCGATATATGAAAAATTTCAGCCCAATCAGGCGCTTAGTTTCGGAGATTTTGATTTTTTGAAATGAACTCAACCAAAGCATTTCAAATCCAATGAAAACAAATTAAATTTGGACTTCAGAAGTACAGTAGGTCATTTCGGCTGAAAATTTCAGACAAAATGATATCGCTTCTTGAACAGGGTTTGTACAGTTTTTTTTTAAATCGGATTGAACCGGTACTTCACGAATATGCACTATGTATTTCAAAAAATACGGCTCTTAAGATTACGAAAGGATCCCGATTGGAAAATGAACCTGCAATTCTTCAAAATAACGTTCTGGAGTATTAATAAAGAATTTGACCATTGATGAAATTCCTTGAACTAAACTAGACGAAATTAAAAAACTTATGTAAATGCATAAAGAATGTTTAACTATAAAAAAAACTTTAGCTCACCTCTAGGCGCTTCTTCGTCAATTTTCCGAGGAATTTTCTTTCCAGTCTCTATAGCCGCAATTCCATTTATGTGTCTCATTTTCACTTTGACCAAATACCACAAAAGTAACAACAATACTACGAAACCTATAATTTTCAAAACTTACAAAAACCTATAAAAAAATATATCATAATTTCCGCGCTATGCCATTTTCGAGTCGAAGGCCGGCCGTATTACCAACTGTCAGATGGTGACTGAGGTGAGCTCCTGCTCAATTTTATTCGGTAATGTCTGATGAAACAAATGGAGTACAGGTTGCCCACTCCGTTGTATTATATCCGCACATATCTTGTTGATTGGCGGCAAAAGGATTAGTTCACAGACCAGACTGTCGGAGAAAACTTTCACAGCTAAACAAGTTAGCTTAAATCAAATAGCTTTCATGTATATATTATCGGTCCGGAAGATAGTATAAGATAGTCTTATATTCAGGATTTTGATGTGCATGAAATACCTGAAATTCCTTCGATTTTCAGAATCTCGATCAAAGGTATCTACTATTGAAGTGTCAGTTTGCTGCGTAATTACTCCTAATCTTCGTATTGGATGATACAAATTTCCCGAGACATCAACAGTTGGAAAAAGGACTTTTCAGAGTTTGGCTACAATTTGTTTCACCAGTCCATTACGCTCAGTCGTCACCTTGAAACTGGTGGAATAGATCTTGTTATATTAGGATCAAGAGTTTGACTTTTGTGGAGCCACGAGACACTGAATGAATATTGGAACCATTGAGAGAAAACGTCTTTACTAACTTATTTTTGAATATTGAGGTAGTGATGGTTATGTTATTTGACGAACAAGACAGTGAGAAAGCAGGGAAAAAAGTGTTCTAAGAGCTCAAAAATGCGTTCGAAGAGAATCATGCAGGCCCTGGGTAGGAACGTTTTATCTCAACCGCTACAAGGGAAGAACATGCAACTTCTAAAAACTTCTATAATAAAGTGAGTTCTTTCCGGTTGTCTTAATTTTAGGCGAGCTGCAAATAAAGGATTTTCTATAATAAAAGGTGTTAATTCGACATTCAAAGAAAAATGCAATTTTTTCATATAGATGTTCGGATATTTATCTCATTATAAAGAGGAAGGTATGCCGCTAATAATGGTAAATATCATCAGCCAAATGACCACCACGACCACGACTACAGGACCATATCCTTTCAATGAAAATTTCTGTAACCAAATCGCAAAGTGGCTGCCATGTGTCATCGATAGCCTCACGAATTCCACCTTGACTTGAATCGACGCTAGGCTCTCGGCGTGGACCTTCTCTTTCACATGGCCCCGAAGGAAGAAGCCGCAAGGTGTTAAATCACCAGATCCCGGTGGCCAATTGTGATTACCTTTTCGGGAGATAACACGATCCGGAAACTTTTCCCGTAAAAGATCAATGTTTTCGTTGTTTGTGTGGCACATAGTGCCGTCTCGTTGGAAGTAAACGTTGTCCAGATCAATACCACCCAATTCCGGCCATGAAAAAATCATTATTCATCACTTCCGCAATCCATCCACCGTAACTGTTGCTCCATCCTCATTCTCGAGAAAGTAAGATCCAATGACCCCCCTCGCCGGACCATAAACCGCACCAAACAGTCACACTTTGAGGATAGAGAGGCTTTACAACAATAACTCTTCGTCGACAAAGTTGTAAAGAAAACTTAATTAGTAGACCAATTCCCTAAGACACCCTATTCAAATAACTCTTGGGTTTTCTGAGCCCCAAATGCGATAATTTTGCTTGTTGACGAAGCCACCGAGATGGAAATGGGCCTCATCACTCAAGATGATTTTTCGATGGAATTCCGGATCATTTTCATGCATTTCAAGGGCCCAATCAGCAAAGACACAGGCCGGCTTGAGTTCTTGTATTAACTGAACTTTATAAGCCTTAAGACCCAAATCTTTATGCAAAATATTGTGTAATGACGTTATAGTTATGGTGAAAAAGGGAAAGGGGATACAGTCCACTGCGACCTTAAGGTCTATTGTGCCCCCTAACAGAGCTGTTATCATCGCGCCTCCTACAGCTCGCCCTCCAGTTCCAGAGATTTGATGAAATCCGGCTTCAAAAGGGGGATAACTCCTCACGTCCTCACTTCTACAAGTTTCTTGTCTAAAGCACTCTTTCCTTTGGCTTGCAATGGCATAGCATTCCGTCACCAGGTGAATAGGAATAGGAGTTTCTTCCTCCTCCCCACAGAATCTACACTCATCAGTGTCCGATGAAGCCATTCTCAACAGATGCTTCTTTAGGCGACAATGTCCTGTGAGAAAGCCAGTAAGTAGGTGGAGTTGGTTTTTACTGAGATCCAGATATTTTTTGGATCTAGCAGTTTCAAAGTTCCGGAGGAACTTTTTATAGTGATCCATCCCTGGGAAATTCCGCCAGAGTTTTTCTCTTTCGGTTTTCTCCTTTAGCATAAACTCCTTCTTATAGGTGCATTTTCCTATACCACAGAAGAGTTCTGGGCCAGTGAGTGGCGTTTGTGCGCCCTTTCTGGCCAGTGTTTTGGCCTCTTCGTTTCCTACGATTCCTGAATGACAGGGAACCCAGATTAAAAAGACCTTATTCTTCTTGCCTACCTCATTCTCATAGCTCCCGTGATGCCAAATTTTCACTATTTCTATAGTGAATTTTAATAAATTCAGTGCGTCGCTGAAGAATTCATCGCTCCATTTTTATTTATGGAGAAGTTTCTACTTTTCAAATGTCAAAAAATGACAGCCCCAAAAGTGACATCAACCGAGATAGCGAAATATTCAAAATAATCCTCTTATTGGAAAACCCTTTGGTGTATTCAACTAGTATGGGCTAGCAGATCTATCCATTAAGTAGTTATTCTCATAGTAGAACTCAATTTTCCTGAAGAAATGGGAAAACTATGGGAAATATGAATACCTAGGGTCTGTAGAGAATTTCGAACAATATCATAATCCCAATTTTCAGATTTCAATTAAGTCCAGTTCTCCAGAAACGTCTAATAGGCACTCGAACTTATTGGGACACCCTGTATACTAAAATGGTAACTGATAAAAAAAACTTCTGATGTTCACCGAATGATATAGCTGATATCTCAAGCTGAATACTGTAAAAATTTCGTTCATCTAGAATCTAGATTGAACACAGCGGTTGCTACAAGAACTTTGATGAACCCCTCAAAAACACTAAAAATATCTTGAAAAAACGAATTATGTGGCAACGCCGTGATGAAATTTAAAAAATGTGGTATAAGTATGAATTCAAAATAACAAGCTCTCTCAAAATCTGTAGAAATACAAAGGGTGTCCCGGTCAATATCTAGTTTAGGTCCCCCTCTCCGATTTTTAAAATATTTTGTCTCGTGATTGTATATGTTGAAGACATCCTACAGTTTTAATTTCAGCATTGGCAAACAAGTAGTTTCGGAAGAAAAAAATAAAGAAGATTGTGAATATTTCCACCTGCGTTTGGACTTTATATTTATTTGAATCGCGTCGGCAGTGAAAAATACCGTAAGGTGATTTTTTTCTCGAACAGACGGTGTTGCCAAATCCCAGTAATGTCTTTAATACTAAGATAGACATAGAACTTCCACATAGGGCAGGTGGATTTTCAAGAGCTGAGCCTTTAGACATTTATCCCCTTGTCCCCCGATAACGTCGGCACTGATTTCGTTCTATTCAAACGAGGGCATGGGCGCCCACAAGGGGGGGTCCCCCCTGAGTTTTTGGTGGCCTTATCGTTTTTCAGCAGTTAAATTAGGTTAGGTTATGTCAGTGCGGAGTCTGATGGCTTAATTTAATATATTGGCGATTCCAACCACCGATGAGGGCGCTGCTGACTGTAAACAAACATGGCGGAATTCCAGTAATCTCTTTTGAAGCTACGTTGTTTTGATATGTAAAACAGATTATTTTAAGTGATTTTCTTAGTTCTCGTGATGATTTTGTGCATAATTTCAGTGAATTAATGTATTATTGACAGCACAGTGTCGAGTTTATAAAATTTTGTTATACAATTTGGCTTTTTTCCCTTCTAATTGGATCGACAATTCACGAGGTATACGATGGAAATTATGTAAATAAATTATTGTTTTGAATGTTCTTTATTTTCATGGAAATATACTACAAAATAGCAACACAAAAAGATTCACATCTGCCTAAACTATGATCAGAATGTGAATATGTTCTGATGCGACATGACAAACATGAAGATCTGTATGGTATATCCTCATAATTAAGTATCACTTGAATATTCCCAAAATGTTAAGCAGTAAATTCATCAATTCAACCTCAGAACTTGGCCACTGAATACAACCTTCCAAAATATTTGCTAAATACTTAATATATTCACTAAAAATATTGTTCACAGTTGTTCGAGAAACAACGAAAATCTTTTCAGCAAGTTTTCTCCATCTATAGTTTATCCATGCTTTTCTTCAGTCCAATTTTTCCAATTTAGCGAAGGCATTAGTGATAAATAGTATTAAGGCATCTTTCTCAGGAAATTTATGAAAACGTATAGACTGGTGTTTATTTTTCCTTGAAGAACAATTGAAACCACAACAGTTGAATACAGTTTTTTTTCAGCACTAGAACTAAGCTTACTCATTGTTCTATAATCAATGCACTGGCCTGAAATTAAACATAACATTAGCTTTAAAACATGAACCCCTTCGCTCAGATACTTCACCTTATTTTTTAATTCCTATACTACAGAATAATAAAGGCACAGCTCAGTACCGTGAATTACGATGATCAATTTCGTAACACTCTTATTGATAATTGTGGTATAAACATTTCACATCAGTTAAAACTGCACCAGAAAATCAAACTCAAACAAGACGTCTGGTAACCTAAAACATGATAACTTTGTGAATAATATTTTAAATGAATAACACTGATATAAATACCTTCTCAACAATTTTTATTTAAGTACTAATTAATCTGTTCAGAACACTATAAAAACTTCGAAATATCACTCAAGAATACCTGGATATGAAACAAAATATTATTGCTCAAAAGCACGCGAAACATAGAAGATCTCAACGGATTACTTGTTCCATAGTTTGGCGTTTTTGCCGAAAGAGGGCGCTTTGATCTTTGGATTCGCCAATACTGCAATGATAACATATTATTTCAACTGATTCGTACTAGCTTCGGATCTTGGAAGCTAGTTAGATCAGAGTAGGGTTGATTTGTTAAGTTAGTTCAGGTTATGTTAGGTTAGGTTAGTTCAGGTTAGGTTATTTCAGTTATGAAGTCTTATGGCTTAATTTGATGTATACTGCAATAATAACATTTTTCAACCTATATTATGATGTGAACTTCGAGAAAGCAACCTTACATTCGTAAAACGACGACTGAATGAAATCTGTTCAGTCTATTTTCCATATCTTACTCTATTTCTACGAGATATTGAATATATAATAACATATGTATTTCAATTCAACGTATTGTCGATGGATTTTTTATTGGTAGAAATTTTGAGCAATAAAAAGGCACTGATTGAACGTGGCAACAAGCATCATACGCTGAATTTTCATCGTCCGAATCACAAACGTAGGTAATCGTTGCTGGGGAGATCCAAAAAAATAATTCGACAGATGAAAATTAAAAATTCATTTCAGTCATCTCGAAATAAAATATTGATTTTCTTCAAGTTTGAGTTCATTAAAGTTTCGCCGTGACAATGGATTTGAATGTGTGTGTTTCCAGTTGCGTTGTACTCTCCGGATCATCCATTGGCATAAGGTAAATAAATTCAATATTATAAGTATATGCAACATATGTTACTGTTTCTAGCTATAACTTTCATAAATTCATTAATAATCGACTAGGGAAATATTGTCAATAGCGGCAACCATGCGCGTCAGAAGCGGTTTACAGTTCCGTATTCAGTGTTGTTGACGTTCAACGGAAACTTTCGAAAAAACAAATTATTCTTGAAATTTTCAGAAAATATAGCCTCGATGAAATTCAAAATCTTCATTGATTCAGCGCTAATGAAATTGTACATTTTTAAACTGATTTTGAATTCTTTTCAAGGTCATGTACCTGAAAAAATAGGTCAATGACCTTGACATTTTTGGCAAATTTTGATCTTTTTAGACTATTCAAGACTAATTCTTCTTGTAAATTGTCATTTTTTTAAGAAAATTCATAAGAATCTTACCCACCCAGCACCCCTATTCACCTCAAATCCCATTGAAAAAATAGCAAAATTACTTGTTTGCCAGCATTGAAACTAATAAGAAATCATACCAAATCACTCGTTTTTCACGAAAAGAAATTAAAACATCAAAAAATCGAGGGGGACTTAAACTAGAAATTTACCCTTAAAAAAAACAGATTTGTTTATTCTCATAGCCTTAGTAACACGTTGTCTGTAGCATGTTGCCAAGACGTTCGCGGCGAGCATTTTGAACATTTCCTACATTGACATTAATGTTTTTTTTTGTTTTTTTTTTCAATAATTAAGAAATAATCAGTATCACTTATTAGGTTTTAAGTGTAATGTACCGAATTTGTGAAATAAAATAATATTTATTTAAAACGTTGATTTTTGCAATAAATCTGAAAACACTTAATACTTCCGAAATAGTTAAAGATAGGACATTGTGCATGAATTGTGTCTAGAATTCTCTGAAGAATCCAAAAAATAAATACAGGGGGTTGCATTTGAAATAAGAAAGTTGGTATTGGCCACGGTCACATGGAACACCCTATATAATATTATTTTCTTGAAAAATATGCGCATTTAAAATTACAACTCGACGTGTCCGATCGTTTTTCCCAACACGCCCTCATTTATTCGTTATCAAATTTATTCCATTTGGCTGTTACACTCTGTATGTACAATACCATTGAGTTTAATAAATACAGGGTCTTTCACGAGGAACCTCACCCATATTTATACGGGAAACTACTGAACGTATTTTCATGAAATTCAGCACTTATAAGTATTTCACGATGCTGATGAAATCTAAAATATTTTCAAGGCATGAGCACCTCCGGTTTTTCCGGAAATGACGTCAACTTCCGTTTTTCAAATTAGAACACCATTTTTTTATTGCAGAAATAGATTCCTTAGAAAATTTCAAGTTATTTTGATGTAACATTTTTCAGTTTTGGTTGGAAAATTCTCTCTGAGCGGGAAAATTCGAAAAAAAAATCGAAAATAGAGCTCCGCTGAAACAAGAATAACTTCGAGGTTTTTGGATGGAAAATTTTCATTTTTGGGATTTTCAAGATGTAAGATTGATGTATCCACTTTAAAAATCGAAATCGCGATTCATGATACAGGGGGTGAAAAAATCGCTTTCAAAGTTAGGGATGACAAAATCGTGAAAAATCATTTTTTTCAAATTAGAACCCCATTTTTTTATGGCAGATATTGAATCTACGTTAAAAAATAATGTGAGTGTATGCATCACACCCTTGCCCTAAAGTGGATATTTTCTGAGTTATTCACAAAAAACTGTTTTTCGTCTTGAATTTTCAGCTATTTCTTTTCCCTTCACGCCAAAAAGATGAAATTTTCAGGAACTGTTACTTAAACCATGTTTTAGCTTTTACTACCCTAATATGCAAGAGAAAAAAGTTACAGGTTGTTCCTAAATAGATGGCGAATTTGGATTCGAATTTGTATCGGAAACCTCTTTATTTCAACTAATCGGCCATCGGTTTTCTCTCCAGTGATAAATAAATAATTCATTATTAAGCATATGCAAAAACTTACCATGTTTTACATTCTTTTTTTTTTAATGATAGATATCATTAATTACATCTGCCAAATTCCTCTTTATTCAGTAGCATTTTGTGTTTACTATTAATTTGGTGATAATTCGTATTAAGTTATAAAATCGATCACTATGCCTAATTTTACCAATGAAGATTATTTAAATCTCATTCTACTTCATGGAGAATGTAATAAAGTTGTAGATAGAACGATTCGACTGTTCATTGAGAGGTTTCCTGACCGACCCAGACCAACGAGAGATACCATTAACAGAACCATGACAAACTTGAGAAATGTCGGATCTTTCGTTAAGAAAACTATACACAGAGAAAAAAGTGTAGTAGAAGATGAGAACAACGAAATTACAGTTCTTGCATATTTTCGTGTGAATCCTCAAAATTCTCTCAAAGATGCCGAGATTGATCTGGGATTATCTCAATCGAGAATATTAAAAAAACATAAAATGCACCCATATAAATTCAATAGGGTACAGCATTTGAAGGAAACTGATTTCGTCAGGAGAACAGAGTTTTGCGAAGCTATGATGATTCGATTTCAAGAGAATGAAAACTTTTTGGACTGTATAATTTGGACAGATGAATCTAAATTCACAAAGAATGGTTCTTACAATAGGGATAACAGTCATTATTGGGATGAAGAGAACAACCACCACTTCAGACAATGGAACTTTCAAGAGACCTGGAGTTTCAATGTTTTTTGCGCCATCAAAAATAATGCAATTCTCGATGTTCACATTTATGATGGGACTTTAACTGGTAAGATAGAACACTACACATGTTTGCATTATTTAAAGAATGTTCTCCCTTAGGAGATAGATATTCTGACATATTGACTCAAATAATTGAGCCGCTAGTACAGCTAGTTTGTCTATGTAGTACAGAACCATAATGACTTATGGTATCAACAAGATGGCGCGCCTCCACACAATTCACTCAATGTGTCAAATATCCTCTACAGGCTATTTGAAGATCGATGGTTGGCGAACAATGGTCCACATCTTTGGCCACCACGTTCTCCCGATTTAACTCCTTTAGACTATTAAACATAATAGTCTAAGGCCCGGTTGTACAGTCCGAGTTTAAGCCGAGTTCAAGACTGAGCCCTACTCAACCATGAAATATCTGTTGTACAGTGCGAGTTCAAGCCTGAGCTTCGCTCAAATCGACCCTCAAGTTGAGCTACCGAAATCGGTCGCTCAAACCTGGTTCAGATGAAATGTCACTTCAAATTAACAATTTATTGGTTATATGTCAAATAGTTGAGAGTTGAAACCACAGAATACCTGTGATGAAATGCTCCGCTTTCTCTTGTCAGTATTATTTATTTTTGTGAATGAGTGTTTCACTCAAAAACATAGATTTTTGTACATCAAATTGATAGAAATGGATTTTCAACTCAGCAATAATCTTGCGGAAATGGCCGATGATTAAGATTTCGTGGAAGCAGTGTATTTTGCAATGATCGAGAAGAATGCCAAAGAAATATAGGGAGAGAATAAATCATTTTGAGGTGTGTGAAACTGAATTTCTGCAAAGATTCTGTTTATCGAATGATGGATTACGTTTTTTTCTTTCCATTTGTCCAAAATTTTATCGAAAACGCATGTCCCAAAGGAAGCGACGTTGCCATTTTCTGAAGAATTGCATTCAAGGAAAGTTTAGTTGAACTCTACTCAAACGTAACCTGTACAACAGAATGACATATCTGAACCTAGCTCAAGGGTGAGCTGAGTTCAGTTGAGCTTGGAATTGAACTAGCACTGTACAACCGGGCCTAAAGGAGTTAAATCGGGAGAACGTGGTGGGGTAGGATAAAAAATATTGTCTACTCCCCTGACTGATAAAGAGGACTGCATAGAACGAGTCAGAAATGCGTTCAGGTTTGTTTAGATTTTTAGATTCATAGTTTTGAAACTCAATTTGGTTTTTAAACACTTTTGCAGATCTCTTCCTCCCGATGAATTAAGAAGAGCAACGCACGAAGCATTCCTGGGACGTATAAATAAATGTCTAGAAATTAACGGTCAAAACTTTGAGCATCTTCTCTAGTTATAACTGCGAGAGTTTGCCATGGTTCTCCTAATAGTAACTTGAAGTCGGTTTAAAGAAGGGGTGAAAAATCTACAGCATGGTTCAAATAACAGTTCCTGAAAATTTCATCTTTTTGGCGTGAAGGGAAAAGAGATAGCTGAAAATTCAAGACGAAAAACAGTTTTTTGTGAATAACTCAGAAAATATCCATTTTAGGGCAAGGGTGTGATGCATACACTCACTTTATTTTTTAACGTAGATTCAATATCTGCCATAAAAAAATGGGGTTCTAATTTGAAAAAATTGATTTTTCACGATTTTGTCATCCCTAACTTTGAAAGCGATTTTTTCACCCCCTGTATCATGAATCGCGATTTCGATTTTTAAAGTGGATACATCAATCTTACATCTTGAAAAATCCCAAAAATGAAAATTTTCCATCCAAAAACCTCGAAGTTATTCTTGTTTCAGCGGAGCTCTATTTTCGATTTTTTTTCGAATTTTCCCGCTCAGAGAGAATTTTCCAACCAAAACAGAGAAATGTTACATCAAAATAACTTGAAATTTTCTAAGGAATCTATTTCTGCAATAAAAAATGGTGTTCTAATTTGAAAAACGGAAGTTGACGTCATTTCCGGAAAAACCGGAGGTGCTCATGCCTTGAAAATATTTTAGATTTCATCAGCATCGTGAAATACTTATAAGTGCTGAATTTCATGAAAATACGTTCAGTAGTTTCCCGTATAAATATGGGTGAGGTTCCTCGTGAAAGACCCTGTATACATATGTATATACAGGTTGGGATAAAGTTTGGCACCAAATTAATATCTTTAAAACGAAACGGGCGATATTTTTGAAATTTGGCAGCTGAGTGTAATGGACCACAATGCATCTGATGAGCATATTTTCATTAATGAGATACTTCCGGTTCAACCGGAAATGACAGAAAAAAATTATTTAAATGGGACACCCTGTATATTTCTGCAGATTCTGAAAGTGCACCTGGTTTCGGATCTGTCCATATCGGTTTCCATGCTTTTCATGACGTAATTTTTATGAAAATCTATAAAGAGAAGAAATACAGGGCTTTTACTAGTAGAAAAAATTTATTGAAAATAATTAAAAAAAAAATCATTTTAAATGTTCGAAGTGCTTGCCATTCACTCAGCTGCCAAATTTCAAAATAACCGTCCGTTCCGTTTTAAATATATTAATTTGGTGCCAAACTTTATCCCAACCCTGTATTTAAACTCAACGATAATACGAAAGGGGAATAAATGAATTATAAGAAAATCGATCGGTGATTATAAGCATTTACGTCGAAGTGCACTGGAATTTAGGAACAGGTACCTATTTAGGCATTACGACAGCTCGAAAGTGAGCGAGTGTCACTATTTTGAATGAGTAAATCTCGCGAGAGCTCTCTCGCCCGCAAGACTCACCGTTAATCGATGATTTTATGGAAAAAATGCATTCCTCACCACATCGATACCATAGACAAGAATGTATAGTCGAATTCACTAGCTACATACTTTTTTGAATGATGAAACACATTGTATACTTCTAATGGACGCTTTCAAACAATGTTCCATTATGTCACTCCATTTAAGGTTAACGATGAATATTCTTATGGTTCAATAATACAATATTTTTTATACTAAATTATTAATATATTTACACCAACTCAGTTACTGATAATACACATAATAAAAATTTATTATATAAAATGCCTGAGCTACACTGTTAGTAAGATTAAATTTGATCAATAAAAGAATAGTTCAGAAAATCAACAACAAACAATTGTACATAAAACATAACCGTTGTAAATGAAATGCCGATTATGTAAGGTCAAAATTGGAACACAAAGTAATTACTACCCTGCTCGGCATCACATACAAAAATAAATTAACAATAGGAAAGTAGGTACAGTATCCATATTGCAATTGCTTAAGAACAATTCTGTGATCACTCAACCTTTCCAAAATAAGGAATATAATATTTAATTTCGATATTTTATATATCTTTGATAGATTTCACAGTAATTTCTCCAAATGAATAAAGTGTCATTATCAGCAAGGAGTACCCCCGATTGAAAAAGATATTTACTTACATATTTACAAAATAAAAATATAACCTGCATAAGATTACAAGTGAAACTCGATTATATCATAGAGATATGTACCATTATAAAACAATTGAAAAAAAATGGCACGCAATATATAAATATGAAAATTACATGTAATAAGTAAATGCAGATTATATGTAAAATTAACACTGCTCCATAAACTTGTGAATAGATGTCTTAGAAAATGTCATATAGATCTTTCTCTCAAAAACTTAAACATCAACACTGACTAGATTTATGATGAACAACGAATGTTCTCTGAAGAACAATTTGAAATTTGTTCGGATACTCATTTAAAATTTTTCAATAAAAAAGATTAATGATATTACTAAATTCTGAATCTACCGTCACATCCTCCTACTTTCCGTTAAATATAAAAATTAATGTGAATAAAATTTGCATAATGTTTTTCTTAGTGCTGGTTAAAATATATGTATATCAAGGTATGAAATTTCAAAATTACACAAGAATGATGAACAAAAACATCATCCCGAAGAAATTTTGAGATCAAATATGAAAATTTGGGAATTTGTTTTTATGGGTCCTGAATTGAATATTCGTGAATGCCAACTTCAATAATAGTTTCGAAAAAGCTATATAATTAAAACAAACTTTTTGTGCGGTGCGAATGGAATTGAATATCGAATAATTATAACAAGACTCCAGTAGGAGTAAGGATATTTTTTCCTTAATTGCACAACATGTAGAGATACTGAATAAGCAATGTTTTTTGTTTGGTAAATATTCTTCTGTAAAGAGATTAAACCGATACTTGAATACAATAATAATAACCATATAACAACAAGAGGGTGGGATACTTCTTACTAAATAAACACATTTATTTACAGTCATTTGAACAGTCTAGTTTAGATCTGAGCAAAAATTGGCCAATTGAGAAATATGAAACGGATCTTCAATGAAATGGTATATTATGTATATTTTATGCATTGATAATGCAAAAATATAAAATTACGTTAACTTCTAGCACGTTTAAACCTTATAAAAATAGATTCCTCCAAGAAGATACAAGACAACTTGGTTTATTCCCGGATAAGAGATCAGAAATGAAGTTACGTGAACCTTGATTGTGGTAAGTTTTATTCTTGAGAAATATTAATTTCAATATAATTAATTAATCTCGAATATAATACCCATATTACAAAATAAATATACTGAAAACACACACATTTCTACAAAAATATACACAGAAAATATCTGAATGATCAAATATCTTAATTCCATAAAACAATTTAAAATTTCCAGCAGTCTTAATATGTTGAACAAAATATTACTCTATTAATACTGAAGATTTGATGAGGATTCAATTAATTTAGTTTATCCGACCACAAATTATTTCTAATTCTTTAGGAAGTCAAGTTGAATCAGTTTTTTCAGAGTTTTAAATAAATTATACATGACTGGTAAAAACCTAATTCCTTTCTTACCTTTTTTCACAAAGCCATTATTTGTCATGAGAGATTTTGCAAAACACTCAAACTATAGAACTGAAAGAATATAAAATTCGATAATTATTAAAAGGACAAATAGGTAAATAAATAAATAATGTATCTATTACTATCTGTTCTTTTGAACATATAAAAAAATTTAAACAAAATTATCATCAAAAAAGAAAAACACTTGATAGGAAATCAATTAAATTCTCAACAGCCAAAAAGGTGAATAAAATTTATAGAACTCGTCCGATCTGCAAGGTTAGTTTTGGAAAAACATTATGAATAAGTTTAAAATTCCATAAACAAATTAATAACTCACTTTTGAAACCAATTCCTCAGTGGAAAAGAAAAGTAATTTGTAGTTAAAATATCCCCCATTATTTTGGAAAAACCATCATCTCGGTTTCAACATTCTGTAAAATCATTGAAAAATTTTAGTGAAAAGTCAGAACAGTCAGTAAATATGACATATACCGAAGTATACCATTTCAAAGAAAAAACCCTCTTTCAAAATTCTCTTATAAACTCAGACACCAACCTATAATGTATATCACCTACGAACATAGAGGGAAATGTGAAAGATATCTTTCGAGTAGAAGGGTCAGGATTTTATTCATTTTTACAATTGGGGAAGTATTTGATTCAGTTATGGGGCACACTGGTTCTGTCCTCTGATGCAGAGGAACTCTTTAAACGCACTCAATCACATCGATGTGAGTGCCGGCACCTGTCCTATACAGAAATTTCATAGTTCATATCGTAGACGCTGGTACGTTCTGGCGTCGATGGGCGTTGCGAAGGGTGGGCGGAGCATTGGCCTCCGGATTGGGTAAGTTCAACGCCATCCGTCATTTCGAGGGCGCGGACGAATGATATGGGTCTACGTCGGTTATCTTGCTGCTAAAAAACGAACACACTGAAGTTTGTCTATAGGTTACAGGATAAATGCAAAAAATTATGTTTTTATCTAAGCCTATTTTGCGGTTGAGTATATTTCTAAAAGATCCAATAACCTCCCCAACTGATTTGTTTTGTTCAAGTCATTCAAAAATACATCCGATTTGGAAAAGAACACATAAAAAGGGCACGAACCACATGAAGCATGGAGACAAAAAGAATAATGGCCACTTCCTTATTCATTCGATTTCAAACACCAGACGTCCAATCTCGCATTATCAGTGTTATTATCGATGATAACGATGACACCAAGTTTTGAAATGCACAGGTTGGGTTAATAGTGAATAGAAATCCTATGAACAAGATAGACCGAAACTGATGCCAGTGCCTGATGGTAATTTCTATGTCTCAATGTTGAGAATTGCATATTGAAAACTATAATCCATAAAAAGGAAGAAGTCCATACTCAAAGTGAAAGACCAAGTTCATTAAATCAAAAACACTAAGTCGTCTCCACACATATTTTTATCGAATATCTATTTAACAAGACATGTTTCGTTGAAGTACAAAGATGGTATGAAAACATTTTTGAACTTCATCGCATCAAAAGTTGAAAAATTCCTCATGATACTTAAAATACTGTAAATAAGATTTGAGCCGAGAACATCAAATGTTCATGGATTCACAGTCAAAGTTATACAGACACGGAGACAAGCTGACTGCTGAGGTACCAAGGGGAACAAGCGCGAAACAAGAAATCAGCAACTGAAGAAAACACAGCACCAAAATCACAATATTGTGGACATTTTATGTGTTGAAGTTTCAAAATATTTTCAGACCATCATTGTACTTCAACTGAAGATGAACATACACCCTGGATGAACATACACCCTGTATGTTCATCAACTGGACATATCTGAAACCCGAAAATTGGGATTATGATATTGTTCGAAATTCTCTTCTGAGCTAAAATATTTTTGGAGCCTGAGCACTTCCGGTTATACATGGAGTGGAAATGAATTTGTACAAAAATTTTTTCGTTTCTGATGCGATTGAATATTCAATGCTGAATACATTTCTGTTGAAACCCTTGTATTTCATTCAAATAGAATTCAAAATATCAAAAAAAAAACGGAAAAAAGTCAACTATGCATAGTCCGTTTCATGTTAATTTTCCTTATTCTCAAAATTCAGAGTGTAAACTGTTCTTATAACGTCAAAGTAGAAGAATGTGGAAAGGTCATGCATCTTTTGATTTCATAAAATTTAACATTCAATATCATCACAGGGTGTTTCAAATTTTGTGTCGAAAGAAAAGTAATGATAGCACTCCAAGATGCTCTTGCTAAAATGCTGAAATCTAAAGTGCCGTTTTGATCTACAACTTTTGGTCACGATTTTCAGTAACGAATCGTTACACCATATATTATACACCTATATTAATGAGATCATTCACCTCTATGGTCACAGAATATTCTCATGCAACAGATTAGATAAATTTGAGCGTACGTACAACATCAATCCAAAAAATCTCAAATTTCAGATATGTCCTGTTCTCCAGAAACGTCTGATAGGCACTCGAACTTGAGACACCTTGTATATATGTAAGAAACATGCCTTGTTAAATACTTATTCGAATTTGTGTTTCTTATTTAATTAATATCTATAATCGTTTCAGAGTGGTAGGATTGCTGTAACTCTTTTCCTGTCAAAATTTCTTCGGTCCACTAATGAAGCATATTCGTGGCCAAATTTAATTCTATTCGTCCTGTCGACCTTCCCTAAACCCGATAGTATTCGTAAGAAACAGATTCTTGAAATTTTTAGTGGAAATTTGAATATCACTCAGAACTTGCATTATCTGTTTATTGTACTTGAGATCCCCCTCAAGAACTATAAAAGTAATCTATCCTCCAAATAAAAACTGGTCTGTCTCGGCTTTTTCGGGAAAACTTACGGAATATCCGTCTGGACTGTTTAATGTGAGCCACCGTGTAAATGGAACGAATATTCCAAGAATAATGTCGAATAATATTGATAAGTTTTCGAGGAATTGGCGTGGAAAAAGTTTCCACTCCTAAAAAAACAAGGGAACGCAATAAACACAAAAACCACCATCTCTTTGGGTATTCTACGATATTTTGTTCTTCGTTTGGTGAATTCCAATTATACGTCCCTAAGGTCAAATGGCAGTTGCATTTTCATGCAATGCTATGGTGGCTTACACAGTTACACACCGAAGACAATAAATGTTGCGCCGCTTGTGAGGGCCGCCTCAAAATAACGAAATCCTTTTTTATAAAACTTTTACCTGTTGCTGTACAGAAGAGGGGCCGGTTCCCATTTGTTGCATCTTTCTATGGATCTGTGGACTAGCAGGAGGATATACAGGTACCCCACCCCTTGCTGCTGGATGATAAGACCTTGTCGGAGCTGTCGTATACACTTGCTGTGTTGGACTAGTAGGATTCGATCTGAAAATTTTAAAAATACATATATTTTCTGAAGAGATTTATTGCACGGATTTAAAAAAGAATTAATCCATCTCCTGCTCTAAATGAAAATTTCAAATGAATATGTTATGATTATGTGCGAATGACAAGCTTGTGCAGGCTGATGAATTGCGAAAATAGCTAAGAACATCGAAGCTTTGCTCTTACCTTTGGAACGAAAAAGCACAACATTAATGTTCATACAATTCTTTCATTGAAACAAAAAAATAAGAAGGCGAAAGTTGAAAAAGAATAGATAATTTATTCCATTAACTCTTGAAAATAATATTTTTTTTCAGCCTAAATTTCTTTCTATTTCAATAATACAATAGCACGAAGTGATTCAAAAAATATGACCACTTCCTCCCTCCCTGACATAGATTCAATGCTGTCTATACATCTTAATCTTTTAAGCATGCGAAAAATCAGATATCAAATTCAACAAATCGTGAATCGAAAAATGTCACTTGTCTTGAAGGGATATCGAGATTGCACAAGAGATATCGACATTGCATAATGTGTCATATAACAAGCATTGAGCAACACGAAAAGTGAACAATCATTCTACAAAAGGCATAGGTTAACCAGCTTGATCTCTTTTTACAGCCAACCCATAAGTTTAACCACTTGAAATCCTATTCCTTTGCCTCATGCCAGGTTTACTAGGGATTCTTTTGAAATAAAGCGAAAGCATATAGATACATCATGTTCACTTCAGTAGAACAGACAAAGAAGGCTTTTTGGAATTATATTTCAGATCATGAAATACGCATAAAAATATTGCTTGTTTTGATTTCAGATGGAGATCCGCTGCAAATGCATATTAAAAGCAAGGCCTAGCCTTAAATGAGCATTGTTCAGATGTAGAAAAAACCAGATGGTTCCACAATATACTCAGCCTGTCAATAAGGCAGGATATTCTGGCAAGAAAACCTACGATTACGGAAAGAATATGATGACTGCATTTAAGAAAAGGCTATCAATCCCATCAACTCCTTATAGTTCAACATTCCAAACAACAAACGTGTCGTAATAGCTACACACGACTGGTCTTCAGGGAATAGTTGCCTACTATCTTCCAATAACTTTCGTGTACACACCAAATCTACAACTTCTGAATCTACTTTCCCCTACCTATAAAATTCACTGTGTTGTGGGGGAGGATAACCTGGAGAGGTATCTTTCCACATATACACTCCCCTCTGTGGAGAATTCGCCAATTCCCTGATGTTGTCCACTGTGTTGTTCGATCTTGGGTAAGACAATTGCGCCTCCTGTCTTACCAACTCGCCCTCAGACATAAATCTACGCTGAGGACTCCCGTAATTCTGACTACTAGCCATCATGGGCCTATGTACGTGATGTGTGTTTTGAGCCTGTTGATAGTCGTAGTATTGCGGCTGATGATGATTAGCCGCTATACCAATGAAATCCGGCCTTCTCGGCTGGGTGGGTGTACTTGGATTCGACCTGTGGAAGCGAAGCGTTGTGACTGGCAGAACTAGCGATACATACTGTGCGGCACAAAATCAACTTTTATTATCATACGGAAACTTTGATTTCAAGACAAAGAATGTCGTAGTCGTTCTAAAGAATGTGCATTATGTGCGAGCTAAGATAAATTGTAATAATAAGCATTGGGTACTATAAACGGCGACGTCTCATGGCAAAGCGCAAATGCTTTATCATTATCATCAGATGGATCCATATCGGAAATTTAATATACATATCCAAAAAACCAGCAGAACCTTCCAAATTCATTAGCCAAACATTGGTCAGAATATAAATAAAGCATTGTATCAACACTTCCTGATGTTCTGGCAATGTGAATACCAAACAAAATTTTGATTCGAACTATGAACTTAAAACTTAATGTGTAATGAGCTCCAGTACTTGTGTCGTGATTTCAGATTTGCAATATTTTCACCAACAAAGATATGAAATTCTGAAATGTGTTCTATGATCAAATGGCGATATATTGTTCTAGAATCTAGATCGACATCACGACATAACTCCGGGTTTTTATCCGATTCTCAATTTGCTGAGATTCTTCCTTATACCAGTCAGAGAACAAAAGGGTATATGAGTGTACCCTAGGCCAAGACCGCATCATATAAAACTCTCCAAACTTCTTTATTGGATATCATTACTATTTCCAATGCATGTGTTTTTATGATCTGTTCATGCATATTCCCTCCAGAATGATTTTTTTCTCCAGACCACATATTTTCCAGAGATGGAATAAAAAAAGTAGGGTGAGGTGAGTAGGAGACGAGTAGAAAGAGGATTCTATACTTTTTTCATATTTTTTTTAATAGAAATTTGAAGACTTCACGATCTTCATTAGTTTTTCAGGAATTCATTAACATTCCAATGTTTTTTCGAATCGTGCATTCTTCAAATTTCTGTTGAGAAAACTCAAATAGGATTTTTTTTCAAAATCTTAGGCTCACTAACTTCGGAGATAAGAAGGGAATGCCCATTTTTCCCATATTTTCTTGAATATCAACCCATAAAAATCTGAAAACATTTTATTTGTTGTCTCCACAATCAGATATTTCATACGATATATTCCACAAATACATTATTGAGATTTTTTTAAGAATTAAGAAAAAGAAACAAATCACTTGCCATTTAATGCCTCAATTGCACTCAGCCACTTCCACTGCTACTCGCGCTGCCAGAAATATTTCCCGGAATACTTCTGCGGCAGTATGGAAAGGCAGTGAGTATTTACACTCAGCTCAATCTTTTCTCTCGCGATCAAGTTTTGGCAATGGTGGACGACGAAATTGCAGCCTCAGCGCTCTGTCTCTTTCATTTATATAAATATGTGTGTGTCTTGAAAATTCCTCAATTGGAATTTCCCACATATTCTGGCTGATTCTCTTCCAACCATCTGAACCATCGTGCACATTGTGCTTAAGTTTATGGTTTTTATCAGAACAGAAGAATCCACGATCATTCTTTCACTCTCAAAGTGTTCTGGGAATGATATTATTTTTTCGTTGCTCCACTCCGTCGACATTTTTCGCAACAATTAACGACTTTTAATCAATTAATACGACAACGTACGCAATGCTCGCACGACAGTAACTGGGCAGAATATGATCACTCCCTGCCACTTGCGCTGTCGGTCCTTTGACTGCCGCAAGAAAAACCGCTAATTTAGGGAGTGACCGGCAACGCGAGTGGCAGCAGAAGTGAAGTGATTACATTCTCACCCTGCCCATTTCCCTGCTCACTTCCCTGCTTCCTGCCGTGGCAGTGGGCTGAGTGTCCTTGACGGGATAGATATTGACAAATAAAATGTGCGTACGAACTACGTCTTCCACATAATTCACCCCACCAGACGTCCAACGTCAACTGGGAATCGCACCGACTGCAGTTTCGTCCTATTGAGACTCATCAGGGAAGAATATCTCAAGGTTAACGCTGGATGGAAAATCTATTCGTCAAGATATGGATATCTGTTGCGCACCTTCTCGAAATGAATGAAGTGAACGACATCCACCTTCAGAAAAGACTCCTCTCTCGAAGATTGAGTGAATAACAAAGGAAACTTTCATGATTTTATATCATTTTTCTTCTATTTTTTTTAATTTTCAAGTTTCCAAATCAAAGGACCTAATGTCATCCCGATGATGAAAATTTCATCATCATTTCAGGTACCAGTTCTGGATCGGCCAAGTACAGTCTGCCCACAACAAATATAAGATAGGATAGAACAATTAATAAAAGAAATCGAGTAGAGAATAGTCTTGAAAGCATATAAACTATATGTTGTAAGAGAAAACGCGAAAATATGAAAACTTTGAATGGAGACAATATTTGGATTAACAATTAACAACCTTACGAAAGGTGGCTATCCTTAGTGAATTTAGAATAGGGAATGTGATACACAATTTGAAAGGTTTCGAAAACGTGTAATCTCAAAACCTTTTGAATGATGTATCATATGGTTTTTCAGGAAGTGTCAACTGCATCAAAATATGTCCCATCTCAGAAAACGTGAAAGTGTTTTTGAGTTTTATCAAAAATCTCTCCGTTTGCTTGTAATAATCCTACAAACATCCTCTACGTTGGGACACTCTATCTAGCACATTATGCTGATAATCGCAGTTTCAATTAATTGATTTTGTGACACTAATGAATAGCAAAAGCTCCTCTTCAAGTCCACCTAAAACGCCAAAGGTAATGAATGTTATGAAATGTTCAGTAAAAAATTAAGATCCATGCTGTGCCATAATCGAAGTGGTGTGAGGAAAAAATTGCACTGTGAAGTAAAATTTAATATGATCAAGTTCGAGTCAGATTCATGGCGGTTGTTGATATTTATATCAATGAACGCGGTGTATCTGATTAATCGATTTTCTAATATTTAGTATGTATCAATGTAAAATCCTAATAATAAGTTGAAATAAATACAGGTGTTCCAATAATGTTAAAAATTCGAAAAAGGATCTGAATATACATTGAGCTCAATTCCAAACACAATAAAATGAAATTAATTAGTTTTATTTCCTATGAACCCTTTATGGTCCTGGGTACCAATAAAAGCTATGATAATGGATACTTGTAAATAATTATGCTAAAATTTTGACCATTGACGTCATTCTAAATTGAAGCATTACACTTACCTTCTAACTGGACTAGACATTGCCAAAGGAGTAGGCACACCCTGAGCCTTTATCCTCTGTTGCAACGTGGGCGAGGGTCTCTGTGGACCATCAGGAGTAGTTCCTCTAATAGACGGATCAAGGCCTCGAGGTCTCGGGTGAGGACTACTCCTTGGGTAGTGAATGTTCGGTCTAGGATGACGAGGCGAATCTCCACCTCCATCTTGGACAGCACCTTGTGGTAGGAAGAAATTATTCTTGGAACCGTGACGTTGAAGAGGTGGCGTTGGTTCACAATCTTGTGACTGAGAAGCAGATGGTTCCATTTCAAGATCGCAGCCGTCTCTGCCTGGGGAAAGCTGCAAGATACGCTTTATGATGGGGGTTTATAAGAGTATTCGAGAGAAATTCGAAAGCCGAAGGTCTTCTACAGAATTGAGATTATAGAAACTCTGGTGTTGGCACTCAATTCGTTCAATTCACATTTTTCCTGCCCATCTTAAAATTGTGCTCGCGTCCTACTTTTCATACCTAAACGAAGAGATTGTCCCTTTTTTCCTAACCAATTTCCAATTGAACACCGAATTTTGGAAATTTTATAATATTCCATAACCAATTTCAAAAAATGTCAACAGTGCCTTATTATCCACAATTATAATTGAAGACGAATAAGAGTTGAAACTATGACACTCATAACTAACAATAATACACAAACACCAGGCGCTCTACACGAACGATAATTTAGTTCCAAACTTTTAGTTGCAACACCAGGATTTCTATGCATCTCATGCACCAAACAGCATTCGGAATGCGACTATCTTTCAAGGTCTATACTGCCATTCTTCATTCAATAAAAGCCTCGGATATTGTCATAATCATCTCAAAATGTCACCAACAGAAGCAGTCGCTACCAATACTTTTGGGGTTGGGAATGAAATAGCAGAAACTTGTAAGATATGCAATTGAGAGAACAGAACAATACTTTGTTAGTGCTCATCGTTCAGCTAGTTCCTGGTACAAAAATGCTACTTGTTATAATTATCTTCAGTTCCTGCCAATTCATAATCTCCAGAAATGGTTAGTAAGTCAGCATTCTTTACTTCGCAAAATATCATTCACCCACATTATTTATCACAGGCCTTTGCAGTTGAAACTTCATGTCAATAAACGTACTAACAGTTTTACATAAGTAGTTACAAACCATCCACCGTATCCACTGTGCCAAACCAGAAAATAATTTACGAAGTATTCAACAGGTCGCAAATAGATTTTTCTTTGTTATTGTGTCTGTTGCCAGTGTTAGGGAAGCCTTTAAAAGAAGCAGTTCATTCGTCGCGTACACAACAGAGAAAGGTAAGAATTTCATTACGAATCGAACATTTGCAATGGGAGAAGTCCTCCGTTACTTCAATGAGTAGGAACAGCGCCTGACCTAAGCCTAGTATAAGTGACCGCCTGAGCACAGAATAACTATCCATCCGAAGGCGACACTCCCTGTGTTTGACATGCGCGATTTCTTGGTAGAATTTCGTTCAATTAAAAGATTCCCATACTATACATTTTTCTATATAGTTTTCGAGTAATATTTGAGTGGACCTTCGTGTTAGTTACTTCGGTTATACAGGGTACTGCAACTAGTTCTCTTCCATTTGATGGAGCTGTTAAAACAATACGAAAAAAGATATTGGAAAAATTAGTTTTTATTTTGAAAGCCTACATAATCAAGTTTTTTTTTTTCATTTATGTCTTAAAAATAATATCATCCAAATGACGGCCTCAGCGAGCGACGCACATGTGGAGTCTTTCGCGGAAGTTCCCATTACACTCTTCAGCATAGCGGTTTCAATTTGGATGATTTGCTACTTGATTGCCTCTTTCAAGTCATCAAGAGTCCTAGGGCGATGTTTGAAGACCTCTTTCTCGTGGCCTCCGATTTGAGTCCCTGTAATTTCTTCCTGTGGGGTTACCTCAAGTATGAGGTCTTCAAACATCGCCCTAGGACCCTAAAAGTACTTCGGAGTTATTTCTCATAGAATCATTTGGTTTTGTATTGCGAATGGACATATTCGAAAAAGAAAAACTGGTTCGTTTTATGATTTTTTTTCCAACCGCACATTCGCCATACTGAGCATAAAACAGTTCATATTTTCACAACGATTCATATTATGGCAGAAACAAAAAAGGGCAGAATGTTTTTAATTTTTCACGAAGATTGATATTCCGCAACGAAAAATGCAAATTCTCTATTAAAAAATTTACTTGACCTTGAAATCAGATTGAATGTCTGCATTCGATGTCCCCCTGAAGACGTAAGAAACTCTTATTTGAAACATTTTTAGGTACTTCCAAAGGAGTTATTTCATTGGATCTTTTAAAATGGGTCACCATTTATATTTCTAATTTCAATGATGAACACTCTGGTGTTGGTACTGATTACATTTTGCCTAAGACTTTCGTGTCAAACGGTAATTTGTGATCGCGATTACATTATATTTCTCCCGAAAAAAATTGCAATTTCATTTCGAGAACGTGCTCTACCCTCTACCCAACACAATCTTTGCCCCTAATTTACCAGTGAATAAACGAGACTTATTTCCTTCCTCCTCACTGGTGGATAATACATAGCTGAATAACAATTATAAAATTCCAAATGCTATTTCCTTCACAAAGGTTTATTAATTGACAAAATGAAAAAAGGGGTTAATCACCTGAAAACAATACGAAACAAGCCAAAAAGCCACTCTTACAACTAGCTCAGTTAGAATACTTACTTTATTATAAGCATGTGAATTAATGTTACGTACACCATTGCTGTTGTCCATGTATGTCTTCACTTGACTGTCGTTCGTTATCGTAGAAATCGGACCGTGTGTGCAATGTTTCGTTTTGACAGTGTATTTTTTCGGATTTTTCAAGCTAAAATGAGACAATAATGTGAAGAATAGACATCAATAAAATAATATACAGTTAATGATAAATAAAAGGAATCTGTACAGGTTTCCCACAACGAAGATTTTGTAAATATCCACCGCAAATATGAAAAATGGCATCCTGATCGGCGAAAGAGTTTGAAATGAAGGGTTTTCCACTAGGAGGTAATATTTTGAATAGCCCTCGATTTCTGTAGATGTCCCTTTTGAAGCTGTAATTTTTTGACATTTGACAAGTAGAAACTACGCCATTAATAAAAATGGAACGATACATGCTTCAACAACACATTGAAATTATTAAAATTCTATATAAAAATGGTGTAAATTTGGCAGAGATTGTTTTTAAAACTCGATCATTTTTGGGTCGTCGTCTCTTTGCTGATTGGGTTCTTGAAGTGCATGAAAATGATCCGGAATTTCATCGAAAATCATCTTGAATGATGAGGCCCATTTCCACCTAGGTGGCTTCGTCAACAAGCAAAATTGTCTCATCTGGGGCTCGGAAAACCCAAGAGTTATTGTTAAAAAGGCCTCTCTATCCCCTACGTGATGATGTTTGGTTTATGATCCGGCGGGGTCACCAACAGTTGCTGTGAATGGATTGCGCTAAAAGATGATTAATGATTTTTTCATGGCCGGAATTGGATGGTATTGATCTGGAAAACGTTCACTTCCAACAAGACGGCTCTACGTGCCACATAAGCAACGAAACAATTGATCTTTTACGGGAAAAGTTTCCGAACCGTGTTATTTCTCGAAGATGGTGACAATTGGCCATGGCCACCGAGATCTTGTTGTGATTTAAAACCTTGCGACTCCTTCCTTTGGGGCCATGTGAAAGAGGAGGTCCAAGTGCCCAGCGTCGATTCAAGAGCTCAAAGATGGAATTCGTGAGGCTATCAAGGACATAGGACAGCCACATTACGATTTGGTTATGGACAATTTAATGAAAAGGATATGGCTCTGTAGTTGTGGTGGTCATGTGGTTGATATTATTTTCCATTATTAACGGCATACCTTCCTCTTTATAATGAAATGAACATCGGATCATTCATCTAAAAAAATTACATTTTTCTTTTAATGTCAAAATAACCTCTAATTGGAAAACCCTTTATAATTATTTCTAGTCACAACGATATTGAACAAAACTATCTATTCATTCTATTTGCTCCATAAATATTAACAAGCTGCATTTCCTAAGGATTTCAATACTTCTTCGAATTACATCGATAATCTTAATTATGTCATGGATAATAACAGGCATAATTTAAGTCTGTGCAATGTAATCGAAGAGGTACTTAACAAAATGATGGTTAGTTAGATTTAGTAACAAAGGTATAATTCCCTCAGAAAAAAATTCGAAGTTGAACGTGAGAGGCTTGCATTGCAATATAATTCATTAAACGCAATTATTTAAGAAATGCATAAGACAACTTCGCATAAGAAATATGAAAGTAGTAGATATGATTGAAAATAGACATTATTCACGAATATATGAAAGAAATTAATCAACTCACCTTGGAAATTGTGGTCCACATTGTGTGTAGCAGCAGTTGTCCCAACATCCTCTCGAGAAGGGGTTATACCCAACTTTGAATTTTCCAGTGACTTGCTCGTTTGTTGTTCTACCTCTTGATACCAGCATCATATGAAAACCGGTGAGACCAAAAATTGGAATGGCTAGTATAGTTATCAAAGCTATCAAGCCAATACTTCAATATTGTTAAGGAAATCATCTAAGGTTATGTATGAACGAGTGGAATATCTATATTCCGATTGAAATAACTTCTCTAACTATTTATTGAAATATAAACTCACCAACAAAAAAGATTAAACTAGGCGAATTCGAGGTCAAGAGTGTGTTTTAATCCAAGTCTTGCATATCATTGTGAATTCCTATTTTAGATATATGGAATATACTGTTATGATATTTTACATGAACAATAATTACATTTGCCTGAACACCAAAGATATAAAAGGATACGCCACAATGGGCTCCACGTTGGAATAAGTTTTTGTATAATGCCATATGTAGATTAGACTTAAACTGAATATGCTTATCATATGCAAACTCAATGACATCAAGAAGAAAAAGAAGAAACGGTAGTTCCTCCTACCTATGCAATTGTTCACCCACGGACAGTGATGGTCAAAAGTCTAGAAAGAAGGAGATAGTTGAAATTTCCCTTCTATAATAAATCGAAGATGCATAGAAACCCTGGTGTAACGACTCCTAACTAAAAATTGTAGATCAAATAGGGCACTCAAAATTGTAGATCGGGTCCTAGCTACGGAATTATCCGCAATATTTCGCAGTTGTGTCGCTATTGCGGCAATGGAAAATAAAGCGACCTCCTTCGAGAGAAATGGAAAGTCGTACCCCATCACAGATTTTCGATCGACAAGAAAGTCTTGAAAAAAATATAATCAGTGCCAACACCAGGCATTCTATGCATCCATAATAAATCTAAATGAAGTTCAGGATAATCATTGAAAGATTTCTAAAGCTATCAGTATTAGGGTAATAATTAAAAACACATTTTAGCATTCAATCATAAAAATTCGATAAATGACAATATCGTCAAAATGGTTCTGAATTTTACATAAAAAATACCATTATTCTTTCGCATAATTCAGAACCATTATATTATCGACAGCCTGCCACCTCAATGATGGAATTTATTTTTACAGCATTTTCTATGATGAAATTTATTTTTCATTTCATGGTTATTCAAGATTAAATTGCTTGGCTTTTTCTGAATGGAAAATAATTTATTTTAATTTTTACGTCTATAAAAGCAACATCTTTTAGCAATGATTTCAAAAATGGTCTTGAAAAAAATTTGACTATTCGTGATGAATTTGTATCAATCACTTGAATAAACGCAGTTATAGGTAATTCATTTCTATCAACATTATTCAAAACACATACAAGTTCAATATTGACTAATGAATGTTCAACAAAATGCGAATAGAAAACTTATACTATGTATTTTCTTAATCATAAAAGGATGAAACATTCATGTTACACAAGATTAACAGAAATTACAAATTCTTTTTCTAAACGGAATGTGAGGATCAACTTCCTTTGCGTAGATCTCTTTTGTTAAAGTTCTTGATCATAATCATTGTCTCAAATTTCCAACAATTCACAAATTCACTGAAATGTAATGACTGTTCTCAAGAGAATCAGAACATTTCCTTCATCAGAGTGGTAATGTCAGGATCAAACTCGACCATTTTTTATCAGGGTCTTTTCCATTTGGAAATTTTATTCACGTTTATTGTCTTTTCTTTACGGAATCACAAACACTCCATTTGGTATTAGAGGCATTAGAGCAGAGGGAATTCTGATAACACTCCAAGGCAGAAAAATGTACAAAAGAAAACAACGCTACGTCTTATTTGAGAAATAACTTTTCTTCCTTCTTCTTCCTTTTGAGCAATGTTTTGTGTACCTGACTACAATGAATACAGTGTGAAGGCATGATAATTCATTATGGAATCGAAAGAACAGTCACCCAAGTAGGGAATTTTTCCTTCAATCCGTGAAAACGTGGATTGCTCCAATGTGAACAAATGATTTATTTTACCTCCGATATCTCTAGAAGCAATAATTAGGCAATCCAACGACCTGTCAAAAAATTTTTGAGGTTAGTGCTGGTGGTCGAACACTGGAAATTTAGCTTTGTTCGTATAGAAATTAAAACCGTTTATTTGCTTGAAAAATTGCTCTATGTGCAGATTTTTTGATATTTCTAGTGATCTTATGATTAAGTTAAATTTTCTTCTTCATTGTAATTTGAGGATATTTTTTGATATTACCATTACCAATCATTAAAACTCACTCGTTCACTCATGAAATTCAATTTGAGGTTGACAATGGTAGAATAAGCACGTGGTTTGGATTGCCTAATATCGAAAAAGGTTATGTTTTATCACTTGAATCTTCTACTTTTCATTCAGAATTAGGTATATAATCCCTGATATTATTATATGTACGATTGCTGCATTTATACACGATATTGTCTAATCAAACAAAAACTTTTTTGAGAATCGATAACTTTGAATGAATGGAAATCTGAGGATTCCTGGGCTCAACAATCGAATTGTTGGACAGACATTAACAGATATGTTTCCTAGAATCTCGATAAATCATTTTACACGTAAACACGATTATCGATATTTTATTGATACAATTTTACCATTGTTGAACTCAAAGTCTGGGCATATTATTTTATTATGCAAGGTATTGTGAAAAGTGAGGTCAGCTAAATTTCATTGAACTTGTCTTTTAATTTTTGTTTTTTCGCTCATTCGATAATAGTTGATGAAGTGATGAAACCACTTTTATTATCAGCATTTTTGCTAAGATGTATAGGCATAGTTAGACATTTTAATTTTTGCTCAATTTTAAGTTGGCATGTTTGTACATAGATGCATAGAATACCTGGTGTATCGACTCCTTACTAAAAATCGTGACCAAAATTTGTAGATCAAAACGGCATCCTAGATTTCAGATTTTGGTCTAGTTCCGGAATAAATCCGCAATATTTATCTGTCGTGGCGCTACTGCGGCAACGACAAATAACGTGACCCCTTTCGGGAGAAATGAAAAGCCGCACAAAATATCACATTTTCGATCGACAAGAAAGTCTTAAACAAAATCTAATCAGTGCCAACACTGCCAAGACCAGGTATTTCTATGCATCTATGTTTGTACTATATTTGTGTCAAAAGTTTGACATTGTTGCAAAAATACTTTGATGCTATGTCAATTCAATGATAAAAAAATTTTCTTGTAATATGAATGTATCCTAACAAATCAGCAAAGATCTATCCTTTAATTTATATAATTTCATGTATTGTGCGAAAAATATATAATTTTGCTCTCATTACACTTATTATTATCGCTGTATCTTTTACACACAATTTTTCGCATTCTCTACAAAAACCGATGGGATCAACTTCGTTTCAATTTATAATCAATTATCGAACAATTTAGCTTTCAGTTGGGACACCTCGTGAAAATGTGACCATAGACTATAAGAGTCGCTATGGTCTATGTATGTAACAATCCATGAATATTTAATAAAAGTGTTCTGACTATTGAGAATTCGCTACTATAAATAAATTTAATTTGTCACACATTATGATGACTTCGAGTATAATTACGAATTCCATGTATTATTGAATGAATATTTATTATCCATAAGTATGTAAGTATTTATATTGATGAATAGATTGTGAGTAGGAAGAAAATTACTCATGAATTACTGTCCATTAAATCAATATTTGATCAACTTACTGGATGGGTATATGTAGATAAATTCACAGGGTTATTGATACAACTTTATCAATAAAACAAACGCATTTTCCGCAACTATCAATTCCGCATTGAAAGTAGGTCTTTTATTTCCATCAAGTATCTCATTTTACTGTGATGCTATATACATAGAGTGCGAATTAACTATTTGAAAATATTACACCCAAGAAGTTGTATTCAGATTAAATATAAACGGAGACTGCGGTTGCTAATTCAGATATAAAAAAAATTAAAATCACGGTCAATGTTTAAATTATATGGTTTTTTTCGGACCATTTTAGGCAACATTATGAAATCTGTTCATGTTGCTCAAAAAAGACATGTTTCAACTCCAGAAACACCACCCGAAAATGTTACAGTGTGTAACCCCCCTGCAGAAATGTCTGTGCACTTGTTGTTAAAAAAGAAACATTTGGCTCGAATGTAAATTGTAATTTTCAGATTTTGAACCGGAAATTGTCTTAAAATGATTGAGTTAGACTCGCTTTTGAAGAATTCGGAGATATAGCTATCTGAATTTTTTTAGTATCAATATTTTGAAAAATAAAGATCCGATCGATTTGAAACTTGGTAATTACTTGTAAAATAATGACATGACGGAGCAAGAAAATTTTTGTAAGGATTTTATCACTTGAAAAAAAATTGCTTTTATGCTAGAAAGATTAGGCGAATTCAATACCTGGACTGGTGTCTGCTCTGGCTAAGAATTTGAACAAGTGCGCAAAAGCTCCTAACTTCCCGTTAGTGTTTTGGTAATTTTTTCATTTTTTCATATCGAAGTCTCAATACAGAAATTTTCAAATGAAGATCATCATCTTTCCATAGAGTTATAAAGGGAAAAAAATTGGGAAAATCAAGAGATAGTTATATATGTGATACTCGGCTATAGTTCTATACTTCATAGTAACAATATATCCCAATTTTGAATGAATTCAATCAATCACTTCAATTCATTTTTTTTATAAATTGGTAATGCATTGAGAATTCAGTTCGTTATGGTAGATATATTAAATGAGAATTGGGGGATGTATGGTTTGATAGCACCCATCCTCCATCCATTTGGAAGATTTCAGATTGAATAAGATATACAGGGTTGGGATAAAGTTTGGCACCAAATTAATATATTTAAAACGGAACGGACGGTAATTTTGAAATTTGGCAGCTGAGTGAATGGCAAGCACTTCGAACATTTAAAATAATTTTTTTTTTATTACTTTCAATAAATTTTTTCTACTAGTAAAAGCCCTGTATTTCTTCTCTTTATAGATTTTCATAAAAAATACGTCATGAAAAGCATGGAACCCGATATGGACAGATCCGAAACAAGGTGCACTTTCAGAATCTGCACAAATATACAGGGTGTCCCATTTAAATAAAATTTTTTTTGTCATTTCCGGTTAAACCGGAAGTATCTCATTAATAAAAATATGCTCGTCAGATGCATTGTGGTCCATTACACTCAGCTGTCAAATTTCAAAAATATCGCCCGTTTCGTTTTAAAGATATTAATTTGGTGCCAAACTTTATCCCAACCATAGGTTCCTAAAGAGGAGTATATTAAACCAACTTGATCATAAGTGGGCATGAAGTGCTTTAAATGGTATCAAAAGAATTAAAGACAACGTCCATATTAGGCATTTCTTGCTTCACAAAGTTGTTAACTGCAGCCTTTTGAACATTTGAACTAATGCAGATATTGGTGTAAAAATGAAAGAAGAAGCTTCGGTTTGGATGCTATAATTTCCATTCTCCGAGATATATTTTTGGTGCAAATGATTTAGTTTTAGATCAATAGAACAAATTCCGGATATTGACGCTTTTTCCACATCCTGAATTCCTTCTTTAGAATTTAATCTCACAAAAAAAGTTTTTGAAGAAAACATACTATCAAAAAGCGATGCTCGCTTTATTAATTATTGCATCTTCTTAGGCAAAATTTCAATGTGGAATTTTGACAGAATTGCAAAACATAAAACAGAAATTCTTGACTTGGTTTGAGTATGATGTACTCATGTATGTGTGAATCTACCATAGACTTATCACTTTGTATTCGAATAATTATATAAACTACCATCCCTGTAAATTTCAGCAGGGTTAAAATGACTGAAACTCAAAATTTTTTTTTTAAGTTTTCATGTCCAGTGGACGGGTTCTCCACCAACGTACAGCCAGCGGAGGATTTATTTTATTCGGATAATTATATAAACAACCATCTATGTAAATTTCAGCAGGGTTGAAATGACTGAAACACAAAATTTTTTTTACAAGTTTTCATGTCCAGTGGACGGGTTTTCCACCAACGTACAGCCATTATATGAGGACCAATTGCACCAATCATTTTGTAGCTTTTGACTTTTCAGATGTTGAACAAGAAACGTCAATGTTGTCAACATAGAAAACCAGTTTAGTATAGTACAGAATGATAAATGGAAAGTAAATTATGAAGTGTGCTAAGTAAACCTCTTTGCAACAAGATTTATGTTCACCACTCGAGTATGAAAAAATGAAAATTGAAAGGAAGAAAAAGGGTTTGGTGCAATATATCAAACATTTTAGTCCATCAATGCCTTCAAAAAGCCTACCCAAAAAATTAGCTTTTTCTTTGAAATTTGCATAGCCCAACAATAATAAACATCCATAAATGACTAGTTTTTTGGCTGGGAAAGCATATCATCAATATTAACAGTCAATACTCCTATTTCAAAACTTTCATGAGATGCAATATGTACAAGTTTCAGGTTTCATTATCAGACAAACCTATACTGTATGTCATCTATATATATAAAAGAAAGATGTTGGTTACACCATTTATAACTCGAGATCGGATGGACTGTTTGTTATGAAACTTCATATATGGATTCGTCTACGGTCTGGTTATTATAAAATACTATAAAACTCTGAAAAAATCGATGAAAATTTTACTAATACAGGAAATGCTTTCCCTTCTTTCGAGTAAGGCCACTAGGTGTCGCTACAGTTAGACAGCGATGTAAACATATAGTGTGTAATTTGGGTTGCCTCCAACTCTGCGCTGTTGACCAAAGCCGAAATTTCTTAGCGTTAGATTACAGATCTCTAAAATGAAGAGATTTCGTTGAGATATGTCTGATATGAGAGTAGTTTCGTTCTTACCATTTCAGGTGGCGCTATTCAGACATTATGACTGATTATCATTAGTTATTTTCACATCTTTATTTATTCAAAATAACGTAATCGTGAAGGTATTGACATCAATTACTGTATAATTTGCATAGAATTCTATCACAGTGAATTTTTATCGAAATTTCAAGTAAATCGCATTTTGTCGATCAGTTTCAATCGTGAGTTGTCCATTTTTCTCATCTTTTCTCATGATTTTTAAAATGTTTTTGAATTTCTGTTTGGGTAATAAATATATTTGCGGAAATAACTGAATCCAAAATAGCCATAATTAGTAATTGACATTATTACATTTGTGTTTCTGTTCTGTGTGTCAGCTCATATCCATGGAAACATGGAAATCTCGCCCAAGGGCGGATATAGCTTTTTTTTCATGGGGGGGGGTAATAACGATTGAAAATCAGGTACACAATGTATGAAATATTTTATGTGCACCACATTGTGTAACTTTTTCTAAGGACTTCGATACTCATGGGGGGTGATCTGAGTTTCATCTAGCATCAACTCGATTTGACAATTCAAAAATCAGAGAACCAAGCCGTGGATCTCCGATCACCGGTGATTACGATTTGTGAAATTCATCGTAAGTATCATTTAGGCGTAACAAAGTTCGCCGGGCCAGCTAGTATTTACTAAATGAAAAGTATAGACTCACCTCTATACAATGATCACAAACACTACAATGAGAACATCTTGGTGGTCTATAAAATTTACATGTCACACACCATTTCATTCGAACAGTGATTCCATGTATGTCTACACTTTTAAATAGAGGAGCTCTAAAATCATCTTCTCTATCTTCATCTGGGGGAGCTGCAAAAGAGAGGAGTATTAATACAATCTTAGGTAGCTCCCAATAAAACAAATATCCTCTATGATGTTTTCTATACTCATTGGAAATATAATTAAAAAAGAGATTACTGAATCAAAACCAAATAACAGCCAATTGAAACTATTACTCAAAACTGTTTCAATAACTTGGGTCAAATATGAATTGTTTACTTTTAGATGTACATAAGAACAGAAGGATTGTGCATTCTTTCACCTTTCGGTATGACTCCAGGATCCATAAATGTGGCTAGAGATAGATTGGCAATAACGAAGAATGTTAAAACTCCTTGATATACAGGAACCCATGGGTAATCTGGTAAGTAGTATCTTGCCCTAAAAAACAAATGTTCAATGAAGACTTGAGCCTGTTTTTCTACCAGTAATTTAAATATGTTACAGGATATAACTTACGGATAGTAAAAGAATAAGCCAGTTGCAGATAGAAGTAGAGCCCAAGCAAAAGTAGCCGGTATATATCGGGTTTTCACATCGCACTTTGGCATAATGCCCTTTTCCCTATTGTTTTATGATGGCTCTGAATTCATTCCCAAATCGAAATTATTGTTGAAGAGGTAGACATGGTTGCGAAAATCAAGAGGTAACCGGCACAAATGTTCAAGGTGGACTTGAAATTCGTGAGAAAATGTTGTGAAAACTGGAAATTGAAATATAAGGAATTGTCAAAAGAACCAAATCTCCGATTTCTCTCGCAGTCACGGAGTCGTCGAACCACAGATTTCTAACGTCAAATTCTGAAAGACCTACTGCTCCACGGTGTTCGAACTACCAGTGATTAATCTACTACGATCCTTCTGAACTATAAAAATCGTCTGAGATTCTTCTGAATGTGAAAATTTTCATGAAAGAGGAAACAGATCACTTATTTAATGAAAAATTCATTGCAACAACAGCAATTGTAACATTTCTTCATCCAAACCTCAGTGTACCCCAGTGGCGGCTCGTCAGATGAGGAAAGGGTGGTCAAGACTCCCCTAAAGAGATATGCTTTTGAAAATAATTAACAATGAAGGTGTATCTCAAAACATAACACCTTTACTAATTTGAACGAAAATAAGTGACTAAAAAGAGACTTTATAATCCGAGCGTCCTCAGTCCAAATGACCACGAGCCGCCACTGGAGTATCAACAAATGTGAGCACTCAAAAGCCATACTTCAGGTGAGTGATACATTTTTGACTTTTTGAGCGCTCGCCTACCTAAACTATATCATTTCTGCACATAATATTTTGAGCTAGGAATGATCTCAATCTTCTAGGTTCGACTCATTGATCAAGAATCCGTGGTCAAAATCAATTCTGTCTTCTGTCCATATGGCCGTAAAATGGTAACGCTCCAAAGGATAAACCTAGAGCACGGTTAAATTCGGGTCAAAATTCTACCAGGAGTTCCTTAAATGTGGCTGTTCGAAATTTTATTGATTGATAATTTCAACACTACACTTTCTACCGAAATGAAATTGCCATTAATTAAAGAATACCTTTCTTTTCTGGATATCTGCTGAACTATGCATCTCAAAAGTCTGAAAAAATTATTTGTGGTCTTCATAATGAGAACTTTTATGTGGTATATATCACATGATCTTTTCAGAAAATATATTGTTTTTTATTTTCCCTAAAAAACTCCATACAAGTTAAAATTCGATCTGCATACGTTTCCTCAATAAGTAACATTGTTTATAATAGCGTTACTAGCTAGAAGAATTCTACGAACAACTTCCGACATAATAATGCCGATGGAAATGTTTATCAAATCAGAATTCCCAAGATGATACCAATATTTTCAACACGATTATGGTTAACCTCTTATCGCATTGGTTTACTGTCTTTACAGACCATTATTTGTTTTTGTTAGCTGATAATGGATAATGGTTTGTCAGATTTGCCGCATATGCACAATGGTGATCTAACCTATAAGAATAGTGAGAAAGTGGAGGGGGAAGTGAGAAGGGGCTCCGTCTTTTTACGAAGTTATTTGATAAAAGCACGTGCTATTTTGAATTATTATCCCCTAGGCAGTTAAACGTTGGGATAAAATTCAAAAATCATTATAGCTTCTGTGAGAGTTCCCTTAAATTACGTTTAAATTAAGATAATCAAGTCTACTTCAGTGGAGTGATTACGATGGCCCAAGGTTCTTCCGAAAATAATGCGGCTAAGAAAACTGTGAACATCAAAGAAAACGGAGTTAAATCTTCAGGTTGGACTTTTCATATAAAGTATAACCTTTGATAAAATAGAATTTTGATAGATTTCCTAGATATAACAATTATTGGAATCATTAACCCTATAACCTAATATTACGTAAGAAGAAAATTAAATTTTTCGCTTATGAATACAATAGGGAATTGATAGTACGGCATAGTTGTATTTATTTCTATTTGGCTTTATAATCATTCTACAGGATGAAAAATAATTTCGTTTATTAATTTCCACACACACTTATGATAGATCAATATTTATATAGAGCGGACAATTCTTGCATTTGAAATTTTCAAGTTTTTGGTCTTCAGGCTCTTATTCGAACACTTTATATGATCATTATTCAAATGATGTTGAAGCCTAATTTACACATTCAATGTTTATTATGCTCAATTGATCATAGGTGTTATCTGGTAAAAATTTATTGATTGGATTTATCATAAACAATAATGTAGTTTCATGTTTTTAGAATTTACCACCGACAAACAATCCCTCGCATCTTTTTCTTTCGTATTAATAAATAGAATACATTTTTGATGGATTTAGGTAATTATTGAAATTGGTCACTTACTCCAAAAAGAAAGTACTGATGACATGGATATGATAATTATATTTGAAAGCAAAATTTATATCGTTTTGCAACCTTCATATTCCAATGAAGAAGAGATTATCGAAATCACATAATTTAATATCAAAATTTAATTTACCTAATTATCAAGTCGTAAAAATGGATGCGAGCAAATGGCAATGGAAAATACATATGAGAAGCCTTCAAATGAATTTGTGGTCTAGAATGTTGGACATTGTATTAGGTTGAAATTTTAAGTAATAAAATGAACAGTAAAATGTTCCATGAATTTCTCTGAAAGCTTCTTATGAGATTCAAATTTTCATTGAACAAAGTGCAATTTGGCAATTTTCAGATGAACACATTTTAATAGTGTTTTTTTGGCTGTGGAAAATATTCTTATGCTCTATGCTGGCCTAATATAACTAGTTTTTGATTTTCAAAATTGACAATATATTTTCATTTTCCTTGAATTCTATCTGATTATGAACTAAATTTATTCCAATTAAATTAACATATATGTCTAAACGGGAGGTCCATTTTTGTTTTATTACAGAAAAAGATGCCGAAAAGAGTGTAGGGGACAATAATGAAGTTACATTGAATAATGACAATTTAGTTGAAAATGGACAAGGTGAGAAAAATTTTTACCTACTTGAATAAAGATTAATGTATTCCACAAAAAAGTGATTAATATATTTCAATAAATAATGAATGATAATATTAATTATATATGATACAGAAAATAAATTGGCCAAAGATGTCGAAGAGAAAGAAAAAGATGAAAGTGAAGACAATATGAACAAAGAGGATGTGTTCATTCAAGATGTTGGCTTCACTGTGAAAATTGTAGCTCCTGGTGCTGAACCGTTCGACATACAGGTAAAAATCTTTATATAACTGATATGGTATGTATCAAAATTTCAATGCATTCTCATTATTAAGGTTTCAAGTATGGAGTTGGTTCAAGAAATTCATCAGCTACTTATGGACCGTGAAGATACTTGTCATCGCACATGCTTTTCTCTTCAAGTAGATGGAAATACTCTCGATAATTTTGCAGAACTGAAAAATATTGAAGGTTTGAAGGAGGACTCTATCATCAAGGTAGTGGAAGAACCATATACCATGCGTGAGGCCCGAATTCATGTTCGACATATCAGAGATTTGCTGAAGAGTCTTGGTCCTGCTGACTCCTACAATGGAGTGGAATGCTGTTCACTAAGCTTCCTGAACTCAGTTACTCAAGGAGATATTTTAGGTAAATAGATTTATGAAATTCTCTAAGGACTTTCTAATGAATAGGATTCTCATTACACATGGCAGAAGAAAATAATACTATTTAGAATTAAAAATGCATCAATAGGTGTATCAGTTTGATGCTAAAGCAGGAAAATCTGACCTTAGATGTTCTGTTGTAAAATATTCAAGTCAATAAATTGGTGTGGGATGCAACAATTATATTCTATAATTCGTTTTCTGTTTATAAATATGCCTTTTCAATTTTTTCAGAAAAGAAAAGGACTCGTCCAGAGAGTGTTGATTGCACTCCTCCAGATTACATTATGCCTGAAAGTAAAGAGAGACCACTAACTTCTTTACAGCCTCAGCTGAAAGATCAGAAATCGCCACAATGTGTGAAGGTATTTTCAAGAAATTTATGCATATCAAGTCTGTTTTCCCATTAAAAATATTAGTTGAAAAGTTCTTATCCATATCTGAAACAAACACATTCTGTGAAAATTACAATCTCCAAAAATAAAATCTGCACCACTATAAAAAATCAAGTCACCCCTACAAAAAATCAGAAGTAAGCAGACATGACTTAATTGTGATTCTCATAAGATGAACTTGGGCAATGAACATTCTTTGTTAGATTGAGTTGAATTTCATGATAATTTCTTGAGTTTCATTTATTTCAGATTTTAACTACATCAGCATGGAATCCACCTCCAGGCAATAGAAAAATACATGGAGATTTGATGTACCTTTATGTTGTTACCTTAGAAGATAAGCATTATCACATATCTGCTTGTTCAAGAGGATTTTATATAAACCAGTATGTATCTGACAATCTGTGGAAAATTTAGTTTTATAATACACTGCGCAAAAAAATTAACGCACATTATGGAAATCTCAAATTTATTCTACAATTGAAGGTGTTCTCAATGATAATTATTTTTATCAGAATTATGCATGCATATGTTATCCACTTTCAACGTTTTTCTTCAATACAGATGTTTGCTCCCAGCAGGAATAAAAAAGGATGATATTATCAGATTTTGAATGTATTGGCTCCATTCTAAAATCAGTTGTTCTCGATCAATTCTAGTGATCAATAGTTTTTCTTTCGTTTGATTTTCTACACTCGATCGCTATGCAACGCGAAACGCAATTTGACCCAAGAGGAATGTGCCCAAGCGGTAGTTTTGCAAGAAGAAGGGTGGACAATGGACATACACAAGAATTGCAGAAAGGTTTGGAGTTTCCCATACAAGTGTGTCCCGAATGTTGCAGCGATTCAGGGAGACAGGTATGAATGTCCGAAGACCAGGACAGGGTAGACCACGGGTAACAACTGCCATTCAAGAACGTTACTTGGGAGTTTCTTCGTTGAGACAACGGTTTGCAACCGCTCGCCTCCTTCAAAATCAGCTTGAGCAAACTCATGAGGTGCAAATTAGCACTCAGGCAATAAGAAATCGCCTCAGAGAATATGATTTAAGGCCTCGTGTCGCGGCAAGAGACCCAGCTCTTACCCCAGACCATCGAAGGGCGCGTTTGGATTTTTCGAGAGAGCATAATATCCATTGGGAAGAGGCCGATTGGGAAACAGTTCTCTTCACAGATGAGTCTAGATTCTGCCTCTACCATTGTGATCGACGTTCCCTTGCATACAGACGTCCACAGGAAAGATATGCTCAGTGCAATTTCCTGAATACTACTGGTTTCAAGGGAGGATCGATTATGGTATGGGGTGGAATATCTTTGACTGCTCGCACAGACCTAGTCGTTGATAATGGAGCTATGAATGCTGTTAAGTATATAAGGAACATTCTTGAAGAGCATGTAGTGCCATTTGCCCCATACATTGGTGAAAATTTCATTTTTATGGACGATAATGCCAGACCCCATCGTGCGGGCATCGTTCAGGGGTACCTTGAAGAGGTTGAAGTCTCTCGAATGGAATGGCCAGCAAGAAGTCCAGATCTCAATCCGACTGAGCAGGTTTGGAACAACCTCAATAGAAGGCTGAGAAGTTCAGAAAATCATCCAGCTACTCTTAATGACTTAGGAATCCAACTCGGAGAAATCTGGGAAGGGTTAGATCAGAACATTTTAAGATCACTCATTTTGAGTATGAACCGTCGTTGCCGAGCTGTAATTAACGCAAGGGGTGGAAATACCAAGTGCTAAATCACTTATCAGCATTTCAGTATTTTGAAAATTGTTCATTTCTCTTCTTTCAAATAAGATTCGGTGAAATCTTGAATTATTCGTCCATTTAATGTGTCTTGTTTCGTTCGAAACCTTCCCGAGAGAACATAAAAAATAAGTTATAAAGTCAATGTAGAGTTAACTTTCATTAAAATTGAGATTTTCAGACATCAGGAAATAATTCTTTCAGATCGACAGCTGAGGAGTTCAATCCTAAGCCTGCATCTCCTAGTCATTTGTGCCATTCCCTCATAGAACTTCTTAGTCAAATTTCTCCTCAATTCAAACGTAACTTCTCATTACTCCAAAAGAAGCGTAGTCAGAGACACCCATTTGAAAGAGTCGCAACACCATATCAACTTTATGCTTGGACTGCACCACCTATGGAGCATACTGTTGATGCAATCAGAGCAGAAGACAGTAAGTACATGTATTGAGCTTTATTTTGAGAGAATCTCATAGTAATCAGTTTTAATTATTCTGAATTTATACATTTTAAAAACAAAAAAGTAGGTAAAATATATCAAGAGTATGAAATGAGTCGGCTTCTCTACATTGGAAATAAATCCCCTATTTCTTGTACAGCCTTTTCATCCAAACTGGGATATGAAGAGCACATTCCAGGCCAGACGCGTGATTGGAATGAAGAACTACAGACAACTAGGGAACTTCCCCGCAAAACACTTCCTGAACGTCTATTACGAGAGAGGGCAATCTTCAAGGTTCACAGCGATTTTGTAGCCGCAGCAACCCGAGGGGCCATGGCCGTCATTGATGGTAATGTGATGGCCATAAACCCTGGGGAAGAGGCCAAAATGCAAATGTTTATATGGAACAATATTTTCTTTTCCCTTGGATTCGATGTCAGGGATCATTACAAGGAATTGGGGGGGGACGCGGCAGCTTTTGTTGCACCTGTAAGTGTTTATTATAAACCCCTATTTCTTCTCATGCATATACAGGTTGATTGACGAAAAGCGCCCATTGGAAATATTAAGAAATGGTTCTAACTAGAAATTTTGTTTGGTATGGATTAATACAAAGTTTTTAAAGGCTGGTGGTGCTCATCAAAATAACTCATATCACCAAAAATCAACAATATGAAATTTTCAATGAAGCTGAGTATCGTGGACTCTTGAGAATGTATGACCTTGAAGGCATGTGGGGGGTTTTCACAGGAGGATATTAGTCGGGAACAGGCCTGCACTTCACATTTTACTGAACAGAATTTGAATTCAAGGAATCATCATATCGTCATCTTGAATTTCATCGTGAACTGTTGTTATTAGTTTTGAAGATGAAACGCTGAAATTAACGCGATATAACCGTATACCCCATTCACTTTTATAATGTATCCCGATTATCCATGAAATTCTGACACATTTCACCGTGTATATTTCGAAAATGTTAGGTTATAGTCATTTTCCTGTCAGATGAATGACCAACGTTGACCTATGGAATTCCCCACTTTTCAAAATTCTCAAGAAATAAGCCTACAGAAGACATTTAAATACCTTTTTGCCCAACTTGATATCTTCAAGTATAAAAATGTAGTAGTACTACGAAACCTGTGGCACAGTTGAAAGAACTAACTCCATTAGTTGAAAAAGGGTAAATATAAATTAGCATCGGCAACGTCTTTGATAATCATTTGACATTTAACGAGAGAGTACTAACCTGCGTCAGTTTTAAGTCTAAAAAAATATAATATTTCCTTGTCTAAACAAGAACTTGTTCAGCCTAAATCATGCCCAACCGGGATACATTATAAAAGTGAATGGAGTATAGAAATGCGGTTTGCTATAATGCAATTTCATAAATTGATGTAACATCTACAGAGTGTTCAAATTTTTATTTTCATTCAATACATTTTCAATACTAATTAAAATCTCATATCAATTGCATTTACATTTCCAATATGTATGTGCAAATCTGCAAAAAATTTCTAGTTATTGAGGATCTTTCTTAAATTTGGGAAGATAATTGAAACATGCCTTGTAAATGTAATCTGAACTCAATAAAAGTAATGCTGCTCTGACTCAAACATTAGATTATGTATGTGAAAATTTATTTGGTTTTCTCCTATTTTCAGAGAAATGATCTGCAAGGTGTCCGAGTATATAGCGCTGTTGACTTACCTGGGCTGTATACTCTTGGAACAGTGGTGATTGATTATAGAGGTTATAGAGTAACTGCGCAGTCTATCATTCCAGGGATTTTAGAAAGAGAACAAGAGCAATCTGTGGTCTATGGATCTATTGATTTCGGTAAAACTGTGCTAACCCATCCCAAGTATCTGGATTTGGTGAGTTTAACACTATTCAATAAAATCGATTCTCTAGGGCCTATAAAATCACCCGATTTGCAGAGATGTACTCAATAGGTATATTTAGGGGCAAGCACCGAAAAAGCCTTTCTGGACGTGTAATGAACGATATTTTTCATTACACCTCTCTGAAAACAATCCAACGATATTTGTTCTTCGACAGAAAGCATTTCGATATTGTGAAACAATAATTATTCGAAACACTGACGTCTACTGTCATCACGCAATCGTTGCTCTGTGTCTCAGCATAGATGCATCTATGTCTCAGCGCACCCTATCAAAACATGTCGATTCAGGGCACCGACAGTGACCCTTTTCCGTGCGGCCGCACTGTAAAACGTTTTCGGTGCGCTGAGACAGATGCATCTATGCTGAGACACAGAGCAACGATTGCGTGATGACAGTAGACGTCAGTGTTTATTGTTTTACAATATCGAAATACCTTCTGTCGAAGAACAAATATCGTTGGATTGTTTTCAGAGAGGTGTACTGAAAAATATCGTTCATTACACGCCCAGAATAGCTTTTTCCGTGCTTGCACGAATTCGCGCGCGCACGGAAAAAGCTTACTTTCTGGACTAGTAATGAAATATACTATATCATTTCGAACTATGTATATACTGTAGATGTACGTTAATGGGACTTAGGAAGGTGTAAAAAAAATCAGCAAATCTCAGCTAATGCCAACGTTTCGCAACATATATTGTCGCTTCTTCAGGGCTAAAAAATACAGGTCATCATGTATAAAATGAATGTATACAGGGTGAGTCTTTGACTTGTACATATATTTTAACTGTAGATTCTTGATGCTAAAGGAAACCTTTTTTTCATTTTTCCGAATTCGGCTCTGTTAAAGAGATATAGCCATTTGAAAAAAAAAAGTTGAGCTCAAAGTTCATACTTTTCGATTGAAATTGAGGTGATTATTAGATATTCTGGTTGATACAATTAGAAAATACTCAAGCACTAACCTTATTTGAATAAGAATGTTACAAACACGATATTTCCTAACAAAACACTCAGTTCTGTCCGATAATTTCGGCAATTGAAAAGCTATATTTCTCCCACCAAAATAAGTTCTATCTTCGATTGTCCTGAAGCTTAGTTTATAGACACTAATAATTTGTTCATATTTTCCTCGATATTCTAAAACATTCGCATAAAAAATGGTTTTTCACTAACCTATCCTAACTCCATTAACCAAAGTCATATGATTCAGGGTCAATGACCTAAGCTTACCACATTCTCTGTGATAATCCACAGAACTATAGAGAATACGATGCCAGATTGCCGATTTTCTCTTCAAACAATGCGAACTCAAGAAAGCAGTACGTCCCCTATCGTTAGCGGATGAACTATCACAATCGCCAAAGGCGTCTAGGCGTTGCTCTTTGAAAATGCCAAAAGAGTAGTTCTGATTCTCGGCAAAATATCGCTCTGTTCCTAATTTCAGTTGCCATCCACGGCCTTCTGAAGGGAAGAGTAGGCCACTCTTCCCTTCAGAAGGCCGTAGATGTACCCGCGATGCTCTGTGCTCCAACCAGTCCAACCTAAAACGTTACTCAGCACGGCATAAACAAATTTCACGCTTTATTTATTTACAGAGAATGAAGCAAACAGGTGATGATTATGTAAATGACTTTCAGTGAATTGATGTGATAGTAGTGTCGTTCTGGTGTCGAGTTATATTGTTTCGATAGATATTTTGCTGAAGGACCGGTAACAATGAATTTCAAATAGAAACTGCATATAAAATGAATAATTTCATGCTTCTTAGAATTCAATTTTATGTCCCACGAATGTGGAATTTTATTATCACATATCTCTACATCCGACTTTTTTCATCATAGAGATTTTGGTCTTGACAAAGTTGAAAAACATTCTGACAACGTTGGTAACTTGTTGAGAGACCAGAGAAAAATCATATTCGATGAGATTTAACTCAGGACAGCATTCAGATTATTCTTGAAATTCATGATTTTTTCCTCTAATTCATTCTTATACAATTAGGAATAACTTGAGAACGACGCGTTTTATTGAAAAAATATAAGAATACTTTTGTTTTCTAAAATAATTAATTCTTTCGAAAACGTGACTCGTTCATCTTTTTCAAGTGGTTTTATAGTATTTTTGCGTGAATTTATAAGTCGACTATGCTCTAACTTTTATACCAGGAGAAATATTGAATAAGTTTTGATTGAGGAATATGCACCATAAATAGAGTAAACAATCAACAAAAATTCAGTTCATTCGAAATATCGGTTCCGAATATATGGAAAGAATAGTGTAAATTTCATGGATTTTTGACACCCTGTATCTTCCAAACGAAACCGAATTTTGAAAAATGGTATGGGAAAAAAAGTGTTTCGTTTGATCTACAGTTAAAATATATGTACAAGTCAAAGACTCACCCTGTATATGTATATATAAACTCTATTCACTTTTATAAAGTATCTTGGTGGGCCATGGTTTAGGTTTATCAAGTTCTTTTACTTAAAACGGACGCAGGTTGGCAATCGTGAAAATCAATCGACATTGCCAAGTCTACTTTCTAATTACTATTTTTTAACTTTGTGAATGGAATGGAGTTAGTTCTTTTAGGGTTTAACTGTGACACAAGGTTCGTAGTACCACTACTTTTTCATACTGGAGTATTTCAAGTTGCGCAAAGAGGTATCTAATTGTCCTCTGTAGGCTTATTTCTTGAGAATTTTGAAAAGTGGAGATTTCCATACGTCCGTCTGTTCTGTTCGTCTAAAACAGTGTTTTTCAACCTGTGGGTCGCGACCCCCTGGGGGGTCGCGAAGCTTCTGTAGGGGGGTCGCCAGAGGTTTGGAGAACTTTAGTAAGAGAATTTCAACAGAATCAAATACTCATAAACATTTGTATGTTAATACAAACAAATTAACAAAGAATAAACTCCCAAGACTCATGCGAAGGTTGTGCTTGTTTTGGATTAATCAAATGACACAATTCTTTTTTCATGGAACACTCTCATTTCTCCGAGATATGAATTTTTTTCATCATTTTTCATAAACATTCCCCAAAATCTCCAAAGCTGGGGACTAACAAACTATGGGGTTTTTTGTATTTCATTCTTTCGCCATTCAAGAAACACATATCGAATCTGATCCTGGAATACTCTCCTTTTTTCGAGATATGAATTTTTTTCACCATTCTTCATGAACAACCCTCCAAATCTCCAAACCTGGGGGCTAACAAACTATGGGATCTTTTGTATTTCATTCTTCCGACATTGAAGAAACACATATTCGAACATGATCGTGGATCACTCTCATTTCGTCGAGATATGAATTTTTTTTCACCATTTTGCATAAACAACACCCCAAATCTCCAAACCTGGGGACTAACAAACTATGGGGTTTATTGTATTTCATTCCTTTGGCATCAGTGGCGACGCTAGAGGGGGGCCAGGGGTGGCCCGGGCCATCACTAAAATTTTGCTGGCCCCGCCTAGAATTTTTTGACATTCTAAGACTTTCAATTTTCCCGTTGTATTTATATTTACTTTGGCCCCTCCTAAAAAATTCCGACCCCCTTTTGGCCCCCCCTGTCTTCGAAAGCTGGCGTCGCCCCACTGTTTGGCATTCGAGAAACGCATATTCGAATCTGACCGTGGAACACTCATTACTCCGAGATATTATTTTTTTTTATAATTTTTCAAAAACACCCCCTGTATCTTCAAACCTGGGGGCTAAAAAAACTATGGGGTTTATTGTTTTTCATTCATTCGGCATTCAAGAAACACATTTTCGAATATGATCGTGAAACTCTCCATTTCGTCGAGATATGAATTTTTTTCATCATTTTTTATCATTCAAGAAACACATATTCGAAACTCATCGTGGAACACTTCCATTTCGTCCAGTTCTGATTTTTGCCAGGAACCACCCCCAACAACCCCCACAACTCTCTCCCTGAGTCTCCAAATGGAACAGGATTCAATTTCTTATCAACCAATCAAGCTCACATCCAAATCTGATTGCAATACCATCTCATTTCACTAAGTTATGAATTTTTTTCCATTAGCAATTTTTTGTCTTTGAGTGTATGTGGCTAACTTCACATCGATGTATGGAATGAATATTTTAACACTGTAACATACAGAAACACACATGATAAAAACGCGAAGGGTCGGGGGGTCGCGAAATATTTTTACATGCCAGGGGGGTCGCATCATGAAAAAGGTTGAAAACCACTGGTCTAAAAGTTTTTCTGTCGGGTTAATGAACTATCACAAAGTAACGGACTATTCTGTCCATTATTTTTCAGCAAAATTTCAACACTCGGTTCTTGATGTCCGTACAAGAAAATAGCCATAGCTGAGTCTTCCAATCATGTTTATACTCGTACACGTGAAATATTTCCAGTATTAACAGAAAAAAAGTTTATTCAATATTCGTCAGATCTTTGGAATTATTGAATTCACATAATATTTTCTCAAATTCATTGTTTTCCCAAAGTAAATAAACATTTTGATAAATACGTAATTTCTACGATTTATATGTAGAAACGGCAACGTTGCGTTCATATCTGACAGAAGAATGAGTATAACCTAACATTTTCAAAATATACACGGTGAAATGTGTCAGAATTCCAAGGCCAACCGGGCTACTTTATGAAAGTGAATGGAGTATACCTTTTCTGTAAATCACTGGAATTGCCTCTTAATTATTTCTAAACAGGTCTAAAGATTTTTCAATTTATTTTCTTGATATAGTAATCTGAAAGCTTTTTATGCTGGTGTGGTTATTTTCCCATGGCCTAGAGAACAAATAGTAGGGATGGTGTATGTTAAGAGCGGATACCTTTATTGATTAAGGCCCATTTGAAACTCACAAATCCCAAATGTCAATATCATAACTTAAACTGAGTTTTCACAATACCCTTCGTAAAGGCTACTGAGTCTGTTATCAATACTTGAGTGCCAACATGATTTAGAGTCATATAGTTTCTCAAACTACACAGATTCATCCTTAAATCTAAGTTCAAGATAAATATGGAAATTTCATCTTGAAATTTGGGTATACATCTATCAGTTCTGAAAGTTGGTTTGAATCTTCATCTCTGCACATTTTTGAACTTTTTATTGAGGCATTACTTCCTGAAAATTAGAAGTAAGCATTAAGAATCTACTCATATACAAAACACCGGGCCGATTTTCGAGTGGCACATTATTTATTTTTCCCTTGATCAATTGGCATTTCAAGATAGACAACAGACAACTTACGTTATGAACACTCTGTACAAAGTTTGGTATTGGAAGTTGATGTTTGTACTTTCCAAATGTGGCTCCGTCGATGGAGCTGTACGCGCTTATTTTCATTAAATTTCCACTTTTCTATCACTTTGATATCGTAGTGGGCTTCGGAAACGGGATCTCAAAATATTGCATACTAGGATGTAGAGCTTTCGGAATGCGAAGTATTAGTATTTTTAGATAGTCTAATTGCCAAAACTACATTTCACTGGATGTCAAGATTATTTGAAGATTTCTAACGATACTTTTTTTCATGTTTATTTTTTCAGCTCAATAAGGCTGGTCAGCAGCTGAAAATTCTTCCACACCATGTTGTCAATGACAAGGGTGAAAATATCGAGTTATGTTCAAGTGTTGAGTGCAAAGGAATTATCGGTAATGATGGACGTCACTACATTCTGGATTTGTTAAGGACGTTTCCACCTGATGTGAATTTCCTGAAACGTGAGTTTCATCTTCATCATTATAGAGTTTCAAACTTTGATTTACGTAGATGTTGTAACAGAACACATATCTTTTATTGCAGTCGAAAACGATGAACTTTCTAAGGAAGTAAAACATCTTGGCTTTCCAATAGAGCATAAGCACAAGCTCTGCTGTCTTCGTCAGGAATTACTTGAAAGTTTTATTGACTCACGTTACATGATGTTCATAAAATTCGCTGCCTACCATCTCCAACAGTTGAATCTCAAAAAGGCGGAGGAGAAACAGGAAAAAGAAAAAGCTATTGAATCTGCTGTGGAAGAAAATGACAAAGATGATGCTGATGAGAATAAGAAAGATGATACCAAAGAAAAAAATAGTAAGGCATTAAAGAAAGGACAAATAGAAGAGGAAGAAGCCAAAAAAATTGTTGAAAGTGTCACAGGAACTAGTAAAATAGAATGTGAGTGCCTTATCGATTTATTTTGAAGAATACTCCAGTGAGAATGTTCGTTCGATGGGTTTTGTTTTATTTTTCAATTAATAAGATACCTTATTCTTTGTTGAATGAGTAATTATATCTTGGTTACAGTGGAAGAAAGTACTAAGGATATTGTTAAAACAGCAGCAGTAGCTGTTGGTTCTCTGAAAGAAACAGAGTTTGACATAAGGTTTAATCCTGATATTTATTCTGCTGGCATCAGACATTCTGATAGTTTAGATCCTCCAATTTCTAAACAGAGACAATTAGTTAAAGATGCAGCTGAATATTTATTGACTGTACAAATCCCAACATTTGTAAGTATTTCACATATCTCTAAAGAAGATGAATTATGCATTTACATTATAACAGGAAACTCATTCATTTTAATGTAAAATCTCACTGAGAAATATTTTCTAGATCAGAGATTGTTTGGATCATTCCTCTGCCCCTATGGATGGAACCACTTTGTCTGAATCAATGCATACCAGGGGGATTAATATTAGATATCTTGGTAAAGTTACCAACCTTTTGGGAAAAGTGAAACAGCTAGAATATTTGTATAGTATAGCTGTTGGAGAATTGATTTTGAGGTCTGTCAAGCACATCTTTACAGTATATTTGCAGGTTTGTAGTTATTCAATTTAATATTCTCAACTTTTTTCATAATATATTTGATCCATTGAGTAATGAGCATCCAAATAAATTTGTGGTCTAGTGTGCTGAAACTTTACGGCTCACAGTTTTTGTACAGGAAACTTCTACTCAGTAGAACGCCATAGCACCATAAATTAGTTTGAATCTTCTTTATGTCACATGTAAAAAAAAATATTTTTAGGGGTGTGAGATGATGAACCTATCTGTGGCTATAGCTCACTTCTTGAATTGTTTCCTGTATTCCGGAGTTGTATCTAATCCATTGCAAGGCATTGACGAGGTAACTGATTTATTTGAAAAACATCATTAATATTCTTGAATTGGAAATTCATTATTTGTAGTTTCATGGTCGCAACAACAAGAAACGCAACAAGCGACGTGGAAAATCTAATCCACTTTCCTGCAATGACAGCATAGAATGGGCGAATTTCACATCAAAAAGTTTGTGGAATCAAATCAAACAGGAAGTAAAATCCTACTATGATTTTGACCTAGCCTGTTCGGACATTGAAAATGCTCTGGAACAGTATTCTTTGCAGAAAATATCGTTATTGCGAGGTTTCTGCATCAAGACTGGTTTACAGATATTACTGAGGGATTATAACTTTGAATCGAAAAATAAACCCATTTTCTTTGAAGAAGATATACAAAATATCTTCCCAGTCGTTAAACACATCAATCCAAAAGCGACAGACGCGTATAATTTTTATACTACAGGTAAATTTTCTTTTGGAAGATTCGTTTTTTCCACTAATCTTATTCTCATGATGTCTAATTTGAAATTTATTTTGATTACAGGTCAGAGTAAAATTCAACAAGGATACTTGAAAGACGGTTACGAACTCATCACAGAAGCCCTCAATTTGCTGAATAACGTTTATGGAGCTATGCATCCAGAGATTGCTCAATGTTTGAGGATGATTGCGAGACTGAATTATATAATGGGTGAGCATACAGAAGCGATGGCTTATCAACAGAAAGCGGTTTTAATGTCTGAAAGGGTAAACGGTATTGATCATCCATACACCATTACAGAATATGTAAGTTCTTACTTCTATCAGACTTTTCAATATGGTCATAACAGTTTTGTATTTGAATGGGAAATCACCCTTGATGGTTTTCTTGATCTCTCGACGTGAAAACCCCAGTCAGAGTGGAAATAATTCAATTTAGCTGTGGACTGCGTTTCTTTGCTCAAAAATTCGTTTATATACAAATTGGTGTTATGACAATATTGAAAAGCACTTGAATATTCAACAGAATGAAACGATTAATGTAATTTTGGTATTGCAGGCTCATCTTGCCTTATACTGTTTTGCTAACAGTCAAATATCCACTGCCCTAAAACTGTTATACAGAGCCAGATATCTGGCTATATTAGTGTGCGGTGAGAATCATCCAGAAGTGGCCTTGTTAGATGTGAGTGGAATGTCGAAAATTATGTATTTTCAAATCTGACCAAATTCATTTCAGAGCAATATAAGCTTGATACTACATGCTGTAGGAGAATATGAGCTATCCTTGCGTTTCCTAGAAAAGGCATTGGCTTTGAATAGCAAATATTATGGCGCCAAGTCCTTGAAAGTTGCTGTCAATTATCATCTAGTGGCTAGAACGCAGAGTTGCATGGGCAATTTCAGGTCTGCACTCACAAATGAGAAGGAAGCCTACACAATTTATAAACAACAAGTAAGTTAGTTCAACTGTGATCCTGAAATGACCTATGTGCAGCATAACTTCTCATAATTCTAAGCATTCCGATTGAGGTACCTCCAAAATATGCCATTTGAACTCATCAAGCATTTCTTCAGGATTTGATAAACTGTGACCTCTCGATTTAATTTTGTCTTGCGGTAATAAGAGATCATTGGGTTCCAGACAAAGACTGAACCAAGGATCAGTCTTCGGTGTGGGGAATGATTCATCTCCCCCTGATTTTTCAGAACACTATGGCGACATGTTGAGAAAAAAAGTCGCCAACATTTTTGTTGGATTTGGCTTGTCTTGAAGGAAGATTGTTCTTTAGTTTCAGTTCATATGCATAGATCTATGCTATGATCTGTTGCCTGTAACAATCTATAGACGTCTTTTGATGAACCGCGATTCTTTCTATATTTTTTCTTTCAAGTGTTGGTACCAAGGCATATAGCGCAAATATGTCGTCGCATTTTAACAGATATGCTGTTGAACTAGAATCAACTCGATTTGACAGTTGAAAAATCAGAGAATCATGCCGTTGACCTCCGATCACCGCTGATTACGCTTTGTGAAACCCACCATAAATGTATATAATATTGTATCAGATATTAAGGTCGGCGTTTAAACCGAGTAGGAAAGATCAGTCGATAGAGGCGCCACCGTCCATTTTAAGGAATATCTCCATAGAACTTTCATTATCACAATAAGTTCTATGAGTATCTCTCTAATCATGAATGAAATGTACAATGGCGCTCTCTATCCGAAAATCGCCGAACTATAAAATACGTGAATTTGTGGGTAAAGCAGGAATTTTTTCCCGCCAAAATTTGAATTTGGCCATTTTCTGCCAATTCCGTATTTCAAGTTGATCTTCTGAACGAAATCAGCAGTAGATTCACTTTTAATCGGAAGTTGAACTATTTTCATGGGTCTTTCTGTTGAAATAAAACAGAAGCATGGGTTGGCTCATTTTCTTCTATTTTTGACAGAAAAAAAATTAACTGTCGGAATGAAATCGATCAAAATTATTTCAACAAGAACCCTAATCCTTTCTGAGTTCACCCACAAAATTTCAGTTCTCAAAGTGAAACCGTTTTCGAAATCAACTTGAAATAAAAACACACTACATTGAACGCCCACCTTAATCGATGCTAATATAATATTGTATATTATATTCTTATGAAAGGGGGCTGTACATATTTGTTTTGAATATATAGATTGTCAAGACATGATGGCATGTGTAATGAAAAGGCAACAAGCAACACATCCTTCAAACAAACACATTGATCCATTCCCCGCTCCTAATCTCAGAATCAGAAGAGGAATGTAATCAGGGCACCATACAGTTCTACGTATGATGCAAGAGCACAGATAAGAACCTCAGCAAAAACTCTGTCTCCCCGTATAAGTGTAGGGATATTGGATTTGTTTAAACTTTAAATATATGTTGTTATTCACATGGAAGGGCATTGTATGACAGCATGTTCTGAGATGGTTCACCATATGAGTGCCCTTGGCTCAGTGGTTAGAGCAAGTCCGAAGTTCAATCCCGAAATTTTCTTGTCTCGGTAGGGGCCACCATTTCATTGTTGGGTCAAAAATTAACAGTGCTGTGTCTAAGGTGGCGTAAGGACACAGAACACAACTGCTTTTCCGAACTCGTACAAGTTACAAGCTTCGATGCTTGTAGTTTCAGAGGGGAGACCTAGGAGTAATCAGTATAAACAATATATCATATCACATCATCAACATAAGACGCAACCTATATACATACAGGGTGTTTCACCATAAACTGGACACCGAGGAAGTCATTTTTGTCTTATGACATATATCCCGTTCTCAACACATAAGCAAGATACAGGGTGTTTGATATCAACTTTGAGCAATATTCTGATAACTGTAGTAAGTTATGTGTGACATTCGAAATAACGGTTTCTGGTCACATCTTAGTATTTTTTGGGCTCAATTCAATTGTGGTGTAGAATTCTGAAAAAAAATTAAAATGCTAAGTTGAAATTTTGTTTTCTCGGTTGCCAATTTGGAAAGCATTATAAATAATATTCTCAAAATTCGAACTCAATTTTTTTCACACGTCTTCAGTGAAAAAGAATTTCGGCCAAAATTGTTGGAATTTTTTTTGGTTGAACTATTTTTCATTCTGAATAATGAGGTGAAAACAGAATAGAATAACCTCCATTGGTCTTCTCATTGTTGCCTTCCAAAGATTACGCTCGGAGTACTTTCGTAATTTTTATTCCAAAACTGTAAGCCATACGAAGGCCAAAATTGTGCTAATGAGCTGTCAGAATGACTCATATAGAAATATTAGTCGATTTCAAGCGGATAACCTGGTCTCAAGTGGTAATTACCAAAGATAACCAACTTCATTCAAGCGCTTTTGGTCCTTGTTGGTTATAATCATGTGACATCATGAATTAGCCCTTCAATGTCATCGTTTGGACCGCAGATAACCGTACTTCAGAGCTGGGTTAAGATTCTGGTCATAAGAACTGAGGTTAAACAGGATTGATTCTCGCGCGATTCCTGAAGGGCATAACCAAGGGCAAGACCAGAGATAACCACGGTTGTAACTGGTTATCCGCTTGAAATCGATTTTGATTTTATAAACCAAAAAAAAATTTTCAAGATACTTTTGATAGGATTCAGCTCTAAGAGTATGAATTGGATTTATTCTATCTAATCTTATAAAATTCCGTTACCAAAGCAACGCTAGTTAATCGAAAGTGGAGAATTCGACTCTCACCGCCACTTTTTTGAAAAAAAAATTTTTTGGTTTATAAAATTCATATTTTTACCCGGGTCATTCTGGCAGCCTATTAGCCGAATTTTGGCCTAATTGTTTATAGTATATGATGAATAGATTTGATAATTTATTTATATCTTATTCAAAAGAGCAAAAAGAAAGAAATTTAAATCGATGAGTTCACAATTTTTTCGAATCAATAGGTACTACCTATGCTCTTTTACAGTTGGGGGAGAATCACGAAAAAACCAAAGAATCTTCAGAGTGCTTGAAACACCTCACACAACAAGCTGTGGTGCTTCAGAAGAAAATGAATGAAATATGTACAAGTAAAAATGGATCCTCTTTACCACCCATTCAAATACAACCTCCTTCAATGGGATCAGTTTTGGATATGTTGAATGTCATAAATGGTATATTGTTTGTTCAAATAAGGTTAGTAAAAAGTTTGGTAATTTACAAAATTAATTTGAAATTATCATGATGGAGAAAGATTAATGTTAATGAAATGATTTTTATTCCAGCCATGAAGATATAGAACATTTCAAGGCAGAAATAGAAAAGAGACAACTAATTGAGGATTCCGAAAATCAACCTCAATCCAAATTAGGAACAGTTGAAAGTCGTTAGTTGTGACACATTTTTGATCAATCATGCTAGAGCAGTAATTTAGTTTGAAATAGTAGAATTTTCCCTCAGAATTTTTGGCAGCGTGCATCTATTGCGATAAATCTACCAAATATGTAATAATTTTGTTATAATTGCTAGGTGACATTGTTATTATTGTTGTTACTATGGTATATTATAGTTGATTAACAACACAAAAATGTTGAAAATCTATCTTATTTTCATTTCGGACAAATTTATTTCTTTTTTTACATATACTCATCAATAAATAACTTTATGAATTGAATCTCAATGCAGTGTGAAGTGCTCTAAATTTATATGTCGAATAATAACTTGATTGGTTCTCTGTTTGCCTTTTTAATATTGATTTTCCATTAAATTAATAGAAACTTTAGTACTTAATGTTTGACAATGAATTAACATTAAAAAAAGAGTAAAAGAACTAATGAACAAACTTTGTTCCTTGTATTGGTTCTAAATTGCATTTGCATTCAGTTCATAATTTTTGGAAAATGATTGAAAGTTATAGTTTATTAATATCCTTTACTTATTCAGACTGTTTTACTGATCTCTCTATTTTTTCTATTTAGACGATAACAACAAATTTGTCAATTATTTAGTGAGTCTAGTCTCAAGAACCTATATTTCTGATAGTGCAATGAAATGCCGAATGAAAGTTCCCAGATTTCCCAAACTTTTAGTCCAAACATTCGGGAAATTTTTATTTGTTTTGCCAAATTGGATGTATTACCTTGTTATATACAAAATTGTTATTCGAAATATTTAATGAACCACAATGATTTCATTTCAATACTGAAGATCCCTATTTTTAGATATGAGATCTTCTGGTGTGCGTTGCTGAATCATTTTGCAAACATTTTGAATGTCAGTCAAATGGCATCTTTTTCTATTATTTTGTAATCTTGATTTTGTTATTAAATGAAACTGATTACTTATAAGTTGTTCTCTCGATTTCCCTATATTATTCTTTTAAGCTGTATGATTGAAGTTTTTTTAAACTGGCGTAATTCAGAATGATGAAGGATTTAGCACAGATTTAGACAACATATTTTATAGTTTTCATTATATTCAAATCTGATGGACAAGAATCAAATACCTCTTTTGACTAATGCACCTCTTAATCCCCAAATTCGAGGATCATGTCCATACCAAGTGTTCACAATGATACCATGTAGGTAAATGAAAAAAATCGAATCATCAAGTCTGCCCCTGTGTAAGCTTGATATTCAATTTCCAATGGAGGTCTCTGAATTGTTGCGCTAACTCGAGGATCAGTTTTATGGTACCAAGACTTTACAGTGAATGCTTGAATTTATAAGTCACATGCAGGAATGACGGATCAATGAAACAAGAACTTTATCAGAGGATTTTTAAGCATTTTCTTATATTCCTTCCATGGAAAGCCATACCTTCCAGATTTTCAGCTGCGACATTGACCTGATAAAATTAATGGTATTTTCTACTTCAAAACATTCAAACTTCTAGAAATCTGTGATCAGAAATATTCCATTTTTGAAATACATGCTGTTGAAGTGAATTATTCCCTGAGGACAGTTATTTCTTTCTGAAACTGATGGTGAAAATTTGTGCATTCCTCAGGTTTTTGGACCTCTTTAGAACGAAATGCAACAAATGACTCGGATCAAGTCAGTGACGGGTAATATCGTCTCCATATTTTTACTTACGTTCAGCAAGATAAATCTGGGACGTCGAGAAAAACATGATTTTTGACGAGTTTTATTGAATGTGAAAAACTTTTAAATGAACGTGAAAAAGGTACAGAACATGAATCTAGAAAAATACACACAAGGATGCAAGTGAAGATCATTTGCATTAAGAAATTAGCCAGAAACTACTGCCTCAGACGTGAAATTTTACTAAGAAAAAGCAAACAGCCTACCCTAGATTACTTTTCAAATCGTGGTTATTTTTATGTTATTGTATGATATTTTTCATTAGTTAGTTTCCACTTGGAGTTTATTGTTTCAGTAAGAGTTACTTGTGTGGTTCCACATTCTGTAGTTTCTTTAGTCTTTACCTTTGCATCATGCGAAAATTCGATCATCCTACGTGGGTCTGGTTCTAAACATGATAATCTGGAGTCTACTTCAAAATACTATTTACATATATGTGATAAGGAAACAAAAAGAGGAAACATTTTTTAATAACATATTCCTCTTTATTGATTGAAAACATTCCACAATGAACTACTTCAGCATACTGTCTGAATAAAGAACTTTAGTCCTTGATTTCTGTACTCTAACAATAATGTGAGGAGGATAATATAATGAACAAATTTGGACAGCCTCTATAATGAAATTCTGAGCCTTACTGAGTATTTCCCTATAAAAATATAATTAATTAAAACTTGATGACTAATCAATATTACTCACTTGTTCTCATTCTTAGGACTACTGAATTCTGAAATTAAAAGGGTGCCAACTTCATGTAAAAGAACACCAAAGAGTTGTAAATCTTGTCCTACTTTAATTCTTTCAACTTTGAACCATTCTTCAAAATATTTCAACATACTTTCATGGTTTCCTAAAGAGGGATTATTAAAAAAAAATTATAATTAGGATTCAATGAATACTACCTAGTTCTTTGCTCAGGAGATACAACTTGAAATAAGTGTTCTGCAAATTTGAGTGGTATCTAGTCAACAACTTCCTTCTGCAATCTAACATGTGTTGCAATGATGCCACATCATTTTCATCTGAAAAATTAGTTTAAAATATGATGAAACTTATGTATAGATTCTTACCTTCACCTAGATCAATGCGCTGAGAATTTTCAATAAGAATACGATAATCTATTTTGGTTCCACAGTTCTGGCATACAATTGGCGATTTCTTGTTCATTTTTGGAATATCTTTACCGCAGTTCTGACAAAGAAATGAATCAAAAGCATCCTAAAATTAGACATAATTCAGTTTACCTATATTTCCTACAATGTAATTTTACCATTTCTTTAGTAGGATCTGAACAAATGACACACTTGCATGCAAAGTGGTACAATTGGAACAAAGATTTCTGCCTCTCTTTTTTATTCAATAGTCTGTAAGATATGCCATAACAATTGAATATTTCTTCGTTTTCTTTGATATCTTGAAGAGCCTTAACTACTATTGTATCACAAATGAAACTGAAAATAATTCATATTATTGAAGAGTTTCATGTTTGAAATACTTCTTCCAACAGTTTTTTCCCATGCAAACATGAAATTTATTGTGCTTCATTTTAAATGGTCGACAATTCATCATTCCATAAAGGGGAAATCGATTTTGAATTTTGCTTTTTTGGACCATCCGTATATTTTGTAACTTACGATCAATTTGGTTACAAAATTCTTCAAATTTTCAAATGGGCGTATTTTTTGAGTTTTTCAGTTTATTTGAAACTTTTGTGGAATGCCAATTCTCAAAGTTTGAAGATTTATATGAATAAGACCTTTGAATTGGAATTTATAAAAAATGCATACAGTGTCTTTGGAAATTGCCGCAGGAATATTGCATGTTTTCAAATGGCAACCCTTTGTTACTCAAGATCGGTGGACTCGAAGTTTTTAAGAAAAATATGGGGAATTAGTGTTTGCACCTCCATTTTTAAAATAAGCTAAGCTTTATTGTATATGTACATATGTGATAAAACAGGAACAAATGAACTGCCACATTGACGGAGGTTTTAGACGAATTTTGCCCATTAACGGACTTAACCGCAGCATACTAGGTCCGAATATACCTAGAAAATTTCTAGTTTCTTGATTTCTCAGTTCGACATATCGTGTATCAGTCTGATGGATAGAATTGAGTTTGACCACGGATTCTTCATCAGTGAGTCGTACCCTATCCTTTGGAGACCACTCTCTGCTAAAAATTCTAACAGAGATTACTCAAAAATTACGCCCTCATATAATATATGATGCTTGGGATGAAGTTATATTGAAATCAATGAAATTTATTGTTAATTTGAATAATGCGATAATAGGTAGTGTTGAATTTGAGATAAATGGAAGTTCATTTCAGCTGATAGATCTTATACAAAAAACACTTTGACCAAATTTTCATATTATAAGTACAGTGAAACCTGTCCGCCTAACGGAGGCGTCCGTACAAGGGGGTCTTGACCACAAATGTTTGAAAGGTGAATTGAATGAAACAATCTCACACTAAGTTTTTGCTCATTGTTGCAGATTAGTCACCCCGTATATTTCTTATCTCATAGTGATTGGAAAAATTTTCCGAAACACGTCAAATGATTTTGTTTGGGGAATATCTTTTGACGTCCATTTGAGGCTTGAACGAGCAAACCTCTACGAGTCTACAAGGTGGTCCTAAACCCCTCCAAATTGAATTGGGGAGAGGGTTTGAGTGATACTAAATGTGAAAGGTCTTGGAAGCCTCTTCACAACGTAATTTTGTTGAACCGTTTTCGGCAAGAATCAATTTTTTAGCTCAAAATGAACCACCTCTTATATTTTGGTTATTTTTACAATGTACAAGCCCATTTTTATCAAGCCCTTCTTACAAACTCCAGAAATCTAACAAAAAAACACATTCTCAAAAGAAATGAATTGTTTTATCATGCTTAGATTCAATAGAATTAAAACTGCGTTTTTAAATAAAATGTTTGAATTGTCCTGCATTAACTTCCAACCAATAAAACAATCTATGAAAATGTGTCCTTTCAATAGAGGTGTCTGCTCAAAGGAGGTGTCCGTTAGTAGAGGTTTCACTGTACCATAAATATTGATAAAAGTGTAGACAATATGTTAACTCACTAATTGGTGATGTTTGGTTTGCAGGAATGGTTCATAATGCTAACTGAAGGAAAAATACCACAAGCCACGGGCTCTTTGTCTAATGGTAGAGTTTCCTCTTCTAACCAGTGTTCTATTATTGAACTATTATTTTGAAATTGTAGTATATGTCTACTCAGTTGAGTTTCAAAAAAAATTATAATTCGGTCCATGGTCCAATTACTATTATTTGGATGAGAAAGAAACCAATCAAAATAATTGGTATATTCCCTCAAGTAAGTAGCCACAGTTACACTCATCTGTAAAAAATTGTCAACTTAAAATGGAAACATAACAAGTAGAAATTGAAGATGAAACATAAAGATATGAACCTTACAATGAAAACATCCAAATGCTTATTATTCTTATCAAATACTAAACTGTTGAAAAATGGATAATTGTCTTCTTTGTTTCCAAAACATTTAACAGTATTTCCTTCAATTTCTCTGAATTTGGAATGAATACCCTTCAATAATGCTCTAAATGCGGGAAATGCAATACCTAAGTGGTACCAAAAATCTCCAAACATTCCTCTACATTCCCATCTGTGTGATTCTTCCCAGGATTTATCCCTACATTCTGAATCACAGAAAATGCATTTTGCACAATATTTGCAACTGTAATTTAAAATAATGTCATTAGTTTTTTGAGAAAGATCTTAATAAAAGAATAATATGATGCATTCATTCTGAAATCATAAATCTCAAATAACATCCACAGCACAAGTAGGTGCCTATGTCATATAAAACAAGGAATGATATGAAAAGCTTTTAAATCCTGAGTACTTACGGGACTCCACTATAAATAGTTTTCAGGCAATGGCAACACTTCAACATATTCATTGTCCTGGAATGTTCGTCAAATATTGTGCCAAAAGCAAATGCTTTCTCAAGAAAAAGAATATCACCTTTCAGAATGTTTCTATTAGCCACAACATGTCTTCCTTTACAATTATTGTACCTAAGAGGGCATAAAGATTCTGAATTACATGAATATTTCAAATTAAGTGCTCGACAGTGGCGTAGTGACGCCACCACTGGCCTGTGTACAAGATAGTTTCCGGGCCTCTACCCTATTAGCACTATAAGAGCTAGTCGTCCTAAGCGGCCCAGGTCAGTGTTCTTCAAATACGCCGAACAGTGGTCACTACGCCACTGGTGCTCGAGTTAAATGGGTGTTATTCATTGTCTTGGATGTGTTCAATGAAATATTCACCTTATATTTATCATTGAAGATGCATATGCAAAACATGGATTTTCTTCTCCTTTAAAACTAGGTAATGTGATAGACCTGGTAGGATCATTCAGATTCTCTGCCTCTAAAATTATATCTTATAATGAATTCATAACTAATGTTCAAAAAGTTACATTTATACCATTTGAGGATTGATTTAGTTTAAGATTTTTCAGACATTCAGATTTCCTGTTATGCAATTTAGGTCTCAAATTCATAGGGTAAGTTGAAGAGTTCAAACACAAATCTACATCCTTTAGACAATCCTACAGAAAAAAAAAATTAATGAGTTTAAAATAGTAACACTCAAATATTCTCATGTCTGCATTTAAGTTGCAAATTTGTTATTTTTCATTTTGATATGTAGAATGATTTTGAATATTCATACTTCATATCTCTTGAGCTCAAAAGTTACTGCAGATCTATTAGCTAATGCTAGGAAGTATTCCTCTGAAGAATCTTGTGCACCACAAATACTTGAATTGTAATATTTCAAGCATTTCTTCAAGGACTTTTCTTTGTAGAATATATTTCCTTGCTTACGAATGCAGGTAGATTTGGTATTGTCCTTTCCATAATTTCGTTTCAAATCATTTTTGAGCCATTCCTTTATGGGATTCCTGGTGAAGAATACACTTAAAATAAATATTTTCTTACTTTTAAGTACTCACAGGTTCCTTTTGTGAATATTAGAAAGATTTGTAAATTTCTCTTTCTCATAATAATATTGTGTAACACTTTCGAAGTTAAGATCCATTTTTAAATATCGAATAAACAAGATTTGAAAGTTCCACTTTGGTTAAAATGCAAAGACTTATGAACTAAAAAAAATGTTAAAATTTAAAATGTTACAAAATAAAATGAGGTTAAAATTTCAACTGTAGTTGAATATCATAGAACTACAGAACACTTTGACTACTTTTTTTGAGTAAGTTCAATTTTGACTAGGCGCACAGACCAAGTTGACAGACCAGTTGGTCTCTGCTAGGCGCTGATTTTAAACCTCCATCGTACGATTGATTTGAAATTTGGCAGGTGTACTTATTTCGGGTGATAATGCATCATGAAATATTTGTTATAGAAAAAAACAAAAAAATGGCGGATGAGTTTTGTAATTATGATCCTATTCCATTCAAAATTAGTATCTGGCGGTTTTTGGGTTCGACAACGATGGTTCTTCTGTCAAAGTTGGAAAATTCAAGATGGCGGCTACAATATGGCGGACGAGTTTTGTAATTTTGATCCGATTCTATTCGAAATCGGTATCTGGGGCTATTGTGGGTCGAAAATTAAGATTATTCAAAATTGAGGAATTCAAGATGGCGGCTTCAAAGTGGCGGATGAGTGTTGTTGATATAAAAAAAGCTTGTCTTTGACAATGTTTTTTTTATAAAATCTTGTTTTAAAGAAAGGTTTCATAATAAACGTACGAATGGTTATGTGGATGTGGATCGATCAACGCGAAATCTCATTCTATCTGTCCTATTTTTTATTTTTGTTGGTTCTTGCTGGATTTAATGAGATATGCTTTTGAAAATAAAATAATTCATAATGAAGATATACAGTATCTTGAAGTATAGCAGCTGGCAGCTGCTCCCGTGTTGACTTCAATCACTCCATAATCCGAGCTTCCTCAGTCCAAATGACCACGAGCTGGCACTAATTGGTAGTTGGTACCTATTTGGTGCAGATCATCATCTTCTTCTGGTGCGGTGCCTTTCGTTGGCCGAACGTAGGCCTTATGGCCTATTGTTCATGCCGCATTTGTGTAATACTGGAGAGACTCAGACCCGAAGGCACGCTGACAAGAATGCCGCGAGCTGACAAGGAGGAGTTTCTCTCACCATAGAGATGGAAGGTGTAGGGTTCCCTAGGTGTGTTAACCTCAGTGTAAATAAGTCGTCGCACGTGAACAGTATATGCTCCGTCGTTTCATCCGCGTTCTTGCACCAACGGCACAGGGAACACTCAGTTAGACCCATTATTTTCAAATGTTTGTTAAACAGATGACCAGTTAGAGCACCAGTCACCAGAGACAATTGCTTCCTCTAGAGAATCACGAGCTTTTTGACCTCCGGCTTCGAAGAAGGCCCCTTGATAAGGAGTCTCGACTGCCTGAGGTCCGTTCTCGTGCTTCCCTGCGGATACTCTCCACCGCACATGCGAGGACGGCATATAGCTCTGCCTGTGCTATTGAGCAGTCTTTTCCTAGGGGAATGGACCACTTTGTTCTTGGTCCAACAATCCCAGCACCGGCACCGGTGTTGCAAACCGAGCCGTCGGTGTACCAGGTGGGACCTTAAGGTTTTAGTAGCCTGTCTGGCTTACACCACTGATCTCTGGAAGGGACAACTACTTTGTAGGGCTCGTTGAAGCAGAATCGAGTGTCATCACGGTCCCCTCTGTGGAGGAGGGTCGGTTTAATGTCCTCCACCATCTTGAGAGCCATGGCGTGCCCCCTGTATCCTCCGCGATCCCGCCATTGTCCCTGTTCCCAGATTCTGAGTGTTGTTTGTATGTTTTCATAGCCACCTCTATAATGACGAGGTGTATGGGAGGGATACCCAACATGCACTCCATCGATGCTGTGGTAGTGGATCTTAGAGCGCCTGTTATACTAAGACAGGCTCTCCTTTGGCATCTGTTAAGGATGTTTCGGTTACTGGCCTTCTCCATGGAAGTCCACCATACCACTGATACATATGTGAGGATAGGCCTTACGACCACAGTATACAGCCAGTGTATAATGTGGGGTCCAAAGCCCCACCCCTTGCCGAGCACCTTCCGTGTAGACCAGAATATTACATTGGCCTTAATCGCTTGAGCTTCGAGGTGTTTGTTCCACAGTAGTTTGCGGTCCAGTATGACACCGAGATATTGGACCTGGTCAGATAAGGTGAGCCTCACCCCGAATAGACTGGGGAGTCTAATGCCACTAGGCACCCTTTTCCTCGTAGAGAGAACCATTTCGGTTTTCTTGGGGTTCACTCTTAGGTCGTACATTGTGCACCACATATCGATTATCCGCAAGGCGTTTTGCATCAAATCCACGATGACGCTGAGTATCTTACCTCTTATCAGCAGGACGAGATCGTCGGCATAAGCCACTGCGATGTGGCCAGCATCCGCCAACTCGACCAGGAGCCCATCCAGGACGAGATCCCACAGCAGCGGTGAAAGGACACCATCCTGCGGACATCCCCTCCCTGGTGTTCCCCCTATGGTCGAGGAGCCCAGCTTAGCCACGATATTGCGAGCCCTGAGAAGCGACCCCATCCAGCGACAGAGTGTAGGGGAGATTCCGTGTTTTACCACAGCATTGTTCATTGCTTTGAATGCAGTGTTGTTGAATGCTCCTTCTATATCCAAAAATATAGCTAGAGTATATTCTTTGTAGTGCAACCCGTCTTCAATGTAATTTACTACTTAGTGAAGAGCGGTGTCTACAGATTTACCAAGCACATAGGCATGTTGAGAGGGATGCAATGGCCAAGCCACTAGTGTGCCTAATGTGTCTTTCTACCAGTTTCTCCAGGGCCTTCACTAGAAAAAAGGAGAGACTTATTGGTCGAAAGTCCTTCGCGTTTGTATGCGAAGGCCTTCCGGGTTTGGGTAGGAATATGACCCGAACCCTTCTCCAGGACATCGGTATGTGTCCCAGAGCCAGGCTCGCTCGATATATGTGAAGCAGTGAGGAAGAGAGCAGATCCAACCCTCTGATAAGGAGAGCCGGAAATATTCCGTCCTCCCCAGCCGCCTTATATGGCTCGAATCCCCTGATTGCCCAACGGATCCGAGAGTAAGTTACTACCTGGGATGCCGCCCGCCAATCCGCGCTAGATGCACGTCGGTGAGCCTCGTCACAGGTGTTTTCGCTTTCATTGAAGCCCGGGAAGTGTTCCTCTAGGAGGTGTCTCAGGCTGTCAACTTCCGAGCTGGTTTTCACACCAATGGGAAGAGTCAACCAATCGATCTGTGGAGGGCCGCCGCTGGAGAGAATTTTCCGAAGTCTATTAGCCTCAGATACATCCTCTATGCCGCTGCAGAAGCTCTTCCATGATTCCTTTGTCCTTTGTATATTTTCAGGGCTGATTAATATTCATCCCAGTCGTTGTCAAGGCCAGATCTCATAGCCTTGTTGAATAGACGTCTACTTTTACGTCTTTCATCACTAAGTTCCTTCGACCACCATTTCGTCTTGCCTTTCGGCTTACTGAACTGAGGTGAGCAACTGCTATTGTATGCTGAGATGATAGATTTCTGCAGTTTTTTTGCCGCGGCATCTAACTCTCTCGTGTTCTTAGGTGCTTCATTACTGTGCCCCAAATTACTACAGAGATGAACCAAATATTTTGGCCAGTCTGTTTTCTTAGGATTCCTGAATACCTCAGGTATCCTTGCTCTGCTATCTTCAATGGAGAAGCAGATATGTCGGTGATCTGAGAGCGAGATCACCTCCGTGTCCACACGCCAATCTTTTATATAGTCGACGATAGAATTGCTACACAACGTTATGTCGAGTACCTTACGTCTCGCCGAAGTGACGAAGGTCGGCTTCACACTTACATTGAGTGTAGTTAAGTGCGTAGAGAACAGGAAGTCTGCCAGCGCCTCTCCTCTGGGGTTGACGTCAGAACTGCCCCACAGCACGTGGTGCGCGTTTGCGTCACAGCCAACCAGCAAGGGCCAGCCCCCCTGATCGCAGAATTTTACTAACTCTTCTAATTCCCTAGTTGGTGGTGGGTCGGAGGAGTCGTATGGTAAGTATGCTGAGCATATTACAAGATTCTCTAGTGGTCCTCTGTTGCCGTGAATTTGGATCGCTACTAGATCTCTGAAACAGAAATTTGTTAGTAAATGAGCCCCTATGTCCCTGGAGGCCAGTATAAACGCTCTTGGATTCGTATCCGCAAGCGAGCAGAAGAGCCTGCTTCCCCTAAAGGAAAGACCCCTCACCTCACCTCCACTGACCCAGGGCTCCTGAATCAGGCTTAAAAATGTGTGCACTTTTGCAAGCTGCACCCGATGGATGTCGGTTGCCGCAATGCAGTGGTGCAAGTTGATTTGCGTGACATTTATGTCAGCCGCCATGAGGACATGTGAATTCCTCATTCAGCCAACTGTCACGTTCCGCCGGATGACCTATGCGGGTCCTCCGGTGTGGCAGTCGGTGCAGAGCCCAGCGGCGGCCCCCCGCTCGCCGCAACGCACGCCGACCCCCCGGCCTCAGACACCGGCAGGTCCGCACGCGAGACACACGAGCTAGGAGCCCCCGCAGGGTCCACCTCCATACTGCTTTCCTACCTTTGAGTCGGACGGGGTTTACTTCCGCCCCGTTGACCTCGCCCTTTCCTGCACCACTGGGCCCCGTCTCCGGAGCTTCCTGTGCTGTCTTTGGGGCCGGTGCATCTACGTCGCGTGGACCCCGGACAAGCTTGAACGTGCCCGTCCGGGCCCAACGCTGACCTTATACTCTTGGTCCTTCAAGGCCTCTATAGTTGTTTTATCCACCCCAGAATGATCTGCACCGTGTCGGGCTCGTCATTCCGGTGGTAGACCCTCCAGCCCTTAGTTTTCAGAGCCGGAGTGGACATTTCTATCCTTCTGAGAATCAGACCCGTCGGAGAAGAGCTTTGAGCACCCCTCACCAACAGACTGATTCTCGTCAGTTTTTCAAGGTCCCTCATCTCAATTGTCTTGAGACGAAGGTCCCTGGAAATGTTCAGCACAGCCGAGTTGGTGGTTAGCCAGTCACGATTGAAGCTGTCTTTACAAGAGGCAATAAATGCCCCTTGGGGGTTGAGCTTCACATTGTGGAATTTGGGGTATGGTTGGCCCGACCGGATTTTGTCCATCGTGCCGACCACCGCCAGCTCAACTTTTTTGAATTCTTCATGTGAGAGTCCCCTGTTTGGCCAGCCCTCAGGACGATGGCTACCTTCAGGGTCCTACTCACCACCTCAGTGTAAGAGAGTCCCCCTTCAAGGTTGTTGCCTTTTTGGGGGGCTTCTCACATGAGGGTGGAGAATTCAAATCAGGGGCGCTTCTTTTGAAGGTACCTGATCGTGAAGGGGAAGAAGTCCCGGCTGAAGTCTCTCCGGTCGGTAGACCGGCTAAGGCTGCGCGAGCCTTCCTCGCCCTATTTTTGGCGGCCACACTACGGTTCCGCCGTTTGCGTGTTACGCCCAATGTGGAGCCCCTACAGTATTTGAAGGTTCCCCACCAGGAGCCACCATCAGGTTTTTACCATAGGTTCCCTCCGAAGAGGTTCCCTTGGTGTCAGGAAACATTGTTTCCTGTGGGTTTTGGTTTGGTTTATTGGGTGTATCCATACGATTCCCACGAGTAACGAAGAAATACCTGTCGCCCCCAGCAGAGCTTTGATACTGGGGGAAGGTCTAAATACAAGGGGATGCGACCTGGTTTCCCCAGGGAATCGTTCGTGACACTCTGACCCGGTGCCATTCAGCCCTAGGCACGATATCTTACACCGTAGCTTGGGGATCAGTCTTAGTGTTCACCGTTTATCTTGGGCCTTAACGACTTGGGAGACCCTACCGGAACTGTGTTCAAGAGTCCTCACAGCTACTTAAGCCCTCACACCAACGACAAGGTGCTGATCATTGTAAGGGCAGATCATAGGTATATAAATATCTCAAATACGAAATATTGCTATTTGATTGAAATAAAAACTAAAATAGAGATTTGAAAACTCAATGATGAACTGGTTCATGGTTCATGAGTTTGAACACTTTCATGTGTGGTTCCGAGGTTTTATCAATCATTTCACACTACTACTCTTATCTTTTGAACGGTGTGTTATACCCAATAACCTTATTAGTAATTTTCTGAAAGAAACCTAACTTCCGCATATTCATACTACGTGCCTATTAAAATTTTTTATCTAGGAAGTAGATATATATATCTCTCATTTTTTCGTTGCTTTCATATATTTGAGTTCGGAGTTTCAGATTTAATGAAGGCTGACAGCAAAAAACATTGAAACATGTGCACACCTGTGAATTATGTATATGCAATGAATATTTTGTAAGTTGAAAATTACATTTAGTTTTGACTTGACCTTGTTTGTAGATTTTTTTAGCTTATTACAGTTAATTTCGTTTCTTTTTTCGGGCATAGGTGAATAGAAAATAATAAATTGAATGCGTACGTGGATGCAAAGAATTGCACGCTATTGGTTAGAATATGAATCTAATATATTTAAACATAACAAGTTTATGGAAAAGTCTTCAATTATAAATGTGTTCAAATCAAAATCAATTCTTCTGATAAGGTTCATATCGAAATCGTCAACCGAATCGATTATTTTTAACGACTGGGCTTTCCTCTTAGGTGGCGTTAATGTTTCAAGGCGAGTTTATACAGCAGCTAAAATAAAATAAGAACTAAAATAAAATAAGAATGTTCACTTGATGCATTTCAATGACAGCGTTTATACAGGAAATGAGCTAAAATAAGGAATAAGAATATTCCTATTCTTATTCCTTATTTTAGCTTATTTCCTGTATAAACGCTGTCATTGAAATGCATCAAGTGAACATTCTTATTTTATTTTAGTTCTTATTTTATTTTAGTTGCTGTATAAACTCGCCTTTAGTCTCTTTATATTCTCTGAGAATTCTGAATACAGCTGGATCACTCACCCCTTAGGATTTTGAAACAATTCCTACAAAGTCTCTTTTCGATAAACCAGGATGTTCTTCCAATTCTTTTCGGAAAATGTTCAAAATTATTTCTTTCTCTTCAGCAGAGAAATGCGACCTTTTGGACCTTTTTCGTGGTGGTCCCCACCTTCCCACATATCTCCCTCAGATACAGTATCCGTTTCCGAATTCGACATTGTTCTATAAACACTATACATATACACTTTTACAAAAGATTTTTCAACACACTACATTTTTCACAACAAAATCAATAAACACTTTGAACAGCTAGACCTTCACGGTAGCTCTAGGTATTTTAACTAGTCTTGTCAATTGAAAACTTTGATATTTATGCAAATCAAGATGGCTCTAACCCATTAAGGGAAAGGACCCAAATCTGGTGTTTCCCGGAATTACCTTGTCGGAATCTTGAGCAGCCGACAAAGAGTTTCGTACAAAATAATAAAAAATTTTGGACCGAAACTAAATGTATTTCGGATATTACAAGTAAATGACCATTATAAATTTGAACAGAGATCTTTCACGAGTCTTGTCAATTGAAAACTTCGATATTTATGCAAATCAAGATGGCTTTCACCCATTAGGGAAAAGGATCCAAATCTGGTGTTTCCTGGAATTACTTTGTCGGAATCTTGCAAGATTCCGACCCAAATCTCTGAAACTCTGGTGTTTCCTGGAATTACCTTGCCGCAATCTCGAGCATCCGAAAAAGAAATTATTTAGTAGAAAATAATATAAAAACAAAACAAAATATGAAAATAGGGTACGTCGGATATAAAATGTTTATGACAGTTGCAAATCATAACGGAAATTTTGCACTAGAATTTTTGAGGAAAAAAGTTCTAATGTGGGAATTGATGACTCAAATTATTGAATCATTTCTATCCAGTACAATCCACAGTCCGTTCCGAGTACGATCCTGGCAGTATCTTAGGGCGGTCGAAGAGTGCGTTGTTATGAAAGTTTGACCAATAAGAGCTTTATTGTGCGCAAACCAGACGATTCTGTTTCTTTACAAAGCTCCTTCTTATATTTGAACGGACTATAGATCTAGCGTTTTTGACTCATCCTCGCACATTTCGTCGACCTGCTTTTTCTTCTTGGGAACGCGTTTATTTCTTATAATTATCTCCATATCCAATTCTTCTGAAAGAAGTGCAGCTTCCGAGATCCAGTTTTCAATAGGGTTTTCTCTCATTTTTTCAAGATCTTCACAAGACCTTGCATCAACGATAATGAACGTGAAATAATTATATCCCCTTTCTGAATCTGCACGTTAACGTCGTTAACCCTATTCATCTCTCGCAGAATATTATACCAAATTGTTAGGTTCAGGATGAATCTAAAATCCATTACAGCATGAAGCAAATGACCAGCTTAATACTTGGATTCTGCGGCTAGTGAGGATTCATTGATTTCTTCTACAGCCTTCACAACTCCCTGTTAATTATTGAGCAAGGCATTAACAGCTTGATCTGCTTGATGTTTAGCCCATCTTGTTTGGCTACTTCCTTTCAAATTTGTTTTCGTGCACTTTTACCTAATTGTCCATCGTGTGGTTGAACTAACATAAAGAAAGGAATAGAGGTTTTGTACAACACCAAATAAATTTACTGCTTCTAAACATCAAGAAGCCGAATGGACACCCACAAGATTCAAAGAGTATGCTAGGCATGGAACCATCGAGATATCTCTATGCATGGAACTAACACTGCCAGCTAATTCATATGTAGAATTCTGGATTGGAATCCTTTATTGTATATGCCAGCCGTATTAGATCCGATGTCGAAGGATTTCCCACGACATTTTTCGACATCTAAATCATCAGCTTGCAGTTCATCTAGAATTCGCTACGATATTATTCTCCAGTTTTTCCGTCGACTTCTAAGAAGTCAATAAAACTTTACTTTATCTCATATCCAGACTCCCGGATCTACGATTTTTTCTGGCCGGGGCAAAAATTCATGATGGCGCCCCCTCCGCTCCCCCATTTGTGTAATACCCATATATGAATTCATAAAAAATAACAAAAATAAATAATACAAAGGAATAATAAAAATGAATACTAATAAGAACAATATATCAGAAGGAATGAAATTAGATTTTTTCTTCACAGCTTAACGCGACCACAGACCAGAAAGCTGTTCCTGACTCATTGAGGAACGCAAATATTTTTTTATTATTTTTAATTTGCTGAAACTGATGCGTTCACATCTTGCAGACGTGGAAGGTAATGTGCAGTATATTGTCAAAGCTATAGTGACATTAGGGAAAGCTTTTTGCAGATCTTGCCTGTGAAGAATTTGTGGTCAATCTTTCACTTATTTCAAACACTTATTTCTAAGAACTGGCTCCACATCCAATTCCTCTGAAAGGAGTGTAGCTTCCGAGATCCAGTTTTCAATAGGTTTTCTCTCATTCCTTGCAAGATCTTGCATCAACGACAATGAACGTGAAATAATTATACCCCCTTTCTGAATTTCCACGTTGTCCCTATTCATCTCTAGCTGAATATTTTCCCAAATTGTTAGGTTCAGGATTAATCTAAAATCCATCACAGCATGGCGCAAATGACCAGCTTCATACTTGGATGCTGCGACCTGTGAGGATTCTTTGATTTCTTCAAGAGCCTTCACAACTCCCTGTAAATTATTGAGCAAGGCATTAACAGCTTGATGTTTGGTGCAGCATCTTTTTTGGCTACTTCCTTTCAAATTTGTTGACCTCCTTCCTTGATCTCATTACTAATGTTATTCTATATTCCGAACCCTGGTGGCCATTAAATCGATAATTCCATTCTGTATAGTTTTGGACAGATAGGATAATTGTCCTATTTTAAGATGGTCCAGATGGCACTTCAGAGTCGGGTAATATTTAATAATAATAATTTGGTATTCCTAATGAAAAATTTGGTTGTTGACGCAACGTTTGAACTGTCGGTTCCGCTTTTATAATACCAGCCCAGCGTTCATAAGTTTATCTGAATCTGCAGATGAAATTTGAATAGGGCTCTTTCTGAAATGGTAAACGGTTGTTTGTTGCGGGTAGTCGCTGATGAAAGTATTTAATTTTTATGACTCTTTTCGAATCATTATAACGACAGGGGCGTCGATAATGTTGTGTTTGGAGGAAGGGTAAATAAAATAATAATGCTGCAAAATGGTGAATGCGCGAGGCACCGCAGGTACATCTAATACATCTTATCTTCTATTATACATATAAAATTCTCCTGTTTGCACTTTGTGGCCGAACTCTTCCGAAACGGCCGGACCGATTTTCGTGAAATTTTGTGTGCATATCGGGTAGGACCGGGAATCGGCCAACATCTATTTTTCATCCCCCTAAATGTTAAGGGTGGGCCACCCCTAACCTTTTTTTCAATTTTTCTGTACAAAATTTTTCATTTTGATTTTTTTATGATACAGCACACAAAAATACATACAACCCTAAATTTTCACCCCTCTACCTAACCTAACGGGAAACTGCTTATTTATTGCCTCTAAGGCGGAACGGAGTCCGCGGGGTCAGCTAGTAATATACTTATAATGCTAGTCGTCGTCGAATTCTGCGTACTTCTACCAATTGCCAGGTTCATAGGAGAGGCATGAAGTTGTATGACGATCATAGACGTTTTTGCTGCACCAAGAAGAATTGCAGCAAAGGAGTTTTTGGTGCAGATGGGTCGTTTTTTGCAAAGACTCGTATGCAAATACATACTGCCATTGGGTAATTATTACCCCTATACATCGCAAATATAATCAGGGAAGAGTTCTTGATGGACATTGGGTCCTGGGAATGATAGACTCCCATTCTGACGAAGCTTGGATGGCGATATGGCGTCCTTGTAAGGATTTCTTCAGAGGGTATAGCTGGTTTAGGACAGTAATTTCCAGAGAGACTCTGCCAGTATTTATGGCGGCGTTACTGGAAGAAAAATGCCATAGATTTATTCGAGTCTCTTCTGGAAGCTGTAACAAGCTAGTACCCAATCTTAAATATACCAACAAAAATTTATATATACATATATCAATATACAATTGAAATGTTTGCAATATTTCGTTGTAACACTAATGACAAACATTATACAAACGTGGAGGTCTTGGAGTGCCTTGCGCATTCCAGGCCCGGATCTACGATTTTTTCTGACCGGGGCAAAAGTTCATGATGCCCCCCCCATTTGTGTAATATATGAATTCATAAAAAATAACAAAAGTAAATAATACAAATGAATAATCAAAATTAATACTAATAATAAGGAAAAAAAGAGAAGAATTTTTAATTTAATTCAATTTTTTAATATTTTCAATTTGCTTAAACTGCAGACGTGGTAGTGCAGTAAATTCTTAAAGCTGAACTGACGTTAGAGTTGCAGATCTTTCCTGTGAAGAATTTGCAGCAGGTCTAATGAAGTCGATAATTTCAGGAACTAGCTCTTTGAAAACCGCTAGTTCCTAACGAAAATCAACTGTATTCAAGTCTCTTCAATATGTTTGCGCTAAAAGGGTCCCATTTTTCTGCAGATCCTCTTTTTGCATGTTGAAAAGGGCATGGCCGTTGAGGAATGCGTAATTCTTATGCAGATTCTCTGGGCTTTCTAAGCTTTTTCTGATTTCTGACAATAATCTGTCGAAAACAACTTTAATTTCCTTCGAGAATAAACCAACTTGACTAACGTTCTTGACTCATCCTCGCTAATTTCGTCGACCTACTTTGTCTTCTTGGAAACACGTTTATTTCTAAGAATAGGCTCCACATCCAATTCTTTTGAAAGAAGTGTAGCTTCCGATATCCAGTTTTCAAGAGGTATTCCTCTCCTTCCTTGCAAGATCTTCACAAGACGAAAATGAACGTGAAATAATTATATCCCCATTCAGAATTTCCATGTTGACGCTATTGATCTCTCGCAGAATATTATACCAAATTGTTAGGTTCAGAATGAATCTAAAATCCATCACAGCACGAAGCAAATGACCATAGCTTCATATTTGGATTCTGCGACTAGTGAGGATTCTTTGATTTCTTCCACAGCCTTCACAACTCCCGGTAAATTATTGAGCAAGCGAGCAAGGCATTAACAGCTTGATGTTCAGCCCATCTTGTTTGGCTACTTCGTTTCAAATTTGTTTTCATGCACTTTTTCATAATTATTGTCCATCTTATGGTTGAACAAGAAAAAATACAGTTTTTGTATAACAAAATAAATTTACTGCTTCTGAACATGATGAAGCCAAATGGACACCCCACAAGATTCAAAGAGTGTCCTAGGCATGGAACTAATACTGTAGAATTCTGGATTGGACTCCAGCCATATTAGATCCGATGTCGTAGGATTTTGACATCAGTTTGCAGTTCATCTAGAATTCGCTTTGATATAGATGCATAGAATACCTGGTGTTGGCACTGATTAAATATTGTTTAAGACTTCATTGTCGATCGGAAATCTGAGAATTTGTCCTGCTTGTCATTTCTCTCGAAAGGGGTCGTGCTTTTTTTTCCGTAACTGGAACAAAATCAGAAATCTAGAATGCCGTTTTGATCTACAAATTTTGGTCACGTTTTTTAGTAAGGAGTCGTTACACCAGGTGCATCTATGCTATGATATTATTCTCCAGTTTTTCCGTCAACTTCTAAGAAGTCAATAAAACTTTTCTTTATCTCATATCCAGACTACGTTCTCTTTAAATATCGTATAACCTGGCTCATTTGTTTTGTGTGAAATACATCTGGGGTGCAGTCGAACATAATAGTGACATAGTTGGCCTCCTTGATCTCATCAATAATTTTATTCCGAACTTTGGTGGGCTGGTGGCCATCAAATTTCATGTTGCATAGTTTTAGACAGATAGGATGTTTGTCCTTTTTTCGAGTGGTCAAGATGGCACTTCAGAGTCGGGTCATATGCGATAGAAATACCCTGGTTGTTTTTGGCGCCCCTCAAGCTGGCGCCCAGGGCAAGCGCCCCGCTTGCCCCCCCCTAGATCCAGGCCTGGCGCATTCACCTTTTTGCAGCATTGTTTTTTCATTTTTTACCCTTTTCCTCCCAAAAAAAAAAACATTATCGTCGCCCCTGTTGTTATAATTATTATAATTATTCGAAAGGAGGATGATAATTGTCTAAATTTCATGCCAAATACAATATTCCATGAATATATCATGTGTAATAATCAAATTATATGTTATAAAATGGTATATTTTATGCAAAATTCAAAAATTCATATCTTCTGAAATAGAGCTTTCCGCAACTTGAAAGTGAATTTGATGGTGAATAAAATTATTATCATTATAAGTACTTATATTATTGGAAATGATTTTCAGGGTATCTGCTCATAAGGTGTATCAAGGAACCAACTTATATACAGGGTGGCCATTTGAAAACGAAACAGACGAGATTACAGACGAAATAAATTTTTTCGATAGAAATGCTCGGACAGGTCGATTTCTGTTTCGAGGGGGACAACTTGAGATGTAGGTTACGGACGCATAGCGCTTCAACCCTTGCTACTACAACCCTCACCCCCAATTTTTGAATAGGGAAGTTGGGATGAGTGATACCTCATTTGAAAGGTATTTTTATACTGATTTCAGCACAGTAATTTGTTTTTTCATTTTATGCATTAGTTCTCGAAATATTCTTAACTAAGTATTTGAAAATGAAGTGGTGTTTTCATGGCACTTGTAGTGTTTTTTTGTGAAAAATCGACATTTTGAGCTTCAAAACAACCATGACTGTGGCTTCCTTCCTCCAATCCACTGACATAGAAATCTTCAATAAAGATGTCGAACAAACAAAGCGTATTGCGAAGGAGCTCAATCTTGCTGAAACTCAATCTAAATTATCTTCGATATAATTTGCAGTATTTCCAATAACATGCGGTAACACTTGATCGATAGAAATCTCCAAAAAGTCCAAATACGTACATATCTCTAATCAGATTACCAGGTAAGAAAATCAAATCATTAATGATGCCACAGAAATATTCCAGTCCCAATTCGTGAAACGATTTCCGACTTAATTATGAAGTGTTTTCTCAGTTGGCTTCAATAATGTTTTTATTCTGTTGATTATTGAATTCATATCTTTTTCAAAAAAATGTGAATCGATAATTTTTTATTTATTACGAACAGATCACTGGTTCTTTGACATGTGAATTATTCTTAGTTTTGAATCGAGACTTGTATGTGTTCTAATTCATTGTTCGACATGGTTTATTCAATTGCAGAGCGGGTGGAAATAATTTCACTTTTTTTGCAAACAATCAATGTGCGAATAGAACCGCAGAATTCTTCAATCAACGACATTAAGATAAACATGTTAATAGGGAGTATGTTTTGGAATTAGTGTCAAAGTTTCAAGAAACCGGGTCCGTGGCTAATAAAAAACGAAACATGGAAAGAAATGAAGCAGCTGAAGTAGCTGTTCTTGGACAGATTGCTCTGAATCCAATGACGAGTACGAGGCAGCTAGCACATGAATCTGGTTTTACACGAACTCGAATTGCAAATATTTTGAAGCATCATAAATTCCACCCTTACAAAATCCATCTTTCACACGCACTAAACGAAGATGATTTTGACCGTCGTGTTGAATTTTGTGATACAATGAGTGAACGAGTAACTGCTAATCCCAATTATCTGTACAATGTTTGTTTCTCCGATGAGTGTTCGTTCTTTCTAAACGGCACAGTAAATCGACACAATTGTCGTTATTGGGCCGATGCTAATCCGAGATTGTTCCACGAAGTTTATACTCAACAACCACAAAAACTTAATGTTTGGGCTGAAATATTTGGTGACAACATTGTCGGCCCGTTCTTTTTACCTGGTAATCTTACTGGAAATATGTATTTGGACTCATTGGAAAATCACATTGATCCAATTTTGACGGAAATTATTGAAAACAATGCTGGAAATTATGTGGAAGATCAGATTGTGTTTCAGCAGGATGGAGCTCCTCCACACTACGCCTTACCAGTTCGAGAATATCTGGATCAAAGATTTCCAAATCGGTGGATTGGAAGAAGGGGCCCCACTGAATGGCCAGCCAGATCGCCAGATCTGTCACCACTAGATTTCTTTCTTTGGGGCCACTTGAAGAGTGAAATTTACTCTACACAGCCCGATTCCATAGAAGATTTAAGAAGACGTATAGTGAACAAATGTCGTCAAATGCTGCAAAATGTGCGCCATCGTTTCGAACAAAACTTATTTCATTGTATGGAAGCTAATGGTGAACAATTTGAATATTTAATTAATTGATGTGAGTTTTTGATAAATTATTTACTTTACTTTGAAAAGTCTTATTTCTTAGATCAATACTTCAAATCGTTCTGATACCGTACAGTTGGAGAATGATTTCAGTGAATAAAACAGCTAGTCGAACATCTGACCCTAGTAACATTAACACGTACGGTATGACTTCATTTGCCCAGTGGTAGATGTTTTGCAATTTCAAATACAAGTACGGAAATTTTGGTGTTTCGGAAGCACGAAATGTCAATTATTTGCAAAAAATTAATTTAAGTGATAAAATTAACTAACGCATGAATATTTCGAGAACTAATGCATAAAATGAAAAAACAATTACTGTGCAGAAATCAGTATAAAAATACCTTTCAAATGAGGTATCACTCACCCCATCTTCCCTATTCAAAAATTGGGGGTAGGGTTGTAGTAGCAAGGGTTGAAGCGCTATGCGTCCGTAACCTACATCTAAAGTTGTCCCCCTCGAAACAGAAATCGACCTGTCCGAGCATTTCTATCGAAAAAATTTATTTCGTCTGTAATCTCGTCCGTTTCGTTTTCAAATGGCCACCCTGTATAAAGCTCTAATTTGATGCGCAATAAATAAAGAATGCAACCGATTTCTCGAAAACTGCCTAGATTTGAGATAACTCAATTAACTTTCCTCGTACGTACTATTTATATCCGAACTTTTTAGGATGGAATGCTACAACACCATCAATAATGTACCTGAAGGAAGCAATGGCTTTGGAGGAACTAGTAACAGAATGATTTTTCCAGGTAAAAATCTTATGATCATGAAAATGAAATCAATTGGAACAACATTTTGACTGTTAAAAAAATATTCGACAATACTAAGATGACTAGAATAATGGTGTAGGCACTGATTAGATTTTGTTTCGACCAAATTGAGAATATTAGCAATGTTTCGTTCTTTCCACTTCAGGTGGCGCTATTCACAAATTATGACTCATTTTTATCAGTTATTTCAAATATTTTAATTTATTCTGGCGACCGTGGCGTGTTAATGGTCGATAATTTTGTCAAGCAATAATGTGTGTAATATTCTTGACATCCTGATGTATATTAGTTCTTAGGAAAAGTATAAAACATTCATTATAAAAAGATGCCATTCTGCTGTCATGTCATAATTGACTTTGGCAAATCAGATGTTGATACATCATTCAAATTGATAACGGAAAATACACTGAAATGATATTGCGGCGCCACCACGAAACATTGCCAATATTTTCGATCTGGTCAAACGTCATTCCATTCAAAAATTGACGAGTGCCTACACCATTATTCTAGACATCTTAGACAATACCATTGAGTTTAAATACTTTAAATATATTATTAAAACTCAATGACAATACTATAGATTATTGAGTATATTAATCGATTTCAAGCGAATAACCTGGTATTGGTAATTAATAACTACCATCAATAACCAACTTCATTCAAGCGCTTTTGGTCTTTGTTGGTTATAATTATGTGACGTCATGAATTAGCCCTTCAACCGTTCAACGCCATCGTTTGATTCGTTTGGACCGCAGGTAACCCACATTATTCAATACATATAATTGGATCCTTGAAATTAAAAGTGAAGCCTCTAGAGGGCTGTGACTAGGGTCAGTGAGACTATTGAGCATGTGCGATAACGGAGGGTGAGAAAATAGGGGCATCGTGGCGATCAGCGGATTCAGTTTTGTTAGTTGTCTCTGTTTTTATTGAGCCACATATGGTATCCATGGATACATAATTACATGTCCCTTCTCTTCTACCTAGGAATGCGTATAGCGACAACTGACCCTGTTTTTGAGGGGAACGAGGGCTATACTTTTGTAAACTTATTTGCCACTACGCTCAAAAGAGCTGGGTTGAGATTGTGGTTATAAGAAGTGAGGTTAAAAAGGCTTGATTTTCGCGCGATTCAGATAACTTCGTTCAAGCGCAATTTGGTCCTTCCTGAAGGGCTATAATCAAAGGCAATAAGACCAGAGATAACCGCGGTTATTACTGGTTATTCGCTTGAAATCGATTATTGAATATACAGGGCGCTTGGAGGGTGAGTAGCCATAAGTAAATGGTGGATAGGTGATGCTCTTGGCTACTTGTTGCGCGTAATAAAATAACATTTTGCCCAAAGTTCAAAGTGTTATAATTTTTTTGCCATTTTTCTAGAAATTTCCCATTTTTCTCATTAAAATCTTGATATTTTTAAATTTAATGCTCGAGGTGCCTATACAATGAGCACGCTATTTTTAGCTGTGTTAGAATGAGAGAAAAGATTTTACCTGCTCAATGGAATAGTTTTGTCGTCACCCTTCATCCTTGAAGACAAAACGGTTTTTTGTTGAGTTATCTGATTATTAATGGTACATGTTACATTCCATTGCAAAAAGTATTAACTAAAGAAGTTTTTAAAACCATTTTAAAACCCCACACTATGTAATTCTTTTATTTCACTTTGTGAAGTGGACACAACATTATTGTTTTTCGATGTTTGATACGACGCTGTCAGGTTTTTTGAAGAAGTTTGTATGAAATTATGATTCAATCTGAATAAGACAAGACTAGACTAAAAAAATAAATCATTTTATAGGCACCTCGAGCATTAAATTTAAAAAAAATCGAGATTTTAATGAGAAAAATGGGAAATTATAACACTTTGAACTTTGGGTAAAATGTTATTTTATTAGGCGCAACAAGTAGCCAAAAGCATCACCTATCCACCATTTACCTATAGCACCCTCCCTCCAAACACCCTGTATATACCCACAAGGGAACGAGCGCCCAAAATCTCCTGACTTCACTTTTTTACCATGATATTTCCGGAATATTAATGAATCTGATATTCAAATTATGATTCAACCTCTCAATTCAATTGAAAAAATTGCGGTTTCTGGTTATCAATCAAATTGTTTTTCTTCAAGGTACCAAATGGTGTGGCGAGGGAGACATTGCAGATAATGACGACGATTTGGGATATTTAAGGGAACTCGATAAATGTTGTAGGGCCCACGACAAATGCCCTCAGTTCATTCTTAAAGGCGAAACAAACTATAATCTAACGAATACAGATATATTCACGAGGTAAGCTTCCAAATCAAGAAATAGTAGTGCTGAAGTATCCAGGGTAATGACAAGGAATTATTCTATATCTTTAACGCATTTTTATATTAATTTCAAAATCGAGTCAACGTGTGAAATTATCCCATAAACACAAATTAAATGTCGCGAAGCGATGCCGTTAAGAAAATACTGATACGCAGTTCAATGGTTAGGCAAACCAAGGGGCAGCGTAATCGACATTTTTTTTCATCAATCATCAAACTTTATACAGTTTCAAACAATAGTTGGAAATCACGTCATACCAGACTAGGAAGAAGCACGACGTGAGAAGAAGGGAAAATGCGGAAATCGCGGGAAGTACCTGTGTCAATTGTATAGAGTTCGGTTGGTTCTCGCTAATCTTAATCCCACCAAAAATGTAATCGTTTCTTTGCATCAGTGGTTTCGTTCCCGTAAATCACGAAATTTTTGGTGGAAAACTGTTCGGAAAATTGTTGTGTTTTCAATATTGGATATTCCAAGATTATAAGGCATCGAAATACAGTCTGAATGACATTAGAGGACACGAAAATTATAAATACTTATTAATTCGATGTATTAACAACGAATCGGCGACTGCTTTGTTTGGGTTTTTTGTCGGGCGCAGATAGACGTCCAGCTGCTTAAAGGTTAGCCTACACAAATAGATTTGTATGATGACAGATCAAGGGTTGGTGAATATTCTGAAGGAAGAATTCTGCAAACACACTACCGCAATTAGAGCAGAATTGGAAGATATCAAAAAGGAAGTTAAACAAGAAGGATTGGTCACAAGGGCCGTCATACAAGGTTTCGAAAACCGTATCCTGAGTATCGAAAACGATAATCTTTCATTCAAGCGAACCCTCAGAAAGAACAACTTAATTATAAGTGGCCTGAAAATTACGAAGAACATTCCAATATTCAGCCAGATTCCATCAATTCTAAATGAACTAAATGCGTTACTCGCTTTGAATTTAACAGAGGATAAAATAAATAACATATACACTTTGGGGAAAAACAGTACGACCATAAAGATTGAATTCATCTCATATCTTACTAAGAGTAGCATTACAAGAAATAGAATTAAGTTGAAGGGAACAAATGTTTATATAGGAGATGATTTATGTGAGGAAGACCGGGAGGGAGATAGATTGATGAGATTACATCTGAAAGAGGCTAAAAAAAAAAACTATAATGCATTTATAAGGAATAGAAAACTTCATATAAATGGAGAGAGTTATAGTGTACGTCAACTACAGAATATTGACTCGGGTGCTACATCACCGAAAACAGTTGAGCAGATTCAGGAATCACCATCAACCAAAGATCGAACACAGAGCAATAGTGCTCCTACTACACCTACACCATTGAGACGAAGAGATCAGATCAGGCTAGAATTTGGAAACACTGAACAACTTGAAAATAGTGTTGAAAATAAAGGATTGAATACGTTTGAAGGAGCTTTGTTGAGAACTGGAGATCTTCAAGAGGGGAGAATTACTAGATTGAAAGCAGGTCAGTTGAAGAAATTCTAAATAATAAATTGCTTTTGTTTTTGTGTTTGTATGGATCGTTTTCTTGTTTTTTTCTGGGGAAGTTTGATTGGGGACATTAAGGAAAAATGAAAAAAGTTGAATAGGATACAAGAGAGATTTGAGTATATGAGGTAAATTCCTACAAGATTAATATGGATAGTTACATTCGGGATTTTGATAATAAAGAATTTGAAACATTACATATCGAGGACCTTTCTGAAGTGGGGAAATATATCAGGCAAGCAGACCTGAAACTTTTTCATCTGAATATACGAAGTGTTTATAAAAATTTGGATCAACTTATACTTTTATTGGCTCAAATAGATGGCGAATTTGATGTCGTCATACTGACTGAAACATTTATAATCCATGATGTTGATCTGTTCGGACTACCAGGATATAACACGTATTACAACAAGGGTAGCTTGAATGGTCATGATGGCGTGCTGGTATACATTAAGAATGATATTCCTTCCAACCAAGAAATCGTGAGAGTGGGGGAAATCGAAGTCTTGAAAATTGACCTAACTTACAATAGAACTAAGCTAAACGTAACTGCAATTTACAGATCGCCAAGTACCTCTCAGGATCTGTTCAATGAAGGTTTATTCAATTATTTGAATAGTTGCAGTATTTCTGACACACAGCACATATTGGCCGGAGATATTAATTTAGATATTATTAAAAGCGATCCTAGAGTGAATGAATACAAGAATATTCTGAATATGTTTGGGTTTAGATCACTTATAAATAAAACTACACGGCCGGAAAGTGGCACCTGCCTCGATCATTTTTTTGTTTCGAGTGGTCATCAACATAACTTGGAGGCGAGTGGATATGTGATTGACTATAATATTACGGATCATTTACCAACTTTTGTAACGCTTAAATTGAATTTAAATGTGAATCATAGATCAGATAAAGAAGTTCATAGTTATGTTGACTACAACACATTGAAGGCACAAATAGAACAAGAATCTTGGATACAGGTATATAATGGACAGAATACAAACCAAATGATGGAAAGTTTCTTGGAAATACTTCAGAAATATATAAAAGGAAATACCACTATTGTTGTTAAAAATAAAAAACATATATCAAAACAACCTTGGATAACGAAAGGTTTAATCAACTCAATAAATATGAAAAACTTATTGTATAAAAACGTGAGAAAAAATCCGGAAAATAATGAACTCAGAGAAAAGTATAGTAAATATCGCAACAATTTGCAGAAATATATCAACACAGCTAAGAAAGAATACATTAACTCATCTATATCTAAAGCTGGTAATGAATCAAGGGCAATCTGGAAGGGTATCAACAGCTTGACTGCATCGGGAAAATCTGAAACAAAAATTAAAATGATTAAAAATATTGAGGGTCATAACGTAAATAGTAAAAAGGATATAGCAAATACATTCAATACATATTTTAGCACACTAGGAAAAAATTATGCCAACAAAATTGAGGCAGTTTCGGAAAAAATTGGGGAGACATATTGTTCACAGAATAGTTGTTATTTGGCTACAACCGATTCAGTAGAAATTGAAAATGTTATAAGTGAGTTGAAACCGCACAAGGCACCAGGAATAGATGGGATTAGAACTGAAATTTTAAAATATTTAAAACATGAGATTGCCGAGCCTTTGGCTTTCATTGTGAATCGTTGTCTCGAGGAGGGAAATTTCCCAGATGTTTTGAAGACTGGTGTAGTAAGACCATTGTTTAAAGGTGGAGAAAAAATAGAACTAGGAAACTATAGACCAATATCACTTATCTCAAGTTTATCGAAGGTATTGGAGAAGATCATCAAAAATAGAATGGTTGATTTTCTGGAAAAATATCAGATATTATCGAGTAAACAATGCGGCTTTCGGAAAAACAGATCGGCTGAAGATGCAATCAGGGACCTTACAGAGCATATTTACAGTCGTATGGATAAAAACATACCAATATTGTGTATATTTGCTGATCTGTCCAAGGCATTCGATACGGTGGACCAAGAGAAATTACTTGATAAACTTTATAACTACGGTTTTAGGGGTGTCACATATCAGATTCTGAAAAGTTATTTGAGTAATAGGAAACAGGTAGTGAGAATAGGAGAAAATGTCAGTGAAGAAAGTGAAGTTACTTACGGGGTTCCCCAGGGAACAGTTCTTGGACCACTTCTATTCATTATATATGTCGATGGCCTCCTGAAGATGAACATAGAAGGAAAAGTATCTGGCTTTGCAGATGACACTGTAATAGTTTATGAGGCGAACACCTGGCCGGAACTAAAAGAGAAAACAGAATGCGATTTTGGAAAAGTGATCAAATGGCTTAAATGGAACAAACTTACCTTGAATGCTGATAAGTCTTCATACTTACCTTTCACCTGCCAAAAGGCTGGCCTGCCTATGTTGGGACCATTAAACATACAAAATACGTCCATTAAAGAGGCACAATCAGGAGTGATGAAATACCTAGGAATATTGATGGATAGGCATTTGAGATGGGACATTCAAACTGAATATGTAGCGAAAAAACTCCGGAAACTGCTACATAAGTTCTACTATCTCAAAAAATTTCTGAAGGTCAAACAACTGATGATGATATACTATGCTTTAGTGGAGTCGCAGATATCATACGGAAACGTTGGATGGGGTGCGACATATGATTGCCATATGGAAAAGGTAAATGTGTTGCAGAAGTGGATTCTAAAAATCATTTATGGAAAGGGAATCATGTTTCCCAGCAATGAATTATTCCGTATGTCAGAAGTTCTAGACACAAAACAACTTTACCTTCTGAAGATATTGGTACTGACACATGATGGTAAAATTCCCACTACCAATATCCAGCATGAACATAACACGAGAATGAAAAAACAAGGGTACGAAACACTGCGGGTAGATAAGCGGATAGGTCAAAAATCAAGTATATATATTGCTCCTAGGGTATACAGCCGTGTTCCACTCCATCTGAGAAGAATAAGAAACAGGAGGACATTTTGTAGAAGGGCAAAAACATGGATCTTGACTTTAAATCGCGACGATGTTAAAAAATGGACTTATTAATGTGGAGAATGTAGAAGATTAACCAAAAAGGGACTTAAACCGAATTGAGATTGAAAATTAATTACCAAAATATGACACGAAAAAACCGAACAGTGACTTCATACCGAATTGAGACAAAAAACTAACTACCAGATTTTGACAAGAGAAGACCAAATTCGACAAAAATTAGGATGGGAAAAATGGGGGACAGACCAATGGAAGGATGTTTAATTTCAGGAAATACAGGCGAGATTCTTTCAAGCCTCATTCCACGTTTCTGTTTATTTGCAAACATTTTTATGGATATGAAATTGTGTATTTTTTTATCTGCAAATAAACTTTATTATTATTATTATTATTATTATTAAAACATTCTGTAAAAACTAGCCAAGTCTCGATGGAGCTGCTTATTTATCTCTAAAAAGTAATGAAATCTAGAAAAAGTCGAGCCAAGTTTAAGGCTCCTTACTGCGATTTCTTTATTATTATAGTTAATGTTGTGTGACTTGGCCGTTGAACATTCTTATACGTTAGTGGGTACAAGTCAATTTTGTTTACACGTAATGCTATATCTGTTGTAACTACCAATGTTTGTTAAGCGAGATAATAGCCCATGCTGGTATTGGTAATTGGACGCTAGTGTCTTATTTTAGGCTGCTGTTGATTGTGCAACACATATGCATTCAGCATTGACAATGCTGACTTCTGCTCCCTTCTGTTTGGAGCGTCAAATCGACCACCGATCTAAAATAAAATAGACGTACAGACGGTCTTCTATCAATGATTAGAAGTCCCTCTGTACTGGAAATAATTTTTTATACTGTTTGTTTCAGGCTCGTATTATTGAATACGCAGCTTTATCAAGCCTACAATTGACTGGTTATTGAATGAACGTTTTCCAAATGGCAATTTTTCATCGTCAATGGGTTGCGTTTCTGGCGACAGATTGGTGCAATGGTGTCATGGAGCACCTGGTTTTGTATCCTTGTCACTTGTGTACCCTTCAACGGCCAAGTCACACAACATTAACTATAATAATAAATAAATCGCAGTAAGGAGCCTTAAACTTGGCTCGACTTTTTCTAGATTTCATTACTTTTTAGAGATAAATAAGCAGCTCCATCGAGGCTAGTTTTTACAGAATGTTTTTGGTGGGATTTCACTTCTTTGTGTAGAAACGTGGGCATATTGACCTATTTTATTAGATTTTCTTATTTTACACTTTTTTTAAGAGTAGTTTTTTTATTACAAATCTTTATTTTTTTTCGGTTTTGAACTATGGTAGATAGAGCCTCCGATTATTTTTTATTGATTTCAGCGTCCTCGAAAACCTATAGTTTGATACCAAACTTGTCCATATAGCCCATCTCTTACCCGATTCTTTTTCGGATTCAATTTTTTCTCTCCCAATCTAACCACCGCACACCCATCTGATGATGTTTTTTCTGAAGAGTAATAGACGTTCTATATTGCACATACATTTCATAGCATTTTCATATTCAGTGATACAGAGCGAAACACAGTTTCTTCTTCATCAAGCAAGAGCTTCCGAAGACGGAATGGAAAGAAGATAATAGAGAACATAACTGCTATTACAGTTGCTGGTGATTCTGATAGAAGAGATTTGATTCACCAAATAAATAAACGAAGAGAAGAAGTGGGAGGATTACCTCAAATAGTACAACAATTGTTGAATGAGCACCCAGCACCCAAGCTTGTTGTCGTACATTCTGATCCCTGTACTCTGATGAAGAATGATCATAGATCACTTCATGAAGCCTGACAAGTTCGATCGAATTTTCATCCATTTTCACTTCATCAATCACTTCACAAAATATCCGACGTGATATCACTTACGGTTAGAAAATGTAAATTTGCGGGTAGTTCTGGTGTGCTATCAAGTGACAGCAGATGCTAACTTCGTGAATGCGTGAAATGATAACAATTGAAAAAAGGATAATAATCGGGTCATCAGTCTTATGCACAGTGATAATTTTTACTGTCTCATTTATTGTTTTGGCCTAGCTTTCGAAAGCCTATCGTTTCCTTGAACAATAAATGAGACAGTAAAAATATCATTGTGTATAAGACTGATGACCCGATTATTATTTTTTTTCAATTTATATTCTAAAGTCGATATTCACATATTGAGTATGATAACAATGTGTTTCCAAGCGCCTAAACTTCCATACATTATTGTGGTTGCACATTTTGCGAAGATGACGTGATAGCACGTGAGCTCACGTGACGTGCCAACAGATTTTCGATTATCCTAGTTTTTATAATTTTCCCTTTATGTGGCCAGTAAAGCCTAACTATGTACCAAATTTCAGCTGTCTGAGTTTATGGGAAGTTTATGATGATCATGAGTGAATTAGGGTCGAAAATGCGAAACTTTGCTTTCGCGTAACTTCGGAACTAAATGACCTACACACTTGAAATTTTGGATTTTGAGTACGTGATTATAGCTTACTGGATGGCGAAAATTTCGGCGTTCTGGTCTCATCCGGAGGTTCTCAAATAGGGGCTTGAAAATGCGGCGAAATGGTTCGGGTAAAGATAGTACGGCAGTGTTTGCTTCGCGGTCGACTTGGCGGGGCCACTGCCGTGGCCCCAAATGTAATTTGAAGGTAATTTAGAAGTGAATCATGTGATTCACAGAAAGCTTTTTTGGTGAGTGTTTGGTTTGGTAAGAGGGAATTTCTAAGAACAAAATGGGAATTTTCGATTGCTTGATTCAGCAATATACCCAAACGTACTATGTCGCTCTATGAAGAATGAGACAATTTTCTTGAACTCTCAGAAAAGGATTCAATAATTATTCTTAGACCTTGCGTTTGCTCAAGGCACGAATCCAGGTTTCCATTCGGCTGGAAAAGTGTTTCAGACTTCTGAAGGTTTGAGATTAAGTTTTGATTTCAATTTCGGTAACAGGTGAGTAAAACACCCAAGCAACTCAATATTCAGGGAGTTCCTAAATAAGTGTAGCAAAGGTCAACTGTACATTGCTCATGTAAAAATATTTTTTTTCTTCCATTTTTATCTTCTTTTCCGAGATACAGGGGTTTAAAAATTTATATTTTCTGCAGTTTTTTGCTGATATCTCAGAAATCGTTTGAATTACAGATGAGTTGTACACACATTATCTATACTAATATTATAAAGAGGAAAGATTTGTATTTTTGTTTGTTTGATACGAATAGGCTCAAAAACTACTGGACCGATTTCAGAAATTCTTTCACCCATAGTAAGCTACATTATCCCTGAGTGACATAGGCTATACTGTCTATCCGAAAAAAATAAGGATACCTACTATAACTTCAATAATTACAAAAAAATCAGCCATAATCAGCTATTTTCACGTGCGCTGCAAAAACCGTAGGACTTATACGTGGATACAATGTATGACGGAAATGTACCTCTTAAATAGTTCTACAAAAAAGTCCGCGATAGCATATATCTATCTCTCAAGATTGACTTGCTATTACCTGCTGTTATGGTAATCAGATGTTTTCCAAAATTATGCACTATTTGGGAGTGAGTTTTTATGAATTGTATATTGATCCTCATCCAACCTAATACGTTATTTATCCCCAGTATTTAATTTAGAACGAAATTGCCCCTCACACCATACAATTACAACAAGTACATCAAAAGATATGGCAGGTTGAAGTGTTGAAGATGAAACCGCCGCGTGAAAAAAATTTCTACACGGGCGAAGCTGGGACGGCCTGCTGTCACTAATAATTGCTTCTGTTGGTTTCAGAAAAAGGGGACCTATCGTACTCGTACAGGTAATTGTATGGGTTGGTAAAATAAATAAGCACTTTCACTACAGTCTAGATTTTTAATCAAAACACAGAATGTCACAGTCAAAATCTATCTCAAAAAGTACTTACTTGATTTGTATGGAAGAGAAGAGCTTAGAGCATCTTCTACTGTTACTGACTGATTTGAAACAGGCGCAGGCTCTGTCCGTTTCCGCTCATTCTATACTTTTACCAGAGACCTTTGTTTCTCCCTCTCTCAGTACCACTGAATCCTCTCAAATCCCGAGGTTCGCAAAGTCACCGATAGGGGTGGCGTTGCCAGATTATTCATTCGAGAAAAGAGTGAGAATATCACAACTTTGAAGGATTCGGACATTGGGTACAAACATTAAATTCATTGAAAAACACAAAAATTATACAATCAAAAAATTAATCTAAACAAAACCGAGTAAGTACAAACGTTACCAAAAAATTCACAAGACAATACAATAATAGCATAGGACAATACAAAAAGAAACATCAACAATAAAATGAATAACCTTCAATATACGTATTCACAAATTTGGGCGTCTAGGTTCCATCGAAATACGCCCGCTTCCAGTGTGAACCCGTTCGTTCGCATTGCCTTCTTCTATTTTGACATTTCCATAATCGGTTCTTCGTGATGTATTCCATGGTATTCCTTCTGGGTTTTTCACAACGCATTCTTTGAACGTCTGTTCCACTTGAATGCTGTGATACTTTCGTGATTTATGGTCTTTCGCATCGTTTATTCCTGTAAGCTCTGGTTACCTCAAATCTTCTTTCGTTCCAACACCTTTCGTCAACATGGCCAAGTTTGCTTCATCCTCCACTTTGTTCTTCACCTTTGGTGGCACTCCTGGTTCATTACTCTAAAGATGAACCGTTTGCCAGGAAATATTTTATGATCAAAAACAAATTGCTAACGCATAAATTTTTTGTAATTGGAATAATGAGTAGTGATGATTTACAAGTTTATTAATTCCAACAAACCTTTGCCACTTGATCTTTAAGTTTCAATTGCGAAGTTATTTTTCATTATTTTTAGCGACCATAGTTAACAAGATTACAAGAATTTTTCCCATTACAGGGAATTAACAATGCTTTAGCTAATTTTTTTGGATCATAACATGCCAGTTTAAGGTGGGCGTTCAATGTTGTGTGTTTCTATTTCAAGTTGATTTCGAAAACGGTTTCACTTTGAGAACTGAAATTTTGTGGGTGAACTCAGAAAGGATTAGGGTTCTTGTTGAAATAATTTTAATCGATTTCATTCCGACAGTTAATTTTTTTTCTAAAAAATAGAAGAAAATGAGCCAACCCATGCTTCTGTTTTATTTCAACAGAAAGACCCATGAAAATAGTTCAACTTCCGATTTAAAGTGAATCTACTGATAATTTCGTTCAGAAGATCAACTCGAAATACGGAATTGGCAGAAAATGGCCAAATTCAAATTTTGGCGGGGAAAAATTCCTGCTTTACCCACAAATTGACTTATTTCATAGTTCGGCGATTTTCGGATAGAGAGCGCCATTGTACATTTCATTCATGATTAGAGAGATATTCATAGAACTTATAGTGATAATGTAAGTTCTATGGAGATATTTCATAAAATGCACGGTGGCGCCTCTATCGGAGGAGATTTCCTACTCGCTTTAAACGCCGACCTTAATCGAAAACTCTTCACTTTAGAGTAATGAACCAGGAGAAATTTTTTATGTAAAACACATTGGCGCATTAGAATTTGCAGTGCAAATGGGAATTTGTCCAGTGGCGTGAAACTTGGGGGTGAAACCTTTTGCAAATTCAATATTTCCGCCACTGGCACGTCTAATAAAACCGAGTAAAGTGCAACAAAGAAGCTATTGTTAGTGACCATGTGACAATGTGTTCAACTGGGATGGTCCTCTCTGTATATTTAAACTCAAAGGTTACATGCAGTCGAGAATAAGCTCATTATTAAGATGAGGACTTTTCTTGAAAATCTTCTGATACGACAAATAATTAGAAATTATCGACTATCCAATGTGGCATAAATTGAAAGTTTCAGTTCCAGGGATAGTTTTTACGAAAGACCATAGATTAGATTAGATTAGATTTAAGGAGGGGCGTTTAGACTTTGCTTAGCCTCGCAAACACCTTGACCTGAAGATCTATTGTGCTACCCCGCGCTGTTTACCAATCAGGTAGCAAAGCCTCTATGAACTTCACTACTCTTCTCGGTGCCACGCCCATTACTTGTTCCGGTTTTAAGAAACAGAAGTCAAGATGTTGTAGCCTTTTCCTGAAGACAGCTCCACAATTGCAAAGCAGGTGTTCAGCTGTTTCGGTGGCTTCTTGAAAGAAGCGACAGGTATCATCAGGAACCTTTCCCATGTTCCGAAGATGATAATTTACATACGAAAGACCATGCTTGAACTCGTTTTTATATTGGGAGGAAAAACTGGAAATAAGTACTCAACTGAAAAAACCAAAGGAATAATATTATGAAAGGATGAACGGCAAATTTTCCACAATATGATGCTGTCGAGCTGAGCTCAGTTCTCAGTAGTTCTTCGTAATCTATATATATCTATATATATAAAAGAAAGATGTTGGTTACACCATTAATAACTCGAGATCGGATGGACTGTTTGTTATGAAACTTCATAATTATATGGATTCGTCTACGCTCTGGTTATTATAAAATACAATAAAACTCTGAAAAAATCGATGAAAATTTTACTTATACAGTAAATGCTTTTCCTTCTTTCGAGTAAGGCCACTAGGTGTCGCTTCAGTTAGACAGCGATGTAAACATATAGTGTGTAATTTGGGTTGCCTCCAACTCTGCGCTGTTGACCAAAGCCGAAATGTCTTAGCGTTAGATTACAGATCTCTAAAATGATGAGATTTCGTTGAGATATGTCTGATATGAGAGTAGTTTCGTTCTTACCATTTCAGGTGGCGCTATTCATACATTATGACTGATTATTATTAGTTATTTTCACATCTTTATTAATTCAAAATAACGTAATCGTGAAGGTATTGACATCAATTACTGTATAATTTGCATAGAATTCTATCACAGTGAATTTTTATCGAAATTTCAAGTAAATCGCATTTTGTCGATCAGTTTCAATCGTAAGTTGTCCATTATTCTCATCTTTTCTCATGATTTTTGAAATGTTTTTGAATTTCTGTTTGGGTAATAAATATATTTGCGGAAATAACTGAATCCAAAATAGCCATAATTAGTAATTGACATTATTATATTTGTGTTTCTGTTCTGTGTGACAGCTCATATCCATGGAAACATGGAAATCTCGCCCAAGGGCGGATATAGCTTTTTTTTCATGGGGGGGGGGTAATAACGATTGAAAATCAGGTACACAATGTATGAAATATTTTATGTGCACCACATTGTGTAACTTTTTCTAAGGACTTCGATACTCATGGGGGGTGATCTGAGTTTCATCTAGCATCAACTCGATTTGATAATTCAAAAATCAGAGAACCAAGCCGTTGATCTCCGATCACCGGTGATTACGATTTGTGAAATTCATCGTAAGTATCATTTAGGCGTAACAAAGTTCGCCGGGCCAGCTTGTTTATAATAAAATCCTTACATTAAGGCAGTAGGCAGTATTAATTCTTCTTTGCCATTCGATTCTCTTATTTCATTGGATTGACACCATACACTCTCCTCACTCATGTTTTGATTTTTCCTGTAATGCTTTAGCAATAATATGATTTCAGTTTGCATTGTGACTGTGATTTGGAATTTTACTATTGCTTGAAAGACAGCAAAAGTTTGGGATCTCCAATAGTGGGCAACATGTATTTCAATAGGCCTAATGGAAAATGTTTCAAAGAAGATTATCCTATAATACGATGTTTGAGTAGCAAGGTGGTCTGGTGGTGAGTTCGATTCTCTGTCGAAAACGGTTCTTCATTTTTTTCTATTTCGAATATAGTTCAACTTTTATTGATCATGATCACTCAGCACTTAATTTTTTTCATTTTGAGATGTCTATGAAGTTAGCAGTGCCACTTGCGAGAAAATCAATGAAACCTGTTGCATTAATTATCGAATAATTGTCGAGAATTTGTCGTGAAAGAAAAAAATTTGTCACGTCCTTAGTTTTTGTTCTACGGGGTGGCTTTGCTAACTTAACGTTAAGTTAGCAGAACCACTTTCTCAAAATCTACCAAATATCATGAAAATGGTTATAAATAATTGTCGAGTAATTGTCGAAGTCCATAAGAAGTAAAAAAAACACAAAAATTCCATTCCTTCTTGTTTATTTTACGTCTTTTTCCCGCGAGTTCGAGATATTTCTGGAATTATCGCATTTTTGACAACAGCGCATTCGTAACTGACTCCTTTTCTATTGCATTAATTGTCGAATACCTGCCTCGAATTTGTCGTGAAAGAAAAAAATTTGTCGCGACCTTCGTTTTTTTCTACTAGGTGGCTTTGCTAACTTTATATTAATTTAGCAAATAGTGGTCGAATATCATCACGATGATTATAAAAGATTGTCGAGTAATTGTCGATGTTCAAATAAAGTAAAAAACACAAAAAATTCAATCTTTTTAGCAATTTACACTCCATTTTGTCGCGAGTTCCCTATATTCCAGAAAATGTCGCATTTTTGGCAACAGCGCATTCGTTTTCGACTTTTTTCTATTGCATTAATTGTCGAATACCTGTCCCGAATTTTCGTGAAAGAAAAAAAATTGTCGCGTCCATAATATTTTTTCTACGGAGTAGCTTTGCTAACTTAACGTTAAGTTAGCAGAACCACTTTCTCAATATCGACCAAATATCATGAAATGGTTATAAATAATTGTCGAGTAATCGTCGAAGTCCATCTGAAGTAAAAAAAAACACAAAAAATCCATTCCTTCTTGTTTATTTTACGTCTTTTTCCCGCGAGTTCGAGATATTCTGGAATTATCCCATTTTTGGCAATAGCGCATTCGTTTTTGACTTTTTTTCGATTGCATTATTTGTCGAATACCTACCTTGAAATTATCGTGAAAGAAAAAAATTTGTCGCGACCTTCGTTTTTTTTCTACTAGATGGCTTTGCTAACTATATATTAATTTAGCAAATAGTGGTTGTTTTGAATAATCTTTCATTCCTCATACCAACATAATATGCTATTTGTTTCTCCTCATTCCACTCACCTTTTTTCAAATCATTGTTGACATATTCATATAAGATTTCATATACCACTAGATGAGAGTATACAGGATGCGTCAGGAGAAATGGTCCATATTCCTACCACGTCAAGAGGCTACTCAGATGAATTTCGGTTTTCCCCGAAAATTTTGATTCGTCATGAGTTTTGAACGATAATCTTGAATCAATTAAAATTTTTAGGTAATATTATGTTGAAGAAACCCAATTCATAATTCTTCTGTGTATGTTTTTTTTCAATATTTGATGAGAAATATTCAAACTCCTAATAAAAATTTTAAGATAATCGTTCAAAAGTGATGACGCATCAAACTTTCCGGTGAAAACCGAAAATCACCCTGTATAAAACTTATGGAAAGGAGAAGGCACTTTTAAATGGTAATTTGATATTCACCTGAGTAGCCTCTATACGAGGTTGGAATATGTACAGTTTCTCGTGGCTCCCCCTATATACTCCAGGAAGTTCCATTCTTTTTTTTTTCAATGAAAACTAGAAACATGATTTATATAAAAACATTTTATACTTTTAAAATTGTCTTTCGAAGAATTCCCACACTTCGCTTTGAGATAGACTACTTCTTTCAAATTTAATAAATTTATTACCTAAAAAAATTTTAATCTTTAATACGATATCGACCAAAATTCTAATAACGGTTTTCTATGTTTGCAGGTTCTACGCAAAATGTTTGGTCTATGAGATGGACGAGAGCAGGGAGAAGTTGTACCAATTTTTTGATCTTCCATATTTCGAATGATTTTTTTTTATATGTTGTGGTTCTCGCGAAAAGGAATATATATTTGAAAAAAAGGGAATGTTAAATAAAGCTTGTTTTTTTTCGATCCTTTTTAATTTTTGCTGTTTGCAACATATATCTAATAATTCCTATATGGGCCATGAGCCAATCAAAACTGAAGCTGGGCTTTGGTAACAATCCAGATCTGCGCTTGTGCGGAAATATTGAGATTAAAAATATTTTTTAATTCTGTCTCTCTCCGACACATCGTATCATGTCGTGAAACGTATGTCATTCTTAACTTCATGTGAATAGTTTCGATCATAACCACACAATTTCATGTGAAATGTTTCAATCGCTTTATTCCGTTTTCTCCAAGTCGTAAAAATCATTGTTAACCTCTTTTCATATTCTAAAATTGAACTGAAAGTATTTAAGTGACGAATTTTCATTCTCGATATCTATTTTCTTGTTGTCTTTCAGGATGAACATAACCTCTAAATTTCTCGCAATTTTTGCATTTCCAGTTGACGCAAGCGTACAACTCGATCGTTATCAAAGATTTGGCTTCACTTTGAGAGTGTGAAAAGCAGGGGTATAATCCATATTGATGTTATTAGATATATGGTTTGCAAATATATGTTTGCACTGGCGCACTGAACGAGAGATGACAGAGGTAGTCTGCATACGGTCCTGATTTTCTCAAGGCTGTCATAACTTATGCTCTTCAAAACAATGATACAGTGGAGCATTCGAATCTAGTTTCTTGGAAAATTGTTAGACTAGTCTGCAGTACAGAAACGTGAACTTCGTGAAATAATGGATGGGAAATAATGAAGTGAAAACAGGTAAATAACAGTAGATTATTGAGAATATGAGAATAGGTAAAACGGATAAGAATCAATTCATGATCAGGTCTATATAAAGAAGAAAATAAAAAGGGCAGGCTCGTGATATACTTCAGTTTTCAGAGTAAAAGTAGTCTGCAAATCTGTCTAGGTGTCTTTCACCTGATATCATCATTACGTTAAGAATAACTACGCTGTGGTTGTGTATACCCCTTTCACAGACCCATTAACTGAGCCGACTGAGTCACGGCGTTCAGATCCTCAGAATTTCGGACGGTTCACTGAAATATGCAGGAAGTTTAGTACAATGAATCATCACTAATCAGTATCCACGTTATGAAAATTATAAATTCTAAACAACAGAGTATCATGGAATAAGAAATTTCCTGTTCCTTCGAAAAGGTGTAAATCGATACAGGCCCGGACCTACGATTTTTTCTGACCGGGGCAAATATTCATGATGGCGCCCCCCCCCCCCATTTGTGTAATATATGAATTCATAAAAAATAAGAAAAATAAATAATACAAATGAATAATAAAAATAAATACTAATAATAAGGAAAATGTCACAAGGAAAGAAATTAGATCTTTTTCTTCACAGCTTCACGCGGCGCGATTTTCTTTCCGCGAACGCATCTATCAGCTCCTCGAAATCTATTTCAGAAGCAGTTTGGTTTTCTATAGCTGAGATCGAGAGACCATAGAGACATTCCTGACTCATTGAGGAACGCAAATAATTTGTTATTATTTTCAACTAGCTGCCCGGCGAACTTTGTTTCGCCCAACTTACTTACGGTGGATTTCATAAATCGTAATCACCGGTGATCGGAGATTAACGGCTTGGTTCTCTGATTTTTGAACTGTCAAATCGAGTTGATTCTAGATCAAACTCCGATCACCGGTGATTACGCTTTGTGAAACCCACCGTTAAAGTTGCATAAACTCACCATTGCTATATGAATTCTCTTCATTCAAGCATTGTTGAACATATAACTTTTTGTTTTTAATGTTTTGAAAATCAGTCATGATAAATTTTCAAAATCTAATCAGTGCTCACACCATTATTTTAGACATCTAAGCTATGCTGCTAAGCTCAAAATAGTGGGTAGGTAAACACTGTCACTGTCACAAAGAACATGTGCTGGGAGGCTGGGACGGGGTTTACCACTAAGGGCAAATGGAAAATTCCGGTAGATGTTATTTTATTTTATCGAAAAGATCTAAGAGGTTGAAACATGTATTTTCAAACTTTCCATCACATACAATGCTTACCTAAAAGGTTGACCAAATTAGGTGAATTCCTTATTTTCGAACAAAAGGTACGGCAAATAAACAAAAATGTTAGTGTTCAATCATTCTTCAATTTGTTCAATTTGGTTGACGATATCAAGCTCGTAAGAAGGCAAATCGAGATGTTCAAATGAAGTCGATAGCACGATCGACACGGCAGAGTGGAAAATGCAAGAACAAAGATTATCAACACTGCCGGTTGTGTTGAACTCACATTCAAATTTATTGATGATCATTCGACCAGATCAGATTAGGCAACCCATGAAACATTATTGTATATCATTAGTGAAACCCGATGAGCAAACGTTTCAAAATTATTGACGCTTACAATACTGTCTCTGTGCAAATAGAAACACTAAAATAATATGTCAATTACTAATTATGGGCAATTTTGGATTCAGTTATTTCCGCAAATATATTTATTACCCAAACAGAAATTCAAAAACATTTCAAAAATAAAGAAAAAAGATGGAGAAGGGCAACTCACGTTTGAATCTGATCGTCAAAATCCGATTTACTTGATATTTCGGTAGAAATTCACTGTTCCACCAACTTGAGATGTTTACCCGCTTTTTGATCTGCGAATCTCACATCGCCATCTAACAGCGGTATTATCAAACTAAGTACCTACGACTACGTACAGAGACTCATCTGGTCACTGTACGACTATACGCATGAACGGTAGCGACACCTAGTGGCCTTATTCAAAAGAAGGAAAAGCATTTCTTGTATAATTAAAATTTTCATCGGGTTTTCAAAGTTTTATTGTATTTTATAATAACCAGACCGTAGAAGAATCCATATATGAAGTTTCATAACAAACAGTCCATCCGATCTCGAGTTATAAATGGTGTAACCAACATCTTTCTTTTATATATATAGATAGATATATAGATTTGCTGCAACTGTGTTCACATCTTGCAGAGTGCAGACGTGGTAGGTACCTTATGTGAAGTATATTCTTAAAGCTATACTCTCATTAGGGAAAGCTTCTTGCTTCTTGCAGATCTTGCCTGTGAAGAATTTGTAGCAGGTCTTATGAAGTCGATCTTTCATTAATTTTAGGAACTATCAGCTCTTTGAAAACCGCTAGTTCCTAACAAAAATCAACTGCATTCAAGTCTCTTCAACATTTTTGAGCTAAAAGGGTCCCATTTTTCTGCAGATCCCCTTTTTGCATATTCAAAAGGGCTTGACCGTTGAAGAATGCGAAATTCGTACCTATGCAGACTCTGTGCGCTTTCTAAGCTTTTTCTGATTTCTGACAATAATCTGTCGAAAACAACCTTAATTTCCTTCGAAAATGAACCAACTAGATCTAGCGTTCTTGACTCATCCTCACACATTTCGTAGACCTGCTTTTTCTTCTTGAAAATACGTTTATTTCTGAGAATTGGCTACACGTCCATTTTTTCTGAAGTAAGTGTAGCAACCGAGATCCCTTTTTCAATATAGGTTTTTCTCTCATTATTTGCGAGATCTTCACAGACCTGGCATCAATGATAATGAACGTGGAATAATAATTATATCCCCGTTCTGAATTTTCACGTTGAACCTATGGATCTCTCGCAGAATATTATCCCAAATTGTTAGGTTCAGGATGAATCTAAAATCTATCACAGCATGAAGCAAATTACCAGCTTCATACTTGGATTCGGCGACTAGTGAGGATTCTTTGATTTCTTCCACAGCCTTCACAACTCCCGGTAAATTATTGAGCTAGGCATTAACACCTTGATGTTTAGCCCATCTTGTTTAGCTACTTCCTTCCAAATTTGTTTTCGTGCACTTTTTCATAATTGTCCATCGAGTGGTTGAACTCACAAAAAAGAATACAGTTTTTGTACAACACCAAATAAATTAACTGCTTCTGAACATGATGAAGCCGAATGGACACCCGCTATAGATAGATTCAGAGAGTAGAGTGTGCTTGGCATGGAACTGATACCTACTGTCTGCAGCCAGCTCGTTCATCTGTAGAACTCTGGAATCTGGATTGGACTCCTTTATACAGGGTTGGGATAAAGTTTGGCACCAAATTAATATCTTTAAAACGAAACGGGCAATATTTTTGAAATTTGGCAGCTGAGTTTAATGGACCACAATGCATCTGATGAGCATATTTTCATTAATGAGATACTTCCGGTTTAACCGGAAATGACAAAAAAAATTTTATTTAAATGGGACACCCTGTATATTTCTGCAGATTCTGAAAGTGCACCTTGTTTCGGATCTGTCCATATCGGGTTCCATGTTTTTCATGACGTATTTTTTATGAAAATATATAAAGAGAAGAAATACAGGGCTTTTACTGGTAGAAAAAATTTATTGAAAATAATAAAAAAAAAATCATTTTAAATGTTCGAAGTGCTTGCCATTCACTCAGCTGCCAAATTTCAAAATTACCGTCCGTTCCGTTTTAAATATATTAATTTGGTGCCAAACTTTATCCCAACCCTGTATATGCCGGGCATATTAGATCCGTAGCACGAAATTTTTTGACAACTTAATCATCAGCTTGCAGTTTATCTAGAATTCGCTATGATATTATTGTCCAGTTTTTCCGTCAACTTCTAAGAAGTCAATAAGACTTTCCTTCATCTCATATCTAGACCTCGTTCTCTTCAAATATCGTATAAGCTGATTCTGTTCTGTGTCAGAACTGTCAGATACATCTGGGGTGCAGTCGAACATAATAGTGAAATCAAGTTGGCCTCCTTGATCTTTTTAATAATGTTATTCCGCACTTAGGTGGCCACTAAATCGATAACTTCATTTTGTATAGTTTTGGACAGATAGGATGTTTATCCTTTTTTTTTGAGTGGTCAAGATGGCACTTCATAGTTGGGTCATATTTAATAATGATACTTTTTCCGAGAAAATAAAAAATAAAAAATGTAACTTCTGGTTGTTTTTGGCGCCCCCTTGAGCTGGCGCCCAGGGCAAGCGCCCCGCTTGCCACACCCTAGATCCAGGCCTGAATCGATATAGGGAACTAACAAACAGCTACATGTTTGAACATGAACATGTAAACATTTATTGATTTGATTAGTTGAAACCACTGTTATGGGTTGAATCAGATAGAATCCAATTGCTTTCTGTCCAATGCAATAGAGACTAAAATGGCGACTAAGTAGTTTAAAGAAAAAGCATCCCCTCTTCGCCTTGCTTATTGAATGTCTGGACGGGCACTTATCTTATAGTGACTTCATCGCGGGGTCTCACTTCTTTGAGGACTATTTGACAGGCGAAAGCTTGTAGCTACATACAATTACTGCAAGAATTAATATAAATTCATATAAATTATCGACATCGTTGAGAATGACAATCCCTATCCGGAGCCCCGTCTGTTTTCCAGCAAGATGGAGCTCCGCCTCATTATATCGCTGCTATCAGTCAATTTTTGAAAATGAATTTCCCCAACCATTGGATTGGACAAAGGAGTCGTATAGAATGGCCAGCCAGACCTCTAGATATGTCCCCTTTAGAATTCTTTTTATGGGACCACGTAAAATGGATCCTGATGAATGTGAGGCAGAAGTTTGGGCGAAATTTAAACCATTGTATGGAAGTTGGCGAGGCTTAATTGGAGCATTTGTTAAATTAAACTATTCAGAACACTTATCTCGTTTTTCTGAACAAATTTTCCTCTCATTCATTGTCTCTTAAAAATTGGTAATCGCTTATGCTCCAGGTAAATTGGGTGATATGTATTTCATTTTCAAAGTCTATCATTTCATGAACGAATGATCAAATTAAAAAAATACTCTCATTTTGAGAAGGAAAACACGATTTCAACAACATATCGCACGATCCATAATCTTTATTCCAATATAAGGGGATGGGGTTGCCACGCAGAGGGATGAAATGATCTTATGATGGTTTTTATGTAAACAGTTTTATGGTCATGTGAAAAATGGACGGGACCGAGCGATTTCCTCAAAATCTGCAGAGATGGTTACAAATACCAGTAAAGTAGTGCACACTGACTGAAGATATAATAGTTATTTGAGGAACAAGTGTATATTTGTTGCAAGATTCATGATTACATACCTTACATACATTACGTATTCATGCTAATTATACAAGGGCTGGCTTGGAGAGAAGAATAGACCGATGATCCAATTTTTCTCACGACAAATGCTTACCACAAAGTAAAAACTGAAGGAATGGTACTTTTACGGTTGGTCTGACTTGAAGAGATGTATCTGATGGGTGGCCTCTCGAAGATGAATAGTCTTTTATTTCACGAAAAGAATTCACTTTTGACATGTTAGATAGGAAGAACTATCGGGTTCCGGCGTCGGGAAGAATATATGGTGAACTGTGTTAGGGTGGTGAACTAAATTCCGTTTTTGGTCGTTGCTAGACAAGTGTAGCAGAAGTCTGAAAAACATGTTAAAAATTTTGTGGGATTCTGGGTCATTCCATTAGACCACAGATTCGAAGGGAGTAATAATAATATTAATAATAAATCACCATTGCTCCTTTATCAAGGCTTCGATAGTTTGTTTTATTGATTATATAAAATGGATGATAACTACAGTCACGGTGTATTCACTAACTCGAGGTCGTAGATTACGAATCTGTAATTAATTATTTCCTTGGTCTGATACTTCAGGAAATTTTCAACTTTTTGTGGAAATGTGGAAATAGAAAAAACACACTATTTATAAAATATTTATTCTCTTAGCTATCGATTTCGGCTAAAGAGCCATCATCAGGCCAGCTGAAACACAAAATTGAAAGCATGTACTACACTCATCTTCAAGAACTAAGGGGTTATCTTAAGATATTTCAGGAGGTTATATCAAGTATTTACTTTTTTATTTTTTAGGAAAAGATAAGTGACCTCGAACTTTGACTCACCGTCGAATCGATGAAATAACACCAAAAGGATCTATAATTGAACTAACTTTAATAGTATTTTCAGGTCTTAAATGATTTCTTGTGAAAAATTATGTTTCAATTATTTTCTTTTCAATTACGTATGTGTCGAATCGTGAAACAAGGAGAAAAGAAACGGACAGAACGCGACCAGTCAAGGAAGGGGGGGGGGGTCAAACAAGTTGTATCACCATGTCAGAAAGAGTAAAAACATAGAACAACAGATGAAGGTGAAAAATTATATTATTCCACCAAATAAACTCTATAAAGATTTAAATATATGTCTACCAGTAAACTCCGATATATCGTTTAGAAGATGGTCGTTGTCTTTATTCTTGAGAATCTCGTATTGTTCTAAGAGAACTAGTTTTCTATAATTATTTTCCCTATGTATCAAAGACAAATTCTCTATTGTGGTCTTATGCTTATTTTCTATCAAGTGGCAACCCAGAGCTGACTTAGGTTGGTTCTTTACATGTTCTTTAAATCTTATTTTGGCTGCACGAGTTGTCATGCCTATATAAAAAGAGGGACATTCACCACATTCAATCTTATATATTCCACTATAACAGCTATTTTCAGTCTTAGATTTATTGTTAACTAGCAAGTTTTCTAAAGTTGGATGTCGTCTATTGACCATCAGATAATTATATTTCCTCAAGGTAGAATTTATTCTATCATTGAATCCCTCAAAAAATGGGATAGAAACGTAATTTTGTTTGATCGAAATATGGGGGTATATTTTCTTCAGAAGTATTTTTCTTTTTATGTATTTTAATATGTCGTCAATGTATGATTTGGGAAATTGATTGGATACTGCAATTTTGTATATTGTGTTTATTTCTTTATTATAGTTTATAGTAGACAGTGGGATATTCAAAAGTCTGTAAAACAGGAACATAAAAGTTGAATTTTTAATGGGGGTTGAGTGGTATGATTTGAAGGGAATGATAACATCTGTCTGTGTTGGTTTTCTATAAATATCGAATGCGAATGTATTATGTTCAGTGAGGCTGACTTTTAAATCTAGGAAGTTTAAGGAATCATTCAACGCTTTTTCTAGAGTGAACTTGATTTTGAATTTATTATTTAAAGTGTTGAAAAAGGTGTTCAAATCATCTTCAGTTCCCGACCATATGCAAAATATATCATCGACATATCTCTTCCAAAGTGTTATATATTGTGCTTATGGTCGGGAACTGAAGATGATTTGAACACCTTTTTCAACACTTTAAATAATAAATTCAAAATCAAGTTCACTCTAGAAAAAGCGTTGAATGATTCCTTAAACTTCCTAGATTTAAAAGTCAGCCTCACTGAACATAATACATTCGCATTCGATATTTATAGAAAACCAACACAGACAGATGTTATCATTCCCTTCAAATCATACCACTCAACCCCCATTAAAAATTCAACTTTTATGTTCCTGTTTTACAGACTTTTGAATATCCCACTGTCTACTATAAACTATAATAAAGAAATAAACACAATATACAAAATTGCAGAATCCAATCAATTTCCCAAATCATACATTGACGACATATTAAAATACATAAAAAGAAAAATACTTCTGAAGAAAATATACCCCCATATTTCGATCAAACAAAATTACGTTTCTATCCCATTTTTTGAGGGATTCAATGATAGAATAAATTCTACCTTGAGGAAATATAATTATCTGATGGTCAATAGACGACATCCAACTTTAGAAAACTTGCTAGTTAACAATAAATCTAAGACTGAAAATAGCTGTTATAGTGGAATATATAAGATTGAATGTGGTGAATGTCCCTCTTTTTATATAGGCATGACAACTCGTGCAGCCAAAATAAGATTTAAAGAACATGTAAAGAACCAACCTAAGTCAGCTCTGGGTTGCCACTTGATAGAAAATAAGCATAAGACCACAATAGAGAATTTGTCTTTGATACATAGGGAAAATAATTATAGAAAACTAGTTCTCTTAGAACAATACGAGATTCTCAAGAATAAAGACAACGACCATCTTCTAAACGATATATCGGAGTTTACTGGTAGACATATATTTAAATCTTTATAGAGTTTATTTGGTGGAATAATATAATTTTTCACCTTCATCTGTTGTTCTATGTTTTTACCCTTTCTGACATGGTGATACAACTTGTTTGACCCCCCCCTTCCTTGACTGGTCGCGTTCTGTCCGTTTCTTTTCTCCTTGTTTCACGATTCGACACATACGTAATTGAAAAAAAAATAATTGAAACATAATTTTTCACAAGAAATCATTTAAGACCTGAAAATACTATTAAAGTTAGTTCAATTATAGATCCTTTTGGTGTTATTTCATCGATTCGACGGTGAGTCAAAGTTCGAGGTCACTTATCTTTTCCTAAAAAATAAAAAAGTAAATACTTGATATAACCTCCTGAAATATCTTAAGATAACCCCTTAGTTCTTGAAGATGAGTGTAGTACATGCTTTCAATTTTGTGTTTCAGCTGGCCTGATGATGGCTCTTTAGCCGAAATCGATAGCTAAGAGAATAAATATTTTATAAATAGTGTGTTTTTTCTATTTCCACATTGACTGTTGATCACACTAATGGAAGAATTCATTGTTGCAATTTTTGTGGAAAATTTCAGTCATATTTAGTCATTTTTCCATGGTCATTACTCGAAAACTATATTTAAAAAAAATATCTGATTATATATTCTTGATCTATGCCTTCGAATTAGTGAATCTAGAATTTTTGATGGTGATCTGAGAAATTTTTTTTTTTCAAAATACGCTAAATTTACCAACATATGGTTCCGGAATATTTTCTCAGATAGCCACCAAAGTAACTGTATTCACTAATTCAAGCTCGTAGATTACGAATCTGTAATTAGTTCCTTCCTAGGTTCGATACTTCAGAAAGTTTTCATTTTTTGATAGTTATTATACTCGAAAACTATTTATCACATATATATCCTCCGAAACGGCTAGATCGATTTTCGTGAAATTTTGTGTGCATTGTGCATATCGGGTAGGACCGGGAATCGGCCAACCTCTATTTTTCATCTCCCTGAATGTTGAGGGTGACACCTAACTTTTTTTCAATTTTTTTGGACAAATTTTTTTATTTTAATTTTTTGATACAACACACAAAAACACATACCACCCTAAATTTTTATCCCTCTACCTAACCTAACGGGAACGTGGTATAACAAAAACTGCTTATTTATTGCCTCTAAGGGTCTAAGGCGGAACGGAGTTCGCGGGGTCAGCTAGTAAAATATAAAATTCTCCTGTCTGCATCTTTGTGGCCGAACTCCTCCGAAACGGCTAGACCGATTTTCGTTAAATTTTGTGTGCAAATCGGGTAGGACCAGGAATCGGCCAACATCTATTTTTCATCCCCCTAAATGTTAACTAACTTTTTTTTCAATTTTTTTGTACAAAATTTTTCATTTTAATTTTTTTATGATACAGCACACAAAAATACACACAACCCTAAATTTTCACCCCTCTACCTAACCTAACGGGAAACTGCTTATTTATTGCCTCTAAGGCGGAACGGAGTTCGCGGGGTCAGCTAGTAAAATATAAAATTCTCCTGTCTGCATCTTTGTGGCCGAACTCCTCCGAAACGGCTAGACCGATTTTCGTTAAATTTTGTGTGCAAATCGGGTAGGACCAGGAATCGGCCAACATCTATTTTTCATCCCCCTAAATGTTAACTAACTTTTTTTTCAATTTTTTTGTACAAAATTTTTCATTTTAATTTTTTTATGATACAGCACACAAAAATACACACAACCCTAAATTTTCACCCCTCTACCTAACCTAACGGGAAACTGCTTATTTATTGCCTCTAAGGCGGAACGGAGTTCGCGGGGTCAGCTAGTCTTCTATTATACAGTATGGTGCAAATGAAAGGAATAAATTCGTTATTTCGTAAACCGGTGACTTTGAGGAAAAATCCTGAAACACTTCGATTTTTATTTTAGAACGGGCTACTCGTAAGGAAACCTTTTTATTTTTGACGTCATTTATATGAGCGTGATGACGTCATCGCTAAAATTTTTAAATGGAAATGAGGGTGTTGTGATACATTATTTGAAAGGTCTTTTAAGTACCTATCCAGCCATACCAATATGTACAGTAATTGATTTGCTGTCACAAATATTATTGAGGAAATTTCAACCGGTTTCTTAATAAAATTTATTAAGTATTGGTATGATGTATTTATTGACACACAAAAATGAATTTTGTAAAGGCCGTCATTGTATTTTAGCTGAAGGTAAACAATTTAAGCACTTAATTAAGGTTTCGTTATATTTAATGAGCAATACATATAAAATATTCATTGTAATAATAAAATTTCTTTAATTTTTTAAACAAATACAAAAATCAATTACTGTAAATTATTGATATGACTGAATAGGTATCTGAAAGACCTTTCGAATAATGTATTACAACACCCACATTTCCATTTAAAAATTTTAGCGATGACGTCATCACGCTCACATAGATGACGTCAAAAATAAAAAGGTATCCTCACGAATAGCCCGTTTTAAAATAAAAATCGACGGGTTTAAGGATTTTTCCTCAGAGTCGCCGGTTTACGAAATAACGAATTTATTCCTTTCATTTGCACCATACTGTATAAAATTCTCCTGTTTGCACTTTGTGGCCGAAGTCCTCCGAAACGGCTAGACCGATTTTCGTGAAATTTTGTGTGCATATCGGGTAGGACCAGGAATCGGCCAACATCTATTTTTCCCCCTAAATGCTAAGGGTGGTCCACCCCTAACTTTTTTTCAATTTAATGGACAAAATTTTTTATTTTAATTTTTTTATGATACAGCACACAAAAATACATACAACTCTAAATTTTCACCCCTCTACCTAATCTAACGGGAACGTGGCATAACAAAAGGCGGAACGGAGTTCGCGGGGTCAGCTAGTATTATATAAAAATATCTGATTGCATATTCTTAATCTACGCCCTCGAATTAGTGAATCCAGCAACTTTGGTGATGATCCGAGAAAATTTGTTCCCTCAAAATACGCGAAATTTTCCAACATATGGAAATCTTGGTGAAATATCATTTTATCAGGTAGCCACCAAAGTTACTGTAGGTATTCACTAATTCGAGGTCGTAGATTTCGAATGGGAGGGGTAATATCGATCATGGAGGGGTATTAACTATTGAAAACCATTAAATCAGGTACACAATGTATGAAATATTTTATGTGCACCACCTTTTTCACAGGTCTTCGATACTCATGGGGGGATAGTTATCCCCAGTACCCGCAGTACCCCCAGTTACCCGTAAATCCGCCCTTGGATTTAAATATGTATTGACAAATCCTAAACTCCAAGTACATCTTTCTTGGAAACTAAGTATTTCTGGACCTAGTTTCATGATGAAACTTGGAAGGATAAATGTACCCAAAATAACAATTACCTATATCAGCTAAACGGTGAAATGGAGCTCGATATTGACTGCAATTTCCATGAACAGAGTGATCAAGCTAGACAAACAAGCAAGATCATTGTCATCCTCTGATAATAATGTTCAGATGATTTACACTTATCCTAGTTGTGATCGAGATATTCTTGATAATGGAATATTTGTTGTCAGATTATTGGGGCTATTTCCATTATCTATACCATTTACAATGCCTCCTATGTGACAACGATTGCTCGTCGCTATCAGTTAGGAATAGACGAGTCCCTTCATGCTGGCCAACTGTTTAAAATTGCCTGAAAATCACTTCCCTTTTTTTCGCAATGATTCAACTCTGACCTGAAAGCTTTAATCCTAATGAGTGTATCCTGAAAATATTAGATGTCACGAAGGTCTTCATCAAAAGCTATAAATTTTTGTTTTCTTAGGGTTTCATCAATGGAAAATAAATATCCCCAACAAAATGTTTGAATGGAGAATTTGAATTTTTCGAATCAAATGAGGATTTCGCTTGAGTTTGTTTTTTATAATAACTTTTCTGATGAATGAGATGTTTCTATTAACAGTGTAAAAATGATTCAAGATACTGCAGAAATATCAAATCGAAATTTCATTAATTTCCAAAGAAGGAGCACTCGTATGAAGACCTGTTGCAAGATGTAAAACTGATTATTATAGGTGTTTTCTTTGAATTCGTAGAGATCATAGGAAGACTTTCAGTGAATTAATGTATTATTAACCCTGTATTGTGGAGTTGATTAAATATAGGTGCATAATTGGGTTTTCGCTTCTAATTGGATAGAAATTCTACAAGGAATTCAAAGGAAATTAGGGAAATAAATGATTGTTTTTAATGTTCTTCATTTGCATGGAAACTTACTACAGAATAACAACCCAAAAGTATCTACAACTGCCATAGACTATGATCTGGATGTGAATAAGTTCCGATGCCTCGTGAGAAATTAGGATCATTGTATTGGAAAATCATTATAATGAAGTATCACTTTGAAATCATAGTATATTCTTAATATGTAAAGTGGTAAATTCATCAATTCAACATCAGATCTTGGCCAGTGTATACCACATCTCAAAATAATAAATACAGACAATATAATATATACTAAAAATATTGTTCGCAGTTGATTGAGAAACTCCCTTAAAAATGGCTACTTCACAAACAGTTTCAGTTTTATTAATACTAGAACTAATCTCTCTGGAGCAATTTATTTATGGATTTTTCAATCTGGATATAAATCTGAAATTAACTTGACATAATCGTCCATGTGAAGGGAACAAACACATATATATTCTTTGCAGCAAGGTTCCCATCTATAGTTTGTCTATCCATGCTTTTCTCCAGTCCAATTTATGCAATATGCCAAAGGCATTAGTGATATTCGGTGTTGAGGCATCTTTCTCAGGAAATTTATCAAAACGAACAGCCGTGTTTTTACTTTTCCTTGAAGAGCAATTGAGAACTTTTTTTTCCAGTACTAGTACTTTGCTTACATTGTCATATAATCATCTACTGGCCTAAAATTCAAATATATCATGAGGATTGAAACATAAAAATCTTTTCGTGCAGATACCTACTTCACCTTTTCTGATTTCCATCTTACAGAAAGATGAAGTCACAGCTCAGTACCTCGAATTACGAGGATCATATCCCTCAAGAATACATGAAACAGCTATTGATTTAGAATAGATATTCTAATTTCTAAGTCAATGAAAACAGCTTAGGAGCAAGTAAAAATATAAACAAGTCGTTTTCTAGGTTGGAAAGTCATAGATTTCCATTAATGAAAACATAAGAAAACAAAAATTTATAGCTTTTGATGAAGACCTTCGTGACATCTAATATTTTCAGGATACACTCATTGGGATTGAAGCTTTCAGGTAAGAGTTGAATCATTGCGAAAAAAAGGGAAGTGATTTTCAGGTATTTTTAAACAGTTGGCCAGCATGAAGGGACTCTTCTATTGCAGTGCAGCAATGTGCACTCCAATCCCTCATCGGGCAGGACGAGAAAGGTTCCGAAATGCCCGCGCGAAGGCGAAACGTATTAGTCTGGGTGCCGGTGGGACAAATTGCACATTATTAATAAAGTTTTCTTACTTTCTGTATAACTATATCAGGCGGAGTCTATCCTCTGTGAAAATGTTTGTAATCGTGGCTTTTTTTCAGCAAACCTTTCAATTCTTTTAAATCATACATACTCTTTTTTTGTAAAATGCAATCATAAAAACAATCTGTAAGAAATGAGAAAACATGATTGTCCGACAAAAATAGAGTGGCTTTGAGCGGTTTCTACCAACATGAACATGACTGAAAATCGCATTTTTAAAATTATTAATACCCTCCTGATTTTTTCAGAATCGGTTGATACAATCATATAAGTATGAAAATGCAATTGTCCGAAAAAAAGTGGCGTTTTTCTTGACCGGCAAATGGAAAACGACGATTTTTTGAGATGAAAAAAATTATGTTTCTCTTCTTATTCTCTCTTCACCTCGAAAATACAATGTTGTGCATGAGTTGTCCGACAAAAAAATGTGGCGTTCATTCAAAAATCAACAAATTTAAGGTCGGCGTTTAAAGCGAGTAGGAAAGATCAGCCGATAGAGGCGCCACCGTCCATTTTAAGAAATATCTCCATAGAACTTACATTATCACAATAAGTTCTATGAGTATCTCTCTAATCATGAATGAAATGTACAATGGCGCTCTCTATCCGAAAATCGCCGAACTATGAAATAAGTCAATGGGTAAAGCAGGAACTTTTTCCCGCCGAAATTTGAATTTGGCCATTCTCTGCCAATTCCGTATTTCAAGTTGATCTTCTGAACGAAATTATCAGTAGATTCACTTTAAATCGGAAGTTGAACTATTTTAATGGGTCTTTCTGTTGAAATAAAACAGAAGCATGGGTTGGCTCATTTTTTTCTATTTTTGAAAGAAAAAAAATTAACTGTCGGAATGAAATCGATTAAAATTATTTCAACAAGAACCCTAATCCTTTCTGAGTTCACCCACAAAATTTCAGTTCTCAAAGTGAAACCGTTTTCGAAATCAACTTGAAATAAAAACACACTACATTGAACGCCCACCTTAATGATCTAATTTGGTTATGAATAGACTAGATGCATTTATCGGATATAACTTTGCTTATGTTTAAAATAAACATTTGATTTTTTGAGGATCATTTAAGAAGGATGTGCTGAAAACTATCATTCAACTGCCCGACGAAAAAAAATCGACAATTTCTCAATACACCGAATGAAAGTTATTGGTCTCGTGATACTCCATTTTCATAACTAACATTTTCAATCATCATATTATTCATTTGGCATTGAAATTTTGATGAAAGTTCCATTTTTTCATACTTTTGGTTGCTTTCGTGAAGCTTATTCAAATTGCTTGTCCCAAAGAATTAATAGAATCCGTTGGATAAGGAAATTCTAATCTAGAAGTTAAATGTTGCACGAAGTGGACACCTTTTCTGTAACACCTTTGAGGTTATGAAAATAATGTTTTCAATTATTTATACTTGTAGCTATTCACTTTAAAGGCTGAAGCTGTAATAATAAGTATGAGAAAATGGACTATCAAAATAAAAATGTACAAACTGAATTTTTTCTGCCCCAGTTGAATATCTCCACCCCAGGTCGAAGTCGCGAATTCTTCGAAAAGAAAGTGGTAGTTTCATGGAATTCCATTTGAGGAATACCAAGGGTTGTAAAAGTATTTTGGTAATTTTCCCTATATATTGAGTGCTGTTTCGGTTTTGCACCGTTGTCCTCTGCAGTCTGAATTTGTGTAAACGAATTTAAGTGTGCTGCCGAATTTTCTCTTCTTGAGATAATTCTTGTTCTATTCTATTTGATAGTTTTTCAGTTGTTGCCGATATAATATTCTTAGTAGTGATGGAGTGTTTTTTGTTCAAATATTTGAAAGATAACCCTGACTACAAAACGCAAAGAAAGGAAGTGAAAAATTCATAGCTGACATTCTTAGACAGTGTAAAATATTCTTGGCATGAAGAAAACATCATAATCACAAATATAAAGATGTCATTCTACCTGACGATTGGTGTGATACTGGACATCATTCGTCTTGTTACAAATAATTCAATGTGGGGAAGGAGTATTTCCATTTTTTTTTATCAGATTTGAATAAAAATGTCAGTAAACAATTTGAATTATACACTTTCAATTAAAATCAATAGTTTCATTTCGATAATAATCGAAGAAAGATTCCGAAACAAAACCATATTTTTCAAGTAGTTTTTTTGTCCGACTGAGAATTTGCCGCATTTTATATGGTGGACAGTTGTTTTTTCTATGAAATATAAATTTATTCTTGTCCGACAAATATTAATGAATTCCAAAACCCAAAAAAATCGTCGATTTTCATTTGTCGGAAAAAAACACGCCACATTTTTTCTGTCAGATAATTTCATATTCATATTTCATATGGTAATATCAACCGATTCTGAAATAATCAGAGTCACACAATTCTTGTCGGATAATCATGTTTTCTCATTTCTCCAAGATTGTTTTTGTGATTGCATTTTATAAAAAAGAGTTTGTATGGATTGAAAAAATTTAAAGGTTTGCTGAAAAAAAGCCCCGACTACACAGAGGAAAAATGTGATAGACTCCGCCTAATAAAGTTATACAGAAAGTGAGAAAACTTTATTAATAATTTTCAATTTGTCCCAACGGCACCCAGACTAATATGTTTCGCCTTCGCGCTGGCATTTCGAAACCTTTTTCGTCCAGCCCGATGAGGGATTGGAGTGCACATTGCTGCACTACAATTCCTAACTGGTAGCGACGAGCAATCGTTGTCACATAGGAGGCATTGTAAATATGCATACGGTTAGTTGCATTCGCCTGGCGTCTTCAGGGTGTTGCTGGTCCTGAGGATTTTGCCAAACTTGGTCTGTCTACCGGACCAGGTAGACTAGTGGTTGGAGTGACTGGATTTTCGAAATTGTAACCTATTAAGTCCAGACAGACAAAGTTTGGCAAAATCCGGTCCTTCTCAGGACCAACAACCCTCAAGACGGCAGGCGAATGCTTGCCGAAACGTCGGTAACAACTAACCGTATAGATAATGGAAATAGCCCAAATATAAATAATCTTTCAACACTTATCCTAATGATTCAGTAACAACCAGAATACTGGTAATAGTTTTCATTCGAAATAAATTGAGTTTTCAAACTTCAATTCCGAACAAATGAATGTTAGGAAACAGAGAAGAACATCGATGTCCTGATGAAATCGGACTAACTGAAATTTTGAATCCCGGGAAAATTTTATACGAATTCGCGAAAGCGAACTAGAAATAATAATCGAAAGCAAAAGTATTCACGAACAATCTAATCAATGAGGTGAATATGAATTTGAAAAATGATATTGATATATAGCCATGCACCACAGCTGACAACTTTTTTCCTATACAAATGATTATTTCTTGGAGAATATGCAAAAATTCCGCATGATGAAAAAATTAGCATACATAATTGAAGATTTCGAAATCGGGAAAAAAAATCAATTTGAAAAGCAATAACAAATCCCAATGGGACTTGACACAACTAAATAATTTTAAAAATTCTGTCTGATCAATATTGGACAAAATTATTGATACCTTCTGTATAAAAAGTACCCGGAATTGTAAAAAAAAACACATAAATTTAAATTTAATCATCAATATTTATTTTGTCTCCTTCAAAATAGTCCCCATTGCCTGCAATACAACTATGATATCGGCGAACCCACTTTTCCATGCACCGCTCATACGCCGCCAAAGGTATGGCCTTCAGTTCTCGTTGCGAATTTGTTTTGATGGCTTCAATGGACTCAAAACGCGTTCCACGTAGGGGCAATTTGAGTCTTGGGAATAGAAAAAAGTCGCACGGAGCTAAGTCAGGTGAATACGGCGGTTGTTCGATGGTATTTATTGAGTTTTTGGTCTTGTATTCCTTAGTAATTATGGCTCGGTGCGACGGCGCGTTATCATCATGCAAAATCCACGAATTGTCTTTCCATAAATCTGGCCGTTTACGACGAACATTCTCACGCAAACGCCTCAATACACCCAAGTAATACTCCTTATTCACTGTCTGTCCTTCAGGAAGAAATTCTGAGTGCACAACACCACGATAATCGAAGAAAACAGTGAGCAAAACTTTAATTTTCGATCGACTTTGACGTGGTTTTTTCGGACCGTCTTTGAATGATTTGTACCAATCGTATGCTTGTGTTTTTGACATACAATTATCACCAAAGGCTTTTTTCAACATTTTCAATGAATCGGCACAAGAAAATTCGTTTGCAAGACAAAATTTGAGGCAAACTCTTTGATCAACTATTTTTTCCATTGTAAAATTCGCAGAGCACTTTTGAGGTCGACTGATACTGACAGCTGTTGTAAACACACTAGTTGACAGATCGCGCTCAAATTTGGCTTGGTAATAAAGGAAGGTCCTACCAACTTTAGGAAAAAAAAAATTACCGATTCCTTTTTGGCGGTTCATTTAAATAACATTTTCCGGGTACTTTTTATACAGAGAGTATGTCAGGCTGAATAACTAGAAAAGCAATAATGTTATAAACATTGATTATGATTATACTGATTACTCATAGGTCCCTCGAAGAGACCCCTCAGAAGCTTCTAGTTTGTGCGAGTTCGGAGAATCAGTTGTCTTCTGTGTAGGCTTTGTTACTGTGTCCTTACGCGCGGCGTAAGGTGGCGTAAGTTACGCCATCTTAGGCACAGCACTGTCAATTTTCGACCCGACAGTGAAATGGTGGCCCACTACCGTCTGATTAGAATTTTTTTTCCTAGCCTCAGGATTGAACTCGAAATGTAGGAAAATTGATGAAAAGCATAGGATGCTATTTAAAAAAACAAAGTTGGTACGCGCCGAGAAAATATGGAGCAATATTGCTGTGTGATCAAAAATATTTTTATTTCGTTGGAGGTCGATCAATAAGGCAACATTGCAGAAAGTGTCTCAAAATCTATTTTATATTCAATTATCATTTCATGGAAAAACTATTTTGCAACTTCCCCTTATTCATGTGTAGATAATTTTTTAGAGTGGAAAATTCTTGTTGGTAACTGCTTCTTCTAAATGGGTGCGTTTTCTTGTTCTATTCACAATTTACATGCTTGCGTAAATATAATCAGAATTTTTATCACGTTTGAGATATGATTAACGATATTCTCTTAATAAGTAATTAGCAATTTTCTGTTGTTAACATGGCATATACGGAAGTAGGTACTCTACACCAATTAAAATTTATCAAATATGAACCATGAAGAAAACCCTCAATATATCGAATATTTTTTGAAACACTTTAGTTCGTTTTTATTTTGTGCACATTCTACCTCATTAACAAGTAGAAATATGTGTACACCTATGAATTACATGTATGCTTTGAATATTTTGTGAGTTTCGATATTTCTTATAATCATTAGGTTAAGTATTTAGTTTTTCGTATTTCATATTGATTTAGAAAAAAAAATTCACTCTTTGTTCAAAAGAATCCAAACCACCAGAAACAAACAAACATCAATATTTGATTCGATTCAGTTCTGTCTGTGATGAGAAATGATAACGATATTTACAACAAATTAAAGTGTGTAAAATTTGTTTCTTGTCGCGATTTGTGCACAATTCATTGCGTCATTATATGTCTATCACACTGCGCAAAAAAATTAACGCACATTATGGAAATCTGGAAATCTCAAATTTATTCTACAACTGAAGGTGTTCTCAATGATGATTATTTTTATCAGAATTATGCTTGCATATGTTATCCACTTTCAACGTTTTTCTTCAATACAGAGATGTTTTCTCCCAGCAGGAATAAAAAAAGATGATACCTATTATCAGATTTTGAATGTATTGGCTCCATTCTAAAATCAGTTGTTCTCGATCAATTCTAGTGATCAATAGTTTTTCTTTTGTTTGATTTTCTACACTCGATCGCTATGCAACGCGAAACACGCAATTTGACCCAAGAGGAATGTGCCCAAGCGGTAGTTTTGCGAAAAGAAGGTTTGACATACACAAGAATTGCAGAAAGGTTTGGAGTTTCCCATACAAGTGTGTCCAGAATGTTGCAGCGATTCAGGGAGACAGGTATGAATGTCCGAAGACCAGGACAGCGTAGACCACGGGTAACAACTGCCATTCAAGAACGTTACTTGAGAGTTTCTTCGTTGAGACAACGGTTTGCAACCGCTCGCCTCCTTCAAAATCAGCTTGAGCAAACTCATGAGGTGCAAATTAGCACTCAGACAATAAGAAATCGCCTCAGAGAATATGATTTAAGGCCGATTGGGAAAGAGTTCTCTTCACAGATGAGTCTAGATTCTGCCTCTACCATTGTGATCGACGTTCCCTTGTATACAGACGTCAACATGAAAGATATATGCTCTGTGCAATTTCCTGAATACTACTGGTTTCGGAGGAGGATCGATTATGGTATGGGGTGGAATATCTTTGACTCCTCGCACAGACCTAGTGGTTGTTGATAATGGAGCTATGAATGCTGATAAGTATATAAGGAACATTCTTGAAGAGCATGTAGTGCCATTTGCCCCATACATTGGTGAAAATTTCATTTTTATGGACGATAATGCCAGACCCCATCGTGCGCGCATCGTTCAGGAGTACCTTGAAGAGGTTGAAGTCTCTCGAATGGAATGGCCAGCAAGAAGTCCAGATCTCAATCCGATTGAGCAGGTTTGGGACAACCTCAATAGAAGGCTGAGAAGTTCAGAAAATCATCCAGCTACTCTTAATGACTTAGGAATCCAACTCGGAGAAATCTGGGAAGGATTAGAATGATTAGATCAGAACATTTTAGGATCACTCATTTAGACTTTAGAGTATGAACCGTCGTTGTCGAGCTGTAATTAACGCAAGGGGTGGAAATACCAAGTATTAAATCACTTATCAGCATTTCAGTATTTTGAAAATTGTTCATTTCTCTTCTTTCACATAAGATTCGGTGAAATCCTGAATTTTTCTTCCATTTAATGTGTCTTGTTTCGTTCAAAGCCTTCCCGAGAGAACATAAAAAATATGTTATAAAGTCAATGTAGAGTTAACTTTCATTAAAATTGAGATTTTCAGAATGTGCGTTAATTTTTTTGCGCAATTTATTTCACGCCGTTTATTGATCGATCCATTATAATATTCAAATTGCATTCGAAATAAGGAATCCCATTTTTGGAAGTCAGTTTTTCAATTACGGATCAGTGTTAAGAGCCGTTTCACATGCGACTGATGGTCGGTCCTGATGGTCGGTCGGGGCCGGCGTTTGAACTGGATCGGTCGACTGATGATACGCATGCATTTGAAAGGATTTTAAAATCCAGTTTAAACTCCGGCCCCAGACCGACCATCAGGACCGACCATCAGTCGCATGTGAAACGGGTCTTAAGGGATCCGATGAAAGAATCCAATAACAATAAATTATGTATGAACAAAACCACATGTAAAATACAATAAATATAATCAGTATATCATTTTTTTGTCTTGGAAATTTCATTCCAACAAAACTTTTCAGGATGGAATGCTACAGTCTCTCTGGTAATGTGCCTGATTTCACTGAAACTGGGAATTTGGGATCTTTAGAATCCAGAATCATTTTTCCAGGTAAAAGTACTTTTCATCTTATAAAAATACAAGCAGGCCGTCCCAGCTTCGCCCGTGTAGAAATTTGTTTCACGCGGCGGTTTCATCTTCAATCTGCCATATCTTTTGATGTACTTGTTGTAATTGTATGATGTGAAGGGCAATTTCGTTCTAAATTAAATACTGGGGATAAATAACGTATAAGGTTGGATGAGGATCAATACCCAATTCATAAAAACTCACTCCTAAATAGTGCATAATTTTGGAAAACATCTGATTACCATAAACAGGTAATAGCAAGTCAATCTTGAGAGATAGATATATGCTATCGCGGACTTTTTTGTAGAACTATTTGAGAGGTACATTTCCGTCATACATTGTATCCACGTAAGTCTTACGGTTTTTGCAGCGCACGTGAAAATAGCTGATTATTGAAGATATAGTAGGTATCCTTATTTTTTTGGGTGAAAAGTATAGCCTCTGTCACTCAGGGATAATGTAGCTTTCTAAGGGTGAAAGAATTTCTGAAATCGGTCCAGTATAGTTTTTGAGCCTATTCGTATCAAACAAACAAAAATACAAATCTTTCCTCTTCATAATATTAGTATATATATGTAAGATAATAAAACACTCTGGGTGGTTTAACTTGTTGTTTATTTCACAGTTCACAGATTATTAGTGGGCTTTAAGTAAATTCCGTCATGGAATACAAAATGGCAGGTTATGTTGTTGTTTAGGATGCCGTTGTTAGACAGAGAGAGAGCGTGGTAACGAGATCATCGAAAACCATCGCTTCAGATCACAGAGTGTTTGACATTAGGCATACGCTATGGTCTTAGCATTTTATATCAATTTATAGGGGGTTCAAAATTCACATAGCTAACACGGCCATACTGACACTTGAAACGACCTCGTTTCATTAACATAGCAAACAATAATACTTTTTAGGTTACATAAAGCATTGTTTAACTAACATCTGATACAATTGAGTTTTTGTGAGGCATGGCTATGTTCAAAACGCTGGCTCGCGCTGCGGCTTTGTATTTCAGGTGGGAAAAAGAGCCAGGCAAATAAAAAAACCACCACCGCTTACATGCTCACAACTCAAGATTTAGAACTAATTAGCCAAGAACTAAAAGTCAGCTTCAGCTGATTACCACAAAATTGATGATCTGCTATAAAATTGTTCAGGTTATGCAATGGACCAAAAATCATTCGCAACTCCTGCATGGAATGAACTCCAATCCTCACTTTCGTTTGAAAATTTTACAGCCATGATCAACAACAAATCAAATTACAATATTTCGAGGCTATAAAGTTCTAAGCTTCTTGAAAAATAACTCATTTCAGATTTTCCATAATGGTACATCAATTATTGCAATGATTATCTGTTCACACAGAAATAGGTCAGGCCAAAACAAAGCCAAAAGAACCAAAAAAAACTATCACATACAAAAGTGATTAGATCCAAACAAGATAATCAGCATAAATTTAAATTTCTTAACTCTTCACTAAAGATTATGGCTATCCAGTCTTCACGTATTTACTATTATTATGACTATCCAGTCATGTCACCAACACTAAAACTGATTTTCTGTATCCATAGGCCATATTCTCAGCTGTTCTTGTCCTGCTGTAGTCATTCTGTTCTGACCTCCTATTCGCTTCAGGGCATAGCGATCATTCGGCAATACAGCCTTAATTTCAAATGAGCCAATGAACTTTGGTTTCAATTTACCACCATTTGACAGTTGTGTAACTTCCATTACTACTTTCTGATTTACCTCAAACGGGTAACCTGGTTTTCGAGTCATATCAAACTTCCTGTTTGTTACCTCTGCCGAAACATCCAGTTTCTCAATGAGGGCATCTTTATCAACATTAATTTGCTTTATTGGTATATCGCTGAGCAAGTTGATGGTTGACGAAAGTCTCTGATTAGAGTTTTTCATTAAAACTACAGGGGCATATCCTGTCGACTTATTCACAGTCGAGTTCAGATCATTTTCAATGTTCGGTAAAGACTTATATCATAATTTTTCATCTTTCTCGTTCAAAATTGATCGCATTGCATTGAAAATGGTTCGCATAACTTTTTCAACCTTTCCGTTGACCATTTTATCAACTCCTATGTGTGAAGATTCATCATGGTACAGTTTCATTATCTCCAATCTAGCCAAAATTTGGACAAAGCATCTCATTGGGTGAATCCTCTTCCCTTCCCAGTAAACCAAGTCATCCTGGACTGCAAAACCTTCCTCATGTAGATTTCCACTTTAGATCTCCATGCAAAATGGGTCGACTTTTTGCCATTCACCAATAGATTGAGGAGTACCTGTAACAGATTTGAGCACCAGTATTTTGTTCTCGCAAGGCAAATTCCTACTCATATAATCGACATGCTTCTATTTCTCGTGGACTGGGTTTTAGCATACCGCATTCAATTATTACTCCTAAAAATTCTTTTGACGTTTTGAAGAATTCGCATTTTTGATAACTAAGTGTGAAGCCACACTTTGATAGCCTATCAATAATTTTATTTAAATTAACAAGTCCTTCAATATTTTCACATGGACAAAGAATATCATCAACATAAACTAGGGCAATTTTCTCTTTATAATCTACGAGAGCCTTATAAATTGCTGACTAATAACATGAGGGAGAATTTATGAAACCAAAAGGCATTCTATTGTATTCGTACAATCCATCAGGTGTGATAAATGCAGTAATGTGTTTGGAAGATTCTTCTACTTCAATCTGATGAAAACCAGATTTCATATCGAGCTTTGTATAAAACTTTGCTGTTGCTAAAAGGTCTATTTGATTTTGAATTCTAGGTAAGGGGTAGTTATTTCGCGAAACTTTCTTATTCAGTTCTCTGTAATCAACACACAGTCTTATTTCACCATTACGTTTTCTTACTAGGACAATGGGGCTTGCATAATTTGATTCACTACATCTTATAATACCAGATTCTAATTGGTTTTTAATAATTTCCTTAACTTTTGTTCTTTCCTGATACGCTAAATTTCTTGCTCTAAAAACGACAGGAGATTCATCTTTCAATTGAATTTTTAATTCACCTGTGATGACTGCAACAGGCTTAGATTCAACCCTTTTTTTAATTATTTGTGCTTTCAACTGTTCGTCCAATCCTGACAAGTCTAATTCTAAATCTTTGCAGACAAAAGTGAACGTTTTAGGAGATTTTCTAAAGGAAGTCACAAAATTAACACAATCCTTATTAATTTCAAGTTGAATATCCCCTTCTTTGAGTATATCTAATCCGATTAAAGCATCAATATCCTTATGTGGAATAATACTGTCTCTTACTATGTATATTGAATTCAATTTCTATAGCTAATTCACACTTGAAAAATAGGATGTTTGCTTTTCCTAATGTTTTAAATTCAACGTTTCCTATTCCCCTAATTGTTTTAGTTTGAGGTATTACTTAACTTGTGATTGTACTGCCTGAAATTCATGTGTTGGTTGAACTCGATCTTTCGATTCCATCATTTTCATCAGCAGTTGAGCTTGGATTTCCATCACATGAATCATCGTTATTGGTTCGGCTTGGGCAGCATTCTCTTGATCCATTTCGAATTCGTTTGCACAAAGAACTCGGTGAAACTCGTAGAATTCAGGTTCTAATTCTTTGTTTGTAAATAAAGAATCTATCCCGCTTCTGATGTAAGATAATGAAACACTCTGGGTGGTTTAACTTGTTGTTTATTTCACAGTCGACAGATTATTAGTGGGCTTTAAGTAAATTCCGTCATGGAATACAAAATGGCAGGTTATGTTGTTGTTTAGGATGCCGTTGTTAGACAGAGAGAGGGAGCGTGGTAACGAGATCATCGAAAACCATCGCTTCAGATCACAGAGTGTTTGACATTAGGCATACGCTATGGTCTTAGCATTTTATATCAATTTATAGGGGGTTCAAAATTCACATAGCTAACATATATGTATAGATATTAGTATAGACAAACAGAATATAAACTCGCGGATAGTAACATCTACACTGTTTCAAGTGTATCTTATTCGAGATAAATAGTTTTTTGCTTTCAATAATTATTAATAAGCGAACTAGCTCAAATAGCCCATGCATGGATTCCTTCCTGAGGCCAATAGTGAGTTTCTAAATTTTTTTATTTGAATCTTTTTCTTCTAAGGGGTTAAGGTTAAATGTAGAGAGAACTAATTTAAATTTTCCAAGTGGTCATTTTCATTGCAAGAATTACATTCAACAATAGGATGTTCCTCCAAAATTTGTGCTAGCATGAATGTAATCAAAAAAGTTACTTCCATAAGGAAACATATTAATAGAATATCGATTATTCCCTGAATGATGTTTTGTGGCAAGTTCGAGTCAGATTCATGGCGGTTGTTGATATTTATATCAATGAACGCGGTGTATCTGATTAATCGATATTCTAGCATGAATGGACAAATTCAAAACGCCTCTTAGTATATGTAGATAGTAGATCTAATGAGGGCTCAGAATGGTTTTTTTCGAAGAAGCGATCTGTGTTATATTATTCGGCGATTATTATTCATACCACGGTTACAAATTAATTAAAGTCATCGTTTTTCCTTGATTTAACATACTTTTTGAAATATACTAATTGATATGCATACTTCGACTTCACATTTTTCTATGTATAATCACACTCGTTGCTCATGAATTCTCCCATTGAAATTCGCTATAAGTTCACATTCATATCTCATTTTCCCATTCTTATTCTTATTCATGATGATCCTAGCCCTTAATCCTTCAAGGCCTAATTCAACAAGTCCTAACTCAATAAATTGGAAGATTGGAATTCGCAGAACTTTTAGGGTTCATCTCATGGTCCGTAAAAGTCTTTCGAAAAGTAATAGCTCGATGCAATTTAACAACGCCAAGGTTTAAGGAGTCTGACGATAAGCCGATCATAATATTCCCAGCAGACAAAGGCAACGTAGCGTTGCCATATTGAATCATCAGTTATCAGTATATCATAATACATAATATCAGAGAGCTACTAGGTAAATATAAAAAAAAACTTTAAAACTATACTGCATCCAAGGTTTCATTGTTAGCCTGAGCATCATCGACTCGCAATACAGGATCTTTCACGAGAAACCTCACCCATATTTATACGGGAAACTACTGAACGTATTTTCATGAAATTCAGCACTTATAAGTATTTCACGATGCTGATGAAATCTAAAATATTTTCAAGGCATGAGCACCTCCGGTTTTTCCGGAAATGACGTCAACTTCCGTTTTTCAAATTAGAACACCATTTTTTTATTGCAGAAATAGATTCCTTAGAAAATTTCAAGTTATTTTGATGTAACATTTTTCAGTTTTGGTTGGAAAATTCTCTCTGAGCGGGAAAATTCGAAAAAAAAATCGAAAATAGAGCTCCGCTGAAACAAGAATAACTTCGAGGTTTTTGGATGGAAAATTTTCATTTTTGAGATTTTTCAAGATGTAAGATTGATGTATCCACTTTAAAAATCGAAATCGCGATTCATGATACAGGGGGTGAAAAAATCGCTTTCAAAGTTAGGGATGACAAAATCGTGAAAAATCAATTTTTTCAGATTAGAACCACATTTTTTTATGGCAGATATTGAATCTACGTTGAAAAATAATGTGAGTGTATGCATCACACCCTTGCCCTAAAATGGATATTTTCTGAGTTATTCACAAAAAACTGTTTTTCGTCTTGAATTTTCAGCTATTTCTTTTCCCTTCACGCCAAAAAGATGAAATTTTCAGGAACTGTTATTTGAACCATGCTGTAGATTTTTCACCCCTTCTTGAAACCGACTTCAAGTTACTATTAGGAGAACCATGGCAAACTCTCGCATTTATAACTAGAGAAGATGCTCAAAGTTTTGACCGTTAATTTCTAGTCATTTATTTATACGTCTCAGGAATGCTTCGTGCGTTGCTCTTCTTATTTCATCGGGAGGAAGAGATCTGCAAAAGTGTTTAAAAACCAAATTGAGTTTCAAAACTATGAATCTAAAAATCTAAACAAACCTGAACGCACCAAATTAATAGTAAACACAAAATGCTACTGAATAAAGAGGAATTTGGCAGATGTAATTAATGATATCTATCATAAAAAAAAGAATGTAAAACATGGTAAGTTTTTGCATATGGTTCATAAGGAATTATTTATTTATCACTGGAGAGAAAACCGATGGCCGATTAGTTGAAATAAAGAGGTTTCCGATACAAATTCGAATCCAAATTCGCCATCTAGTATTTAGGAACAACCTGTAACTTTTTTCTCTTGCATATTAGGGTAGTAAAATCTAAAACATGGTTTAAGTAACAGTTCCTGAAAATTTCATCTTTTTGGCGTGAAGGGAAAAGAAATAGCTGAAAATTAAAGACGAAAAACAGTTTTTTGTGAATAACTCATAAAATATCCATTTTAGGGCAAGGGTGTGATGCATACACTCACATTATTTTTTAACGTAGATTCAATATCTGCCATAGAAAAATGGGGTTCTAATTTGAAAAAATTGATTTTTCACGATTTTGTCATCCCTAACTTTGAAAGCGATTTTTTCACCCCCTGTATCATGAATCGCGATTTCGATTTTTAAAGTGGATACATCAATCTTACATCTTGAAAAATCCCAAAAATGAAAATTTTCCATCCAAAAACCTCGAAGTTATTCTTGTTTCAGCGGAGCTCTATTTTCGATTTTTTTTTCGAATTTTCCCGCTCAGAGAGAAATTTCCAACCAAAACTGAAAAATGTTACATCAAAATAACTTGAAATTTTCTAAGGAATCTATTTCTGCAATAAAAAAATGGTGTTCTAATTTGAAAAACGGAAGTTGACGTCATTTCCGGAAAAACCGGAGATGCTCATGCCTTGAAAATATTTTAGATTTCATCAGCATCGTGAAATACTTATAAGTGCTGAATTTCATGAAAATACGTTCAGTAGTTTCCCGTATAAATATGGGTGAGGTTCCTCGTGAAACACCCTGTATATGATCTCTCACAATTATGTTGAAGCCTCACGTGGGAAATTGTCGGTAAACTGAAGCTTATTGAATTAGGAACGAACGATTTAGAGTGTGGACAGTTTATTTGGATTTTCGCGATACTTCAGTGAAGTTTGAGGATTTGTATTTGTATTACAAAATGGATAATGAAAAGTTAATTGAATTTGTTCGTCATCTTCATCAAGCAATACAGCCATTATGGCTAGATCTTTATTGGTAAAATTTCTAAACATAACACACGACCGTTGCTCACTTTGTAGCACTACGCTTCTAATTTTGTTAAGCAAAAACTAATTCATTACAAACAACCCGTCGAGATGTCGAATACCTATCGTATAATGTGAATTGCTGCCGCAACTATCGGGTCTTTGTCTGTCCTTGCCGTTTCGTTGCATGTCTGATAATGTGAATCATCCTTTACTCGTTAAGGTTCGGTGTGCTCCTCTTTTCACATCGCCTCCGGAAAAATATTCCACATTTCAATCTAAGGAAGTTTTATAGCTTCTTCAAAATAACGATATATTCTCATTAGCATCCATCCTATCATATAGAGTATAATAATAAACAAATAATAAATTCGTATATCCCGAAATTATTTATCTAATATACATACATATACAGGGTGTATTTAAATGTGAGGATTTTCTTTTGACATATGGTAGAACTCATCGAAAAAGTCATTCTACCAAAAAATTTTTATATGAATTATGCCCCTGTTTCGGGAAAATGAAACTTGAAGTTTCTAGGCGAATCTGGAAATTCCTCAGTCCGAACCTGCTCCCTCGCCTGCTCCAACGTAGATATCAACATGTTTTTTGTCTTCTTATCATACATGACTCAGAATATCGATTGTGATCAGGAATCTTCGATCGTGTTACGGGGAGGGTACGAGTGGTTCATGTCTCAAAAATACCGCATGTTTATTCAAATAATGAACTTCTTGATTTGCTCTTAATTTATGGTGAATCAAAACAAAATTCCAGTTCAGCGTATAAGTTGTACAGAACAAGATTCCCGCTAAGAAATCACCGAACTTCGCGGTTGTTCATAAACCTGGTGCAGAGATGTAGAGATATGATGAACAGAGAGATGCCGGCCACAGTATTATTAAGGTATTGGTGCCCAAAATTTTTTAGAATTTTTTTAAATTGAACATTTCATATAAGAAGTTCTCGGTAAAATGACTTATTTTGATGAGTTCTATCACCTGTCAAAAGCAAAGCCCACCTTAAAATACACCCTGTATAGGTAGTGAAACGTTGATAAGTAATGTTGTTCCTAGGCACAGAATGGTGTGGGGCAGGAAACATTTCAGCAAGTGAAGACAGTTTGGGGTTATTCAAGAAAACCGATAGTTGTTGCAGAAACCACGATATGTGCCCTAACGTGATAATTAGCGGTGAAACCGATTTCAATTTACTTCTACACAATGAGGGTCCACATACCAGGTAATATGTATAATTTATAAGGATAGTTAAGCCCTATTTGAAATGAACACATTAAAATTTCAAACTATTGACAATGATTAATTAGCCATATATAGATATAGACCAATTGGTCTAATTGGAAAATCTTATGTACATAAAGTTAGCCAAACAACTTTCGCGAATCAAACTCGGAATAGCTCAAAATTTTGCCGTTATTTATCCGTGAAAAAATTAATTTTGCCGCTCTCATATTTAAAAAGATATGGGGTGTGTCGCTAAGTTGATATAAAGTTGGCGACACAACTTTTCAAAAAATGGTTTCAGCACAAAACGAAATAGCTCATCTTTTTCAGTGATTTATCCGTAATTTATCCGTGAGAAAATTAATTTTGCCGCTCTCATATTTAAAAAGATATGGGGTGTGTCGCTAAGTTGATATCAAGTTGGCGAAACAACTTTTCAAAGAATGGTTTCAGCACAAAACAAAATAGCTCATCTTTTTAAGTGATTTATCCGTAAATTATCCGTGAAAAAAGAAAATTTGTATCAATCAAGGTTTTGAAGAAAAATGACAAAATCTGATTGATCGATCAGCAGCCGACGGAACATGATTTATGCATTTTTCTCGAAAACTACGCAAGCAATATTGTTGATATTTGAAAAGAAGATGTAGCTTTTCATCTTTGATTTATCCGTGAAGAAAAAAATTTTGCCGCTCTCGCTTTTAAAAAAATATCACGTGCGCTGGTATGTGTACATCAAATTACCAGGTGACATATTGAAAAAATGATTTCAGCAATCAACAGATAATGCAATTTCTTTAAATGATTTATCCGCAAATTATCCGTGAAGAAAGAAACATCGCCACTCTTGTATTTAAAAAAATATTGGGTGTTTCGCTAACTTTATATCAATTTGACGAAACAACTTTTCGAAAAATGGTTTCAGCACAAAACAAAATAGCTCATTTTTTTGAGTGATTTATCCGTAAATTATCCGTGAAAAAAGAAAATTTGTATCAGTCAAGGTTTCGAAGAAAAATGACAAAATCTGATTGATCGATCAGCAGCCGACGGAACATGATTTATGCATTTTTCTCGAAAACTACGCGAGCAATATTAATGATATTTGAAAAGAAGATGTAGCTTTTCATCTTTGATTTATCCGTGAAGAAAAAAATTTTGCCTCTCTCGTTTTTAAAAAAATATCACTTGCGCTGGTATGTGTTCATCAAATTACCAGGTGACATATTGAAAAAATGATTTCAGCAATCAACAGATAATGCAATTTCTTTAAATGATTTATCCGCAAATTATCCGTGGAAAAATAAATTTTGCCGCTCTCATATTTAAAAAGATATGGGGTGTGTCGCTAAGTTGATATCAAGTTGGCGAAACAACTTTTCAAAAAATGGTTTCAGCACAAAACAAAATAGCTCATCTTTTTAAGTGATTTGTCCGTAAATTATCCGTGAAAAAAGAAAATTTGTATCAATCAAGGTTTCGAAGAAAAATGACAATATCTGATTGATCGATCAGCAGCCGACGGAACATGATTTAAGCATTTTTCTCGAAAACTACGCAAGCAATATTGTTGATATTTGAAAAGAAGATGTAGCTTTTCATCTTTGATTTATCCGTGAAGAAAAAAATTTTGCCTCTCTCGTTTTTAAAAAAATATCACGTGCGCTGGTATGTGTACATCAAATTACCAGGTGACATATCCATATCGAAAAAAATTATTTCAGCAATCAACAGATAATTTAATTATTTTCGATGATTTGTCTGTAAATTATTCGTGATGAAAAAAACATCGCCACTCTCATTCAAAAAAATATTAGATGTTTCGTTGACTTGATATCAATTGAGCGAAACATCCGATATTTTTTAAAATACAAGAGTGGCGATGTTTTTTTCTTCACGGATAATTTATGGATAAATCATTGAAAAAAATTAAATTATCTGTTGATTGCTGAAATCATTTTTTCAATATGTCACCTGGTAATTTGATGGAAACGGAATATTTCTGTAAAAACAGGAGCGGCAAAATTTTTTTCTTCACAGATAAATCAAAGATGAAAAGCTACATCTTCGTTTCAAATATCAACAATATCGCTTGCGTAGTTTTCGAGAAAAATGCATGAATCATGTTCCGTCGGCTGCTGATCGATCAATCAGATTTTGTCATTTTTTTTCGAAACCTTGAATGATACAAATTTTCTTTTTTCACGGATAATTTACGGATAAATCACTTAAAAAGATGCGCTATTTTGTTTCGTGCTGAAACCATTTTTCGAAAGGTTGTTTCGTCAAATAAAAGTTAGCGAAACACCAAATATTTTTTTAAATACAAGAGTGGCGATGTTTTTTTCTTCACGGATAAATCATTAAAAGAAATTGCATTATCTGTTGATTGCTGAAATGATTTTTTCAATATGTCACCTGGTAATTTGATGTACACATACCAGCGCACGTGATATTTTTTTGAAAACGAGAGCGGCAAAATTTTTTTCTTCACGGATAAATCAGAGATGAAAAGCTACATCTTCTTTTCAAATATCAACAATATTGTTCCGTCGGCTGCTGATCGATCAATCAGATTTTGTCATTTTTCTTCAAAACCTTGATTGATACAAATTTTCTTTTTTCACGGATAATTTACGGACAAATCACTTAAAAAGATGAGCTATTTTGTTTCGTGCTGAAACCATTTTTCGAAAAGTTGTTTCGCCAACTTGATATCAAGTTACCGACACACCCCATATCTTTTTAAATATGAGACCGGCAAAATTTATTTTTTCACGGATAAATTACGGATAAATCACTGAAAAAGATGAGCTATTTCGTTTTGTGCTGAAACCATTTTTTGAAAAGTTGTGTCACCAACTTTATATCAACTTAGCGACACACCCCAGAATTAATTTTTTCACGGATAAATAACGGCAAAATTTTGAGCTATTCCGAGTTTGATTCGCGATAGTTGTGTGGCTAACTTTATGTACATAAAATCTTGTCTTCCTTTGTTTCGTACATTCGTTACGCCGAAGTAGGTTTCCAGAAAGCTCTGAACGGGCTCGTTTCTAAAAAATCGCTTCGAGATATTCTGATCATGTAAACTCGACAAGCAACGGATGAAGGCCGCAACGGACGACAGGCGATAATCTTCTTCTTCTATATATATATATTAGATATATTATATATATATATATATATATATATATCTATATATATATATATATGTAAGAAGAATAAAACACTCTGGGTGGTTTAACTTGTTGTTTATTTCACAGTTCACAGATTATTCGTGGGCTTTTAGTAAATTCCGTCATGGAATACAAAATGGCAGGTTATGTTGTGTTTAGGATGCCGTTGTTAGACAGAGAGAGAGCGTGGTAACGAGATCATCGAAAACCATCACTTCAGATCACAGAGTGTTTGACATTAGGCTACTACGATTCGGTAGATATGGTCTCAGCTTATTATAATATCAATTTATAGGGCACCCAATTTTCAAATTGCTTACACGGCCATACTGACACTTGAAACGACCTCGTTTCATTAACATAGCAAACAATAATACTTTTCAGGTTACATAAAGCATTGTTTAACTAACATCTGATACAATTGAGTTTGTGAGGCATGGCTATGTTCAAAACGCTGGCTCGCGCTGCGGCTTTGTATTTCAGGTGGGAAAAAGAGCCAGGCAAATAAAAAAACCACCACCGCTTACATGCTCACAACTCAAGATTTAGAACTAATTAGCCAAGAACTAAAAGTCAGCTTCAGCTGATTACCACAAAATTGATGATCTGCTATAAAATTGTTCAGGTTATGTAATGGACCAAATCATTCGCAACTCCTGCATGGAATGAACTCCAATCCTCACTTCGTTTGAAAATTTTACAGCCATGATCAACAACAAATCAAATTACAATATTTCGAGGCTATAAAGTTCTAAGCTTCTTGAAAAATAACTCATTTCAGATTTTCCATAATGGTACATCAATTATTGCAATGATTATCTGTTCACACAGAAATAGGTCAGGCCAAAACAAAGCCAAAAGAACAAAAAAAAACTATCACACACAAAAGTGATTAGATCCAAACAAGATAAACAGAACTAATTAGCCAAGAACTAAAAGTCAGCTTCAGCTGATTACCACAAAATTGATGATCTGCTATAAAATTGTTCAGGTTATGCAATGGACCGAATCCAATCCTCGCTTCGTTTGAAAATTTTACAGCCATGATCAACAACAAATCAAATTACAATATTTCGAGGCTATAAAGTTCTAAGCTTCTTGAAAAATAACTCCTTTCAGATTTTCCATAATGGTACATCAATTATTGCAATGATTATCTGTTCACACAGAAATAGGTCAGGCCAAAACAAAGCCAAAAGAACCAAAAAAAACTATCACATACAAAAGTGATTAGATCCAAACAAGATAATCAGCATAAATTTAAATTTCTTAACTCTTCACTAAAGATTATGGCTATCCAGTCTTCACGTATTTACTATTATTATGACTATCCAGTCATGTCACCAACACTAAAACTGATTTTCTGTATCCACAGGCCATATTCTCAGCTGTTCTTGTCCTGCTGTAGTCATTCTGTTCTGACCTCCTATTCGCTTCAGGGCATAGCGATCATTCGGCAATACAGCCTTGATTTCAAATGGGCCAATGAACTTTGGTTTCAATTTACCACCATTTGACAGTTGTGTAACTTCCATTACTACTTTCTGATTCACCTCAAACGGGTAACCTGGTTTTCGAGTCATATCAAACTTTCTGTTTGTTAGCTCTGCCGAAACATCCAGTTTCTCAATGAGGGCATCTTTATCAACATTAATTTGCTTTATTGGTATATCGCTGAGCAAGTTAATGGTTGACGAAAGTCTCTGATTAGAGTTTTTCATTAAAACTACAGGAGCATATCCTGTCGACTTATTCACAGTCGAGTTCAGATCATTTTCAATATTCGGTAAAGACTTATACCATAATTTTTCATCTTTCTCGTTCAAAATTGATCGCATTGCATTGAAAATGGTTCGCATAACTTTTTCAACCTTTCCGTTGACCATTTTATCAACTCCTATGTGTGAAGATTCATCATGGTACAGTTTCATTATCTCCAATCTAGCCAAAATTGGGACAAAGCATCTCATTGGGTGAATCCTCTTCCCTTCCCAGTAAACCAAGTCATCCTGGACTGCAAAACCTTCCTCATGTAGATTTCCACTTTAGATCTCCATGCAAAATGGGTCGACTTTTTGCCATTCACCAATAGATTGAGGAGTACCTGTAACAGATTTGAGCACCAGTATTTTGTTCTCGCAAGGCAAATTCCTACTCATATAATCGACATGCTTCTATTTCTCGTGGACTGGGTTTAATCAAACCGCATTCAATTATTACTCCTAAAAATTCTATTGACGTTTTGAAGAATTCACATTTTTGATAATAAAGTGTGAAGCCACACTTGACAGCCTATCAATAATTTGATTTAAATTAACAAGTCCTTGAATATTTTCACATGGACAAAGAATATCATCAACATAAACTAGTGCAATTTTCTCTTTATAATCTCCGAGAGCCTTATAAATTGCTGACTAATAACATGAAGGAGAATTTATGAAACCAAAAGGCATTCTATTGTATTCGTACAATCCATCAGGTGTGATAAATGCAGTAATGTGTTTGGAAGATTCTTCTACTTCAATCTGATGAAAACCAGATTTCATATCGAGCTTTGTATAAAACTTTGCTGTTGCTAAAAGGTCTATTTGATTTTGAATTCTAGGTAAGGGGTAGTTATTTCGCAAAACTTTCTTATTCAGTTCTCTGTAATCAACACACAGTCTTATTTCACCATTACGTTTTCTTATTAGGACAATGGGGCTTGCATAATTTGATTCACTACATCTTATAATACCAGATTCTAATTGGTTTTTAATAATTTCCTTAACTTTTGTTCTTTCCTGATACGCTAAATTTCTTGCTCTAAAAACGACAGGAGATTCATCTTTCAATTGAATTTTTAATTCACCTGTGATGACTGCAACAGGCTTAGATTCAACCCCTTTTTTAATTATTTGTGCTTTCAACTGTTCGTCCAATCCTGACAAGTCTAATTCTAAATCTTTGCAAACAAAAGTGAACGTTTTAGGAGATTTTCTAAAGGAAGTCACAAAATTAACACAATCCTTATTAATTTCAAGTTGAATATCCCCTTCTTTGAGTATATCTAATCCGATTAAAGCATCAATATCCTTATGTGGAATAATACTGTCTGTTACTATATTGAATTCAATTTCTATAGCTAATTCACACTTGAAAAATAGGATGTTTGCTTTTCCTAATGTTTTAAATTCAACGTTTCCTATTCCCCTAATTTTTTTAGTTTGAGGTATTACTTAACTTGTGATTGTACTGCATGAAATTCACGTGTTGGTTGAACTCGATCTTTCGATTCCATCATTTTCATCTGCAGTTGAGCTTGGATTTCCATCACATGAATCATCGTTATTGGTTCGGCTTGGGCAGCATTCTCTTGATCTATTTCGAATTCGTTTGCACAAAGAACTCGTAGAATTCAGGTTCTAATTCTTTGTTTGTAAATAAAGAATCTATCCCACTTCTGATGTAAGAAGAATAAAACACTCTGGGTGGTTTAACTTGTTGTTTATTTCACAGTTCACAGATTATTCGTGGGCTTTTAGTAAATTCCGTCATGGAATACAAAATGGCAGGTTATGTTGTGTTTAGGATGCCGTTGTTAGACAGAGAGAGAGCGTGGTAACGAGATCATCGAAAACCATCACTTCAGATCACAGAGTGTTTGACATTAGGCTACTACGATTCGGTAGATATGGTCTCAGCTTATTATAATATCAATTTATAGGGCACCCAATTTTCAAATTGCTTACATATATATATATATATATATATATATATATATATATATATATATATATATATATATATATATATATATATATATCTATATCTATATATATAAAAGAAAGATGTTGGTTACACCATTTATAACTCGAGATCGGATGGAGTGTTTGTTATGAAACTTCATATATGTATTCGTCTACGGTCTGGTTATTATAAAATGCAATAAAACTTCGAAAAAATCGATGAAAATTTCACTTATACAGGAAATGCTTTTCCTCCTTTTGAGCGAGGCCACTAGGTGTCGCTACAGTTACAGTTACGCTACCGCTTATTCGTAGGTACTTCTCTCCGTTAGATGGGGTGTACAGTGACTATATTACCACTGTAATAGTGTGTAATTTGAGTTGCCTACAACTTTGCGCCGTTGGCCAACACCAAAAAATTTTAGCGTAGGAGTAGAGATGTCTAAAATGATTAGACTTCGTACCACTTCAGATGGCGCTATTCACACATCATGACTGATTATTAGATATTTTTATAGTTTTATTTATTCAAAATAACGTTATCGTGAAGTAGGATGTCTAGAATAATGGTGTAGGCACTGATTAGATTGTGTTGTGACCAAATTGATTATATTGTGCCGGGTTTCCACCAAGCGGACAGGTCAAAACAAAACACGAACTGTCCGTTCGGACAGAAATTTCGGACAATTTTGTTTGGAAAATGTTCGAAGACTGTTGGGGTTCCCAACGGACTTTCTGTTTACACCAGTCGCGGACAAAAATGAATGAAAATTGTTCGTGTTTTGTTTAAGTTTCATTCAGTTTACATAGAGACACCGGACATGTAGTTGTGAGAATGTGGCGCGCTGCAAACTTGAGAGAACAAGACGACGAGGATTTATTTTTGCTGGCAGTTACATTTTACATTATTAAAAAGAACAAAACTAAACGCCGGTTTTGGATTAGGCCATCCTTAAAGCAAAAAAGGGGAAATGTGACGTCTAAACTGTAACAAGATCTCAGAGGAGATGACTTCGATCAAGTTTCAATAAACATTACGACTTCTTCCCTTCTCGCACCGAATCAAACTATTACTAGATCGCAACAACGAAAATAAAAACAAACTGGGCGTTTACACCAAGCTGACAAACAGTCCTAGAACTCGTAAATCCTTTGAAGTTTACCGACATTGGATGGGACTCTGTTTGTGTCCGTAAAAACGCAATTCGCGGACTTTCGAGTCCGGAAAACAATCCACAAGTTCTAGAACAGTTTGCAAACAGTTCGCGGACTGTCACAAATGGACCGAGTTCGTGTTTTGTTTTTGTTCTGTCCGCTTGGTGGAAACCCGGCATTAGCAATGTTTCGTTCTTTCCACTTCAGGTGGCGCTATTCACAAATTATGACTGATTTTCATCAGTTATTTCAAATACTTGAATTTATTCTGGCGAACGTGGCGTGTTAATGGTAGATAATTTTGTCAAGCAATAATGTGTGTTTATATTCCTGACATTCTGATGTATATTAGTTCTTAGGAAAAGTAGAAAACTTTCATTATAAAAAGATGCCATTCTGCTGTCATGTCATAATTGACTTTTGCAAATCAGCTGTTGATACATCCATCAAATTGACAACAGAAAATACACTGAAATGATATTGCGGCGCCGCCACGTTGCTAACATTTTCGATTTGGTCGAACGTCATTCCATTCAAAAATTGACGGGTGCCTATACCATTATTCTAGACATCTTATCGTGAAGGTACTATATTGGACATCAGCACCATTAGATGGCGATGAATTTGTTGAGGCTTTCGCGACCATCAATTTATGTCATCTGTTTTTTTTTCGAAAATTTCGGTCGTCATTGTTTGAAATGGTCGAATTAAGAACATATGACATCAATTACTGTGTAATTTGCATAGGACTTATAGTACCATGAAGGTCTATGAACAGATCCAGAAGCGCGTGAATATCACAGTGAATTTTTATCGAAATGTCAAGTATATACGATTTTGGCGATCAGTTTCGATCGTGATATGTCCATTCTCATCTTTTCTCATAATTTTTAAAATGTTTTTGAATTTCTGTTTGGGTAATAAATATATTTGCGGAAATCACTAAATCCAAAATTGCTATAATTGGCAATTGACATATTATTTTTATGTATGTGTTCTGTGTGACAGCTCATATCCATCGAAACATTTGACAGTTCAAAAACAAGAGAACCAAGCTGTTGATCTCCGATCACCGGTGATTACGATTTGTGAAATCCACCGTAAGTATCATTTAGGCGGAACAAAGTTCGCCGGGCCAGCTAGTATATATATATATAAGAAATATGTTGGTTACACCATTTATAACTCGAGATCGGATGGACTGTTTGTTTTGGAGCTTCATATATGAATTCGTCTACGGTCTGGTTATTATAAAATACAGTAAAACTTTGAAAAAATCGATGAAATTTTACTTATACAGGAAATGCTTTTCCCTCCTTTGAGTAAGGCCACTAGGTGTCGTTACAGTTACGCTACAGCTTATTCGTAGGAACTTATTGGGTATTCTATCCGTTAAATGTCGATGTGAACATATAGTGTGTAATTTGGGTTGCCTCTAAGATGTCTAGAATAATGGTGTAGGCACTGATTAGATTTTGTTTCGACCAAATTGAGAATATTAGCAATGTTTCGTTCTTTTCACTTTAGGTGGCGCTATTCACAAATTATGACTGATTTTTATCAGTTATTTCAAATATTTGAATTTATTCTGGCGAACGTGGCGTGTTAATGGTTGACAATTTTGTCAAGCAATAATGTGTGTTTATATTCTTGACATCCTGATGTATAATAGTTCTTAGGAAAAGTATAAAATATTCATTATAAAAAGAAGCCATTCTGCTGTCATGTCATAATTGACTTCGGCAAATCAGCTGTTGATACATCAACCAAATTGACAACAAAAAATACACTGAAATGATATTGCGGCGCCGCCACGAAACATTGCTAATATTTCCGATTTGGTCGAACGTCAAAATATCTTAGCGTAGGAGTACAGATCTCTATGATGATTAGACTTCGCTGAGATATGGAAGAAGTTTCGTTCTTACCACTTCAGGCGGCGCTATTCACACATTATGACTGAGTTATTTTTACAGATTTATTTTTTTAGTGAAGTGAAAGTACCATTGACAAAGTATGTATTTCAACTTGAATTTTCAGCGTATTGGCAGAACTAAAGTGGTAGTGATAGAGTGATCAGTTCATCATGGGAACTATTTCTCATCATCTCATCCATATAATTCGAGATATGTACTGCAATGAGAGAACTCTAAAGCATTTAAAACAAAATGTTATATGTTCAACAATTAGATACCGCTTGAATAAAGAGAATTTTTCCGTGAGAATAACAATGGTACTAAAATTTTGTATATTTTGCCTAATTTATCTCCTGCTTGAAAAAATAGCAATGATTAGTTTATACCAGGGGCGGATCCAGAATTTTTTCCAGGGGGGGGCACAAGGGTAGTGGGGGGGGGCACAAGGGGCGGATGGGCAAAAAAGTATGTATCTATAAAGTAAAATTTAGAGTATACTACCGTCTGGGGGGGGGGCACGTGCCCCCGTGCCCCCCCCCTAAATCCGCCTATGGTTTATACAACTTTAACGGTTGGTTCCACAAAGCGTTATCACCGGTGATCAGAGCCTGATCTAGCATCAACTCGATTTGACAGTTCAAAAATCAGAGAACCAAGCAGTTGATCTCCGATCACCGGTGATTTCGATTTGTGAAATTCACCGTAAGTATCATTTAGGCAAAACAAAGTTCACCGGGCCAGCTAGTATAATATACAGGATGACCCATTTCAAAAGATCCACTGAAAGAACTCCATGGGAAGAACCCGGATCAAAAAAAAGTTTCAAATGATAGACTCTTAGTTTTCAGGGTGACATCGAATACAGACACTCAATCTGGCCTTGATTTCAAGGTCAGGAAAGTGGTAGGAAGCAAACATATGTTTTTTCCTATGGAACACTCCGTATTTAACTGCAGATTTTGAAAGTATACTCCATTCACTTTTATAAAGTATCGCAGTTAGCCTTGATTTAGGTGTATCAAGTTCTTTCACTTAAAACTGACACAGGTTGGCCCTCGTGAAAATCAAGCGACAGAGCCAAGTCTACTTTCTATTTACTCTCTTTTAACTTTATAAATGGAGTTAGTTCTTTCAAGGTTTAACTGTGACACAGGCTTCGTAGTACTACCACATTTTCATACTGGAGCATTTCAAGTTGTGCAAAAAGGTATTTAAATGTCTTCTGCAGGTATTTTCGGAGAATTTTGAAAAGTGGGGAATTCCACAGGTCCGTCTGTTCCGTTCGTTTTCCTGGGTTGTTCGAGTACTTTTATTCTATTTCCGAATGAACTATCACAAGGTAACGGACTATTCTGTCCATAATTTTTCAGTGAAATTTCATTAATCGATTCTTGATTTATGTACAAGAAGAAAGAATAGCATAACTGAATCTTCCCACCATGTTCATATACGTGAAATATTTCCAGTATTAACAGAGAAAAAGTTTCTTCAGCATTCGCCAGGTCTTTGAAATTATTGAATTCACATAATATTTTCTCAAATTCATTATTTTCTCAAAGTAAATGTACATTTTGATAAATACGTAATTTACTACGATTTAAATGCAGGAACGACAACGTTGCGGGCGTATCTGACAGAGGAATGACCATAACCTAACATTTTCAAAATATACGCGGTGAAATGTGTCAGAATTCAAAGGCAAACCGCGATACTAAATAAAAGTGAATGGAGTATAGGCAAAGAGTAGACACAAGAGAAATCACTTAGGCTTGGCGGCAAATATCAGTTCTTCGACCTTGAATAATACTACGCCTATACAGCCATACAGGGCTGTTATTGGCACCCCTCGATTAGACCTCGTCATTCACAAATGACTTTCAAGGTCAAACAAACGATGTTCGCGATTTCATTCATAAATAGGGGGAGTGAGGTCTCTTGTATCTACTCTTTGGTATGAGTATGCTAAAATGAGAATAAGTTTTTTCATGTAATTACCTACAATTTGTCGTTTCTGAGATTTTTCGCTTTTCCGTAAATTTGAGGGTCTCTCAAAAAGCTCGACAACTTCGGCTAGAATGAATTTTGTGGAAACTCTACTGGGTGATCAGACCCAATTGAAGATATAAAATTGATTTATTTTAAGGAAAAAAGGCACATATTTAGTTTTTCAAATACAGGGTGTTGAGTAATTAAGTAAAGTATCAATTTTTTTCAAGTTTTTTCAAGTTTTTTCAAGTTTTTTTCTGATAGTATCTGCACTTCACAATATGTACTTATCTGAGCAGGGGTTTATTTTGATGTGTCAAAACTAACAATGAATGAACATTTACCACAGCTTACTAACTTTCATCTGCAAATCTAGACAGGCCCGGATCTAGGGGGGGGGGCAAGCGCGGCGCTTGCCCTGGGCGCCAGCCTAAGGGGGCACCAGCCTAAGGGGGCGCCAAAACAACCAGAGGTTAAATGTTTAATTTTTTATTTTCTCGGAAAAAAGTATTATTAATAAATATGACCCGATTCTGATGTGTCATCTTGACCACTCAAAAAAAGGGCAAACATCCTGTCTGTCCAAAGCCATACACAATGAAATTATCGATTTAATGGCCACCAAGGTTCGGAATAACATTATTAATGAGATCAAGGCCAACTATTTCACTATTATGTTTGACTGCACCCCATATGTTTCTCACGCAGAACAAATGAAGCAGGTTATACGATATTTAAAGAGAACGGAGACTGGATATGAGATAAAGGAAAGTTTTATTGACTTCTTAGAAGTTGACGGAAAAACTGGAGAATAATATCATAGCGAATTCAAGATGAACAGATGAACTGCAAGCTGATGGTTTAGATGTCGAAAAATGTCGTGGGCAATCCTTCGACAGCGGATCTAATACGGCTGGCATTATATGTATAAAGGAGTCCAATCCAGAATTCCACATTAGAATTAGCTGGCAGTAGGTATAAGTTCCATGCCTAGCACACTCTTTGAATCTTGTGGGTGTCCATTCGCTATTCGGCTTCTTGATGTTCAGAAGCAGTAAATTTATTTGGTGTTGTACAAAAACTGTGTTCTTTTTTTTGTTAGTTCAACCACACGATCGACAATCAAGAAAAAGTGCACGAAAACAAATTTGAAAGGAAGTAGCCAAACAAGATGGGCTAAACATCAAGCTGTTAATGCCTTGCTCAATAATTTACCGGGAGTTGTGAAGGCTGTGGAAGAAATCAGAGAATCCTCACTAGTTGCAGAATCCAGGTATGGAGCTGGTCATTTGCTTCATGCTGTGATGGATTTTAGATTCATCCTGAACCTAACAATAGGGTTAACGAGGAAATTCAGAAAGGGGATATAATTATTTCACGTTCATTATCGTTGATGCAAGGTCTTGTGAAGATCATTAAAGATATGAGAGAAAACCCTATTGAAAACTGGATCTCGGAAGCTGCACTTCTTTCAGAAGAATTGGATGTGGAGCTACTTATTAGAAATAAACGCGTTCCCAAGAAGAAAAAGCAGGTCGACGAAATTTGCGAGGATGAGTCAAGAACGCTAGATCTAGTTGGTTTATTCTCGAAGGAAATTAAGGTTGTTTTCGACAGATTATTGTCAGAAATCAGAAAAAGTTTAGAAAGCGCAGAGAGTCTACATACGAATTTCGCATTCCTCAATGGCCATGCCCTCTAAAACATGCAAAAAGAGGATCTGCAAAAAAATGGGGGCCCTTTTAGCGCAAAAATATTGAAGAGACTTGAATGCAGTTGATTTTCGTTAAGAACTAGCGTTTTCCAAAGAGCTGGTTCCTGAAATAAGTGAAAGATCGACTTCATTAGAACTGCTACAAACTCTTCAAAGGCAAAATCTGCAAGAAGCTCTCTCTAATGCCAGTATACCTTCAAGAAAATACTGCACATTACCTACCAAGTCTGCAAGATGTGAACGCAGTTTCAGCAAATTGAAAATAATAAAAAATTATTTGCTTTCCTCAATGAGTCAGGAACGTCTCTATGGTCTCTCGATCTTAGCTATAGAAAACAAAACTGCTTCCGAAACAGATTTCGAGGAGCTGCTGGATGCGTTCGCGAAAAGAAAATCTAATTTCTTTCCTTGTGATATTTTCTCCTTATTATTGGTATTCATTTTTATTATTTATTTTGTATGAAATCATATATAACACAAATGGGGGGGCGCCATCATAAATTTTTGCCCCGGTCAGAAAAAATATGTACAAGTCAAAGACTCACCCTGTATACATTTACAAATAGATTTTCGCGTCACCTAAAAAGTACTACATGACGACGCATTCTTTTTCAATTGGGACTTCCCGCCTATAGCCCTATTATAACCCAATACGTTACTTAAATTTACCATCAGAATTCACGAAATGAACTGAAAACTAAAAAAACAAATACACAGTTTTTTCTTGCTTTATGAAGCTAACCTAATTAAATTCCTAATATGCGATTCAACTATCTCCGCCCTAAGGTCGGCTAGCCGTCCTGGCGCGTTTTGTACAACGTTTGAATTTACTAGGAAATAGAAATGTATCATGTATTTATGGTCAGAAAGTCTTTGAACTATTAATGACAAAGTGCACATACTGAGAACCTCTTGAAACTAACTAATTATTCAAAAAATAAATTTTTTTCTTGAAAATTTCTGCACGCCTGTAAAGAAGATACAAAGACCTTGTGATTTCATAAGTAACTGTTTCTGTGATATTTATACGATTGCCTAAGATTACATCGAGAAATTCTGAAATTCCCTATTCATGTTTTTATTGGCCAAAGAATAATTTTAAGTACGAGGTAAAATTCTTTCTCTATTTCAGTATCGTAATGAGTTCATCACAGTACTAAAAACAGTGCTGTAATGAATTCATTACAGCATCGTTTCGAGTTACATTTTTTGTTTTGTGGTTGTCAGCAATGACTTCCGATCCTTTTAAATTTCAGCAGACTTCAATTTGGAAATGTCAATTTTCGTATTTCCTAACATTCACACCAACTGCCAAGATAAAATATGAAAGTCACTAGGACCTATAATTTGAATTTTTCATTGAATTTCACAAAATTTGACTGAAATAGAGAAAATATCGTCTAATACTCGTTGCAGAATGCAATTCCAACACTCATGCTTTCGAAAACTCGCTCCTTCGTCGCTTGTTTTCGAATTACGCATTCGTATTGGAATAGGAGCCCATTCTGTAACTAGTTTTAGAATATACTATTGTGTTCGTTGATTGTTTTCTTGACTTGATGTTTTGATTGTTTTTTAGCCCTAAAGATGCCCTTAAACACTGAAGGCGAAACGTCGGCGTAGTATTTAATCGGCCTTTGTTTTATTGTCCTTATCCGACCATTTCTCTTCCACATATCACTTCATTTTGTTGCCAAATATTTTTATTCTGAGAAAATTAACTTGTTCCATAATTTTTTTTTTTGACGCGTACTGTATACAATAATATTATCGCTCGCCGTCCATTGCGGCCTGAACATAAAACTTATATTGTATTATTGAATGCAAAAAGTGAGTCAAAATCTCAAGTTGGTGGTACAGAAAGATTTTTATGTTTTCATGGATATGAGCTGTCACACAAAGGAAAAACAGAAATTTTTTGCCTCCGTTATAGGCCTACCACACGCTCAAGCATTACGACAGTTTTGCTTGCGTAAGCCGACTTGAGCACTGAATACTGAGCGTGTGGTTGGGAAAATTGTATAGAGTTTTGCCAACCGCACGCTCAGTGTTCAGTTCAGTGTTCAAGTCGGTTTGCGCAAGCAAAACTGTCGTGAAGCTTGATCGTGTAGTAGGCCCATTAGGCGGACACTTTTTCAGGGTCCCAAGGGTGTCAGCCCAAGAGAGGTTTCACTGTATATGTATTCGCAGAAATTATTGTATAAATAGTAATTGACATATTATTTCTGTGTTTCTGTTCTGTGTGACAGCTCATATTCATGGAAACATGAAAAATTCGCTGTTTCACCAACTGAGATGTTTACCCATTATTTTCAATTGAGCAGCAAGGCTAATAACAAATGTAAGTTCTATGGGCCTGAATCATCAGTAGAACAGAAGTAAGCGATTTCAGTGCCGTAAATATAAATGGAGATATAAGGTTCGAATAAATGTGAGAAATGGACTCAGTGGCGCACCCAGAAATTTTATTCGGGGGGGGGGGGGGGGGGCTGCTCAAGAGTAATCAGGTTTTTGTGAGTTATACAGGGTGTTTGGAGGGTGAGTAGCCATAGGTAAATGGTGGATAGGTGATGCTCTTGGCTACTTGTTGCGCCTAATAAAATATCATTTTGCCGAAAGTTCAAGGTGTTACAATTTTTTTACCATTTTTCTAGAAATTTCCCATTTTTCTCATTAAAACCTTGAATTTTTTCAAATTTAATGCTCGAGGTGCCTATAAAATGATTTATTTCCTTAGTCTAGTCTTGTCTTATTCAGATCGAATCATAATTTCATACAAACGTCTTCAAAAAACCTGACAGCGTCGTATCAAACATCAAAATGAAAAAAAAAATTATGTTGTGTCCACTTTACAAAGTGAAATAAAAAAAAATTTACATGGTGTTGGGTTTTAAAATGGCTTTAAAAACTTCTCTAGTTAATACTCTTTGCAATGGTATGTAACATGTACCATTAATAATCAGATACCTCAACAAAAAACCGTTTTGTCTTCAAGGATGCCTTGAAAGGATGACGACAAAACTATTCCATTGAGCAGGCAAAATCTTTTCCCTCATTCTACCACAGCTAAAAATAGCGTGCCTTTCTATCATCGGCTAACAATACTCCCAAGGGCGTCGCCAGGGAGGGGGCAGCTGCCCCCCGTGCCCCCCCCCCCCCCCATCCAATCAGAATAGAAAAAATGAACTGATTTTCGTATATTATGCTATTATTTCAAAAGTTTTTGAGGGATTTTTAAGCTCTAGGGGGGGCAGCTGCCCCCCGTGTCCTCCCCCCCAGCTCAAAATATGCTACAGAATATGTTGATGAACCACCGAAATGTTGAGTGAACTTAAAACTGCATTACTGCACCTTTACTGCAGGCCTATGAAATGACTTGAAAATGTAGTAATTACCCCCCAGCTTTTGAGCTGGGGGGGCACGTGGGGCAGTCCCCCCCTCCTAGAGCTCAAAAATCCCTTGAAAGATTATGAAATAATAGCACAATATACGAAAATCTGTTCATTTTTTCTATTCTGATTGGAGGGGGGGGGCACGAGAGACAGCTGCCCCCTCCCTGGCGACGTCCTTGGGAGTATTGTTAGCTGATGATAGAGAGGGCACGCTATTTTTAGCTTTGGTAGAATGAGAGAAAAGATTTTGCCTGCTCAATGGAATACATTTGTCGTCATCCTTTCAAGGCATCCTTGAAGACAAAACGGTTTTTTGTTGAGTTATCTGATTATTAATGGTACATGTTACATACCATTGCAAAGAGTATTAACTAGAGAAGTTTTTAAAGCCATTTTAAAACCCAACACCATGTAAATTTTTTTTTATTTCACTTTGTAAAGTGGACACAACACAATTTTTTTTTTCATTTTGATGTTTGATACGACGCTGTCAGGTTTTTTGAAGACGTTTGTATGAAATTATGATTCGATCTGAATAAGACAAGACTAGACTAAGGAAATAAATCATTTTATAGGCACCTCGAGCATTAAATTTGAAAAAATTCAAGGTTTTAATGAGAAAAATGGGAAATTTCTAGAAAAATGGTAAAAAAATTATAACACCTTGAACTTTGGGCAAAATGATATTTTATTAGGCGCAACAAGTAGCCAAGAGCATCACCTATCGACCATTTACCTATGGCTACTCACCCTCCAAACACCCTGTATAATTTAAAAAATGCGCCGCAAGCGAAAACCTTCTTAAGTAATGGATATATCGCATTCGTTATTATACAGGGTAATTCATTGGTAAATGAACATACGGTAAACTGAGCTAGAGCTACCCTAGGCGAGTCCAAAAAACCGATATATAGATCTAATCAATTCCATAACCGAGATACAGGGTGCTTTATGTATTCACCAAAAATTTCAATTCCTCATAACTTTTTAACCAACCAGTATAGTCGGTTGATATTTGGAACGTATGATTCACTTCTACAGGTCGATCGATTTACTTTTGAATTTCCAAAAAATTCCAGGTCCGTATTTGAAAAATATGGGACTTCTTCCAAGCTGAGATTCAACACCCTGTATATTGAAATTTTGCGATTTGATAGAGATATTTGAAAAAAGTAGAAAATTTTCAATGGGGTTCAGTAGATTTCATTGTCCCGCGCGTCATTTCCAATTGAATATTGCAGTTCCACAATATTCTCAGAAAAATCGTACATTATGATCTAATTGAAATTTTTTTGTCCCACTAATTGCACATTCGAATTTCATAATATTCTGTGGAATCATTTGGAGTTATTTCCGGGAAAACATTATTCATCGAGAAAAATTTAGTTGAAGTCAACAAAGATGAATATAGAGGGTGTTTGGAGGGTGAGTAGCCATAGGTAAATGGTGGATAGCTGATGCTCTTGGCTACTTGTTGCGCCTAATAAAATATCATTTTGCCCAAAGTTCAAGGTGTTATAATTTTTTTACCATTTTTCTAGAAATTTCCCATTTTTCTCATTAAAACCTTGAATTTTTTCAAATTTAATGCTCGAGGTGCCTATAAAATGATATATTTCCTTAGTCTAGTCTTGTCTTATTCAGATTGAATCAAAATTTCATACGAACGTCTTCAAAAAACCTGACAGCGTCGTATCAAACATCAAAACGAAAAAAAAAATAATGTTGTGTCCACTTTACAAAGTGAAATAAAAAAAATATTTACATAGTGTTGGGTTTTAAAATGGCTTTAAAAACTTCTCTGGTTAATACTCTTTGCAATGGTATGTAACATGTACCATTAATAATCAGATAACTCAACAAAAAACCGTTTTGTCTTCAAGGATGCCTTGAGAGGATGACGACAAAACTATTCCATTGAGCAGGCAAAATCTTTTCTCTCATTCTACCACAGCTAAAAATAGCGTGCTCTCTCTATCATCGGCTAACAATACTCCCAAGGGCGTCGATAGGGAGGGGGCAGCTGCCCCCGTGCCCCCCCCAATCAGAATATAAAAAATGAACTGATTTTCGTATATTATGCTATTATTTCAAGTTTTTAAGGGATTTTTGAGCTCTAGGGGGGAGGCAGCTGCCCCCCGTGTCCTCCCCCCAGCTCAAAAGCTGGGGGGTAATTACTACATTTGCAAGTCATTTCAAAGGCCTGCATTAAAGGTGCAGTAATGCAGTTTTGAGTTCACTCAACATTTCGGTAAACGTTTGGGCAGGGCAAATTGTCAACTCGCTCATTGGTCCACATTATCTACCAGACAATTTGAATGGAGATAATTATCTGTATTTTTTAATAAATGAATTGCCTGAACTAATGGATGGAGTTTCAAATGTTTAAAATGAAGAACCCATTGTTTTCCAACAAGACGGCTGTCCGGCGCATTGGACGTTAGCAGTCCGGGAACACTTAGATAATGCATATCCCAACGCTTGGATTGGCAGAAATGGCCCTATCCCATGGCCTGCAAGATCGCCGGACTTGACACCGCTTGATTTTTATGTCTGGGGTCGTGCTTAAGATCTAGTGTATACGGAAACCATTGACACAAGAGAGCAATTAATAGAAAAAATAGATAATGCATTTGTGATAATGAAGCAAGAAACTGGACTAAGCTATACCACAACGGAAATAAGAAAGAGATGTTACGCATGTATTAAAAATAATGGCCAACAATTTTAACAAGATTTAAAATAAATGATTTCAAGTTCTCTATCTTTAGTTTTCTACAGAATATGTTGATGAACCACCGAAATGTTGAGTGGACTCAAAACTGCACCTTTACTGCAGGCCAATGAAATGACTTTCAAATGTAGTAATTACCCCCCAGCTTTTGAGGGGGTGGGGCTCGGGGGGCAGCTGCCCCCTCCCTGGCGATGCCCTTGGGAGTATTGTTAGCCGATGATAGAGAGAGCACGCTATTTTTAGCTGTGGTAGAATGAGAGAAAAGATTTTGCCTGCTCAATGGAATAGTTTTGTCGTCATCCTCTCAAGGCATCCTTGAAGACAAAACGGTTTTTTGTTGAGTTATCTGATTATTAATGGTACATGTTAGTATGTTACATACCATTGCAAAGAGTATTAACTAGAGAAGTTTTTAAAGCCATTTTAAAACCCAACACTATGTAAATATTTTTTTTATTTCACTTTGTAAAGTGGACACAACATTATTTTTTTTTCGTTTTGATGTTTGATACGACGCTGTCAGGTTTTTTGAAGACGTTTGTATGAAATTTTGATTCAATCTGAATAAGACAAGACTAGACTAAGGAAATAAATCATTTTATAGGCACCTCGCGCATTAAATTTGAAAAAAATTCAAGGTTTTAATGAAAAAAATGGGAAATTTCTAGAAAAATGGTAAAAAAATCATAACACTTTGAACTTTGGGCAAAATGTTATTTTATTAGGCGCAACAAGTAGCCAAGAGCATCACCTATCCACCATTTACTTATGGCTACTCACCCTCCAAACACCCTGTATAACTGAAGAAACATAAAAACTCAACGTGAAATACAGAAGGTGCTCGAAAGTACCACCATTTTGTTCAATACACATTCTTGCCCTATTCAAAAAATATGTCTGATACTTTTTTTGATCATATCTGGATTATTACGTATTTCATTGCATAATAAAATTCTGTTGACCATTCTTTCATTTCGTGAAATCCAGCTACTAAAATCAGTTCTTCTAATTTCATCACCTGGATCCAATCGTTGTACCTTCTGGAGATCAATTTGATCATAATATACGATTATTCTGAGAATTTTGTGGAATTCCAATATTCAATTGGATCTTTCCCTTAAGCTCTCTTTGAGCAAAATGACGTGCGGGACAATGAAATCTACTGAACTCCATTGAAAATTTTCTTCTCTTTTCAAATATCTCAATAAAATCCCAAAATTTCAATATACAGGGTGAATCTCAGCTTGGAAGAAGTCCCATATTTTTCAAATACGGACCTGAAATTCTTTGGAAATTCAAAAGTAAATCGATCGACCTGTAGAAGTGAATCATACGTTCCAAATATCAACCAGCTATACTAGTTGGTTCAGAAGTTATGAGGAATTGAAATTTTTGGTGAATACATAAACCACTCTGTATCTCGGTTATGGAATTGATTAGACCTATCATATATCGGTTTTTTGGGCTCGCCTAGCTCTAGCTCAGGTTAACGTATGTTCATTCACCATTGAAACACCCTGTATATGTATATCAATCCCTATTTCTATCTGTAAAGGAAATGTTTAAGTTTCCATTCTGTTCTAAAATAATTATTATTACTTTTAGAAAAACAATAAGATGGCAATATTTGAATTACTTTTCTTTGTCACAGCTCGGGGGGGCTGCAGCCCGACAGCCCCCCCCCCCCTCGGTGCGCCACTGAGTGTTCAAGCCGGTTTGCGCAAGCGAAACTGTCGTGCTCATATTCATGGAAACATGAAAAATTCGCTGTTTCACCAACTGAGATGTTTACCCATTATTTTTAATTGAGCAGCAAGGCTAATAACATTCTATCATAATGTAAGTTCTATGGGCCTGAATCATCAGTAGAACAGAAGTAAGCGATTTCAGTGCCGTAAATATAAATGGAGATATAAGGTTCGAATAAATGTGAGAAATGAACTAGCAGAGATCTAATTCCGAAATAATTCGCCGGAACGTGCCGGCGTGCTGCTACAGCAAACAGCAAGAGGATGACATGAACGGGCATATCATATTCGATTTCCCTCGGTTCACTGCATAAAACTCCAAAGTGAGTCATTGCGAAATTCCGTATGGAAAAAATGAATGTACGTAGAGATCTAATTTTTGAAGGAACGACAGGGATGAAGCGTAGACATTTACCCGCTAGGTGGGACAAGATTACATTGTACCCAAGTGTTCCTGCTGGGGCGAAATATAAACTTCATTTGGTTGCTATCGCAGGTTGGGTTATGTGGCACTGATGACGGCTCATTATATATACTCTTGCGCCCATGCGGTAGCAGGACATTCTGGCGATTTTCTTCGAAATTAGATCTCTGCTAGTTCATGTCTCACATTTATTTAGTTGGTCCTTACTCAAGGACGTTACCCTCTTGTTTGGTTCGAATAAATATTTCCATGTTTGGTAAATAGTGAAAATAAATAAGTTACTGACTTTTAACATTTCAATTAACCCGAGAAACATAACACAACCAACAAGAGCGTTACCATTCCATTTTGTACAACTGTAAGTCCGAACTAATCGTTCAAGACATTCTCGGCTCGAAATTCCACAATACAGGCATTTGTACAAAATGGAATGATAACGCTCTTGTTGGTTGTGTTATGTACAATTCTGCGCGTCCGTACCGAGAATAAAAAGATAAAGATAACTTTTCTATCGAAAGTAGCCGCCGAACACGCGACAGATGGTCGGATGGACATCAGACAAGATTGACATTGATCACATTGATCACGAGTCCAACCTAACCGTTCAAAATTGGACGAAAACATTTATGAAATTTCTGAATACATATTACAAATTGAAAGTTCGAATTAGTTTAATTTACTCTTTTGTGTTTCAGGCTTCATTGCGACTGTGACCTCGACTTTTTCATCTGCTTGAAGGCAGCGAAAAGTTGGATTGCTGATGCAGTCGGCAAAATATATTTCAATGTCATAAACCAGAAGTGTTTCAGAAAAGAATATCCCATCATTTCATGTTTGAAAAAAAAACGTGTGTTGTGAGTATTCAATCAAACGAGATCCCAAAACGAAATAGGTACATATACTCCATTCACTTTTATAAAGTTTCGCGGTTTGCAATGGAATTCTGACACATTTCACCGCGTATATTTTGAAAATGTTAGGTTATGGTCATTCCACTGTCAGATACGCCCGCAACGTTGTCGTTTCTGCATACAAATCGTTGTAATTACGTATTTATCAAAATGTTCATTTACTTTGGGAAAATAATGAATTTGAGATAATATTATGTGAATTCAATAGTTTCAAAGACCTGGCGAATGCTGAAGAAACTTTTTCTCTGTTAATACTGGACATATTTCAAGTATATAAAAATGGTAGGAAGATTCAGTTATGCTATTTTCTTGTACGGGAATCAAGAAACGAGTGTTGGAATTTCACTGAAAAATAATGGACAGAATAGTCCGTTAGGTACTTCGTGATAGTTCATTCGAAAAAAGAATAAAAGTACTCGACTAACCAGAAAAACTTCTGAACAAACAGAGCATACGGACCTATGGAATTCCCCACTTTTCAAAAGTCTCAAGAAATAAGCCTACAGAAGACATTTAAATACCTTTTTGCACAACTTGAAATACTCCAGTATGAAAATGTAGTAGTTCTACGAAACCTGCGTCACAGTTTAACCTTAGAAGAACTAACTCCATTTACAAAGTTGAATAAGTAAATGGAAAGTAGACTTGGCAATGTCGCTTGATTTTCACGAGTGCCAACCTGCGTCAGTTTTAAGTGTCTAGAACCTGATAAACCTAAATCAAGGCTAACCGCGATACTTTATGAAAGTGAATGGAGTAGGTATAACTTATTTATTCAAATTTTGACAAAATTATCAGTCCACTTCAAAATCCCTCTCATTAAAGATCAATACATTTGTCAAATCTTTATGTGATGTTGTTATTTTCACGTTCAAATTATTTAAACTCATGAGCCACGAACAATAACGCCACAGCCCATTCAATCGGCCGTTTAATGTCGACAGCAGCGTCACATGCTGTGAATTTAAACTGAGTTTATGTTTTGTGTACAGAAGTTGTGCTCTGTATAATGTCACAGCACACTAGACTACGAACCCAATGATTTTTCTCGAATTTTGAATTATTTTCGTAATAACCACATAATTTAAAATAAGAATGGTTTCTTGAGTTTTTTACCTGCGACGAATACTTTCTGAGAAAAAAAACATCATGTGTTCAAATGCGTACTCATTATCATAATAAGTTTCCGTGAACTCGGGGTTTTAATCTTCAGATGATTTTATGATATAAAGTTCCTATGGACTCTGGCTCTCTGACCCATTGTTTCTGAGATACGGTGTGTTGAATACAACCTACCAAAACTCAAAAAAAAAATTGTGTACGGTGTAGAAAATAATTTCATAAAACCAATTTTTTTTTTGAATTTCAACACTCCGTATCTCAGAAACAGTGCGTCAGGGGCCTATGGTCCATAGAAACTTTATATCATAAAATCATCTGAGGATTAGGATCCCGAATTTACGGTCCCTTATTCTGAAACACCCTGTATAATGGTTTCTATAAAGATGTCTATAAAGTTAGCAGTGCCACTTTCGAGAAAATCAATGAAACCTATTGCATTAATTGTCGAATAATTTTCGAGAATTTGTCGTGAAAGAAAAAAATTTGTCGCGTCCTTAGTTTTTTTTCTACGGGGTGGCTTTGCTATTAACTTAACCTTAAGTTAGCAGAACCACTTCCTCAATATCTACCAAATATCATGAAAATTGTTATAAATAATTGTCGAAGTCCATAAGAAGTAAAAAAACATAAAAAATCCATTCCTTCTTGTTTATTTTACGTCTTCTTCCCGCGAGTTCGTGATATTTCTGGAATTATCGCATTTTTGGCAACAGCGCATTCGTTATTGACTTTCATTCTATTGCATCAATTGTCGACTACATGTCCCGAATTTGTCGTGAAAGAAAAAGAATTGTCGCGTCCTTGATTTTTTTTCTACGGGGTGGCTTTGCTAACTCAACGTTAAGTTAGCAGTTAGCAGAACCACTTTCTCAATATCGACCAAATATCATGAAAATGGTTATGAATGATTGTCGAGTAGTTGTCGATGTCCATCTGAAGTAAAAAAAACACAAAAAATCCATTCCTTCTTGTTTATTTTACGTCTTTTTACCGTGAGTTCGAGAAATTTCTGGAATTATCGCATTTTTGGCAACAGCGCATTCGTAATTGACTCCTTTTCTATTGCAAATTGTCGAATACTTGCCTAACCTGCTTCGAATTTGTCGATGTTCAAATAAAGTGAAAAACACAAAAATTTAATCGTTCTAGCAATATCCACTCCATTTTCTCGCGATTTCCCTATATTTCTGAAAATATCGCATTTCTGGCAACAGCGCATTCGTTTTTGACTTTTTTTTCTATTGCATTGATTGTCGAAACCTGTGCCGAATTGATTGTGAAAGAAAAAAAATTGTCGCGTCCTTAGTTTTTTTTTCTAGGGGGTGGCTTTGCTAACTTAACGTTAAGTTAGCAGAACCACTTTCTCAATATCGACCAAATATCATGAAAATGTTTATAAATAATTGCCGAAGTCCATATGAAGTGAAAAAAACACCAAAAATCCATTCCTTCTTGTTTATTTTACGTCTTTTCCCCGCGAGTTCGAGATATTTCTAGAATTATCGCATTTTTGGCAACAGCGCATTCGTAATTGACTCTTTTTCTATTGCATTAATTGTCGAATACCTGCCTCAAATTTGTCGTGAAAGAAAAAAAATTGTCGCGACCTTCATTTTTTTTCTAGTAAGTGGCATTGCTAACTTTATATTAATTTAGCAAATAGTGGTCGAATATCATCACGATGATCATAAATGATTATCGAGTAATTATCGATGTTCTAATAAAGTGAAAACACACAAAAAATTTAATCGTTCTAGCAATATCCACTCCATTTTCTCGCGATTTCCCTATATTTCTGAAAATATCGCATTTTTGGCAACAGCGCATTCGTTATTGACTTTTATTCGATTGCATCAACCGTGTGAAATAAACTAAATGGAATGGATTTTTTGTGTTTTTTTCTACTTCATATGGACTTCGACAATCACTCGACAATTATTTATAACCATTTTCATATTTGGTAGATATTGAGAAAGTGGTTCTGCTAACTTAACGTTAAGTTAGCAAAGCCACCCCGCAGAAAAAAAAATAAGGACGCGGCAATTTTTTTTCTTTCACGACAAATTCGACAATTAACGCAATTGAAAAAAGTCAATAACGAATGCGCTGTTGCCAAAAATGGGATAATTCCAGAAATATCTCGAACTTGGGAAAAAGACTGAAAGGAATGGATTTTTTGTGTTTTTTTTTACTTCATATGGACTTCGACAATTACTCAAATTACTGGACAATTATTTATAACCATTTTCATGAGATTTGGTCGATATTGAGAAAGTGGTTCTGCCAACTCAACGTTAAGTTAGCAAAGCCACCCCGTAGAAAAAACTAAGGACGCGACAATTTTTTTTCTTTCACGACAAATTCTCGACAATTAATGCAATAGGTTTTATTGATTTTCTCGCAAGTGGCACTGCTAACTTTATTGACATTCTATAAAGGATGATATTTCGTCTTTGAAAATTGGTAAGACTGTTCCAAGCAAAACTTTTCCCAAAATTCGCAAAGGCTTTGAACATAAAAATGATCACATGAAGTACCTACTGACGTGAAGTCAGGAGCTATTAAGCGCAAATAGATTCACCTCGAAAAAGAATCGGATTCAAGAATCCAATGGCAAAAAAATTTTTGGAATTGTCAAAAATTTGTCGACTGAGACTAATCTCGAAACAATATTCGAGAAGAAAAACATCGTAACGAAATGATATAGCTCTCATTTAAGTTAAAGGAGCGCTCAAAATGAATAGAATAGAATAGGCAACGAATTATACCTATTGTAGCTTGTAACAGTAGACGGTCAAATCGAAGAAATTCATCTTATCGAATTATTTATGTTTGGTTAGAATCAGGAATTTTCCTAATAGGTCACTCATTCTGGACAATCAATTCACAATAAATCTAAAAGTAATGAAACTTTTTTGTGAAAAGAACTTTTCGTGGAGCATTGCTAAAGTGTGTAACAATGATAAAATAGAAACAGCAATAACTGAATGAAAAAGAACAACAATTTGCTTCAGCTGAAGTACCTTGTATGGACTTTAATCTAAATGGAAATTACTTTAGTAGTTCTCAATAAAGCAAAATCATACATTTAGTTATAATTTATTATTTCCTATGCAGTTTCTCATGGTTTTATCAAAATTCCATAATATTTGGAAGATGGATTCAAAATAAGATTATTCTGAAGAAAAATTGTCGTAGATTCCAGAAGATAAATAAATAAATAACATTATGTTCCTAAAACCTAAAACAATCATCGAAGGTTTATCATATGGCTAAGCTAAAAAGTACTGAGCTTCATAGTATTGTCCCATATCTCCACTAAATATTAAATTGTGAAATCTGATATACCTTTATTTTTATAGCATTTTCAGAAGATGCATAGAGTATGAATTAGACGAGACCCAGGAAAAGAAATATCAATATTTCGAACTTCCATTCTACTAGTGAATAATTTTGAACAATAAAGAATTTTATGGAATAATAACTGTTTGATTTGGTCCTTACTGATTTTTTTTTCAGAAATGTCACAAATATGAGTTGTTAATAAATTCCATAAAATACAGGGTGTCTCCCAAGGAACTTTCCTAGCATATACAGGGTCTTTCACGAGGAACCTCACCCATATTTATACGGGAAACTACTGAACGTATTTTCATGAAATTCAGCACTCATAAGTATTTCACGATGCTGATGAAATCTAAAATATTTTCAAGGCATGAGCACCTCCGGTTTTTCCGGAAATGACGTCAACTTCCGTTTTTTCAAATTAGAACATCATTTTTTTATTCCAGAAATAGATTCCTTAGAAAATTTCAAGTTATTTTGATGTAACATTTTTCAGTTTTGGTTGGAAAATTCTCTCTGAGCGGGAAAATTCGAAAAAAAAATCGAAAATAGAGCTCCGCTGAAACAAGAATAACTTCGAGGTTTTTGGATGGAAAATTTTCATTTTTGGGATTTTTCAAGATGTAAGATTGATGTATCCACTTTAAAAATCGAAATCGCGATTCATGATACAGGGGGCCGATTAGTTGAAATAAAGAGGTTTCCGATACAAATTCGAATCCAAATTCGCCATCTATTTAGGAACAACCTGTAACTTTTTTATCTTGCATATTAGGGTAGTAAAATCTAAAACATGGTTTAAGTAACAGTTCCTGAAAATTTCATCTTTTTGGCGTGAAGAGAAAAGAAATAGCTGAAAATTCAAGACGAAAAACAGATTTTTGTGAATAACTCAGAAAATATCCACTTTAGGGCAAGGGTGTGATGCATACACTCACATTATTTTTTAACGTAGATTCAATATCTGCCATAAAAAAATGGGGTTCTAATTTGAAAAAATTGATTTTTCACGATTTTGTCATCCCTAACTTTGAAAGCGATTTTTCCACCCCCTGTATTATGAATCGCGATTTCGATTTCCAAAGTGGATACATCAATCTTACATCTTGAAAAATCCCAAAAATGAAAATTTTCCATCTGAAAACCTCGAAGTTATTATTGTTTCAGCGGAGCTCTATTTTCGATTTTTTTTTCGATTTTTTTTTCGAATTTTCCCGCTCAGAGAGAATTTTCCAACCAAAACTGAAAAATGTTACATCAAAAGAACTTGAAATTTTCTAAGGAATCTATTTCTGCAATAAAAAAATGGTGTTCTAATTTGAAAAACGGAAGTTGACGTCATTTCCGGAAAAACCGGAGGTGGTCATGCCTTGAAAATATTTTAGATTTCATCAGCATCGTGAAATACTTATAAGTGCTGAATTTCATGAAAATACGTTCAGTGGTTTCCCGTATAAATATGGGCGAGGTTCCTCGTGAAAGACCCTGTATAGGATCTATCATCAGCATCACGAAATGGCCACTTAAAAATGTCTTCTATCTCTCCTCACCAATTTACAGGATGGTTTATTCATTCTGGCCGAAATTTCATTGGACTATATTTCTGGTACTAGGTATATGAAATAATAATTTAGGATTTTTCCTAATGTGTAACACTTTGAAGCATCTGTTCACTGTTGGATTATGTCAACCTCCTGAATATCTATCATATTTCCAGTACTCAGAAACTCAGTTCTAGAACCAGAGGATTAAAAAATAAGATTGAAATTAGCACAAAAAAAAATCTAGTATGCAAAATAAAGAAGGAAAATGTTTACGCATGGTATTTACCACAAAAAAGTTAAAATAAATAAAAAATAATATTATGAGAAGAGAAGCTCCGAGTATAAAATTAATTGAAACTATACATAAAGACCTATGCCACGTAGGAATCAAGCAATTATTGCAGAATAAGATTGGACCATTTTACAAAGCCAAAAATTTTACTTATAATAAAAAAGCAAGCAAGAACTGCACGAGATGCATACAAAATTGAACAAGAGGTAAAAAGAAAATAGGATTAATGTGGCATTTGGGCTCAGAAACTAAATCTTTTTAGATTATGTCGATCGACGCCATCGGTGGTTTGGAGGATCTCGGCCAACAAAAAAGTATATGCAACTGCTAATTGATCATTTTACAAGATATGCATGCGTCCTAACCGCGTGATTTTATCAAAGTAATGGCAAACATCTCGGACAACGTCGAAATAAGAACTATTCTCTCAGATAAGTAAACAGGTATCAATACCAAAGAATCCAATAAATTTTACTGCCCTAGATTTGCCTTTTCCGAATGAGAAATGGATCAATAAAAATTAAAGAAATTCCGAAAAGAACTGGATTTAGGATAAGAAAATTTCTGTGAATTACAACATTAAAAATAACAATTATAACAACAAATTTATGATAGTGGTCGAAAAAATTATAATTTCCATGTCTTGGTACACATTAATCGGAAATGGGAATAAACTAAATAGGAAAAATTTGGATGAATATAAAATTGAAGACAAACTTTCCAACACGATCTACAGAATCAATAGAGGTCACAACAAATCAGAGTCAAATCTCCGAATCACCTCCAGTACTAGCGATCGAAGGGAACGACTGATCAAGTCATGAAAATATTTTGTGAATATATTCTCCTCCAGGAGGGAGATGCGAATAAAGTATACTCCATTAACTTTTATGAAGTATCGCGGTTTGCCATGGAATTATGACACATTTTACACATATCAAACATATCAGCGGGGAAAGATTTGTGCGGGATTTTTTGGAGTTTTCGAAGTGAAACATAGAGGTTTATTTTTTCTCACGTTGTGAAAGGTTTTAGATAAGTGGCTCCACGTAAGACAGGGTAAAAATTTGGCTAAATTGATTTTGAATAACTGATTTTTCGTCTTTTCTGAATTAATTCACCACTGAATATAAGAATCACTTTCGCATAAAATTGATATCAATAAAAACATACGTTGATATCGCATGTTCTGATAAGCATACTGAATTCATATTTCATAAAGGGTAGCATACACGTTGATATTCAGTTTTTGGAGGTTCCTCAAGATATATAAATATATTTCATCCTCTGTTACTGTCCTCTGTGGGGTATCCTTAACTTTTTCCTAGGCCTACCCGTGTATGTTCATTTAAGTCTTCCTGGTCGGCCTCAGGAAGTGAAGAGAGTTGATCCTTGTCCTGATTTCCCTTATTTTATATCGAATTTGATTCACTGTCCAGAGATGCCTACCTATTGCACTGTCTGCTCAAAAATTTTGGGAGCCAAAGATAATAAGATAACATGTACTGTCTGTTCCCGAACATATCACGGACTTTGTGTCAACCTGAGACCTGGAGATGTAGAATTCATGTCGGAGCTGAATGATAAGTTCTCTTGTCCCTCATGCTTGGGCAACATAAGAAAGTTACGCAGCAACTCATGTAGTGATGGTAGCTCTCAATCTATGGTGGTGGATAGAACGCCTGGCCCTTTGGCCCTCATTATGGAGAAATTGTCTAAACTCGACAAAATTGCTCAGGATGTAGAATCGATCAAGAATACCCAGTCCGATTTATGTGAGCAGCTGAAAAAGTGCTCTGAAAAAATCGAACATCATGCGGGATTGCTCCGTGAGCAGGGAGCTGCGATTACCGAGTGTCGAAGCAACATAGCTGATCTGAAGACTGCCAATGAATCTGTTGTGGGTGATTTAATGGAGCTTCGCTCGAAAGTCTCTGACATTGGAAGTCAGGTTGCTGCTGTCGCTATGGATGGTGGCAACGTGGTCGCTGATGGCCCCGAACCATGTAGAACACAGGAGATTCTGGAGAGGATGAAGAGGTCACACAATATTATTGTAAGAAACATACCGGAGGTAAATGACGCTGAGGATGCTGCGACTGTTGAAGGGGTCGTGAATGCGATTGATAGCTTTGCTTTTAATAATGTCACTGCTATAATTAGGGTCGGTAAGGTGAAGAAACCTGGAGTTCTCCGCCCGGTTAAGGTTTGCTTCAACAATTTGAATACCCCTCTCGACATCTTGAGGAATAAAAAGGTGATCGCCTCCAACCCTGCACTAAGGCGTTTTCATATTTCGGACGATAAATCTCCTGAACAGCTTGAACGTCTCAATCGCATGCGAGAGGAACTTAAAGGGAGGATAGCCGGAGGTGAAAAGAATATAACCATCAAGTATGTAAGGGGTGAGCCAGCGATTGTTTCAACTGTTGTTCCCGACAGTTCTCCTCCAAAAAACTAACCCTACCTGAAGACTGGATGATAATGTATACAAACCTAGCATCTCTATCGGCGAAGAAGAATGAGTTGATGACACTTGTCGATGTTACTAAACCCGAATTCATTATGATCACGGAAACATGGCTGAAGCCGGACATCTCTGATGCCTCGTGTAATATCCCGGGGTATGCCATTTACAGATGCGACAGTGTTACGACGCCAGGTCATGGGGGTTGCTGCATCTATGTTTGTGTTAATGTTATTAAAAATTACTCCATAATTTCTCATTCTTTTCCGTCACCAGGTATAGACAATATTTTCCTCGATTTGACTAGATCAACTTTCTCCATTACGCTTGGCTGTGTTTATCGCCCTAGACCATGTCCATATGATACTTTTTTGTTCGACGCGATTGAGGATTTATCGAATACAAAGAAAAATATATTTATTGCGGGTGATTTCAATTTAAGTGATTTAAGGTGGCCGACAATGACCTCTCAATCGAGTGCTTCACCTTCAGCTAAATTCCTCGAAATGATCAATAACTGTAATCTCCAACAGCTTGTGTCCCAGCCCACAAGGTTTCGCATGGGCCAGAATCCGTCAACCTTGGATTTGATTCTTGTGAATGACAGAGACTTGGTTTCCTCCTTGGAATATGAACCACCTGTGGGTAAGTCCGATCACATTGTTCTGTGCTCGAGATTGCAATTCTCTGTTAGGGGTAAGTCGTCAATATGTCGGAAGGAGATGAAATTTACTGATTTCGAGCGGGTTGATGGGGAACTTATGCTGGTTGACTGGGACTGCCTCTGGGATGCCGATGATGTAGTACATATGTGGAACAAGTTACAGAATGTTGTTGGTGAGATTGTTGACAGGTGCTAAAAAGGGTTACGAGTCGAAGTTAGTTTCCAGTAATGACAAGAAAAAATTTTTCAAGTATATCCGTCAAACCTTCAATACCACTGTTTCTGTTCCGGTCATTCGTGATAGCACTGGGGTTCTTTGTGACGATTCTGAGAGTGCGGCTAACACCTTTGCTGATACTTTTGCTGGTGCTTTTTCGGTGGAGCCTGACGGCCCTCTTCCTCGAATTTTAACACCTAGTGTCCAGCAATCTTTTGAGTTGTCTGATATAACTCAAGAGACCGTCAAACAAGTCATTGAATCCTTTAAGACTGGCACCGCACCTGGTATGGATGGCTTATCTATGAACCTGTTTAAGAGCTGCGTGAGATCCCTTGCTTTTCCACTTTCTGAGATTATGAGGACCTCTCTCAGAACTCACCGTTTACCGAGTTGTTGGACTGTGGCGTCTGTAACACCTATATTCAAGAGGGGGGATCGATTGTCTTCTGAAAATTATAGACCTATCTCGTTAACATCGATAGCTGTTAAAATAATGGAGAAGATAATCTCTAATGCCTTGCTTTCCTTTTTGCTATCTAATAATATTTTACCTCAGGGGCAGCATGGATTCATTCCGGGTAGGTCTATCATCACTAATTTGCTGGAGTGTCTCAACGTGTGGACGAGAGCTGTTGATGCTGGTGAATCGGTGGATGTCATCTACCTCGATTTCGCCCGTGCCTTCGACCGTGTTCCTCTGAGGAGATTGTTGCATAAGCTGCAACATGTGGGTGTACGGGGTGACGTGGTGGCTTGGATTGAGGGCTTCCTCTCGAACCGGAAGTTCTCGGTCAGGGTGGGCTCGGGTAGATCCTCCATGAGGGATGTTTTGAGTGGTGTGCCTCAGGGCTCCGTGTTGGGACCCATATTTTTTCTTGTTTATATCTCTGATTTGCCGACGTCTGTACGTTCCCAGTGTTGTTCATACGCGGATGATACGAAGCTATTCAACTTCCCCACTGCTTTTCATTCCGTACTACAGGAGGATCTCAACTGTCTCGCGAGGTGGTGCTGTGACTGGCTGCTCCCGTTAAATATTGGAAAGTGCAAAGTGTTGCATTTGGGCAGGAAGAATCCGAGACTTTCTTACTTCATCGAGGGGCAGCGGATTGACGAAGTATCTAACCACAATGATCTGGGTGTAATTATGGCGGAGGATCTTTCGTGGGGTCAGCATGTGGCACACTGCACTGGGAAGGCAAGAAAGCTTCTATATCTCTTCGGGAGGTCCTTCGCTGGTTGCGATCCTATGACTGCGGCGCAAATTTACAGGACGTACATTCGTCCGGTCCTGGAGTTCGCCGGCCCTGTCTGGTATCCCTGGCTCGTCAGAGATAAAAATCTCTTAGAGAGTGTGCAGCGGAGGGCAACCAGAATACCATATGGTCTTGTACGTCCGGACTATGAAAATAGAATGGCTCTCATGGTTATCACTGGTTTTTCTTTGAGGAGGTTGAGAGGCGATCTCATAATAACCTACAGGCTGCTGCATGGTCTCATCGGTTGTGACCTGAGTCACCTTTTCGTGCTCAACAGGAATAACCTGAGAGGGCACGATTTTAAGCTCGCTCGCGAGAGATTTTACACCACCACTAGGCAGTATTTCCTATCGAACAGGATTTTCGAAGTTTGGAATCGATTACCGTCCGAGATTGCTTGTGCACCCAGTGTAAATAGTTTCAAAAACAGGTTTGACTTATGGGCCTCGCAGAGTAATGTGGGGTTGTGAAAGTGCATATTTTTGATATTTTTGTGTTATTATTTTTTTTTTTGTATAATTTTTTATTTGTTAATTTTCTTCTTGCGGCAGCATTTCTGGCTTGACATGTTTTTTTTTCTCTTTGTTTGAGTTTATAGGCAAAGCCTCAACTCTGTACCCTTTTATAATAATAATAATAAAATAAATTTTACCGCGTATATTATGAAAATGTTAGGTTATGGTCATTCCACTGTCAGATACGCCTGCAACGTTGTCGTTTCCGCTAAAAAAATCGTAGTAATTACGTATTTATCAAAACGTTCATTTACTTTGGAAAAATAATGAATTTGAGAAAATATTATGTGAATTCAATAATTTCGAACACCTCGCGAATGCTGAAAAAACTTTTGCGCTGGTTTAACGACTCCTAACCATAGAACTTATAGTAACAAGGAATCATTTATCTTATAAAATCAATATGGATTATACCCCTGCTTTTCACAGTCACAACGTGAAGCCAAATCTTTGGTAAGGTTTGAGTGGTACGCTTGCGTCAACAGGAAATTCACAAATTGCGAGAAACGTAGAGATAATGTTTATTTTGAAAGACAAGGAGAAAAAAGGTATCGAGATATTCAAAATTTGTCACTTGGATATTTTCAGTTCAATTCTAAAATATGAATAGAATAGAAGTTAACAATTATACAGGACTTGAAAAAAACTGAATAAGGCGATTCAAACATTTCAGATGAAATTGTGAGGTTATGATCGAAAGTATTCACTTATTCACATGAACTTATGAACGACATATGACATACGTTTCACGCAAAGATATTGTGTAGAATATCTTTGGTTTCACGATATAATACGATGTGTCAGAGAGAGACAGAATTAAAAAAATATTTTCTTTTCTCAATATTGCCGCATAAGCGCATATCTGGATTATTACCAAAGCCCAGCTTCAGTTTTGATTGGCTCATTCCCCATATTGGAATTATAAGATATGTATGGAATGCTATTACCAGATCAAAGGTGCACACATAAAAATAATTTCTTTATTGAAGATGATATATTTTTTCAATTCTGAATTCTTGAACTAAGAAAACACCTTCTTCCAAAATAATGTATTTGATACAACGTTATTGAATATCTCCAATATATAAAATTAATTATTTGAAATATTTACTCAGTTTTACTAAATATTCTTCATCCAAATAATCAATAGTATTCAGGAAATAAAACTAATATTCTTGAAAGACGAAACGCAATATTTCTTGTTTGAGATAATATATAAAGTATTTCTTCATTGAAGAAATCTTTATCTTCATGGAAGATGATACATTTTTTCAATTCTGAATTCTTGAATGGGGATAACGCCTTCTTCTTCTGAAATTATGTATTTGATGCAAAGTTATTTGATGTCTCCAATGTAGAAAATTATCTATTGAAAATATACGAAAAGAAAACTACGCTTCTTGAAAAACAAATCAAAATTTCTTGTTCCAAGACATTATACCAAGTATTTTCTTGGATCAACCATTACAGATTCAGTCGCACGCGTCTTTTGCAGGGTGCATATATCCTGTTCCTGTTGATCAGTGCGATTTGACGGGTTTTGTACATTTGGTGTTCACTACGCTTTGCTTGTGCAAAATGGAAGAAAAACTGAAATCCCAGTTGAAAGATTTTTATGGCTTTCTGTCGGAGCAATTAAGGTTTGGATGATAAAAGATATCACGTGGACCTGTTCATCATATTGATTATGAGGGTATAATTTTTCAAAATGAGAACAGTTATTTCAGTGTTGCATGGTATGAAATAAACGGAATTAAATATGAAATGAAGTCGGTGGCATTAACTAAATATGAAGATGAAAATCCTGTTTTTTTTTGAGGTTAAAAGGCATTTTTATACATAAATCGTCAAATCATAATACATAACTATATATTTTTGGGGAACTGTTGTCAATGTCAACCATTGGATTTAATCAACACTTCTAGGCATATTAGGTGGAAAAAATCACAGCATGAATATGTTGGTTGACAAAAATGACATTTTTAATTTTCTACCCATAATTTTACACAAAGTAATTGATGAATTTTATGTAGCAATTCGATGACGAAATATGAAATAATGATGTCATGAGGAAGTTTTTTTTTGTATACGAATGGCATATTTTGTTATTGACACCATTGTGAAAATGTACATGTTTCAATAAATATGTTTTCATTAAGTGGATTTTCTTTCATTCCCGAGCCAATATTTTTTTACATCATCACAGTGAAATTCTCAAATGAAGATCTATTTTTTTAGGGCAAGTAATTTTCATATTTCAAATCCATCAAATGATCCCTTTATTCAGGAATATGATATTTTCAATTGAAACTAATATTTCATTACCACATCACGGTGGGGTTTTCAAATGAAGAAGACTCTATCTCAATTCAATATGTTTTTATTAATTGGTCCAATACAACTAATCTTTTGGTATGAGTAAGCTACAGCTTATAATATGAGTTTTTGTGATTTGATTCAAGAGAAGTACATTCCAAATGAATATTATGATTGTCTTCATTATCTAAGTAACGTGTTTCTTATTTGGAGTAAAGTTGGTTCATTCATACAAAGATCTCCGAATCACCTCCAGTACTAGCGATCGAAGGGAACGACTGATCAAGTCATGAAAATATTTTGTGAATATATTCTCCTCCAGGAGGGAGATGCGAATAAAGTATACTCCATTAACTTTTATGAAGTATCGCGGTTTGCCATGGAATTATGACACATTTTACCGCGTATATTATGAAAATGTTAGGTTATGGTCATTCCACTGTCAGATACGCCTGCAACGTTGTCGTTTCCGCTAGAAAAAATCGTAGTAATTACGTATTTATCAAAACGTTCATTTACTTTGGAAAAATAATGAATTTGAGAAAATATTATGTGAATTCAATAATTTCAAACACCTCGCGAATGCTGAAAAAACTTTTGCGCTGGTTTAACGACTCCTAACCATAGAACTTATAGTAACAAGGAATCATTTATCTTATAAAATCAATATGGATTATACCCCTGCTTTTCACAGTCACAACGTGAAGCCAAATCTTTGGTAAGGTTTGAGTGGTACGCTTGCGTCAACAGGAAATTCACAAATTGCGAGAAACGTAGAGATAATGTTTATTTTGAAAGACAAGGAGAAAAAAGGTATCGAGATATTCAAAATTTGTCACTTGGATATTTTCAGTTCAATTCTAAAATATGAATAGAATAGAAGTTAACAATTATACAGGACTTGAAAAAAACTGAATAAGGCGATTCAAACATTTCAGATGAAATTGTGAGGTTATGATCGAAAGTATTCACTTATTCACATGCTACAGCTTATAATATGAGTTTTTGTGATTTGATTCAAGAGAAGTACATTCCAAATGAATATTATGATTGTCTTCATTATCTAAGTAACGTGTTTCTTATTTGGAGTAAAGTTGGTTCATTCATACAAAGAATGTGTATTTTTTTATATTTCAAGCAATCTATATGCTTGGTCAGAGAGTACTGAGTTGGAAATAAAATTCTTAGATCAAGCGATCGTTTATTGCAGTATACAGGGTGGGCTTTTCAAAACGAAACAGGCGAGATAACGGGCGGAATAAATTTATTTCGAAAACATGCTCGGACACATCGATTTTTGTTTCGAGGGGGACAACTTTTAAGGTCAAATTCACAACTGTATCGCTTCAACCCTTAGTGTTAGAACACCAACCCCTAAATTTTGAACAGGAAAGATAGGGTGAGTGATACCTCATTTGAAAGGCCTTTTTATCCTGAATTCAGCGTAATAATTTTTGTCTCATTTAACGCATCCGTTTTCGAGATATTCAATTTTGAATTTCTTACAGTACCATTCATTCCGCTAACCATGCTATGTGAATTCAGCAATTATTTGACTAATTATTCATTGTTAAAATTTTAACTTTGTATTTTGATGTCTGGTGTATGGCAGTTATGAAGTTTCATCAAATCTACAGAATAAATTCGATTGATTCAGACAGCTTGCTTGACGACAATACCATCTTTGTTTCAACTTCAAATGTCAATATCTCAAGAATCAATGAATCAAATGGAGAAAAAATCAATATCCTGAATTCAGGATAAAAGGACCTTCCAAATGAGGTATCACTCACCCTATCTTTCCTATTCAAAATTTAGGGGTTGGTGTTCTAACACTAAGGGTTAAAGCGATATAGTTGTGAATTTGACCTTAAAAGTTGTCCCCCTCGAAACAAAAATCGACGTGTCCGAGCATTTTTTCGAAATAAATTTATTCCGCCAGTTATCTCGTCTGTTTCGTTTTAAAAAGCCCACCCTGTATATAAACATACTCTTGATACAAAGCATATTTCATTAGACGAAGAAATCCTTTTTATGTGTGATGGGTAAGCATCTCAAGTTGGGGGAACTGCGAGATTTTCACGTTTCAATGGATATGATAATGATAATTATATAGGGCCACCACTAGGTATTCTATGCATCTATGTGGATATTCTATGCATCTATATGGATATAGTAAGATATTGATAGATAGTATCCATTTGCTTGAAGTAGTACCAGAACGGGTGAATCCACGGGCCTCTACAAGGAATAAGGCATATTTAGATCTGAAAATAATTTTGTCTTTTCTAATTTCTATCTTCTATGAATAGATGCATAGAATACCTGGTTTTGGCACTGATTAGATTTAGTTCGCGCTATTTTCCATTGCCGCAGTAGCGCCACGACCGCGAAATATTGTGGATTATTCCGGAAGTACATTCTAGAGTGCCGTTCTTGAACTACAATGTTTGGTCACGATTTTTGTTAGGAGTCGTTACAACAGGGTTTCTATGCTTTTATTTCTATGATATAGTCAGTGAAACTTCAAATATTCAGTGTGTATGGGATATATGTAAAAAGATATTTCTGATATTTTGATATTTTCTTAAGATTCTGTTCAGGTAGAAAGGTCAAGGAGTGCTCCGCCCCAACCATACGTTCATATCAGTGATCCACAAAATTTTTAGAATAAATTTTTGATTGTAGGTTAAATATATTCAAACCAAGCAGGGGAATGCTCGAAAGTAATAAATATGTATCCAATATAAATTTTTGTTGTACTTAGGTGAAACATACAAATATATCAAAGTGATAATGCCGAATAATTCACTGAACTTATTATTCATGAAAAAGATTAGCTCTATATAAATGAAAATAGTCATTGTGAGTTATAACAGTCAGAATGAAGTTTCTCGTCATTATAGCCATAATTTCCGAGATGTACGGTTTCGACTGTTACCAATTAATTGGTAATTTGCGCGAAGTCAACAATAGTATAGATATAGAAGGAACCGCTCGATCATTCCTGATTTTTCCAGGTAAAGGATTTTATAATTTACTAGCTGTCAGTCGCAGCAACATTATCAAAAAAAAATTAAGTGGGGAAGTGCATGGGCAATCGACCAGATCCTCTCTTTTGCGAAGGCCTCCAGTTTTTTATTCTGACTTTTCATTGTTAAAAATATATTTAGTCGAAATCGCATGATAAGAACACCTTCTTTGCACATTATTCCACTCTTTCTGTGATATATCTGATATATTTCATGATTCTTTTTTAAGTGTCTGACTTTTATACAGGGTGTTCCTAAATAAGTGTATCAATGGAACTGTAGATTTCTCGTGAAAAAATAACTTTTTTTTCTCTTCCATTTTTCCGAGTAGGTATGTCAAAATTTCATATTTTTTCAGTTTTTCGCTAAAATCTCAGGAACCGTTGAAATAACAGAATTGAGGTTTTGTGCACAAATTGTCACTAATGATAACCACTTTCTTGCACTTTACTCGGTTTTATAAGACGTGTCATTGGCGGAGATATTGAAATTGCACGAAGGTATTACACCCCAACTTTTACACCAATGGACAAATTTACATTACTGATGTGCCAATGTGTTTTACATAAAAAAGATACTCCTGGTTTATTACTCTAGTGAACCGTTTTCGAAAAAACTGTCATTTTATAACTGAAAACAATTTGCTAACGCATTGTAAAAATTTCTAGTAATTGGAAAAATGAGTAGTGATAATTAATAAGTTGATTAATTTCAACAAAATAATAACTTTTCAATTCAAACTTAAGAATCCATTTATCGTATTTTGTTGAAATTATTTGTCAATTGTCGCTACTCACTTTTCCGATTACAAGAATTTAACAATGCGTTAGCAAATTGTTTTTGATCATAAAATGCCAGTTTTCTCGAAAACAGTTCACTTAAGAGTAATGAGCCAGGAGAACCTTTTTCATGTAAAACACATTGGCGCATCCTAAATTGCAGTGCAAATGCAAATTTGTCCAGTGGTGTAAGACCTTTGTGCAAATTCAATCTCTCCGCCACTGGCACGTCTAATAAAATCGAAAACCGAAACTCAATTCTGTAATTCAAACAGTTTCTGAGATATTAGCCAAAAACTGAAAAAAATATGGAATTTTGGCAGCTTGTATCTCTGAAACGAAGACCCGGAGGAAAAAATGGAAGGGAAAACAAAATGTTATTTTTGTATGAGAAATCTACAGTTGCCCGTTGTTAAACTTATTCAGGAACACCCTGTATAAAGTAATGATCTTTTTGAGCGCCCGTTATACTTAAACGAGGGCTATATCATTTCGTCACGATGTCTGTATTCTCAGCATTTCGACTCGATAATCGACTGGGATGGACTCACTCTGATCATGAAACCATGGTTAAATTCTATCCGTCCTTCCATCTGTAACAATAACTCTCGGACAGATGACCCTACGTCCCTACAGATTTAAATCGGATCAGGATTGTCGCGGTTGAATTCGTTAATGGGCGAAATTCGACCAGGGGTTCCGTAAATATGGCCGTTTAAAATTTTGTTTTCCTGATAATTTTAAAACAACAGATTCGATCTAGATGAAATTTTGCATTTGGATGGAGAATTGTCAAAACTATATGAAATGCTGACGAATTCTTAACAAAACAATTCCCAACATTTCTGTTCTGATTGCCTTTTTTCACAGCCGTCTTTAGGTGTTGTTGTACTCTTGAATGCGAATCCACGTATAATATGGATTAACTTACAAGATGTATCAGCAAGTACTAAAAAGTTCCTGACTTCACGTCATTGCTTTTTATATTTTTCCGTTACAGAGGGATTATTCTATTTTTTGTGGGTAGCTTGACATCATCGTATACTTATAATGAATAAACTTTCAATATTTTCATAGGAACAAAATGGTGTGGCGAAGGGAACAATGCAGAAAACGATGATGACTTGGGGACATTTGAAGACACAGATAGATGCTGCAGGACCCATGACATGTGCCCTGAAACCATTGCTGGTTATGAAACCAAGCATAATTTGACGAATCCGAATTTTTTCACAAGGTACCTAACAAAAAGTTTACTATACTACATACAGAATCATACGTTAAATTTCAACAGAAGAATATTATTATAGACCAGTCCAACGATCTGTCACGATCAGCTGTTTAAGTGACTGCTGGGAGCAAACAAACAACAAACCGATTGTTTACTGTGTGTTTTTCACGCAATTGCTTCATTTTTGTCGTATAAAAGCATGCTACTATTTTGTTGTGTGGTTAATTGGGGAAGTAGAAGACGTCTTGGCATTGTGAAATTCTATTAAATTTCTATTTGTTATTTGTTTGCTCCCAGCAGCCATCTTGAAAAGGTGATCAGCTGTTTTGTTGGACTGGTCTATAAAGTCATTTTCACCATAGATATTCGGAGATCCTCACGATCGATGGTAGGTTTGGCGTTTACGAAGAATATGACAAAACACATAGAACTTATAGGTACTACCAGTTTAGTATAGTCACAGAACACCTAACTACACAGAAGCGTCACTTAGCGTCGGCACTTTGATCACAGAATACCTAACTACACAGAAGCGTCATTCCGCTTTCCCGCCAAAATTTTATTTGATGACGCTTGTGCCATGCTAGGTAGTACAAATGTCAACGTGAAATTCAAACTTCCTGCTGGACCCATAGAATTATAAATAAAGTATAGAATTATGTCACAGAATACCCTAAATTAGTTAGGGATTCTGTGATTATCCGCTCAAAAATGACATATGTACTACCTAACAGGGAATGAAGGTCACGAAAATTTGCCCCTTGAAGATCAAAGTGCCGACGCTTAGTGACGCTTCTGTGTAGTTAGGTATTCTGTGCTTTGATCTTCAAGGGGCAAATTTTCGTGACCTTCATTCTCTGTTAGGTAGTACATATGTCACTTTTGAGCGGAAAATCACAGAATACCTAACAAATTTAGGGTATTCTGTGACATAATTCTATACTTCATTTATAATTATTAAATTTCACGTTGACGTTGACATTTGTACTACCTAGCATGGCACATGCGTATTCAAATAAAGTTTTGGCGGGAAGGCGGAATGACGCTTCTGTGTAGTTAGGTATTCTGTGGTATAGTATAGAATAAGTTCTCTGATTCAAATTTATTTTGAAATCAATCACTTCCCATAGAACTTATAGTAACTATAAGTTATATGATTCTACCTTATCGATCTCACATATTATATTGAGAACTGCGGCATTCGCACTCATATTGAAATGTTGAAAAAGCTTTGGGTTTTCAAATAGAACACCCTGTTCATTATTGCATTTTTCCTTCGCTACTACTTTGGGATAATTTTCCATGTTTCAAATAATAAACCATGTATAGACGTATAGTAATAAAATGTTGAGACAGTTCCTGAAAATGGCCCTGATTTTGGTGATAAAATCCACAAAGGAAACAGTTGAATGCAAAAAATAAAGATTTTTGATAGTGCAACACCAAAGATCGGACTGATCGGAGTTATTGGAAGATTATTATTTTTACTTTTAATTTTGTCCCGTCTACATAGAGGTCGTAGTAAATAACGGATTTATCAAAATGTGAATTCAATAAGACCTGGCGAATGTTGCAGAAACTTTTTTCTATGTTAATATTGGAAATATAAACATGGTCGGAAGATTCAGTTGTACGGAAATCAAGAATCGAATGTTGAAATTTTACTGAAAAATAATGAATAGAAAAGTCAGTTATGTATCTACTTTGTGATAGATTATTCCAACAAAGAATAAAAGTACCTACTCGAATTACCCAGCAGAAAAACTTATAAACAAGCAGTGGAATTCCCCACTTTTCAAAATTCTCAAGAAATAAGCCTATAACAGGGTGTCCCGGAAAATGTGGGAAATCTCTCGGATTCAGATAAAACATAAAAAAATAAGATGAAAAGTTCCCATAATTTTTTTTCCTAGCGGCCCTCCCTACGGAGATACGGCCACCTGAATGACGTCACTGGAAATCCATTTTACTGGAATAAATCTCAAACTACTTAATATAATTAAAAAAAAATGATATGATGAACAGTAGTAAGGACCTCTTAAATTACCTACTGCCCTTAAATTTAAATTAGCTCTTTTAGGTTACTAGGGTCGGACTAGGTTGTACATTTTAATGCTTACATTTGCAATAATAATAAGGAGTAGAAAAAACAAATTTGGATAGCTTGAAGATTAAGCTATAAAAAGGTACTCTTGTTTATTGTCGATAAAATGAACCGTTTTCGGAAAACAAAATTACAAAGATTCTTAACTATGCAGTTTTGGCACAGAAAGACACGGTAAAAAAATTATTTACTCTTATGATTATTCATAACTAGCGTATTTATATTCAATCGTTGCAAGCTTTAGTGAGAGTACATTTCTAAAAAATGATTTTTGTGAACGTGCCTTTCTATGCCAAAACTGCATGGTTAAGGATCTTTGTAATTTTGTATTTCGAAAACGGTTCATTTTATCGGCAATAAACAAGTAAACAAGAGTACCTTTTTTTTAGCCTAATGTTAAAGCTATCCAAATTTGTTTATTTCTACTTCTTATCATACAGTGTGTTGAAAATGTAAGCATTAAAATGTACAACCTAGTCCGCCCCTGGTAAACTAAAAGAGCTAATTTAAATTCAAGGGCAGTATTTTAAGAGGTCCTTACTACTGTTCATCATATCATTTTTTCAATTATATCAAATAGTTTGAGATTTATTTCAGTAAAATGGATTTCCAGTGACGTCATTTAGGAGGCCGTATCTCCGTAGGGAGGGCCGCTAGGAAAAAAAATTATGGAAATTTGTCATCTTTTTTTTATGTTTTATCTGAATCCGAGAGATTTCCCTCATTTTCCGGGACACCCTGTATACAAGAAGACAGTTAAATATCCTTTTGCACTACTTGAAATACTCCAGCATGAAAATGTAGTAGTAGGTACAGGTACTACGAAACCTGTGTCACAGTTAAACCTTAAAAGAACTAACTCCATTTACAAAGTTCTTGGGAAGCTATGTGAATGATAGGTACACTTAAATGGGAAAAACATATTTCTGAACTGGGCTGCAGCTTAGCTTCTGTATGTTACCTTTGGGTGTAATGACAAGATATCTGGATAAATTTTCCATGAAAACTATCTATCATGCATTCATACATGTACAGTACATACAGTATTAGAGTCAAAAGCAAAATACCTGCGTCTGTTTTAAGAAACAAAACTTGATAAACCAAGATTTTGGCCTTCCGGGATACTTTATAGAAGAGAATGGAGTACTTATATATAGGTCGAAATCCTGAATTTTTAAACATATTGTGTTCATATAATGTGAATGTTTATTATTAAATGCACAGAATAAATCTCAAATGCATTCTAAACATAATCATTATGGATTAAAATTTTTCGATGACTTAATGCAGAACGTTCATATTGTATCTCTCACCGTCATTTCGAAATCATATCCACTGTTTTCGTTTTCTGAAAAGTGAATTTCAAGATTTTTTTGAATCGTCTACAAAAATATGCAGGGACTCAATAAAAACTTGTGATTGTTGTCAGTTGCCAATGTAATCCAGAAAAGTCAAGCAACTATTCTATCGGGAGCGTATAATTCCCGATCCCCGAAATATCTACAACGTGATTATTCAATATTTTGCCAACCAAACAAGTTGACCCTACACTTAGTTCAGCAATCATCTCAAAATTTTCGAAGCAACCTGAAGCATCAGAGAACTGCATCAAAATACATGAAAATCTCATAATCAATCCAACAAAAAAATATATAATGCCAAATATTGATTATATGCAATATACTTCTACTGACTGCCTTCTGACTCCGTCAATAAGAGAACTGTTGTTATATCTTTATTTTTCGCAGATTACCGTGTGAGTGTGATTTGAAATTTCACAATTGTTTGAAAGAGGCAGATGACGCTGTAGCTAAGAAAATTGGAACAATCTATTTCGACGTTATTGGTACCCAGTGTTACAAGAAAGATTATCCAATTGTGAAATGTCACAATTACACAAACTTTTTGTGAGTAAACTTTTGTTATTCGTCTGATTGTAGGTGGAACAAATATACGACAGTTTTTCAACCATATTTTTTACAGAAACTTGAAATGTTCATCCTACGAACTAGATGAAAGCAAGGAAAAAAGTTATCAATTTTTCGATGTACCTGATTTCTGAGTCCAAATACGTATAAATGTTCAAAACATATATTTTGAACAATTTTCTGTCAATATATGAAAATATGGTGAAGTTTCATAACATTTCGATATTAAAACAAATAATGATTATATTTCTCATTTATAATGGTAATATTGAGTGTATCATGTTCCTCAATTTGTAGTAGTAAAAATAATAATCATTCAGTAAGAATTAACTCTTTCTTTTTCATTTCACACCTTCCACTATCATATTGACTCATTCAGATTCCCTTCTTGAATGAACCATTTTCGGTTCGCAGTGGCGCACCCAGGATTTAGTTATGAGGGGGGCTGAACTAAACTGAAAAATTGTTCTTTCTATATACAGGGAGTTCCATTGATAAATGAACATACGGTAACCTGAGCTAGAGCTACCCTAGACCAGCCCAAAAAACCGATATATGAAAGGTCTAATCAAATCCATAACCGAGATAGAGGATGGTTTATACAGGGTGAGTCTTTGACTTGTACATATATTTTAACTGTAGATTCCTCTCATCAAACGAAACACTTTTTTCCTATACCATTTTTCAAAATTCGGTTTCGTTTGAAAGATACAGGGTGTCAAAAATCCATGAAATTAACACTATTCTTTCCATATATTCGGAACCGATATTTCGAATGAAATGAATTTTGGTTGATTGATTACTCTATTCATGGTGCATATTCCTCAATTGAAACTTATTCCATATTCCTCCTGGTATAAGAGTTACAGCCTACTCGTCTCATGAATTCATGCAAAAATACTATAAAATCACTCGAAAAAGATAAACGGTTCATATTTTCGAAAGAATCAACCATTTTAGAAAATAAAAGTATTCTTATATTTTTTCAATAAAACGCGTCGTTTTCGAGTTATTCCTAATTGTATACGAACAAATTCGAGGAAAAAATCATGAATTTCATAAAAAAACTGAATGCAACCCTGAATTAAATATCATCGAATATTATGTATTCTCTGATCTTAACAAATTAACAACGTTGTCAATGTTTATCAACTTCGTCAAGACTAAAATCTACATGATGGAAAAACGTTCGATGTAATAATTGAATTCTGAGAAGCATGAAATGAAATTACAGTCTATAAGCACAGTTTCTATTGAAAATTTATTGTTACCGGTCTTTCAGGAAAATATCTCTCTCAACAATATTATCCTCTTGGAGATTTCAATCGACACTACACGATCTGCACATCACAATCATCACCTGTTTGCTTTATTATCTGCAAGTAAATTTAGATAGATAATTAAGGTTATCCCGTTTAAGCGTCTTTCATTTAGTGGCTTTCCAATTGCACAATTTGAGCACCCAGTCGAGCACATGCGTGCGCAGTGCTTCAAAATTAACATGCGTTTGAAGCACTGCGCACGCATGTGCTCGACTGGGTGCTCAAATTGTGCAATTGGAAAGCCACTATTATCATAGACTGGCCTGCGGTTCGGAACACAGAAACAGAACAACCACAACACAACGGCCTGTCCCGCCTGTCTGCCTTGCGTGCCGGCTATATCGTAGCGCTATATCGGCAAGAATCAGAACTCGTTTGGCATCTCCAAAGAGCCTTTAGCCGTTAGCGATTGTGATAGTTCATCCGCTAACGATAGGGGACGTACTGCTTTCTTGAGTTCGCATTGTTTGAAGAGAAAATCGGCAATCTGGCATCGTCTTCTCTAGAGTTCTGTGGTTAGACAGGTTCTGTGCACGGCCTTCTAAAGACTTTAGTCTTTAGATGGCCGTGTTCTGTGGAATATCATATCACAGAAGATGAGTTAGGTTAGGTCATTGACCTCGAATCATCTGACTTAGGTTGATGGAGTTAGAATAGGTTGGTGAGAAACCAATTTTCATGAGATCGTTCCAAAATATCGAGGAAAATATTAACCAATTGTCCAATTATTAGTGTTTATAAACTAATCTTCAGGAAAATCGAAGAAGGAACTTATTTTGGTGGGAGAAATATGGCTTTTCAATTGCAGAAATAATCGGACAGTGTTTTTGTTAGGAAATATCGTTTTTGTTACATTCTTATTCGAATAAGGTTAGTGCTTGAGTATTTTCTAATTGTATCACCCAGAACATCTAATCACCTCAATTTCAATCGAAAAATATGAACTTTGAAGTGTTTCCAGAGAATTTATCCAGGCACGGACTCAGCACAATTTTTTTTTTCAAATGGCTATATCTTTTTAACAGAGCCGAATTCGGAAAAATGGAAAATGAAAAAAAGGTTTCCTTTGGCCTCAAGAATCTATAGTTAAAATATATGTACAAGTCAAAGACTCACCCTGTATATGTTTTCACCAAAAATTCAAATTTCACATAACTTTCGAACCAACCTGCAGTATAGTCGGTTGATATTTGGAACGTATGATCCACTTCCACATATCGATCGATTTACTTTTGAATTTCCCAAAAATTCCAGATCCGTATTTGAATAAATTAAAAGCAAAAAAAAATTTTTGAAAAAGGCTTTTATTTAAATGCACTAAAAAAAAGAAAATAAAATGTTCCTTTAAAATTTCAACTATCAACTCATAACCTCATTATACACAATTTATATGATCATAAAAGCTTGTCGCGAGTTCTGTGTAAGTATCTATGAGTATTTAATTGAGATACTCAATTGAATAGGTACTATAGTTTATTTACACAAGTAAATCGCGCGACAAGCTTTTATGATCATATAAATTGTGTATAATGAGGTTATGAGTTGATAGTTGAAACTTTAAAGGAAAATTTTATTTTCTTTTTTTTAGAGCATTTAAATAAAAGCTTTTTTCAAAAAGTTTTTTTTGATTTTAATTTATTTATTAATTTCTAAATATTCTCAACAAGCCCGAGGGTTCGTGTGCTTAGCATCTGGGAAAAGATCTTTGTCCCGTTTTAATCGCAACTGTTTAACATACTGTGTTGAGTAGATGTGTACGCGAAGCTGTTTAGATATATTGTAATAACAAAGAGCATCTGTGTTAGAGACAAGATTATTAGAAATGATGATAGTGGATATGTAAGTAATAGTATATTATTTCATTAGGAGGAGAAGTGTCACTTTTCGTGGCGAGCTTGAGTTTATCCGCCTCACTCCGTTCGGCGGATAATTAAAAGCGAGCCACGAAAAGTCACTTCTTCTCCGAATGAAATATGCTATTTTATTTCCAAACGGTTTCAAATTCATGAAAATTGTACATTTAATGTAACTTTATCAAATAAAAATGATGTTCGAATTGGGAGTTTTCGTATTCTATGCAGTATGCATCTATGTTCATGGTAACCAAGTAATCTTTTTCGTAGCAACACTTTTCCTTTCGCCGCGCCGGAGGGAAATAGTATATTTCATTACTAGTCCAGAAAGTAAGCTTTTTCCGTGTGCGCGCGAAGAGTTCCCGTGTGAGGCGGAGCCGAACACGGGAATTCGTGCAAGCACGAAAAAAGCCTTTCTGGACGTGTTATGAACGATATTTTTCATTACACCTCTCTGAAAACAATCCAACGATATTTGTTCTTCGACAGAAAGCATTTCGATATTGTAAAACAATAATTATTCGAAACACTGACGTCTAATGTCATCACGCAATCGTTGCTCTGTGCCTCAGCATAGATGCATCTATGTCTCAGCGCACGGAAAAGGGTCACTTTCGGTGCGGCCGCACGGAAAAGGCTCACTTTCGGTGCCCTGAATCGACATGTTTTGATAGGGTTTTCAGAGCGGTGTAATGAAAAGTAAATATTTCTCCGCCTATTCACCTTTTCCCTCCGGCGGGCGGCAGGAAAAGTGTTGCTACGAAAAAAAATACTTGGTTACCATGAACATAGATGCATAGAATACAAAAACTTCCAATTCAAACGTCATGTTTATTTATTTGATAAAGTTACATTATGGGCAGGTTGTAACTCAGCAGGTTAACCTCTGGTTTCCGTTGACCATTGGTTAACGTTGATTGGGTTGTTGTATGACAGAAATCTTGAAGTTAACCAGTCAGTTCACTGTCGAATTTCCAACCATCTAGTTTTGAGAGTTTAACCTATGGTCTAGACAAAAAAAAGCACAGAAAATGCTTTTAGATTGACATACAACATGAATTTTTGAACGATCAACTTTCAAACTAATCTAAACTGAAAATAATCTATCCTATGTGTGTATTGTGTTGATTAGAAATTGCTCTGCTTGTTTAGTTATTCGAAGTGAATATGCAAAGAGAGAATCTGCGTGAGTTAAATCTCACTGATGATGTCGATGATGACGACCTTATGGAACTTGTCGAATTAGAATCATTTCCGAGGAAAAAACGAAATTTTAGACCGAGGGATGATCATTTTTTTAAATGGAATGACCAAGAATTTCGATCTAGGTTCCGGTTATTACGCAATATTTAGAGGCACTCCTCTAACTCATTTAAACATTTTCAGGGCTAATATTTTTAATGTACAGGTATTACAACACAGCTTGCCGTTGAAATAAAATAACAAAAAATATCTTACTGTAGGCCTTTTGTTGTTCACTCTGAATTGTATTTTATTTTGCTCATTATTATGTGTACTTGTATATTTTTTGGGTGATAGAAACAATAAAGTTATATTATTATTCTTCATCATCGGTCTCCCGTTCTCAGCTTGAGCTGGTAATTCTTCTATGAACCAGTGAAAAAACATTTCAGTTCCTCCCACTAGTTCAGTAATTTCCGCACGATGTGATAGGTTTGCAAATCCACAGCGTGCTGTGCACATCTCTCGATCCTCTGGGATAATTCGATCCCTTGAACATTTTTCTTGAATGATTCCCTTCCGTCTTCTGAAGTTCCGGATGCCTCCCGGTGTACTCGGTATAGAGGGAGTATCTCCATCCAGGAAGTGGTTCGTCCTCGCAATTGTTCACGTAATGAAAAGCTCGCATTACTTCAATATTCATTTCGCGGCTCCACTGGATACGTGCGTTGCGAGCTCCCCTGCGGGCAGTCCTCCTCACGGTGGTCGAGCCAGCAGGTGGAGTGGCATCCGATCTTTTGCCATGATATCGGTTTCCACTTCTCGTTCATGGGTTTGCCACCATTTACCCTTGGTGGCCCAGGTAACTCGGGCCGTGGGGACGTCATCCCCCATGTGGCGTGGCAGAAACCAAACCACACCCGTGCGGATATATATTATTATTATTATGATCATGGACTTATTCACTATCTCGGCATACGGCCGGATAAATTTACCTTTCCCAGATACAATAATCAAAGGGAATAGGCTCGATCACGATACACTTGACAAAAATTTACGAACAATTCTACAGGTATTGAGAATAACAGCTTTTTGCATTTCAATGTAGCTGTTTACATTTAATTCTAATTTGTTCAGACTATTGTGTAAGCTCTTGGGTATCAATCCAGTCGACGAGATGATCACTGGAACGATATCAACCTTCTCTAGGTGCCACATTTCCTTGATCTCGAAAGCCAGGTCTGTGTACTTGCTTATCTTCTCCTGGTACTTATTCAACATGTTGTTGTTGTTGGGCACAGCTACATCCACCAAAATTGCCTTTCTGACCCTCTTGTCGTAAACCACAATATCCGGCCTGTTATTCGTCACCGTTCTGTCAGTGATAATAGGCCTATCGTAGTATAGTCTAAAAGAGTCATTTTCTAACACAGGCAGCGGCTGATACTTATAATACGGCTTGTAGGAGTTGAGAAGTCCGAACTTGTGCGCCAATTTCTGGTGTATGATGTTGCACACTTGGTTATGTCGGTGGAGGTAATCAGTGTTGGCCAGTTGTTCGCAGCCAGAAGTTACATGCTGAATTGTTTCAGATTTTTGATGACACTTCCTACACATATCTGTTGGCACTGTACGGTCCTTCATGATGTATTTCTTGTAGTTGTTGGTGGAGATGACTTGATCTTGTATAGCCATCATAAAACCTTCCGTCTCAGGAAACAGTTCACCCTTCGACAACCATTTGTTGGATGAGGTTTTGTCAATATGTGGCTGATTTAACTCATGGTGATGCCGTCCATGGAGTTCTTTTTTTGACCATTGTTCTAGCTTGTCAGTGTCAGAAAGAGATGGCAGATCCAGCAATTCATCTGCAGTAGCCAGAGTTAAAGGTGTGAACTTCTTATCAACCAAAGTAACAACTCTGTGTAGATTGGAATTATTCGCCTTCTCAAAGAAGAATTCCCTGAGGTTTTTAATTTGGCGAGTGTGAAGGTTGACAATATCCGCAAGTCCCCGTCCTCCTTCCTTCCGTGGTAAAGTGGTTCTTAATACTGACGACCTTGGTTGATGACCTCTCTGTTTCGTCAGCATCGTTCTGGTTTGCCTTTGAATGTCCTCCAGATCTGTCCTGGTCCAATTGATAACTCCAAATGAATAAACCAGTACCGGGATTGCGTAGCTGTTGATGGCTTTGATGAGATTTCCAGAAGTCAACAGTGACTTCATCACCGTTCTCAGTCGGCCAGTATACTCCTCCCGGATTTTTGCCTTCGACTGCTTTTGCTCCAAACATCTAGCCTGTTGGTATCCCAGATATTTATAAGTTTCTCCATCCCTCATGGCTTGAAGTATATCTCCATTCGGTAGTTGTGATTCACCGTCCACGACTTTTCCCCTATGGATGTTCAGGGTTCTACATTTTTCAATGCCGAATTCCATTCGAACATCAGTTGAAAAAGAACTGACGGTTTTCAGAAGCTCATCCAATTGCTTCTTGTTTGCAGCATATAGTTTGATGTCGTCCATGTAGAGTAGGTGGGAAATAGTATGTTCTTCCCGCGCTGTCTTGATCTTAAATCCACATTTCGTTTCTTGGAGCATCGATGATAAAGGGTTCATTGCCAAACAGAACCATAATGGGCTCAAGGAGTCTCCTTGAAAGATCCCACGACGAATGGGGATTTCTTCGAGCTTAATCGTCTTGTTGTTCATAGTGACTTGTATTGATGTTCGCCACTGAGACATTGTTGTCCTCAAAAATTCCACCAAAACAGGATTGATTCCATAAATGTGCAGCACCTCAATGAGCCACGAATGAGCGGTGCTATCAAATGCCTTCTGATAATCGAGGAAGGCTGAGTGCAAGTTGCGTCCTTTCTCATGGGCCTGTTTCATGATCACTGAGTCGATGATGAGTTGTTCCTTGCACCCTTGGTGTTTTCTTCTGCATCCTTTCTGTTCTTCTGCCATAATGTTGTTTTCATCCAAATGTTGATATATTCGGTTGGATAAACATGAGGTGAGTATTTTGTACAGTGTTGGAAGACAAGTGATAGGTCTGTACTGCGATGGTTCTTGAGTCTTATCGCTTTTTGGAAGCATATAGGTTACTCCTTCGGTTAAGAATTTAGGAGCTTCTTGAGGATGTTGAAGTATATGCGTAAACTGTCTCGCTATGGCTTCATGCAGATGGTCAAATTTCTTGTACCAGAAGTTATGGATATTGTCGACTCCTGGAGCCTTCCAATTGCTTGCTTCCTTCAGTGCTGTCACCACTTCATCCAATGATATTTCTTCGAAGTTCATTTGTGAGATGTTCGTTCGATTTTTCTCCCTGCTGATCCAATCAGCATTCTCATTATGTTCCTTAGGCATCGACCACAGAGAACCCCAATAATTTTTTAATGATTGGGCTTCTGGCATAGCTCTGGTGACTTTGTTTGAGCTTTTGGTGATGTGTTTGTAGAAGTTTCCCTCGTTGTTGTGGAACAATTGGTTATGCTGTTTCCGTTGAGTGCATTTCAAATATCTGGATAGTCTTTTCGCCTTCGCTTGAAGTTTCTGTTTCAGAGTATCCACATATATGATGATGTGATGTTTGCTTTCAGATTTGTTCATGGTGTTATCAATCTTCTTCAGAATTTTTCTAACAAACGATTTCAGGCGTCGTGACGGGGATTCATTCCGCAGGAACTCAGTAAGTCGGCCTATTTCCTTTCTGATTTTGTCGATGTCTTTCTCCAATCGGGTTTGCCATGGTGGTTTCTTTATGGTTCTTTCCCGTGTGTGATATTCGGGGGTGTGGACTTGTTGTTTGTGTAGTCGAAGGGTTGCTACTGCTCCACAATACACGAGAGTGTGTATTCCTTCCAGGCTGTCGAAGTCCTCAACGTGGTCATCGAAGGCTGCATTTACACTGGCCAGAATAATATTGGTGCTCTTGTTAGTTTTTAATTTAGGCAGCTTTGGGCGTTTTGTTGGATTGGTTCCCTGGAACTCAACCATGGCTGTGTTGAGTAGTGATCTTGCAGAGTGCGCATATTCCCCTGGTCCACTTGAATCAGGCGGTACTTCCCCATTATCATTAGATTCCATATTCTGGATCTCATTCTGGTTCTGTTCTGGATGTGTTTCGATGTTAGCTCCAGTGTCGTTGCTCAGTTCCATGAGGACTTCATCTCATTATTATTTTTTTTTTTTTTTTTTTTTTTACGTCCGTGTGAGGGGAAAACCCTTTATGGGCACCGAGAGGGTCCGCACTCTCGGTAGTGTGAGAATCCAGGATCTTGTTTGGCTACTCACTAAAAACCCCTCACACCTTCAATGGAGGAGTTCTTCATCCTGCCCTCGCAGCGTCCCTTAACAAAAGAGATGAGCTGCAAGTGGCTTCTAGAGTTCATGGGACCTGATGATATGGAGTGACCCGAGCAACACTGCTTTCTGCATTCTGTGCGCCAATACCTCGGCCAGTGATCTGCAGACCGGGATAATCTTCAGTTCATCCACATAGTTAGCTCTCATTCCACCGAGACATCCTATGATAAGCACGACCATCCTAATTTTATGACCTGGGTATAAAGTTCCAAGCTCGAACATAAGGTCTTTGTATTTTTGCCTCTTCTGTTGTTCCTTCATCACAACATTATTTTCAGCAGGGGAGGAGAATTCCACGACAAATAACTCCTTCACCTCCTTGTCCAGCAGAAGTATGTCTGGCTTAACAGCATTGATCTGTCGTGTTGTTGAGACAGGATAGTTCCAGCATATCCGAGCTCTTTCGTTCTGGACCACCGCTTCAATCTCCAGAGGCACATATGGTAGCACCGGTTCTTTGTCTATCCCATACGCGGCTCTCAGATGGAAGTATAAAATCCGGAGTGCCGCGTTGTGTCTCTCTACATACCCCGATGGAGCATGGACTCTGCAGGCGGAAAGGATGTGCATAATCGTTTCCTGTTGCCCATGGCAAGCCCTGCAAGTTGTTGGGGTGTCCATTTTCATGATGTTCTTTTTATACCATCTCGTATTCAGTACTCCATCTTGACACGCCATCACAAATCCTTCTGTCTCTGACTTAAGGCTAGCTGACTTTAGAAAGGCGAAAGACAATTCTTCAGACAGGTCCTGGTCTTTTAAACTCCTGAAATATATGGAGTGCAAGGTCTTACTCATATGATGTTCGAGTAATGTATCTGACTGAGACTTTCGGATCAGTCTTGCTAGGCTTCTTTGGTCCGCTTGAGTGATCGGTGCTCCAGCGAGCTCAGGATTGATCGATACGCCGGTTATGCTGAGCTTATCCAGGGCCCTTTGTGCAGCTCGGAATAGGAAGGCTCCATGGTTCGCAATTTCATGCTGAGCGACAAATTTCAGAAGCGGATCTTCACTTCTTAGAATCCTTACTGCCATTTCCAATGTTTGTTGATAGTGTTGATATTCCAAACATTGCAATCCTCTACCTCCCTGGCTTCGAGGAAGGTATATCCTCTGTATTGAACTGTTGGGATGTAGGCTACGATTCATGTTCATCGTTTTCCTTGTTAACCTATCAAGATCGAGGAGCTCGTTTACCGTCCAGTTCACCACTCCGAAAGAGTAGGTGAGAATCGGGATGGCTAGCATATTTGTAGCAGATACTTTGTTCTTTCCCGACAGCTGCGATTTCCATATGTCTCTCAGCTTCTTTTTGTAGCTGGCTGTTAAGGCATTCTTTATCTGGGTTGTCTCCAGTACACCCCTCTGTTTCATTCCAAGAAACTTGTAAGTTTCTCCGTCTTCGAGGTGTCGAAAAGTCATTCCATCTTCCAGTCGAATATCTTCTCCTGCGTCTTCAGCTTTTCCCCTGCGCAGATGAAAAACAGCACACTTGTCCAAACCGAATGACATTCCCATTGCTGAAGTGTAGTCTGAAACGATATTCAGTAGTTGCCGCAGTGCGGACTCGGAGGGAGCGTAGAGCTTCAAGTCGTCCACGTACAAGAGATGCGAGATCAGGTGGTTCCTTCTGCCTGGTGGTCCGGCCTGGTATCCTATCTTGCTCTCCCTTAACTCAATTGTTAGTGGTATAAGAGTTATGCAGAATAATAACGGGCTTAGCGAATCTCCCTGGAAAACTCCTCTCCTGTATCTCACCCATCCTGTATAAACGGTTCGACCCTCTGCTCGGATGGCAAACTTCGTTTTCCACAGCGCTATGATGTTTTCTATCGCGTGGACGATGTTGGGGTGGACTTTCAGCATTTTTAATAACCGTATGATCAGTTCGTGCGGCGAGGTGTCATATGCTTTCGCGTAGTCTAACCATGATGTGTGTAGGTCGCGCTTGTAGTGTCTGGCGTCTAGACATACGCTCTTGTCTATGAGCAAGTTGTCCTTGCATCCTTGCACTCCTTTCTTTGCTCCCCTCTGTTCGTAGATGCTGTTCCACACTGGTCCAATAACCCTCAGTATTTGATCTTGAATTACACTTGTGAGGATCTTATACAGTGTATTGAGGCAAGTGATTGGGCGATAGTTCTTGGGTTGCCCTAAATCACCTGATTTTGGTATCAGCACTGTTCTACCCTCCACTAACCATGACGGAATGGGCTCATGGCGAGTCAGCATCCCGCTGAATAATCTTGCCAGGTGTTGATGTGTAGCTGGAAAACTCTTCCACCAGTAGTTTTGAATACCGTCCAGTCCAGGTGCTGTAAAATCACGCTTGTTCTTAAGGGCTTTTTTAATATCTTCGGTTGATATTTCAGAAAGTTCATCGTTCTGCTGTTGGTTTTGATCACACATCTGCTGGAATCTGAGTAGTGCTGGAGTATCCCTGGTTTCTGCTTGTTGTTCATACAGGCTTTTCCAAAGTTTTTCGACCTCTTGAGGTGATGGTGGGTTTTGTGCCTTTTGTTGTTGGGACTGAAATAATTTCGATGGTTCTGCGGTGAAGGTGTTGTTATCTTCAATCCATTTTTGCCTTTTTATCAGTTTCTTTCGCGCTGCAGCAAGTGATCTTATTTTATCTACAGCTTTCTGCTTCAGTAGATGGACTGTGGGCAAATCCACTGCATGATGTATGGAACGAAACTCCTCGATCATATCCTTCATTTTCTTGCTTGATCCAATTTTGCCTCTCAGAACATCTATGATACATTGGTACCAAGATGCCTGCTGCCTCATTGATTTTATTTTGATGTCAAGCCGACTGAGTCTTAACCTATGCTTATCCTTCTTCGTAGCTGAACTTTTCGGTGGACATAGAAGTGACGCGGCCGCTCTCACTGCAGCCACCACATCTTCTAGTGAACAGGTCTCGTTAAGATGATCTTGAATTATTTTGTCCACTACGGCTAGATCTTCAGCCTGAAGTCTTGTTTTTATTCGGGTGGCCTTGACCAGTGGGTCTCTAACAGCAGCCTCAAATGCTTCCTTTATATTGACGATTGACTCCGGAACATCTCTCACTTGTTCCGCTCTTGGCCTTGCCCTCAGGGCTATTGCTTGGTGTTGTTGGTTTGGAGCACCTGTCACCTGCTCTTCACCGTGTTCTATTTCTGGAACATCTCTCACTTGTTCCACTCTTGGCCTTGCCCCCAGGACCATTGCTTGGTGTTGTTGGTTTGGAGCATCTGTCACCTGCTCTTGACCGTGTTCTATTTCTGGAACATCTCTCACTTGTCCCGTTCTTGGCCTAGCTCCCAGGGCTATTGCTTGATGTTCTTGGTTTGGAGCATCTGTCACCTGCTCTTCACCGTGTTCTATTTCGGGAACATCTCTCACATGTTCTGTTATTGGCCTGTTGGAGCGTGTACCAGTCTCGGTTCGGCTCGCAATGTTTCTCACCAGGTCAATCGTCAATTGCTGATGTTGGCTCGGAGCATCTGTCACCTGCTCCTCAGCTAGTTGTTCCGTCCTTTCTTGCTCTTGAGACCGCCATAAGATTCCTCTTCTTTTGAGATGACTGATCTGATCTCTGAGGTTTTGCTGCGTCATGAAGTCAAGGTCCGGATAATTTTCGCACCACAGACCATGAAGCCTATTCATGTACCCTCGTCTTTCAGGTCTTGATCTTCTGTATAGCGCAGTCAGCAGGCTATGCTGCTCGGGCGTCCACTTGTGGCGTCCTCTTTGTGCCGTCCTGTTTCGGCTGCCGGTTCCGACTGCGGGCTGCTCTCTCGAGCGTTGAATCCCTATGCGACCGACAACCTGAACTCTCTCCTCGTCAATGTCTTCCTCGTCTAAAGGCATAGCTTCTTGTATGGCAGGCGCCTGCCTTCTCAGCATCCTGCCGTTGGTGGCCCGCATGCTGTCACGTCCAGCACCAACTCCAGACGCGCCCTGACGATCCCCAGGCAGCGACTGTTTTCCGAGGCTTAGCTGATATCTGTCCGACATCGGTTGAGAGTGACCGGGGTCCGCGGGATTGTCACACCCGTATACTACAAAGTTATTATTATTATTATTATTATTATTATTAATAATTATGTTTTATACACCCAATTCTTTTAATAATTTTTTCTCCTGTAATTTCAAAATTGCAATTTTCAATGCATGTTCCTCCTTCTCATGAAGCAACTTCTGTTTATGCAGTTCTTCATTGTGCCTCAATTTTTGCTCATGTTCATCTAAAATGCACTTTTGCTGTGTTGATAAATTATCTTGTTTAGCTTTTGCCCACTCCGATAATTTAGTCCTCAATGTAATCTGTAACGAAATCTTTGCCTGCACCTACACGAAGATGAATAAACAGATAAACAGTTTCGGAATATGAATTCTGAATAAAAACTTACAGTCAGAGTGTCACAGATTACAGTTAGATTATGACAGAATTATAAAAATATTCAATGGATTCTGTGATCTGGGTTCAGTGTGGCCAATGAAAAGACAAAAAAGAGAGGTTTACTTGACCATCATCTGATTTTTCATGTTACAACAGAAATTGACCTAACCTTACTTGGCAGGTTAACCATTAGTTTCAAGAGCAAGTGGTTAACCAACTGAGTTACAACCCGCCCTATATGTACAATTTTCATGAATTTGAAAACGTTTGGAAATAAAATAGCATATTTCATTCGGAGAAGAAGGGACTTTTCGTGGCTCGCTTTCAATTATCCGCCTCACTCCGTTCGCCACGAAAAGTGACACTTCTCCTCCTAATGAAATAATATACTATTATACTGGTTCACTCTCTGAGGTGAATTCAATCTGTACTTCTTTTTTATTATCATAATAATTTCATTAATGATTTCAATACCTTACTGTATCTAGAGAAAATTATATCTTTTTAATTTTTGATTCGAATAAACTTTTGTGTGACACTGAATTGTTTTCAGAGGACTTGTGCAGCTTTGCAATTTCAGCGTATATAAGTATTATTTTCTTGAGAATATTCTTTGTTTTCCACTATTTGTATTATTGTATTAATTCAATTTGTAGTCTAGACAGAGTGGGCAACATTGGTGCTACATGAACTAAAACTTTTTAACCCGATGAGATAGAGAAAAATGAATGGTACCTTATAGTCTTTTTTTTCGAGAAACTGATAATGCCATCAACTGCATTCCTCTATCTTCTTTTGTTTCCGAGTTATAGACAGTTATAGGCCAAAATTGAAATTTGGGCGATTTCAACTTGGGTCATTATCTCCGTTTCTGTTTATGCTAGGATGTTGAAATAAAAACATTATACAGGCACTTTTCTGATAGCAATCCAGTGGCGTCCTCTGATTTTTTCTAAGAAGTTTATTAAGTTTATTTGCTGAGTTATAACATAAAGTTGGGTTTTTTCTTATGGAAACAGTAGTTGAAATGACTTAGAAAGAATCGCCATTTTTTTCCGTTTCAGAAATGTATCATATGTCATATAGAGATATAGATCATGTAGCACCAATTTTGCCCACCCTGTACATAGAGGAACCTCCCAGTTGAACGATTTGAAGCCGATTTCAGTGTAATTCCTTCACCGTTTCATAGAGAGATAAGTGTGTTTAGGGAATCGAAAATGTTTACCCTCGCATCTGGCGGTGAGTAGCTGAACTATAAAGCACTAAGCCGAATGCGATGACGATCAGGATCGGCGTATGGAAATGTGGGATTTTCAGTCCTTCATCACGCCTGATTTTTTGGATGCAACAAAACGACATTTAATTATGCCTATGATTCATAGAACTAGAGGAGAATAAATATCCTACAGATTTTTCTGTAAATGAATAGCAACAGAATGGATCGGCAGATTATATGTAGTTCCTTTATACATAGAAGCTACTATGTGCCGCACTAAAGTTGGCCGTAAACTGCCAAAAATTTTTGCATCAACTCGTTCAACTACGTTGTACCTCTATGTATATTTAAACTCAATGGTCTAAGTCTAAGATAATTCGGGTTGTTACAGAAAACCCTGACTTTATGGAAGTTTTTTCTATTTTGTCATTTTCATTTTTGTAGATGTATACCTGCTCAAGCAGATAAGAAAGATCATGGATCACGAATTTGAAGTGCATTCCCAGTAGCAACAGAGAAAAAGTGATAGGATAGAAACGATACCATGAATATGGAATAATATAATTTAAATCGAGGCAGGGCCGCACCCAGGATTATGTTATGAGGGGGGGCTGAACTGAACTGAAGAATTATTCTTGCTATGTACAGGAAGTTTCATAGGAAAATGAACCAACCAGTAGTCGTTGATATTTGGAACGTATGATCCATTTCCACAGATCGATAGTTTCACTTTTGAATTTCCAAAAAATTCCAGGTCTGTATTTGCAGCACCAAAGCTCGAGGCATTGATGAAGTTCATAGTTGATTTCTTTATAGAGTGTTGCTACCAATTATGAATCGGGATGGGGCTACGTTTCGTCCCAGCCTCGCTCACGATGGATTCATCAGATTGGCTAATGTGAGCGAGGCCTGCCAATGACGTAAATGTTAAAGTTACCTGCTCGAAGCGAGCGAGGGTACCGGGCAGTAGACATGGTCGGTCCATAAAGAATATCGTACCGCGGTATCCCGGCCCGCCTAGGGGGAGGTTGCCCTCTGCCGAGCACGTGCTTAAGCGCGGGCGGCGAGTGAAAAGGCGTTTGCAGATTTCTGTACGCTGGTGGACGTGTGATTTTAGTATTTCATCCCAATTCCCTTTCTTCTTTAACTATTCAGTCAAAGAATTCACACAAAAATAATTTTACATTACTCGGCTTTTATATAACTTGTGTTCATATAGCTCTCGCCTCTCAGCTCTCAGCAACCTCTCAAAGAAGTAAAAAAATGATCTCGAAAGAATATAGGTTTGAGTTACTGATCCCCAATCTGTAGTAAAATTTAATTCTGTCCGTCAACCGTCCGTAAAGAAGATAACTCCCGAAAGTATAAATCTAGAGACTTTTAGAGAATTCTCAGGGTAGGTTATCAATATGCCCGGATCTAGGGTGGGGCAAGCGGGGCGCTTGCCCTGGGCGCCAGCTCAAGGGGGCGCCAAAAACAACCAGAAGTTAAAAAAATTTTATTTTTGATTTTCTCGGGAAAAAGTATTATTATTAAATATGCCCCTTCATGGCACTTCAGAGGAAGTGCCATCTTGACCACTCAAAAAAAAGATAAACATTCTGTCTCTCCAAAACTATACAAAATGAAATTATCGATTTAATGGCCACCAAAGTTCGGAATAACATTATTAAAGAGATCAAGGAGGCCAACTATATTTCACTATTACGTTCGACTGCACCCCAGATGAATCTCACACAGAACAAATGAACCAGCTTATACGATATTTGAAGAGAACGGAGTCTAGATATGAGATGAAGGAAAGTCTTATTGATTTCTTAGAAGTTGACGGAAAATAACGAATTCTAGATAAACTGCAAGCTGATGATCAAGTTGTCAAAAAATTTCGTGCTACAACGGATCTTATGGCTGGCATATATAAAGGAGTCCAATCCAGATTCCAGAGTTCTACAGATGAACGAGCTAGCTGCAGACAGTAGATATCAGTTCCATGCCTAGCACACTCTCTGAATCTAGTGGGTGTCCATTCGGCTTCATTATGTTCAGAAGCAGTTAATTTATTTGGTGTTGTACAAAAACTGTATTCTTTTTTGTTAGTTCAACCACACGATGTACAATTATGTAAAAGTGCACGAAAACAAATTTGAAAGGAAGTAGCCAAACAAGATGGGGTGAACATCAAGCTGTTAATGCCTTGCTCAATAATTTACGGGGAGTTGTGAAGGCTGTGGAAGAAATCAAAGAATCCTCACTAGTCGCAGAATCCAAGTATGAAGCTGGTCATTTGCTTCATGCTGTGCTGGATTTTAGATTCATCCTGAACCTATCAATTTGGGATAATATTTAGCGAGAGATCAATAGGGTCAACGTGAAAATTCAGACAGGGGATATAATTATTCCACGTTCATTATCGTTGATGCAAGGTCTTGTGAAGATCTCGCAAAGAATGAGAAAAAAACCTATTGAAAACAGGATCTCGGTACCTACACTTTCTTCAGAAAAATTGGATGTGGAGCCAATTCTCAGAAATAAACGTATCTCCAAGAAGAAAAAGCAGGTCTACGAAATGTGCGAGGATGAGTCAAGAAAGCTAGATCTAGTTGGTTCATTCTCGAAGGAAATTAAGGTTGTTTTCGACAGATTATTTTCAGAAATCAGAAAAAGCTTAGAAATCGCACAGAGTCTGCATATGAATTTCGCATTCTTCAACGGCCATGCCCATTTAAACATGCAAAAAGAGGATCTGCAGGAAAATGGGACCCTTATAGCGCAAAAATATTGAAGACTTGAAGGCAGTGGATTTTTGTTAGGAAGTAGAGGTTTTCAAAGAGCTGATGGTTGCTAAAATTAATGAAAGGTCGACTTCATTAGACCTGCTACAAATTCTTCACAGGCAAGATCTGTAAGAAGCTTTCCCTAATGTCAGTATAGCGTACCCAGAAAGGTGTGTTGGGGGGGGCTCAGCTTTTATCTAGTAAAAGATGTAACAGAAACAGTTATGTTTTTTAACCATGAGAAATCATAAAAAACAAATAAGATGCATGCATGCATGCAGTTGCCTAGTTTTCAGTTACTGAATAAAAATTATTTCTTGTGAATATGAATCTTTAAAAAACAAAAAAAAACAAATATTGAATCATCCAAGGGTTTATTAGTTTTTAGTTATTAAATAAAAGTTCCAAGCGGCAGCATTAGCAAATCTGGTCACAACCATTTATGTATCTTTGACTCTCTCGTAATTTATGTGCATTAGAGCTAATCCGTTCAAGCGGTTTTCTGCCATAGTGGTTCTGAGCCAGGTCTTGAGAAAAACTGCGCTCTGCTTCAGCCGGGAACACGGGAAGTACAGTGTGTTCCATTTTGGTTGAGACTGCTCTGTATCTCAGCTATTATTGAAGATAGAGATATGCGATGTTCGCGACCCTGTATCACTTTTTTGTAAAACTTTCAAAGCCACAAACAGAAATATTCCAACTACTCTTGTTCCTGAAATACAGGGTGAAAACGAAAATGTTCACTTTTGGAGATGTATTATTTCTTAGGTCCTGTATAAGATAGAAAAAAATGAAAACGGTTTATAAGAGATATTGAGAGCCCTGTTTTTGAGATTGGGCACAAACTTGGTATTTTTTAAATTGAATAGCCTGTATATTTAAACGTCAAATTTTTGCAATTTTTTTTGAATACCTTGATGTATCACAACGTTATCTTCAATAAATTATAGCTTCAAAAATCAGAAAAATCCATATTTATGTTTGTTTTATAATAGTAGGCCATGAATTCTTTCACACCTGCATTCAATTATTACTTTTTCGAAACGCCATGTATGTGATTCGAACTTTTTTCTTCAATTATATTTCGAACAACAACTCAAAATATCACTCTTCAACAGAAACTTAAAAATGTTGTAAACAAAAATATATATCGGTACAGATTTAACACTGATGTAATTACAATATTCAAATTAGACAATTTATTACATAAACCACAAATAAACATATATTTTGAATACGGCCCTGACTTCTATGTGAAAATGTCTATTATAAGCAGTATTCATTTTTTTCCTATCTTATATAGGGCCTAAGAAATAATTACATTTCCGAAAGTGAACATTTTCGTTTTCGCCCTGTATTTCAGGACAAAGGAGTAGTTGGAATATTTCAGTTTGTGGCTTTGAAAGTTTTACAAAATTGTGATACAGGGTCGCGATAAACGCATGTCTCTATCTTCAATAATAGCTGAGATACAGTGCAGTCTCAACCAAAATGGGACACAGTGTACCCAAACATTTGAAGCATATTTGGATAGAAATCTCCGCTACATTTCTCTGGATCTGAAAGTGCAGATGAAGCACATGATTTGCAATCATCAGGTGTTGAAGTAGCCCACTTTTTTTCCATCTTGTTAAATCACTGGAAAGAATGAGGATTTCGCCTGAGGCGAGAGCCTTGGGGGGGCTAGCGCCCCAATAGCCCCCCCCCCCCTGGATACGCGCCTGCTCCACATTACTTACCACGACTGCACTCTGCAAGATGTGAACACAGTTTCAGCAAATTGAAAATAATAACAAATTATTTGCGTTCCTCAATGAGTCAGGAACGTCTCTATGGTCTCTCGATCTTAGCTTTAGAAAACCAAACTGCTTCGGAAATAGATTTCGAGGAGCTCATAGATGCGTTAGCGGAAAGAATATCGCGCCGCGTGAAGCTGTGAAAAAAAATTTTAGGCAGAATGGCATAATTTCTAAGGTATATGTATAGGTTTGGGACTAGGACTGGGAGTCGTTGCCTATGGCATCTGATCACCATTTTGTTTATTCTAGCTAGGAAGTATAACCTTTGCACGATGATGACCTATATAAATCATTTGATGCCATATCTATACAGCGCAGGGTCCTGCAATAGTGCGAAAATCTTCCATAGCTGCCGAACCAGACATCCCAGAGAAAAGTAGACCTCTTGTACCTTCATTTCTGCATCTCAGGAAATTATTTTCTGATATACAGGGTGTCCCGATAAATGTTATTCAACAGATGGATGATTATTTTAATGGATCACCCCATGTATTTTCACATACTTATTTTCGATGACCTTCATTACCTCTTTCATGACGCAAAATATTAGAGACATTTTTCTAACGGTACAGATCTTATTCGAAGAAAACAGCAAAGAGGTGAGGGAAAAGCAGTTCAGTAAAAGTCTTCTAACGATTTCCAGAAGCGATAGTAACATGAATTTGATCTAAAAGTTTTTCAATTGAAGAATTTGCCTTGTCATCATTCCTAAATGATCAACCTGTCATATACAGGGTGCCCGTTAAGGTCCAAATATGAAGAATTTCAAATTATTATTTCTCGATTTTTTCTAATGTAACACCCTGTATTTTTTCCACAATAATGTAGACAATTGAATACTTTACATTTTCTCAGACGTAACCTTAGGATTATTTTCACTGCCGCATCCAGCAAACACGAAAAATGATATCGCAACTGAAAATCTATGTTCTACCACAGATCAACTTGGTCTGTGGTTTTACAAAATGTGAGTATATTGTTCTGTGACTCAACCTCTTGACTCAACTGTCAGTGTCGTGTCGACTGTCGAAGTTTTATAGGAATGCAGTGTTTATTTTCTGTAAAAAGTGTGTTATTATTAATAGAAATGCTCTTGACATAAATTTATTTGCAGAATTCCCCAACATTTACAATAAGTCTTGAAATTTTAATATTAAAAAACTAATAGGATCATCTAGTAATTTTCACTCAATATAATCATGTCGCGTCATCGAGATATAAGAAATATGGATTATTCCGAAGGTAAGTGAAGTCTTTCATCATAAACTCTTGAATTATGATTGATTATCATGTTTAGATTATGATGGTTACGATGATGTGTATGGGCATTCTGTTGATGATGACATATACATTTCGCCAAGCCACAGGCAGTTTATGTATAACAGAGAAAATTCTGGACAATCAAAAAGTGATTTTTCAATGGAAGAAGGTATTCAGGAAGAAGATGAGTCAATTGAGGAGGTAACTTCAATTATTGTAATGGAATTTGTTGTATTTTCTTCCCAAATTGCCCAAGTATGAATAACTTACACTTTTTCATTCAAATGATCTCATTTTAGGAGTCCAAATTATCAGAAGAAGATAAAGTTAAATTGGAATCATGTCTCGATCATGTTAAATCAATTTTTGCCCCTATGAGGATGCCAAGACCAGATTTAGTGAAAATTATTGTTGGCCAAAAATTTGATTGTGAAAAAATTGTGAACTACCTTTTAAAATCACAATGCTCACCACCAACAGAAAGAAGAGATAAAGGTGATTATTACATTGATTTTTCTGAACTCTGTATATGATAATGGTTATTATCATATTTGTAGTTCTGCTTCAAATGTTCAACAATGTTGCAAGAATTTTTCGGGGTTGCTGTCGATTTATTGAATGATTTTCATATAAAAAAGTTGACAATTAATTATTTTATGTTTTCCAACAAGAGGTTTCATTTTCAATTCAAAGAAATTCTTGAAATGGGGAAATCAATAATACTAATGATAATAATCTTCATTTATAACAAAGCTAGTACAAAAAAATATACATACATATTTCTTTCACATCATTAAGTAGTTTCATCTATGAATTGAATGGGCCTCAAGACTTTGTGATTTAACAGTTTTAACACCATCAAATTTTTTATTTGGCTATTTTGAAGATAAGGTCTATGCCAATATAAGAATTCAAGTGGTGAAAGACAACACAAAAGTTGTCATAGGAGAACAATTATGTGAAAACATTATTGAAATATTCCATTATTAGCATCAGGGGAATGATTATCTCTAAAACAACCTGGGTGTAACTTGGGCAGATATTGTGTTCCATTATTAACCTCATAATTTTGAAATACCTCTGTGGTTTTCTCTTAATTTGAAATAAAATCCCTTGTTGGAAGGCCAGTCACACATTGATTAGCTTTTTTCTAAGAAAATTTTTTTTTATTTCATGCTATTCTTTTGGTCTTCAATGGATGTTATGTAAGGTAAGATGAAACAATTTCATTATTTAGTTCTTGCAATCAACCATTTCACAAAAATCACCATCATGAACAACCATCATTATCACGAAAAGTTGAACCACAATCTGAGGTTAACCTGAAGTTTCCAATAAAACTTGAAATATGTGATGCCTCGAGAAATGTTGGATCAACATCTAGTACCTGTGTACTTCCAGATACACATTTGTTATTAGCAGATTGTAGCCCAAGAACTTCTAAAATTACTAATGTTCTGAATGTATCTAAAAAAACAAATATTGATATAACAGAAAAAACTAAAACTGATATTGCAAACACATTCTTGTCCAAAATGAAAAATAAAAAGAATTCAGATGAACATTTTTCTGAGAAAAAAAGAGTAGCACCTGTAGCTTCCACATTTCTATCCAAATTGAATTTTGAAGGAACTGATTTAAAAGAAGAAGCTCCTGAAATATCTTTTTTGTCTAAAATACCAACATCTGAAAATGATATACAGGATAGTGCTTCAAATGACTTCTTAAGGAAATTGACAGCAAATCATCATGACAATACTCGATTCTTGAATAATTCCATAAAACAATCCCCTGGGTTTAATGAAAACTATGAGAATTTCAATGCTGGTAGTCCACCAATCAAATTTTCAGCCATTAGTGAAGGAGAAAGAGGCAGTCTCACTTTCAATATTTCTGAGAATTTTACATCAAAGACACCTCTAAAATCGAATGGGGTGAAACAAACAGTCAATGACAAACTGAATGTGTTTCTGAGTAGAATTGATACAAACACATTTCCCAAAGTGTTAGGACAAACAAATAGTGATATCTCACTGATGAATAGAAAATCTCCATCTTTGTCCACAGAATTTTCTAAGTTGAAGGTTTCAGATATAAAGAGTATGCCCTTACTTAAGGGTAACGAGGATGATAATTTCAATATTAATCTGACAACAGCTTTGCAAAGGAGCAGTCTCGGAAATCTTAAAGTGAAGCCTCTTTCTAATAATGAAAAATCTGAAAATGTTAATAATGAGAAATTTGATATTCCATTTGTGGATGAAAATGAAATGGAAGAAGAAGCAGACATTTTGGAGTGCTCAATGGACCTTAGCCACTTGGCCACAAGACGAATCTCATATTACAGAAAAAAACCATCTCCTTTAGGAAGAATGATGTGCCTAAGATATAAAATAACTAAAGTCAGAACTTATAATAAGAAGAACATAAAATTAGATCCCAGATTAATTAAGTTCAACTTCTCAGAACCATCGCCTGATGATCAAATCAAGAAACATATTAAACGAAATTTGTGACTAAACTTTAGTGAAATATATTTTTCTTATTGTGTATTTGTTTGTATTTTGACTGTTCGGAATTGTTTATTAGGTTGGTGTAAGGTTTGTTTTGGTTCTACGAATAATCGATCCTGAACCAATATGTATTTTAACATGAGCAGAACTATTTAATAATAATAATATTAAACAGTTTATGACTGGAAACAGAACAAACCTATTTTTTCTGAAGTAATACATCATTTATCAAATCTTATTCGATATTTTGATTTCTTCTATCTAATTTAAGTGAAATATAATCATTAATTAATTGATAAGTAGTACATTTTCAAGAAAATGTGTTCAGAAATGATAATCGTTCCTGAAAAGATTCAAGGGACTCAATGAAAAAGATCAGGTGAGAATAAAATTGAAGGAATTCTTTATCAACTCCATTTAAAATTGTGGATTTGTACAAGAATTCACTTGTGCACAGTTCATCAACTAAAGTGTACTGATATCTTAGGAAATTTATGTCTCAGAGGAACTAGGATTGTGTTTCAACATGTGTCATCATCTATCAACAAGAATGTTTTATTGTATCATTTCTCAATCTTCTGTTTATTAATAGATTTTATTGGATTTTTAATTAAATATTTTATATTTCTGCTTTGTTTGAAAGGTTTTCTCCCTACAACAACATTAGTACCATCAAAAGTTATAGTTCCTACAACCATCAACATCATCAAAGGGTTTGAAATAAATCCTTCAGCATCAACATCAAGGTATGTTAATCATAAATTCCAAATATTGATTGAACGCTTCATGAAATGGGCAAGGCCTGCTTTTGTAACTTCTGAAATTAGTAATACTACAAGTCAAGGTTTAATCAATGCATAAAAGTTATATAAAAAAACAGGAATATCAACAAAATATCAAATAACATTTTTTGTTTGGATGAAGATCACAGTCGCCATCATCTGGAAGGGGCACACCAGTTGTGAATCAAGAGACAGAGGAACCGAAAAGCTCCAAAAAAGATGGAAAAATGACAGAAGTTCAGTATAAAAAGGAACGTGGTAATATGAAAGAACACCTTTACATGATTGTTATTGGACATGTAGATGCAGGAAAGTCTACTTTGATGGGGCACATACTATATGCAATGGGTCATGTGAGTAATTTTCTTTATTGTTCGCTATTTTTGGTATTAAATAACAGCATGTTTCATATGATGAGCAGTTGAGTAACATAAACTTTTTAGGTAAATCAAAGAACAATGCATAAATATGAACAAGAGAGTAAAAAACTGGGCAAGCAAAGTTTTATGTATGCTTGGGTACTAGATGAGACAGGAGAGGAAAGAACAAGAGGCATAACTATGGATGTTGGAAGGTGTCAGTTTGAAACAAAGAGTAAAATGGTAGAGCAATTCATTCATTTTGGAATTCTATTTCTTCACAATCATATGAATTTTAGAATTCATATTCTGCTGAATTTCATTGGATACTCATGTATTTTTTTAATAATTTTACATTCATTTTCATTCTGTATTCAGCAATTTGAAGGAACATGACATTTCAGGTTACTCTATTAGATGCACCAGGACACAAAGATTTTATTCCCAACATGATATCTGGTGCTGCCCAAGCAGATGTAGCTCTTTTGGTGGTTGATGCTACAAGAGGTGAATTCGAAACTGGATTCGATTATGGTGGCCAGACCAGAGAACATGCGCTCTTAGTAAGGTCTCTGGGTGTCACTCAACTTGCTGTTGCTATAAACAAATTGGATACAGTTTCCTGGTCACAGGATAGATTTGATGAGATCATTGATAAAATGAAATCTTTCCTGAAACACGCTGGTTTCAAAGATGCAGATGTAACATATGTGCCATGTAGTGGGTTAACTGGTCAGAATTTGGTAGAAAGGCCTACAGAAAATAATCTATTGTTGTGGTACAATGGTCCATGCTTATTGGAAGTGATAGGTATGCCTCTATTTTTGAATCCAGATAATTAATATTATAATGAGTAAAATTTGAATCAAGTTTTTCATTTATATACAAAAGTTGACAAATACCAACATAACTTGCCTTATTAATTTTAATAACTTTAAATTTTATAGATGGTTTTCGTCCTCCTGTGAGACCAGTATCAAAACCATTCAGGTTATCAATTAATGACATATTCAAGGTAAGAGTTATTACTTTAAAGTGATGCACTAAGGAATGAAAATCAAAATTTGTTCACAGGGTACTGGATCAGCATTCTGCATTTCAGGGAGGGTTGAAACTGGTGCTCTCAATGTTGGCGACAAAGTACTAGTTTGTCCAAATAAGGAAATAGCTGTTGTTAAATCTTTAATGATAGATGAGGTCTCACAAAATGTTGTCTTTGCTGGTGATCATGCAACTGTTACTCTATCTGGCATTGACATGCAGAATGTGTCTGTAGGAAATATTCTTTGTGATCCACAAAATCCAGTTCAGGTAGCTACGAGGTTTGAAGCTAGAATAGTTGTTTTCAATGTGAGAGTGCCAATAACTAAAGGTTGCAATGTGAGTATTATATTTGGAAAATAGTCTAGGTGATCTTCAAGATATTGATATAATTTCCAATTGGTCCTCATGTCCAGTTTCTATTTATTTCCTTTTATCCTCAGGTTGTATTACATCATCAGTCTCTAGAAGAACCTGCTGTGATCTGTAAGTTGGTCGCTCAACTGAACAAAAGTACTGGAGAACAAATCAATAAGCATACTAGGTTTCTGGGGAATAACACAAGTGCAATCATTCAAGTTCAAATGTCGAGACCTATTGCTATAGAACTTTATAGTGAGTGCAAGGAATTAGGGAGAATCATGTTGAGACAGGGTGGAGTAACCATTGCTGCAGGATTGATAACAAAAATTGTACAGTGAAGATATTTGACATGTGATATTGGGAAAGAAATAAATAATTTTTAAGATAATAATTATGAATTTTATTGTAGATTTAATTGCTTTTGAATAAGGCTCCAAATAATAAAACTTCAGTTTAGTACTACAAGATCTAAAAAGTTGTATGATATGAAAAATATGCTACACCTCTTCACTTGCTGCTAACAGGATACTCCCGCCTCAGGATGAACCTAATTAGAATAGGTCTAACCATAAGCGGGATATAACATGCAATTCCGTGGAGAGAAGGAAGAAACTCCGGGTCGCCTGGTTATAGAATGCCTCGCCATTGTGAGCAAACACAAAAATGCTTTGGTCTTTTTTTCGGCAATAACCTGTTGGTAAAAACCTGTTCACCCTGTAGTGCCTAATTTTTTCAAAGTGTTAGGTCGAAGGGGGTAAACCATTTTTTTCAATCAATGATGAGATAATGGAATACAGGAGGACCAGATGATCTAACATTTTTAGATTGATCATAAAAAAGACATGCTGTGTGTATCAAGAATTGTTCATTGAACTTCAAAGTACAGGTATAATGCAATTTTTTGACCAATACATCATTTAAATGTAAGCCTTGTTTATTTTTATATTCCTCTGTAATCTGGACGGGAAAATTTTCATTACCAGGAACAGAGAGCATAAATTCCAAAGAATCGAATGACTGTACAGTGTACAATAAAAAAGATACCTATCTAATATATAAAATTCTCCTGTCTGCACTTTGTGGCCGAACTCCTCCGAAACGGCTAGCCGATTTTTGTGTGCATATCGGGTAGGACCGAGAATCGGCCAACATCTATTTTTCATCCCCCTAAATGTTAAGGGTGGTCCACACCTACCTTTTTTTTTTCAATTTTTTTGGACAAAATTTTTTATTTTCATTTTTTTATGATACAGCACAGAATCATATATTCTAAAACTAGTTGCAGAATGGGCTCCATTTCCAATACGAATGCGAAATTCGAAAACGAGCGACGAAGGAGCGAGTTTTTGAACGCATGAGTATTGGAATTGCATTCTGCAACGAGTATTAGACGATATTTTCTCTATTTCATTCAAATTTTGTGAAATTCAACGAAAAAATTCAAATTATAGGTCCTAGTGACTTTCATATTGTATCTTGGCAGTTGGTGTGAATCATAGATTAAAGAATTATATAGATTCGACACCCCCCCTCTAATAGGCGGAAAATGGTTGAGCGCTATTTCGCGGCGGATGCGAACAGAACTAGCAGTATATAAATAGAGATATAGAAATCTACTTTATCGATGAATGGCGCGAAAATTTGAATTTGCCTTTGGGTTCTTGGTGGTAAAAAAATATCTTGAAGTTGGTAGAAATTCATTTTCAATGTAATCAACAAACTCCAATTTTGTTGAAGTTGTCTAAATTACATTGAGAATGAATTTCTAATAGTATAGGTGGAATTTTGAATAGTGAAGAAAATTGCTGTTAATAATATAATTATTTATTCATACATAATGATACAATCGAATGCAAAATTATGATTTTCACCTATATATGTAAGTTGTATACATAACAATTTAATTCTACATTTCTGATTATCAACATATTGTAGCGTCTCCTGAAGAAAGCTTAAATAAAGCCGAAAGCTTGAGAAACAAGGAAAAGAGTGTTTCTTTTATTACCGACTGCTAAGCCAAATGAAATCAACTAATTATGTATATATATATAAATATTGGAAATGAATATCTGACACATATAATTTACTTTAGTAGGAACATTCTGAGAACAAACAGTCTCGTCTTAGAAGCCCTAGGCCTAGAGGAATCAATACTCAGATTAGAATACTTTTGTAATGAGGACTTTACAACAAGGCACTATATAAATTAGAAGACGAACATGAATACCCTTAAAAAATAATATATGATGTTGACAGATGATATCCTACAAGACTTCTATACTCATCAAAGGCACCTAGTGTACAAAATAAATTCATATTAAAAATCTGCTCCTCGTTCATGAAAATTTGAATTGTTCAATGATTGTAACTTACATATCAATCATATTTCTTTCTGTAAAAGTAAAAAAACTTATAATTGCATGTGATACATACAGATGTTAAGCATCTAGGTGTCATTGTTGATAAATAAATAAATAAATAAATTGATGAGCCTAATTTCTTACAAAATATTTCGAGAGCATCTCTCTATCTACGTTTCCTTCTTGAATCGAAAGAATTTTTGGCTTGAACCTATCTATCAAGTGTTTGTCTGGATTACTTGAGAGAAATTTGAAAAATTTTGAATCGCCTTAATTAGCAATTTTATTTATTTGATTACACCACCAAAACAAAGAACACCGAACAATTGTTTCACACATCACTTCGTCAAGGTTGTGTGTTGGGTATTCAATAATTTTAAAATTGAAATTTGTTAGAAGGATTTTTTGAAGTTATTTTGAAATATTTTTTGTTTCGCAAATTCTAGGGATTAAATAAAACAAATAATTGAATGAATGAGTGAATAGGAAAGAATTTGCATTTGCCTGGTTTGATTAAATGCCCAAACTCATACTCTCTACAATCAATAAAATCTAGATCTTGTCCCAACTCATTATTACTGAGCAGGTTATTCCTACAAGATTCACAGTCCTTAATGAATTTATTTTTTAGAAGAATCTTGCAAATTGCACCACTCATATAAACGAGAGTGCATCTTCCAAGTTTACTTCTTTTATAAAGTGCTACGCTTGGAGGAATAACCGCAGATATTTCATCAACAGTTAATGGGGCACTAGCTGCTGATGGAATGTTCCGTGTAAGAAAAGATTTAAGATTATCCAAACACTCTGTGGACAAATCCTCCCGACAATTTGAGCCAGCAGAGTGTACAGATAAGAAATTATTGATTAGTAAAGTTTTGAATGACATAGTAAAGTGTGCAACATCTGAATTGGTGTACCTTACCCCATGAGATCGGATGTAGCCAAAAAAATTTTCCAGAAAATCTTGATTAAAAGCCCTTGTCAAGATGTAGCTAAAACCCTTTCTGTTCAGAAGTTTTGGTCATAAATAGAGAAATGCTCTCAAACTTTGCACCATGTTCTTTACACTGGGTACAACAACAAAACTTTTCTTCGAGGGACAGTAAAAAGTCATGCTATTCAAGACTTCTATAGCATGCTGCCAGAAACTATCATGATTTGAATTACTGTTTACTTCCCTCTTCAAAGGTTTTGCTGTTGGCCTATATGCTACGTTAACATTCAAGGAATCAAACAATTTATCCAAAAATAGTATTAAGTCTGCCGTGTCTGCAGCTTCTGGAGATAGCTTGAAGTCGCTGTTTATATCTGAAATGAAAAATATATGTATCACTTTCTTTTTTCAGAAAGAAAAAACTTAGTTGGATCATTTTTTTCATATGACTTCATAACTACCAGAAACAACCTATTGTTGGAATAATATTACAAACCTTTTAGTGCTTCCTCCTCTGTAACCTGCATCGCATCAGAACATGTTGGCTCATCAAAATAAACAGAAGTATCACTTATGTTCTCCTCAACATTAATTAGCTCCAGAATATGTTGGTTGATCTAACGAAACATAATCATCTTTTAAAATAAACAATGCAATTGATGAATTTCAAAGAACTGAATATTGTTTTTGTAAAACTTACCAGGAACATTTATAGTAGGGAACGCATCAACTGTAAGACCCCTTCTAAATTCTGGCAAACTATGAGCCTCAGAAAAATGTGCATGGCAGACATAATACCTGCTGTAAATCTGATCATTGTAAAATTTTGCCAATTCAGAGGTTTAATAATTTCTATCCATCTTTTGAACAAAATTGGATTGCTCTTCGGTAAACGATGTTTTTTGCCCACATCGTCGTTCGTCGTTGCACCCAGGTACACAGCATTTCCTTATTCTCGACGGCATTTTTCACTATATTATTGTAGTTGACTAACTTAAAATTATTAAAAATTCCACGTGTTACAAGAGCAATCTTGTTTCTTAAAAGCAAATAAACTAAGTTCTAACCAAAAAGAACCTCAAACGCTGAAATCAAAACAACGAAAGAAACGACATATACAGCGCCGTCTACAGGCGACTGAACTTATTAAAAGCGTATGCAGCGCCCCTGGTGTATGCCCACATAAATAAAACTCGTTGAATGGTGGGGGAAAGGAAGTGCCAGGACCCTGGTGTGAATGTTAGGAAATACGAAAATTGACGTTTCTAAATTGACGTCTGCTGAAATTTAAAAGGATCGGAAGTCATTGCTGACGCAACCACAAAACGAAAAATGTTACTGAAAACGATGCTGTAATGAATTCATTGCAGCACTGTTTTTAGTACTGTAATGAACTCATTACGATACTGAAATAGAGAAAAATACATAAAACCCTAAATTTTCACCCCTCTACCTAACCTAACGGGAACGTGGTATAACAAAAACTGCTTATTTATTGCCTCTAAAGCTAAGCGTCCACATGTCCGCACCGGAAGCATCGGACGGATCGGATTTACGGATCTCCATTGCATAAATGCCGATGCTCCGATGCGTCCGGTGCGGGTCTGTGGACGGGCTTGCACGAGTTTCTATACAAAGAATACCGAAATCCGTTTGATCCGATCCGTCCGATGCGTCCGGTGCGGACATGTGGACGCTTAGCTTAAGGCGGAACGGAGTTCGCGGGGTCAGCTATAGTAATATATATTATGATAATACAGATAAAAATTGAGAAATGAATGAGAAAATTAATAATGGATATTACAAAGATTTCATAAAGGACGCAGATTGGAAACGTGTCTTACCTACTCATTGCAACCTAATTTTTTGCACTTCCATCAGTGTTTTCAGCCAGGTACAATAAAAAATTCGTTTCACTTTATACATTATTTTAATTCATATACTGAACAAATGGAACATTTTACTCGTTGCATTCTGAAAACTACATTTACTTACAGGTGTTCAATTGTTTATGTATCTCTATCATAAATAATCTCGAAAGTTACATTGCAGTTTATGCTACATTTTAAGTAAGAATATTGCGGACGAAAACTATACTTATCATAGGTATATCACATTTATGACCATCGAGAAAGATATGGTTCCTAGAAATCAATTCGATTTAGGATTCTTCAGGACCAAAGGAATTGTAACCAGAGGTTCATTGTGTATTGGGTTATCTGAATAAAGGCTCCACGTTTTGTTATTGCAGTCAAATATGCCTGAAAAGAAAAACAGTCAAAAGCTGAATAACGGTTATAACCGCACAGTATTCATGAAATCATGAAAAAATTTAGCATTGAATTTCTCGTAACTTGAAATGAAACTGAAGAGAACTTACCCACTGCAATGGTTTTAACATAGTCATTAGGTTGGTCTCTGAATACTTTTTGATCTGGATGGGAGGTGTCACCCAACATTTTAACCACATCTTCAAATGAAGACGGTGGATGGTAATTTTTGAGAGTTTCAGATCTACATTTACTACTTAGCAACATCATTTCATTTGCTTGCTCTAAAGGCAGCCTTTGGTACCTGAAAGGGAGATTATGAAATTTCAAATCGGATTGCTATTTCGACATCTTCTGCAAGAGAATAATAGTGTCGCGAAGTTTTCAAAGGGTTTGCATGGTGTTATGCCAAAAACCCTCTTTGGTTATGCTTCCATAAAAAAAGAAAATATTGCCAGGAATTACCTACTATGTACTCAGGCCCGCCGCTAGCTGTCTGAGCGCCCGCGTGCAAATACTGTTATGCCGCCCCCAATAGGGCGCTACATCAGGGGCGTATCCAGTGAGCAATTCGGGGGGGGGGGGGGTAGTGGCAATATATATATTATATTATTGTTATTTCTATTTATAAAATTGAAAAATCATATGAATACACACTCAAATATTTATCTAAAAAAATTTCACTCTCCTCGCTTTTATATTTGCGAAATCTTCTATAATCTTAGTCATATCCAATCTATCCAAAATTTGGTGTTCAATTGAAATTATAGCTAAATTACTTAATCTGTGTTGGAGCATAGTGGATCTTAAATAATTCTTGATAATTTTTAATTTTGAAGAAGATCTTTCTCCAGATGCAACTGAAACCGGCAATGTTAGTAGTATTCTTAGTGCTATTGTTATATTCGGAAATGTAGGAATGAAGTCATTGCCTCGGTCATTGCCAAAAATATATTGTAACAGTGATTGTGGATCCTTCGATTGGTGTTCTGCAAAATGCGATTTTAGTGCAATAATTTCATTAAACAAATCAATACCGTCAATGTCTGATTCATTAGTAGCATCATCTTTAAGCTTCTGATTCAAGTCTTGACAATACTTCATCAAATCAACATTGGAATAGTCGAATAGGTTGTCGCTAAGAAACCCAAACACGTCGTAAAATGTTGTCAACTCTTCGAATCTATTTTTCAAGGAATTGATTGATATAGTATCCTAAAATAAAACTCCACTCGGTATTTGGTTTTTGGGTCGGATAAAACTTCATCACTGTGTTCATATTCAAATTGTGTTGGTTTTCTTCTTGGTCTGATTTTATTGATTGGTGGAAAATCTGTTTCTACATTGAGTTCGTGGGCCACTTTGGAAGATTCTGCTAACACAATTTCAAAATGTTCAGCCGTACGATATTGTTTGAACTTATCAATCAACGTCTTCAACAAATTCATGCAAATTTGGGTATTCATGGTGGAGCTCTGCATCATTTAACTCAGGGCATCATTTTCATTTAGGATATCAAACCAAATTACTACCGAGCAAATAAATCTATAACTTTGTACATTTAAGGCCAGCGAATGAGCTTTGTGGGAAGTAGTACAATCCCATTCTGAGGAATTATCAGATATTTCTAGCAAAGCATCAAAAATTTTTTCGAGGTGATAACGTAAGGGGTTAACTGCATCGATTCTGCTTGACCATCGCGTATTACTTAAAGCTTTTAATTTTATCTTTGGCAAATGTTTACAGATAACAGACCACCTTTTTATAGATGACGAAAAGAAAACGTAAATTTCTGGAATTATATTGAAGAAATTCACAGTTTTCTTGCGTAATACTTGCTGCATCATTCACTACCAAATTGAGACTATGAGCCGAACACGGTACGTAAAATGCACGGTTATTGATTTCAAAAAATTTTTTTTGTAGCCCACTGTGTTTTCCACGCATATTTGAACCGTTATCATAACCCTGGCCTCGTAAATTTTGAATGTTGAGATTCAATTGCGAAAATAAATCCGTAACAAAATTCAATAGACCTTCACCTGTGCAGCTGTTGATAGGGCAGAAATCAAGGAAATTTTCACATCATAAATTTTTTTGTCTCATTATCTAAAAGAACATGCCTGAGTAGGTATAACTGTAATTTGTTCTATATGACTCAAATCTGGTGTGCAATCTAATATGATGGAGAAATATTTTGATTCTCTGCGGAACTTCGGGGGGCGGCATTATCGATGTTGGCCGCCTGTCCTCCCAATCCTTCAGAGAAAAAGTCTCTCTAAGTGGGATGGGGAGACCTTGCCGTCCCCAATGTTGAACGGAGTTGGAGAAATTTCAAAGCAGTTGGCAAAGTTTCGATCGCATATGGCCATATTTCTATGACAGTTGGCAAAATTTTAAAGCAGTTGGAGTTGGACAACCGGTCCCCCTTTTTTTTTTCTCCCCCCCGCTTACCACGTTGTTTGTCCCCTTCAAAAAATTTCAATTTCACTGGATTTGCCGCCCCCCCGGACGTGCCGCCCTTGTGCCGGGCACGCCTTGCACGCCCGCTTACGGCGGGCCTGTATGTACTGCAATCGCAACCAATTGAAGGCATTTTAAAGCTTTTAGGAATAAAGGCACATTTTTGGATGTAGGTATCTATATGAGGTTATTATATTTACTCACTCATTGGTATGAATGAGGTCTTCTCCGGAACTTATGGTCAAAGCACTGAGTTGAGATTCATTAGAATTGATCGCTGGCCCAACTTCTATATTATGAAATACTCTATCACCTTCTTGCTGTAAAAATGTCATATTTACTGAGCAAGCATCTGCTGCTCCAACCCCCGTATCCCTCAGAATCTGTTGGACCTGCAGGAAATTTTCGGCTCCTAGCATTGCTCTGGTTAGGAAATGACGAGCTTGAAGAAAAACGAAACATACAAAAACTGCAAATACTATTGTGAAATTCTAACTCACGTGTTTTTCCAGGCTGTAGCTCTTTGGCACTTATGGTGTTTATGGAAAATACTAAGCCATGATGGTTGTAGTTCATAGTATATCCCGGTAAATGACCTGCATAACATAATGAAGTAAATTTTTCTTCTTTGATATTCCATCTTCCTTGTGGTTTATCAGATATTATATGGGCTGATACGAAGTAGAAATGGTTGAGAGTGTCACTCAGAGCATCTTCTGTATGTCCGAGGATTGCCTACAAACATATTTTTGCATTAATAAAAAATTTCTTCGTTCCTATGAAGATCATGATGAAAATTTACAAGGAGAAAAATAGTAGCCTTCAAAATGACTTTTTAATGTGTTTCATTGCTCATTTGGTACATTTGGTACGCCTCTTACTCCAAGCTATTGTTTACACTTCGACTTCCTATTTGTAAATCTAATTTCTTAAAAAAGTTAAAAATTGGATAACATTTTATTATTTGGATTTCGAATAACGAACCATAGGGACTATTTGACTCGTAAAATATTTATAGGTCTCTATTCTTGTAGCATTCATCGCGAAGAAAATGTAATCGATACTCTTTTCATTTATGGATTACATTGAAACGCAAAAAAATAAAGTGCTCTCTCATGAAAATTGAGTGGCAATCCCAAGGGTATATTTATGCGGAGCATAGTTAGGTAGATCAATTCTCGGATTTCAATTAATTCCCCAATAGAAGAGAGAGTACCAATTTCGTAGAAATGGTTTCAAGGAATGGAGTTTTTTTATGAATATGTTTATCGTGCAGTGCCCTGAATGCCGAAATTATTTAAACATTTTCCAATTATTTTTCGCTGAGGACAAGTAAAAAAAAGTTGGAATTTTGGAAAGGTCTAGTATAAGTTGAAATATTGCTTGCGAACTTGCCAACTTTAGTGGCGGCACATAGTACTGTAGCCACTAAATTATAATCTGCCGATCCATTTTGTCACTATTCATTTTACAGAAAGTATAGAATTAAATTCGAGTTGCCTGATTTGGTTACAAACTTTTTCATTTCTTGTATTTTTCTGTAAAATGTACCGTTTTGAAACGAAAGAATGAAATGTAAATCAGTTCTAAAATAAATTGCCCTTTCCCGACACGTAATGATTTACATTTTATTTTTTTATTTCAAAACAGGAAATGAAAAAGTTTCTAACCAAACCAGTCTACGAATTTAATTCTATCCAAGTCGTTGCGTAACTTTTTTTCAAATTCAATTTTTCTGCCATCTTTGAACCGCGATATCTCCCCAACATTTATATAACAAAAATCAAAATACCCTTTATTTTGAACAAGGAATCACCCTTTGAAATTTTTCGCATCAATTCAGAAACACCCAGTATAGGTACCTACTTTGATTTCTCATGTCCATATACTATATGGTCGAATTGACGTGTCAGAAAATACAAATTGCTGGAGATAAATTATAGTTAGCAAATAATCACCACTATTTGACAACGTGGGGTGATATTTGGGAAGATTGTTTGGTGGAAACACAACCATGAAGAAGTTAGACGTAGCAGAGGTAGAAATTTGGACGGTGATCGCTTAGGTATTAGGTACAGAAGCTCTGAAATAGTCAAAGAAATACAAACATTTATGATCAGAAATGGATGTTATGTTTTCTCCAAATGTTGAACAAAAAGAATAAAAAACTTTTGCAAAACATGTGAATTAATTGAACACCGATTCTTCAGTCGTAGAAAGGCGCTGACATCGTAATTTATTTTATCTGATGGCATGTCATAATGACAACGTTATGTCACTCAATTTTGATGACATAAGGAAGCTCATTATGGGACTAAGTCACTAAGTACCATAATGAATTCATTATGGGACTAAGTACCATAATGAATTCATTATGGTACTATAAGTACCATAATGAAATTCTATAAGGAAAACATGTAATGGTTTGATCAAAAAAGTTTATTCAAAATGCATAACTATGTACAAAACTATTTATTATAAATGGTAAAAGAACAATATTACTACAATTTGTAATATTAATTCCAATGGATTCTACAGTTTTTACATCAGTAGTTGATGATTGTTGGCAAACTTGTAATCCTGTTTGGTTGTTGGCACCAAAAATTGCTTCTGATATTTTTTTCTTTTGCTCTTTCGAATTTTCGATGTAACCTTCAGCGACAGTATTGCTTTTCCATCCGCCATGGCGTTTCACGGTACACAGATCAGCTCCAGAATCAGCCAAAAATGAAGCAGACGATCGCCGAAAACAATGTCCGGTATATTCTTCAGGGCGAGGTAAATTCAAGAAAGTGGCAATAACTTTTGGCATTTCACCAAAGGTATGTATTCCAACGGGTTGTTTTGTGCATTTCTTATTTCTATAAGTGACAAAAAAACGTAGATGGTTTGTGTTGCAAGGTCGTATTTTCACATATTGTCTGACAAGTTCTACCATATTCAATCCTGGGATATTTCCCGAAGTTAGGGGAAGGTGGGGTAAGACGGGGACCTTAAGGCATTTCTTGAATAAAACTGCTGTTTATAATGTAGGAACTTTCATTGGGAAAATAATCGGTCTTTCTTCTTTCAATAATAATCAGTCAAAACAAAAAATAAATAATTCTTCTCATTTAAATATCTAATTCAAAAAATAACAAATTCTTCCCGTCTTACCCCACCTATAGGGCAAGACGGGGTACCCCCTTGGGTAAGATGGGGTACAGAATATTCAACCGTCTTCATCTTCACATAATGGGCAGATATGGACAGCTTCATCATCGTTGTCTTCCACTCCTGCACAGTCACAATGCGCCCAATTAGCGCAAACCTGGCAAGTGGCGGTAGACTCAAAATACAAGACGTGGCAGTACAGACATGCTGTATCTTCTGATGTCTGAGCTTCGTTTCCAGCTTTCTTAGTTTTTCGAGATCTCTTATTTGTTTTTTTTTTAATCAGGTTTCGGTTTTCAACTGTTTTATCTTTTCTCTTCTTCTGTTTTATATGGGAAAGCATTGATAATAGCTGCTTTTCCTCTTCTCCGAACTTGCCTCGATTTTTTTTCGGTCATTGATCGTTGATAAGGCATCAACCGTTTCGGGCTAACGAGATGGAATGCTGCATTATCCAAGGAATCATTTACTTATAATTATAATTCAGAACGGAATCTGAATCCAGAAAGAATAAGAAATCAGCGGGTAAGATGGATACCAACCCCGTCTTGCCCCGAAGTGGGTACCCCATCTTTCCCAAACGGGACTTATAAGTTGTATAGTATTTTTCAAGGTTATAGATCAAAGCAAATCGAGAAGAATTTATGAGTTTAGAATGGTAAAATAAACAAACATTAATAAAAAAATATATCACGCACGTTGTATAACATATTTTATGAAGAGTCACGTACTTTATACACGCCAATAATTAGATAAAACCACGTGAATTCAGAAAAACATACCTACTCATCAAGTGGATTTCTGCTCTTCTCCGCCTAAATTTTACTAACCCTAACTAGTACTGATGAATACCGTCAGATGGCATTAAAATACATTTTCTAGTGGTACTGCATTATCTATTTTGGTAGGGTCCCCATCTTACCTAGCTACCCCGTCTTACCCCACCTTCTCGCATTACCTTTGTTTTTGTATTCGGTAATGTAATTCTAAAAACGGATCCTTCATCTATTACATTTTCAACAAGCATATTTGTCAATTCCTCTCTTCTGTATGCTCCACTTAGTCCAATTATCATGGCAACTTTATTAAATAAGTATGTATCATCTGATGCTTCCGTTAAAAACTTTGTAACATCTTGTTTAGTAAAAATTTTGGATTTTTTAGCTCTGTAACCTTCTGATTTACGTTTTAGTAATGCAACCAGCTGTAGGTACTTCTACTAATATCGACGTTTTTTCTTGTTGATAAAATACTTCTTATCATCGAATAATACGACCAAAGAGAAGATGGTTTTCTTTCCTTAGATAAGCATTCAAAGTAAGCCAACAATACTTTTTCATGAGTGATATTCTTGATTTTTTTAGCAGAACACCATTCTTCGTACCGATTAAACACCATTTCATATACACTCCGTGATTTTTCCGACAAAAGGGAGTCCACGATATTTCTCGACATTTCTTCCAAATCAGAAGGTAAACTATCAGCTTCAGAATCACTCATTTTTTAAATTATATTAAATTCTACCTGACAATAATTATTGAGTTTGACAGCGATAAATAAATATTGCCGTTACAACCTGATGACGTTGTCAAGGAAATGGCAAAGCACAGCTCACTCACCTACTAATATTTGAAACTACACAATATTTACTCCTTTAAAAATAGTTGTCATTATGACAAGTCGAAAATGCAGTTTTTAATTTTTCGAAAATGTATTGATATAAATGCCATCAGATAAATTTTTTTATGTATAATACGAATCATAAACAATCATTATGGCACACGCCGTGTTATCGGACTCGGCTACGCCTCGCCCGATAACATTCACGACTTGTACCATAATGATCGTCTTTATGATCCTTATTACATAAATAACTATTATCTACACTTGTACTATAATAAATCACTTATATGCCCATAATAAGATCCATTATGATACAGATTTTTCATCCAGATTTTAAATCAATAGAAATCCTTTATTTTGAGTATTCGGTCGATCATCGAAGATTAACGTATATTTTTACTTTACAGATCGATAAATCATTTTTGGAAGCAGGACCGAATTGTGTACATTTCAGGTTAGGTATAGCCGCGAAACGGAAAATGGATAGATGAATAATATTTATAGTTCTTCATCATTGATCGGGTGTAGATAAAATAACGTATACAACTCTTATGTAATGGTTAATAACACACTCGTATGAACCATATGAAATTCGCCTTCGGCTCATTTCCTATCCCGGTTTATGCCAGAGTATTAATAACCATCACTACATAATCGTTGCATAATATACCATTATATTTGCGGGAATAAGAAAAAATCATTGAGGAACACTCATCAGTTCGAAGTTGTGACTGCTCAAAAAAAGTCTGCCGCGATTGGTCTCCCAGACATACTCAACATTTGCCAACAAATGATGGTGCACCATTCAATTGACCGTTCTACATTCCTCGGACAAAACTGTGGCGACATGACCAGTTATTTCGAAAAAATAGCAGATTATTTGCTTCGGAGTGCTTCGTGGGCGATCAAGTTTTGTGGTATCCGATTCATCTTGAAACACCTTGATTGAATTTCAACAAGAACATTTCTTTGCACTCATCGACACGAGCTTCTTTTATGCGATCGCCAAATTATGCGGTATACCCAATGAGGACATATTTTTATGACGAGTAAATACCTCTCGAATTAATGCCAAATATGCCTCAACTCAAGACATGTCACATAATTATCTTGCAATATCACTTATCAGTTCATACAGCATCGATATTTTGTGGAACAAACTCAGATTTGACATATTTGAATCATATCTGCGATATCTCCAAACATTGTCACATAATACAGGATATAATACGATTTATTATGTACCTCTGTGATATAATTGGTTTATTCTAAATAAACTCATTTATTATTCTAAATAAACTCATGAGTCACAATGCTAGTATATCTCTAAAATTCAAAATAGACATGCTTTGTTTTCCTAAAGAGTCATTAATATTACTTTTACTTGTAATAATTTGCCGCCCCATACTCTGCATCGAACCTGCAAATGAGTCAATAAGCAATAAAATTCAAATACGACACAATCATGCATAGGTTTTCCAGTTCCCCAAAAGTGTCATTCTTCAACGTCGAAATTGATTCCTATACCTATACAAACCCCTTCGGAAGGTAGGTACTACCCCCAATTTTCCAAATAGGTAGTATGGGCTTGTGATGCACATGGACGCAGGCCCGGATCTAAGGGAGGGCAAGCGGGGCGCTTGCCCTGGGCGCCAGCTTAAGGGGGCGCCAACAACAACCAGGGGATAATTTTTTTTTTATTTTTGATTTTCTCGGAAAAAAAGTATTATTATCGAATATGACCCGACTCTGAAGTGCCATCTTGACCACTCAAAAAAAGGACAAACATCCTATCTGTCTAAAACTTTGCAACATGAAATTTAATGGCCACCAAAGTTCGGAATAAAATTATTAATGAGATCAAGGAGGCCAACTATGTCACTATTATGTTCGACTGCACTCCAGATGTATCTCACACAGAGCAAATGAGCCAGGTTATACGATATTTAAAGAGAACGTAGTCTGGATATGAGATAAAGAAAAGTTTGATTGACTTCTTAGAAGTTGACGGAACAACTGGAGAATAATAGCATAGATGCATAGAATACCTGGTGTAACGACTCCTTACTAAAAAACGTGATCAAAATTTCTAGATCAAAACGGCATTCTAGATTTCAGATTTTGGTCTAATTACGGAAAAAAAACGCGCCCCTTTCGAGAGAAATGACAAGCAGGACAAATTCTCAGATTTTCGATCGACAAGCAAATCTTAGACAAAATTTAATCAGTGCCAACACCAGGTATTCTATGCATCTACATCATAGCGAATTCTAGATGAACTGCAAACTTATGATTTAGATGTCATAATCCTACGACAACGGATCTAATATGTCTGGAGTCAAATCCAGAATTCTGCAGATGAACGAGCTGGCAGTATTAGTTCCATGCCTAGGACACTCTTTGAATCTTGTGGGTGTCCATTTGGCTTCATCATGTTCAGAAGCAGTAAATTTATTTGGTGTTATACAAAAACTGTATTTTTTCTTGTTCAACCATAAGATGGACAATAATTATGAAAAAGTGCACGAAAATAAATTTGAAAGGAAGTAGCCAAACAAGATGGGCTAAACATCACGCATTAACAGGCCTGGCTCAATAATTTACCGGGAGTTGTGAAGGCTGTGGAAGAAATCAAAGAATCCTCACTAGTCGCAGAATCCAAGTATGAAGCTATGGTCATTTGCTTCGTGCTGTGATGGATTTTAGATTCATCCTGAACCTAACAATTTGGTATGGAAATTCTGAAAGGGGATATAATTATTTCACGTTCATTTTCGTTGATGCAATGTCTTGTGAAGATAATAATAATAATAATAATAATAATAATCCCGCACGGGTGTGGTGTGGTTTTGCCATGCCACATGGGGGGTGACGTCCCCACGGCCCGAGTTACCTGGGCTACCAAGGGTAAATGGTGGCAAACCCGCACGGGGGGTACTACTTTGTAGTATACGGGTGTGACAATCCCGCGGACCCCGGTCACTCTCAACCGATGTCGGACAGATATCAGCTAAGCCTCGGAAAACAGTCGCTGCCTGGGGATCGTCAGGGCGCGTCTGGAGTTGGTGCTGGACGTGACAGCATGCGGGCCACCAACGGCAGGATGCTGAGAAGGCAGGCGCCTGCCATACAAGAAGCTATGCCTTTAGACGAGGAAGACATTGACGAGGAGAGAGTTCAGGTTGTCGGTCGCATAGGGATTCAACGCTCGAGAGAGCAGCCCGCAGTCGGAACCGGCAGCCGAAACAGGACGGCACAAAGAGGACGCCACAAGTGGACGCCCGAGCAGCATAGCCTGCTGACTGCGCTATACAGAAGATCAAGACCTGAAAGACGAGGGTACATGAATAGGCTTCATGGTCTGTGGTGCGAAAATTATCCGGACCTTGACTTCATGACGCAGCAAAACCTCAGAGATCAGATCAGTCATCTCAAAAGAAGAGGAATCTTATGGCGGTCTCAAGAGCAAGAAAGGACGGAACAACTAGCTGAGGAGCAGGTGACAGATGCTTCGAGCCAACATCAGCAATTGACGATTGACCTGGTGAGAAACATTGCGAGCCGAACCGAGACTGGTACACGCTCCAACAGGCCAATAACAGAACATGTGAGAGATGTTCCCGAAATAGAACACGGTGAAGAGCAGGTGACAGATGCTCCAAACCAAGAACATCAAGCAATAGCCCTGGGAGCTAGGCCAAGAACGGGACAAGTGAGAGATGTTCCAGAAATAGAACACGGTCAAGAGCAGGTGACAGATGCTCCAAACCAACAACACCAAGCAATGGTCCTGGGGGCAAGGCCAAGAGTGGAACAAGTGAGAGATGTTCCAGAAATAGAACACGGTGAAGAGCAGGTGACAGGTGCTCCAAACCAACAACACCAAGCAATAGCCCTGAGGGCAAGGCCAAGAGCGGAACAAGTGAGAGATGTTCCGGAGTCAATCGTCAATATAAAGGAAGCATTTGAGGCTGCTGTTAGAGACCCACTGGTCAAGGCCACCCGAATAAAAACAAGACTTCAGGCTGAAGATCTAGCCGTAGTGGACAAAATAATTCAAGATCATCTTAACGAGACCTGTTCACTAGAAGATGTGGTGGCTGCAGTGAGAGCGGCCGCTTCACTTCTATGTCCACCGAAAAGTTCAGCTACGAAGAAGGATAAGCATAGGTTAAGACTCAGTCGGCTTGACATCAAAATAAAATCAATGAGGCAGCAGGCATCTTGGTACCAATGTATCATAGATGTTCTGAGAGGCAAAATTGGATCAAGCAAGAAAATGAAGGATATGATCGAGGAGTTTCGTTCCATACATCATGCAGTGGATTTGCCCACAGTCCATCTACTGAAGCAGAAAGCTGTAGATAAAATAAGATCACTTGCTGCAGCGCGAAAGAAACTGATAAAAAGGCAAAAATGGATTGAAGATAACAACACCTTCACCGCAGAACCATCGAAATTATTTCAGTCCCAACAACAAAAGGCACAAAACCCACCATCACCTCAAGAGGTCGAAAAATTTTGGAAAAGCCTGTATGAACAACAAGCAGAAACCAGGGATACTCCAGCACTACTCAGATTCCAGCAGATGTGTGATCAAAACCAACAGCAGAACGATGAACTTTCTGAAATATCAACCGAAGATATTAAAAAAGCCCTTAAGAACAAGCGTGATTTTACAGCACCTGGACTGGACGGTATTCAAAACTACTGGTGGAAGAGTTTTCCAGCTACACATCAACACCTGGCAAGATTATTCAGCGGGATGCTGACTCGCCATGAGCCCATTCCGTCATGGTTAGTGGAGGGTAGAACAGTGCTGATACCAAAATCAGGTGATTTAGGGCAACCCAAGAACTATCGCCCAATCACTTGCCTCAATACACTGTATAAGATCCTCACAAGTGTAATTCAAGATCAAATACTGAGGGTTATTGGACCAGTGTGGAACAGCATCTACGAACAGAGGGGAGCAAAGAAAGGAGTGCAAGGATGCAAGGACAACTTGCTCATAGACAAGAGCGTATGTCTAGACGCCAGACACTACAAGCGCGACCTACACACATCATGGTTAGACTACGCGAAAGCATATGACACCTCGCCGCACGAACTGATCATACGGTTATTAAAAATGCTGAAAGTCCACCCCAACATCGTCCACGCGATAGAAAACATCATAGCGCTGTGGAAAACGAAGTTTGCCATCCGAGCAGAGGGTCGAACCGTTTATACAGGATGGGTGAGATACAGGAGAGGAGTTTTCCAGGGAGATTCGCTAAGCCCGTTATTATTCTGCATAACTCTTATACCACTAACAATTGAGTTAAGGGAGAGCAAGATAGGATACCAGGCCGGACCACCAGGCAGAAGGAACCACCTGATCTCGCATCTCTTGTACGTGGACGACTTGAAGCTCTACGCTCCCTCCGAGTCCGCACTGCGGCAACTACTGAATATCGTTTCAGACTACACTTCAGCAATGGGAATGTCATTCGGTTTGGACAAGTGTGCTGTTTTTCATCTGCGCAGGGGAAAAGCTGAAGACGCAGGAGAAGATATTCGACTGGAAGATGGAATGACTTTTCGACACCTCGAAGACGGAGAAACTTACAAGTTTCTTGGAATGAAACAGAGGGGTGTACTGGAGACAACCCAGATAAAGAATGCCTTAACAGCCAGCTACAAAAAGAAGCTGAGAGACATATGGAAATCGCAGCTGTCGGGAAAGAACAAAGTATCTGCTACAAATATGCTAGCCATCCCGATTCTCACCTACTCTTTCGGAGTGGTGAACTGGACGGTAAACGAGCTCCTCGATCTTGATAGGTTAACAAGGAAAACGATGAACATGAATCGTAGCCTACATCCCAACAGTTCAATACAGAGGATATACCTTCCTCGAAGCCAGGGAGGTAGAGGATTGCAATGTTTGGAATATCAACACTATCAACAAACATTGGAAATGGCAGTAAGGATTCTAAGAAGTGAAGATCCGCTTCTGAAATTTGTCGCTCAGCATGAAATTGCGAACCATGGAGCCTTCCTATTCCGAGCTGCACAAAGGGCCCTGGATAAGCTCAGCATAACCGGCGTATCGATCAATCCTGAGCTCGCTGGAGCACCGATCACTCAAGCGGACCAAAGAAGCCTAGCAAGACTGATCCGAAAGTCTCAGTCAGATACATTACTCGAACATCATATGAGTAAGACCTTGCACTCCATATATTTCAGGAGTTTAAAAGACCAGGACCTGTCTGAAGAATTGTCTTTCGCCTTTCTAAAGTCAGCTAGCCTTAAGTCAGAGACAGAAGGATTTGTGATGGCGTGTCAAGATGGAGTACTGAATACGAGATGGTATAAAAAGAACATCATGAAAATGGACACCCCAACAACTTGCAGGGCTTGCCATGGGCAACAGGAAACGATTATGCACATCCTTTCCGCCTGCAGAGTCCATGCTCCATCGGGGTATGTAGAGAGACACAACGCGGCACTCCGGATTTTATACTTCCATCTGAGAGCCGCGTATGGGATAGACAAAGAACCGGTGCTACCATATGTGCCTCTGGAGATTGAAGCGGTGGTCCAGAACGAAAGAGCTCGGATATGCTGGAACTATCCTGTCTCAACAACACGACAGATCAATGCTGTTAAGCCAGACATACTTCTGCTGGACAAGGAGCTGAAGGAGTTATTTGTCGTGGAATTCTCCTCCCCTGCTGAAAATAATGTTGTGATGAAGGAACAACAGAAGAGGCAAAAATACAAAGACCTGATGTTCGAGCTTGGAACTTTATACCCAGGTCATAAAATTAGGATGGTCGTGCTTATCATAGGATGTCTCGGTGGAATGAGAGCTAACTATGTGGATGAACTGAAGATTATCCCGGTCTGCAGATCACTGGCCGAGGTATTGGCGCACAGAATGCAGAAAGCAGTGTTGCTCGGGTCACTCCATATCATCAGGTCCCATGAACTCTAGAAGCCACTTGCAGCTCATCTCTTTTGTTAAGGGACGCTGCGAGGGCAGGATGAAGAACTCCTCCATTGAAGGTGTGAGGGGTTTTTAGTGAGTAGCCAAACAAGATCCTGGATTCTCACACTACCGAGAGTGCGGACCCTCTCGGTGCCCATAAAGGGTTTTCCCCTCACACGGACGTATAAAAAAAAAAAAAAAAAAAATAATAATAATAATAATAATCTACCGCACGGGTGTGGTTTGGTTTCTGCCACGCCACATGGGGGGTGACGTCCCCACGGCCCGAGTTACCTGGGCCACCAAGGGTAAATGGTGGCAAACCCATGAACGAGAAGTGGAAACCGATATCATGGCAGAAGATCGAGATGCCACTCCACCTGTTGGCTCGACCACCGTGAGGAGGACTGCCCGCAGGGGAGCTCGCAACGCACGTATCCAGTGTAGCCGCGAAATGAATATTGAAGTAATGCGAGCTTTTCATTACGTGAACAATTGCGAGGACAAACCACTTCCTGGATGGAGAAGAGAAATCTTCAAGGGATCGAATTATCCCGGAATATCGCGGGATGTGCACAGCAGGCTGTGGATTTGCAAACCTGTTACATCGTGCGGAAATTTCTGAACTAGTGGGAGGAACTGAATTGTTTTTTCACTGGTTCATAGAAGAATAACCAGCTCGAGCTGAGAACGGGAGACCGATGAAGAATAATAATAATAACCGCACGGGTGTGGTTTGGTTTCTGCCACGCCACATGGGGGGTGACGTCCCCACGGCCCGAGTTACCTGGGCCACCAAGGGTAAATGGTGGCAAACCCATGAACGAGAAGTGGAAACCGATATCATGGCAGAAGATCGAGATGCCACTCCACCTGCTGGCTCGACCACCGTGAGGAGGACTGCCCGCAGGGGAGCTCGCAACGCACGTATCCAGTGTAGCCGCGAAATGAATATTGAAGTAATGCGAGCTTTTCATTACGTTAACAATTGCGAGGACAAACCACTTCCTGGATGGAGAAGAGAAATCTTCAAGGGATCGAATTATCCCGGAATATCGCGGGATGTGCACAGCAGGCTGTGGATTTGCAAACCTGTTACATCGTGCGGAAATTTCTGAACTAGTGGGAGGAACTGAATTATTTTTTCACTGGTTCATAGAAGAATAACCAGCTCGAGCTGAGAACGGGAGACCGATGAAGAATAATAATAAGTCCTTTATTTCCAACAGGTTAACACCCAATTACAGGAAAATTGTGATAAATCATCAAAAATTTATACTAACATATGACAGCATAGGTATGAAACAAAAATTTGTAATGTTAAACATGAAAAATGACCAAACTCATCAACATAAAAAAAAATCCAGCCGAATATCAACTGACCCCCATGAGAAAAAAAACAAAATTTTACAGAATATTGCGAACAAAAAATTTCTACTCAATTAATTAACATATATGTCCACTATTTTATCTATAGAATCAACAGTTACATCACACTTATCAGCCACAGTATTGTAAATATTACACATAAAATTAATTGGTGATTGTAGGTTCAGATTAGTCCTACCAGAGTTCAAATAAAACAAATGTCTACTTCTAGTCTCTAACCGTGGAATAAAAATTGGTAACTTCTCCAACAATGCCGGGCAATCAATCCTGTTATTCAGCAAATTGTAAACAGTTTTAAGGGCTAATACAGCCCTCCTGTTCTCCAATGTTTGTCCATTGAACCTTTCCAGTAGACGTCTGTGATTACACCCTATTGGAGGATATACAGAGTCTTCTCTCCAAACTAGAAATTTACAGAATTTACGCTGAACGTTCTCCAACTGATCCCCATGACACCGGTATATAGGTCGCCAAATAAGGCTGGCGTACTCGAGTCTACTTCTTATCAACGAATTGAAAAGGGATAGAAGAGTTTTAGTGCTTGCGAAATACACACTGTTACGAACTATAAAACCGTATACTCTGAATGCTGACGATATCAGATTTTCAATGTGAGGTACAAAAGAACATTTTTCATCAAATATCACACCTAAATCCCTAATCTGTGTAGCACGTGCCAGCTCTTTTCCACCAATATTATACGGATACATAATAATATTTTTTTTACGAGTATAAGACATTACCTGACATTTATTTATATTTAAGTCTAAGTTATTGAGATTGCACCAGCGAGACAATTGATCAATTGCTAGCTGTAATGTGGCACAGTTGAGAACAGATGTTATCCTGAGATAAAACTTGAAATCATCCGCAAATAATAAACCCAAAACTTTAATTTCATCCAGTAAGTCATTGATGAACAGTATAAACAATAATGGGCCCAAATTTGAGCCCTGGGGAACTCCGGATGATGCAAGAAACAAAAATGAATTAGAATTCTCCACCCTGACATATTGTCTCCTGTTTGAGAGATATGAAGTGATGAGTCCCAACAGACTGTCCGAAAATCCATAGATACACTTCAACTTCATAATAAGCCGTCGATGATCCACACTATCAAATGCTTTACTAAAGTCAGTGTAGATAACATCCAGTTGCCCAGACTGGTCTAAGATCTCGACCAGTGTCTGTGAAAACACCGCCAAGTTTGTTAGACTCGAGCGATGCGGCATGAATCCATGCTGTTCACATATTATTTTGTTTTTAATTTCCGGAAATATACGTCTGTGCAAGATGATCTCGAAAATCTTAGAAAAGTTTGACAATATAGAGATGGGTCTATAGTTGGTCACGTCAGATTTGTCTCCCTTCTTCAAAACTGGAATGATTTTTGAAAGTTTCCAAATTGAAGGATATACACCCGTTCTCAAGGATAAATTAAAAATGTGCATGAGTGGTACCGCCAATACACGTATACAATCCTTAACAACAAAACTCGGTATTCCATCGGGACCAGCTGTATTTTTGTTTTTCAACTTCTTGGCCGCCGATATTAAATCATCTTCACATACGGAATCAATATGAACAAGAGATGAGTCAGCCACGCGGGCAAAATCTTCAGACGGCACAGACCGCGGACTCCGATAAACACTCTCAAAATACCTAGCAAACGTGTCTGCAATATTACGCGCTCCGCTATTAACATTTCCATCTGTATCCCTCAACTCACCCGGAATACGAGAATTACCCTTTCTGTCATTTATGAAAGTCCAAAACTGAGCCGGGTCCGACACAATTTTCTGTTCCGTTGATTGAACATAATTAGCATGAGCAATGGATATACTAGATTTTAACAATTTTCTTAGTTGCTTATATTCACTGTAATAAGAAATCATTTTTGTATTTTTGAACCGTTTCAAAGCTTTCTCTTTCCTGAACACAAGATTGACAACCTCAGCATTGTACCACATAGGAAAACGTCTCCTTCTAGAAGACTTACGAGGAACTGTTCTATTAAAAATTTCATGAAGCATGGAGTACAAGACTTCGCAGGCCTCCTCTGAATTGACCTGATTTAACAAAATTCCTGACCAGTCAACATCGAGAATCATCCTATACATCATCAAAAAATCAGCTTTTCTAAAATTAAATTCATTAGTACTATTATAGTGATCAATTCCGATATCTCGACGACGCACAGATACATTCTCAAGAACAAAATGAATAGGAGGATGGTAGGGATCAACATTTACAAGCGAAAATGTATCCTCCAGAATATTACATTTCAGGTTAGAAAATACAAGATCCAGCAGTCTCCGCCTTACATTCAAGATGTTATTGAATTGCCTCAATTCCAATATTTGGGAAAACAATTTTAAAGCTAAAGTTTTACTGTCCAATGAATTCTCGATATACAGTGAGGCATTAAAGTCGCCAACAATTAATAAGCCACCACTAAGCAAAATATCCTGTGATGCCAGAATATCAAAAAATAACTCATATGTACGATCTTGCAAGGAATGGAAGAAAAACCTCTTGAAAACTGGATATCGGAAGCTACACTTCTTTCAAAAGAATTGGATGTGGAGCCAATTCTTAGAAATAAACGTGTTTCCAAGAAGACAAAGCAGGTCGACGAAATGTGCGAGGATGAGTCAAGAACGTTAGATCAAGTTGGTTTATTCTCGAAGGAAATTGAAGTTGTTTTCGACAGATTATTGTCGGAAATCAAATAAAGCTTAGAAAGCCCAGAGAGTCTGCATAAGAATTTTGCATTCCTCAACGGCCATGCCCTTTTAAACATGCAAAAAGAGGATCTGCAGTGTGCAGAAAAATGGGACCCATTTAGCGCAAAAATATTGAAGAGACTTGAATTCAGTTGATTTTTGTTGGGAACTAGCGGTTTTCAAAGAGCTAGTTCTTGAAATTATCGACTTCATTAGACATGCTGCAAATTATTTACAGGCAAGATCTGCAAGAAGCTTTCTCTAACGTCAGTTTAGCTTTAAGAATTTACTGCACTACCACGTCTGCAAGATGAACGCAGTTTAAGCAAATTGAAAACAATAAAAAATTAAATTAAATCAAAATTTCTTCTCTTTTTTTTCCTTTTTATTAGTATTAATTTTGACTATTCATTTGTATTATTTATTTTTGTTATCTTTTATGATTTCATATATTACACAAATGGGGGGGCGCCATCATGAACTTTTGCCCCGGCCAGAAAAAATCGTATATCCGGGCCTGCATGGACGCTATCCCCCCCCCCCCCCTGAGATTTTGATGGACTTAAAGTTTTTCAGCACGACACCTCAATATTACCTTCAAATTTCTATTTTGGCCCCCTCTGAGAAAAATTTCTACGGGTTTCTGCGGGCGCCCATGGTGATGCATCGTTTGAAAGATCGCGTCATTCTCTATTCAGCATAATCATCATAATAAAAAAAGAAAAAAAGAAAAATCATATGACTACCGAAATTCATTATGATATTCTATCGAATATTCCCACATACTTCATACAATATTACCAAACTTATTCAACTTCAAGATGTCAATGAAAAAAACTATTACATTGTGTTGAAAACTATACATAAACCACTTTCCGTGGCAATGTTTGTTCCTTTAGAACGCCCTTGCAAATTGTTTTGTCCAAGACTTCCCTATAATCCTAACATTTCGAATGATAGTCATCATTCACCGGTGAATAATGGCAGTGAATAATGATTCATTAATAACTGATGAATTGCACTTCTGAAAATTTTTAATTCGTCAGGATTCGAACCCTTTTTCCACTATGGAAAAATGACTGCCAACCACCAAGCCATATCACCATATATCTAATAATTACTATATGGGCCATGAGCCAATTAAAACTGAAGCTGGGCTTTGGTAACAATCCAGATCTGCGCTTGTGCGGCAATATTGAGAATAAAAATAATTTTTTAATTCTGTCTCTCTCCGACACATCGTATTATGTCGTGAAACGTATGTCATTCTTAACTTCATGTGAATAGTTTCGATCATAACCACAAAATTTCATGTGAAATGTTTCAGTCGCTTTATTTCGTTTTCTCCAAGTCCTAAATATCAATGTTAACTCCTATTCATATTCTAAAATTGAACTGAAAGTATTTAAGTGACATATTTTCATTCTCGATATCTATTTTTTGTTGTCTTTCTGAATAAACATAACCTGTAAATTTCTCGCAATTTTTGCATTTCCAGTTGACGCAAGCGTACAACTCAATCGTTACCAAAGATTTGGCTTCACTTTGAGACTGTGAAAAGTAGGGGTATAATCCATATTGATGTTATTAGATATATGCATATCACACATAATTCTATACCTATAATTTGAGCGTAGTGGCTAATAAGTATACAATAGTGTGGCAATCGTTCCCCTTAAATCCAGGGTCAGCATGCCTAGGGAGAAGAGAAGGGACATATAATTCTGTATCCATGGATACCGTATGTGACTCAATACAAACAGAGACAAATAACAAAACTGCATCCGCTGATCGCCACGATGTCCCTATTTTCCCACTCTCCGCTATAGCACATGCTCCATAGTCTCACTGACCCTAGTCAGAGCCTTCTAGATGTTTCACTTTCAATTTCAAGGATCAAATTATAGGTATAGAATTATGTGAGCCATCAGCGCGATGACAAATAAGAGAAAAAAATAACCACTTAATGTTTTCTTCTATGATTCCCATTCAGTTTGACAAGCTGAAAAATATTCAAAACATCTGTTTTCATTGTGCCTTCCATAAATTGTAAATTTTCTCGAAGATACCTGCATCCAGCATTACAGAGTCATGAAGAAATGTTGTGTACTCCACCAGAAATAAGGCAAGCTGCAAGAAATACTGCATTACATCTATTGCCGGAAAAATCAAGGAATCTCAGCCTAAAAGCGTTTAATGATAGATGCATAGAAATACCTGGTGTTGGCACTGATTAGATTTTGTTTAAGACTTTCTTGTCGATCGAAAATGTGATATTTTGTGCGGCTTTTCATTTCTCCCGAAAGGGGTCGCGTTTTTTGTCGTTGCCGCAGTAGCGTCACGACCGATAAATATTGCGGATTTATTCCGGAACTAGTCCAAAATCTGAAATCTAGGATGCCGTTTTGATCTACAAATTTTGGTCACGATTTTTAGTAGGGAGTCGTTACACCAGGTGTTCTATGCATCTATGTTCAATGATTTCATGGACTGAAAGCAGCTAATAAAATCCAATCATTTTCGGAGTCAGTTTCACTGACCTATTTTTCGAAAATATCTGCTACCTATAAACAAACAACCCTATGGAGTCTTTATTCCATGCTTAAGAATACTCCCAACATAAATGAAGGCAACGATATTGGAAATTATAAAAAACTGCGTTTAATTTTGAAAAGGAAATCAGAAGGAAGAAAGCTAGAGTATTTTTTTGGCGAAGAAATTATTCCTGAAGCATGCGATCAAAAATATCTTGTGATGAAGGTGAAACACTAGCCTGTATACATTTGTATTTAATTTTCATCAGAGCGAAAGTATGGAAATGAATCGATGTCAACTGTGTAAAGCCTAAACAACCTGTATATTCGATTTCCCAATTGAAATTGGAATAGAATTGTATATTTAGTCAAGTTAGCAATCAGTCAACAATATATGACAATCTTGCATTTTACTAATGTAGAACACCAATTCGGGTTCATTGAATTATAGGTAGAATAACATTCATTCGAATAAAGATACTCTAAGTAAGAGGTAGTCTCAATCCATTACATGGCGATCCTGCCCAAAAATGTTGAAAAGTTAACAACTACATAATTATATTGAGATCCTGCCCAAAAATGTTGAAAAGTTAACAACTACATATTATATTGAGATCCTGCCCAAAAATGTTAAGAAGTTAACAACTACATATATTGAGATCGTTTGATTTTCTGAATTTGAAATGGGATCTTCCAACTCGAAGGATACGAAACAAGAAGTTTCCGAAAATGGTGCCATAAACTCAAACTTCATCGTACAGGAGAGTGAATATAACATCACCAAGGATGTCAAGGTTGTCCTTTTCTTGATACTGGCTATATTGGTATTGGATGTTGTTTTCAAATTATATAAAGCCCATAAGAAGAATATAGAGAGACGAGTTAGAAGAAACCTCAACGCATCCCTGGGTTCTGTTGCTGCAATATAGACAAGAGTGGTAGATGTCTAAGGATGGCAAAACCATCATAACTATTTTTATTATATTGGTCATAAGTGAGTAAGCTTGTAAGTAATCTGCCTACCATTGTCGAAGACTCATGAAAACTAAAGATGAAGAGCTAAATTCAAGGATAGAGCAGGTAACATTTGCATTAAAAAATACCGCCAAGAGAGTTTTGAAGAAGGAAGTCCCTAAAACAGAGGTAACGAGAAATGATATTAAAGACAATCTGGTAAGTTTATTCAATGAGTTCACGCAGATTTTGATAAATACTTGGGATACATTAGACAACGTAGATAAGCATAATTGCAAAACTTCTTTTCTTTATATTAGAGATAAAGTAGAACGCTCATTTCAAGTGCTGGGAGTAAAAATAAAAGTTCCAACTTCATGCCTAGTACAAATTGACCCATTAATTTTCGACGAGGAAATAGAAGAAAAAAACTCATCAGACATTATGACCACCACAACAAGCGATTTTTTCAGTTTAGCAAGTAGGTTACTTCCCACTCAATTCGATGGCAAAATTGAAAATTTACGATCATTTCTGGATTCATTAGAGCTTTTGAAAAATATTAGTGTAAACAATCAAAATAACGCAGTTTCATTTATAAAGACAAGGTTAACAGGCAAAGCTCGCGATTTGATCACCGAAGAAGATAATATTGATGCTATAATTTCCAAGTTGAGGAACGGAATTAAAGGGGAAAGTTCTCGTTTATTATCAGCTAAACTTTCAAATTGTAGACAAAATCATAAAGACCCTGCTTCTTATGCCTCCGAAATAGAAATTTTATCTGAAAAACTACAAAACGCGTATATCAGCGAAGGAGTGCCCAGAGAAGTCGCGGAAAATTACTCTGTGGAAGCCACGGTACGCTCACTTTCTCAGAATTCTAATAACGAAAGAGCAAAATTAGTCATTGAAGCTGGTTCATTCAAATCGGTGCAAGAAGTCCTTGCAAAATTTGTCAGTTCTGCGAACAATCAGCCCTCCAATAATGTACTCTATTTTGGACAGTATCGGCGTAGGCGAGGTTTTCCCAATAGACAGAATTTTGGAAACAGATATAATCAGAATAACCGTCAAAATAATAACAATTTCTCCGAACAAAACACTCGTAATCAAAATCAACGTAGAGGCTCGAGAGGAAATAGGCGTTATGGAAACGCACCTAGAGAAGTTAGATTCCTTGAAAATATTGAAAATAATTCGGAAAACCAATCGGTCCCCCAACGGGTCCGATTGGGGGAAAATCAGAGCAACTAAATAAACTAGATAATGTTTTCTCTATCAATTTGTCCCTTTCAAACATCGTTATTCTTGAAACCGAAATGACAGGAGTGGAAAATATGTATTTTGTCGATACAGGTGCTGATATTTCAATTTTCAAAAAAGGTAGAATAAGGCCAAACATAGTCGTAGATAATTCAAAAGCGAGTAACATTCGAGGAATTACTGATGAGCTCACCGAATCATTGGGTGTCGTTGAAACATTCATTTCAGTCGAAGAATACGAGTTAAAACAAACTTTTCACGTAGTTAATGACGACTTTCCGATACCAGGGGATGGAATTTTAGGTAGAGATTTTCTCACAAAATATAACGCTACTATCGATTACGGCAATTGGACTTTGAGTCTCAGAATGGATGGATACCAAATAACTATACCAATTTTGAATGGTCCCACCAAGAATCAAGTTTTCATTCCAGCTCGATGCGAAGTTGTCAGAAACATAAACTGCTTGAGCAATATATCCGAAGATATGTTAGTCTTGAATAAGGAACTTGCATCCGGAATTTTTGTAGCAAGAACCATAATAACTCCATCCAATACACTTGTCCGCATAGTAAACACAACATTAAATGATGCACTAGTCGATACTTCTAAAATTGAAACAAGAAACTTAAATGAATTTTATATTTACAATGTAGAAATTGAGAAAAATGACCGAGAATCACAATTAATCAGTGAACTTAATACAAACATACCAGATTATGCTAAGGAAGATGTACTTGCACTTTGTTCGGAATTTTCAGATATTTTTGGTTTGAAAACGGATATACTATCGACAAATAATTTTTATACTCAAAAGCTCCAAATGACAGATAATACACCAGTATATATAAAAAACTATAGGCTGCCTATCTCCCAAAAAGATGAAATCAATCGTCAGGTCAAAAATCTCTTAGATAACAAAATTATCGAACCATCTTTTTCAGTTTACAACAGCCCGTTACTGCTTGTCGATAAAAAGTCAAATTCTGGTAAGAAATATCGGTTAGTGGTAGATTTTAGAGGTATAAATAAGAAACTAGTGGCATGGAAATTTCCCTTGCCACGAATTTCGGACGTACTTGACAGTCTTGGTCGCTCCAAAGTTTTTTCAGTTATTGACCTTTTGAGTAGTTTTCATCAAATTCCCTTAGACGAGGAATCAAGAGACATCACGTCATTCAGTGTGGATTCTCAATCATACCGCTTTACAAGACTTCCTTTTGGCCTATCAGTCAGTCCAACTAGTTTCCAAAGAATGATGTCTATTGCATTTGCCGGATTGAGTCCTGAGAAAGCATTTCTTTATATGGATGATTTGATAGTAATCGGATGCTCCATTCAACATCATCTGAGTAATTTGCGAAAAGTATTCGAAACATGTAGAAAATTCAATCTCAAGCTAAACCCTTCAAAGTGTAATTTTATCCAAAATGAAGTAACATTCTTAGGTCATAAAATAACAGATAAAGGAATTCTTCCGGACGAATCAAAATTCGAAGTTATAAACAAATACCCTATACCAAAAAGTGGCGACGAGGTCAAAAGATTCGTTGCTTTTTGCAATTACTACCGTAGATTCATCCCAAATTTTGCCGAAATATGTTATCCTCTGAATATGCTCACCAGAAAACGAAATCAATTTATTTGGACTGAAGAATGTCAAAATTCTTTCGAAAAATTGAAAAAAGCATTAATTTGTCCAAAACTTTTGCAGTATCCGGATTTCTCCAAGCAATTTATATTAATCACAGATGCTTCCGACACTGCGTGCGGAGCAGTGTTATGTCAAAATTTCAATGGTAATGAACTTCCGATAGCATACGCCTCGAAGACATTCACTAAGGGAGAAAGTCATAAGCCCACAATCCTCAAGGAATTAACAGCAGTTCATTTTGGAATAAAGCATTTTAGATGTTACCTATACGGAACAAAAAAATTTTTAGTAAAAACTGATCATCGTCCACTAGTTCATCTCTTTTCAATGAAAGATCCCTCTTCAAAATTAACAAGAATTAGATTGGATTTGGAAGAATATGATTTCGAGATTGAATATGTTAAAGGTGAAAACAACGTGATCGCAGATGCATTATCACGCATATCTATAGATGATCTGAAAAAAATGAACACTGATAACTCACAGATACTAGCAATAACTAGGTCAATGTCAAGGTCGAATCATAATGAAAAGGAGACTAAAGCTTCATCATCAATTTCAAATACTTCGAATACTTTACCCGAGTGTCGAGTTCAGGAGGCATTGAATAACTTCGATGTTTTGAGATTACCACAAGCACAATTTATAATGTCGCGAGATCATATTACAGTAACAATTATTCATAACAGAAAGAAGAGCGCTCTCGCCTCGTTTTCAATCACTAACGGCAAAATTCCTGTGTTAGCACAAATTTTGTCTGAGTTGAATCGTTTCGCCGGTGATAGAAAATTGAGTCAATTAAGAATGAATTTGAATGATGTTCTATTTACACAGTACTCTGTGAATGAATTTAAGGAAGTAGGACAAAATATTTTGAAAAATGTTACAATTGTACTATGTAGCCCGCGAAGAGTAATTAAAGATAAGAGAGAAAGGTATCAACTGATGACAAAATTTCACGACAATCCTGTTTACGGTGGTCATAGTGGACAGAAAAGACTGCTCAAAAAATTGAAATCTCACTATTTCTGGAAAGGCATGTCGCGTGATGTAGCTAAATACACAAGAGAGTGTCATAAGTGTCAAATCAATAAAAAGGGTAAAGGTCACGTAGAATCACTTGTCTTGACTCCCACACCTCAAAAAGCTTTTGATATTGTATCCATCGATACAATAGGTCCTTTTCAAAAATCAGATATTGGAAATTCTTATGCAGTAACTATTCAATGCGAACTGACGAAATATGTAATCATCATACCAATTGCGAACAAAGAGGCTAAAACTGTTGCGATGGCAATAGTAGAAGACTTTGTTCTCATATACGGTCCCATGAAGGAAGTTAGAACAGATCTGGGTACCGAATATAAGAACGAAGTATTCACAAATATTATCAAATTGATAAATTCGAGTCATAAAACCTCAACAGCATACCACAGCCAAACTATAGGTGGTTGTGAAAGAAATCATCGTGTCCTAAATGAGTTTATCCGGATGTATGCTAACGAAACATTTTCAGACTGGGATATCTGGACCAAACATTTTGCATTCTGCTATAATACTACCCCAAGTACTTATCATAATTATACTCCTTTTGAACTAGTCTTCGGAAGAAAAGCAAATTTAGATGCCGAATTGTTCACTGAAGTTCGTATAGATCCAGTATACAATCTTGATGCTTTTGACCAAGAAACTCGTTACAGACTTCAATTTGCTTTGAATAGAACAAAAGTTTTCCTAGATAGAGTGAAGAAAGAGCGAAAAGTAAAACTAGACCAAAAGTCAAACAATTTAAGTTTACTACCCGGTGATCTCGTGCTGACGTCAAACGAAGATAGAAAGAAATTAGATTCATGGTTTGACGGTCCCTTTAGAGTAGTAGGAAAGCAAGGTGTTAACTGCACAATTGAAGATGACAAGGGTAGGCATATTACCATGCATAAAAATAGAATGAAGAAATATTTTCCTGCGCAGTAAAGAGGTATACCTGTTAAATATTTTATTATTCACCCAACGGTTGCAACCACCCTATTATTTACGAGAAACATTTATATTCATTGTTTTCTTATTGTATATTGTTTTCAGTTCTAATGTACCAGTACTCTGTAATCTTGTTTAATAATAATAATAATTTAAACGATTTTAATTAAGTGTTCACAAAAGTTTTAGATTTAAGGTGGTTATTATAAATAAATTAATTAATTTGGTAAATAGTAGATAATGGTTCTAGATTGAGCAGAGTTGTATGTGTTATATTTTATTTCTTGTTCGATTGCTGTATTTCACAACTTATAGTTCTCAGGATGTCGTTGCAAACGGCCGTTGCAACAGACATCTTCAGGAAGGGAAGGTGTAAAGCCTAAACAACCTGTATATTCGATTTCCCAATTGAAATTGGAATAGAATTGTATATTTAGTCAAGTTAGCAATCAGTCAACAATATATGACAATCTTGCATTTTACTAATGTAGAACACCAATTCGGGTTCATTGAATTATAGGTAGAATAACATTCATTCGAATAAAGATACTCTAAGTAAGAGGTAGTCTCAATCCATTACAACTGAACTTTTTGACGTTTATCGAGATTTTGCATTATTCAGTGCGAACACAGAAAATGTTATGTCAACGCTTTTGATAACTATTGTCGTTGTTGAAAATGCAGATTAAATAGAATTTTACAGAGGAAGTCGTGGACAAAGTATAGTATTCTATTCGCACATAATTCTATTCGCACATAATATACTATTGTGCTGATAAGCTATAGTAGATAAATTATCTGATATTGGTTTGAATAACGGCAATACACAAAATAACAATTTTACGAATGATTGATTACGGATAAAACACCCGAACGCAAAAACAAGTAAATCATTTATTTCATGAAATATTTTCTAATTTGTCGCCTATACGAGTATCCCAAGGGAATTTAAGTGAAATAGAGAAGCATTTTAGCGATTGGACATGTGTGAGGATGTGAAATGAGATGTTTGAACTAGAAGAATTCGATAGAATGGGGTTAGAATGAGCATTCGCTCGTCTGATGTAAATCGGCCTTAAGACGCTTTTGATACGAGAACTCATTTTTTTGAACAAATGAATAAATGATTGACAATGATAACAATACTATCCAATGAGTAGATGCTTTTTTTGCTGATGAGTGCTAATCGTCAAAATTGCCGCTACCGCAAATCCTCACTGGAGGAGACAGGAACACAAGCAATTTCATCAAAGGTATTTATGTTTTTGATAATGTAGCAAATTTCGCTTATCACTTGATTTCAATTTTTTTCCAATTTGACTTTTGGAATAAACATGAAAATGATAACATTTCTGAATAAAGAACGACGCACCTTCTCAAAAAATGTATCACCAGCCCATAACTTCCTATTCGAAAAATGGGGGGTTGTAATTGTCTTTCGAAGGGAGTTGATGGTAGGGTTGCATTTTTGCGAAGTAGAATGACAATTTAGCATTCAAATTTGACCTGCTTCGGGTTTTTCTATAAATATGTACACTGACCAAGATGATGAAGGTACATTTTCCATTTGGCCTCACACTCTACAAAAATAGTATATTATTTCATAAGGAGAAGTGTCACTTTTCATGGCAAGCTTGAGTTTACCCTCCGAACGTAGTGAGGCGGGTAATTGAAAGCGAATCACTTCTCTTTCGAATGAAGTATGATATTTTATTTTAAAACATTTTGAAACTCATGGAAATCTGAATATCCACTTTCGGATTGACATTTACGATCAATTTAATTGGGTGAAGATTGGAACATTTGCCTGGTTACGGTTGTTCTGCAAAATTCATCTTTTGCATAACAACACTTTTCCTGCCGCGGCGCCGGGGGAAAAGTAAGCCATACAGCCATACGATGGTAATTGAGAACATTTTCATGTTCAATCAAAGTGCCTCACTTTGAAGAAATACCATTTAATTTTCAGGTTATACATACCTATGACTATATTTTATTGCTATGATGAAAGCACAGAAAATTTTTAGTTAGTTACTTTTTTGTAACTAGAAATGAAGCTGCGACAGGACTTCCAATAATTCTTGAATGGACTATAGTTTATTATAGCCAGAGCTAAAGAGTCGAACGAAAACTTACATGATCTTTCAGATTCAGTGCTACAGATGAGCATCCTGTTGGTTGCTTCAATCCCTGTTTATCGACTGCTTTTAGGATCACATCGTCAATATGAAGTAGTAGTAACTGAAATGAGTGGAATTCTTAGGTCGTTTTATTCTTATTTCACTTATATTAAGGGTTAATCATTCTGGCCGAACGGGACAAACAAAAAATCAGCATATATTTTGATTTGTGGATTATACAATCTATTCTTTTGTGGGGCTAAATAAGGTTGCTAGAGTTGACTAATTTTATATACCTACATATTTTTTCAAAATTAAAAAAGCGAAAGCCAGAAGTTAGGAGCGTTCGTTAGGTTTTTCAGTTTTGTGGCGAGTGCGGTCACCCATTCAGGTACTGAATCCGCCCAATACTTCGAGGCTTCCAGATTGAAACAATTTCCTGATCTTCCGATGATTTTTCGGATGTTTGTTCCAATGGATAAGAGCATTTGCAGAAATGTCTGTAAGTGTCGAATTCTCGACGGAAATGGCCATAGAAGGTAAGGATGTAGAATTCAAGTCGACTCAATTGTATACGGGAGGTATAGATTAATTTTTGAAATTTAATTTTCCTCATTTTATAATGGCACGATGATAAGGATTTCTAGCTTTTCATACGACAAGGTGGACATAATTGAATTCAACTACGGATTCTTCATCATTCAGTTCAAATTAATCATTCAAGATCATTTTCAGCTGAAAACTATTAATCGAAGTTATTTGGACCGATTTGATATCGCTCTTGTCAATAGGGCGAAAAAATGGAATTAGAAAATATTTAAAGCTCACTCTTCAGATATTTTTGGATTTATGTCAAATCGTCATAAAGTGTGTTCCTTAATTCAGGAGGTGATTGCTCGTATGAAATTAAGATGGGTCTTTCCTATAACAAAACTTCCTCAGACCACCTCATTCCGGGATATCACCCTTAAAAGGTGGTGACTAAAATTGAGTTTTCAGTTTTTTATCGTCTGCTATTGGTTTTGGAAAAGAATTCAGGAATAAAAATTGTTTTACATAAAACAAGGATTTCAAGTAATAATTTAATTTAATGAAACTTCATCTCGGAAAAAAGGTTTTGATAAAGTTAGGGTTGCTAATTTCAACCTCGTATAATGAAGCAGGAATATTGAAAAAAAACCGTGATTAGTCCATCGTGAGTGCACGAAAATTACAGAATTTCAAGACTCTAGCTGAAATTTTAGAAAGAAAATAAATTTGATCACCACTTTTCAGGGGTGATATATCGGAAAGGGGTGGGCTGAGGAAATTTTGTTATAGAAATGACTCATCTTAATTTTATACGAGCAATCACCTCCTGAAATCACCCTGTATATCGAGAGGAAATCAATCTTCTATAAACATAAAATGACCTCCATGGAAATGGAGGTCAATAGATTGGGTGTCCAAGTTCAGTCAGTTAGGAGATATTGTTGCGACATTTAGGGCCGGTTTTATAAAAGCCGAATCGACAGTTGAACCGTGCGCCAACTACCAGATTATGTATTTTTAGTGAGGAATTTGGTTGTTGACGCAACGGTTGAACCCTCGGTTGCCCTTTATAAAACCGGCCCTTAGTGATCTCTCGAGTAATAGGAAGCAACAGATATTATGATATGATATATTGTTTATCCTGATTACTCCTAGGTCTCCTGTGGAGATCCCTCTGAAATTACAAGCTTCGAAGCTTGTAACTTGTGCCGAGTTCGGAGTAAGCAGCTTTGTTCTGTGTAGGCTTTGTTACTGTGTCCTTACGCCACCTTAGGCGCAGCACTGTTAATTTTTGACCCAACAGTGAGAATGGTGGCCCCTACCGAGACTAGAAAATTTCTTTCCTAGGGTCTTAATTCCAACGCTCTACCACTGAGCCAGGGGCACTCATAAATTTGAAAACCTCCTCAAAAGAAGTAACAGGTTTTAATCGAATCAATCTTTAGAGGAGAAAGGAATGGAACCAATATCAGAGCACTGTGGAATAAAGAATCAAATTTCAAACAAAACTTCGCACCTTATGAAATGGAACCTTAGCGCCTTCAGCAATTCCTTCCAACTCTTTTATATATTGGGGAAAATTCTGTATCAAATTATTCAGGGTAGCATCATAAGCTTGTTTTCCTTCTGCAGTGTTGTACGCTGGTAAGTATTCTTGATTGAGAGCTTCAGATGTGTTTACAAAACTTTGTATTAGCGATCCGAAAGTTCTTCCCTGAAAAAAAAAACAAATTATTAGGACAGAAACAAGATTTTTTCATATAAGACAAACGAATTCAATTCTTCAGAGGAGTTTGTCAAAAACTACCACCAAAATGAAAGAGGTAGAACCGATAGAGTGAAGATAACTTATTGCAGTTAAAGTTGAGGATAAGGAGTCTAAAAAACCATAATATTGGCGGAATGTGACAACATGTTTCATTCTGAAATTTGGGAAATTTATTGATCGTGAAAATCTACTCCATTATGGGATTTTTTTTAAAGATAATTGATTTTTAACAGAATGTACTGCAACCGATCGGTATAACCCATTTTTTAACAATCATCTACACATATGAAGTTGAGATAATCGTGAATTAAATAATCGATCCTTTTTCGAAGGAAGCCGGTCCTGTACCATAGGTCAGAGAATGCATACCTTTGAAAGCATGTGCGATTTCCAGATTTTCCAAAGGGGATATTGGTCAGGAATAGACCCACACCCATGTTTTTCTGACTAGAATTCGAGTGCTTACTTGTCCTTGGTAAGGAGAGTATTGGTGAAATAGTTTGTTTTAACGAGTTCTACAATCTAACTTTTGAGAACATCCTGTATATGCAAACACCGATACAAAAATTATGCCAATTGGAAATCTTTAAATGCTTATCTCTCCATATATAGCATATAGGGTGTTTCCAAATTAGACGTGAATCTTGGAGGTGTTTAATTCGTTACTTTTCTTTCTTTGCTTCTTTCGCCATTCAAATCATAATCTGCTGAAACGGAACTAGTGCCTGCATTCTAACGAAAACCTTTTAGGAAATAAGGACGGAATTTGGTAAGTTTTGAACATGATTTTGTGATACATGAATTGTGAAATTCGAAAGTGGCAGGCGAATTGATTTTAGAAATTGATAGTTCTTTTTTTTATATACCAACTTTCAAAGCGTACCTATTCTTTTTTAACATCTAATAACCGAAATCATCCCAAATTATAATAAACTTTGGTCAACGTAGAAAAAGATGAGAAATTTTTGGAACCCAAATACCTATCTCGTAAGCTGTTGATTTGTTGGTTATCAATAAATATGGATCAAACGACTGGGTAACGTCTAATTTGGAAACACCTTGTATAGTTCTCTTGAGAATAATAAGTATAATTAATGAACACCATGTGCAATAAATAAACACGATTCATAATTACTGAAACAAACCGAGTTGAAACCTACAGCATATGTTACTCAACTCCTGAAGCCAGTTTGAAGTTCTATACTTCTTCGATATATGATATTCAAAAATCGAAACTTATTTAGTATGCGAAGAAATTCTATGAAATGGTTTGTCTAGAATCTAGATGATGGCTTGGTTCAATGATACTACGTAGGAAGAAGCATGTTTTAAATAAACATGATTATGTATATGGATACGCTCAATATCATCGCTGAACGTATGTCCCATAAATTTTGGCACAAATTTCAGAGACCAAATGGATACGCTCAATATCATCGCTTAACGTATGTCCCATAAATTTTGGCACAAATTTCAGAGACCAAAAAGTGACGAAAAATATACATATGTTTATTGTGTTGTGATACCCATTGATTAACGTTGCATAAGTAACAAAACTATCAATTTAAATTCGACAATTATCTTCCACCGAGCGCAACTTTCTGCGAACACCTAGCATCAGGTATTGGACGGTATTTTGCTCGATTTCTCGGATCTTCCAGTATATTCGGCGTCGAAGTGCCTGTTTATTTTCGGCTTCCCATCCTTCATCGTAAACTTTTCGCGATAAGAGAGCCCAAAATCTTCTATGGGTCGAGCCTGTGGAATGTTAAGGGAATTGTCGTTTCGCTCCTCTTACCAGTCTTTCGGTCATTGCTTTGGTAAAAATTCTAGGTCTTCCACTTTTTGGAAGGTTCATACAAGGAATACCTTACTTACATTCAGCGATTGTCCGATAAGTAGTTCTACGGGATATATTTGGCGTATTGTCTCGGCTTTATCGACTCGTCAAACTAAATTATGAATAATTTTCTGAATTTCTATTTTATAAGCCATATCAACTTCAACGACTGGAGTGTCAAAGTAAAGTCAAGGTTTCTAAATAATGTGCAGGAGCTCTCTTGGAGAGAAGAAAAGGACTGCTGTATCACCACGAGAGTTAAAGAATAAAATGATGTTTGGAATAGAAAATAAATAACACAAAGAAAACACTGTGAGAATGGCACTCACGGTTAGTCTGACTTAAATAGATGTATCTGCTAGCTGTCTGGTTTCGTGTGGTGTTGTACCGGTTAAAGTCCTGGCGAATTCACTTTTAGGGCCGGCGAGGGTAACTGCGAACTAAGCCGTGTATAAACGTTGCGACTGGTGGCAGAGGTGTTGTCGGACTGAGCAAGTAGTTTTTGAGATTCTCGGTGAACCACAGAAAAGGTTGGTCAAGTCATAGACCTATTCTTTTTCGTTACGCACCATTCTCGAAGGAAACTTTGTGGTACAATAAAATAGAAAGTATGAATTTCAAACAGTTACAAACGGAATTTTACCACAGCTGAAGAGGAGTAACTGCCCCGAGCCAATTCCGAACTGGCGAAAAAATATTTCGTTGAGCCTCGGGCGCCAATTGGTCCTAATACTTATACTTCGGTGTGTTATTCGTTGGATTGGACATAGCTAAACCAAAAAATAAAAGTTTGACCGATTTTGTTGGTATTCTTTCAGGGTAGGTATTCTTGGGTCCGAATAGAGAATTTTAATGCATTGATCGGCTCATATTTGTAGTTAATATCGGGTGTTTTTTTAGAGTGAAAGAACTTGATGCCCATTTTTTTATTTCAAATATAATTGTATTACATTTATGTTTTGAGAATAATTTCCGACATACGTCCACCACGAATAGCTCTGAAGAACCGCTTTCGACCAGACCAATTTTGACCACTTTTTCGAGTAATGCAGGCCTTATTTCAGCAATAATACTAGTTATGTTTGCTTCCAAAGCGTCTATTGTTTTTGGTTTATCAGCATAAACCAATGTCTTAACATAACCCCAATTTAAATAATCCACATGTCGCATGATCTTGAAGGCCAATTAATTGCACCATTTCTGGAAATAATGTTGTCGCCAAATCTTTCTTTCAATGAATCAATTGTTACGGTAGCATGAGGTGTAGCACCATCTTGTTGGAACCAAAATATTTCTGGTTCGATACAGACAATATGGTGGCCATTGTCATGATGAAATGAAGCTGGGAACTTTTTCTTGAAACATTATGTCTTACTCACTATATGGTTTGATACCTGTACTTGTTGCATTGTCCAATGGTTTTAACCGAATAGCTAAAAAATCTTCAATGGAAGATTTGTGTGAAAGTTCTGTGCTGTTACTGCGTCCTAAAACATCAGTGATGATGGCACTTGCTTTGGGAAAGCAATACGTTGGTCTTTTGATTTACACTCTGACCACACATTTTCGTTTTATTTGTTCACATCCAGCTTACCCTATACATGATTTTATCATGTATCATCATAATACCACTAGAGATGAAATTATGCCGGAAATATTTCTCGATTGTAATATGAAAGTTTGTTGCTTAGCAATTTCGCGAATGACATTTGTATCAAAATCACGAGCCGTCAGGCGGGTGATTTAAAGAAAAATGTCATGAGCGAAATTGCCGAAAAGCTACAAACTTGAATATTACAAGAGATAAATTTTACCTGTTTAAATTTCATCTCTAGTGGTATCATACAGGGTGGGCTTTTTAAAACGAAACAGACGAGATAACGGGCGGAATAAATTTATTTCGAAAAAATGCTCGGACACGTCGATTTTTGTTTCGAGGGGGACAACTTTTAAGGTCAAATTCACAACTAAATCGCTCCAACCCTTAGTGTTAGAACACCAACACCTAAATTTTGAATAGGAAAGATAGGGTGAGTGATAGCTCATTTGAAAGGTCCTTTCATTCTGAATTCAGGATATTGATTTTTTCTTCATTTGATTCATTGATTCTTGAGATATTGACATTTGAAGTTGAAACAAAGATGGCAAGCTGTCTGAATCAATCGAATTTATTATTCATTCATTCTGTAGATTTGATGAAACTCCATAACTGCCATGCACCAGACATCAGAATACAAAGTTAAAATTTTAACAATGAATAATTAGTCACTTAAAAAAATATCAAAATAAATGATATTCTTTAAAAATAAAGAAACAATTTCAATTCTTTCTGCCAAAGAATAAACCATTTTCACCTCATTTATTGAAAAAAGTATTCACCAATAATAATTATTTCGTTGTCTAATGTTGACAATTGAGGGTTACCATTGTAACCACAGAATGAATTAGTCAAATAATTGATGAATTGACATAGCATGGTTAGCGGAATGAATGGTACTGTACGAAATTCAAAATTGAATATCTCGAAAACGAATGCGTAAAAATTATTACGCTGAATTCATGATAAAATGGCCTTTCAAATGAGGTATCACTCACTCTATCTTTCCTATTCAAAATTTAGGGGGTCGTGTTCTAACACTAAGGGTTGAAGCGATATAGTTGTGAATTTGACCTCAAAAGTTGTCCCCCTCGAAACAAAAATCGACGTGTCCGAGCATTCTTTCGAAATAAATTTATTCCGCCCGTTATCTCGTCTGTTTCGTTTTGAAAAGCCCACCCTGTATATGATAAAATCATGTTTAGGGTTAGCTGCTTTCTGTATGGTATTCATTTCCGAAGCTATCTATGAATTTGAGAAAAGTCAGAAATTTTATCGCTGGAAAACTAACTTGTTAGTTTTGCCGGCTCGCATGTTTTATCGAGATGAAACGGTAGATGCTATGGATACTTGGTTACTAAAAATAGAATGAGTGAAATAGTCAGAAAGAAAAAAAATTCGAGCTCGCCGCCAACGTGCCGTTTGCTAAGCGAACATTCTTCCATGTAGGAGTTAATTCTTGCACCATTTGTATTAAGGCTTCATTTTTTGAGGCTTCGTTCCATTTTAACGAATGCTATATCTGTTCGTCTGGATGTCTGTATTTTTCGAATTTTGAGCCGACAATGGTCAACCGATTCTAATCGGCCAGTCCGTCCAGCCGTCAGGCAGTAAAAACGTTTATTTCCAAACGTACGATAACAACGTCAGTTCTCGACTGACAGGATCATAGAAAAGTTCTATTTCTCCGCCTAGGCGGAGAAATATTTACTTTTCCCTCCGGCGCACAGTGGGGCAGAATACCTTGAAACCTGGCATTAAATATTTAGGTGTTTGTTTAGTTTGAAAATACAATATATTATTATTTTTATATGTTAATTGGTAAAGGTAAAAGGCATTTTGGATCCTACGAATATTTATTAACATCGGAATTAATGTAATCACACATCATAACACAATTAAAGACCTTTTGGATGATGATTTCGATTCATTATTCGGATAAATCGGAAACACTGGAATATTCTGATGACTCCAAGTCTTCTTCTCAAATCCTGTAGTGGGACGCTAGCCAAGGGCGGATATAGCTGTTTTTCATGGGAGGGTTAATAACGATCTTGAGTGAGGGTAATAACGATTGAAAACCATTAAATCAGGTACACAATTTATGAAATACTGTATGTGCACCACCTTTTTCTAAGGTCTTCGATAATCATTGGGGGGCGGGGGGGTATTTACCCCCCGTACACCCACCCTCGTAAATGTGCCCTTGACGGAGGCAACAGTTTCTGTAAGACGTATATATTATTTGGATAGCAGAGCTTCTTTGCTGCTTTTTGCTGCTTGGACAGTCTTGTACGAAGGGAATAATTGAGGAGCACTATCCCTCACAGCTCCATATTGATGTTGAGATAACTTTGCTGTTTTCAAAGCAGCTAGACTCTAGAGCATCTTAGCCAGGCATAGATTTTGGTTGTGAGTCCAACGAAGATATAAAGGCATTTCTATATTAAGTGGCCCGTTTTGGAGACGTAGAAGTTATTTCATGAAGAATTTTTGATGCATGTACTTACCCTTCTGACCTTAGACTCATCTTTGTTGTTATGTCAATACAGATACGTGAGTCGTATCCTTCAGTTCTTTAGTTTTAAACCATTTTGTTTTCTCATCTCTCTAAGCGATCATCAAAGGTAACTTCAGGACGATCAAGCCTTTTCTCAGTTATACTAGGAAACGAGTTCGACCTCTCCAGTCATGCTTTTTTGTAATTTTGGAAACGTACAACCATTCTTCGTGCTTTTGTGTAATGAGACTCATACTCTGCCTTTAAATATAATTTTTTTTTCAGAAGCTCCTTCTCCTGCTCTGCATTACATTTCGTACGTTTTTTTTTTCATTTCTTCGTTCAAATAATCAAATTTTTTTTCAATTTAACTGTTTCCGCAACTCCTCATTATATCTATGAGCTCTTTTCCTTTAAAAATCATTGCGCTCGTAGTCGTTACTAAAGGAGAAATAAATTTTAAAGAAATAATCGATTATCAATGAGTGCCCACCTCGCTGTCTAAAATTGATTTTTCTGAAAAAAGGCAGAATATGGGCAACAAATTTCCATGATTCTGAAATGAGCATGGATCAAGCTTCGCAGAAATGTAAATATCAAACTTTGGACGGCCTTGGAACATAACTGAAAACCTTCATGATTCTGGGAATACGATAAAAATTTAAAGATTCAATCATAGACAACATCAACAAGAATTAATTATTATTCTATGTAAGTTTTTATTCATCCAAACTTCTTAAATTATCTACACATACCTGAACTTGAAGCTGCCATAAAAAAAACTCGTAACAATAGTGATCTGTTAACAGAGTGAATTTGTAAAACTACAACAATTACGGAAAAATTTTGCAGTCGTCTCGACTTGGCCAAAAAATGGCTACAAAGAAGAGCTGTCGGGAGCGCAGTGGGGATCAGGAAGGGTAAGTATTGTGTTTTTTTGTCGCTTACGGTAGTGATCTGTCGCTTCGACAAATGGCGGTATGAAAATATGCATTTTTAATTTTTGATTTAATGCCAGGTTTCAAGGCATTCTGCCCCACTGTGCGGCGGCAGGAAAAGTGTTGCTACGAAAAAAATTACTTGGTTACCATGAACAATATGAACATAGATGCATAGAATACGAAAACTTCCAATTCAAACGTCATTTTTATTTGATAAAGTTACAATATAAATGTACAATTTACATGAATTTGAAAACGTTTGGAAATAAAATAGCATCTTTCATTCGGAGAAGAAGTGACACTTCTCCTCCTAATGAAATAATATACTATTATTCTCGAACGTATGAACCTATAGAGAGAGACTTTAATTTTTAGGTTAGGTTCGGATCTCGAATGTAGCAGATGAGTTCGTTAGTTGGCATTTAGATGGAGAATGTCGTATATTTTCTTCAGATCACTCAAGCAGAACTACATAAAATGCTAGCGAATAATGCACAAAAAATTCTCTGTATGTCTGTAATATCATATATAGTTAGTATCATGAACGAATACCTACTTTTAGAGCTGATGCAAATTTTTTTTCGTTTGAATGTGTATCTAATTATACGATGGATCAAATTACTAGATGGATGAACGAGTACTCAAGAGCTACTGACTTCACGTGAATGCTTTAGGTGACCCATTTTTCAATATGCGCTCTCTATATGCCACAAGCAAACACATTGAGATTTTTCGCCAATTGAACTTTGTCGAGGATAACCTACGAACATTGAATTCTGGGCTTCATCCTTCGAACCATTTCTGGCGATGTTGCTGTTTTTGGGACGTGAAACGATTTGCTGCTTTTACCTTAGATTATATATCCCTGAAAAGATGAGTAACGCCTAACTAAAATCGGTAGGGGAAGTGTGCCCAAGATAAACACGGACGAAATGGTGGTGGGGGGTGTTTATTCTTCCAAACCAAAACAGTTGTCAGTGGCGGCGTGACTTTTTAATTTACGAAGTTTCGATTTATATTAATGAATGATCTATGTTTAGTCAAATTACGCATTACGAATAAAACGAGTTGCTATATATCAGGGATATATAATCTAAGGCTTTTACAGTTGCTGGTGATTCTCATAAAAGGGATTCGATTTACCAAATGAATCAACGAACAGAGGAAGTGGGGGAATTCCATCAATTAATTCGAAAATTATTGAATGAGCACCCAGATTGGTTTCAAATTTATGTCAGAATGACATTTCACAAAATATCAGACGTAATATCACGTGCATTCAGAAAATGTAAATTTGCGGAATAAAGATCTTGCGTGCTTTCAGTGCTATAACGTGACAGCAGATACAATGTTGCAAAAATTTTTACTACATTTTGATTCCGTAGTAGTCTGCACCTTAAGGTGCAGACACATTGTTATCACGTCATGTCACATCACGTCATCTTCCCAAAATGTGCAACCACGATAATGCATGGAACTTAGAGCATAGGAAGAGAGACACACCTTTCAATAATAAATAGTGAAGCCAAATCATCAGAACTAAACTGGGTGATTGTACTACTACGGAATCAAAATGTAGTAAAAATTTTTGAAACATTGTATCTGCTGTCACGTTATAGACCAAAAAGCACGCAAGATCTATATTCCGCAAATTTACATTTTCTGAATGCACGTGATATCACGTCTGATATTTTGTGAAATGCCATTCTGACATACATTTGAAACCGATCTGGGTGCACCTTAAGGTGCAGACACATTGCTATCACGTCACGTCACATCACGTCATCTTCCCAAGATGTGCAACCACGATAATGCATGGAACTTAGACCATAGGAAGAGAGACACACCTTTCAATAATAAATAGTGAAGCCATATCATCAGAACTAAACTGGGTGATTATACTACTACGGAATCAAAATGTAGTAAAAATTTTCGCAACATTTGTATCTGCTGTCACGTTATAGCACTGAAAGCACGCAAGATCTATATACCGCAAATTTACATTTTCTGTATGCACGTGATTTCGCGTCTGATATTTTGTGACATGTCATTCTGACATACATTTGAAACCGATCTGGGTGCTCATTCAATAATTCTTGAATTAATTGATGGAATTCCCCCACTTCCTCTGTTCGTTGATTCATTTGGTAAATCGAATCCCTTCTGAGAGAATCACCAGCTTCTGTAAAAGCAGCTATATTCTCCATATCTTCTTCCCATTTCCTCGCGTGAGCTCACGTGACGTGACGACAATGTGTCTGCACCTTTATAGTCCATATTAATTATTACTTAATTAAATAACTTGAAACTAATCTCGGCTTTCTGTAGACCTGAAGGTACACATGGTGGAACGGCCATATACAGGGTGATTCACGGTGGATGGCACATTAGACGTTTCTGGAGAACCAGACTTCGGATCGGTCTGAAAATTTAATGGAATGCATTATCGGACCTGTTCTACCCAACTAAAATATTTTCGTCAATGCGGTGTTGCCACTTCCATTAGAAAGTAGTAGCAACTTTGCTTTTTCAAATGGAACACCCGGTATAATATATTATTTTTGGAATCTCCAACAACTTCTCGACAACTTTTATTCTCATTTGCCTATACCTATCTGTTGCCGTTTTCGAAATATAAATTAATTTCAATTTTTTTCACCGGAAAACATGACCTCTAAAAATGCTGATAACTTCGGGTTGAGAAACACTATGGCATTGAAATTTGGTTTGGAGTTAGGTGATACATAAATGCTTCCAACACTTCAGTCTGATTTACGTTACTTCAATACAGGGTGATAAAAAAATAAAGTCTTTTCGGTTGCTTGAAAAACTGACTGAAAGTTGTTTATTTCAAATGGAACGCCCTGTATATTATTAGAAATTCGGAAAACTGATGAAATTCGCTTTCATTCTATGTATATCATGCCTATACTCAACTAGACTTATGAGCATTTATTTGTCAAAATGTCCCTTCAGAATGGTATTTCCATTCGGTATTTGGTAGGCAGGCCATGATTACTACTTGATAGTACCTTGTGACATTATCCTAATAATAAAGGCACCAAGAAACTTGAGAGTCAAACTATTTATATGAATTATTATTAAAAAGTAGAACAATCATGTCGAATACTTCAAAGTATGTTCGAATCGCTGGCCGTTCACTTCAAAGCACTTCAAAATGCGGGTGTTGACTGCTTTCGTCGTGGCAGATCGTATTTCTTTGAAATCCAAATCTTCAAATGCTTGGGCAATCCTTTCCAACAATTCATCTCTCGAATGCACGGGTGTTTTGTAAACTTTTTCTTTCAACATTCCCCACAGATAAAAATCTAACGGACTAAGATCGGGTACTCTTGCTGGCCAATTCCATGGTCCCAAGCGCCTTATCCACCGATCTTCAAAAAGTCTCTCCAGTTAATAATAATGGACAAATTCATGAGCACTTCGTTTGAATAGTTTTCTTCCATCGTTTCGAGAGTATTTGCAACTTTCGAAATGAATAAAATGTCGAAATTCAAGCTTCTTGGTGCTTTTATTATTAGGAGAATGTCACAAGGTACTGTCAAATAGTAATCATGGCCTGCCTGCCAAATACCGAATGGAAATACCATTCTGAAGGGACATTTTGACAAATAAATGTCCGAAATTTGACTAGTTAGGTACAGGCATGATATACATAGAATGAAAGCGAATTTCATCAGTTTTCCGAATTTCTAATAATATACAGGTCGTTCCATTTGAAATAAACAACTTCCAGTCTCTTTTTCAAGCAACCGAAAAGACTGTATTTTTTTATCATCCTGTATTGAAGTAACCTAAATCAGGCTGAAGTGTTGGAAGCATTTATGTATCACCTAACTCCAAACCAAATTTCAATGCCATAGTGTTTCTCAACCCGAAGTTATCAGCATTTTTAGAGGTCATGTTTTCCGGTGAAAAAAATTGAAATTAGTTTATATTTCGAAAACGGCAACAGATAGGTATAGGGAAATGTCAATAAAAGTTGTCGAGAAGTTGTTGAAGATTCCAAAAATAATATAATATACCGGGTGTTCCATTTAAAAAAAAAAGTTGCTACTACTTTCTAATAGAAGTGGCAACACCGCATTGACGAAAATATTTTAGTTGGGTAGAACAGGTCCGATAATGCATTCCATTAAATTTTCAAATCGATCTGAAGTCTGGTTCTCCAGAAACGTCTAATATGCCATCCACCGTGAATCACCCTGTATGTCGATAAGGATATTAAATGTAAGAGAAGAAGAAATTTGGAAAACTTTTCTATAGTTGGTCAGTTTGAATGTGCAGCTGTGGAAACAACATTAGGAGGAAAAAACTTCATCATATTATCAGTATACAGACCATGCAGTACAAGCAGTGATATGGATGTGTTTCTGGAGCAGTTTGAGAGAGTTCTCTCAGTAGCAGTAGAGGAGAATAAGTTCATCATAGCAGCAGGTGATTACGACATAGATTTACTGGTAAACAACAAGAGGAGATCTGATTTTGTGACATTTATGGATTTATTCAATCTTGTCCCCACAATTCATAAACCTACTAGAGTCACTCATAACACAAGCAGTTGTTTAGACAATATATTTGTTAAATTTGATGTAGATTCAGAATTACTAAATACCTTTGTTTCAGACCACTTTGGTCAAAAAATTAGCTTTAAGGTTGAAATATTAAATAACTCGAATCCAGTTTATAGTTGATTTTACAATGATGAGAATATAGTTATTTTTGTATCTAGTGCGCGAAATGCTACTTTGGTGATCGAGAACTGTTTTTTTAACGAGGCGCAGCCGAGTTAAAAAAAATAGTCGAGATCACCAAAGTATTTCGCGCATGAGATGCAAACAAAATTTTTTCTACAAACGTTCGTGCACTAAGTGCACCATAAATGTTAACATTGTAAATAATAAATAAAATTAGGTAGTGTTAAATTTCTCACAATTTGAAAGCCTTAATTATTGTTAAACATTAATAAATAAATGATTTCTTGGATTTTTACTTAATTGAGGAACATAAAGGTTAATTAAATATGAAAATCCCATGTAGTTTACATGCAGTGTGCGAAGTAAGTATTTCGCGCACTACTTCGCGCACGGTGTCAAGGTAACGAAGGAAAATGAAAAAAAGGGTCACTTCGCATATTGTTGTCTATGCGCGAACCTTGTCATTTTTTGACGTTTGTAGAAAAAAGTAATATTCCTGAGCTACATCAGCAGGACTGGGAAAGAGTTTTTGCAGTTGATGAATCAAATGTTGAACTACGGTGGAGCAATTTTTTACAATCTTTTCTACTGATATTCGAAAAACATTTTCCAATGAAATCTGTTAGAATTGGGGTGAACAAACACAATGTTGATAAATATTATACTACAAAGGAACTTAAGGAAGTCAGGGAAAGTAAGTCTAGACTTAACATTTTGTTTACTATGAAAACTTGTAAAAGTGAATATAAAATTTTATATGAGCATGAGAAACGACATTATGATAATCTTCTCTTAGCATCAAGAGCTGATTATTACAATAATAAAATTAGGTTATCCGATAACAAGAACAAAACTATATGTAATGAGGTACAGGAAAGAAAAATAATAACAATTTTCTCAAAAGTTCAAACGACATTGCTAACAAGTACAATAATTTTCTGATTGATAAAATACCTATTATGTTGAGTAATTTAGATGAGCTGTCTTTCTCCTGTAATTTACATGACAACAACAGATGCACTTATTTACAGCCAACAAATCCTGATGAAATTGTTGAAATTTGTGGGAAAATAAAGAATAAGTTTAGTTTCGGTAGTGATGGTATTCCTGTCAATATAATGAAATATTGTATAGATGAGATAAAATATGTAATTTCGCACATCATAAATAATTCTATGAAATTTGGAATATTTCCAGGACAACTAAAACTGGCAATAATAAGGCCTATATATAAAAAGGGAGATGTTCCATCATTTGTAAAACATTATTGCAATTTATGAAAGAATCTGACATTTTTAATGAATCTCAGCACGGATACTTAGAGGGTAGATCGGTACAGACAGTTTTATACAGGCTCGGATCTAGGGTGGGGCAAGCGGGGAGCTTGCCCTGGGCGCCAGCTCAAGGGGGCGCCAAAAACAACCAGAAGTTAAAAAAAATTTATTTTTGATTTTCTGGGAAAAAGTATTATTATTAAATATGACCCGACTCTGAAGTGCCATCTTGACCACTCAAAAAGAGGACAAACATCCTATCTGTCCAAAACTATACAAAAAGAGATTATCGATTTAATGGCCACCAAAGTTCGTAATAGCATTATTAAAGAGATCAAGGAGGCCAACTATTTCACTATTATGCTCGACTGCACCCCAGATGTATCTCACACAGAACAAATGAACCAGCTTATACGATATTTGAAGAGAACGGAGTCTGGATATGAGATGAAGGAAAGTCTTCACTCTATTTGGTGTTGTACAAAAACTGTATTCTTTCTTGTTAGTTCAACCACACGATGGACAATTATGAAAAAGTGCACGAAAACAAATCTGAAAGGAAGTAGCCAAACAAGATGGGCATTAACAGCTTGATGTTTAGCTCATCAAGCTGTTAATACCTTGCTCAATAATTTACCGGGAGCTGTGAAGGCTCTGGAAGAAATCAAAGAATCCTCACTAGTCGCAAGATCCATGTATGAAGCTGGTCATTTGCTTCATGCTGTGATGGATTTTAGATTCATCCTGAATTTTGGGATAAAATCCTGCGAGAGATCAATAGGGTCAACGTGGAAATTCAGAAAGGGGATATAATTATTTCACGTTCATTATCGTTGATGCAAGGTCTTGTGAAGATCATGCAAGGAATGAGAGAAAAACCTATTGAAAACAGGATCTCGGAAGCTACACTTCCTTCAGAAAAATTGAATGTGGAGCCAATTCTCAGAAATAAACGTATTTCCAAGAAGAAAAAGCAGGTCTACGAAATCTATTTGGTTCATTCTCGTATAGAAAATTAAGGTTGTTTTCGACAGATTATTGTCAGAAATCAGAAAAAGCTTAGAAAGCGCACAGAGTCTGCTTACGAATTTCGCATTCTTCAACGGACATGCCCTTTTAAACATGCAAAAAGAGATCTGCAGAAAAATGGGACCCTTTTAGCGCAAAAATATTGAAGAGACTTGAATGCAGTTGATTTTTGTTAGGACCTAGCGGTTTTCAAAGAGCTGATGGTTCCTGAAATTAATGAAAGATCGACTTCATTAGACCTGCTACAAATTCTTCATTGGCAAGATATGCAAAAAGCTTTCCCTAATGTCAGTATAGCTGCAGTATATACTGCACATTACCTACACATCTGCACTCTGCAAGATGTGAACACAGTTTGAGCAAATTGAAAATAATTTTATATCGATTTACAGAAGCAATAATTTAGTTGATTGAAAATGACCATCTTGGGCTTGGGTTATTTATCGATTTAGCGAGTGCTTGTGATTGTTTGACGAGGAGGTTTTTACTTGTGAAACTCGAGAAACTATAGGAATTAGGGGAAATGCGAAAAAAATTGTGACGTCATATCTGTCAAAACAGTAGATTCGAACTGCGGTATTCCCCAGGGCAGATCATTTATGATCGATATATGTGATTCAGCTGACGATATTATTAAGTCATCAACATCTTTTGTTGACGATACAAATTTAATGATAGGAGGGTCTTATTTTGAAGATGTTGAAGCAAAGGCTCTAGAACTGGACTAGAAGACTGTTCGAATTTTGTACTGAAACCCCAGTGTTTCCAACTACATTTTCCATATCTGTATAATATGGCGGACAAGTATCCAAAAAACCATACCTAAAGCCGGCCATAGACATCGTTATTTTTCATCCGTTTATACCGCTGCGATACGAACCGTCTCGGCAAAAGAGCCAAAAACCGATGTGTGTGGCGAAGAACCGTCGGTACGCCTCGTCGGTAGAAATATCCGCCGATGCTTGATTTTTGTCACGACGGTTCATCGGTTGTCGTGCCATACCGACTGTGTGTGGGGGATTTCGTCGAGAATCGGCGGTTATTTTCCATTAGCGTAGTACAAATCCCATATTGACCGTTTCTTTATTTCTTTTTTATTCAGCACCGAAACCGCGGCCGCCACTGCTAAAATATGTTTCCTCTTCATAACGTGCTTATTCGCGAACGACAGCAAAATAACTCGTAGAATTTACAAGTGTGTGTGCAAACCAGTTTTGCGATATGACTCGGCGGTTCGAACCGAGGCGAGGAAAACGGATGAAAAATAACGATGTCTATGGCCGGCTTTAGAGCTAACTGCTGGTGAACAATTTTTGCCACTTGGTTGTGTCGGCCCAGATATGCGTTGTCGGCAAGAACTCGACAACCGGTGATTATATTTATTATTATTATGTCCCATTAGTTTTGACACAAATTTCTTAGACCAATGTAGTGGTGATAAAAAAAAGACAATAGGTTGCTATGGAAATAAGAGTTTGTTTGTAACCTTGACTTTACCTTGACTCTTTAGCTTTTGAAGTAAGTGTATTTATTGAATTCCAAAGTAAAGTTTTCGTTCCAACAGTATTATTTCTGGATGGAGATTCTCGGTACAAGGAACAATAAAAAAAAAGTCGTCGAAACGTCGCTTGATAAATAAGTTTGGGTTTTATTGTTCCTTGTACCGAGAATCTCCATCCAGAAGTAAGTGTATTTATACTCCATCCACTTTTATTTAATCACATAGGAGGTCATGGTTTCGTTTACAGGAGTTGGTGAACCTGATGAAAAGCACAGAACATATGATGAAAAGTCAGTGCGCGCACAGAAAATATCGTTAATGATAAAACGAAGTTGCCAGTTTCTTTGTTTACATCAAACTATCAAAGTAGGTTTACAAATTGTTCGCAGATTTTTGGTATTCAATCGATATTTGCAGGTGAGTTTTTCGTCGAATATCCAAGATTAACGTATGTTTATTTTTTTTAGCACCAGTTTGGAGCGTGAGGACGATTTTCAAGACCAGAAGGAATGTTTACATTTCGAGCTTGAAGGGGTACACGGGAATTTCGTTGAGAAAGCTGTTATTTGGACAGATATCGCAGTAGATGGATATGATGGAGCCTCGAGAGGTCGATTAGGATGATATTTTTCAGGCTTTCCAAGAAATTTAGCGATATCTGAGCAGATTTGCAAAAGTTAGGTGGGTACCTCACTAATGAGGTGGAACTTAGACCTTATTCTCCTATAAGAAACGCCTTTCAAAGGTCGAGATTGTGAAAAATGTATACTTTAGATGTTTTTTGAACAAACATTGATTTTAAGGTCGGCGTTTAAAGCGAGTAGGAAAGCTCAGCCGATAGAGGCGCCACCGTCCATTTTATGGAATATCTCCATAGAACAAGCACTATCACTATCAAGTTCTATGAATATCTCTCTAATCATGAATGAAATGTACAATGGCGCTCTCTATCCGAAAATCGCCGAACTATGAAATAAGCGAATTTGTGGGTAAAGCAGGAACTTTTTACCGCCAGAATTTGAATTTGGGTATTCTCTGCCAATTCTGTATTTCAAGTTGATCTTCTGAACGAAATTATCAGTAGATTCACTTTAAATCGGAAGTTGAACTATTTTCATGGGTCTTTCTGTTGAAATAAAACAGAAGCATGGGTTGGCTCATATTCTTCTATTTTTGAAAGAAAAAAAATTAACTGTAGGAATGAAATCGATTAAAATTATTTCAACAAGAACAAAATTTCAGTTCTCAAAGTGAAACCGTTTTCGAAATCAACTTGAAATAAAAACACACTACATTGAACGCCCACCTTAAGAAAGTTATCAACAAAATAAAATTGACATTATTCTTGATTCTTGTAATTACCCATCAATTCTTCTTATATCTTTGGGTTGATTTTTTTTAATAAATTCTTGATTAGAATCAGCAACTGATGTCGTCAAGTCTTGAACTTTCAGCTCAAGAGGATAATAAACATTAAATCTTTACAAGCATCATTCATGCATATGAAAATTATATGAAAGGAATGCAATTTTCTTCCATGGCGAAAAATAATATATTTCAACAGTGATCTCTTGTACTTTTCATGCAAATAACTAGAAAAGGAATCCTTTCTATCAATTCATATGAACGTTGATTATTTAAGTCCATCACATCTTTTCCAATTCATTCATTTTCCGAATAAATTCACATTCTGAGAAATACGCTAAGAATGTAGAAAGGGCAACATAGTGTTGACTTGGAACATAAAAATATTTTGAAAAACGTCATAACTTCGCTACAGAGTGGAATGTGTCAAATTTCCAAGGCCAGAGTTGTGAATGGAGTATAGTATGTGGCATACCTAATAGAAAATCGGAAAAGTATTTATAATTTGGTTGGGGAGCGATAAAGCCGAGATAATACCCATTTTTTAAAATCAAAAGTATATCCCGTAGAACTATTTATCAGACAATCGCTGAATATGAGCAAGGTATTCATTGTATCAACATTTCAAAAAGTGGAAGACCTAGAATTTTTACCCAAGCAATGACCGAAAGACTGGTAAGAGGAGCGAAACGACAATCCCCTTAACATTCCACAGGCTCGACCCATAGAAGATTTTTGGGCTCTCTTATCGCGAAAAGTTTACGATGGAGGATGGGTAGCCTAAAATGAAGATGAACTCCGAAGACGAATATACAGGAAGATCCGTGAAATCGATCTAAATACCGTCCAAAACCTGATGAAAGGTGTTCCCAGAATGTGGCGATCTGAGGAAGATAATGGCCCTCTTCATTTAATTCAAGTTGATAGTTTTGTTGATTCTGAAACGTTAATTGATGTGTATCACAATACAATAAACAAATTTTCATTTTTTGTCACTTTTTTGGTCTTTGAAATTTGTGCCAAAACCTATGGAACATACGTTAATCAATTATGTCTGTTTCTTTGACTAATTATTCGTCTATGATCTATTCATCTATTCTGAACCAAACCACGTGACTTTCCGCCAGAAAATTGGTAGGACGCTGGTCAGAGACAACTATATCCATTCACTTTCATAATGTATCTCGGTTGGCCATGAAATTCTGACACATTTCACCGCGTATATTTCGACAATGTTAGGTTATAATCATTCCCCTGTCAGATACGCACGCAACGTTATCGTTTCTACATAAAAATCGTAGTAATTACGTATTATCAAAATGTTTACTTACTTTGGGAAAATAATGAATTAGTGAAAATATAATGTGAATTCAATAATTTCAAAGATCTGGCGAATGTTGAAGAAACTTTTTCTCTGTTAATACTGAAAATATTTCACGTATATAAAAATTGTTGGAAGATTCAGTTATGCTATTTTCTTTTAGGGAAATCAAGAAACGAGTGTTGAAATTTTACTGGAAAAGAATGGACAGAATAGTCCGTTACTTCGTGATAGTTCATTTGGAGAAAGAATAAAAGTACTCGAATAACGCAGAAAAACGAACAGAACAGATGGACCTATGGAATTCCCCTCTTTTCAAAATTCTTAAGAAATAAGTCTACAGAAGACATTCAAATACCTTCTTGCACCACTTGAAATACTCCAGTATGAAAATGTAGTAGTACTACTACGAAACCTGTGTCACAGTTAAACCTTAGAAGAACTAACTCCATTTACAAAGTTGAAAAAGAGGAAATAGAAAGCAGCCTTGGCAATGCCGCTCAGAATTGTTTGACTTTCACGAGTGCCAACCTCCGTCAGTTTTGAGTAAAAGAACTTGATAAACCTAAATCATGGCCAACGTGGATACTTCATAAAAGTTAATGGAGTACATACCTATGAGAAATTTAAGTTCCTCAGTGAATGAGTCACTTTTTATGATTGAATTCATTATGAAATAGTCTGATGGAATATTCTAACTAGTAGAAGGATCACAACTTTTAATAGGTACATACATATTAGGTTAGGAACTCTCATCGAAATTATACAGGAAGTATTGGAGAAGAATCACTTATGAGAACACTGCAACTTCTTCACACTTTCATATTATAGAAAATTGTAATACAGTTTTACATAGAACATGAAATAGTTGTTGCTTATTTCGGTATCTGTTAAGAAATGCTTCCGTTTTATTAGTTTCTCCTATGCACCTATAAGAAGGAATTTATGGTGAAGGAGAAAACCGAAAGAGAAAATCTTTGGCGGAATCTCCCAGGGATGGATCACTGCAAAAAGTTCCTCCGGAACTTTGAAACTGCTAGATCAAAAAAATATCTGGAGCTCAGTAAAAACCAACTTCACCTACTTACTGGCTTTTTCACATTGTCGCCTGATGAAGCATCTGTTGAGAATGGGATTATTTTGATGAGAATTTATTCGATTAAGATAAACAATGTTCAACTTCTCAGGAAATAGAAAGAAATTTGTGTAATCTTGTTTTGCTCGAAATTATAGCCATCTTTGAGGTAACTTCAAGCTAAAATCTTGAGTAATTCTTCTATAAATTAGTCAGATGTTTTTAACGACTGTTAAATTGTTTTTATTTATTCAGATCATTATTCTCTGCTTGATGCCTCATCAAACGATTAATTACAGTCGGCGTATTAGGTATTATTTCTTAACATTGTTTGTAACTACTAGTAATTATCTTCTGCACTTCTTCAATTGAACGATTTATGAAATGGAATCCAGAAAATGATGTACGTATAGCAATATATGGTATCTAGCCTATGACATACATACAATTCAGAAGGGAATTGATTTGACATCTTTAGAATAACGAAGAAAAATCATTGATATAATGTTGGATATAAAGCTCTAGTAAATTCACAGCATTGTTCCGATGTGTCTCTTGGTCTATTAAGCCTTTGAATTTTATGTTATCCTTAAAATATAGAACACGTTATCAGAGCTAGTCAAGGCTACTGATTACTCGTTTGAATAACTTGTAGACTGCTGACTTATCATTGAATAAATAAATAAGTTGATACAGAGTTTTAATATCCGATTAAAATATACAGTATATGCCATCAAGGTGTGAATACCTCTATACACTCAGTGTCGACACACATTGATGTATATACCAGTTGTGATGGTGTACACATCTGGAAAAACATACTGATAAATCGTTGAGGCTCTACTCTCAATTTCGTGTACACACCCAGAAATTCGATGTCTAGATAGTCAGTGTCTAGATGGATTCGCACCTTGATGGTGTCAGAAATTATTCCAACAAAATCTGGCCCCAGATTCCTTATTTTTGATTTTTGCCAGGAGGTCCCAACTTTCGGGGTTACATCAGCCTCCAGAATTTCGCCGTTTGAAATAGTCTTTTCTTTTTATCTTAGAATCCGTTAATACTTAATCCACTGAATCTGGTATATCTTATTGTAACCCATTCTGGCGATGGACACTCTTTTCTGGGCCGCAAGGTTTTTTTGGAGACCCAATCATGCTTTTCGTGGAAATATTGTAAAGGACTAGAGAATATTTCAATTGAATGGGCTTTTTAACGGTTTAACAATTTTCTTGCCGACGTTAACGGAATAATTCATCAACAAATAATACGAAAGACAAATATGTACGAAGTAGAATTCATCTTGCTTTTTGTGATTTGTGCATTTAGCCTTTTGATTTGTGAAAAGTTCAAAATTTTTTGTTAAAAATATATGTAATACATACTTTATATTTGTATCCGTTCTCGACGAAAATGTCAAATTCAAGGTCGAAATATTTCCAGCCTTATCTATTGAAAATTTATTTTCTCAAAAACCCCTAAACTTAAGTGAGAAATTACTCAAGACCTTATTTGTTAAGAATGGATCAAGCTATCTAAAATTCAACGCTTGTTCAAAAACTGTTCTCTAGCGAAAGATGTAATATTTCGTTCTTTTCAGGATGACCACTATTTCTTGACTTTTGTCGTTATGCACACCGTTATTTATTCGCAGAACTGTCATGAATAATTCATAGAAATTTTCGAACTATTCTATGCGTTCTTCTTTTCCCCATGTAATGGATTCGTTGAAAAAGTTAAGATGGTTTTACTGTGGAGATATCCTGGTGATATATTAAACCAACATTCGGAGTGTAATGATCATGAAACCGGTTGTTGAGATTTATATTTTGAGAGGAATCTTGAATAAACGAAATTTGTTTCATGCATCATTTAAGGATTATCGGTTCGATTAATCTTATGCCTCCAACGTATCCTAGATTCAAGCTTTCGATATTGTGTATACTCATCCAAGAATTAGTGACATCTCGGGGATTTTGGAGAATAGAAATTAAGTTGGTAATAGCCCATTCAGTAATATTTTCAGTTGCAGAATTAAGTTTGGTGTTGGAAATAAAACTGACGTTTCAAGGCCACAATTGTTAGCGCCGGATATTCTAAGAATATGCCTAGAATATACATTTTGCCGTATTGGAATATTCTTTGAATATGCGTATGGGAATTCCACAGATATTCGTAGAATATTCTGTAAAGAATATTTCAGGAATATTCCGTATATTCATAGAATGTTCCAAGAATATTCGTCATGTATTATTACTGTAATATTTGGGAACTAATATTCTAGGCATATTCTCAATATTCCTGGAATATTCAAGGCATATTCTATACTGAATATTCCTATAATATTACTTAAGGATATTCATAGAATAAACCTAGAATATTCGGAATATAATAGAGATATTCTATGGATATCTTAAACTCGAACCATTTTCATATTCAAGGAATATATACACATATACATACATATATGCATTCTTAGGTCCACTTAAACTTTGGTTCATTCGATGATTTTACTCAATAAACCAAAGTTCAACACATGAGTTCAAACTGAACCTAAACATTTGAGCCTAATAGGCTTGAAAATACTTTTCAGAAATATTGATTATAATCTATCCAGTGAATGAGAAATGAAAAACATATTATGATATATTCATATTTATTGAAGAAAACAAAAACAATTGAATATATTATTTATCTGAATCAGCTAAGAAGGTGCCAAAGGACACACAGAGATCTTGAAAAAAAACATTTTATAAGACATACCATAACACTGAATGGGAGAGATTGACAACATTCATAACCTTCAAATAACGTATATGAAGGAAGAAATGTACAATAGGGAATCGAGGAAAGAAGATTTGTTCATAAATATATTATTTCGATTTCTAAATGGCCGTGAATGAAATTAATCAATCAATTCATCACGAACATATAGAATTCTTTCATCTCAAATTCACTTACCTCATATATTACACAAAAACAAAAAATCCAGGCAATACTCAAACTCGATACACTAAGAAATCTTTCAAAATATCACTTGAAATTATAATCACGAAAGTTTAGATCTAAAGCTTCCAAGGAAACTATTAGAAATGATAGGTGTGGTAAATCTAAAATGTGGTTAACCTAAAATGTAACCGACGCCTTGGAATTTGACAGACGACGAATGGTGACATTCTATTGGCTGTTGATGGCGGGATTTTATGGCATTCATGTTCATTGTTCATAGTCAAGTGCGTAGCCTACGTAATCTAACGTAAGATTAGGTAGGCTACGTCAAGTGTTTTCTGACATTTTACTGCGCACAAATTTTGTATACAAAACTTCACTTCAATAATAAAATGAGAACATGAATTTATATTTAACGCTCGTGATCGTACGTCAATCTGAAAATTAATGAGATGATTGAATTTATGATAACAATTAAATACATACAGTCGCCATCTGCTTATTGCAGTTCAAAAATATTTTGAAATTTCATTTCCAATGTATACCTTCACATATTCCATTAATATGCCGTACAGGATATTCCAGGAATATTATGAGCGGAATATTCCAGAAATATTACGTGCGGAATATTCCAGGGATGTACCATAAAGAATATTTAATTTTGAATATCCTATGGATATTCTAGAAATATTCTATACAGAATATTATTTTTGGTATATTCTCAGCATAATCCTTTAGATGAATATGCCTGGAATATTCTCGGAATATGCTACATAGGATATAGATATTCTATGAATATTCTACGAATATTCGGAATATAACTATCCCATTTTGCACATTCAGGGAATATTCTATGAATATCCGCTGCTGTCTGGGATTAACGGACGGCGACCGATAATAAAATATTATATTATAGCTTTGCATTGACATATGTCATTTTTTTATAGCAAAATATCGTAATATATCGTTTGGATGGAAATATATATTATGGCATCGTCAGCGTTGCTCGATTCATTTTCATCAGGAGCAATATGGTGTAATATATGAGATATAATATATCATCATATATCAATATGCGAACAAATTTGGCAAATAATTGCGCAAGTTGAAAATCTTGGGAATGAGACTCTTGAAGAATGTACAGCTAATAAATGGAGAGCCTGCACAGAGCACGTAGAAAATTAAATAAAAGAATATTAATCAAAATACTTATATGGGATGTTATCATATTGCTGACATAATTTTTTAATTATAAACATGACGGGTTTTGCCCAGATGAGGAAATAATAACAGTTGTGGTTGTTTAAGCAGAATAAAATTTACATTTTTAATATTACATAATTCACCTTTTCATTGTTCACAAATATTGAAAGTTACAATGTCATGACAAAATTCTTCATATATTTGATAGATCCTTTCGTTGAGTCTTATTTTTGGCTTGATATCTATTACAATTTTTCCAATCCATTCACTTTGCAGCAACACATTTCAAATTATCAACTAGATTCTTCCCGTTTTATTGATATTGAACTTTGGAAAGGAACATGCTTTTTAATCATCCGTGATATTTTTCGTTATTGGACCAAAATTTCCAGGCTGTATGCCCCTTTAATTGATCGTTCGAAGATGTATACAGATTCAAAAGATGGTAATCGTATGTGATAATTGGGGAAATTTTTATGTTCAAAGTGCCTTACTTTGGAAAACATACCATTTAATTTTAAGGTTATATTTATAATATATATATTGCTATGATGAAAGCACAGAAAATTTTCATTAACTTTTTTGTAACTAGAAAAAAGCTTCGACTGGACATCTAAGGCCTGTTTTGATGTCAATAATTCTTGGATGGACTATATCTTTATGAATACCCCAAACGTAAGGTTTGACGCGTGTCAAATATTCATCCAAATATTATTTAAAAGTCGTAAAATCCATTGAAGAGGAATAGGTGCGAAGTCTTAGGAGTTTGGTATTAATTAGATAATGCTATTGATGGAAAACTTACAAGCGGAAATTGATCTGAATCGAACAACGTGCCAACTTGATACTGCTCTGAAGTCTGAGTAGCGATCTCGGTTTACCATTTATTCTGTCCACGACTATCGTATAAAGTTTTCATATTCTATCAGTTTCATCAAGCATCATGACGTCCATAAATCACTAGTGATGTGTGAGCCAGTGAGACCATAGAATGAGGAGACACGGTATCTCATTCATCGAGAATTGGCGAAGCCAAAATTTAGTCAGTATTCAATGAGTGGACCGAAGAACCTGGGAACAGCACTTAATTAGGAAAATGCTGTTTGATGTGTATAGGAGACTTTCTCCTACTCCTTATACTAAATTCAATGAGAACTGTTATTCAATGCTAAGCGAAAATTATTACTGAAATTCCTTATTTAATTCATTAGTGTAAGGAAGAATCTTCTTGGCAGTTTTAATTTGATTAATGAGATTTGAATATTCCTCAACAAACATTGAAAACCCAAAACAAAGGGTGAAATTTCGGCATGAGACGAAAACAACCAAAAGTTTAAGAATTGGACCTGGAATTCCAGAATTATGAACAAGTTACTTCCTGAAGGTATTTCAAGACAATATTCCCTGAAAATGTTAGTTGACTCAAGATAGACCATCATAAGCTATGAGGAATCGAAATTTTCGGGAAAAACCGAATAAAACTTATGATGAGAAGACACTTTTAAATGGCCATTTGATATTCACCTTTGTAACCTCTATAGTCTATACGTGGTAGGAATATGTACAGTTCCTCGTGACTCAACCTGTATACGAGATTATGAATGAATGAAATCCAATCCTATACCAAATTGAGTTCACACAGATATCGCATCAATGAAAATCCTTCGACTACGCAAAGAAACTCAGATCAAAATTGTATGCAAGAGTCAAGGTGTTTCGAAGTGTGGAGATAATTATTTTGCGTTAGCGAAGATTGAAACATTCAAATTGAATGTATAATGTATATTTATCTATTATGTAACCTGGAGTGGATTAATTGGAACAATTCTCATGTTCGAAATATTTTTCGTGTAGAAGAGCATTCTTGTACATAACGACGGGCTAAACTTCATACAAATACCAAACCTGCACAATGACCATAGTCTACTCCATTAGGTCCGGTTTCACCAACGTTCCTAATTGTCACATTTAGGAATATTAACTTCAATTTTCTGTGGTTTTCAAGTCAAAATATGTCGCGGTACCTGCGGTGTAATGATTGAATGCTTGTTTAGGGATTTTATCAGCTTTTGAAATGAATGGTTCATGTAGCAATGAAGTGGAATTAGATTCGATTTGAATTTAGATAAGTGAAATTAGAATTTCTTGCCACGAACCACAGTGCGATTGTTTCTGTTATTTTGCAGCGAAGTCTTAGTTCAAGGCAAGAATTCTAGGCGCGATTCGCGCCATGAGTGTGGAGCCCGCTATATTTCCGTATTGAATTGAAGGATTATCAAGAATTCGTAACACTTCATAGCATCTTTTTGATTATTTATGCCGAATTTCATTTCCAGCGCCGTACTCACAAAAATGAATTTTGACTGCTGATGTAAAAATGACCACCCTATAGCCACGCTCTGAAATTGTTTTCACATTTATTGAAAATACATAAACAGGAATAGTTTTCATTCAGAATGCTCCCACAAATCTAAAAGAGTAGAGGGTGGCCTACTGGCCTATAGGGTGGTCATCTTTACATCAGCAGTCAAAATTGATTTTTCTGAGTACGGCACTGGAAATATGATATTCGGTATACATACTCCAACAGATGCTATAAAGTGTTACGTATGCTGAAAAAAGCATTCGATTCTGATATTCACGAGGGGAATTTCAACCCCAAAATTTTGTACACTAAAATTCCAAATCAGTCCAATAATTCCAAAAAACACCAAATAATTCCAAAACTCACAAAAAATTCCAAAAACTCTGAATAACTCCAAATAGAATTCCAATAATTCCAAATGATTCCAGAAAATTTCAATAATTCCAAATAATTCCAATAATTCCAGTAATTCAATAAAAATTATGCTGTTCTTTTGAGCTAAGAATTCATCAAAAAGCAGCCATTATTTACTTCAATGATTTATATTTTCGTGACCAAATGGATTATGAGAAGAAAAATAGGTAGCTTTTATTTTACACCGTTTTTAGACATGACAACACTTTCCGAATTTTTTATTTTTTTGAGTCATGTTCAAATGTAAGATCTAGTTTGGTTTATATATCTGACTGCCAATATTTATTGAAACTATTAATCCAATAATACCCTATTAATATACCTATGTAGAGATAATCTCTTTTTGTGGTATCTTAAATTCTCTTCCTGTTTCTGACCGACACTCTACACAACTATTAGATAACCGTATAGTTTTTCTTTAGGGTTCTTGTGTTGTACTTAAAAATAAGGCAAGTCGAAAATATTAGATTATGATAAAAATTTCATAAGTTTTGACAAGGTATGTCACTGTTCCAAAAAGGGGTTCAAATTCTTTATTATATTCATTGTGTATTGCATATTGCATGATTGGGTCCCCTAGATCCCATGAATAAAACGATATATAAACCAGTCTAATGAGTAGCAATTTTTTTTTGACAATGAGTGAACAAGAGGTAAAGGCTCGTAGGCAGATGTTTTGGTGGTAATTGGGCTTAAACGTTATGAAATTAGGTGTTATACAATAACAATTTTGTAGATATTCGAATGCGAAATTAATATACGGTTTGGCAACGAAGTTCTATGTACCTTTAGGAAATACATAAGTGCAACAAAGATGCATGGACAAAACCAGGCGAGAGACAAAGTGGAGAGAAATTTCAACGTTGCACTGACTTATACCCATGGCTAATATAATAGGTACTTGTGATTGTTGCTAATAACTTATTTCTGCTATACAGGGTGTTTCATTGGTAAACCAATATACGGTAGCCTGAGCTAGGGCTACCCTAGGCGAGTCCAAAAAACCGATATATGATAGGTCTAATCAATTCCATAACCGAGATACAGGGTGGATTATGTATTCACCAAAAATTTCAATTCCTCATAACTTTTCCACCAAACAGTATAGTCGGTTCATATTTGGAACGTATGATTCACTTCTATAGGTCGATCGATTTACTTTTGAATTTCCAAAAAATTCCAGGTCCGTATTTGAAAAATATGGGACTTCTTTCAAGCTCAGATTCAACAAACACCCTGTATATTGAAATTTTGGGATTTGGTTGAGATATTTCAAAAGAGCAGAAATTTTTCAATGGGGTTCAGTAGATTTCATTGTTCCGCACGTCATTTTGCTCAAAGGGAGCCTCAGGGAAAGATCCAATTGAATCTTGAAATTCCACAAAATTCTCAGAAAAATCGTATATTGTGATCAAATTGAATTCTTTCTGCAATTAGTGGGACAAAAAAAATTCAATTTGATCATAATGTACGATTTTTCTGCGAATTTTGTGGAATTCTAACATTCAATTAGATCTTTTTCTGAAGCTCTCTTTGTGCAAAATGACGTGCGGGACACTGAAATCGACTGAACTCCAATGAAAATTTTCTGCTCTTTTGAAATATCTCAACCAAATCCCAAAATTTCAATATACAGGGTGTTGAATCTGAGCTTGAAAGAAGTCCAAAATTTTTCAAATACGGACCTGGAATTTTTTGGAAAGTCAAAAGTAAATCGATCGTTCTGTAGAAGTGAATCATACGTTCCAAATATCAACCGACTATACTGGTTGGTCCAAAAGTTATGAGGAATTGAAATTTTTGGTGAATACATAAATGAGTGGGTACGCACAGATAGAAAAACTTCGTTTAAATTGTTCACAAAAGTGAAGTTATCACATGTTTTTTTTAGGTTCGGACTTTTGCCCACAGTTACTATAATAATATAGCAACATGTTAAGCATATTTATTTTTCAATATGCCTACCATATGAAAAAGAAACTACATAATCGAGAAATAAAATATATATTCAAGAAAACAACATAAATATTAAATACAACTAAAACAAATCTATTATGAACTTCGTGATATATGATAATTCTTCATTATACCGTTTATGGCGTGTATTTCACCGTTCTTTTCCTCTGTGATAGTGTGATTTCGTGCCAACCAATTGTTAAATGTTAGGTTAGGACAATGGCGCAAGCGCAGAAGTGACGTAATATTTGAAATAATTCCAAATAATTCCGAATAATTCCAAATAATTCCAAATAATTCCAGATAATTCCAAAAACTTCCAATTAATTGAAAAAAAATTCAATAATTCCAAATAATTCCAAAAATTCCAAATGATTCCAAGCTTTGTACACTAAAATTCCAGGGTGAAATCCCCCTCGGATATTCAGTACCAGAGATATAGTCGTATGAAATTTCGGTCATAATGAATGAATCATCTTGTATATTGGTAGGGATAGGTTAGGTTACTGAAAAAACAATTCTTTATGAGATATTTTTGCGATATCGAGGAGAATATGACAAAATTATCAGTGTTTACAAACGAATCTTCAGGATAATTGAAGAAGGAACTTATTTTGGTTGGGAAATATGGCTTTGCAACTGCAGATATAATCGGACAAAACTAAGTGTTCTTGTTAAGGAACATTGTGTTTGTAACATTCTTATTCAAATAAGGTTGGTACATCAGTATTTCCTAAATGTATCGACTCAATTTCAATCGAGAAATATGAACTTTGCATCAATTCCAAAGAATCGGATCAGGCACGTATTTGGCCCAATTTTTCTTTCAAACAGAGCCGAATTCGGAAAAATGAAAAGAGGATTCTTTTGGCCTCAAGAATCTACAGTCATGATATATGTACAAGTCAAAGACTCACCCTTTATACAGGGTGAATTTTTTAAGTGTTTCATTAGACGTATTCAAGGAAGGAATTGCGATACAATTTCAAAATTTTGTATTTTTGTTTCAGAGTACATGAACACAATTTTTAAAATATTTTCAAGCGGAATCTACTTCCGGTTCTACCGGAAACGAATGTGAACTACGTTATTTCAAATGCAACTCCCTGTATATTTATACATATTTGAATTCTTCGTTTAATTCTGCAATGATTTGATGCATGATATGCGCAACGACATCAAGCGATTGTTGAGTTATAGCCTGATTCTCAAATTTTTTGACAGAAAGATGGTCACAGATTAGTGTTTATATCTCAAAATTTACCATTGTGAGAAATGATTATACAGGGTGTCTGAAACAGGGCTTCAAAGTGAGCCTCAACAAAACTATGAAATCTAATTTTTTTCAAATAGTAACCATATAATTTTGTAATCGCAATCGATTGCTCGTCAAAAACTACTGGGACACTCTGTATAATCGGTCCCTATTGAGGCAACGTGATCTGAGAGCACCGAAGCGCCTGCATCTGCCCAAGTATTCATCTTTTGTTAATGAATTCGATTTTCTATAATAATATGTATATAATTTTCCCTTAACTTGCAATCACCTATCCAGAGCCTTGTTCCAGAATGAAGTACGTAAATTTCTACCGAATAACTGATGATTGTGATTCGAAATTGAATCAACCTAACATCAGCAGCTTATTCTTTTCATTGTGTTTTTTTTCTCACATAACTTCTGAATTTTGTGACACTTAAAACGGTTTAGCAGTGGGATTAAGGTGAATAGTGCTAGACTTCGCCCTCTGATGATTAATTGCTTTCTGCTTAATGAAAACCATATTATTATCAATATATGTATCTTCAAAAGAGGTTAATAAATTCAACCACACCAGCATTGCTGGAAGAGTGGAAAATTCGAAAATCAAATAAAAGATACGCTGTTAGACGAATTTTCCAATAAAATTAACCTTTGTATATTCGTATACCTACCAGGTTACTTATATATGTACTTACGCAGAATCAATTCGAGCCTACTAATTTCATGCTTCCTGATTGTCACACATACGTGTTATTAATTACTGAACATTGGCATTGGTCGGCACCTTGTACTTTGGTTGATTTTCGAGCAAAATAATCTTTGTGTTTTGAGCTCATTCGTGAAAATTTATCTTGTACTGATATTCAGTGCCATTTCGAAACGAAAAAATCTCGAAAGATCTACCTATCTACCTTGAGAATTAATTAAGTAGGAAAATTCACTATAGGAGTAGAGATGTTATTTAGCAACTAGTTGGTATAATTTTACATATACAGGGCGCTCCTAGCATAGGATAATAATGTACGAATGATGCAATCAGGAAAATCCATCTTGAATTTCTGTTTTAGCAATGAATGTGGATAATTATCGCTCCCAAACCGATCAATTGACATGAATTCCTAAAGACTTGTACGATTCTAATGTTTCAAAATACAATGAAAAGAATCCACCCGATCAATAGCCGCTAAATACAGAACTAACGAGCACACTGAAACATGATTTTTTGTCCTTATTGATGAACCTCGTTTCTTGGACTCGGTATGGCCGTGCATAATTGATTGCTGCTTAGTTATTAATCATTATGATGTTTGTGCTAAAGAACCAAATTTCAATCGATATTATGCAATTGATGGAATGATATTTACCAAAATGTTCTAGATTTTTCAGAAATGAATTTAAAATAAATGCTTTATTATCTCAATTCATGATTTCAGATTGAAAATGTATAAAATTTTTTTATTGACATCAAAACCAAGCAAAATTCGATGTCAAGTAGCTTGCACCATATTTTAAGAAAAAAGACCCAAACATAGGATCACAAACGTTTCGTTTTCGAGATACAAGAGGTCCTATGTGTACTAGGGAGTATTTGAACAAAGATTCATTTTTTTTTCACACTTACTGGATTTTTATGACAAGTTTGACTTTTATGAGTATTTCGAGAGAATCTTTCAGAATATTTTTTTCGAAATAAGTAGCAGATACGACAAAACTACAAGTGACCATGAAGTTCAGTATAACAAAAGAGCTTCATTTTACAGTTTTTCACACTCACAGTGGCGCACCAAAAGTGTTTCTGAAAAATCATCACCTTGTAGATTTGCAAACGAAATTGGCATGTCACATAGTGTGAACTCTTAAGTGTAATATCTATGCGAAATTTCAGTTGAACATCTTGTGAAATGTAGAAACTATGTGAAAAAAAAACTAGAAAAAATTCAAACTTTAGTAACCTGCATTTCGAAAATGAAACTTTTGCGGTCCAATATTAATGAGACTTTGTTTCTCGAAATTAATCAAGGAATCTCCCCAGTTTAGAAACTAATAATGTCACTAACTTTTATCAGGAATTGCGTCAATTCTATAAAAATGCGCAGACCTGTCAGTTTTTTATTTTAGGCAATTTTGGCTCTGACACTTTCACCTTTCCACCCCAAAAGAACTTAAGAAACACCCCGAATTATTTGAATGGCATAGACTCATAGAGTGAGATCTCTTTTGAATGCCTTTCAAATTTCACAATTCCCCCCAATACTTGTACAAAATACACTTTGAAATGTAAGGTTCATTATATTACATTACAACGTATATATGATTCTGAGGTGATCATTTATTGTTCATAAAATGAAGCGAAATGATCAACGCCTTTTGCAATTTTGTGAGGCCCAGTATTTAATTTTGAAAAATACGAATGAACATACTACGAACCGATACTTCGAAATATGATAATATAGACAAAATTGCCTTGTACTATACATTTTACTGAATGCATAAATTCACAAGAATACACCACCACTTAAGACTACAAAATATTGTTTCGAGAAGTAAAAAGAATCGGAAAAAGACTTTTCGAATTTCAAATGTAGACGAAAAAATAGAAAACATTTCATAAAAATTAAAATTTCAAGGAATGAATGAGTTTTATTGCAGACATAAATGAGTCTAACGTTATCTGAGCTCAGTTCACTGCGCACTAAGTTCGTAATTCTGATTATGATCCGATAATATTTATGTTTTTACTAATCATTTATATTCTGTATACAGGGTGTAGAAAAAACATGCGGCACAAATTTAGGGGGTTATTCCTTGGCCTATTTTAAGAATATTTGTACCTTAGACGATTTTTCGAAAATCGTTTCATTTCGAAGATACAGGGCTAGATTTGCAAAGAAAAATCTATTTTTGTTTTCGAAAAGATACAGCAGATTTCATACGTAGTTGGTTACATTTCCATTATGACATAAATCATTTACTGTTTTTGATAGTTGTCAAAGGTCATTTTCAATTTTCTCTAGTATTTTTATCTGATAATTTTACGTTTGTTAGTAACGTTCTCTAATATGAATCGCTATACGAACGCCGAGATGACTGATATGCATTTTATGTATGGACTTGCTAATGGAAATTCGGTGGAGGCTAAGCGGTTGTACGGTGAACATTTTCCCAATCGTTATGTCCCAGATAGAAAAACCTTCCAAACTATCCATCAACGCCTTAATGAAACAGGCTCATTTAAACGAAGTGGAGGACCAGGTAGGCCAAACACAGTAACAACAGTACAATTAGAAGAAAATGTATTGAACATGGTAGATGAAGATCCAGGTACTTCTACCAGAAAGTTGGCAGATACGTTCAATGTTGATAACAAGACAATTTGGAACATTTTAAAGCGGCAGGGCTTGTATCCATACCACATTCAGCGCGTTCAGGAACTTATTCCTGCTGATTTTCCTCCACGTATTGCATTTTGTCAATGGCTTCTGCAAACTTTGATTCAAATCCCTCAACTGCTGATGCTGATTCTGTTTACTGATGAAGCAAATTTCTCAAGAAATTCAATTAGGAACTTTCACAATAACCATGTATGGGCTGATGAAAATCCGCATGCGACACTTGAAGACCGTTTCCAACATCAATTTTCATTAAATGTTTGGGTTGGAATTGTGGGTAACTATCTTATTGGACCGGTATTTCTACCGGGAAGACTTACCGGCGAAATATATCGACACTTTTTGGAAGAAATACTACCTGGGTTTTTAGAGGATGTACCAATGGTAACAAGGATTGCGATGTGGTTTATGCACGATGGTGCACCAGCACATTTTAGTTTGGTTGCTCGTGATTTTTTGAACGCAACATATGAAGATCGCTGGATTGGCCGAGGTGGGCCTCTCTTATGGCCTGCTCGATCGCCAGACTTAAATCCCTTGGATTTTTTTCTATGGGGCCATTTGAAGTCATTAGTGTACACAACTGCTGTAGAAAATGTAGAAGATTTGAGAAATCGGATAATAGAAGGGTGCAACTCAATAAGAAACACCCCTGGTATTTTTGAAAGAGTTCGGCAGTCAATGAGGAGAAGATTGGATGCATGTATCATAGCTGGGGGTAGTCATTTTCAGCAGTATTTGTAATCAAAAATCTTGCAAGTAATAAATATTGTTTTTTTTAATCCACCCCTGTATCTTCGAAATGAAACGATTTTCGAAAAATCGTCTAAGGTACAAATATTCTTAAAATAGTCCAAGGAATAACCCCCTAAATTTGTGCCGCATGTTTTTTCTACACCCTGTATATTACGGTGGATTATGGGGGGGGAGACTTGTTCTTTTCACCAATTGGGAATATTATTTTTGTTAAGAATCCACTTCATTATGGATTTGGAAAAATTGATAATTCATGTAAAGATATCATATCCAACATTAAGACTTCATTGAATTCTACCAACATCGGTTCTTGATCTAGGTAGTTTTCCCCCAATACTCAGGGGATCATTGTGATACCGCGAAGCAGGTAATTCTTTGGTAGAGTTTCGCAAAGGTAGAATATTGAAATGGAACAAAATTAATTGAATTTGCTGATTATGAAGACAATGAGATAATATATTTTGCAAATTAAGAACAATATGCCTCGAAGAGATGTTTTGGTACAATTTATCCTTTGTTTTGGATATAATTTTTGCTATTATTATTTAAAGAGAAGCAACAAACTATGGAGCCAAATAATTTTTGAGAGAATATTGAAAAACATACCACATCAAAGCCAACTTCATAATGTGTCCCTTTTGTGTACAGAATGGGAATACTTTGGCGCCTACCAATATCATTCCCGGTCACCGGCATTGTGGTAAAACAATGTGTTTATAAATAAATATGTATGATAACCAACTATATCCCGCAGTTTTCACAGACTGACTATAATCGTTCAGCACGTCCAAGAACTTGTAGCATATTTGAAACCTTCCAAACGTCAAATTGTGTTCGCGCAACAACTCCCCCTCTTTTTTTATCGGTATCTGATAAACAAGTTTAAAGAGCTAACTTAATTAGTTGATTAGTTCACAATTATTTGATACCTTATTTAGTTGACGGTAATCGGAATCATATCATATTATCTCGTGCAGAATATGAAATGTATTTCATAATCTTGAATGGAATATATTTCTCATTACAATGAAATTAAAGAGCCTTTCCGTAGAAAATAGTTCTCCTTCGTCAGGGCTAAAAAATGGTACATTAAAAATAGTATTAAAAACGAAAATAATATGACGAGAACACACTTCAAGATAATCAATGAAAGTTCAAAGAAACCGCCAGGAATAAATTAAATATTCTACGTAAATTGGTGCAAACTGATAGTTCCTTTAGGAATAATATCGAACATGATAATAATTATGTAACAGCCTTTCTGTCATCAATTGCTCCGCACCTGTACAGTGGTGGTTTTTTTGTAGGAATACATCAAATATTCTATTGATATTTCCTGGATAGGGTGCCAGATCAGCTTGGTTCTCTGATTTTTGAATTGTCAAATCGAGTTGATGCTAGATGAAGCACCGCTATTTTTTCAAGCAGGAGATAAATTAGGCAAAATATACAAAATTTTAGTACCATTGTTATTCGCACGAAAAGAAGGATCTCTATTTAAGCGGTATCTGATTGTTGAACATATAACTTTTTGTTTTAAATGCTTCACAGTTCTCTCATTGCATTACCTATCTAACGAATGCAAATATAAATCACGATCCAATTATATGGTTGAGAAATTGTAGGTCCATTGATGAATTACCTCTGATAAGATTCGATTATATACAGAGTGTAACAGCCAAATGGAATAAATTCAATAACGAATAAATGAGGCGGTGTTAGGAAAAACGCTCGGACACGTCGATCTGTGATTTTGAATGCGCATATTTTTCAAGAAAATAATATTAAATAGGGTGTTCCATGTGACCGTGGCCAATACCAACTTTCTTATTTCAAATGCAACCCCCTATATATTAGTTATTTTTTGGATTCTTCAGAAAATTCTAGACATAATTAATGTACAATGTCCTATACCTATCTTCAACTTTTTCGGAAATATTAAGTGTTTTCAGATTTTTCACAAAAATTAACATTTTAAATGAAAATTATTTTATTTCACAAATTCGATACATTACACTCAATACTTATTTCCGATTTACCTCTTGATATGAAGAAAGTAAGCAAAAACCATTACTGAGAAGAAATTAAAAAAACAAAAACAGATTTGTTTATTCTCATAGCCTTAGTAACACGTTGTCTGTAGCATGTTGCCAAGACGTTCGCGGCGAGCATTTTGAACATTTCCCACATTGACCTTAATGTTTCTTTTTTTGCTTTTTTTTTAATAATTAAGAAATAATCAGTAATACTTATTAGGTTTTAAGTGTAATGTACCGAATTTGTGAAATAAAATAATTTTTATTTAAAACGTTGATTTTTGCAACAAATCTGAAAACACTTAATACTTCCGAGATAGTTAAAGATAGGTATAGGACATGGAACACCCTATATAATATTATTTTCTTGAAAAATATGCGCATTTAAAATTACAAATCGACGTGTCCGAGCGTTTTTCCTAACACGCCCTCATTTATTCGTTATCGAATTTATTCCATTTGGCTGTTACACTCTGTATGCGTCCTGTGACTCGATCACTGTATAAACCACTTTAGTTCTGCCAATACAACGCTGAAAATTCGAATTGTCTATGGTACTTTAATTTCACTTCACATAATACAAATACGCTTAGATGTTTTCTTATTTTTTTTTCTTGACTGAGACATTTTTGTCTTGGTCCACTGGTCCACAGCACAGAGTTGCAGGCAACTCAATTTACTATAACTATAGAATTCACATTATAATGGAACGATATGAGCCTTGCTTTATATGTCTAAAAACATGGTGTATGCACAATTTTTGAATGCATTGACATCTTCCAAATCGAAAATATTAGAATTTTTTCGTGGCAGCGCCGCAATATCATACGTGTTATTTCATAATTCCAATATGGGCAATGAACCAACGAAATTTGAAGCAGGGCTTTGGTGAGAATCCAGATCTGCGCTTGTGCAGCAATATTGAGAATGAAAATAATTTAATTAATTCAGCCTCTCTCTGACACATCATAATATGTCGTGAATCATATTTCATTCATAACTCCATTTGAATACTCTCGATCACATTATAATTATAATTTCATGTGAAATGTTTGAATCGCTTCATTTCGTTCACTTCAAGCCCTGAATATATATTTTAACTCCAATTCATATTTAAGAATTGAACTTAAAATATTTAAGGAACATATTTTCATCCTCGATATCTATTTTCTTCCGGAATATACATACCCTCTACATTTCTCGCAATTTTTGAATTTCCAGTTGACGCAATTCTTACCAAAAATTTGACTCTGCTTTCTAACTGTTAATAGCAGTAATATAAGCCATATTATACCTTTCCTCAGAACTAATATGAATCAAAATGTTAAGAATATGAACACAAATTATTTCTTGAAAGAACTATCGACTATTAACACAACCCGTTCACCAGGATGAATTCAAATGTGTATTTGAATAACCAAATAAAAATTAGAACTTATTTTGTGAATAGAGCTTTCTGAAGTGGAAAAACGAAACTTTTTTAATATGTATTCTCAATGTTGATCTGTAATCCTACGCTAAGACATTTCGGCTTTGCAGCGCAGAGTTGGAGGCAACCCAAATTACACATCTCCGTCTAACGGGGAGAATATCGAATAAAGTAGCTACGAATAAGCTGTATATAGATGTCATTGAATAGGTACATGTGGTGGTATTTGATTTTTACAGCGTCTTTCTTCGGCTTTCAATGCTTCGATGGTTGCAGGCTTATTGGCATAAACCTGTGAGTCCTGTGACATCAGATAACCCCACAGCCAGAAGTCGTTAAATCGCAAGAGCATGGAGGTCAATTCTGGTCGCCAAATCGGGCAGGAGCAAACTCGTCCAATATCGTCAATGTTTCACGGGTGGTATGACATGTGGCACGGTCCTGCTGAAACCACATGTCGTCAAGATCAATAGCTTCCAAATGAGGCGCAAAAGCTTTGTTATTATAGCACGATAAGTGACTGTCAAACATGGCGCTCTTATTGAAACACCCTTTATTTATTCATGACAATATAGTCTGAGTTTAATTTTAGTCCACACCGAGCACCTAAGCGCGCGCTTACTGCGCCTATTGGATGACCCGCCACTGCTTATGTGATAAGATGCGAAAAATAGCTTCACATCATCTCTGACACTTTGTCAGCCTCTATACAGGAAGTTTTTGAATTGGAAGTAAAGAGGAAGAGGGCAGATTTCTTGCATATCAATTATAAGAAAAAAAGTCCAATAAACATGGGACCGTTTTGGAAATACAGGGTGTTGAAGTTTGCATTTTCCCAAGTTTTTTTCTACATAGTATCTACATCCTAATTTCACAAGATATTCAACTGAAATTTTGCATAGATATTTACAATTTTGGACCTCAAGTGGTGAAGTGTTCGGACTATGCATAGCAGTAAAAGGTTACATCTGAAATCTATAAATTCCAAATTTAGATGTCGTAACTTAAACCGATTATTTACAACGTGAATATGAAAAAATCGAGAAAAGTATGACTAAGGTTCTGAAGCTTTTGAGCGCTATTTCATCCATTATGTAGATGTAGCTTCCCATTTTCTGCTGCAGGTGTATTTGTTTGATACAATTTTTATTGCACGTAAAAAGTATTTTGCTCCATGTTGACGCCCCTCTGCTAAGTACGACACTGACAGACTTGAATATGGAAGGTTGTGAAAGTTACAACATAAAAAACGTTTTTTTGTGCATAATGAATTTCTATTATATTTGAAACTGTTCAGTGATATGTCACTTTGATTAATTACTCAACTTGATTTGATATACTTTTGAATGAATAATATGACATTTAAACGTCGTGGAACGGCAAAAATTTGTACTGAAAAGTTGCTTTGAAACAACCAATTGAGCATAAACTTAAGGACATAAAATACTTATAGCTTATGGTGAGAGGTAGATCGATTGACTTGATCGGAAGTAATATGTCCTATACCTACTCCTATTTTTAAGTCTTTCTTTTCCTATTTTTATAGTATTATGCAGTAGTCAAAAGCAGTGAATCAGTGGCTGCACAACACATAATGTAGATTTTTGTATAGAATTTAATTGCGATTATCTTTTCATATTTTTTTCGGCTTTCGATTTGAAGCATATTCAACTTATGGGCATGGTAATGCGATATTGGATGAAAAGTATATCTCTATCTTCCTAACGCTTTTTTTACTGAATAGTTTCTTTTCATTTCACTCAAGTCCAATATTCCTTAGATTAAACAGGCCCGGATCCACGATTTTTTCTGACCGGGGCAACAATTCATTATGGCGCCCCTCCCATTTGTGTAATATATAAATTATTAAAAAAATAGCCAAAAATAAATGATACAAATGAATAATAAACATAAATAATGAAAATAAGAAAAATATGACAAGGAAAGAAACTAGATTCTTTTTCTTCACACCTTCACGCGGCGCGATTTTTTTCCACGAACGCTTCTATCAGCTCCTCGAAATTTGTTTCGGAAACAGTTTTGTTTTGCATAGCTAAGATCGAGAGACCAGAAAGACGTTCCTGACTCATTGAGGAACGCAAATAATTTTTTATTATTTTCAATCTGCTGAAACTGCATTTGTAGCGGGTCTAATGAAGTCGATCTTTTACTAATTTCAGGAACCAGCTCTTTGAAAACCACTAGTTCCTGACAGAAATCAACCGCATTCAAGTCTCTTGAATATTTTTGCGCTAAAAGGGTCCCATCTTTCTGCAGGTCCTATTTTTGCGTGTTTAGAAGAGCATGGCCATTGAGGAAAGCGAAATTCGTATGCTGACGCTCTGCGCTTTCTAATCTTTTTTCTGATTTCTGACAATAATCTGCCGAATACAACCTTTACTTCTTTCGAGAATAAACCAACTAGATCTAGCTCCACATCAAATTCTTCAGAAAGAAGTGTAGCTTTCGAGATCCAGTTTTCAATAGGTTTTTATCTCATTCCTTGCAAGATCTTCACAAGACCTTGCAACAATGATAATGAACGTAAAATAATTATATCATCTTTATGAATGTCCACGTTGACCCTATTGATCCGCAGAATATGATTACAAATTGTTAGGTTCAGGATCTAAAATCCATCTCAGCATGAAGTAACTGTCCAGCTCCATACTTGGATTCTGCGGCTTGTGAGGATTCTTTGATTTCTTCCAGAGCCTTCACAACTCCCGGTAAATTATTGAGCAAGGAGAAAGGCATTAACAGCTCGATGTTCAGCTGACTATCTTGGTTGGCTACTTTCTTTTAAATTTATTTTCGTGTACTTTTTCATAATTGTCCATCATGTGGATGAATCAACAAAAAAAGAATACAGTTTTTCTACAACACCAAATAAATCTACTGCTTCTGAACATGATGAAGCCGAATGGACACCCACAAGATCCAAAGAGTGTGCTAGGCATGGAACTAATACTGCCAGCTCGTTCATCTGTAGAATTCTGGATTGGACTCCTTTATGTATGCCAGCCATATTAGATCCGTTGTCGTAGGATTGCCCACGACATTTGCAGTTTATCTAGAATTCGCTGTGAGATTATTCTCCAGTCTTTCCGTCAATTTCTAGAAAGTCAATAAAACTTTCCTTTATTTCATATCCATATTTTTAAATATCGTATAACCTGGCCCATTTGTTCTGTGTGAGATACATCTGGGGTGCAGTCGAACATAATAGTGAAGTTGTTGGCCTCCTTGATCTCATTAATAATGTTATTCCGAACTTTGGTGGCCATCGATAATTTCATTTCGTATAGTTTTGGAAAGCTAGGATGTTTGTCCTTTTTTAGGTGTTCTAGATGGCACTAGTCGGGTCATATTTAATAATAATAATTTTTTCCGAGAAAATCAACAGCAAAATTTTTTAACCTCTGGTTGTTTTTGCGCCCCCTCAAGCTGGCTCCAAGGGTAAGAATATCAATCTTCGTGAGAAACTGAAACATACTGTGTCTTCTGTTTTTCCGTAAAAAGAATTCCTCTGGAGATATAAAGTGTTTCATGCTCAAGATAGTTATGGTAAAGTACTCCAAAGTTTTTTCTCATAGAATCATTTGGTTTTGTATTGCGTAAGAACATATTCAAAAGATCTGGTTGGTTTTCTGAATTTTTTCCAATCACACACATGAGTGGACATGCACCGCGATAATAAAATCTCATCGCATGCCGAATTTTGAAATTTTGTTGCCACTGCAAACAGATACATTGATACATAATTGTGAATTTCAGATTGTAAGTGATTTCAAAAAATTTTATCTAGTAATACTTTTTTCCTTCATTTATTATTATCAAACTTTTTTCGAATTTGCTCAGTAGTTTGTGTGTAGAAGATTTTCATCATAACCATTCGGAACAAAAAAACACTTCATATTTCCACAACCATTCATATGCAAGGGCGGATTTACGGGGGGGGGTACTGGGGGTAACTACCCCCCCCCCAATGAGTATCGAAGACTTGAGAAAAAGGTGGTGCACATAAAATATTTCATACATTTTTACCTGATTTAATGGTTTTCAATCGTCATTACCCCCCATGATCGTTATTACCCCTCCCATGAAAAAGAGCTATATCCGCCCTTGTTCATAAGTTGTGGATCTTTTGAATGGGTCACCCTGTATAGAAGAGAACCAGAAAAAGTAGGTCCAACATCTCCGTGTTCATACTCAACTATAGAAAGACTGGAGGAGGTTTTTCAGTCACAAGGAACACTACTATAGATAGACTTATATTTCTTCCATTTTGTCTTCTTTTCCTCCAATATTTAGATTCCAACTATGAAGTGGTAACTTGGTAACATGTGAAATATTTTTAAACTACTTTCAACATCCCCAAAGTTAAATTATAAGGTAGTTATCGATCATTCAATTAAGAGAAAATGATAGGAACGAATGAAATAATTAATCAAGAGGGAATCATTGGCTGGAAGAATGAAAAAACTCTGTATTATTCTAACTAAGCCGACCTTTCATCAGTCTCTGCTGATTTATTCAGGACTGCAAACAATATTTATTTAGTCTTAATTCACAATCATATATGTCAACTGAAATCCTACGTAGTTATGTTACCGTAAGAAGGTGTTATAAATTATAAAAATCATTATCATTATATGATTATACAAATCATGATAGGACATAAGAAAAGGGGCACTTATTGCTCTTATCACAATGATGAAATTTTGTAGTTTCAGAGGGGTCTCCTCTGGAGACCTAGGAGTAATCAGTATAAACAATATATCATTATATCTTATTATCAATACTCTGGATTTTCATATGCATGTAGCTCAAATTCACCATTCTTTATCTAAGTGCATAATTTCATCTTGATTGACTCCGTAATTTTGAATCTAAGCGGAAAACACAAATTTGAACGGCCTTATTAATTGAACCCCAGGTCAAATGTTACATTTAACGAATTTAACCGTAACAATTTGATTCTCTTGAATCATTTACATAACCAACCCACATTTTCATAAAATATATATTTGCACAGAAATGGAAAAGTTTACGCGCTGTGGCCGCCGAGAAATTTTAAATTGAAAAAGCCCTTGCTTTCAATTTAACTCGAAAAAACTTTCTGAAACTGCTCTCTTTTTTAATCTCGATAACTCACGTCAAACGTTGAATTACCATAACTTTGTGTAACATTTCGAGATCAATGCCAGCAAGAACCACTGATATCAACCATTTTACATATTGATGTTTGAAATCACTGAAGTGTTGTATATCGCTTCAACGAAATGATCTTCCACATAATATGCGTATCTGAATACTTACATCATCGATTTAATTCTAGAAAGGAATCCTTGATGCAGTACCTCTCATAGGTGTTTTTGATCAACAAATTATAATTTAGGAAACCTCAATTATTGATTATCAATGTTGTACATAATATAGTGATTTTCGAGAGACCTAGAACTCGAAATTCACCCGAAGATTATGAAAGTTCTTCTAGTAATAGTAATTCATCATGAATGTTTAGTTCAAAAATTGTTACTTTGTTATATTGGAGAGAATTAATAGTACAGCAGATAATGGATATTATACAGGGAGTGTTGGATGTTTCCAAAAGGGTATAATTTGAAAATTAAAGGCAATTTTACAATTTATATAGAGAGAATGATTAATCGATATTCAGACGGATTTTCGAAAAAGTTTTCACTGAATACCGATTAATCATTCTCTATATTTATTTCACAGACGATAATTTCCAATTTAAGAATTTACAATTTATATTCATTCAATATCAATTTCAACCATATGAATTTGCATGGAATAAGAACACATTTCTGTGAATATTTCATTCATAATAATTCCCATTTCATGATGTCTTCGAAAATGTCGTTGGATGTCGAAATAAAGTCGATTATTTCCTATTCCATATGTAATTGATGATGAACCTACTGCTAGACCGCAGTACGTTTTTCAACTCGTTAATTTAAAAATTTCTTCTCCTGAAAGTATTCCATTCAGATTTCTGATAGGAGTTTAGGATGAAGATATGAATTCTTATAATCTTTAATATCAGATTTGGGATGTATTCTTGAATGCGAATCTACCTACAAGGTGGACTCCCCCGTTCCCTTATAGTTGAATCCAGTAGGATGAATTTCAGAGAATTCTTAGTTACAAGGTTGATGATCTTATATTTTCATCAAATTATTCAACAATTTAACTCAACTGTCCTTATTATAAATTAAAATTCAAATAATAGACAAGAGTGACATTTCAATTCCATGGCCTTCTTCGTTAAATGCAATTTGCTTCTCAATCAGACCAGGTGAAATTTTTCCCAAAACTTTAGGACCATACGTTAAACGGAACCATGAGAATATGGAGTTTGTTTTGTTTGTAGTAATCGTGTTGAATATTTTAAAATCGAAAACAATGTTCGATTTCATTCAAAGGAGATCTGTTGCACAATGTTGTATTTCATTTTTTACTATGGAACTATTGCTTTTACCGACAAAACTCAGGAGTTTAAAAAGATTCACAATTAATAGTTTTTGTTGCATGTTTCCCCCCTTTAAATGATCACAACAAATAAAAACAAAATATTGGGTAGCCTAGGAAATGTCCACAAAATACCATTTCTTCGACTTTCGAAGGGAAGAGTTTTCGTTTACATAAGAGACCTCCTTTGATTTTCGACAAGGAATCACATCCTTAAAAGTTTTGCACTCATTTGGTAGGACCCTATATATTTTGTTGACGGGTTCAGTATCAGGATACAATTATTGTATCGTTCCAATCAATATTCATCACCTGGAACCGCAGCCCTTGAACTTTAAACAATCTGTATGTACAACATCTCATATTTATAGGATACAGTAAATAATGAATTAAAAGAATTGAAAAAATACGGTCCTATAGAAAATCCATAGTTTTTTCATGCAATCATCGTATAGTCATCCTGAACCTCAAACGAAAATCTCGTTTGGTTCGAACCAATTAATAGTCAAGCATGTTTTAAGTTTTTTCTGCTGAAAATAGGTATAAATTTGTATCAATAGAACTTGGTTCCTGAACTAATCTTTGTAAGCATCTCTATTGGAACTATCTAAGAATAATATATCTGATAGATAAGGATTAGAAACTGCTTTGACGACCTTGGGTATAATAAAGATTAGTTTATAGGTTAAGAGGTTCAATTATGAAGAAAACCAGATGTGTACTAGCCGACGTTTCGTTTAATATGTAAACTTCATCAGGGCACTGAGAGAGACAGCAAAAACAATGATGCTACAAACTATGTAGAATATCTTAACTAAATATAAAACATGAAATATGGAAAAATAACAGACTGGTACACACAAAGATGAATCATACATCACAATTTATAATAAATGATTTTTTTAATTAACAAAAATATAAACAACGTACAGGTTCAGAAGTGAAATCAAATATAGAAAGATCAAGTATGTAAAATGATTTTTGGAAATTAGCACGAATACTTACTTAAAAACTAGACTTTCCGAACATAGAAGATATGTGATAAACAGCATTAATCCTTCAAAAAAAGAAAATTGTACCGCTTTAGCAGAGCATAGAAAAATTCTTTACATACTTTTGATTTCGAAAAAACAGAAATGATCGGCATACAACAAAATTTAAGAAACAGAATAACCCGAACGTCGTCAATAGGAGAACAGATATTGACAGTTTGAGTATCTACTGCATATTATTTCCTGATATCCAAAATGAAGAAACTATGAAATCAGTAAAATAGATATTGAGTGTTTTGGATATTTATTTCTCAATTGCTAGTTTATAACAATGCCGACTTTTCGAAGCAGTTTGCCTCTTCCTCAGGGCTAGTTATTTAAAACAATATCTTACGCTATTATATGAATCCTGAATATCAACCTCAAAGAAATCAAAAACCTTTATTAATAATAAAAGTGTGCAGCTGATAACAATGTAACATCAAATGTCTATGGAATACTCAGTCATGTATTCGATATTTATCTGGTTTCCTTCATTCACTATCACCTTCTTGCCGAGAAATTACTGTCTGTTTGAATCCATTAGTTCGTAATTGTCTCGATGTAGCGTCTTATTTGTTGTTTGACTAAAAAAATCATATAGTATTGTAAGTATTCGTGCTAATTTCCAAAAATCACTTTACATACTTGATCTTTCTGAATTTGATTTCACTCCTGAACATGTACGTTGTTTATATTTTTGTTAGTTAAAAAAATATATTTATTTTAAATTGTGATATATGTTTCATATCTTTGTAACATCATTGTTTTTGCTGTCTCTTCCAGTGCCCTGATGAATGAAGTTTACATTACAGTACACAGTTGGTTTTCTTCACAATTCTAAACCTATAAACTAATCTTTATAAATGAGGATATTGGAAAATCATCATAATTAACAATAATAGAAATAATCCTTTGTCACCAATAAATTCCGCCTGTTTTTATTTCAACTGTGAAATTTATTCTTGTCACAGACGATACGAATTACAATATTTCACAATTGATTCCGTACCATAATATGATAAATTTTTCATCCATTCAAATTGGAAAAATGGCTCAAGTCCTGTGTGAACAAAGCATATTTTATAAATTTCGACCAATACTTCCTCATTTCGAGAAGAATTGAAGTCATTTATCATTATATAACTCTGCTCACGGTCACTTCCTTAGTCATTTGACTGAACTTGAGTTTAGGTCTACAAAAGAAGATAATTGCATAAAGCAGATTTCTCACAATACCTATAATTGCGATGATTATTGCAGACATGAATTATTCGAAATTGTCGTGATTTAAAAAATAGTATATTGTTTTATGAACAGTAAAAGTGTTACTTTTTTGTGGCTAGACTGAATGTTTGGGGGCCGAACGTAGTAAGGCCGACAATTTCAGTGCTTTTACTCCAAATAAAACACAGAATTCTTTCTACAAACGAAAATGAACGATAGAATCAAGGAAATATTTTCAAGAAAGATTGCGCCGCTGATATTTTTCGAATAATATATCACAGATGTGGTTACCGATACCTAATTTTGATTTCATGTTCATCAAGGCGTTAGCTTTACAAAAAGTACTCCTCTGTACGACCAACACTGTGAACGGATGCTGATAATGTATACCGGACGAGTCTGAGAGATGAGGCACCCCTTTTTTTGAGAGAAATAATCCGATTCAAAGCACGAAAATTAAGCGGGCTTTTGAAAAACTAAAATGTTTTTTGAGATGAAAACGAATTCTGTAGCACTTTCAGTTTCGCATGAAACGATCTGAGTATTAGTTTTTTAAATGGAACAGCTTGTGCATTTTCACATTTTAAAAAAAATCTTGAGCTAATTCTGAACATGATGAGGTTATTTTATATTGCTTTTTTTTTTTCAATTTTTTTTGGGGACGATGATTTTGCACATGTTGAACGTTCTTTGCCGATGACATGTTATTCTAGGAAATTAAATTAGCATTTTTATTACACTACTTAGCTACAAGGGCGGATTTACGGGGGGGGGGGGGGGGTACTGGGGGTAACTACCCCCCCCATGAGTATCGAAGACCTAAGAAAAAGGTGGTGCACATAAAATTTTCCATGCATTTTGTACCTGATTTTATGGTTTTCAATCGTTATTACCCCTCCCATGAAAAAGAGCTATATCCGCCCTTGCTTAGCTACCAGCCGCTGTTCGAATGAGGCGAAATTCCTTTTTTGAAACAGCGGCTGGTGGCTAAGTATTGTAATTAAAATGCTAGTTTCAAATTATCGGATAACATGGCAGCGGAGAGGAACGTTCAACATGTGAAAAACTATCGTCCCCAAAAAATTTTTTTTTTAAATAATGACAATAAAAAGAAGTTATCTCATCACGTTCAGAAATAGCTCTAGATTTTAAAAATGTGAAAATGTACAAGGTGTTTCATTTGAAACACTAATACTCAGATCGTTTCCGGCGAAACCAGAAGTGCTACAGAATTCATTTTCATCTCGAAAAACCACATTTTAGTTGTTCAAAAGACCCCTAAATGTTCCTGCTTTCAATCGGATTATTTCTCTCAAAAATAGAGATGCCCCTTCTCTCAGACTCACCCGGTATATATTTCGATGAGATTGCGGAAGAATACTCCTTCATAGTCAGTTTTAACATTCTGATTATGCTTTCTTTTATTTGTTGCTACATTGTTTTTGTTTTCGGTATTTTCTATATTGATATTGTAGACAAATGCTCCAATTGGCAACCTTTATTTCAAATTACACAACATTTAATTGAGGAATTTGTCATGCATGCTCTAAGATGAAAGGAGGGCGTCAAGGGAGTCCCCAGCATTTGAGCTAAGGGGGGGGGGGGGAATCAGAATAGAAAAAATGAACTGGAGGTAGTGTAGGATGAAATAAAAATTTTTTTATTTTTCATCAACTCACAGGACTATATAATATATATCAAAATAAAACCGAATACAAATTTCCAGGTAACCAAAACAAAAACTTCTTGGATTCTTAGCGAATTCTTCAACAACTCTGTTGTTGAAGTCTTCGAAGTTTTCACTTTCGCTTTACGATGAATGCTAATCATCGTGGAACCGTTAAGTCGACTCCCAACCATCGTACTCCCTAGCCAGGCTTTGATCCTAGGAGAGCTGCTGAATCATCGCTCCACAGTACAAGTAATGCACGGTAGATCGATGAAAACATTTTAAACTTTTTCCGTCTCGGGAAAAAAATCCCGAGTTCCAAAAGTATGTAATTTGAAATAGATAGATAGATAGATAACAGTCTTTATTTCAAAGCATGTACAGCACAACTACAACTTACGCTACACACACAACCAAATAGTGTCAACAAAAACTATATTTGAAATACTTCCCACCCCTACTGAAGATCGAAATACTCTAGCAGAGAGTAGGGTTCTAAATTAATGATCATATCTTTTATTTTCTTTTTAAATAAATTAAAATTATTAATTCTCTTGAATTCATTAGGTAACCTTTTATATACTTCAATACACATGGATGAAGGATGTTTTTATGTAAGTGTCAACCTATGCTTAGGGTAATTGAAATAAAAATGGACCTGCTCGAACATTTATCCACAAAATAGTTACTATCGAAGACAAACATTTCGTGCGTTACCATCTTATCACTCTGTAGATATTGACTATCGGTTCTCCAAATACAATCATTGAATCACATGATAAAGTTGTTCAGAGAAAGATTTTGCGTACAGTTTCTTGGTTGAGTAACAGAGAAACAGGCAGTTTTTTATTTCAATAAATTGTTCACAATAATGAAATACTGGATTCGGAAATGACTAGTAGATACCAATTTTTCTTCCCATTCACTTTCCATGAATTTATGCATTTTAAAACTTATTGCCGTATAAACTGCCTGTCCTACGAAGAAATTACAGCAAAAATTCGAAAAAATGCATGACTTGGTAAAAAGTGATTTATAGCCTTTGTACCACCTACATACGCATAATTAGATCATAGATATCAGTAATTGACATTTCAGTTGTAACAATGGATAAATATTTTAAAATAGTAACAAGATTACCTAAGCAGGGGTGTGGAAAATGTAATAATAATATATGTCGGTAAAAGCTGTAACTTTCGAAAGAAATTTTTTCAATTGAAGTTCATGATCGTGAACGCATAATGTAGTTCTTATTGAGTTTCTTGAACGCCTTGAATAAGACAGAAGAATAATAGGATGACGATAAAATGACATAATCTTCACCGATATCCGATTTTCTATTGTAAATGTTTAGATTAATTTCAAGATTTGCCCTGGGACAGTCTCAACTTTGGGCTTGAACTACATTCCATCGAGAAAGAACTTGAGCCTGTGCTTGAAGAGATTGTAGGATTCTCCCTGTCGCAAAGTTGACACAACTGTCCCCTATACATCAGCCATTTAGTTTGTTGACAGTGCTCCTATTTGATTTTTCAAGTCAATTGTGTTTTGCGATTGATTCATAAGGATTACGGTGAATTCGTTTGAGTGGTACAGTGCCATCAAATGCAGCCGATATGTGGAGAATGATTTCTCTCGCTCTGGCTGGCCATCAACATCTTGAATTGAACTTAACATCGAAAAGAAACGACTAAGAAAAACATCCGTTAATGTTTGTTTTAGCGCTCGACGCACACTGGCGGATTTTTTGGGGGCCATCCCCTCCCCCTACGAGGTCGCCGATATACCTTTCCATTTCAAATAACAATTTTTTTATTCTCTGCTTATCACCGAACTCGGGAAACGAAATAATCCGGTAATCGGCGGCAAGACTCCACAAAATCATAGATGCATTAATTAAATTAATTAAATGATTAATATATTGATAAAATTGAGCTGGAGGCTGGATGTTAATTTTGAAGCATATCGATAGATTCATTTATATCGATATAGTTTTTCGCAAATGTACATTTTGAAAAATTTGGTATGAACCACTTTTTCACGAAGAACTCAATGGTGTCATTAGTTTTTCGAACGACCGTATGCATAATCAATTGTATATGAGAAAATTGTTTGCTGGCGGGCAAGGTCCGAATGGTTGGAGTGAAATAGCAAATAGCATCATTTATATTGAAACACATACCTTCTTTCCTATTTCGAATGAGAAATCCTTAATATTCCAGTAGAGCTTTAAATTCCATGCTTGGTATGTATTATACCGAAATCTTAGAAAATTAGAGATTTTTAAGTTATCTCGTGTATCATTGAAGTGTTGAAGAGCATTCTTATGCTTACGCCAGTTTGAGGACTGGAATCGGCTACCAGCAGCGGTTGTAAGTGCGGAAAGTGTCAATGCCATCAAAAATAGACTAGATGCCATATTTTTTTTTCCTGTTAGCAATATTGATTTTTTTCTTTTACATAATTAAGTGTTTACCATTCTATTTTCAAGTTTTGTGATGAGATTATAGGTTGAAAAACCTCTAATCTTATCGAACAAATAATAATAATAATAATATTTGAAACATTTTTTGAAGATAATGTTGAGTGACATTCTGATTCAGGCAGTGAAGAATTCCGGCAACATATCAAGTATTGTATATTTTTGGAATGGTTGCCTCAAGCTCTACTGAAATATGCAAAAACCTTTGGTTCCAGAATCTCATTTGAAATAAAATATTGTTCAATAAATTATTATTTATATAAGCACCAACAGAAAGAAATCGGGAAACACAAAGTCCAAGCCTCATAAATTTCTAATATGTCTCTTTGACAAAAAAAGGATGTTTATTTTGAATTAAAAAAGAAATGGATATTTATATTAAATTTTACAACAACATTATTTGGCATTTTGAAAAATGCTCATGAATCTAAAAAGATTGAATGCGACATAGTTATTTTCCCATGTAGTGCGGAAAGTTGTACTTTCCGCACGAGATTGCAACAATATTCGTTCGGGCAAGCAATCGAGGGCGGAAAAGATTCTTTCCGCCCAAGAAAGGAACAATATTTTTTCTACAAACGTATTATAAAATTTAAAAAACTTACAACTTTGGCGAATATTCGTTTTGACACATTGATTAACAGGTTTCCATGGAAAATCATAGACCATGACATAGAAATAAAAACACAGATCGATATATGCCAGTCATAATTTCTGAAAGATGTCAAGTTCTCTTTGAAAATGCGAAAATTTTCAAATGAAAATCTGCATTGATAAATTTGAAATAGGTAAATAGATTAAAAGAAATCATGTTGAACGTATTGTTATTCACAAATTTAAAAAATATTTACTACACTAGTGCGGGAAAGTGATACTTTCCGAATCAAAAACAATGCGGGAAAGTAGTTACTGAAGAATAAATACGCAAATGAGAAAAAATGGACTATTTCTGATGCATAGTTCTTTGCATCAATGGGATTTTTAATTAGAAAAAAAAACTATTTTACCAATATTGTCCCTCATGCATGGTTTATATACAGGGTGTATTTAAAGGTGAGGCTTTTTTTTGACAGATGGTAAAACTCATTTTAACAAAAATTTCTCACATGAAATGTTCAATTTGAAAAATGTATAAAAAATTCTGGTCATCAATACCTTAATACTACTCTGGTCTGCATATCTCTACATCTCTGCACCATATGAGCATCCTCAAAATTGGGCGATTTCTTAGCGGAAATCTTGCTATGTACAACCAATACGCTGAATTGACCTTTTGATTTTATTCACCATTTTAAAAGCATATCAACAAGTCCATTTTTGGCATTTTCAAAACATAAACACTCGTACAATCTACACCGTACCACTGATCACAATCGATATTCTGCGTCATGTATAATGAGAAGATAAAAAACATGTTGATATCTACGGAGGGAGGCGAGGGAGCAGGTTCGGATTGAGGAATTATTAGATTCGCCTAGAAACTAACAAATATTCTTGATTCATTTTCTCGAAACAGGGGCATAATATACAGGGTGTCCCAAGATGTTCCAAACAGCCAATATCTCGGCTCTCAGCCAAGGTAGAAAATTCAGTTTTTCAAATGGCATCAAAAACTCTACCAGAATATCCGTCGTTAAAATTCTGTTTCTAATCAGCACCGGTGAAGAAACTACCCCAAGATTTTTTTTTCAAATGGCACCCTTATATTTTTCTCACTCTAAACGATTTCTTAGTGAAAGAAGAAATATATTAGAACAATTTTTCATCATTTTACATAAATTCAACCCTCAAAAAAATAATTATAATTTCCGGCACATTCACCATTTTTCTCAGTCCATTCTCTATGCCTATGTTCTATACTCTATAATTATTCTATACTTCAAGGTTGCCACCGAAAACAATGCCAGTTTTTGAAATAAAATAGGTTGTCAATTCAACAAAATTGTTGTACCAGTTTTCCAAATATTGAAAATACCTTTCACTTATACCCCTTATGAATATGTCGACATGCTGTTAATATTTGGCGAATGTCGACGAAATAAAAGAGTCCCTTCATGCTGGCCAACTGTTTGAAAATACCAAAAAATCACTCCTTTTTTTCGCAATGATTCAACCTTTACCTAAAAACTTTAATCCTAATGAATATATCTTAACAATATTAGATGTCACGAAAGTCTCCTTTAGGAGTCATAATTTTTTTTTTATGTTTTCATCAATGCTTCTTTGCTAAGAATCTATGAATAAGATATCCCCACCAAAATTGTGCACATTTCGAAATCTAAATTATCTGATGAAACATCTCATTTTTGAAAATTTACACAATATTCAAGGCAAAGCCAACGCAAAATCTTCAGCGAAATTCTCATAAGGATCGTAAAATTCAAATTCTCCATAGAAACTTTCTGGTGGGGGGTATCTTATTCATAGATTCATAGCAAAGAAGCATTGATGAAAACATAAGAAAAGAAAAAAATCATGACTCCTAAAGGAGACTTTCGTGACATCTAATATTTTTAGGATATATTCATTAGGATTAAAGCTTTCAGATAAGAGTTGCGAAAAAAAAAGGGAAGTGATTTTCAGGTATTTTTAAACAGTTGGCCAGCATGAAGGGACTCTTCTATTCCCGAGAATCAGCTCGCCTCTAGTGGCATTGTTTTCGGTGGCAACCTTTGAGTATAGAATAATTATAGAGTATAGAACATGGACATAGAGAATGGACTGAGAAAAATGGTGAATGTGCCAAAAATAATAATTTTTTTTCAGGGTTGAATTTATGTAAAATGATGAAAAATTTTCTTCATTCAATAAGGAATCGTTTAGAGTAAGAAAAATATAAGGGTGCCATTTGAAAAAAATATATGGGGTAGTTTTTTCAGGGGGGTAATTAGAAACAGAATTTTAACGACGGATTCTGGTAGAGTTTTTGATTCCATTTGAAAAACATTTTTTGTTTGAGAGCCGAGATATTGGCTGTTTGGAACATCTTGGGACACCCTGTATATGAGAAATTTTTGGTAAAATGACTTATTTTGATGAGTTCTATCACCTGTCAAAAGGAAAGCCTCACCTTAAAATACACCCTGTATTTTGTACCGCCAACAATTTTCTAGAATTTTCACCCACTTTTACGCCAACATGATTTGGCAATTTGAATAATGCTCATGAATCAAAAAGAATTTGAAAAATATGTTGATGGAAAAAAAATATGGACTATTTCTGATGTATAATTTTTTTTAACTATCATCCGTTTAAATAAACATCAAAACTATTATACGTATTTATTTTATAATAATCAACATCATTCAAAATACATACACGTTCAATATAAATAAAATGTTAATATTTTCCAATAAGGACTTGACAATTTTTTTTCTAAATAAAGCGTAAACCATTTGATATATTTCACAAATTTGATTATCAGCTTTAAGTATAATCAAAAGAGTTATGAATGGAACTCGACTTCGTTCATATGCCCACAGCGGGCACGTATTTAGCGGTCGATTCGTTGGAACCCAATTTTCGACTTCGGACGAAATGTCCGCTATTTTGTGATCAATGTTGGCTCTGAGCTCTTCCAACTTCGTCGGCTTTTTGGCATCAACGACAGTCTAGGGGCGTTAAATCGCACGAAGGAGGCGGCCAATCGACTGGCCATAATTTGAGATAACACGCTCATTAAACGTATTCCTCAATATGTATATCGATTGTAACGTGTTGTGTGTGGCATGTGGAACCATCCTGTTGAAACCACATGTCGTCCAAGTCCATATCTTCCAATTCGGTCCAAAAATAAAATCAAACAGTTATTTTCTTGTGGATGAAAGTGATTCATGAAGCACAAACAGTGTTGAAAGTTGTTCATTATTTTCGGCTGCAACAGAAGGTATAAACTGAAACAAGTGAATAAATCCTTCAATCTTTATTATCAACAAATTGCAATAAAAAATTTAAAAACAATTATTCAAAACATTACATTTCTTTCTTCCTCTGGGTACAATCTCTCAGCCCATCTTGAGAAAGGACTCCTCTGTTGTCCACCACGTATGCAGTGTTGCCACCCTCCGTACCTACAAGTTCGGAAAAATTGGTAGATTTCGGTAGATTTTTGGACAAAAATAGGTAGATTTCGATAGATTTTTGGAAAAAGATACCTTTTCACATATTTTTTGTGTTATTCAAGTTGAAATACCATTTATCCGAAATATTGGGCAAGAAGGTTATTTTACGAATGAAGCAAAATTGAAAATGGATTTCATTTATTTACAAAATTAATGTTCGAAAAACGGATCTTTCGAACAAAAAATGAGTATTCTGACAAAATAAATAGGTATTCAAAAAATTAACACCTATTGAAAACAGCAAATATTCTGAAATTAAACGTATGTACATCAAATTGCTCGAAAAAAATATAGATTTGTCAACGTATAACTCAACTTATGTATCAAATTATGGTATGCTTAGGAAATTTTCAAAATAATATCGTAAGAGTCATGATTTCCTAGAATATCAGAACATACATTCACTCCATCAAATTTCGGTAGATTTATGTGCTTTTTCGTTAGATCGGTAGATTGACAAGAAAATCGGTAACACTTTTGTAAGGTCAGTGGTTTATACAATAATCGAAACGTGAATAAACATTGTGTCAAGTGCTTTGGGAGCACAAATTGAACAAAGAGGATTTCAACAACATTTCAATGCCCATTCTGCATTCATATATCAGCTTGAAACAAAATGATATATAATTTCAAACAGTTCCCGTGGAATTGCAATACTGGTTTCCATAGGAACTTTTAAACCATGCCTATTAAGAATTATCAATAATTTATAAGCTTGAATTTAGAATTTAGGCAATATTCGACTTTACTAACCATTCTTGTAAAATTTGTTGTGAAGTTATTACACTCATCCATATTCTTAATAGAAATAATTATCCTGATCACCAATATATCAAGTAGAAAATCGTTTAATGTGAATTGATCAATTTATTGTTGGTGTTGGTTATTGGTGGTTGAATTACTCGGATAACATAAATGGCGGTAAAAATGGTTACGGTATATGTCCTAATAGGTGAGAAAACTCCAGGATTTAATGAAAATAACACTTACTTGGAACCCAAATATCCTCATCGAAATTTCACACAATAACGAATCTCGCACAGCACAGTAACACAGCTAAGCTAACTACTCTATCCACAAAGCCCCTCTCGATGTCTTGCCGTCTTGGTAAACTCGGTGTTTATACAAGTTCGACTTGATAGACAAATAGCGCCTGCGTGAAAAGATTGACCTTGTCAATCGCATGGTGCACTCTCCTCTCCAAGTTATCGCATGGAGTAGTCCCAAGGATATCGCATGGCGAGGTCTCCAAGATATCGCATGGGCACATCAGTGGGAAATTCGCTTAGTTACATCACATAGAGATCTCTGGGAACTCGCGGTAGGAGCTCCTATAAAAGTCGCATTGTAACCTCTCAGAGATATCGCGGAGAAGTCTGTGTTGCCTGGGCTGGAAACTCCCAACTCAATCTCCCCAGATTGCATCTGAGGCCAGCACAAAAAACAATACTGTAACTCATCTGAAAATCCATATTTCGTCTTTTTAAGCAATTTTTATCTCGTACTTGATTAAAATTCAGTATGACGACATGATAATTCATGATGGAAGCCAACCATTAATTTCTTCATCAGTGGAAACCCGGATTACTTTTTTCATTTCAAGCACTCAGAAATGATGGACGTTCTTTTTATTGGAAATTTTGTGGGAATTGGAATTGGATATTATTATTCAAAATATTCCACCAAGCAAAGACCGAATACATATATTTAATTTCATCAACTTATGTCGTAATAAGTTTCCCGCAAATCGCAAAGAAATTTCGACATTGCAGACAAAATTTGTCATAGAAAAAGTCAAGATTTCCTAACTGTAAGGAAATATTCATTTCTATATTTCAGTATCGTAATGAGTTCATTACAGTACTAAAAACAGTGCTGTAATGAATTCATTACAGCATCGTTTTCAGTTACATTTTTCGTTTTGTGGTTGTCAGCAATGACTTCCGATCCTTTTAAATTTCAGCAGACGTCAATTTGGAAATGTCAATTTTCGTATTTCCTAACATTCACACCAACTGCCAAGATACAATATGAAAGTTACTAGGACCCATAATTTGAATTTTTTCATTGAATTTCACAAAATTTTAGTGAAATAGAAAAAATATCGCCTAATACTCGTTGCAGAATGCAATTCCAACACTCATGCGCATTCGTATTGGAATAGGAGCCCATTCTGCAACTAGTTTTAGAATATACTATTATCTACTCTCATAGAATAATTTATCCATTATTCAACCGATTTTGATCTGTAATAGTGTACCTATCTATTAACCAATAGCGTGAATTATAATAACTCACGCCTATAACTCACTCTAATGCTAATAGGGAAATATGTAGTATATCGTTCAATGAGCAGTAATGTAAGTCAGGCGAGGGGTGTAATTCATTAAGTTTGTTATGACCATTACCGCGAATCGAACACTTTATCTTCGACTTCTTCAGTAAAATTCGAATTAATCTGCATTTTCAAGATTGACAACAGTTGCCAAAAGCGATTTCTGTGATCGAAAATCGAATCGATATCGAATCACGTAGAAAACGTCAAAAATTCACGTTTTCCAAATGCAATTTTTGGATACTCAGACCTAATAAAATTTAGAAATGGATGGCGAGAACGTTACCTAGATGTCTGAAATAGAGTTCCCTATTGACCCGACTTTTTTATTCATTTCGTAAGCTACATTTTTCCTATTTGTATCAGATTGAGTTATAGGCGTGAGTTATTATTACCTCACACTATTGGTTTATAGAGACTATTACAGATCAAAATCAGTTGAATAATGGATACTATTATTCTATGGGAAGTAAATAAATGAAATTGCTCACTAAATGAATAAAAAAGTAGGATCAATCGGGATATCTAATTCAGACATTTATTTTTACATTTCCTTCGGTCTGAAAATCCAAAAATTGAATTTGGTAAACGTGAATTTTTGACGTTTTTTACTCGATCCTATTCTCGACCACAGAGATCGCTTTTGAAGACTTTTGTCAATTTTGAAAATGCAGATTAATTCGAATTTTAATGAAAAAGTCGAAGATAAAGTGTAGTATTCAATTCGCGGTAATGGTCACTTGATGAATTACACCACTCGCCTAACGGCTCTTGGTCCAAAATTCATCTGCGTGTGTTATGACCAAGGGCAGATATAGCTGTTTTTCATGGGAGGGGTAGAAAAGATTAAGGGGAGGAGGAACGATTGAAAACCATTAAATCAGGAACACAGTGTATGAATTTTATGATGTGCACCACTTTTTTCACTGGTCTTCGATACTCAATGTAGTTACTTTTCACAATTAAATAATTCAACAAACATCAATTGTACCTATCGACGCTGTTTAATTCAGTGTAACACGCACTTCTTCATATTTCCATTTGAGAAATACGATGTAATGAGGTTTGTGGAATGACTAATTCAAAGGACGACGAGAAATGGACAAACCTTGGTTTTCTTCAGAACTTTCGGCTACACCAGCAATATTCTCGGCTGTACTTGTGCGAGGTGCACGGGTTTTATTCTTCACATCAGTAACTTGTCTCAACAGCTCAACTTTTTTCACCAAATTCTGTATTGCGTTTCGACAAGTTGCTTCACGACGACCCAAAAATTTTCACAATTTTTTAACTGGATCTTGATAATTTTAATGCGTTGTTAATGCGTGGATCGTTCCATTTTTATTAATGGCGTAGTTTCTACTTGCCAAATAACTAAAAATTACAGCTACAAAAGTGACATCTATACCGAAATAGCGGGCTATTCCTAATTACATCTCTTATTGAAAAATCCTTTAGTACCTGAAATCGAGTTTCACTTATAGATTTCTTTCACTAGAGAGTCTTTGGTTGAATATAGATTTCACTATTGAATAGCTTGTCTTTCTCAACTCTTGGCAAGAATTGCCAAAATTAGTTTCGTAAACTAAAAAACGAAATTTAATATGTGGGCAAAAATCGTGCTTAAGCGTCTTGGGATTCATCAAATTATGTATCTGAAAAAAACTTGATAGGAAAATGGCGGATTGCTTCGTTCCGCACTGAGGAAAATAAACAGAGAATAGACCGAACGCTTGAATAAATTTATAAGCTGAGAAGGTAGAATCGAAACTCGGGGCTTTTATTTTATTATTCTTGATAGACGTTAAACCTATTCATATATTCTTGATAGAACCCATGATACCCGGATGGAAACCTCTATTTGGTGGTGAAGAACGCAATTATCAATTTGAGATATCTATTTTGAAGGGAATGGAATACTAGCGTTAACGACGTTGCGAATTGCATCTAAGAATATTTGAAGGTCCGATGGGAGCCTCTTCTTACGGTTTGATGCCTTTTCACTCCACATCCAATTAGAGTTTGCATAAGAATTTCGAAGATAGAAGCTAGCGCATTCGCCATTCAGTAATGGATGTTGAAACCTGGTTTGAGAAAATCATGGGATTCATTCCGAGTCATTAGCCAAATGGTAGCTTATAATTTGATTCACCAAACCACAACTCATAAATTGTGTCGTTTTCCATGAGCTATTTGAATGTCAACATTATGTAGATAAGATAGGTATCGAAAATAATGTAGCTCCGACAATTCATACAAGGCTCTGCTGAATTAATTTCAATCGAGTTCTTTAGATATTCATGAATTTTTCAAATTTACCCTACTTTAAACCCAGAAATGTTGTTTCATTATGAACAAAAGTATATATTATACGGTGATATTTCATAAATAACTTCTAGAGTCCTAGAAATGATGAAAACTGTTTTATTAGACTGAAATTTTCTGGTTGGCTCAGTTCAGATTGTTTAGAAAATCAACGACATTATGTTCTTAATTAGATTCATGAATGGTGAAATTGAATCTGCTGAGATTCTCAGTAGGATCTCACTGCGCGTGCCATCCAGCTCCCGCAGACAACATTACATTTTTCACATATCATCAGTAAATACGAACAGATCTTTCAATTCACCTCCTCCAAATTAAAAACGGGCTCATGCATAAAATTGATATATTCCATCATACTAAATATTCACTATTGGTGGTACACAAAAACAACCCCTGCAGGCTATAAAATACTTGGGAATACTTATAGGTAGCAAACTGAACTGTAATTATACTAAGACAATGAAGAAGACAATATCTCGTGCAAATCATTTCTCCAAACTTATAATAAGAAACCAAGGCCTCTCCATCAAAATGCTACAAAAATTTATAAGACAATATGCAGACCACTACTAGAATACGCTCACCCAATTTTAATTAACTGCAGGAAACCAGCTATCAAAAACCTAGAAATAGCAGAAACAACATTACTCAGAAAAATAACTAGATTAAGAGGAGGTGCTACACGTCCGAGCTCGCGAGGTCCCTTCGGAAATTGGGCTTTTTATTTCCATGATATCTCGGTTCGTGTGCGGCGTAGACCAACTAATTTTTTTTTAATTAAAGCTCAATCATTTCTCTAGAATGTGTATTACTCGCTTTTCCGTTTTTCTTCGTATATTAGGAAAAAACCTGGTGAGCTCTCATTTCATAAAAATCTGGACAAACGATTTTATTTCCATGATATCTCCGTCAATTTTCGGGATAAATACGTATGAAGTTTTCAGTATACATGCGGAATAATATTTTGCAGAATGTGTATCAATCAGTTTTTCTGTTCATTGTCCCCTGAATTTTTAAGTAAATTATAAAGTAGGAACTTTACTGGTCATATTTTCAACCAGGTTTTTTTTTTCTAATATACATAGAAAAACGAAAAAGCGAGTACGTAATGCACATTCTGCAAAATATGATTCTGCATGTATTCTGAGAATTTCATACATTTATCCCGAAAATTTACGGAGACATCATGGAAATAAATTCGTTTGTCCAGATTTTTATTAAAATTAGAGCTCACCAGGTTTTTTTCCTAATATAGGAAGAAAAACGGACAAGCGAGTAATACAAATTCTAGAGAAGTGATTAAGCTTTAATTAAAAAAAAAATTGTTGGTCTATGCCGCATGCGAACTGAGATATAATGGAAATAAAAGGCCCAATTTTTGAAGGGAGCTCGGACGTGTAGCACCTCCCCTTAAGACACCGTAGTAACAAACTACACAACCCACCAAACGACCTGCTGTACATGAAGACGAATATTGAACCAATGGAATCAAAACTAATGCTACTGACCCACGAATTTCATTAAAGATTGCAAGAAATGCCTGACATTATTGAACTCTTTCATGACTCACATACAAACACCACAAGAAAATTCCCACAAGCAACAACCATGCAGAAGCTAATGGAAAATTTTGGAAATAAACCATAGTTTTATGAATATTATTATTGTTTTCGGTTTTTTTTTTCAATACAACATTAAACCGAAGAAAGAGCTGAAGGACCGGAGGTCAATGGCTTATTGTCTGTTTTCAGTCAATAAAGAACAATCTTGCTCTCTCCATCATTCTAAGAATTTATTTTTGGAATAAGATGTTTTGTTTAGATAAGGTTAAATAACTAGAATAAAATGAAAACATTTTTCTTATTTGTAGACAATAATGTAGTTTCTGCTTTAATTGAGTTTCAACATCGATTCAGTTTGGGTTTTCCAATAAGTGGTGTTATTTTGAATAACTCGGTAGATGTCACTTTCGAAGCTCCTCCATTAATAAAAATGGAACGATACACGCTCCAATAGCGCATTGAAATTATTAAAATTCACTAAAAAATTGTTGAAAATTTGGCAGAGATGGTTCGTAAAACTCGAAAATATTTGGTCGCCGTGAAGCACCTTGTCGAACCACTATACAGAAATTGTCGGAAAAATTCGACCTGTAGGGACAAGTTGCAGTTAACACAAGAACCCAAGCCGGCCGATCATCAACAATGTCGTGTTCCCGCTAATTGGGTCCATAAAATGCATGAAAATGATCCGGAATTCAATCGAAAAATCATCTTGAGCGATGAGGCCCATTTCCACCTCCGTGGCTTCGACAACAATCAGAATTGTCATTGGACCTTACCTTTTCGAATGTCAAAATGTCACTCCTTATTGGAAAACCCTTTTTAAACTGAAGAAATGTACAAAGATTAGGTGAATTTCAATGAGAAATTCCAAAGACTCAAACTGTATTACAATTACACTATATTACGAGCAATTTGGCCATCTGTCACTGTAGATAATTCTGCTTGAAATATTATGTGATCAACAGTTGAGTAATGGAAATTTATCTACTCCCATAGAATAATATATCCATTATGCAACTGATTGTGATCTGTAATAGTCTCTATAAACCAATAGTGTGAGGTAATAATAACTCACGCCTATAACTCACTCTAATACAAATAGGAAAAATGTAGCTTACGAAATGAATAAAAAACTCGGGTCAATGGGGAACTCGATTCCAGACATTAAAGTAACGTTCTCGCCATCCATTTCTACATTTTCTGAGGTCTGAATATCCAGAAATTGCATTTGGAAAACGTGAATTTTTGACGTTTTCTACGGGATTCGATATCGATACGATTTTCGACCACGGAAATCGCTTTTGACAACTGTTGTCAATTTTGAAAATGCAGGTTAATTCGAATTTTACTGAAGAAGTCAAAAATAAAGTATAGTGTTCAATTCACGGTAATCGTCATAACACACTTGATGAATTACACCCCTCGCCTGACGGCTCGGGCTGCAAAATTCATCTGCGTGTGTTATGACTTACATTACCGCTCATTGAACAATATACTATTTTCATTAAAATTCACCTAATCTCTGACATCGTGGTGACAATATGTAGAATTGTCTTCCATTTCAAAGGAGGCTCCCAAAAGGTGTCCCATTAAAAAAACATCGAATTTCCTTTCGTGACTCAAAGGATCCAGCTGTAATTTGCAGGGATTTAGGTTCTCATCATGTCCGGAGTGGCCTTTCTCAAAACGTTTCCTCGCGAGGGCTACCCAAGACGCTATAAAAATTCTCCAACCCCTTTGACTTTGATTGTTTTCCTTTGTTCCCGTCCCGAAATTCGGCGGAACGCATCCTTCCAAAGCCTACCACCGCATTCAGTCGCGCCGGATCGATGCCCCGCACCGGCCTCCCTTGGCGCATTCTGGCATTTAAAACTGTCGACGACGAGTAGTCCCGCGATTTTCTCTTGCATGGCGAGCTCCTCGCTGAGCCAGCTCTTCCTTTTTCCATAACCCCACTTTCTAGCTGATCTCTAACGGTTGTGCATGTGATTCGTGTCCGGTTTTTAAATGTTTCGAACCCGACTCTATGTGAATGAGTGTGACTGATTTGTGTTGATTTCGTCCCCTTGTTGTTGTTCTTCGGTAATCTACCCCTTTTCTTCGATTCATCTTCATTTTTTTTCTTTCTTTCGAAGAATCCATACAAGTAGCAAAATAGTTGAAACATTTAGATATCATGAAGCATGCTTTGTTATTGTAAGATTTCAGAAGGATGTTCTGACAGAAGATCTCCCCTTGTGCATGAGGAAACCAAATATGAGACACTCTTGATAGTTTCATAACTTTTCAAACATATCAAATTACACTGTTGGTGTAGAAGCTAGAATAACTCGAAACCGGAATTGTTATCTCATTACAGCTACTTGAATATGTGAAACAATAAAAGAATCCCCAAATGTCCATGATTACTATGCAAATCTGAATCAAATGATTCCTGCTGTTAAGTTCAGCAAGTTCACTGAATTGTGAAAAAATTTTCTTGAATTTTCCTTTTCATTAAAAAGGTTCACTTCCGAAGACACCAAATCAAGGATCCGAAGAGGTGAACCTCTTATTCAGTGGCCACTCTCTGGCACACCACTTTTTTAATTAGTTCCAAAGATGGGATCATGGGGCATCTCAACGAGAATAGTTTAGCTGTTGAAATAAATAATTAATACACCCTTTCTCAAACCATCGAAGTAGAGGAGTAGTTGATGTATATAGGAGTTAGAAGCATGCTTGATCACCATTCACGAGAGAAGGCGCCACTGCTGGACACCCACTGTGCATGAATAAAATACAAATAAAGCACTCTCGGTGGTTTGCTGACCATTTTGTGTTATGAACCTAGCAGCGAATGACTGAAGAAATCGTTCGTAATTTTTTTGCTTCGCCTAAGAAAACTATATAGAAGAAATGCAATTAATTCACAAGATCTGTTGAATTTAGTTTTACTTCGATATTCTGGTTGGTAATAGATGTTGACGTCTCGATAGAATGACTTTCAATCAGACAACAGTATGAATATGACTTTACCACTAGGAGTGCATATAAACAGGATTAACTTTTAAAAACGAAAAAGACGAAATTTATTTCCAAAAAATCAAAAACTCAAGATTAAAATTGAATTCAAATCGATATCGTTTCAACCCTGAGGGCCGATTTCATAATGAGGTTTAATGCACCTTTAATCTTCAATGAAACATTCTATTCGTTATGATTCATAGCAACGAGTAGAATGCTCTTCTTGAATTTAAAGGAGCATTGAATTCGGTAAAAGATAATTTTTGGTGGGGGCTATAATGTTTTCTTCTTTTTTTTGGGTTATATCATCTTCCACAACCTGAATTAACATTTTTCCTCTTCTAGTTGCGCGATAGGCAAATTCTTTCAAAAAATCCGAAAAGGTACTGACAAGTTTGAAAACGCAGTAACTTTTCGGAGCAAACTAATTCTAAGCCCTTCTTTTCTGCACTTGGATAGATCTGCTATACGGATATATTTATTGATTTAGGTTGATTTAGTTGAAATTTTCTAAGGAATCTATTTCTGCAATAAAAAAATGGTGTTCTAATTTGAAAAACGGAAGTTGACGTCATTTCCGGAAAAACCGGAGGTGCTCATGCCTTGAAAATATTTTAGATTTCATCAGCATCGTGAAATACTTATAAGTGCTGAATTTCATGAAAATACCTTCAGTAGTTTCCCGTATAAATATGGGTGAGGTTCCTCGTGAAAGATCCTGTATAGTATGTATATGGTTCTGCTACGGAAGCAGATATCCAGCCACCGTGACGTTTTATCGATGTAATGTTGCCCCCTGCATTGGCCAGAAGAGTTACAGAGCTTCTCCTGAAACACTGACCTGTGTGGAGCTCTCTTGAAACAGTAAACTTTCTGGCGCAATGAGTCTTTTTATCAGGTACTAGCTGGCCCGGCGAACTTTGTTCCGCCTAAATGATACTTACGGTGGATCTCACAAATGGTAATCACCGGTGATCGGAGATCAACGGCTTGGTTCTCTGATTTTTGAACTGTCAAATGTTGCCATGGATATGAGCTGTCACACAGAACAGCCATCTATTGGTGATAATGTCAAATATAGTACCTTCACGATTACGTTATTTTGAATAAATAAAACTATAAAAATAACTAATAATCAGTCATAATGTGTGAATAGCGCCATCTGAAGTGGTAAGAACGAAACTTTTCTCATATCTCAACGAAATCTAATCATTTAAGACATGTGTACTCCTACGCTAAGACATTTTGGTTTTTGCCAACTGCGCAGAGTTGTAGGCAACTCAAATTACACACTATTACAGTGACGATAGTGGGAATATAGTCAATGTACACACTATTTGTTCACATCGCCATCTGACGCGGAGAATATGAAATAAAGTACCTACGAATAAGCGGTAGCGTAACTGTAACTGAAGCGACACTGTTAAGTCACAAAATGGACTTAACAAAAATCTCAATTAATTTAATTTCATCCTAATCTAAATATTTCAATGTTAGTAGGTTAAGTGTGATTCAATAGTTTTCATTGTAACACCGCCTGGCCTTGCACCAAATAAACGAAAGAAAGAATGCCTATGTAAGCAAGGTCGGTACGGTGAATCAGTAGGTTATGACAATTCGACAATTGTTTACTATTTTCAATATTTATACTATATAAACTCCAGCTCGTTGAGATTACGACGAGTGTTTCTGCAGTTAACTAGTTCAATAAACGGTTGACAGTGAAATCTCCACAGATCTTTCCAAACAATACGAACATCCCTCCATCCCCATACAAACTACCGTAGGATCAGTACCTGATTCTAGAGACACCTAGTGGCCTCGCTCGAAAGGAGGAAAAGCATTTCCTGTATAAGTAAAATTTTCATCGATTTTATTGTATTTCATAATAACCAGACCGTAGACGAATCCATATATGAAGTTTCATAACAAACACTCCATCCGATCTCGAGTTATAAATGGTGTAACCAACATCTTTCTTTTATATATATAGATATTAACAATTACCTAGTATAGATCCAGCTTCTTCAATGGCATCAATAGTTATATTTAATAATTCTTCTCATGAAATTATGATTATATCTGTACCTTATAAAGTAGATTAGTTTCGTCATTACCATCGTGAATTCATGGATATCATCCCTTGATAACAGTTCAGATTTCTCTCCTCGGTATCCGACGCTTTTGTTCCTAATGAGCGGGACCCATTTTGAAAACTTCCTTATATCAATATTTTTCATAACATTCAATGTACTTTTCACCATTGAGTAGACACTCCATAAACTGGAAGGTTTGAAAATTTTCGATTTTTCCTCAGAATAGCATATGAGCACATTTTCAGAAACCTTTTTCACGTGAAAAAATGAAAAAATTAGTCCATTTCTCACACTTTTTTACATGGTTCTTGTTGCACCATTCACGAAATTGGTCATATTATTATGCTTCCTCATATATTAGCTTTGATTTGGCCGGTAACGTTTCTATAGTTACGACACAACGATCACTGGATGCAAAAAATATTGTATTTAAAGCGTTATCTTCAATAATTATATTTCAGAAGATATAAATTCACAATCACAGTTGTACAAACAACGTTGTTTGTATTCCGTGCGTATATAAAATTCGTGTTTCCATGGCACATTCGAGTGAAAGGACCCCGCACTTTTTCCATGGCAAATGGCGTTCCGTCAAATTTTCTAATATTTTGGTATAATGTAGTACTCGACCTACTGATCAAAAGTGTCCATGGCCCCAACTCAATCCTATGACTAGTTTTCGAGATACACGGCGTTGAAGTTGAGAATTACCCACTTTTACTACGCACGTATCTCGGAACAATCATAGGAAGTGGATGAAAACTCTCAGCCGTATTGATGTTTTTATATCAAGTACAGTGGTGAGAGAAAACTCCCACCTCATCGGAGTTAATCTTGAAATAGAGGGTGATGAAAAAAGGTGGTTTTTGGGTATTTTTGTGAGATTCAAAGTTCATTTCATGACTGAATCACCCTGTATTCTTTGAAGTCCATGATGATATGTTCTAAAAAAATTGAACAAACACCTTGAATCAACCCATAAATACAGGGTGTCCATTTAACCTTCCTTGAGAATAGTTTCTATAATAACGGATCACCCGGTATAAATTCTGGGTATTTCAGACTTTTTCGATGTAACAACAACATATCTAGTGTAATAGTTCATTTTGTGAACGTTCTCGCTCTGAAACTGACATATTTTATACTTTCAAAATCGGGCATGCATTCAATTATGGATAACCCTGTATTCGTAACGATTTTCGGTCATATTTCTCTATGTGGTTGCTCCCTGGGGATGTAATGAAATGTTTCTTGAGAAAAATTGAAGTTCATTCCATTCTGTTTCGAGATACGGGCGTAGTAAAAGTGGGTAATTCTCAACTTCAACGCCCTGTATCTCAAAAACTAGTCATAGGATTGAGTTGGGGCCATGGACACTTTTGATCAGTAGGTCGAGTTCTACATTATACCAAAATTTTAGAAATTTTGACGGAACGCCATTTGCCATAGAAAAAGTGCGGGGTCCTTTTGTCCTCGTCCTGCGGACTCAGCCAAAAACTGACATGTGCCATGAAGAAAAAACACTCATTTTACGCCCTTAATACAAAAATACCTATTTTGAGAGTGCCATTGTGAAAACGGTCCAGAAAGTCGAGAAGATATGAGTAACCGATTCAATGCAATATAACATTTTCGTTCACATATTGTTATTATGAATAAAATTGAGTGGAACTCAATTTGGAAAACATGCGAGGAATTCTTTCCAAAGGCTTTCAGATCGAGGTAACCCAATTGAACTCAATTTTCATACCTGGCTATTGATATTGATATTCAATCTGCGTAACTTTCTCATCCCTCTGTAGTCTGTCTACTCTTTTCGTCTTGTTCGTAGATATTTAAAGGGTGTGAAAAAAACGCAAGATTTGAAATGCGCGCCCTGTTTGACAGTCATTATGATGTAACAGATCCAAAGTTGACAGATGGGAGTTAGTAAACATGGAGCATCACATGGCAGAAGAACGCGTACTGATTTTCAAAAATCATTATCAAAATGCTTAAAGATGAATTGCCACTATTCTAAAATTGCGTCCAATGTTCGGTCGTAATATTGAGCCCAATTCATCTACTATGAAAAGAATGATAAAAAACTAGTAACTAGTACTGGCTCGGTAAGTGATGTGAAACACACGATACAAGCTCGTAGAGGTCGTTCAGAACAAAACACGGCAGTTCGCGAGAGCGACAGGAAGGCCAGAGACGTCAATTCGCCATTTGGCAGAAGAATTGGACCTTTCAACAGGCACTCTTCAGCGAATTCTCACTGAAGATATACAGCTGCATGCCTACAAAATCCAACTGACTCAACAACTTCTGCGAATAAACTATGAACAGCGAAGATAATTCACCAATTGGATTTTTGCGCAACCTGCTGATTTTGCAAGCCAAATCATTTTCAGTAATGAGGCCCATTTTCACCTCGATGGCTTCGTTGACAGGCAAAACTGTCGCATTTGGGGCTTAGATTGTGGATTAGAGAATCCACAAATATACTGCTCCACAAGAGTTAGGGATATCGTATTCAATCGTTTTTGAACGTATGTAATCTTCAAGAAAATCGCTGTAAAATCATTTAAAACTTAAATCGATCCAATAAAAATCAGTATGAGACATTTCGTCAATCTGGTCGCCTTTTTTCTGAAGTTTGGTTCTTTGCATATGCTTCATGAATGTTCTCATTTTGAAATGAAGTCAGTTTATCAACGGCTTCGATTCGAAACGAGTTTTCAGAAAATGCCAAGACGTATACTCGTATTAACAAACGCTGAGGCTAATAGGGCTATCGGAATGCTACAGGGTGGCCTAATTCAGGTTGTTGTAGCGGAAAGTCTCCAAGTCAGCCAAAGTGTGATATCTCGACTTTGGAATAGGTTCAGGGAGACAGGTTCCGTGTTGGACAGACCAAGGCTTGGTGGGCGACGAAAAACAACACCTGCTCAGGATCGTTTCATCACCGTTTCGGCAAGAAGAAACCCTACATCTACGTGTAGAATGCTACGGAATACTCTTCAAAATGCAGATGGGTTCCAAGTTTCCATCGAAACCATCAGACGACGTTTGAGAGAGGTGATACTAGGTTCTAGACGTCCATTAATAGTAGTTCTATCAACACGTGACCATAAGCGTCAAAGACTGGAATGGGCAAGGCAACATATCAATTGGAACGATCAATGGCGTAGTGTCCTTTTCACTGATGAATCCAGATATGGACGATTTTCAGATTCTCGAAGAATAAGGGTATGGACAATCCCACGCATACCCCGAAATGGTCACTATGTCCAAGAAGTCCATCCATTCCGAGGGGTAGTGTTATGGTATGGGCCGGGATATGTTTCAACGGACGCACAGATCTACACATTTGTCCTGGGAATATGAGCGCCTTACACTATAGGAACCATATCATTGACAATGTTGTGCTAAATCTTCACGCTGCTATTGGTGAAACTTTTCAATTTCTAGACGATAACGCTAGACCGCACCGTGCAGCCATTGTTAAGAATGCGCGCGGGGAGCTTGGTATTCCACATTTACCAATATGTACCTCCGCACTCATCAGATTTGAATTACATTGAACATGCATAGGATATGCTCCAAAGAAGATTAGATAATCATCAACCTACCCCAGAATCCTTAAATGAGCTGAGAGAGCATCTGCCCCGTTTATGAAACCAAATTCCTCAAGAAATGTTCAACAACCTCGTGTGTAGTATGCAAAGAAGATGTCAAGCTGTTTGGTGACCAGAATTTTCCTCCACGCTTTTGTGATTTATCGCCTTTAGACTTCTTGCTGTGGGGTTATCTGAAGTCATAGGTTTATGCCAATGAGCCTGCAACCATCGAAGCATTGAAAGTCGAAATTAGACGTGGCGGCCATTCACAAGATATTTTGTTTCATACATAATTCCCAAATGTAAATTTCCTAAATCGATAATTATTTCAATACTTTGGTACAGAAAACCACGTTTTATTTAACACTGTGATATCCTGCGCTCTTATTAATACACCCTCTAGCTAGATGAAAACGAGAAGTGTGTCCTCTCCGTGTTCATAAATAACCATAGAAAGACTGGCATTTCCTCCATCTGTTTGACTGTTTGTCTAATTCTCCTCCAGTATTTAGGTGCTGACTATATTGTAGAAACTGTATGTGCAGTTCGATTTGGTATTAATATTCAGGACTTTTGACATGCTTAGAAGTTGCGAGAATTGTGGAGAATATACTGGAAAAGAAAATAACATCGGATTAAAGGAAATGTAAATAAATAATTGAAGCAAAAACAGTCTACTTTGGCAGAAAAAATTTTCGTGATGGCAGTAGCACAATCACATAATTCTATACCTATAATTTGATCCTTGAAATTGAAAGTGAAACATCTAGTGGGTTCTGCCAAATGCCAGTGAAAACCATGCGCATATCCTCCCCATACGCCGCGAAAGTTCACGACGCATGCGTAAAACGACAACTAGCGCTTATTTATTTATTGAATAATCGATAACGACCTTATAATATGGCTCAGTGAATGACGAGAATAGTTCGAAGATTCTGAATGACTCTTTCACTGCCGAAGTTTTGAAGTATTTCAGATGATCATCAGGGCTTTAGGATATAAGCACATGAAATAGTTTATTCTGAACATTCACATTCAAAATGCCCGACACCAGTACAATACAAAATTTATGTGCATATTTCGAATTCTATAAGCGGGCTACTAATGGTACTAGTGGTTAGATGCATAGAGAAGAAAACTCTATGTGCCTCGAATTCCATATTTATAATTCTATGAGCACATAGAGTTTTCTTCTCTATGCATCTAACCACTAGTACCATTAGTAGCCCGCTTATAGAATTCGAAATATGCACATAAATTTTGTATTGTACTGGTGTCGGGCGTTTTGAATGTGAATGTTCAGAATAAACTATTTCATGTGCTTATATCCTAAAGCCCTGATGATCATCTGAAATACTTCAAAACTTCGGCAGTGAAAGAGTCATTCAGAATCTTCGAACTATTCTCGTCATTCACTGAGCCATATTATAAGGTCGTTATCGATCATTCAATAAATAAATAAACTTTTATTTCCCATAGCAAAACCTTACTGTACTCATACAATCATAAGGGTATGTAGAAGAATGACGCCCAGAGGAAAACAAAACATATTTCTACCTCTTTCTGATGCAAGATGCAATATTCATTTGGAGAATCTTCTTCTTCTTCTTCCTCTTTTATTTAGGTCGTAACCTGTTCTTCTTCACGGTGTCTCTACCGAAGTGGATACCCAGCTCTCCAGCCATCTTTTCCTCGGTCTTCCTATGTCTCTCCTTCCAGTGGGTTTTCGATCTCGTGCTATCTTTATGAGTCTTTCATAGCCCGCTCTACCGACATGATCATTCCATTCTCTGCGTCTCTTTCTGACGAATTTCCCGATGTCCACCACTCCGCATTCTTCCCTTATCGCCGAGTTCCTTATGCGATCTCTTCTGGTTTTTCCAACTATATTCCTCAGTGTACTCATTTCGGCCGTACGTAATAGTTGTTTAGTCCTATTCGTGTCAGCTCGTGTCTCCACAGCGTAAGTCAATACGGGCCTTACCATAGTTTTGTAGATCTCTACTTTGCTCTCTGTCCTGAGGTATTTATTCTTCCATGTTACGTCTCGCAGATATCCAGATATGCGTGCCCCCTTCATAACCTGTTGCCTGACTTCTTTATAATTATTTCCATCGCTCGTTACTTCCACACCCAGGTACTTGATGTTCATTACCTGCTCTATGATCTTATCGTCCACCACCAACTTACACCTAATGGGATCTTTCGATATCACCAAAGATTTTGTTTTTTCCGTTGATATCAACATATTCAAGGTCGTCGCCGCTTCCGAAAAGGCGTGAAGGAGTCTTTGTAGATTGTCCTCTGAATCGGCGATCAAGACCGCATCGTCCGCGTAGCATAAAATGGTAATATATTTGCCACTCATAGTATAACCCTTCATGTTTTTAACTATGTCAATCAACTTGTTCATTACTAGATTGAAAATCATAGGACTTAGGGAGTCTCCTTGTCGGATACCATTTGGTGTTTTAATTTCCCTCGTTACTCCTGATGTTGTTTGAACTCTTGTTTTCGTGTTCGTGTATAGATCTTTGATCAGCTTCGTTAATTGTTTTGGTGTGTTATTCAACTGCAGAATTGCTATCACGTCTTTCAGCCTAACGCGATCGAATGCCTTTTTTAGATCCACGAAGCACATAAACGCCGGCGTATTGAATTCGATAGCTTTCTCGACTATCTGACGAATTATAAATATAGCATCCGTTGTTGACCGATTTTTACGGAATGCCTGCTGTTCTTCATTGATGTTCAGGTACGGTTGCAGTTTTCCCAAAATAATCTTGGTAAATAATTTTTGTACTGAGCTCAGCAAGGTTATACCTCTATAGTTTTCAGGATTGCTTTTCTCACCTTTTTTGAATATTGGGACAGTTGTACTAGTTTTCCATTCCGATGGTATCCTTGCAGTCTTCAGTAGTATATTAAATAATGTTTCTAATTCGTCTTCTAGTCGTTCTCCTCCATACTTCAAAAATTCATTACAGATTTCGTCGTTTCCTGCAGCCTTCCTGTTTTTGAGTTCTCCGAGAGCCTTTTTAATATCGTTTTTTGTAATTTCTATTGTTTGGTCACCCCCTTCTACTTCCTTATCATCTTCCAGGTCATCAATTCCCTCTTTGTATAATTCCTTGAAATATTCCTCCCATTGGTTAATATTGACAGTGTTTATTTTTATGGTATCATTGATCTCTAATTTTCTATTCCGTAGCATCCGCCAAACTTTTTTCTGCGATCCGTATAGATCATGTTCCATGTCTTTTGTGTATTGCTCCCAGTATTCTTCTTTTATTTGCCTTATCCTCTGATTAACCACATTTCGTTCTGCGACATACTCCCTGTAGTCGTCCGTGTTTCTCGTAGTCTTATACCTTAGAAATGCCTTTCGTTTCCTTTCAGTTATTTCTTTAACTTCTTCGGTATACCATGGTGTTTTCTTGATGTGCAATGAGTTCCCACATATTTTTCTCTTCCCCAGTGACTCTTCTGCGGCATTTTTGATGTTCTCTTTGATCTTTGTCCAAGCCTCATCAGGGCTGTCACTTTCTATTAAGGGTGTTGCTAGAATTTGGTTTTTTAGTCATTGTTCATACAGATTCTTAGTGCTTTCATGTTGGAGTGATTCTATGTTATATTTTACTCTTTCCTCCACGTTTTTATTTGTATTAACATGAAATTTAATTCTTGCCTTGCATAGGAGGAGTGAGTGATCGCTTCCTATGTTACTCGAATTCAGTGTTCTCACATCCAAAATGTTAGCTGGAATAAAATGTCTGCTTGTTATTACGTAATCAATCATGGATTGATGTCCCTGTGAGTTTCTAAAAGTATTCGGAGAATAAGGTTCTTATTCTACCAAAACTTTTCTTTTGTTTCCCACATATATTTTGTACGTATGTTTATGGGATGGTGATGAAAAGGTCTGGTTTACAGGAATTAAACCTCCAACTTAGCCAACGTTTCGGAAATTATACACTGCGCAAAAAAATTAACGCACATTCTGAAAATCTCAATTTTAATGAAAGTTAACTCTACATTGACTTTATAACTTATTTTTTATGTTCTCTCGGGAAGGTTTTGAACGAAACAAGACACATGAAATGGAAGAAAAATTCAGGATTTCACCGAATCTTATGTGAAAGAAGAGAAATGAACAATTTTCAAAATACTGAAATGCTGATAAGTGATTTAATACTTGGTATTTTCACCCCTTGCGTTAATTACAGCTCGGCAACGACGGTTCATACTCAAAATGAGTGATCTTAAAATGTTCTGATCTAATCCTTCCCAGATTTCTCCGAGTTGGATTCCTAAGTCATTAAGAGTAGCTGGATGATTTTCTGAACTTCTCAGCCTTCTATTGAGGTTGTCCCAAACCTGCTCTATCGGACTGAGATCTGGACTTCTTGCTGGCCATTCCATTCGAGAGACTTCAACCTCTTCAAGGTACTCCTGAACGATGCGCGCACGATGGGGTCTGGCATTATCGTCCATAAAAATGAAATTTTCACCAATGTATGGGGCAAATGGCACTACATGCTCTTCAAGAATGTTCCTTATATACTTATCTTATCAGCATTCATAGCTCCATTATCAACGACCACTAGGTCTGTGCGAGCAGTCAAAGATATTCCACCCCATACCATAATCGATCCTCCCCCGAAACCAGCAGTATTCAGGAAATTGCACTGAGCATATCTTTCATGTGGACGTCTGTATACAAGGGAACGTCGATCACAATGGTAGAGGCAGAATCTAGACTCATCTGTGAAGAGAACTCTTTCCCAATCGGCCTCTTCCCAATGGATATGCTCTCTCGCAAGTTTTCTTCCCATTAATAATGAGTTTATTAGCAATTATTAATTAGCCAATGTTTAATTATTGACTACATGATAGAAGCACTACAACCTGTCTTTCCACCAATTATTACAATGGTGTCATCAACGTAACCTGTCATTGATATTCTATCAAGTACGAAGTACAAAGTAATCATAAAGGTCATTAATAAAGATCAAAAATAATAATGAGCCCAAGATGCTACCCTGTGGTACCACATGATCACAAATACCTACCTGAAATTTGACCTTATGGCCATCTTTCTCAATGACCACTTTTTGTTTTCTATTAGTTGGATAAGAGATAAGACTCAAGCCAACTATAAATCTTGCCTCTTCTTCCAAACTTTCTAAGTTTAGCTTAATTGAGAGGAACGACTGAAATTATTTATCAAAATTTAATCATTGTGAGCAATAAGAGCCCATTTTCCTTATCAGTTCATCCAAAGGGGGATGTCTTACTCGATTTGGATCAATCTAACACCACTATTTTATGTTCCACACGTATCACAAGCCCTAATTCCATCGACCAGCACTTCGTTTTCCATTGGACGTGATAGAATTTCGAAAACTAGAAAGGAAAGTGTTGTCGGTGTTAATTGGGATTCGGAGATTCTTAGCGGCTACGCTTTTTATGTTTCAATCCACGCTTTCAGATTCATGATTCTTTATGAATTTATGATATTGCCGAACGGCTATTAAATTCAGTCACTTCAAAATAATGCGAAAACGCTCGAAAGGGTCATAAGTTGTTCCATTTCTTCTCGGTAATCGAAAACTATGATTTGCAAACAGTGCCATAGTCTGAAATTTATATCATACTAGCTGGCCCGGCGAACTTTGTTCCGCCTAAATGATACTTACGGTGGATTTCACAAATCGAAATCACCGGTGATCGGATACCAACGGCTTGGTTCTCTGATTTTTGAACTGTCAAATGTTTCCATGGATATGAGCTATCACACAGAACAGATACACAAAAATAATATGTCATTATATGTCAATCACTAATAATGGCAATTTTGGATTCAGTTATTTCCGCAAATATATTTATTACCCGAACAGAAATTCAAAAACATTTTGAAAATTATGAGAAAAGATGAGAATGGACATCTCACGATTGGAACTCATCGCCAAAATCCGATTTACTTGACTTTTCGATAAAAATTCACTGAGATATTCAACCGCTTCTGGATCTGTTAATTTCATTGTACTATAAGCCCTATGTTAAATGTAAATTACACAGTAATTGATGTCATATGTTCTTTTTCCGACCATTTCAAACCACGACGACAGAAATGCTCGAAAAAAGAACAGATGACGTCAATCGATGGCCGCGAAAGCCTCAACAAATTCATCGCCATTCAATTGTGATAATGTCAAATATAGTACCTTCACGATTACGTTATTCGAAATAAATGAAACTATAAAAATAACTAATAATCATCAGTCATAATGTGTGAATAGCGCCATCTGAAGTGGTAAGAACGAAACTTTTCTAATCATTTTAGACATCTGTACTCCTACGCTAAGACATTTTGATTTTGCCCAACAGTGCAGAGTTGTAGGCAACTCGAATTACACACTATTACAATGACTGTAGAGGAAATATAGTCACTGTACACACTATTTGTTTTTATCGCCATCTAACGCGGAGAATATTTATAGTTGAGATTAGAGAACCATCAATTAAAATGAATTTCCTGCCTTGAGACGTCAGGGTGTAGAAACTTACAATTCTCCGAAATCCAGCTGGCCCGAAGCCGGGAGTCTTTCAAGGAAGGCCTTGTACAGAGATGGGGCCCAAATCTCCTATCTTAATGGTTCTTTATTTCTCATCAAACTGAAGCGAAAGAAACTATAGCGACACTTCACTATCAGAAGTTCAAAATCACTAGATTACTCGGAAACTGAGTATTTATTTTACTTCAGGAAGCAAAGGAAAACTTTGAAAATCAACGAAAATCGAGAGCAAAATCTATATTATTGATTACCTCTTATTCTATAGCTTCAAAACGACCACACATTTCGATATAATTTTGTTTTAAATGATGTCCAAACTATTCAATAACCACATCCTAGGCTTTGCTTTGCCAAGAAATTGGTATCTTTTTCGAAAAGTCGATTTTAGTCATAAAAATCCGAAGTTAATACTTAATCCGCAATTGGGGCTAGAATTAATGGTTCCGAGATAAGTATTGACAAAAGGAAAAAAGGATCAAAGATTAAGGTTCTCGCTCATGCCATCTATAAATGAAGAAAACGTATAATGATACTGATGTAGTATGGCAATGTTTCAATGATATAATTTATACTGATATGATTGCGTAGTGCACCTATACATTGCCTACACAAAATTTCATTTATTTAGTGTAGGTCTTGTTTTCTTCTTTTCCGTCAAATGTTTTTGCAGTAGCCTTTTTTGTCTTTTCATTAATAATTTTCCATTCAAATTTATGTGTTGTATGGCTCTTGTAATAGGCTTTCGAATGAGGTCCAACCTCGGGTCCAACAAACATGTTGTAATGACCAATGCACTCATTCCATTTTTAGTCAGGAAGTTTGTTGCTTGTCGGCAATTTCGCTCATGGCAAATGTCCTTCACGACATTGCCTAGCAACAAACTTTCATTTCACAATCGAGAAATTTTACCGGAAAAATTTCATCTCTAGTGGTATTATAGAGGGTGAGTCTTTGACTTGTACATTATTTTAACTGTACTGTATTCATGGTGCATATTCCTCATGAATTCATGCAAAAATACTATAAAACTTGAAAAAGATAAAAGGTTCATATTTTCGAAAGAATCAATCATTTAGAATAATAAAAGTATTATGTTTTTTCAATAAAACGCCTCGTTTTCGAGATATTCCTAATTGTATACGATGAAATATGAGGAAAAAATCATGAATTGCAAGAATAATCTGGATGCTTTCCTGGATGAAATATCATCAAATATTATTTCTTCTCTGGTCTCTTAAATGTTCGAGGTAGAGATATGTAATAACAAAATCCCACAAATGTGGGAGATAAAATTCAATTCTAAGAAGCATGAAATTATACATTTCATACTCACAGTTTATATTAAAAATTTATTGTTACACGTACATATTAAAAAGAAATGTCGATGAAATTCAAAAACTAATCATGAATGTCGATACAAACCACGTATTGAATTGAAATTCATGAATAATAAAATGATACTTAGCACTGAAAAATCTGTGGCGATGTTTCTATCTGAACAATATCCTCTTAGAATCTTAACTCAACACTACACGGTTATTATTTAATTAATTCACTGAAAGTCTTCTCATAATCAGCATCTGTATGCATTATTCTCTGTAAATAAATAAATAGAAGTCCATAATGCAAGTTATCGCTATACGCAAGCGTCGTTCATGCAAGGGCGGATTTACGGGATGGGGGGGTACTGGGGGTAACTACCCCCCTCCATGAGCATCGAAGACCTGAAGGTGGTGCCCAAAAAATATTTCTTACATTGTGTGTACCAGATTTAATGGTTTTTAATCGTTATTACCCCCCCATGATCGTCATTACCCCTCCCATGAAAAAGAGCTATATCCGCTCTTGCGTTCATGGGACCACAGACTGATCTGTAATGGGAATAACGTTGGAAACACAGAACAACGATTTTTCTTCCGTGCCGGCTACTTCGCATTGCGAGGTAGCGCACTGTTATAGGCAACTAAAGTTAGACGCCATTAGCGAAAAGTAAACAAAACTAGTGCCCTTGCTATAGTTCATGCATTAACGATAGGCGACGTACTGCTTCCTTGATTTCGCCTATACCATTGTTTGAAGATAAAATCAACAATCTGGCATCGTCTTCTCAAAAGTTCTGTGAAATAACACAGAAGATGGATTAGGTTAGGTCATTGATCTCGAAGCCTATGATCTATGTTCTAGGTTAATGAAGTTAGTTAAGATTATTGAGAAATCAATTTTTTATGAGATAGTTTCGGGATATCGAGGAAAATATGGGCAAATTATAAATATTTACAGACTTATCTCCAGGATAATCGAAGAAGGAACACATTTTGGTGGGAGATAAATGGGTTTTCAATTTCAGAAATAATCGGACAAATAAGTGTTTTTGTTGGAAAATAGCGTGTTGTAACATTATTATTCAAATGAGGTTAGTGCTTGAGTATTTCCTCAATGTATCACCACAGAACATCTAATAACACCTCAATTTCAGTCGAAAAATATGAACTTTGTGGGGTTTGCGAAGAATCGTACCAGGCACTTATTTGGACCAATTTTTTTTTCGAATGGCGAATCTCTTTAACAGAGCCGAATTTGGGAAAATGGAAAATGAAAGAAGGTTTCCTCTGGCCTCAAGAATCTACAGTTAAAATTCATGTACTAGTCAAAGATTCTCCCTTATATAAAAAATAAACAACATATTACTCTGATAAACAAACCAACATATTAAGGTGAATACAGACTATTCTGACGTGACGTGAAACCACGTCACGTCAGACGTGTAGCAGTGCTCACATTGGCTTAATATGAACGTGAACGTCAAAATGTGAGTGATATAAAAATGCAAGACTTGTTCTGTGCGTTTACGTTCATATCACGCCAATGGGACCACTGACGGTGCCTGACGTGACGTAAAATCACGTCACGTCAGAATAGTCTGTATTCACCTTCACTCTTTTGCTAGGTTGGAATTTTCGCAGAAAGTCATAAATTTATAGCATTTCCATCAATGAGAACATAAGAAATCAAAAATATATAGCTTCCAATGAAGACCTTCGTGACATTTAATATTCTCAGGATACAGTCAATTTAATTCACGCTTTCAGGTAGGAGTTGAATCATTGCGAAAAAAAGGAAGTGATTTTTAGGTATTTTTAAGCAGTTGGTCAGCATTAAGGTACCTACTGTCCATTTGATGAAGTGACCAATTATCGAATTCACGACGCATTCGAGGCTTTTGCGGTATCTGGTTTCGCAGCAACTGATTGTAAGGCACACAAAGTGAATGGACACAGGCAAACAGCGGATCTATAATCTGACGTTTTCCGAAACACAAGCCTCAACAGCAGCACGCCCGCACTCTTCTTACCCTTGATGGTGGCTTTGTTTCCAATATCGCAAATTTAGACCGAAGTGTTGGTAATTACTTTAAGTATGTTCTCGGATGGAATGAAAATAAATTTATACTGGCATGTGAAGCTCCAAGTTTAATGTATTCATAAAGATTTGCTAAACAAATAACTGAATAAAAATGATACTTTGAAGTGTCACAGTTACTGTCAGTTAATCTCGTAATCCCTATCAGAAATACCTTCCTGAAAGACACTTAAAACAGAGGTGGGTATGTAACGTGTTTAGTGTACAAAAGTTGTAGGTACGTAGTAAAATGTCACAGCACTCTAGAATTTGAACGCTTGTTATAAATACTGGTATTTTCGTGTTGAAGGCATATGCCAAAATACAGGGTATCCTGAAATGTTTACAAAAAAATTTGGTCACAGATGATCGAAAATAAGGGAACTCCTATTTTTGATTTTTCCAGGAGACCCCCTCGGAGTTACAGCCCCCTGTCTTTTCTGTTTATATTAAAATCCGATCATACGCAAATCACTGAATTAGGTTAACAGGAGTATTATGGTATGCAAAATATCATTTTGACGATGGACCCCCTTAAGACACTGTTTACTGGCCACAATGTCTTTGGACCCACTAAGCATCGACTACGTATTTGAATTCTTTGAAACTTGTTAAACACGTAGAAAGCCCATTCAATTGAAAAACTTTCTTGCACTATGTTGCAATTCTTTCATGAAAAGCAAGTTTTTTGAGAAAAATCTGAAAGTATGATATAACAATTAAAATTCCATACAAATCTCGAAATGCCTTGAATCACAAATTTAGATTTCTCTCGAAAATCGTTTCATGAAAAAATTGTAAGAGAGAAAAAAGTTTTTCAGTTGAATGGGCTTTTTAACAGTTTAACAGTTTGGCAAGAAGAAGTATTCCGAAATATTTTGCAGCTATTTTGCGTTTTATTCCTCATTTTATCCGCCAAATTTTGGTGAAAAACTCCTGAATTTTAAAATAATTTTGAGCTTATTTTAAAAGTCACCGAACTCAAATTCCCAATATTTTCATCTATATTTTTCATTGGTAAAGGAATACAAATGCTGATATCCATAATTATCAAATGATACCATTCATATCACTTCGATACTGATACTAATACTCTTCATTACGATGATTACTTCATCTACAATGAATAATTTCAACCCAGAATAATTACTCCCTCGTCTAAAATAGACATAACATTTGACAATCGGATAAACTTGAATTATTGGGAACTCCGCCACGCACGATATATTTTATATACCTATATTTGATCTATTCAAGTCAACGAATGACATGGAATATTAATATAATTTCAATGCTTCTATATAAATTCGATTTATGAATTCAAACCAAATAAAATCTTTTATGAGATAATATTATTATTATGTTCACATACTACGTTTGAGAAAAATCGAAGAAGGATTGTTTTTTGGAGGATTTTTTATTGCCTTTTAATTGCAAACGTAATTGAACTAACTTATCTATTGCTAAGGAATAGTTTTTTGTTACAATAAGGTTAGTACTGGACAGTGGCGCACCCAGAAATTTTATTCGGGGGGGGGCTGCTCGAGAGTAATCAGGTTTTTGTGAGTTATATAATTTAAAAAATGCGCCGCAAGCGAGAACCTTCTTAAGTAATGGATATATCGCATTCGTTATTTTGGGAAGACATTATAAAAAAGCTTGCTTTATAAATGCATATTTTATTTTTTTCACAAATACTGAGTGAAGGGGGTAAGAGGACGCGCCTAAAACTTGATTAATCATTCTAGAGAAATAAAAAATGGCATGAGCGAAATTTCCGAAAAGCAACAAACTTGAATATTACAAGAGAGAAATTTTACTTGCTTAAATTTCATCTCGAGTGGTATTCGGCATGACTATTCCACGAGAAAATGTCTAACATGGTCACATTTGACACGGATTGCGCTATTTGGCAAATAACAATTCATAGATTAACTAAACGCTGTTTGTTTCATTTCCGAAGCTATCTATGAATTGGAGAAACGTCAAAACCAACTTGTTGGTTTTGACGGATTGAAACTTTTATCCAGACGTAACACCACTAGAGATGGAATTTCGCCGGCGAATACACTCGAGATGAAATTTAAGCAGGTAAAATTTCATCGCGAGTATATTCGGCATGACTATTTCTCGAGAAAATGTCTAACATTAAGTAATATAGTCACATTTGACACGGATTGCGCTATTTGGCTAATTAGAATTCATAGATTAACTAAACGTTGTATGTTTTTTCTATGATATTCATTTCCGAAGCTATTTATGAATTGTAGAAACGTCAAAAATTTTATCGCTGGAAAACCAACTTGTTGGTTTTGCCGGCTTGAAAGTTTTATCGAGATGAAACGATCGTTGCTACGGAAATTTCCTCACTAAAAACGGAAAGAGTGAAATAGTCAATCGAAAACGCATCGTTTTCGAAAGAAAGGTCCTGTTCGTAAAATAAGAAAATTTTTTTTAGATCATCAGTGTAAGACTCATCAATAGTGTTCGTTGGCAATAAGCTGCACATAAATGACGACAAAACATCTTTGTGTTTTAAGAATCGATTGTGAATTAGTGCTATAAAATTGTCAAGAAATGGGATAAATATTGAAATTCGGAAGTAAGTCTCTGCATTTTCGCATTCTACATTACATCGTTTTGTTTGTCTTTTTGCAATTCGAGGCTTTATCAGTGGAACTTCATATTCTTTACATTTGTCTTCTACTTTCAAGAACAGCCTTTCGCAATGGCCGCAACGCAGCGACAAGCAGTGACACGATGTTTAAGGCCTAAACACATAGTTTTGCATATCGAATAGGATGCGCGTAAAAATATCAATCCCTATTTCTATCTCTAAAGGAAATGTTTAAGTTTCCATTCTGTTCTAAAATAATTATTATTACTTTTAGAAAAATAATAACATGAAAATATTTGAATTACTTTTTTTATCACAGCTCGGGGGGGGCTGCAGCCCGACAGCCCCCCCCCCTCGGTGCGCCACTGGTACTGGAGTTATTTCTACATTTATCAACTCATTTTGATTTCAGAATTAGCACATTTGAGTTATTTTAATTAATATCAGCTCGAATATACTTTGAAAAATGGATCATCATCGATGGAGTTGAATTCGAGGAAATCAAGAGTAAAACTGAATTTCTTTTCACATCGAAAATCAACAGTTAGAATAAATTTACAAATTAAAAACTCACCCTGTATATCTTTCATATTCATTAGAAATATATAAATTTAGAACCAAAGAACAAATATTAAAAAGAGCCTTTCAAACAATTCGAAAGTTTTCACAAGAAAAGGTTTGCAAAACCACGGCACGTATTTTGCTAAAACCTGAACTTCCTCAGATAGAACTGTAATTAGGTGGACATTGACTTCTTACAGGAATATATTGTAAGTACTTGCGGAATATCGCATCAAAGCTCTATTAATGTATGAAGGATCAGTTAATTTCTAGTAAACATATTCGAGAGTGGCGTATATGAGAAAATTAATTGCATGATCAGCCATTCTCGAACAACCCGCCAGTGGTAGTTGAATAGTCCTTCATTCATTATGCCTTTGATGTAATCCTGTAAGCTTTTTAAGTTTGTCCCTGAGGGAATCCAATCTCTCACTGAATAAATAAATGACAATAATCTTTCGAACAGCGTTTCAGTATTCTGGACTCATTTGGTCACTGGAAATTCTAAGGGTTTTTAGGTCTTCCGCCACGTCTTCTTGTTTCAGGAGACGAAACAGCTATAGCTCCTCTGACAATTCCGATAACGCGATATGATTTTTTCACACAGGAAGCCTTCTCGATGTATTTCTGCTTTCAACTATCTTTGGTCGATTTTATTACTTCAATAAATCTTCCAACATGGGTGGATGGCCTAGTTCTGGCAAAATATGGTGAAAATAAACGAATGATTAAAGATAGAACAAAAACCCAAGTGCAAACCATGCAACTGGAAGGAAGAAACAACATATCAAGTTAGCCCGGAAGTTTCAGCATTTCTTAGAAAAAAAATTATACGGTAAATGCTAACTAAATGCTTATAAATGCTGTGGAAAAAAATTAATTATCTTCGCTAGTGGTGGAAAAATCGATGATTGAATTTTCCGGGCCAACTTATGTGCAGCCCGGAGACATCGGCATTTTTCATCGAAATGCTGACAGAGATTAATGCTAGCGAAATGCTGATGAATGCTGAAAAAAAAATCGAAATATCTGTGACCGTAGTGGAAAAATTTAAGGTTGAATTTTCCGGGCCAACTTATGTGCAGCCCGGAGACATCGGCATTTTTCATCGAAATGCTGAAAAGAATTAATGCTAGCGAAATGCTGATGGATGCTGAAAAAAAAATCGAAATATCTTCGACCGTAGTGGAAATATCGGTCATTGAATTTTCCGGGCCAACTTATGTGCGATAGCATTTTTCTTCGAAATGCGGACGAAACTTGCTAGCTAAATGCTAATGAATACTGAAGAAAAAGTAAAATTATCTTCGAGAGTAGTTAAAAAGTCGATGATTAGCCTATATGCAGCTGGTGTAAGTTGACATGAGATTCCGTATTCATATGTATAAACATTTCTCTGGATAAGTTGTGTACTTCGCAGATAAATTGGCATATCTGTAGGATTTTATTACCGTCAATTGTAGATAATTGTTGAGTATTTCTGCCATTTCTGAATTTCGTGTGTGGGACGCTTTATATTGTGCTCAAGATCAGCGTGACAATTCCGCTTTGCGTTTGATGACTTCCATGTGTGAGCGAGTCCTAAATCTGAAACCTTTATCTTATAGTTGAAAGAACGTGCAATCCGATATTCGACACTTTTACAATTTCGTGGAGTAAGATAAATGGACCAATTTAGGCTCAAGTGTTTCTTTGTAGCATTTCACCCTTAGGTGGCCTTGGACCACCATGGGTAGAATAATTTGTGACGGTTAAAGATGCACTTGGCTCTTGCTGACTTCATTGGCTTAAGTCGTACAAGAAGTAACACCTCTTTTCTCGAATGCAAATTGGGGGCGGAACCGCGAGTTAACGTTAAGGGCATAACTGGGGTAAAAAGTCAGTGAATAGAATAGAGTTGATAGAGTAAGAGTCGGTAGAGTTTCAAGACGGGGGTAGTTATTGCCATTAAAGACGGAATTAGATCTTGAAGACGGTACCATATCGGCGGTACAAGATTAATTCATTTGTTCGGCGTAAAGACGTTTTCTATATCTCTCGAAGTTCAGTAAAGGCGGATAAATAAGTGTAAGACGTATTTATAATCTTCAAGTGTAGATTGTTGTAATTTATCGTGTAAATAAACTGTATATATGCAGTTTGACTTTTATTGGTTCTTGGGAGAACTGTAGACAGCTGAAAAGACGTAAAATATAGGTTTGGCAGCCAATGCGAAGGTCATATTCCTAGACGACCGAAAACAAACCTACATATCTATAGAATTTTTGGGGGGCGTGAATATGATATTTTGCAGGAAAAACAAAGAAATTAAAATAAGTTTTTATATCACAATGAATACGAGGAAACTAAAATAAAAAAATAACAATAACTTCAGAAATAACAAGAGAAAAGGATAATCGTTTTCAAACAGAATAAACTAAAAGGGTTGATGAAACATAATTATCTTCGTCTATGCGACGTTCAGCTATTTTCTTCAGGTCATCGTATTTTTCCCATTTACCACGTATATCAGAGAGTTTACATTTTATATCATATCCTTTTCCATCCGTCCATTCAAGGAATATCAAGAAATTCAGTTTGTGATTTATTTCCTTTGAATTGCTTTTGCATTCTGACCAGAATAATTTTTTTCCTTCAAGTGAAATATGAGGATTTGTTTCAAAATCACACATTGGAATCGAAGCAGTTTTAATTAATTCTTTAGATTTACACACATTGCATAGTACTTCAGTAGTTTTGCAAAAGTTCCTCTCGATCCATGAATTTTTTTCACAATTTTACCCCGGAGCTCATATACTTGAGCACTAATTTTTCCTGTAACAAGCTTCAACTTCACACCAGTTCTCTATTTTGGAATTTAACTCAAAGGAATCACAATATGCGTACATAGAATTTGCAGGAGACAATCTATCGCACAAGTGTTGGTTATACATAATATACGAGTATTTCGAACTAGCTGGCCCGGCGAACTTTGTACCGCCTGAATTATACTTAAAAGTTGTATAAACTTACCATTGCTTTTTTTCAAGCAGGAAAAAAATTAGGCAAAATTAAAGTTCAAAATATACAAAATTTTAATAATTTTGTAATTCACATGGAAAGAATTCTCTTTATAAAAGCGGTAACTAATTGTTGAACTTGAAAATATAACTTTTTGTTTTTAATTGTTGTACAGTTCTCTTTTTGCAGTACCTCATTGTGACTGTGAATAGCAGGAGTATAATGTATAATCCATATTATAGGTACCTTTCCGTATATGAATCAAAATGTCAAGAATATGAACAAAAATTATTCCTTTAATGAACTATCGACTATTAACACAGCCCGTCGACCAGAATTAAAAAATCAGTCATTTGTTGATAGCCCAACCTGAAGTGGCAAAAACAAAACTTTTCTTATATTCTCAAAATCTAATCAGTGGTCACACCATTATTTTAGACATCTTAGCTAAGCAGCTAAGCTCAAAATAATGGGTAAACATCTCAGTTGGTAGAGCAGCGCGATTATTCTATGGATATGAGCTGTCAATCTCTCTTCAATTTGTTCAATTTAGTTGACGATATCAAGCTCGTTGGAAGACAAATCGAGATGTTAAAATGTCGATAGTAGGTACGATCGACACGGCAAAATTATCAACACTGAATTATGTTGAACTCATATTCAAATTTATTCATGGTCATTCGACCAGATCAGATTAGGCAACCCATGAAACATTATTGTATATCATAAGTGAAAGCCCGATGAGCAAACGTTTCAAAATTATTGACGCTTACTACTGTCTCTGTGCGAACAGAAGCACGAATATAATATGTCAATTACTAATTATGGGCAATTTTGGATTCAGTTATTTCCGCAAATATATCTATTACCCAAACAGAAATTCGAAAGCATTTCAAAAATAAAGAAAAAAGATGAATATGGCCAACTCACGTTTGAAACGGATCGTCAAAATCAGATACTTGATCTTTCGGTAAAAATTCGCTGTTCCACCAACTTGAGATAAGTTTACCCGCTTTTTGATCTGGCAATAGACTTCCATGTTACCATGAGTTCTATACGAATCACATATCGCCATCAGCTAACAGCGGTAATATCAACCTACGACTACGAACAGTGACTTATTGTCTATTCACTGTACGACTACGCATCAACGGTAGCGACACCCAGTGGCCTTATTCAAAAGAAGTAAAAGCATTTCCTGCATAAGTAAAACTTTCATAAATTTTTTCGAAGTTTTATTGTATTTTATAATAACCAGACCGAAGACGATTCCATAAATGAAGTTTCATAACAAACAGTCCATCCGATCTCTAGTTATAAATGGTGTAACCAACATCTTTCTTTTATATATATATATATATATATATAGATATATAGATATCTAGATTATCAATTTTAATCTGCTTCAAATCACTTGCGTTAGCATTTCTCAAAAAACCAATTGGAATTATTTGAGATTTATCTGCAAGATTGGATAAAAGCCCATTCCTTTTGCGGTTCCGCAAATATGATTTCCTAGGGCGATTTTTCTTTACAATGCCCTCACCGCGCCAATTTTCCACTGACAATTTTTCTTCTATTTTTTAGGATAGGCGTCATGACGGCTGTAAATTATGTAAATTATTACCTCTTTGGACAGCCGTCATGACGCCGATCCTAAAAAATAGTGGAACAGTTTGTTCCAGTACAAGTGTTGAAAGTAATTTTCATAATATAAAAAATAGGATACTTCATAACTTCCAACTTCCTATTAGAGTAGATGACATGGTCAAGAGACATATCGATAGTTTAGAAGGAATTATGCGTATTGCTATCAGTTCGAAAATATCATCAAACATAACTGCTCTTGATGTAACTCTGAAAAAACAAGCCGATGCGCAGATATGTAATGTAACAAAAAATTCGGAGCTATCAAAGTGAAAAATTATCTTTAGAAGAAAAAATGTCAGTGAAAAATTGGCGCGGTGAGGGCATTGTAAAGAAAAATCGCCATAGGAAATCATATTTGGAACCGCAAAAGGAATGGGCTTTTATCAATCTTGCAGATAAATCTCAAATAATTCCAATTAGTTTTTTGAGAAATGCTAAAGCAAGTGATCTGAAGCCGATTAAAATTGATAATTCGAAATAACTATATTATAACCAACACTTGTGCGATAGATTGTCTCCTGCAAATTCTATGTACAGCATATTGTGATTCCTCTGAGTCAAATTCCAAAATAGAGAACTGGTGTGAAGTTGAACGGACTACTACTGATAATTTTCTTTTTCGTATTCTCCAAAAGCTTGTTACGGGAAGAACTAGTGCTCAAGTATATGAGCTCCGGGGTAAAGTTGTGAAAAAAAATCATGGATCGAGAGGAACTTTTGCAAAACTACTGAAGTACTATGCACTGTGTGTAAATCTGAAGAATTAATTAAAACGGCTTCGATTCCAGTGTGTGATTTTGAAACAAATCCTCATCTTCCACTTGAAGGAAAAAAAATATTCTGTTCAGAATGCAAAAGCAATTCAAAGGAAATAAATTACAAACTGAATTTCTTGATATTCCTTGAATGGACGAATGAAAAGGGATATAATATAAAATGTAAACTCTCTGATATACCTAATGATATACATATACAGGAGAAAACCTACTGTCTGAGAGGTGTAATAGAAATCAATGGAGGAGAAAAAAAATCTGTGGGTGATTTTGTGGCTTTCACTAAGAGATTACGTGGTAAATGGGAAAAATACGATGACCTGAAGAAAAAAGCTGAACGTCGCATAGACAAAGATAATTATGTTTCAAAAACCCTTTTAGTTTATTCTGTTTAAGACGATTATCCTTTTCTCTTGTTATTTCTGAAGTTATTGTTATTTTTTTATTTTAGTTTCCTCTTATTCTTGGTGATATAAAAGCTTATTTTAATTTCTTTGTTTTTCCTGCAAAATATCATATTCACGCCCCCCAAGAATTCAATAGATATGCCAATTTATCTGCGACGTACACAACTTATCCAGAGAAATGTTCATACATATGAATACGGAGTCTCATGCCAACTTACACCAGCTGCATATAGGCTAATCATCGACTTTTTAAGTACTGTCGAAGATAATTTTACTTCAGCATTCATCAGCATTTAGCTAGCATTAAGTTTCGTTAGCATTTCGAAGAAAAATGCTATCGCACATAGGTTGGCCCGGAAAATTCAATGACCGATATTTCCACTACGGTCGAAGATATTTCGATTTTTTTTTCAGCATCCATCAGCATTTCGCTAGCATTAATTATTTTCAGCATTTCGATGAAAAATGCCGATGTCTCCGGGCTGTACATAAGTTGGCCCGGAAAATTCAACCTTCAATTTTTCCACTTCGGTCACAGATATTTCGATTTTTTTTTCTGCATTCATCAGCATTTCGCTAGCATTGATCTTTGTCAGCATTTCGATGAAAAATGCCGATGTCTCCGGGCTGCACATAAGTTGGCCCGGAAAATTCAATCATCGATTTTTCCACCACTAGCGAAGATAATTAATTTTTTTCTACAGCATTTATCAGCATTTAGCTAGCATTTACCGTATAATTTTTTTTCTAAGAAATGCTGAAACTTCCGGGCCAACTTGATAGACCTCATAGAAACAGTACCCTTCCTCTGCGCTTTCGGGTAAAAAGTATCTTCCTTGATTCTTGGCGTGATCAAATTAATGGTGGACGAGAGATTTGTGGTCCTTCTAAAAAAGGCAAACTTTGTATGAGAGCAAAATCTTGCGCAGAAGAATTCTTGTCCTATAAAAATTGAATTTTCAAAAAAATTAAATTTTGAATCTGGATATTTGCGGGAACAAACTAAAACTAAAGATGAATTTGAAAATGGTTATTTTTTTTAAAAAGAAAATCTTGCATCTTTGAATGGCTGTTTATTATTGAACTAACTAACAAACATATAAACAAATTATGTTGGCTTTTAAAACTTCCACGAAACCAGACATAACATCAAATCAGACAAAATATCGCTGACGTAGTTTTTTCGAGGTATAACTCATCCAAGGTTTTCCATTTTCCACAATTTTTAAAATGGTGGCTGAACGCAATGGAGTGAGAGAACACATTTTAAAGTCCATTTTCCAACATTACGAGTCTCGTAAAATTTAGATCAGCCATTCCTAAGATTAGCCTGGAGGCATTTTTCCGTTCCCTATACAATCAGCGCGACAGGTCGCACTCGCCGTATAGGAAACGGAAAGCACAATGGAACACTCCGTTTCCTAGCAGATAAGCGCGATGTGCACACTGTTAGTCTTCTGGGTGCCGATGGAACAAATTGCAAATTATTAATAAAGTTTTCTTACTTTCTGTATAGCTTCATTTGGTAGAGTCTACCACATTTTTCCTCTGTGAACATTTTTATAGTCGCGGTTTTTTTTCAGCAAACCTCTCGTAAGTCGACCATATTTTCATTTTTCTTGAATCAAACATACTCTTTTTTGTAAAATGCAATCATAAAAACAATCTGCGAAAAATGAGAAAACATGATTGTCTACCAATATAAATAAACATTACTGAAAATCGCATTTTTTAAATTGTTAATACACTCCTGATTTTTTCAGAATCGGTTGATATAACCATATGAAATATAAAAATGCAATTGTCCGACAAAAAAATGTGGCGTTTTTCTTGTCCGACAGATGAAAATCGACGATTTTTTTGAGTTTTTAAATTCATTAATATTTGTCGGACAAGAATGAATTTATATTTTAGAGAGATTCGTTTCATAGAAAAAACAACTGTCCACCATATAAAATGCGGAAAAGTTGAATATAATGGTTTTGTTTCAGAATCTTTTTTCGATTATTATTGAAATGAAACTATTGATTTTGATTGAAAGTGTATAATTCAAATTGTTTACTGACATTCAAATCTAATAAAAAAACAATGAAAATACTCCTTCCTCATTGTAACAAGACGAATGGTATCCAGTAAAAGTATCACACCAATAGTCAGGTAGAATGACATCTTTATAAAAATTTGTTATTATGTTATGATGTTCTCTTGATGCCAAGAATATTTTGCACAGTTTAAGGATGTCACTTCCTCCTTTTTCGTTTTAAAGCCACGGATATTTTTTAAATGTTTGCACAAAAAACACTCCATCACTACTGAGAATATTATATCGGCATTAACTGAAATTGCCGAACTTTCCGAACTTTATTCGTCGAACAGCACATCCTTCTTACATGGTCCTTAAAAATCAAATGTTTATTTGTAACATGAGCAAAGTTATATCCGATAAATGCATAATTATAGTCTATTCGTAACCAAATTAGAGCAGTGAATTCTTTAATTTTTGAATGAACGCCACATTTTTTTTTTGTCGGACAACTGGTGCCCCCCCCCCACATTGTATTTTCAAGGTGGAGAGAGAATAAGAAAAAAAAAGACATTATTCATAATTTTTTTATCCCAAAAAATCTTCGTTTTCCATTTGTCGGACAATTGCATTTTCATACTTCATATGGTTGTATCAACCAATTCTGAAAAATTCGGGAGGGTATTAATACTTTGAAAAAATCATGTTTTCTCAGTTCTCCCAGATTGTTTTTATGATTGCATTTTACAAAAAAGGGTATGTTTGATTCAAGAAAAATGAAAATATGTTCGACTTACGAGAGGTTTGCTAAAAAAAAACGCGACTACAAAAATGTTCACGGAGGAAAAATGTGGTAGACTCTACCTAATGAAGCTATACAGAAAGTAAGAGAACTGTATTAATAATTTGCAATTCGTCCCATTGGCACCCAGAAGACAGGGCAGTGAGCACATCGCGCATATCTTCTAGGAAACGGAGTGTTCCATTGTGCATTCCGTTTCCGATACGGTGAGAGCGACCTGTCGCGCTGACTGTATAGGGAACGGAAAAATGAAGCCCGCAGAGGGAGACAGACAAACCGCTAGAAATTTGATGCTAGTTATGTGAAATTTTAGTTAATCGAAAAAGTCACTATTATATTGAGAAAATTCAACATGTTGATTTTTTTTTGTCCTATGAGGTGCCTTGAAGAATAATTCTCAATAAAAATCATAAATCTATGTGTAAGCTGTAAGCAGTAAATATGAATTCATCCCGAAAATGTAAATATCTGATTTCCTACTTTTTTTGTTAATGAAGAATTCTGTTCAGCCGTCATAAATTGCTAGAGCGTAAAATATTTATAAAACATTAATTAACATTGTACGACATCCCCCTCGAATCATGGCAAGAAACGCAAAGAACAGATTAGCGCTAATGTGGAGAACCTTTGAAAGTTAACAAAGCTACGTGAAAGTGAAAACGTTGGTCCATGGAATATAAGAATTTCCAAAGCTGAATTACTTGGATTTGCTTGACGACTGTGCGTGTTGAAATTAATCACTCCATCACAAATACATACGATTTTCCTTTGTTATAGGTACTCCAATCCGATTATGGTAGTTGAGGTTGGGACAACTTGGTGTGAACAATCTTTGACATATTTTCGGCAGAAATGCGAATAATGTCAAAAACGAGTTCTACTTCAATCTTTGCCGACAAATGGAGGCATTGCGAATTCGGAATCGTATTTTGAGTATTATCATTGAGTTTAAATATACATTTAAACTCAATGGTATTATTCATAGATGGTCTGCCAAATCGACTGTAGCGTCATAGACGTTTATAGAGTGAAGTAGAACATTCTAGTTCCGTTTTACGGCCGGAAATTTCAATGGGTGATAATAAGGAAGTGTCTACACCATATATCTAATAATTCCAATATGGGCAATGAGCCAATTAAAATTGAAGCTGGACTCCGGTAAGAATCCAGATCTGAGCATGTGCAGTAAAATAAAGAATAAAAATAATTTACTAATTCTGTCTCTCACTGCCTGTATAATATCTTGAAACGTATATCATCTATAACTTCATGCTTCAAAGAACTATCGACTATTAACACAACCCGTTCACCAGAATTAATTCAAATATTTGAAACAACTAATAAAAATTATAACTTAATTTGTGAATAGCCTTTCTAATATTCTCAATGTTGTTGGTTAATCAAAATCTAATTAGTGCTCACATCATTATTTTGGACATCTTAGTCTTTTGGTGCTAGGCTTGAAATAATTGATAAACATCTCAGTTGGTGGAGCAGCGAGACCTTTATATTCTCATGGATTTGAACTGTCACACAGAGCAGAAACACAGAAAAAATATGTCAATTACTAATTATAAATTTAGTCACTTCCGCAAATATATTTATTACCCAAACTGAAATTCAAAAACATTTCAAACATTCTGAGAAAAGATGAGAATGGACAACTCACGATTGAAACTGATCGCCAAAATTCGATTAACTTGACATTTCGATAAATATTCACTGTGATGTTCAGCCGCTTCTTGATCTGCTAATAGCCTTTCATGTTACTATAAGTTCTATGGCAATTAACATCTCCATCTAAAGGTGATAATATCAAATATAGTACCTACCTACACGATTACGCCATTAGACGTAGCGACAATAAGTGGTATAATTCAAAAGAGGAAAAAGTATTTCCTGCATGAGCTAATTTTTCATCGAATTTTTCAGAGTTTTAATCTATTCTATAATAACCAGGACGTAGACGAATCCATAAATGAAGTTTCATCCGATCTTTAGTTATAAATGGGGTATCCAAAAACTTTGTTTTATATATATAGTGCACGTCAAAATTATGGAACAAATTCATTTTCTCAGAAGAAAAATATTCGGCAACAAAATCCTGAAACAGGACAATTTTTGTTTCACTTTTACCAAATTTTTATGCATTTTTCAAGGATTTTTGTTGCACCCTGTGCCATCCGCCATCCGCCATCAACCCTCTAAATTTCTTGAACAAGGAAAGTGGGTCATGTGGAACTTTTTTGGCAAAGTCTTTGTACCAACGACTCAAAGTAGATGAGCCATGACAAAGTGCACATACTGAAAACCTCTTTGAACTAAATTTTTCGAAAAAAAACTGTTTTCTTGAAAATTTCTGCACGCCTGTAAAGGAGATACAAAGACCTTGCCAAAAAGTACCACATGATCCACTTTCCCTATTCAAGACATTTAGAGCGTTGGTGGGGATCGCACAGGGTGCAACAAAAATTCTTCAAAAATGCATAAAAACTTGGTATAAGTGAAACAAAAATTTACCTAATTCAGGATTTTGTTGCCAAATATTTTTCTTCTGAGAAAATGAATTTGTTCCATAATTTTGACGCGCACTCTGTATGTATAGATTTGAAATAATTAAGTTTTATTTAACCAATTCCGATGAAATAGAATGCAAAAATATGGATTTTGCCTCAACATTGAAGAAATTATAGGTACTTTAATAATAATAATATCAGTTATTCTCAGAATCATCATCATACAATTTCAAATATGAAATGAAAACAAGTCATATAGAAATCTTACAACTAACACAGTGAACTACTTTTAATCCCTAAGGTTTTAAAAGTGCCACTTTAGTTCCTCAAATGAGGTATTGGAAGTATTCTTTCATTCCCTTAAGTGCATAAAATATTTTATTTCCAAACGTACGATAACAACGTCAGTTCTCGACTGACAGGATCATCGAAAAGTTCTATTTCTCCGCCTAGGCGGAGAAATATTTACTGTTCCCTCCGGCGGCAGGAAAAGTGGTTGCTACGAAAAAGATGACTTGGTTACCATGAACATAGATGCATAGAATACAAAAATTTCCAATTCAAACGTCATTTTTATTTGATAAAGTTGCATTAAATGTACAATTTCCATGAATTTGAAAACGTTTGGAAATAAAATAGCATATTTCATTCGGAGAAGAAGTGACTTTTCGTGGCTCGCTTTCAATTATCCGCCTCACTCCGTTCGGCGGATAAACTCAAGCTCGCCACGAAAAGTGACACTTCTCCTCCTAATGAAATAATATACTATTTCGAGCGTCTTCAGTCAATATAAGATAGTTTGTTTCTGCCTCCACAGAATATGTGTTGAGAGATCTTGATGGAAGTCTAGAATACAGTACCAAATGCGCTTCTATGAATCTGTCTACTAATTTGAGTTTGAGACAAAAACTTGTTCTGTTCCTATCGATAGATGAATGAAACATGACTGGCTTTCTCATTAACTTACCTAAATGTATTGGACGTCACGCAATGAACATTCCAGCGATCAATAAATAGAATCATAGCGTGCCAGTTGTCAGTATCGCGTCAACAAAAGATGAAGTTTTTAAAGGAAGTTGTTTTCTATTGGGTTAAACTCTTATTGTCCCCTGGATTCCTTTGCCATATCATCCGGATTATCAAATCATAATTGTGTCTATAAATTTCCAATTTAGTAAGAACTTTTGTCGATACGCGTATAGTCATCAATTTTTTCGTCAATATAATTCTATTTTTTTTTCTCTAATAATTAAGGAATTGAACATTTCCACATGCATATCGACGGAAGTGACCGATTTCGTGAACAGCCAGAAATACAAAAATATCACTTTTTTCAGTTTTGATTCTCATTTTGAAAATGTATAAGTTGAGCTCTAAAAACTCGACATCAAGAAGGCCCTGAAATTGTGAGCTATGCTATAGTGATCTGAAGCAGCGCTGAGCTTGTATATCATTCCTAGATGTAATTTTTGATTGAATTCATGTACTGAGGCAATTAGCCACCGTTTCCCAAATGGTTCCTTTTGATTTGCAAAAATCATTTCCTTCATTGCGTAGTTTGCATGAATCAATAAAAATTTAGGGCAACTGAAAAAATTCTGTGGAGACTTTTCATTGCACAAATGCGAATAAATAGAAATAAGAACCATAAAAGTTTATGATATCATTATGGAATTATTTTTAATATGAAAAATATTGAATATGAAAGAACCTTTCGAATTGAACTAAAAATTTTGCATTTGTATTTCCGATGATAACAAAAATATTCCCCAAAGTATAAGATTCACTTTTTTAATTCACGGAGGCTATATAGAAATTTCCTCTTTATAGCGTCTACTGCTGAAGTTCAATGAAAGAAAATTGGATGAATAATTAACCCTGATTCGTGGTATACTTTTTGAGAATAAAGGGAGAATAAATATCTGAAGAACTCATTTATTTGCACACGTACAAATTGTCATTGAAGCATACTCAATATCTTCAAATGCTCTCCTTTTCAATAAAACATAATTCGACAATTCAATGAAAACCCATAATGGTTCTAAAAGGAACAAATGGGGAACTATGTACATTTAGGGTACGTACAAAATAACATAGGGTTTTGTTTCAGAGGCATAATTGTTTATTGGTGAATCACAGTAATGTCCTATGCTACCATAATGATCTTTGACCCTTTCTATACAAAATTTCATCAACATTCATAAAATAAAAGTAACAAAAAATAAGATATTCCCAAGTAAATTGCGATCAACGAAAATTCATTTTGTCCGTACCCTATGGATAAAATGACACATTCATATCATATCGGAAAAAATTACATACAGGCAACAGGCAATAAAACTACTGACAAAATTCGCAAATGAAACACTTAGTTCTACTAGGAAGATTAGCACAAGACGCGTGTGTGCCCAATTCAAGCAATTTATGCATTCGTTGATTTCCAAGTGACGATGTTGTCAAGGCATTCGACACCGTTTAAAAATCTGAACTGGATTCTAATTTCCCCCTTATACATTTTTTTTTATGAAAAAGTTGAATATTCTCGATATTGGGAACTTGTCCAAAAAAAAGTTTTCTTCAAGGATATTATGATCTACAGAATAATTTGAAAGGTTTCTCAACATTGAGATGCTGGATGCAGATTTGCGAAATGCGGAGTGCTTATTTATGCATAGCTTCTGCTCCCAATCTAGTGGAATTCTCAAACCTCTAGGCGAAGATTCGATGCACCACCGCCCTCAATGGAACGATAACAATATTTATTATGCTGGCATCTTGTTGGGATAAGAATTTGAATATGAGATACCCATCCTGTTTTGGTATTCACATTTTGTTGGAAATACGACATAGCGAATGATGCATTCCACGACCTTACAGAAACAGATAGTTGTACCCGAAAACTTGCAAGTCTGGAGTCTAAATTCCCAAGAAATTCTGGATAAGTATACCAATAAACTGTTATTATATTAAAGTTCATTATGAAATAAGAGATATCATATTTTCATAGCTTACTGAAACCTCACCTAACCTTTTTTTTGTTGAATGAAATTAAAATAATAATTACATACAATAAGGTATTATTAGATACTGAGACATCACCTAATATTTTTCCAATGAATCAATCAATTATTGAAATCATCGTTTTTGAGGACTCGTTTCAATAAAACGGGGTCTATATCATTTTCTCACGATATCCGTGAACATGATGACTCTGGAAGGGATGAGCATGGACTGCAGGCTGCAGGGTAGATTTTGATCTCAAATGCCGCGCTGGCAAAATTCTACGAAGGGTTCCTAATAATTTCAAAACTGTAGGTTCGATCGAGATGAAATTTTGCATGTAGATCGAAAATGACGTATTCCTCCAGATGCCGCTATCAGAACTATATACAAGGAGATAACTCTTGGAAATTTTTTGCTAGGAGAATGATTCAAATTCTGACGGAATCGACAGTATTCAACTCATAAGCTTAGATAATTTTTGACTCCACAGGCTGGTCCAGGAAGTGTAAAACTCGATACCACCCTGTTTCTTCAAATATAAATGCCCAATTTTCAAATCATACATCTCCATGAAATTCTGATTTCGGAATAACCAACCTGTCATCATTTATCTGTATTACTTTTTGACGTTGGCCATTTTTTTCGACAAACTTCATGGATATAATGGTTTGCTAGAGGTCATATCTTCATAACCGATGATTGTATGTTTTTTTTTATTGAATTCCCGAAATGTTTTCAAGTCATAACTCAGTTGCGTTAGAAAGATACAGGGTGCCGAAAATCCATGAAAAAACACACGTTTCTGTTCATGCATGTCATCGAAACCGTAATTTCACATTAACTAAATTTTGGTTGATTGGTTGTACTCTATTCACGGTGCATATTCCTCAATCAAAACTCATTCAATTATCCTCATGGTATGAAAGTTACATCTTAAATCCACGTATAAATACCATAAAACCAGTTGAAGAAGATGAACGGTCCATATTTTCGAAAGAATCAATCATTTTAGAAAATAAAAGTATTCCCATGTTCATTCAATGAAACATTTATTGTAACTGGTCCAGATTAAAAATAAATGTCAACGAAATACAAAATTCAGATATATGAGCCGAATCACGAAATCTCGGTTGAAATTAATGAAAAATAAAATGATTCTTAGAGCTGAATAATCTGTGGCGATGTTTCTATCTCAACAATATCTTTTTGGAATTTTATAAACTCGACACTACAAGGTTAATATTACATCCATTCACTGAAAGTCTTCACATAATCATCACGTGAACGGATAAAAGCACTTAACATAATCACTTTCCCCTTTTATAATAACACAAGCAGGCCGTCCCAGCTTCGCCCGGGTTGAAATTTGTTTCACGCGGCTGTTTCATCTTCAACACTTCAACCTGCCATATCTTTTCCTGTACTCGTTGTAATTGTATGACGTGAAGGACAATTTCGTTCTAAATTGAATACTGGGGATAAATAACGTATTAGATTGGATGAGAATCAATACCCAATTCATAAAAACACACTCCCAAATAGTGCATAATTTTGGAAAACATCTGATTACCATAAACAGGAAATAGCAAGTCAATCTTGAGAGATAGATGTATGCTATCGCGGACTTTTTTGTAGAACTATTTAAGAGGTACATTTCCGTCATACATTGTATCCACGTAAGTGTTACGGTTTTTGCAGCGCACGTGAAAATAAGCTGATTATAGCTGATTTTTTTGTAATTATTGAAGTTATAGTAGGTATAAAGTAGGTGAGAAGAGTAGCCTATGTCACTCAGGGATAATGTAGATTTCTAAGGGTGAAAGAATTTCTGAAATCGGCCCAGTAGTTTTTGAGCCTATTCGTATCAAACACACAGAAATAAAAATCTTTCCTCTTTATAATATTAGTATAGATATAGATAGCTCTGAAGCAGATTTCCTCCATGTTTGTTTGGATATCGCCTATGCGTCGATCGGCCGATCACTGACGTTATTTTACGTACAAAGATGACCTCTTCAATCTTGATTACGCAGGCTACGCATGAGTCGATTCACAATCCTCTCTATAGAAGGCTGTGGTCGATTTATAGATCTTACTAGTTTCAGGAATATTGGTTGAGCAGGCAACGTCCACATACAAATTCCTGTGAAATATTCACATAAAGGATATTTGGGTTAGGTTGAGTTGATTAATAATGAATCCTGATAAATTGATTGAAAGACATTCTTTATAAGATATTTTTGGGATATCGAGGAAAATATGAACAAGTTTTTAATGTTTACAAACTAATCTTAGGGAAAATAGAAGAAGGGACTTATTTTGAAAGGACAAATATGGCTTTTTAAAGGCAGATATAATCGGACAAAACTAGGTGTTTTTGTCAAGAAATACATTCTTATTCAAATAAGGTTAGTACCTACTCGAGAATTCCGTACCTAAAAGTATCAACTGAATTTCAATCGAAAAACATCGAGGTGTTTGCAGAGAATCGAATCAGGCACGTATTCGACCTAATTTTTTTTTCAAATGGCTATATCTCTTCAACAGGATTCGAATTCGGAAAAATGAAAAAAAGGTTCTTTTGGCCTCAAGAATCTACAGTTGAAATATATATATGTACAATACAAAGACTAACCCTGTATATCGAAAATTTCGAAAAAAAAAACACTTATCGTTCAACAAAATCCAGCAGGCTTTGATTCATTTCCCTAGAGAAAGGAAACTGTCCCGTTTCACTTCCGCCCAACTGAGGAGGCCACGAATTTCGGTATCGCAAGCAGCAAAATTTTTCTAGGAGATATTAGCTTTATTATTACTAGACTAATATTGGGTTTCGCGAAGTTTGTTGATTCTACTATGATTTCTCTGCTTACTAGAAGATTTAATGATGCCAATAACACAAAGTTGCATGCAACCCGTTCATAACAGTAATGAATGCGTCCATGAGGGGCAAAAAAGCACCTTAACAAAAATATTAGTTCATTTGGAAAAACAATATTCACAACAAGTGAATCGTTGTCCGTTCGAAGAAATACATAAATTGCATCTTAATAAGAAATTCAGAAAAACTGAATTGAATTAGACAAGTGAAAATACATAAGACGTGAAATTCTATGACCAACTCAGTTTTGAAGAAATTGAATCAAAGCCTGCAGGATTTGTTTGAAATGTTTTTTTCGAAATTTTCGATATATACATAGTGAAGTCGAAAGTATATCGTGATATATTTTTGAAATCGTTGATGAAAAAATAATTCAAAAATATTATTTTCCATTCTGATTTCCATTTGAAAACAAAAATTTTGTTTTTGCTGCACAATTTGAGCACATACAAAAAATCCAATAGCACCCCTGAAAAGCAGGAAAAAAAAGTGCCCGTAACATGTGTTCTTTTCGAGAGCGTAGATCCTATAATACGGAAGTTATGATTAATTACAACAACGGACCAAATACCAAAATCGCCCTGTAGTTCTGAAACTAAACGCCGTAGCAACTTGGGGTTTATAGCGTTTTATGTTTGTCGAGAAAAAAAGAAATGGCATGTATATTACTTTTTCTCTATCCCTTATAGTGTAGGAGCTGTAGTACTAAACCATCGAAATCTGGCCACCCTGTACAACTATTCACCAAGGTGCATCATCTATGTGAAGGATTTCTCATTTATTTTCAATTTCATAGTAGGATAAAAACCATATGATGAGCTACAGATAGATTTTGCTCAATACGAATAATATATTCAAAGAAAATAATGCGAAATTCAAATTCTAGCATCAGATAGTACAAAAATTCAGAGTTCTTGAAAAGACTTTTCTCTTCTTCATTTGATCTCAGCAGTACTGCAGTTAGAGACTCTGTCGCCAAAATATTACATTTTCGGCGAGGTGTTCCCAACGATTCATTATTCAAACAGTGCAACAGCCGAATACGGTTCCCTAAACATTAGTGGTTAGTCATGAGAGAACGATATCCCCAGCCACTTTCCCATTCCAAGGATTATGGATGAGTGAGCTTCTGCCTGGTGGAATGCGACAGATCCAGAGAACTCTTGAGGATTCGAAACCGAGTGGCGACAATAAGTCAGTCTAATGTCAAGTCAAGTGAAAAGCCGTTGAAATGTATGAGGGTGAAAGGTAAACTGATTTACCAACCGATGTTAAGTGAATCGTTTTGTTAACTCAGTGGATGCAACATTATGGAATTGCTTCTTCCCCAATTCTACTATGGAGCTAAGACAGGTTATGAGGTGGCGGAAGGCAGCAACGCCCTTTTGCAATAATTTTTTTAATGCTATGTTTTTTCATGATCTTGTTCCCATGAGAAGAATATCGTGTTATGTTCAGAACCAGGGGAAAAAAAGTTAGGAATTGGTGTTCTTCTTACATTTTTGTAGACCATATGCCTCGGGGAATATCTCCATAGCTATTGAGTTCCAGAGCCTCACTGTTCGTTGGATGAATGAGTCTTCGAAAAGAGATGTTCTGCAGGTTTCCAAAGAGACCACGAAGCAGTGTCAGGACTGAACTTTTCGAATTAATCTCGAACTGCAGCAGGAGTGGCGATTGACGATATTTCAGAAGAGCATTCACCATGAAAATATCTATAAATTAGAGACAGATCGTTAATTCTCCTGCGGTGTTCCAGAGAAGTGAGCCAAGCCAAGCGAGGCATCATCGACGAGACGAGTTGCTCTATATACAGAGAATCCAACAATTCCAAAACATGTTTAGGTGCCGCTCTCCAAAAATGGAAACAGTACCCTGAGAAAGGTCGAATCTGCGCCTTATAGATCATAAGCAGGTGACTGGAGGTGAAATAGCTCCTGGCACGGAACAGAAAACCAACCAAGTTCTTGGAATGCACTTTCAACAATTGATCTCACGTGACTTCTCCAAGGAAGGCTATTGCCAACAGTGACACCAAGCTATGAAATGGCAGACTTTAAGGGTAATGTAAGTCCTGACAAGCTTATTTGGTGTATATAGTGCTTGTGTTTTTCAGCATTGAATTCTATAAAGTTATTCGATCCCCATTCGAGAATTGCTGTAATCCATATATTTAAGTTATCAACAATTCTTCCTCGTTCGTTTATGATTTGACTGGTATTGAAGACCTGGAAAGGAAAGGCCTTATTTAGGGCCTACTACCATGTGCGAAACAGTGCACTGGACATGAAGTTGCCTCCAGCGAATCGTTGACGTGGAGCAGAAATATTGTGGTCCAGAATCGATTCCTGTGGAACACCAGCAGTAATTAGAGTGTCAGATGAAAACTCCATCGACCACCACTTGGAGAAAACTGCTAGAGAGAAAGCTTGCTATCAGAGAATATAGCTGACAGGACAAGCCATGAGATAGAAGCTCGATTAGAAGGCCCTGATGCCAGACGATTAAATGCCATCTATTTCCAGTGCTAACGTTTCATCAAATTTTTCAATAGAGAACTTTTATGAATCGAAATTTCGTTAACTCGAATCAAATTGGTTGGCAATAGCGCCAAGATTGAAAAGTAGTGTAATTTTTATTCGATAAGTGGAACTAATGTAACTGGAACGAAATAATTGGTGGCACATTCGATAAGTCGAATTTTTTGGAGGAATTCCTCATTCACGTGTGATTTCAACGAATCCTTTCATAGCTTAACCATATGCCGTGAAATCAGTTCAGTTCTTTAGTTGTAAAATTTGAGGTTTCACGACAATATCGCTAACAATATGTCGTCAAAACGTACCTTTATCTCTTGATGAAAAATATAGGGCGGGTTTCACAAAGCTTTAATCGCACGATTAACCGTTTTCTCATCCGATTTGATTGTGAAATCGAGAATTTGACGGTGCCATCAAAAATTCCACAATCAACGCGCTTTGACGGTCGATTAAGGAGAAAATGCGTTTCACAAAACATTTTTGGCATCTGATTAACGAACAAACCGCGTATGTGCTCATAATCAAATTGATTCGACGAAATTGAGCAATCAAACTAGTTGACGGCCGTTAAAATTAAAAATGTTGAGCGATATAAGTTCATTCTCCTCAGAGGAAGAAAATAATGTTGTAATTCGTAGGAATCGTATATATAGGACAATCAGAGACAGCTAGACACGATCCTTTTCTAAATTATAATGAACATGATTTCAAAAACCGTTTCCGATTCAACAAGACTACTGTAATGGAATTAGTGCATGAAATAGGAAGCGAAATTGAAGCACATACAAGAAGAAATAAATCCATTGATGCAAGATTACAAATATTGGTGGCTTTGAGGTTTTTTGCAACAGGAGATTAAATAATGAGGTATTCTGAAAAAATCAACGAACTGTACCAAGTTGATTAGTTGAATCCACGTAAACAAAAATTTAACCTTATTCTTGGTTGGATTTTTAGCGCTTGTCTGTGTTCACCGTTAAAATTTAATCGCGTGATCAACGAGAACAGATTTGCAGCCGTTTTCCTAAGTAAATGCAACGTTGTCGGATTGTTTTCCACCGTCAACTGACGGAGTCGTTAAATTGTGGGATCAAGTTTTGTGAAACCCGATTGTAGTTGATCGGATTGTCAAATTTGACGGAGGAATCTGTTAATCGTGCAATCAACGCATCTTCGTGAAACTCGCCCATAGACTTTTAAAAGAAGTGGAAAGTGCTGCACGAACGAAAGATGTAGCTTTGAAGTATGGCGTCCCGGCGGCATTTTTCCGTTCCCTATACAGTCAGCGCGACAGGTCGCTCTCACCGTATAGGAAACGGAGTGCACAATGGAACACTCCGTTTCCTAGCAGATATGCGCGATGTGCTCACTGCCCTGTTAGTCTTGGGGTTCCGATGGGACAAATTGCAAATTATGATTAAGATTTTCATACTTTCTGTATAGCTTTATTAGGTAGAGTCTACCACATTTTTCCTCTGTGAACATTTTTGTAGTCACGGTTTTTTTTTCAGCAAACCTCTCGTTAGTCGACCATATTTTCATTTTTCTTGAATCAAACATAGGTACTCTTTTTTTAAAATGCAATCATAAAAACAATCTGGGAGAAATGAGAAAACATGATTGTCTAACAACATAAACATGACTGAAAATCGCATTTTTAATAAGTATTAATACCCTTCCGAATTTTTCAGAATCGGTACAACCATATGAAGTATATGAAAAAGCAATTGTCCGACAAAAAAATGTGGCGATTTTCTTGTCAGACAAATGGAAAACGAAGATTTTTTGGGATGAAAAAATTATGAATAATGTCTTTTTTTGAACTAAAATGGATCTCGGTGTAAGGAACTGAATAAAACTCTTTGGATTCTAAAGCGACGTTTCGGCGTTATATTTCACCTTCCTCATGCTACAATAAAATCAGAACAAATTAAAAATATGTGTGTGACTTTGTGGTGAAAACAATGAAAAAATTAAAAATTTTTTAAAAATCATAATCGAATCTTCAACAAAATAAGCAGAGAAGAAATTCCCTGTTCGGAGACTGACTAGATTGTTTGTGGAACATTATTTCCCTCATCTCTTACCTGAGAAATCCTTTATTCTTCAATGGAAGAATTAGTTTTGATTTTATTGTGTCCTGAGGAAGGCGAAATATAACGCCGAAGCGTCGCTTTAGAATCCAATGAGTTTTATTCAGTTCCTTACACCGAGATCCATTTTAGTTCAAGAAATTCTGGAAGGAACGAGAATAGTCCATCGATAATGTCTTTTTTTCTTATTTTCTCTCCACCTTAAACATACAATGTAGGGCACCAGTTGTCTGACAAAAAAAAATGTGGCGTTCATTCAAAAATTAAAGAATTCACTGCTCTGATTTGGTTATGAATAGACTATATCCATTTATCGGATATAACTTCCCTCATGTTACAAATAAACATTTGTTTTTTTTTTGGGGACCATTTAAGAAGGATGTGCTGAATACTATCATCCAGCTGTCCGACGAATAAAGTTCGGCAATTTCAGTTGTTGGTTGTTGCCGATATAATATGATGGAGTGTTTTTTGTGCAAACATTTAAAATATATCCGTGGCTTTGAAGCGAAAAAGGAGGAGGTGTCATCCTTTAACTGTAAAAAATATTCTTGGAATCAAGAGAACATCATAATCACAAATATAAAGATGTCATTTTACCTGACGATTGATGTGATACTTTTACTGGATACCATTCGTCTTGTTACAACGAATTGAATGTGAGGAAGGAGTATTTTCATTGTTTTTTATTAGATTTGAATAAAAATGTCAGTAAACAATTTGAATTAAAAACTTTCAATCAAATTCAATAGTTTCATTTCAGTAATAATCGAAAAAAGATTCTGAAACAAAACCATTATATTCAACTAGACTAAGGATTCGCCGCATTTTATATGGTGGATAGTTGTTTTTTCTATGAAACGAATCTCTCTAAAATATAAATTCATTCTTGTCCGAAATTTTAAAAACTCAAAAAAATCATCGATTTTCATCTGTCGGACAAGAAAAACGCCACATTTTTTTGTCGGACAATTGCATTTTCATATTTCATATGGTTATATCAACCGATTCTGAAAAAATCAGGAGTGTATTAATAATTAAAAAAATGCGATTTTCAGTCATGTTTATATTGGTAGACAATCATGTTTTCTCATTTTTTCCAGATTGTTTTTATGATTGCATTTTACAAAAAAAGAGTGCCTACGTATGATTAAAAAAAAATGAAAATATGGTCGACTTACTAGAGGTTTGCTGAAAAAAAAAACCGCGACTACAAAATGTTCACAGAGGAAAAATGTGGTAGACTCTACTTAATACCCACTTAAGCAAGAACATTCTAAGACAATCAGGAAACAAATCCGCCAAATAAACGATTTTACTACGGGCTTATTTTTGGAGAAACTATCAGAGATCAGTTGGACAAACATTTTAAATGATAAAACAACTGACCCGGAGTCTCTATGGGAGAAGTTTTTCGACAGGTTCAAAAATATTTTCGATGAGTCATTTCCACTAGCGAATATAACTGTAAACAACGAAGTTAAAATTTCGAACAAACATAGGCGAAATCCTGAAATCATAGAGTTGAAAAAACGATTAGATATATTGTTCACAATTTCAAGGCTAAATCCCAAATATCAAAATGAATACAGGAGAGAAAAGTTTAGATATGAGGAAAAACTTAAAAACCTTAAACAAGCATATATTCGCGACAAAATCATCCAGTCAGATAATAAATCTAGGACGGTCTGGCAGATTGTAAATAGCCTTGCGGGTAGGAAAACTGTTAATGCCAAATACGATAGCATCTCTAGTCCCCAAGTTCTTGCCGATTCTTTCAATAAACATTTCGCGAATGTGACCACCAACAGACAAAATCCTCCCACGCGTGATTGGATTGATTTCAGCATCGAAAAGAACCCAAATTCATTCTATTTATTCGACATCGATGAGAATGAAATTTGTCAATTGGTTAGATCCCTCAAGAACACGCGATCATCTGGATACGATGAAATACCAATGACGGTAGTGAAAGCGTCAATACACTTAATTGCGCAGCCATTGGCTCACATAATCTATGCCTGTTATAGAGAAGGGATCTTTCCAAGTAATCTCAAGATCGCAATAGTGAAACCTTTGTATAAAAAAGGCGACAACTCAAAACTTGAAAATTATCGTCCCATAAGTTTGCTCACATCATTCTCGAAAATTTTTGAAAAGGTTCTTGCTACTCGTGTGATGAACTTTTTTCATAAGTTCAATATAATAGGCCAAAATCAACATGGTTATCTTAAGGGTAAGAGTGTTGAAACGGCAATTTTTGAGTTGACTCGATCCATCACGAGCGCTTTGGAGGGGGGGCAAATTCCTTTAGGAATTTTTCTCGATTTTTCCAAGGCATTTGACATGGTTGACCACCTGACACTGTTGGAGAAGTTGAAAGCTTATGGAATAAGAGATAAACAACTGGACCTCTTTCGTAATTTCTTGAAGGGAAGGGTGCAGAGAGTAAAAATAGAAATTGATGGGAAAACGTTTTTGTCGTACGACGAGTCATTGGAGAACGGTGTGGTCCAGGGAAGTATACTTGGCCCGTTACTCTTTGTAATTTATATAAATGACCTAATCTCATCTGTAACATTTGCGGATGATACAAGCTTCATCATTCGAGAAAACGATATAAATTCAGTCACGTCATCAGCTAAACGAACGGCGACGTCTGTATATGAGTGGTGTCAGAGGAATAGCCTCATATTAAATTTCTCCAAAACAGAGTGCATGTTTTTCTCCGCAAATAGAAAGCCTACAAATCATCCAAATTCGATCGACCTTCTGGATCACACTGTTTCCATTTCTTCTTGCACAAAATTTTTAGGCGTGATTTTGGATGCTAATTTGACTTGGAGTGAACACTTAGCGTGGCTCAAACAAAAACTAGTCTCGGTCGTATATTCTTTGAGAGTTATGGCGAGGCAAGTGGATCGTAATGTCTTGGAGATACTTTACTATGCCAATTTCCAGGCACTTCTAACTTACGGAATAATTGCTTGGGGAGGATGTACTGGTGTCGATCAAATATTCATCATTCAAAAATCGGCTATGCGAGTAATTCATGGTCTATCTTACAGGCAGTCTTGTCGTGGTCATTTCAGAAAGAACAAAGTTATGACACTTACTGGCCTTTTCATCTACAGGTGTCTCTTATTTTTCCATAAAAATAGAGGGATTTATTTCAGTCCATATGAGAACATAAATAGAACCAGGCGCATGTTCCCTTTGCATTATCCAAAACATAATCTAACACTAACTGAGAAAAATGCAGAGTACATCTGCATCACGCTTTTTAACAAAATTCCTAAGGTCATCCAAACCATGAAAATCTTCAAATCTTTCAAATCTAGCTTGAAACAATTTCTGATAGAAAAAGAACCCTACAGCATTCAGGAGTTCCTCTCATCTCAGATCTGAGCGCTCTTTATTTAGTTTTTAGGGTAGGATTTTGTATTTTTTTGTTTTATTTGACGTTATCTCTTCACATAATGTATATGTTTATGAGAATAAATAAATCTATCTATCTATCTAATCTATCTATCTATCTATCTATCTATCTATCTATCTATCTATCTATCTATCTATCTATCTATCTATCTATCTATCTATCTATCTATCTATCTATCTATCTATCTACCCTATACAGAAAGTAAGAAAACTTTATTAATAATTTGCAATTTGTCCCATCGGCACCCAGAAGACTAGGGCAGTGAGCACATCGCGCATATCTGCTAGGGAACGGAGTGTTCCATCGTGCATTCCGTTTCCTATACGGTGAGAGCGACCTGTCGCGCTGACTGTATAGGGAACGGAAAAATGCGTCCCGGCGAACACCGTATCTACTATTAAACAAGCTTTTATAAAAAAACAATTTTAAAGGCAAGCTTTTACAATAACAACACTCATCTGCCATTTTGAAGCCGCCATCTTGAATTCCTCAATTTTGAAGAATCGTAATTTCTGATCCAGAAGAACCTCAGATACCAATATTGATTGAAATTGGATGATTATTACAGAACTCGTCCGCCATATTGTAGCCGCCATTATGAATTTTCCAAATTTGACAGAAGAATCATCATTGCCGAACCCAAAAATCCCCAGATACTAATTTTGAATGGAATCGAACCATAATTACATAACTCATCCGCCATTTTGTTTTTTTTTCATAACAAATATTTCATGATGCAATGATGCATTGTCACCAGAATTATGTACACTTGCCAAATTTCAAATCAATCGGACGATTAGAAGTGTGTCATATTTAACTCGCAAGATTTGATTACAGACAGACACCGGGACAGGTGAAACTAAATAAAAGCTTGTAAAACAAGCCTTATTCTTGAAAAACTTTTTCAAAGACAAGCTTTTTGAAGCCGCCATCTTGAATTCCTAAATTTTGAAGAATCGTAATTTCCGACCCAGAAATCCCCTAGATATCAATTTTGAAAAGAATCTGATAATGATTACAAAACTCGTGCGCCATATTGAATTTACCAATTTTGACAGAAGAATCGTCATTGTCGAACCCAAAAACCCCCAGATACTAATTTCGAATGGAATCGGATCATAATTACAAAACTCATCCGCCATTTTGTTTTTTTCTATAACATTTCATGATGCATTGTCACCAGAATTATGTACACCTGCCAAATTTCAAATCGATCGGACGATTATAAGTGTGTCATAACTTATCTACAAGATTTGATTACAGACAGACAGACACCGGGACAGTTAAAACTAAATAGAAGCTTGTAATAATAACAAGCCTAATTCTCAAAAAACATTTTTGCAGATAAAATTTTATAACAACACTCATCCGCCATTTTGAAGCCGCCATCTTGAATTCCTCGATTTTGAAGAATCGTAATTTCCGACCCAGAAAACCCTCATATACCAATTTTGAATAGAATATGATCATAATCACAAAACTCGTCCGCATTATTGTGACCGCCATCTTGGATTTCCCAGTTTTGACAAGAGTATCATCATTTTTGAACCCAAAGACCTCCAGATACTAATTTTGAATGGAATCGGATCATAATTACAAAACTCATCCCATTTTGGAGCCGCCATTTTGTTTTTTTTCTATAATGATGCATTGTCACCAGAATTAGGTACACCTGCAAAATTTCAAATCAATCAGACGATTAGAAGTGTGTCATATTTCACTTGCAAGATTTTATTACAGACAGACAGACAGACACCGGACAGGTGAAACTAAATAAAAGCTTATAATATAAATAAAAAGGAAACAATTTTCAGTGCAGATGAAAGTGATCGTCCCTGTGGGAGTTTCAAAAGGCATGAAATACTAATGTATGCTAGTGTTGACGAAGCAGTTTTAGCTTAGTTTAAATGTGATTTACCCACATAAACAATACATAACATGTTTTTTTTTTTCAATAACTCGAAGTCTTGATAACTCGAATATTTTTCAGCAGATCATGATTCGAGCTATCGAAGTTCGATTGTGCTTTTGTTATGGATGCCTTGGAGAAGGGAGGGGCGAGTTGACGTGATAATACACTGATTTCTTCAAGGCATTCGACAAGGTGAATCATGTTATTTTGAGGAGGAAGCTGGTGGCTTTTGGCGTCACAGGTCATTTGCTTGAGTGGTTCATGTCATACTTGGATGGCCTTTCCCAGAGAGTCAAGGTTATAAGTTCTTTTTCCTCCTCTTACGTTGTTCAATCGGGTGTTCCACAGGGCAGTCACCTTGGGCCTTTCCTTTTTCTTATCTATATTGATGACATAACAACTCGTTTTAGGTTCGCTAGGTTTCTTGAAGATTTTTCTGAAAGTTGACAGCTCACTGGACTTATTGAGTCTTCAGTCTGATCTGCAGAGGCTTGAGCGATGGTGCAGGTACAATGGAGTGTTTATTAATGCTGAGAAGTGTAAGCACATGTCAATATCTAGAAAAACAAATTCCTTTTGTTCAAGGTATATATTGAATGGAGAAACGTTGAACAAGGTTAGTGTTGTGAGGGATTTGGGTGTTATGTATGACTCCAAGATGAGTTTCAGTGTGCATATTGAGAGCATTGTCGCTAAAGGTCTTAGGATGCTTGGTTTCATTATGAGACATTCTTATGAATTTCGGGATTAAACCATTAAACATCTCTTTGTCAGTTTAGTTAGACCTCATTTGGAATTTGCATACTCTTTGTGGTGTCCCTATACTCTGCTGGATAATGATAGAATCGAGAGAACAGGTTCCTTCTTTGTGTTTCATACAGATTGGGTATCTCTCGGTTGGATTTTTCTGTGAGTCGTATGAGAGCTCACCTTCGCTTGCCAACTTTGAGGACTCGTAGAATTAGGGGTGATGTGTTGCTGTTGCTTTTTATGGGGATGTTGACAATGACAACAACAGTGCTTCTGTCCCTCTTTGCTTTTCACGTCCCGCCTAGAAATACTAGAGGATCCGTTTTACTGAGTGTCAAATTATCGGCTTCCCAGAATTTCGGGGATGGCAAATGTTGCTAGTCAGTTGGAAATCGATTTTACGAATTCATCATATTCTGCTGTGGTAAGAAATGTTAACCGATGTTACATTTAGTTTATTTTGAGAGCGTTTCACTTTTTTATAGATTGAGTATTCCGTTTAATTTTGTAATTGGGTTTATCCCGTGAATAAATAATTAAATAAATGTGCAAGATTTATTGGCGAAGGATTCTTGAAATTTTCTATACGTTCTGTCTTCGAGGTTCGAATTACTCATCAAGTCCTACGTAGATGAGCAAAATTGATCGCATGGTTTACGGAATTATTGATTTTCTAAATTTATTTTCGTGAATAAAAAATTAATGAAAATCAATATCTCCGAAACGTGAGACGTCGATGTTGACGTAACCGGCTCACCAGGCTGGATACACTATCGACTTGATTCAGTAGGAAGTGAGCCGATAAAACATGTTAATTTAGGGTGCCAGGTAGAGATACCTACCTATCCACACGAAAATACTCCTTCACCAGAATAGTGTGAAGAAAACACCCTTGAAAGCTATCAGATTATGAAATTTCAATCTTGTAGTGACTGAACAAAAAACACGAAAAAAATGATATGTTGAAGACCTCAATACTCAAGATATTTTCAAGCCGCGTTGGGAGAAGTGGTTTGAATAAGCTTGCAAATCATTCTAACCTCATGGGCGTCCCCAGGGGGCAATGGGGGCAGCCGCCCCCCTAGAAGTTCACATTAAGCAGACTGCACCCTGCTCTGTCAATTCAAAAATTTGAGCGGCATCAAAAATGAAGTAGAATTGTGGAAAAGGACATGACAGGAGAAACTTGGAGGTAATTTTACAGTGCTGACCATTATTTTTTCCCGAGACGGAAATTTAATCGCTCTACCATGCACTACTTACACTGTGGAGCGACCATTCAGCAGCCTTCGTAGGATCAAAATCTGGCTAAGAAGTACGATGGTTGAGTCGACTTAACGGTTTAGCGATGATGAGCATTCATCGTAAAGCCACAAGTGGAGTTGTGTTTTGGTTAGTTTGAAATATTTATTCGGTTTTATTGTGATATAAATTATGAAGTCTTGTAAGCCGATGAAACATAAAATGAATTATATTTCATTCTGCACTACCTCCAGTCAATTATTTCTATTCTGATCCCCCCCCCCCTAGCTCAAATGCTGGGGACGCTCTCGCCTCAGGATATGGGTTCTATAGGCCTTATTATTACTTCACACTATTGTTTTATAGAGACTATTACAGATCAAAATCAGTTGAATAATGGATATATTATTCTATGGGAGTAGATAAAATAGCAAACTCTAATGATAACACGATAACAGACTGAATTATATAGATGACGCTCAAAAACCTCTGGAGACGGCAGTTGTGTCATTTTCGATTATCCGTTTCAGAGAAGTTTTTTATAAACGATCCAATTCTGTTATTTCCTTGACGGATCCATGAATGCGGTATCCCATTTTTTTCACCAAATATTTTTTTACAAATTCAGTATCATTACGCCTATACGGAGAGACAGAGCTTTTTCAGATGTTTTCGTGCATCATACGCAGAATTGTATAGTGACCTGTTCACATTTCACACTTAGATTTGGAACGGAATACAGATCATTTCTTTTGTACTATCTCTCCCTCGCCGCCATTTCTTTACACTTGCCATATGCCATATATTGTTTGATTAAAAAAAGTATGCATTGCTTTCTTTCGAAAGAATATATACAGGATGAGTTTTTGATTTGTACATATATTTCATCTGTAGATTCCTCTCATCGAACGATAGGTACACTTTACGTTCACCATTTTTCCAAGTTCGGTTTTGTTTGAAAAATACAAGCCACAGGGTGTCGAAAATCCATGAACAAAACACTTACCTCTCCATATCTCCGAAAATGTTATTTCAAATGAACTGCATTTTGGTTAATTATTTACTCTATTCATGATGGATTTTCCTCAATCAACACTTATTCAATTATTCTCGTGGTAGAAAAGAATTGGACGGAAAAAATCATAAATCTCAAGCATAATGTGAATGCTTCTCTGAATTTTGAATATCACTGAATCGGAGAAAAATTATTTACTCTCTGATCGCACTACAAGTGAACAATGTTGTCAGAATGTTCATCAACTTTATCGAATTCTCATTTGGAAATCCCAGACCTAGTAAGTACTAAAATCTCTATAAGACAAAATTAAAAAGTTCACCTTAATCCAAATAACAATTTTTTTCCCGAAATCATACCTTTTATACCTAGATAAGTTTCTATTGAAAATTTATAGTACCTATCATTCAAAATTCGGATATTAATGATGAATGTCGATATTAACCACATATTGAATCAAAATTAATGAAAAATGAAATGATTCTTGGCACAAAATAATCTGTGGCGATGTTTCTATCTTAACGATGTTCTCTGTGATAATTAGCAAAAATCCTCATTGGAACAATGGAACTTCCAACTAAGGAAAAATTTTTGCACAAAAAATATGTCTCGTCTAAAAAAAATGGAATCTCAGAATCTACACCAGCCAGTTTAACACTGAAATTCGTGTGTTGACCTTCACTGCAGCTGACTGACTCAGTTCATACCCTAATTTCGCGGGAAATACTGAAATACAGAATTTTCCCAAAGAAGGTATCCAAAAATACATTTGAACTAATTCAACTCCACTTATAATCTATACAACAATTCAAAACCTCTGAGTTTTAATCGAGGATATCTCACATAATTCTATACCTATAATTTGATCCTTGAAATTAAAAGTGAAGCTTCTAGAGGGCTGTGCCGAGAGTCAGACTATTGAGCATGTGCGATAACGAAGAGTGGGAAAATAGGGGCATCCTGGCCATCAGCAGATGCAGTTTTGTTATTTGTCTCTGTACTCTCTGTTTGTATTGAGCCACATATGGTATCCATGGAAACATAATTTACATGTCCCTTCTCTTCTGCCTAGGCATGCGTGTAGCGACAACTGACCCTGGATTTAAGGGGAACGAGGGCTACACTTTTGTATACTTATTAGCCACTCCCCTCAAATTCTATAGGATATCTTACGTCTTACGTTAGAATGAAAGCGAACTTCGGTTCCTTCCATAAGGACACAAAGTAATATAAATCGATTAATCAGATACACCGCGTTCATTAATATAAATATCAACAACCGCCATGAATCTGACTCGAACTTGCCACAAATTCAGATTCATGGCGGTTGTTGATATTTATATTAATGAACGCGGTGTATCTGATTAATCGATTTATATTACTTTGTGTCCTTATGGAAGGAACTTTTTTGATTGCATAGATAGTTATAGTATGTAATCTCAAGAATCAACAAGCTGGCATCAAAAGCTGTGGGAAATATTCACAGAAGATTATTGTTTTGGAAACATAGTACTAGTACATTGATAAAGCTTGTATCTATACTAATATTATAAAGAGGAAAGTATTGTATTTTTGTGTGTTTGATGCGACTTGACTCAAAAACTACTCACCCTCAGAAAGCTACATTATCCCTGAGTGACATAGGCTATACTTTTCAACCGAAAAAATTAAGGATACCTACTATAACTTCAATAATTACAAAAAAGCAGCCTCCTCAGCTATTTTCACGTGCACTGAATAAACCGAAAGGCTACGTCCGCATAGGCAGGAGGCTTGCGCCTATAGAGCCTAGCGAGTCACAAAGCGAGTAGCTAACTGAAACGAACGTTATAGGATGTTTACAAGTATGCACATTGGAGACTGCTGTTGATCTAACATTACAGTTTTGTAATATGAATTAACTAAAGAAAGAGTTTTGTTTGGAAGTCAGTTCTCTTTGTAGTAGCCAGATTGCAAGACGCTTAGCAAGCCTCTAGACGCTAAGCAAGTCTCTAGGCAGTCTAGGCGCTAAGCAAACCTCTAGGCGCTGAGCAAGCCTCCTGCCTATGCGGACATAGCCTAATGCCGAGGCCACACCAAGCGCTATGCTAGATACGCTATATGCCCGCTCCACACTCACGGCGCGAATCGCGCCAAGAATTCTTGCCGTGAACTTGGGCAAGAATTCGCGGCCAAGAAAGTCATCCACACTCACACAAATATTCGCACTTTGGTTCGCGGCATCCTCGCTGTCTACGAAGACTTTTCGCCTGTTGAGCTAGCTATAAACAGGGTTTATTCTGATAATAATCAAGAAATTCTCATTCCACTTCTCTGTGTGGCCTCGGCATAATGCCGAGGCCACATCGAGCGCTACGTACGCTATGTTCGCGATGCATTTCAAAAATAGCCATCGTTATTTTAAACGTACCCGGCCACACCGACACTGGTACGCTATGTCCGCTATGTTCGCGATCTAAGCCACGTCGCGGACTGTTTGATTCTCGGCTATATTCTCTGGCTATGTTCAAAACATCGCGAGGGCTGCCGCGGTGTAGTGATCGCACTACACCGCGGCAAATGTCGTTCCTTTTCAATAATGCCTAACAATTGATCAAACTGCTGCCGGCTCATTCGAAAATATTCTTTTAACTTTGATTCATCTTCTCGAAACTGTACTACGAGATGATGAAATTCACCGAAATCCTTCCTTATTTTGTTCACTTCCTGGACCCATTTTCTTCTACGTTTATTTTTGCACAACGATAACAATAGAAGCAACTCATCGCCATCGCTATCACTATCCCATGGCACCGTGCTTGGTAACATCGTGAAATACAACTGAACCTAATGATTGCGAAAACGCAAAAGATATACTCGAGTATGTAGCTTTCGGTGTGGCCGCTGAACTTAGCGAACATCGCATACGTAGCGTCCATAGCGTATCTAGCATAGCGCTTGGTGTGGCCTCGGCATTAAAAAGTTCTACCAAAAAGTCCGCGATGTATATATCTATCTCCAAAGATTGACTTGCTATTATCTTTTTATGGTAATCAGATGTTTTCCAAAATTATGCACTATTTGGTGATGTGTTCTTATGAATAGGGTATTGATTCTCATCCAACTCAATACGTTATTTATCCCCAGTATTTAATTTAGAACGAAATTCCCCTTCACATCATACAATTACTACGAGTACATCAAAATATATGGCAAACCGCCGCGTGAAACAAATTTCTACCCGGGCGAAGCTGGGACAGAATGCTTGATAATTCTAAATTGAATGAAAAACTATTCTACATGATAATATATTTTTGGGATAACGAGAAAATGAGTGATTAGTTTTTACAAACTAATTTCAAATAAATCGAAGAGGGAACTCATTTTGGTGTGAGAAATGTGGCTTCTTAATTGAAGATATAATTGGACAAAACTGAGTGTTTTTATATTTAAATGAGGTTTGTCCTTGAGTATTCCCTTAATGTATCAACCTAATTTCAATCGAGAAATATGAAATTTGGAGTATTTTCATGCATACCAAAGAATCTTATCAGACACGTATTTGAATCATTTTTTTTTCAAATGGCTATATCTTTTTAACATTGCCGAATTAAGAAAAAATAGACAATTAAAAAAGGTTCATTTTGGCCTCAAGAATCTACGTTAAAATATATGTAAAAGTCGAAGACTCACCCTGTATTTCCCACGATAAGAAACTGTTCTGACCGTTGAAAGCCGATGGGATAATAATAGTAAATAATTATGTGAATAATTGTAGTATGAGTATTGTCACTCTTTTTGAGAAGACGACGGCAGATATCGAGACATAGGAGAGTGGTGCTATTGAACGTGTATTTTGGGACATCATTTCAGCGAGGTACCCTGCAAAAGATCCACAACTGAAAAGTGCATAAAGAGCACACGGGCACACAATCAATCAAAAATTGGTGAAAATTCCAGAGGATTTATACCAACGATGATTAAATTAACACATGACATGGCTCACCATGTGTTAATTTAATCCTCAGGGCAGCCACCCCATCCTGAATCTCATTTCAACGTAACTGAAATTCAAAGCAGATTAAACAGATCGAATTTTTAATTCATGGAAAAGTTCGAATGAGAATGGAACTTTGGGATCCATTCTGACGAGTTGGTTTATCTTCCAGTTGAAAATAGATTCCAGATGAAGCCAAGCGAAATGGAATGGTTAATTCCAACGGACGTATTGTTGATTAAGCTTTCGGCAGTTTTGCAGCACCATGTACATGTATATAGTGGGGCAGACTTTGTCGCTTCGCTATATTGCTTCGTATTTTCGTAGATGAGAATGGGGTGACGGGAAAACGTTTGGTGAAGCTTGAAACGAATACTTTTTTTGACTCGTATGAACAGAAGAGGATGATTGTTGGTATATCAGATTCGATAAAAAAGTAATGAGATTTTTCCAATGTCGGGGGCTGCGAATTCGACTAACTCGATTGGACTTTCAAGTTTCATTCTGTTTCACGAGATAATATTGTATAAACATCCTCCATACCTGTATAAAAAGTTGAAATTTAGAACTGATTTTTGTCAAGGTGAATTTCTCCATGAGTGTGTTTACGTAATATCAGGAATAGGAAAACAAACACACTCACAAAAAAAAACTTTTACAGGGCATACTGAATAGTTGCGAAAAAACTTAGGGGTGATTCCTTGTGGGTCTTTCATATCAACCTTTTTTTTGTGCCCCTTCCGCTTAGTTACAGCCCTCTAAAGATGTCACCCGAAAAACAGATTATTTTTTTCAATGAATCCATAAAACTGACAAGGATAAAATTGAGCAGACATTTTATTCGAGCAAGAAAAAAAAGGCACCCCTAAACCTTTTTTCGCGAGAAAGGACCCCGCACTTTTAGTAGGTAAAGTGGCGACCGGTCAAATTTTCTGAAAATTTAGTATGTTGTTGTACCCGACTCATTGACCAAAAGTGTCAATGGGCCCAACCCAATCCTATGGCTAGTTTTCTAAATACGGGGTGTTAAAGTTGAAAATTGCCCAGATTTTCGGATTTATTTGCTAATTATTAAGAGTTACATTGGATTTCTGTTGCATACACACGTTTACTACATGTTCTAGGTATGAAATTAGAGGATACGTATGATTAAAAATATTTATATTTACCGGGTGATTCACGAATATATGACGGTAGTTTTTTCCCAAAATTCACTTTTTCTACTGTGACGTCAGGAGGGCATATTTTTGAAATGTTCTTTCCGATTTAGTATTATGACGACAAAATATTGCACAGTGCATATTTTTTATACAGGGTGTTTCACAGAGAGAACCACTAGACATAATCATATTTTTTTAGGATTATTTCGAAATCCTGTATTTTTGAATTGATTTTTGGGAAAAGTGATACCACAAACATATGTGTAATCTCCAAAATATTCAGGGTGGTTTATTCATAGGAAGGTATTCAATTTTGGGAAAAGTACAAAAAACATGAACACCCTGTATTCGAAAATTTCCTCGGTCAAATGCAACTATTTTATCACTATACAGGGTGTCCGGTAAACCTTGTACAATATTGAAACTGGTGATAGACCAGGTCATGACTGTTCAGAATATCAGAATTTCACCTCAGTAAAAATATCACCATTTTCGAGATAATGGGCATTTTCTAAATATCTAGAAAATCACTACCTCACCTCCGTTTTTTGAGTGCTAATTCAAATATCTTTGTTGCTGAAGATTAATGATGAGTGATGCTTTCAGACGTACAAAACAGTTTTTCAGAACTTGATACATTTTTCAAGAAATAGAGGTGAAATGCCAGATTGGAATCCCACCAATTTCTATTAAGAAAAGTTTGAAATTATTGTCTGGACCACGTGGAGGTGAACATTCATAACAAAAGAATGCCCATTTTGTCCAGCCTCTAAAATGGTATGAAAGTTGGTATAATTATTTTTGGAAGGAGTGGTATTTCGATTATAAGTGATTTTCTAGGTATTTAGAAAATGCCCATTACCTCGAAAATGGTGATATTTTTACTGAGGTGAAATTCTGATATTCTGAACAGTCATGACCTGGTCTATCACCAGTTTCAATATTGTACAAGGTTTACCGGACACCCTGTATATTGATTCCCACAACATCTCCCGAGGTATGAATTTTAAATCCGATACTATGACCAGTTTTCGAGATACAGGGCGTAAAAGCGGAGAATAACTTATTTCATCATTTTTTTTTTCAAATGGAAAAGCCGGATTGATTTTATGTTGCGCCCATGAGTACAGATCAGATGCACAAGGAAAGGTTCAGCTAAAATATTTACTGTTACAGGGTGATCCACGAATAAATCACAATAGCTTTTGCAAACACTTGATAATTCTACAGTTTCATCACAGAGAGATTATTCCATGAAGTTAATACCTCCTCGTTCACAATTTTCAGTCTGAAATACTTCATAATAATTAGGTACTTTTCATACAGGGTGAGTCATAAATAATATGCTTTGAAATAATTGAAAGGAGAACTTTTCTGGTGAATTTTGAATAACTGTCTAACATTACATCAAGTGAAGTATTTCAGACTGAAAATTGTGAACGACTATAGGTATTAACTTCATGGAATAATTTCGCTGTGACGAAACTTTAGAATTATCGAGTGTTTGCAAAAGCTATTGTGATTTATTCATGAATCACCCTGTAACAGTAAATATTTTAGCTAAATCTTCCCATGTGCATCTGATCTGCTCTCATACTGAACTCATGGGCGCAACATAAATAAATTCGGCTTTTCAATTAAAAAAAAATTGATGAAATAAGTTATTCTCCGCTTTTACGCCCTGGATCTCGAAAACTGGTCATAGTATCGGATTTGAAATTCATACCTCGGGAGATGTTGTGGGAATCAATATAAAGTGATAAAATAGTTGCATTTGACCGAGGAAATTTTCGAAGACAGGGTGTTCATGTTTTTTGTACTTTTCCCAAAATTGAATACCTTCCTATGAATAAACCACCCTGAATATTTTGGAGATTAGAGACACACATATGTTTGTGGTATCACTTTTCCCAATAATCAATTCAAAAATACAGGATTTCGAATTGATCCTAAAAAAATATGATTATGTCTAGTGGTTCTCTCTGTGAAACACCCTGTATAAAAAATATGCACTGTGCAATATTTTGTCGTCATAATACTAAATCGGAAAGATCATTTCAAAAATATGCCCTCCTGACGTCACAGTAGAAAAAGTGAATTTTGGGAAAAAACTACCGTCATATATTCGTGAATCACCCGGTAAATATAAATATTTTTAATCATACGTATCCTCTAATTTCATACCTAGAACATGTAGTAAACGTGTGTATGCAACAGAAATCCAATGTAACTCTTAATAATTAGCAAATAAATCCGAAAATCTGGGCAATTTTCAACTTTAACACCCCGTATTTAGAAAACTAGCCATAGGATTGGGTTGGGCCCATTGACACTTTTGGTCAATGAGTCGGGTATAACAACATACTAAATTTTCAGAAAATTTGACCGGTCGCCACTTTACCTACTAAAAGTGCGGGGTCCTTTTTTCCATATTCATATTTCACAATGAAAAAATTTAAGTTCTCTTGATTCCTTCTTAACAAATAAAGTCTCCAGTAATTTCTTGTTAAGTTCACGGTTTTTGAAGGAAAATAAGAGTCAGGAATTAAAATCGATGAATATTTCTTTTTTGCTATTTGTGATGTATTGCATTTGGCCTTTCGGCGTGTACCTTCTACCTATTTGTGAAAAGTTTAAAATTGCTTTTAATTCTGTTACATTTATTCAATATTGGTACCACTTCTCGATAAAAATGATCAGCCTAAGGCCAGTTACAGGCACAGCGGTTTCCGCCGAGTCGGCGGCCGAGAAATTCGCCTAGTCGACGGAATTGGCCTGTGCTTTTGCTCTATTGGGCCTACCACACGCTTCACTACAGTTTGGCTTGCGCAGGCATCTCATACGTAAAGACTGAACACAACAGTTGCTACCACACGGCACAGTTAAGTACGTGCAAGCCTCATTCATGACAAAGTCGTCGACACGGTAAAAATGCGTCCGAACGAAGAACGTACCAGCCGGGCTTGCGCAAGCCGGACTTGCACAGGCAAAATTTCAAGCAGGCCGAAAATCACACAAGCCAAGCCGTGGGGTTTGCCCGGTATACAGTTTTCCCAACCACACGCTCAGTGTTCAGTGTTCAAGCCGGTTTGCGCAAGCAAAACTGTGGTGAAGCTTGAGCGTGTGGTAGGCCTATATGAAACCACACACCGCCGCCCAAGCCGACTCGTCCCACAGAAGCAAAATCAGCCGTGGACTCGGCGAAAACCGCTGTGTCTGTAACTGGCCTTATGGATACATTCGAAAATAATTCAAGCTTCGAAGAATCAGGAGTATATTAATTATTTATTCATTTATTGAAAGAAAAGAGCTGAGGTAAAACCTATAACACTCAGCATAAATTGATGAAAATGAACACAAAAGTAATAAAAATAAAATACAGAAAAACAAAAATCCTAGCATACTTATCTAACTGCCATATGTAAGCAAATCAAATATGAAACTCTTAAAAGATGACAACAATATACACCATAGGGAAATGTTGAGAAAAGTTGTCGGAGATTCCAAAAATAATATAATACACCAGGTGTTCCATTTGAAGAAGCAAAGCTGCTACTACTTTCTAATAGAAGTGGCAACACCGCATTGACGAAAATATTTACGTTGGATAGAGAATGTCCAATGATGCACTCCATTAAATTTTTCAACCGATCCGATGTCTGATTCACTAGAAACTCCTAATGTGCCATCCACCTTGAATTATCCTGTATACTGTGATCTGAGGCAGGAGCAAATAGCTTGGTGTTATCCGCAAACATTGAACAATCAACTCTTGAAGAACAAGGCAGATCGGACGTTTAAAGGAGAAACAACAGTGGTCCAAAAACGGATCCCTGCGGCACCCCACTAGTGGCATGTCTGGAAGCCAGTCTGAGAGCCGTTTCACATTAGGATCAGTCTTGATGGTCGGTCGAACTGATTGTCAGTCCGTTCAGTCGACTGTATTTGTTTTCACATGGAGGCTATGCCGCTATGGAGGAAGGAGCGTGGTACTGTTGAAGTTTTGTATGAGATCTCTCCTATTCCCACACGAAGTGAAAACTTTTCCGTATTTCGAAATTCTTATATTGGAATTATTATTTTAATGTGAATTCTTCGTTTTGAAAGTTATGTTTTGTACCTAGGTTAGTTTACCTAGGTTGTTCTGGTTTTATTTTTGTACCCTGATTAGTTTATCAGGATAATGGTCTTTTTGAACTGCTTCTAAGTGGTAGGATGCTGGTGATCCTCGTTAATCTCGATGATAGAGACAGTTGTGACTTCACGACTGATGTAGGGGGTATAACTGTAAGCACCCTATGATGATCTTGATGATCACTGCGATTAGTTGTTATCTGTACTTAGATAACAACTACGAAGAAGATGAGGAAGTGGGGAAAGGACCCCGCACTTTTAGTAGGTAAAGTGGCGACCGGTCAAATTTTCTGAAAATTTGGTATGTTGTTGTACCCGACTCATTGACCAAAAGTGTCAATGGGCCCAACCCAATCCTATGGCTAGTTTTCTAAATACGGGGTGTTAAAGTTGAAAATTGTCCAGATTTTCGGATTTAAGTGTTTGCTAATTATTAAGAGTTACATTGGATTTCTGTTGCATACACACGTTTACTACATGTTCTAGGTATGAAATTAGAGGATACGTATGATTAAAAATATTTATATTTACCGGTTGATTCACGAATATATGACGGTAGTTTTTTTCCAAAATTCACTTTTTCTACTGTGACGTCAGGAGGGCATATTTTTGAAATGTTCTTTCCGATTTAGTATTATGACGACAAAATATTGCACAGTGCATATTTTTTATACAGGGTGTTTCACAGAGAGAACCACTAGACATAATCATATTTTTTTAGGATTAATTCGAAATCCTGTATTTTTGAATTGATTTTTGGGAAAAGTAATACCACAAACATATGTGTGTCTCTAATCTCCAAAATATTCAGGGTGGTTTATTCATAGGAAGGTATTCAATTTTGGGAAAAGTACAAAAAACATGAACACCCTGTATTCGAAAATTTCCTCGGTCAAATGCAACTATTTTATCACTATATTCCTACAACATCTCCCGAGGTATGAATTTTAAATCCGATACTATGACCAGTTTTCGAGATACAGGGCGTAAAAGCGGAGAATAACTTATTTCATCAATTTTTTTTTAATTGAAAAGCCGAATTTATTTTATGTTGCGCCCATGAGTTTAGTATGAGAGCAGATCAGATGCACATGGGAAGATTTAGCTAAAATATTTACTGTTACAGTGTGATTCATGAATGAATCACAATAGCATTTGCAAACACTCGATAATTCTAAAGTTTGGTCACAGCGAAATTATTCCATGAAGTTAATACCTATAGTCGTTCACAATTTTCAGTCTGAAATACTTCACTTGATGTAATGTTAGACAGTTATTCAAAATTCACCAGAAAAGTTCTTCTTTCAATTATTTCAAAGCATATTATTTATGGCTCACCCTGTATGAAAAGTACCTAATTATTATGAAGTATTTCAGACTGAAAATTGTGAACGACTAGTTATTAACTTCATGGAATAATTTCTCTGTGATGAAACTGTAGAATTATCGAGTGTTTGCAAAAGCTATTGTGATTTATTCGTGGATCACCCTGTAACAGTAAATATTTTAGTTGAACCTTTCCTTGTGCATCTGATCTGTACTCATACTGAACTCGTGGACGCAACATAAAATCAATCCGGCTTTTCAATTTGAAAAAAAAATGATGAAATAAGTTATTCTCCGCTTTTACGCCCTGTATCTCGAAAACTGGTCATAGTATCGGATTTAAAATTCATACCTCGGGAGATGTTGTAGGAATCAATATATCGTGGGAAAATAGTTGCATTTCACCGACGAAATTTTCGAATACAGGGTGTTCATGTTTTTTGTACTTTTCCCAAAATTGAATACCTTCCTATGAATAAACCACCCTGAATATTTTGGAGATTAGAGACACACATATGTTTGTGGTATTACTTTTCCCAAAAATCAATTCAATAATACAGGATTTCGAATTAATCCTAAAAAAATATGATTATGTCTAGTGGTTCTCTCTGTGAAACACCCTGTATAAAAAATATGCACTGTGCAATATTTTGTCGTCATAATACTAAATCGGAAAGAACATTTCAAAAATATGCCCTCGTGACGTCACAGTAGAAAAAGTGAATTTTGGGAAAAAACTACCGTCATATATTCGTGAATCACCCGGTACATATAAATATTTTTAATCATACGTATCCTCTAATTTCATACCTAGAACATGTAGTAAACGTGTGTATGCAACAGAAATCCAATGTAACTCTTAATAATTAGCAAATAAATCCGAAAATCTGGACAATTTTCAACTTTAACACCCCGTATTTAGAAAACTAGCCATAGGATTGGGTTGGGCCCATTGACACTTTTGGTCAATGAGTCGGGTACAACATACCAAATTTTCAGAAAATTTGACCGGTCGCCACTTTACCTACTAAAAGTGCGGGGTCCTTTAAACGCACTCTCAACAAACAACAAACTGTAATTTTCTTGTTACCCTTACTTAGATAACAAGCACGAAATGACTATACAAGTGTATTATGCATACAGTTATTAACTCTACCTTCTATATGAAAATGTATAGCAAGGAAGAATCATGATGTACCTTCTATATGAAAATGTATAGCAAGGGAGCAAAAGTGATTAGTTACTGATTTGAGAACTTTACTGATCGACGATTATAAGCTTTACTTAATTACGAATTTTACTCTACTGATTGCGAACTTAACTTTTACTGATTGCGAACTTTACTTTTTGCTTGTCTCTCTAACATAGGTTTCTAAAGACAAGCTCGAAAATAAGGGAGGTTCATTTCCTCCGAATAAAGGTGGGAAATATCAACAATTGATTGGGTGTCAGATCGAACAACGCCTCGCTAAGCAAACAAAGTGCTCTTATTTGACACTTTGACTATAGTGGGAAAAACAACCAATTTCACAGACCAATGAGGACGTTTGGACGATTTGCCACTGTCTCCTGACATGTACCTATTTCCCAGATGTAACTTGAACGGCCATAAATGTCACCATATATTTAATTTTATGAGCTTTTACTGCGAACTTAATGAAGGTTCATACGACATGGTTATTGTCATAAAAAAACCAGATGAATCTCCTGAACTTGACTCAAATTGTTGGGTTGAGAGATTTTTCAAAAGGACCATAATTGGTCGAAAAAGGGTATTTTCAAACAAAGAACGAGAATTGTAACAAAAAACATATGGGACAATATTGCCGTTCAAGGGTTCGATTTCATATGGTCAAAATCAATACAACATTTTCAAAAGTGAAAGCTTCTTTCTGGTGAACAAAGGAGACGAAATTTATATTATACAGATGTTGCGCGAATGAGACGCAACAAGTTATAAGGGAAATCTGCTCGTTGATTGGTTCATGTTCTATTGAATTTTTAAAATTCACTCTATCATCCTGGATATCAAAACGAAAAGTTGAGGAGCGAGGACATTATCGACGATAAATCTGTAGATGAATCTGCCACCTTACTTGCATCTTGCTGTTGTCATTGAAAAATAATCTCAAAAGCTTCCTCCTATAAAAGGATCTGAGCCACATCCTCCCAATATTCAATTTTTAAATCTTTATTTTTATAATTTTCTGTGGATGTATCCCAGATTTCCTTTTTCCTGCCCATTGACTATTATCCACTATTATTGTTATACAAATTCAATCCTCTCGTAAATACGTGAAAAATTATATTTCAACATTATTTCTCGAATACGATCGCAGATTTTTAGAGGTTCAAATTGAATTGGGACACTTTATATTGCCCTTTATATGTATTATGCCCGCATTATACTGGCAATTTGGGAACGAAAGACAATGCGTCGACAAGTTTAGATAAGCTCCATTCTGCTCCCCTTCATTGGCAAATTGTCGCTGAAATAGGGGAAGGCTCAAAACCCTTGAGGGAGGAAATGTCTGGAACAGATACTGGGAATGTCAAGAATTAGGAGAAATGTCCTTAACCTTAACCTCTTTCCTTGAGAAAGTTAACGATCCATGTTCATAAGAAAACTTGGGCGGAATGGTTCTCCGGAACAGATGTTTCGGAATATTATATCGTAGATGGACAAAGTAAAAGCTGGAATTTTTATTTCGGGAAGGGAGAATCCTTTGCAAACAGGGCTAGATTAACCAGAGGAAAAGAGCGACAACTGCCCAAGGCGAATTCAGAATAAATTAGGGGCGAAAATTTGGTCAATGAGTATTAAAATATGTATACAATTTTGTTCTCGAGACGAGAGCACGTTGCCAAATAATTTTGGAATGAAACAATGACCATCCTTTTCGGCACAACAAGAGTAAAAAAGGAGAAGGAAGAAATCATTTTTTATGAAAAGCTGAACTTCATAAAATAAATGGAAGTGAAAGAAAAAAGAGATATATGTAAGATAATAAAACACTCGGGGTGGATTAACGTGTCGTTCATTAACAGTTCACAGTTTATCAGTGGGCTTTAAGTACATTCCGTCAGGGAATGTCTAGGATGCGGCGGCGTTGTTAGAGAGAGAGTAGAGAAGGATCATCGAAAACCATCGCTTCAGATCACAGAGTGTTTGACATTAGGCCTACGCTATGGTATCAGCATTTTATATCAATTTATAGGGGGTTCAAATTCACATTGCTAACATATATTATTACAGTAAACATAAAAATGGTGACCATCCTGCTGTTAATTGCTCAGTGCCTAACGCTGAAGAGGTTGATGAAGTATTGAATTATTTCACGTCAAATGCCTTTGGTAGTGATGAAGTATTTCTCATCATGCCCAAACTATGGGCCGCGTGAAGTTGGCGAAAAAATGTCGGCACAAATTCTGAAATAATCCCTAATATTTAGTGCCCAATTTGTGCCCATTTGTGCCGTATGAATCAATTTCAGCACCATTATGGTTTTCGAGATATTCGAGTTTGAAGTTTTTGGTGCTAGCTTCACACTTGGCACCAACATTTTTCGATTTCGAAAAACTTTTAATGCCAATATTTAGTGCCCAATTTGTGCCCATTTGTGCCTTTTAATTGACCTCATTATCACTTGTAGTTTTTAAGTTATTTCAGTTTGAACATCTTGGTGCCAGCTTCACACTTAGCACCAACATAATCCAACTTTGAAAAAAATTTTATGCCAATATTTTGTGCCCAATTTGTGCCCATTTGTGCCGTATAAATGACATTTCTACCATTTGTAGTTTTTGAGATATTGACTGTTGTTTTTTAGCCGGCGTGAAGTTGGCACCAACATATTCCAACTTTAAACAAATTTTGATGCCAATATTTTGTGCCCAATTTGTGCCCATTTGTGCCGTATAAATGACATTTCTACCATTCGTAGTTTTTGAGATATTGACTGTTGTTTTTCAGCCGGCGTGAAGTTGGCACCAACATATTCCAACTTTGAAAAAAATCTTCCGGCACTATTTAGTGCTGAATTTGTGTCAATTTGTGCCGTTGAAATGGCTTCGATATCTTGGATAGTTTTCGAGTTATGAACAATATTGTGTTTTATTAACGGCGCCATCTATGGGAAAAAGCAAGTATTGTTTCGCTTCATAATAGGTCAAATATGTCGGCCTCACATATGTGAATTCTGTTACATAATAACTTCCCATGAACTTATAAATAGACCTCTGATTATTAAGAAAACCATTCCTTGCGTTAATCGAACAATCTATCCTTTTCGATGGTAAAAATATGTTGAATCGGAAAAATTGTTGAGTAATATTATTTCTAAATAATATTATATTTCGATATGGAATTCAAAATTCAATAAATACAATTAGAAATATATTCCTTATTACAATTACTTGTATGGATTAATGGATTCACTTTCCTGCATAAAAGCAGATAGCGTGAGGCGGCAAACATCAAACGGGGCGATCTAACACGTGCTTGCCTAGTTGAAACGGCTGCCTCGTGAGCGTAAATTTTTTATTAAAAGGACGTTCCGATATGGCATCTACGGCACATTCGGCGATTTCTCTGATCTGACATCTACTGGTGAATTTAATTCACTTTGGTAATTTACGGACCTTCTGAATTAATTGATATCGAATTTAGCTTAGTCTCAGACTCCCAGATAAACTTACCCAGATTAAAGATGGAATATTGAACCGGGTTGAAAATCAGTTTTTTTTTAATCTGTGACTGTTAGTTTAAAGTCCCGAAGCACCCCAGGAATTATTGCATCACTAAGGTTATTCTTCGTGATATACTTGAACTAATACAAAGGTCGTAACAGTAGGTAATAGAAAGAATAGAAAAAAATGAAATTTTTATTACACTTCATATCTTTACATCATCACTATGTACAATTAATAAATAAATACTTATAACAAACAAACATCATCAACAATTTTTGACCAAAAGGCTTTATGCTATATTCAAATTGTATATAGAAGCAGATGAGGGTTCACGGAAACATCATTCCTAACAACTCTATATTCCTTCAATAAGTCATTGAATTCCTCCCACTGGCCATCATTTCTTCTACAATATGCAGTGTATAATGACCTATCCCGGTACTTACAGCTGGGGAAATAAAATTGGCTACTCCTCTGAGCATATAGGACTTATTTTCAATGCTCAGAACTAATTGAATTTCATTGAGGATAAACAGTTTTCCAACATCACAATCAATTATCAAATAATCGGTGAATGTTTTGACTGTTTTCAATTCGTTGGAGCATTTAGAGTATTTTGATTGCGATGGAGGAACTAAGTCGATGCATTCTTGCAATCTTTGAAAAACTTCTTTTTTCAGACGTTCTACAAAGACTGCTACAAAAAATAATTTTCTTATTTTCACGTTGTGGAAACATTTTTCACAACTAGATTTTTCTATTACGCAAGGAGCTTCATTTAACATTCGAGAAGCAACATGGGTAATGTTACAATTCACATCAATTTTTGTAACCCCATTGACCATAGTTCGTTCCTCGAATATTTGTCCCTCTTGCAATAATTGGCATCTCAGTTTGTACGAAATTCTTCTACTTCCGTTTTTCAAAAAAAAAAGAAGAAAATTGAAAATTTCGCATTCATCACTCTGAATTGTCACATATGCACCAAAGCTGGTACTATCGCAATGTGCAGCAGCAAAACATTGAATCAGCGTGTCGAACGGACAGGTATTCGTAACTCGGTACTTCTTGCCGTTCAATACGTTGAAGAAGTTTTGCTCATTGCCGTTTTTCAAAAGGCGAATTTTAATTTTTTTTCCTTCCTGAATGTGTTGGATTTCCGGTGTTGGAATGCCGTAATACCTCGTCCTCTTCTTCTTGACGGGATTTCCTAAACCACCCCAATTTTCAGTCCAATTTCCTATAATTATCAGAACAAGATATTATAAAGGCGTTGAAGGAAGAAAAATTATAAAATGTGATAAGTGGAATTATTTTTAAGTTTCTATATTTTCTTGATTTTCTTTGCAGATATAATCCAATTTTTTTCGATTTTGTCGAAGAAAACTGAATAGTTTCCACATACAAGGTGTCACAAGTTCGAGTGCCTACGTACTGCCCACGTACAACGTATGCCCACGTACAATTGGCCACTTTTTCATCACTCTTCAATAATATTGACAATTTGTCTCCCCATCCGGAATTCAGTTTGAGATTCTCCATAGCAATTAATAAATTCACCTCCGGAGCATCCAAAGTCAATACAACAAAAATGTCGTTGTCATCACTTTCATCTTCACTTCCAGAAATTTTTACACGATTGAAATCATTTTCAGATATATTTAAATATTTCCAACAATCTTGGCAGTTTCTTCTGATGAAATTATAAAGGGCCTTTGTAGAAATCTTATCATCCAGCTCTCGACTGATCATTTTCCAAACTTCATCAGTTGGTTTGCCCAACTTTGAACATATATTTTCCTTATGCTCGAATAATTTATGCAATATTGAGTTATCATCTAACGCGCGTTTCCTCCCGACCATTTTCACTTCACTCTTCACTCAAAACACACTAAATAGGTATATCAAAATCGAAGTCACTCAGACCGTACTAATGATAATGAAGTCCACTAGAATATATCTGGTAGAAAATTGAAATTCACAAAGTTTAGGGAGCTTTCTAAGGATTGGTCCAAATTTTTATTCAAGCATATAAGGGCGTAGGCCAAAGTGCAATAAATTCATCAAGAAGTGGTCTAAGGACACACTGCGAAGTGTCGGCAATACTTCAAAGAATAAAAAAAGCTTTCGATTGCAATGCCGCTCTCATCCACCTGTGTGGTCACTGTTTGATGTTTCCGCCTTACTCGCAATAGGAATTGTGAATTGATCGAGATAATTCAAAAAATAAAAAAACAGATTATTTTTCGATAATTCCCAAATCATTTATATGGTACTGGTTGAGCGATCTGGGTAACATCCATTTGAATAGAGAACTTTATCTCGTTGAAACCTACCCTGAAAATTTCAACCCTCTTTCTAGGTCTATTACTTATCGATTCGCGGTAATGGTTATAACACACTTGATGAATTACACCCCTCCCCTGACGGCTCGGGCTGCAAAATTCATCTGCATATGTTATGACTTACATTACCGCTCATAGAACAATATACCTACTATTATTAAATTTGGAATTCCATATCGATATATAATATTATTTAGAAATAATATTACTCAACAATTTTCCCGATTCAACATAATTTTACCATCGAAAAGGAATTGTTTGCTTAATAATCAGAGGTCTATTTATAAGTTCATGGGAAGTTATTATGTAACAGAATTCACATATGTGAGGCCGACATATTTGACCTATTATGAAGCGAAACAATACTTGCTTTTTCCCATAGATGGCGCCGTTAATAAAACACAATATTGTTCATAACTCGAAAACTATCCAAGATATCGAAGCCATTTCAACGGCACAAATTGACACAAATTCAGCACTAAATAGTGGCGGAAAATTTTTTTCAAAGTTGGAATATGTTGGTGCCAACTTCACGCCGGCTGAAAAACAACAGTCAATATCTCAAAAACTACGAATGGTAGAAATGTCATTTATACGGCACAAATGGGCACAAATTGGGCACAAAATATTGACATCAAAATTTGTTTAAAGTTGGAATATGTTGGTGCCAACTTCACGCCGGCTAAAAAACAACAGTCAATATCTCAAAAACTACAAATGGTAGAAATGTCATTTATACGGCACAAATGGGCACAAATTGGGCACAAAATATTGGCATAAAATTTTTTTCAAAGTTGGATTATGTTGGTGCTAAGTGTGAAGCTGGCACCAAGATGTTCAAACTGAAATAACTTAAAAACTACAAGTGATAATGAGGTCAATTAAACGGCACAAATGGGCACAAATTGGGCACTAAATATTGGCATTAAAAGTTTTTCGAAATCGAAAAATGTTGGTGCCAAGTGTGAAGCTAGCACCAAAAACTTCAAACTCGAATATCTCGAAAACCATAATGGTGCTGAAATTGATTCATACGGCACAAATGGGCACAAATTGGGCACTAAATATTGGGGATTATTTCAGAATTTGTGCCGACATTTTTTCGCCAACTTCACGCGGCCCAAACTATGTAGTCCACTTATCGACATCTACTCGATACATACGAGGATGTATAAAGTATTAATATCTAGTTAGCCTAGACCAGTTCCATGCATAACAAAATATTGCGATACCATATAGAAGTGTCAGTGAAGAGTTTGACGTCAAAAAAGTTACGCAATAAATTGCAAAAAAAAAATGTACACCGATATAGTAAAAATCGAAAAATTGGAGTATCGAGCCATCATCAAGTACCTGTATTTAAAAGGGTTAGGAGGTAAGCAGATTTACGAAGATATGCTTAATACCCTTGGTGATCAATGCCCTTCGTATGCGACCGTGAAAAATTGGACTGCAAGCTTTAAAAGAGGTAAATTTTCCATTGAAGATGAAGACCGATCGGTAAGGTCAGTTTCTGTGTCAGTCGGCGAAAATATCGATGCAGCTCCTGACATGATTTTATCAGACCGTCGAATTGGGCTAAAACGGATATCTGAAGCACTGAAGATTTCATACCAACGCGTTCATCATATAGTTCACGTCATCGCGTTCGATATGTGCTCGATTTGAAAACGATGTAGACTTCTTAAACCGAATTGTTACTATGGATGAGACTTGGGTACATTTTTACGATCCAGAAACAAAGCAACAATCGATGGAATGGCGACACTCTGGTTCTCCAAGACCTCAGAAGTTTCGTGTCGAAAAATCTGCTGGAAAAGTTCTTGCTTCAGTTTTTTGGGATTGCCATGTAGTAATCATGATAAATTTTTTTTTGATAAGGGTAGAACAATAACTACTACTATTCGACATTACTGACCACTCTACGGGAAAAAATTAAAGAGAAAAGACGCGTAAAGCTATCCAAAGGTATTTTGTTTTCACAGGACAACGCCCCCGTACACAAATCTCATGTTGCCATGCAAAAAATTCGTGATTATTCACCACATTTGGCCCCGTCCGACTATCGTCTCTTTCCTCAACTGGAAAAAGTTCAAAAGGTCGTAAATTTTTTTCCAACAAGGCGGAACATAAAATCAATTCGGCTTTTCAATGTGAAAAAAAAACTGATGAAATAAGTGATTCTCCACTTTAACGCCTTTTTTTTTTTGTGCCCCGAGGAAGGAGGAAAGCATCATGCCTTCTCCGCAGCGGGCTGTTCAATGCTGGGATTCGTGTGGGACTCTAACCCAACTAAAACCTCCTCCTCGCCATCTTAGTCGGAATCCCAAGGACACCGATTCCAACTATGATGGTTTATGCAGGCACCAAACCGGATCACCAAGACGATTGGTATTTCACGGTATAGTTTCTGCGTGGTAGTCTCAGACTCTTGCCCCCCTTGGATGTAGGGATTGAGGGGAAGAGACCTGCACCTCGACTGACGGGTCTCACAGTTTGCGGTCTCACAAAGAACTTGTGAGGAGTCCACCGACTATTGTTGACCTAGTTCCGTATTTTCACCTGGCTTTTTCGCAACGGAACTCAAACACCAGGGATAGATCCTCAGGAGGTCTTGGCCGCCTCACTATCAGGTTATCAGTCTCTAACCCCCCGATAGCGAGCCGTTGGCCTTGGTCCCTCGGGGATTGAGCTATGAGAGTGCGGTTTCCGTCAGACATTAACGTTACTCCTTGAGTCTTCCCCGAGTCCGAGGATACGGGGGGCCAAGTGGGTCATAGTTACTCTGATTCATGCAGTGGCCTTCAGCCCGAGGGGAAAAGTGAGTCGTAACTCCTTGTCCACGCCCGGGTTGCCAGTGTGGCGTAGGCCAGATGCAAGTTCTCCACGTTCGAAACACTAATGTTACTCCTTGGGTCTACCCTGTGTCTGTGATTACAGGGGGCCAAGTGAGTCATAGTTGTTCCCTGCATGTGGTGCTAACATTACTTCTTGGGTCTACTCCTTGTCAGTGGACCGGGGGGGCCAAGGAAGCCATAGTTAACCACGCCGCTCTCCCATGCTCATCCCTCGAAGCCTTTTCTTGATAGCTCGGTCTCCAGCGTCTTCTAGGTCGTTCAGCTTAGGGGTGGATCGCGAAGATGTCACAATCTAAGCGCACGCTTAGACTCGAGCCCTTGGATTTGAAAGGAGTTTGGGTTCGGGAAGTGTGTTGTGAAGTACTAATGTTACTCCTTGGGTCTACCCAGAGTCAGCAGCCTCCAGGGGCCAAGTGAATCACAGTTACTTGTGAAGCACTAACGTTGCTCTTTGGGTCTACCCCGAGTCCTCAGATACGAGGGGCCAAGAGAGCCATAGTTACTTCAGAAGCACTAGCATTACTCCTTGGGTCTACCCAGAGTCTGCAGACTCCAGGGGCCAACTGAGTCATAGTTACTTCTCTGTTGTGAAGTACTAACGTTACTCTTTGGGTCTACTCTGGGTCTGACGACTCAGAGGGCCAAGAGAGTCATAGTCACTCCATGGTTTTGGTCATACTTGGTTTTTCGATGTTCCTCTATAGGATTCACAGCTACTTAAGCCCGTACACCACGACAAGGTGATGACCACGTACGGGCCACTTTAACGCCCTGTATCTCGAAAACTGGTCATAGTATCGGATTCAGAATTAATACCTCTGGAGATGTTGTGAGAATCAATATACGGGTCTTTCACGAGGAACCTCACCCATATTTATACGGAAAACTACTGAACGTATTTTCATGAAATTCAGCACTTATAAGTATTTCACGATGCTGATGAAATCTAAAATATTTTCAAGGCATGAGCACCTCCGGTTTTTCCGGAAATGACATCAACTTCCGTTTTTCAAATTAGAACACCATTTTTTTATTGCAGAAATAGATTCCTTAGAAAATTTCAAGTTATTTTGATGTAACATTTTTCAGTTTTGGTTGGAAAATTCTCTCTGAGCGGGAAAATTCGAAAAAAAAATCGAAAATAGAGCTCCGCTGAAACAAGAATAACTTCGAGGTTTTTGGATGGAAAATTTTCATTTTTGGGATTTTTCAAGATGTAAGATTGATGTATCCACTCTAAAAATCGAAATCGCGATTCATGATACAGGGGGTGAAAAAATCGCTTTCAAAGTTAGGAATGACAAAATCGTGAAAAATCAATTTTTTCAAATTAGAACCCCATTTTTTCATGGCAGATATTGAATCTACGTTAAAAAATAATGTCAGTGTATGCATCACACCCTTGACCTAAAGTGGATATTTTCTGAGTTATTCACAAAAAACTGTTTTTCGTCTTGAATTTTCAGCTATTTCTTTTCCCTTCACGCCAAAAAGATGAAATTTTCAGGAACTGTTACTTAAACCATGTTTTAGATTTCACTACCCTAATATGCAAGAGAAAAAAGTTACAGGTTGTTCCTAAATAGATAGCGAATTTGGATTCGAATTTGTATCGGAAACCTCTTTATTTCAACTAATCGGCCATCGGTTTTCTCTCCAGTGATAAATAAATAATTCCTTATGAACCATATGCAAAAACTTACCATGTTTTACATTCTTTTTTTTAATGATAGATATCATTAATTACATCTGCAAAATTCCTCTTTATTCAGTAGCATGTAATTAATGATATTTATCATTAAAAAAAAAGAATGTAAAACATGGTAAGTTTTTGCATATGGTTCATAAGGAATTATTTATTTATCACTGGAGAGAAAACCGATGGCCGATTAGTTGAAATAAAGAGGTTTCCGATATAAATTCGAATCCAAATTCGCCATCTATTTAGGAACAACCTGTACTTTTTTTCTCTTGCATATTAGGGTAGTGAAATCTAAAACATGGTTTAAGTAACAGTTCCTGAAAATTTCATCTTTTTGGCGTGAAGGGAAAAGAAATAGCTGAAAATTCAAGACGAAAAACAGTTTTTTGTGAATAACTCAAAAAATATTCACTTTAGGGCAAGGGTGTGATGCATACACTCACATTATTTTTTAACGTAGATTCAATATCTGCCATAAAAAAATGGGGTTCTAATTTGAAAAAATTGATTTTTCACGATTTTGTCATCCCTAACTTTGAAAGCGATTTTTTCACCCCCTGTATCATGAATCGCGATTTCGATTTTTAGAGTGGATACATCAATCTTACATCTTGAAAAATCCCAAAAATGAAAATTTTCCATCCAAAAACCTCGAAGTTATTCTTGTTTCAGCGGAGCTCTATTTTCGATTTTTTTTTCGAATTTTCCCGCTCAGAGAGAATTTTCCAACCAAAACTGAAAAATGTTACATCAAAATAACTTGAAATTTTCTAAGAAATCTATTTCTGCAATAAAAAAATGGTGTTCTAATTTGAAAAACGGAAGTTGACGTCATTTCCGGAAAAACCGGAGTTGCTCATGCCTTGAAAATATTTTAGATTTCATCAGCATCGTGAAATACTTATAAGTGCTGAATTTCATGAAAATACGTTCAGTAGTTTCCCGTATAAATATGGGTGAGGTTCCTCGTGAAAGACCCTGTATAGTGAGAAAATAGTTGCATTTGACCGAGGAAATTTTCATCTTTTTTGTACTTTTCCCAAAATAGACTACCCTCCTTTGAATAAACCACCATGAATATTTTGGAGATTAGAGCCACACATATGTTTGTGGTATTACTTTTCCCAAAAATCAATTCAAAAATACATGGTTTCGAATTGTTCCTTAAAAAAATGATTATGTCTAGTGGGTCTCTCTGTGAAACACACTGTATAAAAATACGCACTGTGCAATATTTTGTCGTCATAATACTAAATCGAAAAGAACATTTCAAAAATATGCCTTCCTGACGTCACAGTAGAAAAAGTGAATTTTGGCAAAAAACTACCGTCATATATTCGTGAATATAAATATTTTTAATCATACGTACTATTACGTAGGTATCCACTAATTTAATTACTAGAACATGTAGTAAACGTGTGTATGCAACAGAAATCCAATCTAACTCTTAATAATTAAAAAATAAATCCGAAAATCTGGGCAATTTTCAACTTTAAACACCCCGTATTTAAAAAACTACCCATAAGCCATAAGGTCGTAGATTGAGAATATGCAATCAGATAATCAGATATTTTTTTATAAAATATAGTTTTCGAGTAATGACCATCAGATAATTTTTCCTTGCCTTTTGCGTTAAGGAAATAATATTTTGGTTGTTGTGCTGAAAAACGATAAGGCCATCTGAATCTCTGCTCCCCCTGACAGTATTCTATACTTATTTACATGAGACCAAGACTGGCTTACTGGACTGCCACCACTACAAACTCAGGCAAAAACCATAACCACCCGAAATAAAATGATTGAAAATTAATTAAATTAATTACCAACAATGAAACTAATTACTTAGTTGCGTGTGCAATTTTCATCTTTCTTACATGCAAAGTGTCCCGCTTGAACTTTCCACAGTATGATGAAAAAGCATTAATCAACAACGGAGATTGTTGGTAGTGAATTTTGGGGACTTGTTCCAGATTATGAACTTTTCGAAGAATAGACTACGTGAGATCCGAGTCTCAGCGGAAAATATTAATTTTCGTGTAGCATCCTGCCGCTCCTCGAAGAAGAATTGGTATGCAATATTACTCCTGTTTTCCTGACATATTTTGTGTATGTGGTGAGGTGGGCCCTGATATCTTTCGCTCGATATTTGATATTTTTTTTAATATTCCCTCTTCTTCTTCTTCTTCTTAACTCTTGGAGGTGAATTTTGACAATTGTGTTGATGGATCATGGATCATGCCGAATGAAAGGTTATCGGTGTTAATTATACAGGAGCTCTCTTGGAGGGAAGAATTGTTGTACTAATTGTTATCACCACGAGAATTAAAAAAGAAAAATTACGTATAAAATAGAAATAAATACCAAAAAGTAAACACTGAAGGAATGGTACTTACGGTTGGTCTGACTTGAAGAGATGAATCCGCTGGTTTTCTGTAGGTGTATCCAGGGCCGGATTAACCATGTGGGGGCCCCTAGGCAGTGCATTTTTCGGGGCCCCTCCCTATTCAACCATTATCAGAATTTTTCAAGTTGATAAGTATATAGGTACAGGGTGGCCCACCCCAGACGCGGTTCTCATTTTTAGGCAGTAAATGAAGACATTTTGAAAATTTTTTTTCGTGAAATGTAAAGGGCAATCAGATGCACAATTTAAAATTGTTTTCACATATCCAGAGTGTTCGATAACAAAGATATAGACCATGGTTACACTTTTTTCAATGAATTCAAAAATTTAATGGCACGCTCAAATAAGGCTGAGTTCATAAAGACCATTTTATGCCTTAGGAGAACCACTTAAGAAAAAATGGTGAAAAATCGAAAAAAGCAGTATTTTTAATTTGCAATTAATGAATAAACCCTTCAAGCCAACGAGACAGACAATGTTTTTTCGTGTAGACATATTGGCTACCCTTATGCAGACGAAAAAATTTTACTGAGTGATCATAATTAACATTCAAACATTATCTACAAATAATTGTCAAAAATTTTCCTATTTCAAATGGCACACCCAGTATTTCTATACCTATATATTAATATCGAAACTATCTTCATTGGGTTTCCCTATACTATACCTAAACCTAATAGTTTTCCAGTAATTTTCGATTTTTAATTCAACTAGATCTAACATCTCCAGATTTTTTATGGGGTTATATCAAAACTATTGTGTATGAGAATCCCGTAACAACTTCTCAAGACATGAAAAGAAGAACAAAAGACGCTTTTGCAAGCATTACTTCCCGAGTATTTGCTAATGTTAAAAACTCTTTTCTTAAAGAATTCGTTTATGCATTGAGAAAGATGGGGGATCATTTGAGCGGTTTATGTAGATTTTCAATTATTTTTTCTGGTGATTTTTGTTATTTGGTATTTCCTTTGTATTTTATGTAGATCTGTTATTGATTTTTATTCTAATATCCATACGCACCCGGCAATTCACTTCCGATCTTGTTCCGAAATTTCCTGAAATACTTAGTATGTATGTCATTCTAGAAAAATAGCGGAACATTGAAAATAAAAAAATAGAAGAGGCGCCCAACGGAGAAATTAGCAACGTTATAGAACCTACCTTCAATAATACAATTCTAAGTAAAAAAAATCGAAATACATACAATCAAAAAGTCACAGAATATTGAACACTTTGACTCTGAACAGTCTGAACGCATTCTCTACGTGGTTTCACTAGAATGGAAATAGAACTGAAAAGAATCTGGAATATTGTTCCCCTTCTGGAAGAATATCGTGATTGGAGACTGGATAATCATTTTTGAAATATAGAAGATGCCGCCTGTCGCATGTGAATCGGCTCTCACATCAGAGGTGCCGCCTGCCTAATAAAACTATCATCTAGTGACGTTAAGAGAATGCCGACACTCTTGATGAGTATAAAAAGCTCTTGAAAACAGGGGATGTGATATGCCGACTGGAATGTATGTAATTCGGGAATATTTTTCTGGTAAGCCCGCTCCACACTCACGGCGCGAATCGCGCCAAGGATTCTTGCCGTGAACTTGGGCAAGAATTCGCGGCCAAGAAAGTCATCCACACTCACACAAATATTCGCACTTTGGTTCGCGGCATCCTTGCTGTCTACGAAGACTTTTCGCCTGTTGATCCAGCTATAAAAAGGGTTTATTCTGATAATAATCAAGAAATTCTCATTCCACTTATCTAAATCTGAATCTATTCTAATTTCACTTCATTGCTACATGAACCATTCATTTCAAAAACGAATAAAGTCAGTGAACAAGCATTAAATCATTACTGCACAGGAACCGCGAAGACCTGTGAGTGTGGATGGAACATTTGTGCTTAGGCGCGAAGCCTTTTTCGCGGGACAGGAGACCGCAAACTCACGGGGAAGGCCGCGAAGCGCGAACGTGACACAAGAAAGTCATCTACACTCACGTTCGCGGTATTGGCCGAGGTTCTTGCCATGAGTGTGGAGCGGGCTGTATAGCCCGCTCCACACTCATGGCATACTTGTTCACTGACTTTATTCGCTTTTGACATGAATGGTTCATGTAGCAATGAAGTGAAATTAGAAAAGATTCAGATTTAGATAAGTGGAATGAGAATTTCTTGATTATTATCAGAATAAACCCTTTTTATAGCTGGCTAAACAGGCGAAAAGCCTTCGTAGACAGCGAGGATGCCGCGAACCAAAGTGCGAATATTTGTGTGAGTGTGGATGACTTATTTGGCCGCGAATTCTTGGCCAGGTTCACGGCAAGAATTCTTGGCGCGATTCGCGCCATGAGTGTGGAGCGGGCTTACAATTATACCTTCCTGGGCTATTGAATTTATTTGTTTTGCTCATTATTTTAGAGAAATTTCGCGAATCGGTAAGTTTGCGATAATCGGGGGTCCATTTATTGCTCTTTCGTTTGGCTCGGGGACACCTTTAGTTCCGGGCACGGGGGACGGGGCACGACCACGGGGCCCCTAGCTGATGCGGGGCCCCTAGGCAGTTGCCTACTCTGCCTCTTGGTTAATCCGGCCCTGGGTGTATCGAGTAGAGTTGTTATATCACGAGAAGAATTCACTTTATTAGGTACGAATGTAACGGGTTCCGACGTGGGGAATAATACGAGGGTAGGTATAAATCTGTGTTAAGGGCCCGATAAACCTTTCACAAATCACAAAGTTGACCGAAGCGACAATCGAAGTTTGACGGCGAGTTCTTCAAACAATGAAATAAGCCATCTATTAGCAGTAGCTTGAAATACCAGATGGTTGTAAAGTAGAAAATCATCTCATCACGAAACACCTAACTATTTGAAACTATTTATTACCTGATCCTTCCTTGTTTCCCAACATATGCGAATTACTGTTCATTTCTCCCGAACCGTTTATTATTTTTTATGTCAATATCGTTTAGGTAACAGAGGCTGAAGAATAATTACTTCTTGAGCTGAATTTATTATAACATTTGCACCGCAGACGTTTTACTATCAATTTTTATGAGGTATTCCTATTGAATAAGTGGTGATTTGAACTTTTTATAACGAATTATTCTGTTGAATAATCCCTCAGATTTGAGGTAAAAATTAATTAATTAATATGCGAATTTTCTATATTACTTACTAATTGAAGAAACGAGTGACGATATATTCGATAGGAAATATCTATTTCAAAGTGATAGTGGAAATATCGGTCCCAAGAAAAATCACATGCAACTACTACTTTACAACGATTAGGACTTTAATTAGACTTTGTTCAGGTGTCGAAATAATAATAATATTATAAGTCCGAAACATTATTAGTGATTAATTTCATATGTTTTCTGTTCCCGAGACCGATATTTTTACTGGTAGTATGAGGTGTATTTATAAGTACCGTAGAGCGGTGTGACTTTGCCAGTGGCGGATCCAGCTCTCGAGAAAGGGGGGGGTCACGGTCAGGTGGATTACATACCCGCCAATTGATTTTTTGGAGACAACTCAGCATCCCCAAAATAAAATTCTGATGAGGTCTAACACAAACAAGAAGTTTATCTGATTTATTACAAAAACAAAAACTTAAGGGGCAGTATCACCTTTTGAATCGTGGTAAATCTCCATTCAAAAGTGGTCTCTTTATTTCACGAGTAAGTACCCTAATTTACAACGTAGACTTGATTTTTTTTAAATTGAAGTTGAAGAACGTCCCGAGGGCAAATAGTTTTCTTTTTTTCGATTTAATTAGTTTTTCAATTAAAAAAACCAGGGTAATCGTTAGATCTGGGGTTATTTAATATGTTTTTCGTTTTTCATAGGTACAAGCTATATTTTTGAAATAATAATCATGAAAATTTTTGTAGTTTATAGAAGATTAAATTGCCGAGGGCAAATAGTTGCGATTTTTTCGATTCAATTAGTTTTTCAATTAAAAAAATCAGGTTGAACTTCAGCGTTTTGAAAACTACACTTTATGATTTTTTTCCGACGGTTATTCATCATTTTTGGAAAAAAACGCAACTATTTAATCTTCTATAAACTACAAAAATGTTCATGATTATTATTTCAAAAATATAGCTTGTACTCATTGAAAACGAAAAACATATTCAATAACCCCAGATCTAACGATTACCCTGGTTTTTTCAATTGAAAAACTAATCAAATCGAAAAAAAAACCATTTGCCCTCGGGACGTTCTTCAACTTCAATTTAAAAAAAAATCAAGCCTATGTCGTAAATTAGGGTACTTACTCGTGAAATAAAGAGATCAATTTTGAATGAAGATTTACCATGATTCAAAAGGTGATACTGCCCCTTAATGAGAATAATAACAAAGGTAGGTATAACTAAATAGCAAAGGGAATTTTTCTATTTTTCCTTCTTGCGAAACGAGTGATGACCTCTACATCAACACATATGTCATTATGGATATAAAAGAAGTGATAGTCCAATAAGTCGTTCTTCTGCCATCGAAGCTCTTAACCAAGTTTTGAGCCTTCTCAGAGTGGAAAATGATCTCTCTGCCGTTGCCACACTAACTGGTAGTGTTGCGAGTATACTGAGATACCTTGGATACATGTCAGAATCACAGTTTTCTAGGAGATTATATATCGTCTGTGGAATCTTCTTCTCTCGTTGCCATTTCATCTTCCATAAGCGATATTCATTCGTAACGATTGAAACAGGAGGATTGTCTAATAGCAGCTTGTACTGATTTACCAACTCATTAACTATTTCAATATCTTCATTTTCATTTTTTGAATAAACGACTTTAGGTATAAAAACTCCTAATTTGAATATATCATTACTTCAGATGACAGTCGATCCTTTAGGTCGTTTATTATTGAATCCAGAAGAGGAATGTACACAGACCTGCGGAAATACTCTTCTGCAGACTGTGTCGGCTGATTATTGGCTCTGTGTATTTGTATTTTGACTATTCTAGGGCAATTATTCTCCCAAAACAGGGTTGGCAAAAAACATGTTTTTTTTTTAAACAAAACATTGTGTTTTTTTATTTTAAACTGTTTTATTTGATTTAAATCATGTTTTTTCTAACATTCAGAAAACATGATTTAAAACATGTTTAAAACAAAAGTTTTGGCAACATCGCTATGAAAAAACTCTCCCAAAACAATTATAATTGATTAAATTAGAATTAATAATATCTTTATTACGTGACAATAGATGTGATGAGAAACAATAAAGTGCAATTGAATTGAATATATTTTTCCTTTGCATTTTATTTCACGCCGAGGTGAATTTCAAAGAACAAATGGCAAAAAAATAGGTTCTGTTGTTTAAGAAGTGAAAAAAATTTAAAACTACTAATTTCAAAATTAAGACATAATTTTAGATTCATTTACACAAAAAAGCCAACATTTCGACAATTGGTCAATATTTATTGATACTCATAATTTTTCCTCAACTGCAGTTCGTTCATTAAGACAAATTTCATCAAGAAGATATTTCTAGGTAGCGCTACCTGCCAATCAATCGCCAATAAAAAGTACTCTCCCTATTCCTGAACGATGTTGATAATTCTTATTCCTTTTCTACGACATTACAATTCACTGTAAAGAGTATAAAGAAACGAATTTGCAAAATATGTTTTAAACATTAACAGAGGCTTGTGTTTAAAACATGTTTTAAAACACTGTTTAAAAACAAATGTTTTAAAACATGCCAACCCTGTCCCAAAATGCAGATTTTTTTCATTATTGGAACTAATTACCCTCCAATATTCACTTAAATATTATTCAATTCTATTTTTTCAATCGAAACATTCTTTTATAAAACACAAGATTTGAGGGTTCGTCCAGTCCAGGGGGGGGGGTCATGACCCCCATGACCCCCCCCCCTGGATCCGCGCCTGGACTTTGCACCACTTTTTAGAGTATTCTTGATGTAACTTTCTCGTTTTTCTGTAAAAGGAGTTGTGTTTGAATTATGTTTAATTTCAACAATCTAGCTATCGATTGCTGTTACTAGAAACGCAAGAAAAAGTGCGCAACAATTTTTTTTCCATTTTAAAAATTTGGCAAAGTCACCAGCACATCGGTGCGAATTTGCCACTTGCATCAAAATGCGTTTGTAGGCAATTTAATCAAGTGCAGGTGGTATTTTTGCCACGAAAATGTTTTTCTTTAACTTTTTTGAAGGTTAACTAGCTAGGTACTAGTCGCGAATAAAACAACAAATTATAAGAAAATAAAATCTATTATTCTTCATAAAATCAGTCTCTTTGTAAATGAACAATCTATAATAATAATGATAATAACTCATTTTTCAAAACCGCAGAACTGTTTTTTCCTCTTCCAGACGTAGATGGTTTGTCTGCATAAATCTGCAAATTTTGTTATTTGACAAAGTCCCCCTCCCAAGTGCAACAATAGAATAATTTCCTAAAATTTCGAGACCCGCCCAACCAAATCTCTCAGTTTTTTTTTTTACGCGACCTAAATACGTGTGAAATAAGCTGCTGAATTTATTTTAATGTACCATTTGTCATGTTTTCTACACAACCCTTAGTATTTCGCATTTATAAACACGTTAAAACTTACCTGCTCACACAACACAGCATAGCACACCATTCGAATCCAAGCCAAAGGACTGCGGCTGTTGAAACAATTATAGTGTCTCTTAGGTTCCGATTCGTGCTGTCGTTGAGAAGTTACCGACTTTACCAAAATAAAATGAAACATAAAACATTAGGTAGTTTGGCAAAGTCACCTTCGTTGGCAAAGCCACACCGCTCTACCGTATAGCAGGAATATAGTTCATCACCGAAATTCGTTTCCGAATCACTTGGTTAGCTACTTGGAACAAATAGAATTTATGATAATTAGTTCAAGGGATTACAAAGAATTGCATTTTCTATGGAGTTCTAAATAGCCTATCCAGCAAAGACCACGTGGAGGTGTGGGTCTTCTTCGCGAGGAAGGATCGGGAAATGATGGAATGAAGGTTGGGAAAGCTATGAGGAATATAAAAAATATAAACATAACAAATCACTTACTATTAGACCATAGGCACTCCTTTATCGAATTGTACTGAACCTAACCAATTTCCTCTTCGGTTTCTTCCATTCTGGAAATATTCCTGATGTATTTGGTCTGGTCACATTTAGGTTCATGTCCTACACAAGTATTTTTTCTTATTCGTTGCTGCTCACAACGTTCACTATAGAATCCTTGTTTTCTTCTGTAAACAGAATTGTAATGGCGAAACGGCCTCTTTGTGTTGTGGAAAATAGAAGCTACATGGCATCTACCAGCGTAAGACCTCTTCAAAGAAAAGTTTATTCTTTTTCCAGATATACATTTCGCTATGATTGCATTATAGGATGCCAGAATATGGCTATCTACATCCTCTATCAAACTCCTACCATGAACGCTGAGTTGTCTAACAATTTTTTCAATATGTTCCATAAATCCTGAACGAGAAATTTCCGGAACTATATTCTGCTCATTTTCTTTCAGACCATTACAGAAATATTTTGCACATTCATCATGTTGTCCAAAAACATGTGTAGGTGCATTCAAGATCAGGACACAGAAAAAATAATTGAAAAACTTGTTGGAGATAAAAGACGTCTAGATTTTGTAATTTAATAGATTTTTTTCAGATTCGTCTGCTCATGTTTTGAATAAGATTGTTGTTTTACATAGTATTTTTATAGAGAAGGAATAAAATATTTTATATCTTATATCAAAGTTGCATTTCGATTCAGCCCTACTTGAAATTTAATCCTGGGTGCGCCTGTTGCTGGGAAACGAATTTTCCGGACAATATTAACTATTTAGCTTTCTATTACCAAATAAAAACAGTAGGTGAACATCATAGAATTCACATTATAGTGGAACGATATCTCAAGCTGGTGGAACAGCGTCAAGTAAATCGGATTTATATATGTAGGATTTATTCTTATGTCCTCATATTCTAATATTAAGAGGGAATTATTGGTTAGAGGACTTATAGAAAAAACTCTGTACTTTCAACTATGTCAACGTTTCATCAGTCTTTGCTGATTTCTTCAGGACTGCAAACAATATTTATTTCTTAGTGTCAATTATAATCATGTGTCTGAAATCTTACCTAGTTAGGTTACAGTAAGGTGTTATAGACTAAAAAAGCAAAAATCGAATTCATGAAGTCATACGATCAATTAACCAAAAACAATCAAAGGGATCCGGAAACTCATACGTCTGTTTCATCAAATTAAGGTTAGGACATAGAACTAAAAAGTGAGCACAATCACAGACTAAAACACAACAAATAAATAAACAAACAAATCAACTACAGTGGCTTTATACAAGACAGTGGCGACAATAGACGTTCACGTTTTGATTGGTCGGACTGTTTTCGACCACTAATGGCGGACTTTCATTGTCATGTATCTAAACATAAAGCTCAAAATCGAGTCAAATGTCAAACAGCACGACACTCAAATGTAAACAAATATACGCCATGTTTGTGCAAAAACGTGTTCTATGACCCTATTGTCGCCACTGTCTTGTATAAAGCCACTGTAAAATCAACTCGACCGTAGCGCCGCATGGGAGGGACGAAGCAACCATAATGTTTATGATGTTATTTACTATCTTTTGTTTTTGTATGTTTGTAGTAGATTAGTATAAATTGAGCTTAGATTATTTGTATCAGACCTATGGTTAACTGTGTCATTAATTTTGATTTGTATCATCTCTCCCACGCTCCGCCTTAACCAGTCACGAGCATAATCCAACACAGCAACATTATCAAAGTCAAAATTGTGGTTTTCAGTGAAATGGTGATCAGCCAACGCAGTCCTGTCCTTTTTATCTTTGTGTTTTGGATTACAATCATACATGTGTTGTTTTTTCCTAGTAGACAGGTACTGCTTTGTCTGACCAACATAGCACTTTGGACATGACAAACAAGGGATCTTATAAATAACATTTGAACGCCATGAAATCTGCGTCTCATCTTTCAAGCGTGAAAAGAAGATCTTTGTGGATTCACCACTATAATAGGTCACACACACATCAGGCATTCGGTTCTTAATTAGTTTAACAATTTTAAGAGATGCTTGCGGCAAGAAAGGTAATCTAAAATACATTGGTGAGTTATTTACAACCTCTATAGGCAACAACGAGGTTGATCTCTTTAGATTCACTTCATTAACTATTCTATTCACAAAATTAGTAGGGTAGTTGTTTTTTCTCAACAAAGTCTTAACTTCTAAAATAGACTGTTCAACGAACACAGGAATACACAAATTAAAAACTCTACACAACAAAGATTTAACAGTAGCAACTTTTTGTGACCTGCTACATGATGAGTCATAATTCAGCAAGCGGCCGGAATTAGTAGGCTTCGAATACCATCGTGTCGTCAGAGTGCCATCATCACCTCTGATCACCAGAACATCCAGAAATGACAACATATGACCACTCTCACGTTCCAAGGTGAACTGCAACTTATCGTGGAAACCGTTAAAGACTGTCAGTAGTTCGTGGGTCTTATCAGCTGGGACAGCCAAAAAGGTGTCATCAACATATAGTTTTACCACTGGCACATAAAAACTCAGTTTACGAACGGAAACCTCTATTAATTCATTCATGACAAAGTTAGCAAGGCTAGGGCTAGCTGGATTTCCCATTGCTGTACCGTCACATTGTAGATATAGTCTATCATTGAAGGAGAAATAACTTGATTCAAAGATGAAGCTTATTGCTTCTAAAAATAAATGTTTTGGCATTTCGGTGTAGGCAGACAAAATTGACCATTTTCTCTTAAGAATATCAAGGACTAATGTTTTAGGGATATTTGTGAAAAGAGAAACCACATCCAGGGAAACTAAAATATATCCCTCAGGAATAGTAACCCCCTGGATGGACTTAACAAATTCAAATGAGTTTCTCACATTGTAATGGAATGTCGATATGGTCAGTGACAAAATGTCATGTAAATACCTTGATATATTATAAGCAGGTGAGCCTATACAGCTCACAATTGGTCTAAGACTAAGTGCGGTCTTATGGGTCTTACGCAGGCCATATAGTTTGGGAGAAACTGAATTATGTCTCTTCATTATTTGAGCCCTTTTATCATCAATGACCCTGGTCGTTCTCAATGTCTTCACCAATTCATTCGCTCTAGTTTGGAACTTGGAGGTTGGATCTTTGTCAATTTTAACATATACGTTGGTATCCGATAACATGTCCTCAAGGTAACCTATATACTCGTTCTTGTACATAAGTACTGTCGAGTTCCCTTTGTCGGATCGCATAACGAGTAGATCGAGATTATCCTTCATAAATTGTCGTGTGGTTTTAAACATTTTCTGTAGCATGCTGTTCTTCTCAGTATTATGGTTTCCATGGCACTCATTAGTGACCACATTCACACATTGAGATCTAAGTCTATTAGTATCTTCCTCCGGCAACCTCAATGTTGCAAATATGTATTCCAAATCCTTAACGAGGGTAGGAATTAACCTCACTGGATCTCGTGTGGGCATGCTGAATCCTGGACCCAAACTCAGTAATGCGCGGACCTCAGGAGGAATATCGATTCCCGAATAATTATAAAGTGCTGTGCTGTCTAACTGAGTTTTAAACACTGCGCATTTAGTTCTCTGTAAGAGACAAGTCAACTTCTTGATATTATTAGCTTTTATGTTATTGAAAGCCCTTTGGTAGTTCATACTGCATCTATACATGAACTCATCATATATGTTTCTCGGCACATCCGCCTGAATAAGGTTCCGATGCGTATCTTGAATATGGATGATTCTCTGTAAGTTCCAAATAGTAATATCTATCTCCAGATTCAGCACTGTCCTCTGAAATTTATCCAAGATTCTTACACTAAGAAATAAATATTGTTTGCAGTCCTGAAGAAATCAGCAAAGACTGATGAAACGTTGACATAGTTGAAAGTACAGAGTTTTTTCTATAAGTCCTCTAACCAGTAAATCGGATTTTGACGATTAGTTTCAATCGTGAGTTTTCAATTTACATCGTTTTAGATTCATTTTTGAATTGCTGTTTGTGTATGAATATATGGCGGAATTTACTGAATCCAAAATTAGTAATTCGCATATTATTTCTGTTTTTCTTTTCTGTGAGAGAGATCATATCCATAGAAACATGGAAATCCCGCTGTTTCACGAATTACCTGTAGAAATCCAGAAAAACCATAGAAATGAGCAAAAAACAAGTTACAAAATAATCTACAAAATATGTATGTACCAGTCCGGAAAAACAGTCCCCTAAGCTGCAGAAAAAAAGTAGAAAGTTCCCAGAAATTTTATTGTCTTAGATTTTCTACCTAAATCAAGGCAGGTAGGCACTCGTAGAAATCACATACCTACATTTTTATAAATAATTTTCCACACCCCATTGGAATTGCAGTTCTTTGATGTACCTAATTAGAATAATAATATTCCACTTGCTGATAAGATGCACCGAAACAATTTCAGTTGTTCATTGGACCATAAATCGGTCTCCTAAATATTTCCGCATCATTCTTGAAAGTCAAGACCCATTCTTGTGGAATAACCTTGAAATTTCGCTCTATTATTCTTGTCAATAATCCCGGAAATAACTTTCAGATACGATTCATTGGTTACTATGGTGTTGGTCAGAAATGAGTTTGTAGATAATGAAAAAGGAAAAATCAATATACATATCGAGCATATTCTGCGTACATATCGTTAACTATGTATCATCATTTATTTACGTGCAGTAGGCTGTATGGTACACCCACCATAAAACAGATTCCTCATCAGTAAAAGAAAACCTGTGTCGCTCAGGAATCAATTAGCCCACTCAACTAAATTCCAGGAACAAATTTCTATTGTCATGATATTACTGTATGAATACTATTACAAGGAAAACTATGTGATTGGGTATAATATACTGCTGACATTTTTGAGGACGAAATCTAGAAAATTACCGCTTTGACTCTAGCACAGCTTCGTGTTTGCCTCCAAGGATAACCCATAATCTTCATTGAGTTTCTAGTTGAAAAAAAAATATAAATGTATACATATACCTAGACCCTTAAGGGAGTCCTTTTCTTGCATCAAAGTGCGGTTTTGTGAATATTAGGAATCTTTTCCGCATAAATAACACTCTTCTCATCTCAATCAGATTCAAGATATTGTTGATTAAATCGATTGAATATGGAAAATGAAAACTGCATATGAAGATAGGTTTAACGTCTGTAAATAATAATTAAGGAAAGACATGTCTTTCCTTAATTGAAAACTGCATATTTCAGAAATAAATATTCTGTTAGGGCCATTCTTAAGATTGGTAAAAGTTTCCTTAGAAATGTTTCGCTATGAGGGATCTCCAGGGTCTCCAAGTATCAAGATCTCATCTGACGCATGAGGTTTATTTGAATAATGCTTTCCATTCACCCATTAAATGAAAGTTGCAGAATGAAAGTAATCAACCGTGAAATGGAGATATAAAATTTACGAGCATCCGATTAATTAATGTGACCAATATACCTTATCCCAATGGGCCGGTTCCATATATTATATATTTGAAGCAGTACTGAAAAAACTAATTGGTAAACGTCTGTATTTCATCTCATTATAATTTAGGCAACATCATTAAAATTTTAAATGATTATGATGAAAATTTCACAGTTCATTACGATATTCAATATATTTGAAAGTAGAATCCACATCTGTGACATGCAGTTGTAGGAGTTTGAAAAAATTCGTAACCCGAAAATTTTAATTAATTGGGAAATATTCAAATCTTACTCAATATTCAATTTCATCCAATGTCCCAAACACTCATTTTACATGTGAAAACGAATGATCTGAGGAAACAGTTAAGAAACAATTGTTGAACCAGGATTTCTTTGCATCTATTTTGATAGGAATTAAATGACAGTTATTCTATTTCCACTTCAAATTATTTAAATAACCATTGTTTCGCTACTGAGTAGCTTCTTCAGATTTTCCATGTTTGAATATCTCCAATAAATATTTCATTCAAAAACGTGAAATCTGAAGAAGCTACTATATGGTGAAACAATTGTTTTTAAATAATCAAAATCGAAAACAGAATAACTTATCATTCAATTCCTATAAAAATGAATTTCCATCAAGTGGAGATCGAGTCAATAAAAAATTTTACTTCAAGAATTACTTCAAATCTTAGTTCATTCACAGAATATTAATGATCAAAAATAATTATACAGGGTGAGTCTTTGACTTGTACATATATTTTAACTATAGATTCCTCCCATCAAAAGAAACACTTTTTTCCCATACCATTTTTCAAAATTCGGTTCCGTTTGGAAGATACAGGGTGTCAAAAATCCATGAAATTAACACTATTCTTTCCATATATTCGGAACCGATATTTCGAATGAACTGAATTTTGGTTCATAGTCTACTCTATTCATGGTGCATATTCCTCAATTGAAACTTATTCCATATTTCTCCTGGTAAAAAAGTTACAGTATAGTCGACTTATAAATTCACGCAAAAATACTATGAAAATACTTGAAAAAGATGAACGGTTCACGTTTTCGAAATAATTAATTATTTTAGAAAACAAAAGTATGTATTCTTATATTTTTTCAATAAAACGCGTCGTTCTCAAGTTATTCCTAATTGTATAAGATTGAATTAGAGGAAAAAATCAGGAATTTCAAGAATTCTCTGAATGCTGTCCTGAGTTAAATCTCATCGAATAAAATTTTTTTCTCTGGTCTCTCAACAAGTTACCAACGTTGTCAGAATGTTTATCAACTTTGTCAAGACTAAAATCTCTATGATGAAAAAACGTTTGATGTAGAGATATGTAATAATGAAATTTTACATTCGTGGGACATAAAATTGAATTCTAATGCCGGGTTTCCACCAAGCGGACAGGTCAAAACAAAACACGAACTGTCCGTTCGAACAGAAATTTTGAACAGTTTTGCTCGGAAAATGTTCGAAGACTGTTGGTGTTTCCAACGGACTTTCTGTTTACACCAGTAGCGGACAGAAATGAATGAAAACTGTTCGTGTTTTGTTTAAGTTTCATTTAGTTTACACCGAACGTGTAGTTGTGAGAATGTGGCGCGCTGCAAACTTGAGAAAACAAGACGACGATGATTTATTTTTGCTGGGAGTTACATTTTACATTATTAAAAAGAACAAAACTTAACGCCGGTTTTGGATTAGGCCATCCTTAAGGCAAAAAGTAGGAAATGTGACGTCTAAACTGTTACAAGATCTCAGAGGAGATGATATGGGTATAGGAGGTGAACTTCGATCAAGTTTTAATAAACATTACGACTTCTTCCCTTCTCGCACCGAATCAAACTACCACTAGATCGCAACAACGTAAATAAAAACAAACTGGGCGTTTACACCAAGCTGACAAACAGTCCTAGAACTCGTAAATCCTTTGAAGTTTACCGACATTGGATGGGACTCTGTTTGTGTCCGTAAAAACGCAATTCGCGGACTTTCGAGTCCGGAAAACAATCCACAAGTTCTAGAACAGTTCGCGGACTGTCACAAACGGACCGAGTTCGTGTTTTGTTTTTGTTCTGTCCGCTTGGTGGAAACCCGGCATAAGAAGCATGAAATTATTTTATAGGCAGTTTCTATTTAAAATTCATTGTTACCGGTCCTTCAGCAAAATATCTATCGAAACAATATAACTCGACACCAGAACGACACTACTATATCACATCAATTCACTGAAAGTCATTTACATAATCATCACCTGTTTGCTTAGAATATTTGTTTTATATTCTAAGCCTGTTTGCTTCATTCTCTGTAAATAAATAAAGAGTGAACTTCGTCTATGGGATCACTGACTAAAGTTTTAGGTTGGACTGGTTGGAGCACAGAACAACGCCACAGACCAATATAGCGCTACGTTCCCTTCAGAAGGCCGTGGAATCCACGGCGTGGATGTAGCCATTGTAGCCGTGACGCAAGAGCGTAGTCTTTGACAACGCTCTTGCGTCACGGCTACAATGGCTACATCCACGCCGTGGATTCCACGGCCTTCTGAAGGGAACGTAGCGCTATATTGGCGAGAATCAGAACTACTCTTTTGGCATTTTTAAAGAGCAACACCTAGACGCCTTTAGCGATTGTGATAGTTCATCCGCTAACGATAGGGGACGTACTGCTTTCTTGAGTTCGCATTGTTTGAAGAGAAAATCGGCAATCTGGCATCGTCTGCTCTAGAGTTCTGTGGGTGAATTGAATATCTGCATAGGGCACAGAGGATGGATATGGTTAGGTCATTGACACCGAAACATATGACTTTGGTTAATGGGATTGGGATAGGTTAGTGAGAAACCAATTTTTATGAGATCGTTTTAGAATATCGAGGAAATATGAACAAATTATTAGTGTCTATAAACTAATCTTCAGGATAATCGAAGAAGGAACTTATTTTGGTGTGAGAAATATAGCTTTTCATACAGCCGAAATGATCGGACAGAACTAAGTGTTTTGTTAGGAAATATCGTGTTTATAACATTCTTATTCAAATAAGGTTAGTGCTTGAGTATTTTTTATATGTATCACCCAGAATATCTAATAATCACATCAATTTCAATCGAAAAATATGAACTTTGAGGCGTTTGCAGAGAATAATATCAGGCACGTACTCAGCTCGATTGATTTTTTCGAATGGCTATATCTCTTTAACAGGGCCGAATTCGGAAAAATGGAAAATGAAAAAAGGTTTCCTTTGGCCTCAAGAATCTACAGTTAAAATATATGTACAAGTCAAAGACTCACCCTGTATATTAGCATTGCCTGATAGTAATCCCACAAAACTAGAATTTTTGGCTAATCAAGACCTTATTCACTGCAACTAGAGGTTATGTGACAACAAACTGACAATAAATGTAGCAAAGACTGTCTAAATTGTTACAAAACGACAAACAATCCTGACTGTGATATGAATTGGTACCGAACACATACAAGCTGAAAACTTTCTTATTCAAAGTTTCTATGCCACTGAATCATAAACAGCCACCAAATTCGAACAAAGTTTTTCTTGAAATACAACTACATACTTTCAACCCCATCGGCAACTTGTTTCTTCGATAACCACGTTGAGAAAAGTATCTCTCCATCTCTCTTCGAACTGAAGTAGAGATAAGTGCGGTGTTGTCCTAAATGTAGCCTGAATTGTAGAATGAATCTGCTCCCGTTGGCAACATGAAAATATAGCAACCGAAACGAATAAAGATTCCACTGGACCAGTAAAAGATACAATCAACCAGTTTAAGTTTCAGATGCGACTTATTTTAATGTGAATAAACAAGTCTCTATATAGTCTTACTCTAGTCGTGAAATTCGAATAACATTCGATAACGGCGAAACTACTTATTTTGAAGGCATGAAATATTGGGCTCACTAGTTTTTGATGATCAATCGATCGGAGTTACAAAATTATATGGTAACCATTTGAAAAAAATGAGATTTCATAGTTTTATTGAGGGTCACTTTGAAGCGATATTTCAGGCTCCCAGTATAATATTTCCTCATAATTTATAGTTGTATCATCGTACTGTCTTTGGTTCCTCTGTTGCAAAAAAAAATCTCAAATGAGGGATTCTGTCAACAAATTCGAAAATCAAGCTATTACTCAATGGCTTGAAGTGCTTGCACATATCATACATCAAATCAGTGCAGAATATAACGAAAAATTCAAACATGTATAAATCTACAGGGCGTTCATTTGAAATAACGAAGTTCACATTCGTAGATTCCGCTTGAAAATACGTTACAATTTGAGATCATGTAATCTATAACAAAAATACAGAATCTTGAACTTGCATCGAAATTCCTTCCTCGAATAGGTCTAATGAAACACTCTGTATACATTAAGTCCGAAACTATTTTGTGAATTCGTTCTTTTTTACAGGTTCTCCCCCAACTCGATGATCGTACAAAAAATCTAAACATGTGAGCAAGGCCGAAATATATCCCCACTTATCTTCAAGCCCAATCCACCACCAAACCTTTATCAAGTGTTTTCCCAACCAGCTTTCAAAATCACTCCCAAGGTGCATTCCCCAGAATCTTCCGGTGACAGTGTGGGGGAAGGAAACCGGTACGACGAGCCCCCCGACTCAAGGCCCTGGAGCTACGAGATGCTACCCAGCGATGAGAGTTCGCTAGGTTTGCAGACTTCCAGGCTGAGGGTTAACTTCCCCCCAGACACTATCGATAGGGTCTCTAGCAGGGGACCGCTTTTACCGAGGAGAAATCGTAGTATGAGCGCGTGGAGCGATATCAGTAGATCGAGCTGGAGATTGGAAGAAAGGTGAGTGAAAATGATAATTTTGAAATTACTTCCAGACACCCTCACAAGGAGAGAATCTCCGATACTGAGAATGGAAACTACTGTTGCGTGTTCTACACCTTTTCCAATTGTTATTCAGAAAAGCAAATTGAATTTCAGAAAATGGAAATTGTAATTCAGAATAGTAAGTTGATATTCAGAAACGGTAATTTGAATTTCAGAATAGTGATATGTAATTCAGAAAGGGTAATTTGAATTTCAGAATAGTGATATGTAATTCAGAAACGGCTAATTTCGGAGCTATAACAAATGAAAAATGTTTCAAATGGAAACCATAGTGGGAAATGATATTTTCAAATTGATCTTCCTTCGACGATTTCAAAAATACATACAGGGTGTCCCAAGTTCGAGTGCCTATTAGACGTTTCTAGAGAACTGGACATATTTGAAATCTGAAAATTGGGATTATGATATTGTTCGTAATTCTCTACAGACCTAAAATATTTTCAGAGTCAGAGCATTTCCGGTTATACAGGGAGTGAAAATAAATTTGCTCAAAATTTTTTTTTCAATCTTTCCGTTTCTGATATGATTGAGTATCAAATTCTTAATATATTTCTGTTAAAACCATTGAATTCATTCGACCAGTTTTCAAGATATCGAAAAAAAACCTGAAAAAAAGGTCAAATATTCATAGTCAGTATTATGTTCATTTTTCTTATTCTGAACATCCTGAGTGTACACCGTTCTCACAACGTCAAAGTAGAAGAATGTGGAAATGTCTTGCATCAAATGAATTTCATGAATTCATCACAGGGTGTTTCCAATTTTGTGTCAAAAACTGTGATCGTAAATCGGCCATAACTTCTGTTTTTCAAATTAGAACCCTATTTTTTTATTATTGTGTTGGATTCTGCGAAGAAAAATAATGATAGCACTCTCAGATGCTCTTGCCCCTTAACTCAGTAATTTCCGAGTTATTTGAGCTTTTCTGGATTCATGTTGTACGTAGAATCAAATTCATCTAATCTTTTACTTGAGAATATTCTGTGACCATAGAACATGAATTTTCCCATTAATAATTCACAAGTGACAGGTCTAATTTTAGGTTTTATTTTTACTTTTCGATTTTATTCAATGGTTTCATAAAAATATTCATCGAATATGTTGCATGAGAATATTCTGTGACCATAGAAGATAAATGATCCCATTGATAATTCACAAGTGACAGATCTAATTATTAATTGTTACTACGGTTTCATGCGAATATTCATCGAATCTGTTTAGATTCGATGAAGTTGACTCTACGTACACCATGAATCGAGAAAAGCTCAAATAACTCGGCAATTACTGAATTTAGAAGCAACAGTATCTTAGAGTGCTATCACTATTTTTCTCTATTTCAGTATCGTAATGAGTTCATTACAGTACTAAAAACAGTGCTGTAATGAATTCATTACAGCATCGTTTTCAGTAACATTTTTCGTTTTGTGGTTGTCAGCAATGACTTCCGATCCTTTTAAATTTCAGCAGACGTCAATTTAGAAACGTCAATTTTCGTATTTCCTAACATTCACACCAACTGCCAAGATACAATATGAAAGTCACTAGGACCTATAATTTGATTTTTTCATTGAATTTCACAAAATTTGAGTGAAATAGAGAAAATATCGTCTAATACTCGTTGCAGAATGCAATTCCAATACTCATGCGTTCAAAAACTCGCACCTTCGTCGCTCGTTTTCGAATTTCGCATTCGTATTGGAATAGGAGCCCATTCTGCAACTAGTTTTAGAATATACTATTTTTTTCGCAGAATCCAGCGCAATCATAAAAAAATAGGGTTCTAATTTGAAAAACAGAAGTTATGGCTAATTTTCGATCACAGTTTTCGACACAAAATTTGAAACCACCTGTGATGATATTTATGAAATTCAAAAGATGCATGACCTTTTCACATTCTTCTACTTTGACGTTGTGAGAACGGTTTACACTCAGGATGTTCAGAATAGGAAAAATTAACATGATACTGACTATGAATTTTTGACCTTTTTTCAGGTTTTTTTTCGATATTTTGAAAACTATTCCAATGAATACAATGTTTTCAACAGAAACGTATTCAGTATTGGATACTCAATCATATCAGAAACGAAAAGATTGAAAAAAAAATTTTTGAGCAAATTTATTTTCACTCCCTGTATAACCGGAAGTGCTCTGGCTCTGAAAATATTTTAGGTCTGTAGAGAATTTCCAACAATATCATAATCCCAATTTTCAGATTTCAATTGAGTCCAGTTCTCCAGAAACGTCTAATAGGCACTCGAACTCGAGACACCCTGTATATATCATGATATACTTCAGAGTTCACTATACAGGGTGACTGGTGACGTAAGGGACAACGGCTTAGTGGAGATAGAGGACCTCAAACTGAATGAGAATTTGGGTTTCAAATGTCCCATAAGGGTATTCGTTTCGGAGATATAGGGTGATTTATGAAAAAATGCTAAATCTATGAACTCCCATATCTTCGTTAATATGATATGTTTTTCGCTGATATTTTACATGTTTGTTCATACAGGCATTCTCTGTCAGCATAAGAAAAAAAAATTGAAAACATTGCTGGCCCGTACTCAAAGATTTCAATTTACATGTCAAGTGAGAAATATCACACGGTATATGAGATAAAATAAAATCAAATAGAAATTTGGAAAGAGGGAAAAAAACTAATGAAATATCTGTTTTTGTTTGAATGGCACAAATTTTCTTTCGTTTCTATGATATGTTGAAGTAAGAATATTACAATATTTTTATATTCCCATCACGAAAAATAATATTCTTGATAAAACAAAAACAAGAATAACTGGGGCTGTTTATTTGGATTTCTTGCAGAATGTTTTGCCTCGTCTTTTAGAAAATATTAATCAGAGAGGAATGATTTTTCAACATGATGGTGCACCTCCTCATTTTGCAAATGAAGTAAAGAATTTTCTGAATAGGGAGTTTCCTGAGAGGTGGATGGGTCGGGGAGATTCTAGGAATTGGCCTGCTAGATCACCCGATCTAACTCCTCTGGATTATTTCCTATCGGGTCATCTTAAGGATACGGTGTATAAAGAAACAATAACAAGCCGTGAACATTTGAAGAGCAGAATAACTGAAGCATGCGAAGAAATTAAAACAAATATTCCTCTGATTAGAAAAGCTGTGCTTCATTTGTTCAAGAGAGCCAATAAATGTATGGAGGTGAACGGCTCTCATTTCGAACATTTGCTTACTTGATTTTTTTATGGATTATATTTGCGACTTTTTCAATTTTTGTGTTTGAGTATCCAACTCTTTCATCACCCCATCTACAACAAATTTTAATTTGAAATTTTATATGGCATTGAAATATTAATTGATAAAAATAGATTTCAAGATTTGAAGGAATATTTTGATGCCAGGCTCATTCTAGCGCCTCGTATTCAAGGTTTTTTCTAACAGTAGTACTAATTTTCATGATTTGAATATAAAAATATTGTAATATTCTCACTTCAACATATCATAGAAACGAAAGAAAATTTGTGTCATTCCAACAAAAACAGATATTTCATCAGTTTTTTTTCCCTCTTTCCAAATTTCTATTTGATTTTATTTTATCTCATATACCGTGTGATATTTCTCACTTGACATGTAAATTGAAATTTTTGAGTACGGCCCAGCAATTTTTTCAATTTTTTTTTCTTATGCTGACAGAGAATGCCTGTATGAACAAACATGTAAAATATCAACGAAAAACATATCATACTAACGAAGATATGGGAGTTCATAGATTTAGCATTTTTTCATAAATCACCCTATATCTCCTAAACGAATACCCTTATGGGACATTTGAAACCCAAATTCTCATTCAGTTTGAGGTCCTCTATCTCCACTTAGCCGTTGTCCCTTACGTCACCAGTCACCCTGTATATCGAAAATTTCGAAAAAACACTTTTTGTTCAACAAAATCCAAGCAGGCTTTGATTCACTTCCTTCAAAACTGAGGCGGTCATTGAATTTTATGTCTTATTTGTCTTCACTTGTCAAATTCAACTCAGTTTCATCATTGTTGTATCGTCTGGCGCTTCAAAGGTTCTTATAAGGTCATAGAATTCGATATCTCACAATTACATATTGTAATCTGCCATCTGCCAAATGGATTCAGGAAATATTAGCTTTATTATTATTGAGACCAATAGAGAGGCTTCGCGAAACTTGTTGATTCTGATATGATTTCTTGAGCTTAATTGAAAAACAAGCCTAATTCTCAAAAAACATTTTTGAAGATAAGCTTTTACAACAACATTCATCCGCCATTTTGAAGCCGTCATCTTGAATTCCTCGATTTTGAAGAATCGTAATTTCCGACCCGCAAGAACCTCAGATACCAATATTGATTGAAATTAGATGATTATTACAAAACTCGTACGCCATATTGTGGCCGCCATCTTGAATTTCCCAGTTTTGACAAGAGTATCATCATTTTCGAACCCAAATACCCCCAGATTCTAATTTTGAATGGAATCGGATCATAATTGCAAAACTCATCCACCATTTTGGAGCCGCCATTTTGCTTTTTTCTATAAAAAATATTTCATGATGCATTGTCACCAGCAAAATTTCGAATCAATCGGACGATTAGAAGTGTGTCTGTCATATTTAACTTGCAAGATTTGATTATGGGAAGTTTACACATGCATGGATTTACCGGCGCCAGTCTTAACGCCAGTTCAACTTTCACGCAAGTAAGCGTTTACACAGTTTCCAGTGTTTTGCACGCCAGTTGCTCGATACTCTCGTTATAGTAGGTACCTACATCATGTCACGAAAGGAGCTTGTGAAAAATTGTCGAAAAATTACAAAATCGATAATTGATAGTATCATTGAAGCTTTAGAACGGAAGAAACGACATAAAAGAAAAAGTCGTTTAACTTCCGATGCACCAAATCCTTCAATATTCATTAATCGTATCTGTAAATAGCCATTTTCCCTAGCATCTTTATTTTTGTACATTCCAGAATGCACGTCCCACAAACAAGGAACTTGTTCATACAATTCTAAAAACTGTATTATGGTTTCTGATTTCCATTTCTTCTCTTTTTTGTTCATCGTTAAAACACAAAACTCACAAAAGAACCGAATTATACTATCAAACTGTGCCCCTAACCTTAAAAGTGATTTTCCGCTGCGTAAACAATATTCATCGGCGTGCACGGAATGTGTTTACATTTGCAAGTTGTAATTTCACCGGCGCAAGAAAAGATACTGGCGCATGAAATTTTGGAAGCGACCAAAATTTTTAATCCATGCATGCCTGGATAACGCTTGCACGCCAGTAAGTGTTTACATATGCATTTTAAAGTTACTGGCGCGCCAGAAGTCACCGGCGCCAGTAAATCATTGCATGTGTAAACGCGGTATCACAGACAGACAGATACCGGGACAGGTGAAACTAAATAAAAGCTTATAATGAAAAGCATTTAAATACATACGTACTTGAAAAAAATAATATTCACAACAAACGTTCAAACCGTTGTCCATTCGAGGAAATACATAAATAGCATTTTTTAATGATGTGATTTGAATAAGAACTTCAGAATCGCGAGATGATACAACAATGATGAAACTGAAATGAATTTGATGCGTGAAAATAAATAAGACATGGAATTCTATGACCGCCTCACTTTTGAATCAAAGCCTACTTGGATTTTGTTGAACGAAAAGTGTTTTTACGAAATTTTCGATATATAGTGAACTCGGAAGTATATCATGATATATATTTTTGAAATCGTTGAAGAAGGATCAATTTGGAAATATCATTTCCCACTATGGTTTCCATTTGAAATTTTTTTTTGTTATAGCTCCGAAACTTGAGCAGATACAAAAAATCCAAAAGCACCGAGAAAAAGTGCCCTAAAGATGTGTTTATTTCGAGAGCGTAGATCCTATAATACGGAAGGTATTATAATAATGAACCAAATACGAAAAATTGCCCTGTAGCTCGGAAACTAGACGCCGTAGCAACTTGGAGTTTTCTGCAATTTAGGTTTCTCGAAAAAAGAGAACATGACATGTATATCACTTTTTCTCTACCTTTTTAGTTTAGGAATTGTAGTACTAAACCACCGAAATCTGGCCACCCTGTACATGATGATAAATTTCCCATCAAAGTAATCATTATAATTTATCTACGTTGTTATTGATCTCATGGGGGTTATGATGAAGATTTTTAAACTTGCGTGTTTGTGATTAAACGATTCCCTCTTAAGGGTCTACGTCCCTGAAAAGGGAGTCAGAAACGATTTATTTTTTTCTGATCGATAAAGGGATGTATGAGTGTATAAAGATAAAAATAATGGTATTCGCCATCATTTTTGGTCATTTTGTAACATTTGCACCATCAAAACGAACAAATATTTTTGTGTTTTTTCATTTCAGTCTTGAAGTCCATCATTTAGTTAATCAAACGTCTATCTCATTTTTCTTTCAGGATATACCTTTTTTTTGTAAATGATATTAAAACAATGTGTTGTTTCCGCGAAATTTATTTCCTTGAATTTTTTTATTCGAAATGATAAATATCCATTTTTATCAAAGACAATTTAAGTATTAAGGTTTGTTTTAGCCGTCGGCGTCGATTAGAGAAAATTAATTGTTTCTTACAATTGAAAATTAGTGTATTATACAGTCAGTTTGAGATCTAGTTCCGGGTAGGATTTCTTGTTAATATTCCCTGCGCCCAACATTTGTTCTATTAAGCTGAATAAATCAATGAATAAAAATTAAGGCACTGCACCGCCATCTGGCGGTATACGTTTCCTATTTTGAAGACTCTTATGGTTTGTTCGGACTAGGCCAGTAGATTAGTCGAGTAGCGAGTGATTTAGTAACTTGCCGTGTGCGAACGCCAACAATCGAGTCGAATGGATTAGTCAGTGGGCGAGTCGAGTCGATCCATTCTATTCTATTTTATCCGGCGAGTAGCTTCCCCCACCACGCGCCACTTGCCCGCTAGTAGACAGTTGTCCGAACATTTCATGTTAGTCGAGTGCATTAGTACCGACAATACTGTACAGTCACAGGCGAAAGGAAAAGATACCGTTCGTCATTTTTCAAAAGTTTCGTTGGAGCAAAGATATCACATATAGATTTGTTCGAAAATATTTGGATCACGAATGTTTATGGAACATTAAGTCGAAAGACTACAAAAATAAAATGATGAGGCAATCCGCTTTAGAGGAAATAGAATCCGAAATGCATTTAACCGGTTTAGGAGAAAAAGAAATAAAAACGAAAATTAAAAATATCAGGTTTGTATATACTTCACGTCTGTAAAGTTTTATTAATAAAAAATTTACACAACACTATGCATCGATGAGTAGACTCATAGAAAAAAATGGCAATTTTTGAAAGTTCATTGTCCGTATACTTTATAACTCGGTCTAAGATGTCTAGACATCTTAACTCGGTCTTTCCTTATTGGGATCATTTTGCGCCACTCTTCCCTAAGAACATTTGTAACGATACCGTTTATTGACTGAATAATATGATTCCTTTTTGAACTAAACTAAAAGCACTAACGCGTAACGATTTTGTTTTCATCGCAATATTACAGTTTCACATGTGCATAATCATTCATGCACAGAAAATTTGCTCGATGTCAAGAATATCCTTACTTTTCAACCATCAGAACAAGACTACAATTATTAAAACACGGTTGTTTCAAGTTCACATCAAAGGATGAGCGTCTGGAATAGAGAGCACTTCAATGCTTTCCTCTGGGTACAAATGTACCCGGAAATCTCATAATTGGAGTGCATTTTTCGTCAGCAAGCGTAATACACGTAATATAATTGACAACCATCAGAAAAAACCTTCACACAAGGTTTGGTGGAAGTATAAATTTCCCCTCATTTAATTCTGAATCCAAAATCTAACATCATCAATTGATACAAAATTTCTTGTCCATATAAATAATTATACTCGGAATTTTATGGCACATTTTCGATATCAGATATCTGTTTAGTCAGTTCAATGGAATCATAACCAAACGCACTTCCTGATTAAATCAACAGCAGATTCAAGGATTTGCCGAGTGGCTTAGACACAGTATCTCCAAAATATCACGTCAAGAGGAATCAGAACTGAATTTATTCGTTGTCACCATATATTATACGATTCTCTCAAGGTTATCGCGAACATAAAAACATGGCTGGTACAAAAATTTACTATTTCATTATAACTCAATTTAAACAATGAAGAGTAATCTAACACTAATACATAAGTGGCTAACATAAAATACTGATAAATGTTTGCACATAAGAGAATAAAAATAATGGATAAAATAGTATAATCATTGATACATTCTTTGTCTGTATAATTCTAAATTGTCAGCCAGTACCTATCTATATAACCGATAAAAGGCATTCAATAAATTTCTTACCCGAGATCAGATCAGAATTGTTCAGTTTCAAAATCATGAAACTTTAGAGTTGAATAAATTGCTCCAAAATGATATATATTTTTTTTTTAATATTTGACATAAGAAAATCAACGTCTCTGAAATAATTTACAATCGGATAAAATGTTGAGAAAAGTCGCAATTTCAATAATCGCAGAAACAAAATCATGAAATAAAATATCTATGAAAGAATGCATCAATGACATAAAGAATACAATAGAAAATTATATATAATGTATTTCTGAAGTAATCAGAAATTTAAAAATTCAACGCAGTTGAATGAATAGGGCTGCGTTGTGATAAATTTCATGGGTAAAATATCAATAGAATAATATGGGATATAATAAAAATTTATAAATAATGAGATATTTAGAAAAATTCGAAGAGGGGCTTAAATGTCGGTGGTAGCACGTGGTTTTGAACCACCGGAGTGCTCTGAAAAAGAAAATAATACCTGAGCAACAAGAATATGAATATCGGAAAGTGGTATTTATTTTACAACGTGCAATAAAGTGAAGTTCCCTGTCCTAATTTGCCCGGAAAATGGCACTATTTCACCGGACTTATGTTTCTTTGGTGTAGATTTCGTTTCAGTTATTCAGAAGATAATCGTCCATATTATGATACAAAGAAAAGGGGGACTAGTATTTCTCAAAACATCTACATTAGAAGAAAATGATCCGCGTAGAAATATTGGTTTCTGCTGCTCTGTTGCGAAACTAAAATATAAGAATGTTGAACTAGAAAATCCAAATAAGTGCCGTTTGCCACAATGCTTATCGGTACTAGATTCAGTACTGAAAATTGAACGTGGACAGAACAGATGCGCTGAATTATTGTTCTGAAAACTGAGCGGAAGCGCATAAACATGCGAGAGGATCTTCTACTACAATTTCCTGATGCAACATATTTAATTTTCCCCTATCTTTAGCGAATTCTAAGCATGAAAAACTGAGAAAGCAGCAATTATTTTCCGTTTGTTTTTTGTAGAAATATGCTTATTCGAATTTCATCGTTGTGGCTTGTGTACATAGAGAGGCAGTGGAGTAGACTCAAGAAACACTCATACCGGTATGCCACTTTTTCAGTAACAAATTAAGTACTGAAATATGAAGAGTGGAAAACGGTCAGAATCAGTTATTGATTATTCTATTTTAGAATTCTGCCAGAATTTCCAGACTTTTTTGCGACCACTGCTATCATGAAAATTCGACGAATTCATATAGCACAAGGTTGAGTGTAAGTAGGACAAGTGCTCAGATAAGTTTCAAAAAATGTTTACTTGTCCTATAATATTGCTTGGCAGAGTTCCTATGGCTTTTATGTTTCTTGATAAAAAGAATCTTATAAGAAGGTAGGAAAACATTAATTTCTCAAATTACTACCGAAAAAGCAATATTGTGCCTATGATTCACCCGAATAGACAGAATTTTGTCTATATTAGGAGATAACTCAAGGAGTAAAAAAGATACTTACCCTTCCAGAACTGAGAACTGGCGGAACAGATTGTTGTTGGAAGGCGGGCTGTAAAAATGAACTTCGGTTGAGGATATTTCTACTATTCATTAATTTATTTGTTCACAACAAGCTTCAAACCCAATTCACAAATGATATTCTATGAATTGGGCGAATGACAAATATTGGTGATGAAATGAAATTTACTATTTCGAGTCAAACTGTAATCTACACCTTTCACAGTTGTGATTCAGAAATTCAAAGTTGAATTTCAGAAAAGGGAACATGTATTTCAGAATAGCAATATGTCATTCAGAAATTGAATTTCAGAATAGTTAATTCAATTTCAGAAAAACGAAATTGAAATTCAGATTAGAAAGTTGTAATTCAGAAAAACGAAGTCGTAATTCAGAATAGTAAATTGAAATTCAGAAATGGCAAATTCAATTTCAGTAAAGGAAAATTGTATTTCAGAAGTTATCAATTCAATTTCAGAAAATGTAATATGTAATTCAGAATAGTATCGATCTCGGTATCAAGTGATGCAGCATAATATATGACAATGTGGCATCGAACTTGTCTTAAGTATCTGGTATTTTCAAATTTGTTTTTTCCTGTTTTCGTTTTTGACTGAATATATGTACCTTTATGTTATTCTTAGAAATAAAGTTATTGTTATTATATTTCTTACTTCTATGAAGGTATCCATCTAAGTACTTTGAGAGTCGAAAATGACCTCAAGAATCATAATTAATCATATTTTTCGCCGCCCATTTTAAATGAAATCATGTCTCCATTGGAATAACATACATAATATTAGAGAAGTGGAAAGCAATTGAATTACAATTTCTTTTTTCTGAATTAAAATTTCCCATTTCTGAATTTCAAATCGCCAATTCTGAATTACAATTTATATTTTCTGAAATTCAAATTACCGTTTCTGCATTACATATCATTATTCTGAAATTCAAATTACCCTTTCTGAATTACAATATCACTATTCTGAAATTCAAATTACCTTTTCTGAATATGAACTTACTATTCTGAATTACAATTTCCATTTTCTGAAATTCAATTCGCTTTTCCGAATTACATTTTAAGTTTTCTGAATCACAATTGGAAAAGGTGTAGAATTGTTTTTTTTATTAGACATGAATGCGAAGATAGCACTCGTCAACTGTGAGTAGAGACTGTTTTCAATATTCAAAAATAGCTGTGAACTGAAAATCCGTGATACTTTTTACTGAAAATGATTTTCAATTTTCAGTCCTGATGCCACCCATTCGCAGGTCCACGGTTATCTATTTATTACACCTTTCCCTGTATAAGTATAAATTTATAAAATTCTTACCTCTCTTGAAGTGAACATGTTGTTATTATGGTAGTAGGGTTGGTAAAATGCGGTTCTGCATGATGTATTCTGATACATTTCATTGTACTTAGGCCTCTCGTTGAGGACCATCGGAGGTGGTGTGTTTCTTTGCTGAAAAATAGACTTCAATATACTTTCTGAACTCTTTGATCAGTAACAACTCACCCTTGTTGGTAATAAAGTTATGGGTAGACCAATGAGAGGATTACGATGAGGCGGCTGAAAAATGAGTCATTAATATTACGAATAAATTCAGACTTTTATGGAGTGGTCGATCTATAAGAATTTGCGCATATAATGAGAAAAGAATACAAATATGTAATGATATTTTTTTGATGAACAGACGATATCACAATAAGCACTTCATCGATATTGTAACGTTTTCTTCTTTATTAAACGTCCAGGATAATTCAACGATTTATTTACACTAATTATAACACTAACAATAAACAACTAATGAACTCATTCTAGCAAAAGTCTGTACAATTTATTTCCACTGATTTATTTGCACTACTATTTATTTCCACTCGTCGCTTGTCTCTGAATAATCCTCCTCGTACGTCAATGTGTCTCGTATTGTATATCACGGCAATTCACTTCTCGTCCGGACGCGTCGAGAAATAGAAACCCCCAGAATGCAAGCGGGCGTTCTCTCGGGTAGAAGGGTCGACAGGAGTACAACACTTCACAGTACGCTTCCAGAAAATTCTAGATTACGGAAGCCGGAGCCCAGGGCGACACTGTCCTTAAGCCTGTTCTGTCCCAGAACAGATCGCGTGGATTCTAGATGACCGCGGCGCAATCTGCAGTCGGCTCCCTTTCTACAGTGGCCCATTTGATGGAAGTAGCATTCGATGGTTTTGCCGAAGTATTCGACTCGATTTGGGTAGAAACTGCATACTAAGATCTGTATACATGCCCTCTGGAAAAGTATCTCAAGCATGCTTCGCACTACCCGCCAATTCAGTAGATCCAGTCCACAAACAAGCTTGGGAACTGCTAGGTTCCTAATGCAGAAGCGTTGAAGGTCCTCTTTCAAGCCATGCAGCGAGGTCCATAAGTTCTGGTAGGTGGGCTTCTGGAAAGAGTGCTGCTTGGTAATCAAATAGTAAATGAACCGACCCTCGGATCTTAAACATTTCCCGACTCTGGGCCGCTGTCCCATTAGTTCCTCTTGCCGACCAAATTTGTTTTAGAATACACTTGCTATTCCCCTACTCATACGTAGATCAGCTGCTACACAATGAGCAAACGAGTATTCCCCGGGGACTGTAAACAGGTCCTAATGAACTTCCTGTGTGACGCCAAAGCGTGCAATGCGTGTTCCCCGATTTGTGTTCATGAATTCCTGGAATTCGCAACTTTCCTTTGCCGGAACCTCGACAAGACGTATTTCTTCTCCATCCTGCGTGGAAGCATACGAAACCAATCGGTTGAAATGGACAACTTTTGGTTCTCCTCTGGGGAACTTCCGTATTCAGTAAACTACATCATTTATTCTTTTCATAAATTCGTACGGTCCTTTCCAATGTCTCTGCAGTTTCAGTGAGAAACCTCTTCTTCTTTGTGGATTATACCACCAGATCTCCTGCGCTAAACCCTTCTTCAATGGCCTTGATGTCATAGCATTTTCATCCGGTCACTTGCTTGCTGCATTTGATTACGCACTTTGTCATGGATGTAGTCAAGCTTGCTTCTAAGATTGCTAACTTGCCAGCTACATCTTCTCCAGGCTTACACCCAAGCCCGAGGTCGCAAGGTAGTCTTATTTCTCGGCCAAACATTATATTGGATGGATTGGTAGATTCTTGAACCGAAGATCTATAGGCCATCGTGAATAGATGCAAATATTCATCGCAATCCCTCTGGTGGTCAGAGACTACTTTGGCCAAATGTTTTCCTATAGTCCGATTCATTCGTTCCACCATGCCGTCTGACTGAGGATGCAGAGGTGTAGTTCTGGTCTTATGTATTCCCAATGTTTTGCAAACTTCTTGGGATCATTTCGACTCGAAGTTTCGACCTTGATCACAATGCAGCTCAAGGGGTATTCCAAATCTGTAGAAGATCTTTTTCACCAATTTGTCAGCTACCGTGCTTTCCTCTTGATTAGGAATATACCGTACGCTTTCCCCCATTTGGTGAAGTAGTCAAATTTTGAGGGGTTGCAGCTCCCCCTCTTATGAGGTTGCTCGTTGAACTCTCAAATATATGTCAAAAGATGTTCTCCAAACAAAATCAATCGACGTGTTTCGGGAAAATTTTCAAATCACCATGGAATAAAAAATATACGGGGTTGCTCGTCTGAGATGTAACATCCTGTATATTCACTACATTAATTTTCTCTCCGACATTTTGCAGACATTATTACTTTCTTGGCGAAATCTCAGACGTTCTATCGGTCAAACTAATACTGAACTAGACCAAACTACAGTGGCTTTATACAAGACAGTGGCGACAATAGACGTTCACGTTTTGATTGGTCGGACTGTTTTCGACCACTAATGTCGGATTTTCATTGTTTTGTTGTCATGTATCTAAACATAAAGCTCAAGATCGAATCAAATGTCAAACAGCACGACACTCAAATGTAAACAAATATCCGCCATGTTTGGGCAAAAACGTGTTCTATGACCCTATTGTCGCCACTGTCTTGTATAAAGCCACTGTAGACCAAAGGCAATGGAATCACAGGAATATTATCATCTGCAACCAGGTATTCACCTTCTGAGAACCACGTGGTTGCCTATGTTTCGGTTGTCCGCTCAAGTGAGAGTTCCGAAACCTTGTATACGAAAAATAGGTGTCCGCGTCCGCCCAAGAGAGGGTACTTTATGAAGGATTTGCATTTACCGGATTCCGAACTATGAAAATGTGTCCGTTCAATAGAGATGTCCGCTCAAAGGAGGTGTCCGTTAGGAGAAGTTTCACTGTATATGTAATAAAAATACGGGGTGTTTATAAATTATGTTACATCGATGTTGGCTTCGAATTATTCTTTGACGCTCATCACCGAGGGTCCCAACTATATTTCAGAAGCATTTATTTTCTGCGGACTACACAACCATTAACTTACTTTGTTCATCTATAATTATAGTTCCGAGAACGACAAAAAATAATTCTAAGCCAACTGCGATATTACAATCATAAATATGATTGTAATATCGCAGTTGGCAGAATTATTTTTTGTCGCTCCCTCCGATATATTATATCAAATGCATGAATCTGCTCCGTAGCGTTCGACAGTTAGTGACATGTTAGTTCATTGATGAATCCTCACTTTTCGGTTAGTAAAAAACATTCTAAATCTATTAAATAGATTCATTCTCACCTCATCTAAGCATGACGTTATCCGAGATGCAGTATTTCCTGAGGGAGTAGGTGCTCTTGGAAATCCGCAGAATCTCTGATTCATCATAGAAGGTTGCAATTGGATGTTCTCAATGTTCCTCAATATTTGCTATAATAACCAGAATATTGTGCATTGAAAGAAAAATAAAATATTATTAAATCCTCACAAATGGTTGGTCAAAAAGTGTTCATATATTAAGTACTCATCATTCTAGAGGTAAATCACATAACTCACATTTTCGAGCAGCGATTGTATTGAGGCTTTGCTGATACCATTACTTCCTTCAGGTATTGGCATAACTTCCTGGAATATGAAATTCAATGTAATAAAAATAGCAGATTGATTGATCATGAAACAACGTAAAGAATTACATAATTCAATTCCTTATCGTTCATCTGGTAGGTGAAAAATGTCCGCACTGCCATAAATTTATTTGATTCTTGAAAAGCGTTCACACTACTCCGATTCGCACAGATGACAAGCAAAAAATCAAATTAATCGTGAATGTCATTCCGAATAGAAAAAATCAAGTTCACACATGTTTCGTTAGTTCAACTCTAACTGTGCTGCACCCTAATATACTCAAATATGTCCAGCTCAAAGTTATCAGAGTCGATTTGTTGCTTGTGCCTGCACTCAATCTTTGAAAAAAATTTCTTCATTTCTACCGTTATAAATAGTAAGATTAGTTTTCATAAAACAAGTAAAATTGGCGTCTAAGCTAGCACATTATGTGCAAATTAGATACGACTGATGTGCAGTCAGTTCTTCTTGTGAATTAACAATGAATACCCACTCAAACATTGGATAGTTGGAAATTCTCAGTGTGTACTTCACGAAATCCATTCGGATTATAAGCTGGCCTATACCGAAAATTATGGCTATGCACAACGTTGTCTAGCTAAAAACTGAAACAATATCGTCAACTATGTAGTTGCTAATCTCGAACGGCTAATACATTGTTTTCTAAAAATTTCCGTTAAAGATGTCTGCTATTCAAAAGCGAACGTGTTGAAAAAACACAATTTCATAAAATGTGTACCATTTATTCATAGAATCGATTTGACTCGGTTATAACTTCCTCAAAACATTCTCGAAAGTTGAGGAAATGCAAAAAATCAAATGAATAAATTTACTATAAATGTCGTGACAGAATATCACTTTTTGTTGGCCCATCCTGAGAATTCAATTTCATTCCATACTTTTCCCATGAGTGCGGTTTTTTCTCAAACCGTGGAGCACTTATATTTTTTTATTTTTCAAAATTGTAAAATCATAATGAACAAAATAGTGCTGACAAGAAGTATTTCTCGTTTGGTTCCACGATTATCATTTAATTATTTATCATTAATATTTAAAATACATGGTGCATGATGGCACTCATTATGTATGGATATATGAAAAGTTTGAAGATCTTTGAAAAATACTGCAATATCTCAAATTTTTATGAACTGAATGAAACATGTAATTAAAATGCATTGAAAAAAATTATGGGTTAATTACAATGAGTTTGAGTTACATCAAAACTGCAAACTTAATAGAGAGAAAGAGCTAACGGCATATAGACAACTTTTTGAAATTCCGGAAAAAGTTACACACCGAGCAGGAATCGTCCTGCTTTCGATGAGTATTTTTGAAAACATCAAACAATACGAAGTCAGTTCCTACAGGCGAGTAGAGCAAATGACGATTTAAAGTAGTGTAGCAAACACTCTCGGCCTTTTTGGAGCTACCGGCCACTAGAAGGAATACCATTCTCGCCAATATTCATAACGCAATATTAATCAAAGCCAGTCCACAAATAAAATTGAATTAATGCCTTCATTAAGAGGTCAAGTTTCTGAACGAATTATGGGTATTGAAATCAATTTCAATCAATATTTTCATAAAAAAAATTGCAGAATTTTCGAAATCATGTGTCACTTGACACATTTTCGTGGTGCGCCAGCCCGCTAAGAGAAAATGAAAATATGTCCCGCTTCAAATGAAAATTGACCATTTTTCGCGTTTTCCAGCAGAACTCATAGTCACGGAAATATACAACTGGACTGTACAGGGTGGCCAGACTTCGACGGTTTAGTACTACAGCTCCTTAACTATGAGAGATAGAGAAAAAGTACTATACATGTCATGCTCCTTTTTTTCGAGAAACATCAATTACTGAAAGCCCCGAGTTGCTACGGCGTCTAGCTTCCGAGCTACAGGGCGATTTTTCGTATTTGGTTCATTATTATAATTGACTATAACTTCCGTATTATAGGATCTAAGCTCTCGAAATGACCACATCTTTTGGGCACTTTTTTCACTGCTTTTCAAATGGCATCAAAAACTCTACCAGAATCCGTCGTTAAAACTAATTACCACCCCTGAAAAAAACTACCCGCCGATTTTTTTTTCAAAGGGCTTCCTTATATTTTTCTCACTCTAAACGGTTTCTAAGTGAAAGAAGAAATATGTTAATTTTTTTTATCATTTTACATAAATTCAACCCTCAAGTAAATAATTATAATTTCCGGCACATTTTTCTCATTCCATTCTCTATGTCTATGTTCTAGGAGAAAATGGTGAATGTGCCGAAAATTAGAATTATTTTTTTTGGGGGTTGAATTTATGTAAAACTAGCTGGCCCGGCGAACTTTGTTCCGCCTAAATGATACTTACGGTGGAATTCACAAATCGTAATCACCGGTGATCGGAGATCAACAGCTTGGTTCTCTGATTTTTGAACTGTCAAATGTTTCGATGGATATGAGCTGTCACACAGAACAGATACATAAAAATAATATGTCAATTACCAATTATAGCAATTTTGGATTTAGTGATTTCCGCAAATATATTTATTACCCAAACAGAAATTCAAAAACATTTTAAAAATTATGAGAAAAGATGAGAATGGACATATCACGATCGAAACCGATCGCCAAAATCGTATATACTTGACATTTCGATTAAAATTCACTCTGATATTCACGCGCTTCTGGATCTGTTAATAGACCTTAATTAACCTTAATTACATAGTAATTGATGTCATATGTTCTTTATTCGACCATTTCAAACAACGACGACCGAAATTCTCGAGAGAAAAAAAAACAGATGACATAAATTGATGTTCGCGAAAGCCTCAACAAATTCATCGCCATCTAATGGTGCTGATGTCAAATATAGTACCTTCACGATAAGATGTCTAGAATAATGGTGTAGGCGCCCGTCAATTTTTGAATGGAATGACGTTCGACCAAATCGAAAATATTAGCAACGTGGCGGGCCGCAATATCATTTCAGTGTATTTTCCGTTGTCAATTTGATGGATGCATCAACACCTGATTTGCTAAAGTCAATTATGACATGACAGCAGAATGGCATCTTTTTATAATGAATGTTTTCTACTTTTCCTAAGAACTAATATACATCAGAATGTCAGGAATATAAACACACATTATTGCTTGACAAAATTATCTACCATTAACACGCCACGTTCGCCAGAATAAATTCAAGTATTTGAAATAACTGATAAAAATCAGTCATAATTTGTGAATAGCGCCACCTGAAGTGGAAAGAACGAAACATTGCTAATATAATCAATTTGGTCACAACAAAATCTAATCAGTGCCTACACCATTATTCTAGACATCCTACTTCACGATAACGTTATTTTGAATAAATAAAACTATAAAAATAACTAATAATCAGTCATAATGTGTGAATAGCGCCATCTGAAGTGGTACGAAATCTAATCATTTTAGACATCTGTACTCCTAAGCTAAGATTTTTTGGTGTTGGCCAACGGCGCAAAGTTGTAGGCAACTCAAATTACACACTATTACAGTGACTATAGTGGTAATATAGTCACTGTACACCCCATCTAACGGAAAGAAGTACCTACGAATAAGCGGTAGCGTAACTGAACTGTAGCGACACCTAGTGGCCTCGCTCAAAAGGAGGAAAAGCATTTCCTGTATAAGTGAAATTTTCATCGAGTTTTTCGAAGTTTTATTGCATTTTATAATAACCAGACCGTAGACGAATCCATATATGAAGTTTCATAACAAACACTCCATCCGATCTCTAGTTATAAATGGTGTAACCAACATCTTTCTTTTATATATATAGATGATGAAAAATTGTTTTAACATATTTCTTCTTTCACTAAGAAATCGTTTAGAGTGAGAAAAATATAAGGGGCCCATTTGAAAAAAATATCTGGGGGTAGTTTTTTCAGGGGTGATAATTAGAAACAGAATTTGAACGACGGATTTGATTAACTTCCAGCGAAATCTGGCCACCCAGTACTTCTTTGTATACTCAGGACGGACATCTAACTTAAACTTCGTGAACTGACATTAAACTAAGGCGCACATTGAGCTACGTGACGCAGTTAGCACAGCACAGGGAAATGAACTGTGTGACACAGTTACTAGCGCACATTGGTTAGCAGTCGTATTGGAAAATTGACGAAGTGAGGTACTACAGTAACCTTTAGGAAATATTATGTCGGATTATTTCGACATGAGCTCTGCGTCCGATTCAGATGACGAGTTTTTTCTTTGTATAAAAAATCCAAAAGAATGAAACTTTGGAATTTTTATCCAAATCTCTTGTTTATATTTACTTTTTAGTTATTGTGAATGCCTCGTTTCCTAAAATACAGGATTCTCAAGCACTAGTTGCATGAATTTTTCTTCGATGTACTCCATGGTTACGAAATTCGAACTACTGCGCGGCGCGTGCCGCACGATTTCTGTGTTCCTTCCACAAGTGTCGCATTGGCTAGTGTGGTGCAGGTCTGCGCTGCGTCCCAATGTGCGTGGTTTTATTCAGTCATGTGGACCACAAAAAACTGCCCTGCGCTGCGTGGACTGCGTCTCAATGTGCGCCCGGCCTAATGAAGTCGACATTATTCGACCATTGCAGAAAAAAGACTTACCTCAATAGGCGAAGAATCCAGACCACTCATGAGACTTCGTGTCATTGAGGCATTAGAGGACTGAAAGATATCATTGAGAATATTATTCTGACTCAGTATATCTGAACATTACAGTAATCTTATTTTTACTTACCGATTTTTGGCTATCGTTAGAAGATGTTTCAGAAATCAAAGAATTGATATATTGCTGGTAATGACGGCGCATCTTTGGCGGCAAAGATCTGAAACATTCAGCGAGACCGAACTAGTTGAGATCAGGACGCAAAAATGAGAGAGAGGTGAATGCTTGTGTCATTCAATGTATTTTTCTGGAATTCTGATTGTCTCAAGTCATGTAACTTGACGTCAGCCATAGGCTCAACTAACCTGCATTCCTGCATAATAGAAACATGTATTGAAACAAACTAAGAACCTTTGAATAAAGGACGTCAAACTAAACGAAGTGTCCACCTATTGGATTCGGCGAAGGTGTATGGCTTGCGCATTCAGCATGCGTACAACACTAATTTCGAGTCTGAGAAATTAGTGCGCACGTGAGGAATAACCAACCCACCAAAAACATTCTGTAAAAAACCAGCCAAGTCTCGATGGAGTTGCTTGTTTATCTCTAAAAAGTAATGAAATCTATACAAAGTCGTGCCAAGTCTAAGGCTCCTTACTGCGATTTCTTTATTATTATAGTTAGGTAATGTTGTGTGACTTGGACGTCGAACATTCGTCGATTTGACGCCCCCCAAAAAGAAGAGAGTAGGGGTCAGCATTGTCAATGCTGAATGCATGTATTGCACAGTCAACAACAGCCTAAAATGAGACACTATGGTCCAATTACCAATACCGGAATGGGCTATTATCTCGATTAACAAACATAGGTAGTCACAACCGATATAACATTGCGTGTAAACAAAATTGACTTGTACCCACTAACGTATGAAGAATGTCCAACGGCCAAGTCACACAACATTAACTATAATAATAAAGAAATCGCAGTAAGGAGCCTTAGACTTGGCACGACTTTGTATAGATCGTGCTGCAGTTGAGTTGAGATTCTCAAAGGAAATTAATGAAATGGGTTTTCATCGGAAGCTTGGATTCTTTTTCTACTAGAAAGTGACGCTCGGTTCTTTAAGTCAAAAAAGAATCAAGAATGTTCAGCCATAGTTTTGTGGAAAACTGTAGTGAAAGTCCCAAGTCTAGGATAACCGTTTTTGCTTCCTGTCAATTCCATAGATACAGAAATTGATGCATAGAAACCCTGGTGTAACGACTCCTACGTAAAAATCGTGACCAAAAATTGTAGATCAAATTGAGCACTCTAGATAATAGCTCGGGGTCCTAGTTCCGGAATTATCCGCAATATTTCCTGGTGGTGTCGCTATTGCAGCAATGGAAAATAGCGCGATCCCTTTCAGGGGAAATGAAAAGTAGGACCCCAGCTCAGATTTTCATTCAACAATAAAGTCTTAAACGAATTCTAATCAGTGCCAACACAAGGTATTCTATGCATCTACAGAATCTCGAAAACTCAGATGATGCCGACATATTTTTCTGCACGACGTTTAACTAACAGTATTGATGAAGGCATTGACGGCCGAATTCAACTTCAAATCTAGAGTATTCCGACATTTCCAGTGGGAAATTCTTATTTGACCACGGCTAGAAAACCAGGAATACTCAGAATTGAAGAACTAACGGTCTCATCCCGTTTCTATTTTGCCAACCCTAGGCGGGAGAAAGCCGCTCCAGTCGACGCTAGTTCATTGAGTGGATGAAGAACGTAATCATCACACCATGTAAGAACATAATTTAAGGGAATTCACGTAAGAGGCTCTCATTTTATGAACTGAAGTCGCTCATGCACGCCTATTCCGGGTATGGCACAACATGAAGATGCGATTTACAAGGCCGTAGCCAGGGGGGGGGTCCGATGGGGTCCGGACCCCCCCGAAATTTATTTTTTCAGAAATGCCAGATAATCATTTCACCGAAAATTCTACGAATGAATTTTTTTCTAGCTACGGCCTCGGACGGACCCCCCCCCGAAAATTTTTTCTAGCTACGGCCTTGGCGATTTAGATCAAATCTGAATCACAATCGTAGCAGAACGTTAGCATTTTGCGATGCTAAAGAAAATAACAATATAAAACGAAAATATCCGGGAACATGAAAATTTGATTAGGGCACGAAATACAGTTTGCAAACCACTGGTCCAGCGTCTAGACGAAGAACTTGTTGAAAAGTACTCAACACTCTAGAACACAGCTGAAAGCGTGATGAATATTTCATGAGACATTAGCTATTTTTTCGACCGGACGAAATCCGTAAGTGGAAGTGGAAATTTTAGCGAAATGGACACTCTTCCAAATGTTCCGAATAGTTGAATGTGTAAAATTAATTATTCATGCTTAAATATTATTCATGTATGTATAACTCACAGGCAGAAATGTGTTGGTGGTGATTCCAAACGTTGTTGCTTACTAAATTGTCTAGGGCGAGCCCATTCGATCATCACATCCGGAAACGGAAGGGCTGAAAAAAATATTCACAACAATTTATATCCTGCAAAAGGGATTGATATGTTTTTTTTTATAATTAAGAGTGTTCTTCAAGCTCTGTCAACTCTGGCGGTGCATAGATGGGTTTATTGGATCAATTCAATAGCGAGTAACTAGTGAATCAAGATTCAATTCACTTAATGTTCATTCATTTAATAATCATAAAACATATTGTAATGGAGTATATCAAAACAAATGACAACCGAGTTGACAGATGTAGCTCAACCATAGGGGAGATTTGGAAGGTTATTCATGCAAAATAATGCTTGAATGCGAATCTACCTTTATGAATCCATCAATAATTGACAGAATTAATTATTATTTCTACCAACAAACAAGTATAGCACGAAATCCTCCATATATTATTATTAACTCGAGTTCTACCATGCCTTGACATGACCTTACTTTTTTCTATTTAACCAGAATAATTTTTATCAGATGTGTAACTGAAAGAAACATTGAATATTGTCGTGTTCCATGTACATTTAAAACCGTACACAAACAGCGACTACTGTTTCAGGTGTGAATAATAATTATGTTAATAGTATCGTGCTCAATATCAGCAGAATATATCAATGGTGGTGATTTCAACCTAATACCATAATGAGTATATATAAACAGATTTATCGCTATCACCAAAGTTCAGGCCATAATGCATATTAAATCAACGTCCCCACTGTTTCAAATAACTACATTATTATTTTCACATTCAGCTTCGCGTATAATCATGATAAATCATGGGTATGCCAAGCTCCTGACACCACAACTGATATCGCCAGCCTTCGCCAATAGCTTTTTCCTCAGCCTATGAAATCGCGAAGCCCTTAACGTTTATTTCATCTAGTCTGATTAATAAAATTGCTATCATTATTATGGCATGACATAACATTTCATTTGCAAAAACGCACTTAGTATCGTTTCAGTTTGTCTCTGGAAAGCCTCGGATTTTGAGGAACCATGTATTTTGAAAGTATTTGATAATACGCGAATGATATCTGATGATCTGGACCTTTCCACTCGACAGAGCGCCCGCGTGCGATGGTGCTTGCGTTCTGGGGGTTTCCATTTCTAGACGAGTCCGGGCGAGAAAGGAATCGGCGCGATATATATGCGGGGCACATTGGCGACGAGTGAAAATAAAATATTATTGCCAACAATCAGTGGAAATAAACTATTTCTTCAGTAATTGATTAGGAGTGTTATAATTAATGGCAATGAATAGTTTATTTAACCCGGACATTTTAATAACCAGTATCTACGCTCTCAAAATGAACACATCTTTCAGGTACTTTTTTAAATGCTTTTCAGTGGTGCTATTGGATCTTTTGTATCTGCTCAGATTTTGGAGCAATAACAAAATTTTTTTTAATGGAAACCATAATGGGAATTGGTACATATGTACCTACATATATCCAATTTGATCTTTCTTCAACGATTTCGAAAATATAAATCATGGTATACTTCCGCGTTCATTATACAGGGCGAGTCTTTGACTTGTACATATATATCAACTGTAGATTCATGAGGCCAAAAGAAACCTTTTTTTTTTCATTTTCCGTTTTTCCGAATTCGGCTCTGTAGCCATTTGAAAAAAAATTGGGCCAAATACTCGGCATATGCGATTCTCTGCAAACACTTCAAGATTCATATTTTTTATTGAAATTGGGTTGATACATTCAGGGAATACTCAAGTACTAACCTTATTTGAATAAAAATATGTTGAAAATACAGACAAAATACTCAGTTTTGTCTGATTGTATCCACCATTAAAAAGCGATATTTGTCCCATCAAAATAAATGCGGAAATGCGGACGTAGCCTTATAGTTTAGGAGCTGTAGTACTAAACCATTGAAATCTGGCCACCATGTACAAAAAAAAACAATTAAATCTAGAGATGAAGTTGATACAGAAATAATCCGGAAGCTACGGTGAATAAAAAGAAGCAATGATATACATGGTGTCCTATTCGAAATAACAAAGTTGCTATTACATTTCGAGTTAAGCGGCAACATCGAAGCGCTGAAAAGATTTCAGATAGATAGAGCAGTGAAACATGTGATTTTATTTTGGAAAAGTGTCGTATACTATTTCAAGTGATTTATATTCGAAATAATCTATTTAACGAAAGTTCCCTATTGAAAATTTCGCTTTACAATTGCGAAATGTGAAATTTATGTGAACGTTATTTTACGGTCCAAGCATTTGGCGGAACACAACATGGAAACGGGTCACGATATTGCGAATTTTACTGCGGATGTTTTTCTTCAGTTACAGAATAGATTTCTTCGAACTTGATGAGATTAAATGCTTTGTTGACCGATTATTTTTCGAACTGTGACAATTTCAAAGGGTTGTGTTGCCTCATCAATTGTAGTATTACAAAATTGAAAGGGAATGATGACGGAAATGAATATGCAAAAAAAATGCAACATGGAAATATTGATTGAAAAATAGGGAAAAAAATTATTCACTCATTCAGGAAAGGAAATTATTTCGTATTTGAATTTTCTACACAGAGAAAAATATTTCATTTTTTTCGATCTACAAACAAACCTCTAAAATGTATGAGTGACACCCACAGTCAAGGCACTAGGCAGGCTAAACGGCTATCCCGCCATCGAAGGATTATTTTGAGAATTTCATTTCTGAAATAATAATAATCAGTTCTTATATAGACTAATATTTTCAGCTCTGCACTCATATTGTTGGTTTTTTCGGTTCGCTATTGCCTTCTTATTATTTTCGTATAATGCTCTAATATACAGGGTAGTCCAAGTATATCGTATATAATTGATACGGAGCCGAAACATGGGGAATTTTTGGAGAAATATGAGAGTGGAAGTGGTCGAAATGGATGCGTTGTTCTGTGTTTCGAAAAGAGATCGTATAGTGTAATAAAATATACACTGTGTCCGTAAAGTATGGAACAAATTCATTTTTAGCTAAACAGGTCATTTTAAGAAATAATCCTGAAACACGTCGATTTTTTATGTTAATTTACCGAATTTTAAAATAATAATCTAATATACAGGGTGAATTACGTTCGAGTAATGACGTCACCGTCATTTTTTTTAATGGAACACCCTCATTTTGTCTCAATTTTCGGATTACTCTAGCTGAGCTGATTCCAAAAATGTATCACATGTTGATTCCAATTGGTACAGGGTGGACAAAATACAATAGTTTTTGTTTGGAAACAGCTCATTTTTATCACTCTAAACATGTAGCAAACTACGGGGTGTTACATTTAAACCAATTGCCGCTAGACAATAAGTATTTTTGACATGGGCGTAGCCAGGATTTGTAACAGGGGGGATGCAAACCATGGTCATCGTCCATGGTCGTTCAAAATGTAAAATTTAAGGATAAAAAAATGCGAATTTAATTTATTTGTTCTTTCATGGGGGAGCAGCTTCCCCCCCCGCCCATAGCTGGCTACGCCCATGATTTTTGATAATATTGTTAATTTATTGTATTTTTGTCCACCCTGTACCAATTGGAATCAATATGTGATATATTTTTGGAATCAGCTCAGCTAGAGTAATCCAAAAATTGAGACAAAATGGGGGTGTTCCATTTGAAAAAAATGACGGTGAGGTCATTACTCGAACGTAATTCACCCTGTATATTAGATTATTATTTTAAAATACGGTAAATTAACATCAAAAATCGAGGTGTTTCAGGATTATTTCTTAAAATGACCTGTTTAGCTAAAAATGAATTTGTTCCATACTTTACGGACACAGTGTATAATCAAACAGCGAATGGGAATTGAAGGCAACATAAAAGATGAAATAGTCAAAACAACGCATATGGTGCATGATGAATGCATGACACAAGATTGCATAAACAAACGCTAGAATGGCAGCCCACTACACCAAGGAAAAGAGGAAGACCTGGAATGGAAAAGGATTGTATAGATAATACCATGATTAAAGAGCTTACGATTGGAAGACTGTGCAGATCGAAAGAAATGGCGATGAAGTGTCGGACATTCTAAACTGCCTTATATATATGATATTTTTGTAATTACAATTATCGCATTGAAGAGGAACACAGGGTACGAAACCAAAAAAATATGATTTTTTTTTATATCCGTAAATGGATAGAAGAAGGCTGAATAGAATAGAAGTGTACATTTGAGTGTGAATTCCTAGGGTTGTGACCCTATAATAGGGCTGCCATACGTCCCGGTAGCATATTCATATCTACGTACCGTATCGCAGCTCGGAGTCAGCCGAAGCTGACGCGATAAACCACATGCGTGATCGCATCTTCTTTGGCGATATCAGTCGTGGAATATGAATTGGGATGATGCGTTATAATGATACCACGATTCTCTTATTTTTTTCAGTTCAAATAATAACGATTAGGTTTTTTCCACATTCACGAATAATAACGGCTACCTCTTATTCAAGAGTGGATGCTTTCAGGTTATGAATTCATTGGGATGAAGAAATAAGTAAATTTAGAATACATTTTATACTGAAGCCAAAAGAATGATCGAAATCCTCTCTGCTTTAATAGTATATTTTCTTGAATAAACTTTTTGGGGGGTGTTCTAATAGTTGTTGTCATTGATCGAGTTACTTTTGTTCCATTCATAAGTTCGGCCTCCCACTTCTGAAACGAATTGACAAAATTAATCTTAATTTACATAGCTATCAAGCAAATTGAATTTTGCGGGTAGGTAGGTACTTACCTACATATTATATTCCGTTGCTGTTGCAAAGATACACAAAGTAAAAAGTCGTTGAAAAGAAGAATCACTGAGCTTAATGTACACAATTAATAGAGGAGTTAGGAAGTTCAAAAGTTGTCAAAAGGAGAATGGTATCAAAAAAGAATATCACTTAATTGAGATAAGGTGTCCAACATACGAAAGACAAAAATGAGGATCATCGTTGCTTGGAAAAATTTGTGAAAGTAAAAGTATGATTGGAAGACTATTCAAAAAGTTAAGTGGACAGAATTTCTTCGAAAATTATATTCAATGAATAAGATCACTTCACATTTTTCTCAAATGTTATAGTTATATCAGAACTAAATTTCGGAATACCTAATTCACAACATCCAATAACCTTGTCCAAATGATGATTCAGATTGTTATAACAAAAAGTAGTTTGTAATGAGTAAGAGTAACCCTATTTTACTTGAATGAATAAGAAAATGAGAAGCTCAGCTATATGTCGATATAAATTTCATCCTATATACATATAATCCGCAATCCCTCAGTTGCCCGCCCATATATTATGTTTAGCTATTGGTAAAAGGAATTTATAAATATGAAATTTTTTTGGGTATGATATTTTAAGATTATTAAAATCTCTTCACAATAACCTTTTTTACAATTATTTCATTCATCAAATGAATGATTCTTTATGTTGACTGAGATTATTTTATCCATTCAGAAACTGCACTTACCAATTCATTATTCAGTCTCATATTTATTTCAAGATTTGATTTTTTTTAATTGTAGTTAAAGGAGGTCTTGATGTAATTCCCTCTGGTTTTTTGATTCAATAATTTTTCGAATTGCTACTATGGGAATATTACGCAAAACCCCTCCTCAGTTTCAATTTCCCCTTCTGTGGCTATTTTCGTCCTTACTATTTAATCATCGATTTGCAAAAAAATCTGCGCTAATTTTCTTCAAAAACTCTGTTTGGTAACAATACGATAGCGATCCCATATAGGTCATAAAATACGTTCAAGAACGCAGGACCGGACGCGATCTCTTACGTTGAGTTTACTTCGGCTTCGGGTGAATTCGGACTGCGATACGGTACGTGGGATATGAATATGCGTCCCGGTACACCGGGACATGTCCCGGTTTGATGCATTGAGTCCCGGTGTCCCCGTCAGTTATTCAATTGTCCCGGTCAGTAATTTGAATTTGGTCGTTATCGAGATTAATATTTTCCACACGGATCTTAGTCCTAAGGCCATAGTGGTGTTCAAATGCCATACTTGCAGCAGCAAAAAAAAGAAAATCATCTTTTGAAGACTTAACCCTTTATCGTGTCTTTTGAATTCATTTTTTTATAAGGGAGTTGTTTTTTAATAAATGCATCTTAGCATATTTTAAAGTTATTTTCTTAATAACATCCATATTTTTTAAATACTCTTTGCATCCAATTGAATCGATGACTTTATTCTACAAAGGTGCGTGTGTATATGAAAATGACATATTAATTTTACGGTATTCAGTCAACTTGTGAAAAAGATTTTTTCGTTACGAGAGATTTCATTCAGATTTATATGGATTTTCATGGCCGAAATATGAAATATGTTATGTCAGCGGTCGTCGATGGAAAAGTTCTTCTTTCTTCTCAGCCCCCCCCCCTCATCAATTTTCAATTTTGGGATGCGACCCTTTTGACACCCCCGCTCTATTTTAAACTAATTTTTGTGCCACTCGTCCCGGTAGATGCTCCAACATTTATGGCGGCCCTACCCTATAATGGCTTCAACAGTAAATCATTGGCCAGCACATCTACACGAATTTATTCTTATTTCACAGAAGTACATTCCTCACAATAATAATTTAATTTAGTTATTGAGTTCTAACCCAAGTTTTTCTTGGTTCATGTGTCCCAGAATGATTCATTGCGAATTAAAAGCATACATTTATACATTCCGCCATTTACTTCATTAAATATACCAATAACATCCGCATGGGATATGTGTTCAGATTTCGCAGGTAGTTTAATTGGATTAATTTCTTTCATTCATTATTCTAACAAGGATATTAATCATATGCTACAATTTATGCAGAAAATTCTTTGAAGTGCTGAATTCCTAATATACTCGTAATGTTATGACCTTTGCATTTATTGAATCGAATCTGGTGCCGAAGAACATTCACTATTGAAGTCAAAGAGCTGAATATCCTTGTATTATTGAAATATTCAGAGTGCCCAAACGAAAATTACGAAAACAATGTGTGAAATTACAGACGAACTAAATTATTTCGGAGAAAACACGAAAAGTTTTGTTGGAAGCTCTTGTATTGTATGAAAAGGGTGCCTTACCAAGGCAACTCTTACTGAATTGTAAAAATAGGGTACATGGTACATCTATCATTCTCCGCACGACAATATCGATTTCGCAAGAAGGAAAGATTTGTGCGAAATTTTGGCCTGAAGAATTTCTTAATCTGTTGAACTGATGTATCACATGCCTTATCTAAATGCACTTAGTGTTGCCACCCCTTGTAACGATTAACACATCGGTAGCTTGGAGGTAGAGTAACCAGTCCGGCAAACAGGGAGACGCAGGTTCGATTCCTGCTCGGTGCGTTACTTTTCTGGGAATTTCAAAAAAATTTCTGCATGTCGTTAACACTTTAACCAATTATTCACACATACATTGAACATTCATTTACTATTATTTAGAAATAACTGAAACAATTACAAAAATCATACTCAATTTCGACTTTTACGTAACATATTTTGAAGCTCTACTTCCAGAGATAATTAGTTTTTTCGGGAGAAAACCCAACGCAGACATCCTCAATTCTCTGGATCAAGTCCTCCAAATGGAACAAGGAATTGGATACAGTCATACCTATTTCTTCAAAATTACAGAGGTATATGTGTCCGAATTGTAACCCAATGTTTTTCCAAGAAAATCGAAATTATCTTGCCTGCTGGAAGGATGCCAATATGCAGAATTGTGTTTGATAACAAGCCTTTCTGATGGAAGAAAAATCAGGACAGCAAAGAGAATGTTTCATTAAAATTGCCTTGATTTAAAAATGATGCACCCTGCATAATATTGTATTAATATTACCTTCGGCTTAACGAGGAGATTATGTTCAAATGATGAAAGTTATGTATGGATGCTAATATTATGGAAAACCGATAATGAAATGTATTTTGTCGGAAAACATTAATTGATTATCATTATTGAGGTTGGTAAAAACTCTCTGGTATATCGTTCGTTACAATACTTTTACTTCAATAAGGTTAGTATAAGTATAGTATAACTTACTCAAATTCAATTAAGGAAATATCAACTTTTTGAAAAAAAAACTGTACAAGTTCCTACCTGGAATGATTTTTTTGGTATAGATGTACACACCTCCAAATTGATATTTTCTCATTGAAACTGTCTTAATACATTATTGAATGCCTCTAAAGCCGGCCACTCACGTACATTTTAAAGTGTCAGTTCAAACTGTACCTACAGTTAAAACTGTCAGTTTCAACTGTGGACTGAGATGTGCACACATGCGCAGTTCAATCCTTCAGTTTGTTCCACATGGATGGATTCGAGCAGGTCCGACGATTTGGCCGTCCTCGGTTTAAAGCTTAAACAGTGGTCCAAAAGTTGCTACAAAAACGAAATTTATCTTCACACATAAAATTATTAAGAGAGAATGAATTATCGGTATGCAGACGGATTTTTTCGAACTCCGGAAAAGTTTTCACCTCAGGCCTGAGGTGAAAACTTTTCCGGAGTTCGAAAAAATCCGTCTGCATACCGATAATTCATTCTCTCTTATATTTTCACAGACGTTAATTTCCCAACTAATTATTAAGAGAGTTGAGGAAAGAACCATTAGATTTTCCCAATTATTTGCGCATGACTCAATCAGTGTACCAGTGTACTATCGTTGGACTTCTCCCTTGATTGTGAAAATAGATACAGTCATGAGAACTGCAATATCTTCACATGAAAAAATAACTGCTACTCTGAGTTTTTTAGCCACAGGACGTTCGTATGAATGCCTGAAATTCACTGCTGTCCAAATGAGAATTTGACGTTCTCGGGGTGTCTTGATCATTTAGAAAATCGAAAACCAAAGCACCGGCTGGTGAATGCTGTCCACAGATGCTCCAGATTTTTTCCACTCCTCAACTTTCTTTTTCTCTTTGCGATGAGCAAATCTTAACCTGTCTATTTTTTACACCACTCATTTCGCACCAGGTTCTAATTATTCTAATTTTTAGTTTGTCTTCTGTATGCCGCATTTTTTGGGCGCCATCGTGGTACTCAGCAGACTTCACTTGGCATAAACAAAGTTCCGATCTGTATACATATTTCGTCGATTGAAACTTGGTTTTGTTTATAATTAAAGCGCGACATTGTGATGCGCTTAGACAGATTCAACTGTACAGTTAAAACTGACAATTTAAGGTGGGCGTTCAATGTATTGTGTTTTTATTTCAAGTTGATTTCGAAAACGGTTTTACTTTGAGAACTGAAATTTTGTGGGTGAACCCAGAAAGGATTAGGGTTCTTGTTGAAATAATTTTAATCGATTTCATTCGACAGTTAATTTTTTTTCTTTCAAAAATAGAAGAAAATGAGCCACCCATGCTTCTGTTTTATTTCAACAGAAAGACCCATGAAAATAGTTCAACTTCCTATTAAAAGTGAATCTACTGATAATTTAGTTCAGAAGATCAACTTGAAATACGGAATTGGCAGAAAATGGCCAAATTCAAATTTTGACGGGAAAAAATTCCTGCTTTACCCACAAATTGACTTATTTCATAGTTCGGCGATTTTCGGATAGAGAGCGCCATTGTACATTTCATTCATGATTAAAGGGATATTCATAGAACTTATTGTGATGATGTAAGTTCTATGGAGATATTTCATAAAATGCACGGTGGCGCTTCTATCGGAGGAGATTTCCCACTCGCTTTAAACGCCGACCTTAAACTGTACGTGAGTGGCCGGCCTAATACTAACCTTATTGAAGGCAATATTTGTTTCCTAACAGTAACACATACATTTTGTTAGATGTCTTCAATTGAAATGCCGAAGAAGTCTCCTACTTTCGACTCGAGGATCTGTGATCGAATTTTGTTTAATTTCTGTTTGAAAATTCCCCCCAAATATATTCATAAGGTTAAATTTTAACCCCATAGCTTACTTTGTATGTGTGGATAATCACGAAAATATTCGGCTGATTTCGTTCACCAACCATTCTTTATCGATGGAAGTATTTTCCAATGCAAACTAGAGCGCATTTAAGAGAAGGCTGTGCTCTCGACATTTCGATGAACAATTTGCTTTGGATAATATTTCCAGAAAAAGAATGATTTTATTCGCTCACAACAAATTTTAGAATATATGTAAGGAAACGTATTGTTGAGGGGCGAAAAGAATATAGGATATGGCGTTCGTAAAAACGAAGATTTAGATCTTGTCCAGAACATGATAGGTATTCCAAATGACTTTGGTTTTCCCATATATCGAAATTTATTCAGAAAATTGTGAAGATTGGTTCAAATCTCATCAGTCAGAAATTCCTGCCTATTCATATACAGGGTGTTTCACCATAAACTGGACAAACATATACAGGGTGAGTCTTTGACTTGTACATATATTTTAACGGTAGATTCCTCCCATCAAAAGAAACATTTTTTTTCATACCATTTTCCAAAATTCGGTTTCGTGTGGAAGATACAGGGTGTCAAAAATCCATAAAATTAACACTATTCTTTCCATATACATATTCGGAACCGATATTTCGAATGAACTGAATTTTGGTTAATTGTTTACTCTATTCATGGTGCAAATTACTCAATTGAAACTTATTTCATATTTCTCCTGGTGAAAAAGTTACAGTATAGTCGACTTATAAATTTACGCAAAAATACTATAAAACCGCTTGAAAAAGATGAACGGTCCAAGTTTTCGAAAGAATCAATTATTTTAGAAAACAAAAATATTCTTAAATTTTTTCAATAAAACGCGTCGTTCTCAAGTTATTCCTAATTGTATAAGATTGAATTAGACTAATTAGAGGAAAAAATCATGAATTTCAAGAATAATCTGAATGCTGTCCTGAGTTAAATCTCATCGAATATTATCTCTTCTCTGGTCTCTCAACAAGTTACCAACGTTGTCAGAATGGTTATCAACTTTGTCAAGACTAAATTCTCTATGATGAAAAAACGTTTGATGTAGAGATATGAAATAATAAAATTCCACATTCGTGGGACATAAAATTGAATTCTAAGAAGCATGAAATTATACATTTTATTGGCAGTTTTATTTAAAATTCTTTGTTACCGGTCCTTCAGCAAAATATCTATCGAAACAACATAACTCGACACCAGAACGACACTACTATTACATCAATTCACTGAAAGTCATTTACATAATCATCACCTGTTTGCTTCATTCTCTGTAAATAAATAAAGCGTGAACCCATATGAGGGAAGATATAAAAATCACTGCAACATATAGTGTTGGAGACAAAATAGTACATTTCTAAAACAAATCAAGCCTGACCCGCTTAGAATGATGACCCTTCCCAATAATTGTCTACACCAAGTCAAAATTTCTCGATTACGGCTAGGTTATACCAGGCCCACGCACGCCCATGTCTTGAACTGAGAAAATGCTCCAGTATGCAGCACTTGTGATCGAACTATGACTGTCAAACATATTCTTGTTGACTGCCCCAACTTCAGACCTCAAAGAGAACAAACTGGTATGGTGGACTACTTACAACAGGCCCTAGGACAAGAAGCCGAAAAACTGGAAAATACCATCAAATTTCTGCAACTCATCAATTTGATCAACACAATTTGAATTTATTTAGTTTGATATAAATTTTCGACTTATAAACTGTAAATGAGATGTAACCGTCCCGTAGTGCTAATGATCTGCGAAATCGAAGCACAATAAACTTTTAAAAAATAAAGCGTGAACTTCGTTTATGCCGTGTATGGGATCACTGACTAACGTTTTAGGTTGGACTGATTGGGGCACAGAACAACGGTTTGTCTTGCGTGTCGGCTACATTCACGGCCTTCTGAAGGGAAGAGTAGGCCGTGGCGACTGCAATTAAGAACGTAGCGTTATATTGGCGAGAATCAGAACTACTCGTTTTGCATTTTCAAAGAGCAACGCTTAGACGCCTTTAGCGATTGTGATAGTTCATCCGCTAACGATAGGGGACGTACTGCTTTCTTGAGTTCGCATTGTTTGAAGAGATAATCGGCAATCTGGCATCGTCTTCTCTAGAGTTCTGTGGGTGAATAGCACAGAGGATGGGTAAGGTTAGGTCATTGACCCCGAATCATATGACTTTGGTTAATGGAGTTAGGATAGGTTAGTGAGAAACCAATTTTTATGAGATCGTTTTAGAATATCGAGGAAAATATGAACAAATTATTAGTGTCTATAAACTAAACTTCAGGACAATCGAAGAAGGAACTTATTTTGGTGTGAGAAATATAGCCTTTCAATTGCCGAAATGATCGGATAGAACTGAGTGTTTTGTTAGGAAATATCGTCTTTGTAACATTCTTATTCAAATAAGGTTATTGCTTGAGTATTTTTTAAATGTATCACCCAGAATATCTAATAATCACATCAATTTCAATCGAAAAATATGAACTTTGAGCTATTTGTAAAGAATAATATCAGGCACATATTCAGCACTATTTCTTTTTTCAAATGGCTATATCTCTTTAACAGAGCCGAATTCGGAAAAATGGAAAATGAAAAAAAGGTTTCCTTTAGCATCAAGAATCTACATTTAAAATATATTTACAAGTCAAAGACTCACCCTGTATAGCCAGTTTTCGAAGTATAAGCGAGACACAGGGTGTTTTTCTCTTGGTTGCCAATTTGGAAAGCATTATTTCAACGTATTCGGTTCTGAGATTTTCGGTGGAAAAATTTTTCCAACATTCGAACATAATTTTTTTTTCACGTGTCTTGAGTGAAAAAAGTATCATCCAAAATAATTGGAATCTTCCAAGGTTGAACTTCCTTTTATTTTCAACACTTATGTGGAAACAGAATAAAAATTTTTTATTGGTTTTCTTTTTGTAGCCCCCCAAAGATTCCGCGCGGAGTATTTACATAATTTTTGTTAAAGAACAAATGGACGTACGAAGGCCAAAATTGTGCTGATGGGCTATCAGATTGTTCCGGATACAAATATGAATTTATAACACAAAATTTTGTTTTCAAAATCGAACTCTGTCAGTATGAATTGGATTTATTCTAGTCCTATAAATTTCTGATACCAAAGCAACGCTAGTTAATCGAAAGTGGATCCATTTCCGCCGAAGTTTTTTGAAAAAAAATTTTTGGTTGATAAATTTATATTTCTATCCGGGTCATTCTGCCTGCCTATTAAAACAAATTCGGCCTCCAGTCCTCCAGTTTTTTGAATAATTATTATGTAGGTACTCCGGGCGGAACCTTTGGGAGACTACAAAAAAAGAACTAATGGATATTTTTTCATTCTGTTTCCAGACAAGTGTTGGGAATAAAAGGAAGTTCAACCTTGGAAGATTCCAACCATTTTACGTTATTTTTTTTTACTAAAGATATGTAAAAAACAAAGTTGAGTTCGAATTCTGGAAAAAATTTTCACAAAGAATCTCAGAAAACCGAATACACACAATTGAATTTGGTCCTAAAAATACTAAGATGTGACCAGAAACCGCGATTTAAATGCTCACGCATAACTCGCCACAGTTATAAGAATATGCTCAAAGATGACATTACCCAGTATCTCGTTTATGCGTCGAAAACGGGGGGGTATATGTCATACGGCAAATACGACTTTCCTGATCATCATCATGGCTATATATGTGTGTCCAGTTTATGGTGAAACACCCTGTATTTGTTGTGAAACCTACCGCCGAATTCCAAAAAAATATTGGATACCAATGACAGGTAAATAAAATTCAATTTCCACAAACAATTTTTAATCTTGAACGACGATCGTTTCGCCTCACTGAGGCTTCGTCAGGTTCTACATTTGAACTAAATAGGTGGTATAATAACAGGCCATTATATAAGATATACAGGTATATATTGGGGTGTTTAGTTGGTATTCCCAAGTTACGAGAAGATGTACCGACAGAGGCAATAAAAGTTATTCGTATGGAAAAATACATCAGAACAGAAGCCTTATTTTTGGTGGATCTAATTTATTTTTTATTGACAGCAAAAGCTTGCCTGCTCGACTAGTTTCGGTGAGTCCAACTCACCATTTTCAAGAGCCAAGTAACAAGACAACTGCAACGAGAGAAAAATATACAAAACTCAAATGATGTGAAAATTGATTTCAAGAAGAAGAGGAAAATTTTTAATAATAAAGTTAAAAAAGTTAAAAACTCACGATGCAGCAGTCTGTCACAGTTTCACAAACAGGCCGAACAATCGATCGGGGAACATTTTAAAAAGATAAAATTACAGATATCGTCAAACTTTGGTTAAAATATAGATATTAAAATATATGTCAGAAATAAATAAACAAAAACACACAAAGTAGCAACACGCATGCGAACTAGTTTCGTCATAGAATTCGCAAAACAACAAGGTCACAACATCTCTCCGTACAGTGGCGGCACGGTCGACAGAACAAAAAGCAAACAAAGGAATGCCCAACAACGTCATACTAAATACAGTGGAAAAAGATAAACTCGAAGGTTATTGGGCCAATTCGGTAGATACTGTGCCTTCCAAAGGTGGTGTTTCCAACAATATATCAAATAAGCGTGGGAAGTTGTGTGTTGACAGGGCGTTGAGTGTCTTCAGTGATTTATCATTGATGTGACAAAATATCTCCAGCTCTTCCAGCACAGACTGTCTCAAACTAAAGTTGGAGGGGTGTAGGATCCTGACATCCGAATTCACGTCGAAACAATGTTTTGAGAATCTCAAGTGTCTACCAAACACTGATTTATCACAACTAAATTTCGAAGTCAGAAAAAGGAGAATTGTGATAAATCAGTGTTTGGTAGACACTTGAGATTCTCAAAACATTGTTTCGACGTGAATTCGGATGTCAGGATCCTACACCCCTCCAACTTTAGTTTGAGACAGTCTGTGCTGGAAGAGCTGGAGATATTTTGTCACATCAATGATAAATCACTGAAGACACTCAACGCCCGGTCAACACACAACTTCCCACGCTTATTTGATATATTGTTGGAAACACCACCTTTGGAAGGCACAGTATCTACCGAATTGGCCCAATAACCTTCGAGTTTATCTTTTTTCCACTGTATTTAGTATGACGTTGTTGGGTATTCCTTTGTTTGCTTTTTGTTCTGTCGACCGTGCCGCCACTGTACGGAGAGATGTTATGACCTTGTTGAATTTGTTTTGCGAATTCTATGACGAAACTAGTCCGCATGCGTGTTGCTACTTTGTGTGTTTTTGTTTATTTATTTCTGACATATATTTCAATATTTATATTTTAACCAAAGTTTGACGATATCTGTAATTTTATCTTTTTTAAAATGTTCCCCGATCGATTGTTCGGCCTGTTTGTGAAACTGTGACAGACTGCTGCATCGTGAGTTTTTAACTTTTTTAACTTTATTATTAAAAATTTTCCTCTTCTTCTTGAAATCAATTTTCACATCATTTGAGTTTTGTATATTTTTTCTCTCGTTGCAGTTGTCTTGTTACTTGGCTCTTGAGAATGGTGAGTTGGACTCACCGAAACTAGTCGAGCAGGCAAGCTTTTGCTGTCAATAAAAAATAAATTAGATCCACCAAAAATGAGGCTTCTGTTTTGATGTATTTTTCCATACTGATATGATGGTGGACGCCAAAGGGTTCAGAGATATTATAAAAGTTATTCGGTTTTTGCCGCTGGTTTTTCCCAATCTACGTGAAGATATTCAACAACGGCGATCTATTAACGTCCGTATGGTCATTTAACAAAATTTTTTGCGAATTATATCTGTTAATTTCGAGTGATTCTAAATGTGTTAATCTTGATCCTTTACTCTCGATATGGATAATTTCGTAGTTGTCGTTGAAGTTTCATATGACCAAATTCTCTTAAATGGTCGGCGTATGTTGAATGTGGACCGTTTGATGTATAACTCTCTGTTCTTCATGGATCCGTTTTTTAAATGATCTGCCGGTTTGACCAATGTAGACCAATGGGCAATCATCACAAGTCAGCTTGTAGAAACCCGATTTATCATCTTTGTTTGATTTATCTTTGTTATTTTTAATGTATTTATCTAAGTTGTTAGAGGTTCTGAAAGCTGATGTATAATTGAAATTATCTCTAAAATAATTGGCAATATTTTCAGATAATTTATTAATATATGTGATTCGGATATATTTTTGTGGGTTGGGGTCTTTTATGATTGGATAAACATAGGTTAATGCTATTTTGTTATCATATTATCTATGATGTTTGGGTTGAAACCATTACTAATAGATATTTGTTTAATTATATTTAATTCCTTTGTAAAATTCTGGGAGTTCAAAGAAACATTTAATAATCTATGAATAAAACTATTATAAGCATAGTGGCCATTCCAAAAAGTGAATACATAAATAAAACTATTACTTTCTCAACACCAGATGAATTTAGAAAAATTAAAAAAGACCCTACCGAACAGTTCCAGAAACAAATTAAGAATGTGATAAATCAATCCGTCACTCTTTTTTATAATGCCCCAAAATATTCGCTTACTCTCATGAACCCACAAATCCCGAAACTTTATCCATTAATAAAACTTCATAAAGAGAATAACCCAATCAGACCAGTTCATTACTTCCCCAAGTATAAAACTATCAAAAATTTTAATTTCAATTATCCAAACTGAAACTAAATTCCAAGCCAAATATGCGATAAAAAATAGCTTCCAACTCATAGACAACATTGGATCCATTCAAATACCTGAAAACTCCAAATTAATTTCTTTTGATGTACAAAATTTATTTCCTATTATCCCCCCAACAGAAACAATTCAAATCGTTAAAAAATTATTAATAGAAAATAATGCCAACCCCATCAAAACTAATGATATTCTAAATTGCCTTCAAACATGTCCTGAACAAAACTACTTTCAGTTTGATGGTATTATTTATAGTTCCAATGAAGGACTTATCATGGGAAACCCACTCAGCTCGATTTTAGCCGAAATGATTATGGATGATTTAGAATCCAAAATACATTCGAACCCAATAAGCAAATATTTCCTCTATTGGTATAGATATGTTGACGATATCATTTGTTGCTTCAAAAGTACCAGTAGACAACTGAATATTTTTACAAATTTTATAAATAATCTACACACTTCAATTAAATTCACTTTCGAAGAGAAGAACCGAAGTATTAAATTTCTTGATATTACCATTTCAAGATCAAATTGTTTACACGAATTCAGCATATATCACAAACCTACCCACACTGATATCACTATTCACAAAACTTCCAACCATCCTTATAAACAAAAAATGGCAGCTTATAATAGTTTTATTCATAGATTACTAAATGTTCCTTAGAACTCCCAGAATTTTACAAAGGAATTAAATATAATTAAACAAATATCTATTAATAATGGTTTCAACCCAAACATCATAGATAATATGATAACAAAATAGCATTAACCTATGTTTATCCAATCATAAAAGTACCCCAACCCACAAAAATATATCCGAATCACATATATTAATAAATTATCTGAAAATATTGCCAATTGTTTTAGAGACAATTTCAATTAAACATCAGCTTATCAGCTTTCAGAACCTCTAACAACATAGATAAATACATTGAAAATAACAAAGATAAATCAAACAAAGATAATAAATCGGGTGTCTACAAGCTGACTTGTGATGATTGCCCATTGGTCTACATTGGTCAAACCGGCAGATCATTTAAAAAACGGATCCATGAACACCAGAAGAGTTAAGCCGGCCATAGACATCGTTATTTTTCATCCGTTTTCCTCGCCACGATTCGAACCGCCGAGTCATATCGCAGAACTGTTTTGCCCACACACTTCGGTAAATTCTACCAGTTATTTTGCTGTCGATCGCGAATTAGCACGTCATGAAGAGGAAACATCTCTTAGCAGTGGCGGCCGCGGTTTCGGTGCTGAATAAAAAAGAAATAAAGAAACGGATTTGTACTATGCTAATGGAAAATAACCGCCGATTCTCGACGAAATCCTCCACACACAGTCGGTTTGGCACGACAACCGATGAACCGTCGTGACAAAAATCAAGCATCGGCAGATATTTCTACCGACGATGCGTACCGACGGTTCTTCGCCACACACATCGGTTTTTGGCGCTTTTGCCGAGACGGTTCGTATCGCGGCGTTATAAACGGATGAAAAATAACGATGTCTATGGCCGGCTTTATACATCAAACGGTCCACATTCAACATACGCCGACCATTTAAGAGTATTAGGTCATATGAAACTTCAACGACAACTACGAAATTATCCATATGGAGAGTAAAGGATCAAGATTAACACTTTTAGAATCACTCGAAATTAACAGATATAATTCTCAAAAAATTTTGTTAAATGACCAAACGGACGTTAATAGATCGCCGTTGTTGAATATCTTCACGTAGATTGGGAAAAACCAGCGGCAAAAACCGAATAACTTTTATTGCCCCTGTCGGTACATCTTCTCGTAACTTGGGAATACCAACTAAACACCCCAATATATACCTGTATATCCTATACAGGGTGTCCCAGAAGTCCCGCACTTCCTTGAGGGGATCGAAAGTGAAAAATATTCTAAGCCCAAATATCCATGTTTGAAATTTTTTGATAACGTAGTTCATTAGTTATTAATTAATGAAAGTGACCAATCAGGAGCGCGCTACAGAAACATGAGTAAGCAGTGGGCACGCGAGAGTGAGACGCCAGTCTCGGTTTACTGCGTGAAAAGCCGGCAGCAGCTCTGGCGTCTCACTCTCGCGTCCCTAACTTCTTACTCATTCTTCTGTAGCGTTCTCCTGATTGGTCACTTTCATTAATTAATTACTGATTAACTACTTTATCAAAAAATTTCAAACATGGATATTTGGGCTTAGAATATTTTTCACTTTCGATCCCCTCAAGGAAGTGCGGGACTTCTGGGACACCCTGTGTAATGGCCTGTTATTATACCACCTATTTAGTTCAAATGTAGAACCTGACGAAGCCTCAGTGAGGCGAAACGATCGTCGTTCAAGATTAAAATTTGTTTGTGGAAATTGAATCTTATTTACCTGTTATTAAACATGAATTTCCATCAACTAAAGACCGAATCCATCAAATATTTGGATACCAATGAATAGGAATTCTTAGTGCCGGTTGAATCGTGCCTCAATCCTCGTACCCCTTGAAACGAACATCCTGTTTGATTGAAACCATTTCAGGCTGGAACATACTTGCTTATGTGAAAATGACAAACAATGAGGTATTCTATTTTTTGCACTAATGAATCACCCTGTATTAGTGGAGAAATTAAACTTCCACAGTTAAAACTTAATTAATCAAATATGTATTTTATTTTATTCGGAGCTCCCAAGCAGGACAAAAAGGCGACTTTCCAAGGTAGGACTAGAATTCATTGAATTGATACAAGTTAAAATGGATAGAAAGCCTGGTGTAGCAACTAGTACCTGAAAAACCGTATCCAAAAATTGTCGAACTATACGTCACTCTTGATTTCAGTTAGTGATCTAATTCCGCAACATAATTAGTATCATATTGACCGTGTTAGAAGAACCATCGCACACGTTTCGGAAAAAGAACTAATAAATAATATAAAAAGAAATTGAGAGAAGAACAAACAGTTCCAATGAAATACAACTTTTATCGTATCGTAAGACACTTGACTGAATTGTCCTGAAGAAGATCCCAAAAAGGATCGAAACGTCGACAATTTGAAGAGAGTGTGTTATTCACCCTAACAGCCGTCCTGAAGCCAAGATCCCCATTATAGTATGGAACAGCAAGGACGAAACTTGTTAAATATAATTAGTATCAACACCAAACTTCAGAATAGCGAATATGCATCAAACGTCAATAATTAAATCCGAATAACTTCGAGAGAAATAAAGAGCGATTAAAAACAAAGTGTATACTCCATTCACTTTTATAAAGTACAAGCAGGCCGTCCCAGCTTCGCCCGAGTAGAAATTTGTTTCACGCGGCGGTTTCACCTTCAAAACTTCAACCTGCCATATCTTTTGATTTACTCGTTGTAATTGTATGATGTGAAGGGCAATTTTGTTCTAAATTAAATACTGGGGATAAATAGGTAACGTATTAGGTATTAGGATCAATACCCAATTCATAAAAATACACTCCCAAATAGTGCATAATTTTGGAAAACATCTGATTACCATAAACAGGTAATAGCAAGTCAATCTTGAGAGATAGATACATGCTATCGCAGACTTTTTTGTAGAACTATTCAAGAGGTACATTTCCGTCATACATTGTATCCACGTAAGTCTTACGGTTTTTGCAGCGCACGTGAAAATAGCTGATTTTGGCTGATTTTTTTGTAATTATTGAAGTTATAGTAGGTATCCTAAATTTTTTCGGGTGAAAAGTATAGCCTATGTCACTCAGGGATAATGTAGCTTTGAAAGGGTGAAAGAATTTTTGAAATCGGTCCAGTAGTTTTTGAGCCTATTCGTATCAAACAAACAAAAATACAAATCTTTCCTCTTTATAATATTAGTATAGATTTCACGGCGTATATTTTGAAAATGTTAGGTTATAGTCATTCTTCTGTCAGATACAAACGCAACGTTACCCTTTCTACATAGAAATCGTAGGAATTACGTATTTATCAAAATGTTTACTTTGGCAAAGCAATGAATTTGAGGCAATTTTATGTGAATTCAATCATTCCAAAGACCTGGCGAATGTTGAAGAAACTTCCCTCCTTGTTAATACTGGAAATATTTTACGTATGTAAACATGGTTGGAAAATTCAGTTATGCTATTTTCTTGTACGGAAATCAAGAATCGAGTGTTGAAATTTTACTGAAAAATAATAGATAGAATAGTCCGTTATTTTATGATAGTTCATTCGGAAAAAAATAAAGGTACTCGAATAACTCGACAGAAAAAATTCTAAACGCACAGAAGGACCTATAGAATTCACCACTCTTCAAAATTCTCAAGAAAAAAGCCTGCAGAAGACATTTAAATACCTTTGTGCACAACGTGAAATACTCCAGTATGAAAATGTAGTAGTACTTAGAATCCTGTGTCACATATACAAAGTTGAAAAAGAGTAAATAGAATAGCATTGGCAACGTCTCTCAGAATTATTTGACTTTCAGGAGTGCCAACCTGCGTCAGTTTTAAGTAAAAGAACTTGATAAACCTTAATCATGGCGAACCGGGATACTTTATAAAAGTGACGGGAGTATAGGTTTTCAAAATGTTTGTCCACCGCCAACCCCCCTGACGAACATCCTCACCTCAAAAAAAATTATACTTACACCATTATTCAATTTTTTAGGGATGATCGACCTAATCGCAGGCGTCAATCGATATTTCAAATCATTCAAACCAAGGGATTTAGTTCGCATATCCCCATATAAATAAATCTAGAGGGTTAAGATCGGGAGATCGCGTTGGCCATTCGATCGTTCGCTCAGAATTATTTAACTTTCACGATTGCCAACCTGCGTTAGTTTCAAGTAAAAGAACTTAATAAACCATGGCCAACCGGGATACTTTATAAAAGTGAATGGAGTACAGGTGAGGTTAAAACGCGAACAGACGAAAAGTTTCATTTCAGACTGATAATATAATATTTGAATCCAATAAATCGATGCTTTATAAATATCTAAAGGGACGTTGCAATAGCAATTTCTGAATAATTCAACAACTTTCAAGCAGGCTATTGAATACAAAGATTACCTTCAATAATTCAAACTCATTTTCTCATAATACCCCGAATGCCATAATCGAAATGGCATGAAGTTTTAATGAAGTCGAAACGGAAACAAAATCCTGCTGAATTTTTAACAAACGTTTCTTTATAATAACCAGCAAATAGGTTATTGTTAAACTTCTTCATAAGAAAAATGGAACAAAGGTATGAAAGCCCCGAAGTCTGGAGTTGAATCATAAATATTTCTTGGGAGGAAAATTTATGTGCATTGGAGGAAAGTCTGCATGGTTGGTGGGAAACATATATTAATAAATCAAACGGAAGAGGACGAATGGCGATTCATATTTCGGAAAGGCCTGTCGGATATGATTGGTTTTCATGGGAAGCAGAGTAAGTAGGAAAACCCCTCCAAATAAGCATTCGCAATAAGAAAAGCAGTACAGGCCATGCGGTGTTACTTAAAACAGCAGGTAATTCAAAAAAATGTAGTTCAGATATTCCTGGACATAATGCTGTTATCTGGTATCCGATTTTTTCGTTCTGACAAATAGATTCGCAACACTCTTTTCCAGTGCATTGGACCTTCAAAAAAACTGACATTTAAATAAAGATATGAAAAAAAAAATTATGTCTGTTTTTGGAGAATAGGTAGCATTTTGAATCCGATTCAAACTTCTGTGGGGAAACTTGGAACAATGACGAAATAGTTCTTTGCGAATGAAAACGAAATATCAAAACTTGTTTATGTGATTGCATACTTCTTTGCAGATTAGTTTGATTATACAGGCTGCGTCAGCAAGGTGTACAGCTCAAATAGCGCCTAAACTGTATCGTGTGAAAAAAACCGTATATGGCATGGTTATAAGGTTGACAAAAATCTACAAACTAAAAATAATTTTGCATATACAGGGTACGTCAAAAAAAGTTATGGAAAGATAGGTAGTTGTTTCGAATGAAAGATCCTGCATTTCATAGCATAATTCTTTTAAGGACAAGAGCTTTACACTTATACCTCATTTTCTAAATTTCATCAAGGTGTTGCCACATAATTCGTATTTTTAGGATATTTTTAGTGTTTTCAGAGTTTCATCAAAGTTCTTATGGCAACCGCTGTGTTCAATCTGGATAAACGAAATTTTTACAGTAGTTAACTTAAGGTATCAGCTTCATCATTCGGTGAACAGCTGTAGTTTTTTTTTATACAGAGTGTCTGATATAAATTTACCAAATTAAATATGCGATAACTCGATTTTTCAACCTGTATTTTTCTCTTTCATGAAATTTGTTTCTCAAATGTGTACATTTTTTTTACGAAGTATGTCCCATACTTAAATTTGGAATAACTCAAAAACAAAGCGAGTTGAGTATAGGGCATTATCTGTAAGAAATGTAGACATTCGAAAAACAAATTTCATGAAAGAAAAAAAACAAGATGATCCATTTTAAATCGAGTTATCGCTTATTTAATTTGAGTAAATTGGTAAATTTATATTAGAAACTCTGTTTAAAAAAAACTCCAGATGTTCACCGAATGAAAATTTAGTTCATCTAGAATCTAGATTGCAGCGGTTACAATAATAATTTTGATGAACTCCTCAAACACTAAAAATATCTTAAAAATACGAATTATGTTGCAACGCCGTGATGAAATTAAAAAAATGAGGTAAGAGTGTAAAGCTCTTGCTGTCCTCGAAAGTATTACGCCATGAAATACAGGGTGTTCTATTTGAAAAAACCACCTATTTTTCCATACCAATGTTTTGACGCACCCTGTATATGTAAAATACCTTATAACCGTGCCATCTAAATTTTTCTCCACACGGTAAAGTTTGGGCGCTATTTTAGCCGTACCCCTTGCTGACGCATCCTGTACATTATTATCTCTTATTCAATTTATAATTCACATGGATCCTAAGCGCAAACATGGTCACAATTGATGAAATACTGTTTTGAAAAGTGGAGACTGAAGGATTATCATGCATGACAGCATTTGACATGAGTATTTCCTGCATGCATATGACGTTTATGTCTCAAGCTTCAAGATAATGCATACTACATCTAGTCACAAGGGTAAGGATCCAACTAAGGCTATCCAACCTGTATAAATAATCTCGAAATGGATTCACGACAAATCTTTGGGAAACTATTTAAATTTTAAGGATCTTTTCAGAAGAGCTTCAATGTCTAGATCCATCCTGTATAAATAAATCTTGAAATGGATTCCTGCCAAATATTTGGGAAATTATGCAAATTTTGAGGATCTTTTCAGAAGAGATTTAATGTCTATCGTAATAATTTTTTAAACATTTCAAGATGCAAAATATATGCTTGTGCAATTGTCACAACATTCAACTGAAGCATCTTAAAATAAACCCAAGAAAATGAGATACCTCACCTTTTAATAATTCCTTTGCTTGCTCGGCAGTTTCTCTAGAGTAAAAATGCACAAAAGCATAGTTGAGTTGTTTGTGTATCTTCAGAATCGACTTCGTATCCACAAATTCACTGATGACAGTGAAGAGTTCTTCCTTGCTCAAATCGAGTGGAAGATGATGAATGAAGAGCTTTGTAACCTAGAAAATTGAAAACCTGCTTTATTGAATATAATAATTATTTATAGATAAAGACATTGCCTTATTTTGTTATCAATAATTCCTAGAATGAACAAGAAAATAGTGGAAGTTTTCAGTAATTTGCAGGATCTTCCTTATTGCAAATGAAACACTTTGTATATTATCAATTCAAAAGAAGCCTAAACAAAGGTTTCACAAATTTCGTCTATAGTATTCTGTATGGTTGAGTTATTGTTCCTTGACATCATTTTCGAAAAATGGTAATTTTTTATGATTCCTTCATAGTGACAATTTCTAAAACTGTATATATTCAGCACGTTCTGTTAAGTTGTCAACACAAAATCTAAGAGCGGGAAAATGCAGATTCGCCGTTCAAACGATCCAAATCCCGATGAGCCTAAATATCGGACGCCACTGGTGAAATGGCCGCTCTGTCCTAAAGTGGTCGCAAACTTCACGCCGGTCACAAAATCGTAATAGAATAATTTGATAATTCGCTTCGAAGGAATATCATCATTGGGTATTCATATAATTCTGAAAATATTTTCGGTAATTCAACACATAAACGTCCTCAGATTCTTCTCGTAAGTATGCAACTAAACAGAATTCTTCCTCTTCCCTGCTTAACTTTCAACGCAGAAAACTGTAACCGTTGCAAAGCGAAACCTGCGGAGAATGATCAATATTCTTGCAGATTTCGATAACTGCCGCAGGGCTCACCAAAAAAGGAGAAATTTTCAAGAATAAAGATTCAGACTCTGGTCTGTATTGCAAGGAATTGAAAAACTCTATGAAATTTCTTCAGAACTGATACATAACTAGGTGGTAAGTTAAATGGTCTGCAGGAAGGTGGCGCTAGTCATGGAGGGCAGAATATTAGAACGATAATAGATACCTACATATTTTTCCAGGATATTTGAAAATGAATGTAAATAATGGGATTACCTATCCGAAAAAAACCTCTGTAGAGTGTAGACATAACATATTGGGTAGAAACATTGAGAAATTATAGAATTCATCAACATATTCAATTGTTCTTCTCTAGAATTAATCTCTAGGAGAATATGGTTCAATTCTGATTCACGAAAATTTCGGATGTGTTGATGAAATCTGACTTACTTGGTAGCATTTGATTTCGTATTCGGCCATATAAGGAAAATAATTTGCCGCTATTCAGAAAGAAAGGAATTCAGTTAAGTGATGATCAATTCTAACAATAAAGTGATAATAGGTTGGTTATGAAGAAATAGGCAGATAGTTGGATTAAAACAGAAACTGAAACAATCTCTCAATGTATTCGCGACTAAAAAATGAATTGCCCTATTCACTTCAACCATCCCAAAACAAAACAATATTTTGCTATGAAAATAGAGATGAATGAATACACCACCCCAACACTTTATCCGTTTAACCAATCAACACAATAAACATAATAATGAATCAAATCAAGTTATGGAATGAACCAGCAGTTGTTACGAAAATGAAAAACATGAAGTCGGTCGATTCAATAATGAATATGAACTTAAACGTGAAAAATTGGAAGCGAGTGAGAAAATATTCTATAAATAATCAATCGTAGCTCCTAGAGGTAAGAGGCCATTTTGTTACTAGAACAGATTGTACCCATTGATGAATTTATAAAATGAAATCACATAGCACATAATCCATTCATAAATGAACCATGATTTAATAGAAAGAATTCACCTACCTTAGACATGACTTTGCTGTCCACATCTGGAATTGGATCGGCCCAATCCACAAAAACAGACTGACCTTCAATGATCAAACAGCCCGGATATAGCTGTTTCTTCGCCATTGCAGCGTCCCTATGCGATGAAAATTCGACAAACACGTAACCTCTATTCAATTCCGGCTTGAGTAAATCTTTGTACATTATTATATCGGCAACCCCTTCGATCAAATTATCCCTCAATATTCTTGCAATATCCGCCTTGTCATATTCCTGCGGAATGTTCCCGAAAAATAAACGGCAATTATCCACAGACTTGAAAACCCCGATCTTGGTATTCCTGATAATCTCAAAATTATCGAAAAGAGAGATAGCTCTTTCGGCCCCTTCGACTGTTGTGTATGTGGCGAAAGCAAAACCGCGATTTTTCAATGAGAAATCGAGCATTAGTCGAAATTGGTACAATTCACCAGCCCTTAGAAACAACGGGATCAATTCGTCTTCGAAAATTCTTCTCGGTATTTTACCAATGAAAATTTCCGTACCTTTCACATTCGGTTTTTGACTATATCTCACTGAAGTACAAACCCTCTGGCCGTTGATTTGAGAGCAACGGAATCCCAATTTTGCACACATAACCGACAATTTTCGATCCAATTTTTCGATTTCTTCTTTGGCCAGTCTGTTCTCCGTATTAATTTTGAACATTTTGGAGTATGTATAAGCGCTAATACTGAAAAATCACACAACACTTGCTGATTGCACAATTATAAACTGAAAACACAAGACACAATGATGATCCAATTTCAATAGAAAATGGAGACTAAATGGCGACTTTCTCGCTCGGCCCTATGAAAATCATCGTGATTCGCGATCTACGTCTACGAACTACGAAGTACTATCGGATGACCACATAGAGGGCTCGAATTAGAGGGAAAATTTGAATATTTGAATTCAAACAGTTAACTCATAACTGACAGTGTCTGAAGTGAGGATTAAGTATATTATTCCTTTTTAGAATTATAAAATGCTGAATTGGAACAAATGAGATATTGGATTTGATGGTTTCGGGCGATGTTTGTTATTATTATTTCAGCAAGAATAGATACGGGGTAGAATTAACGTTGTTTATGCGGAAGTGACAGTCCGCTATATTCGGCTCACTTCGCCTTGAAAGAAATCGTAAAGTTCGTTTTTTCCGTATCTCTTATTTAGGTTCGAAGATGAAAGGGAAGCCCGACAATTTATCAATTATGTATTTCTTGTCTGTAAATTTCTTCAAGAATAGATAAATAGAAGACTACGAGAATGGATGTATGTTTTGGGTTTTCAACTGTTTTTAGGATCGAATAATTGCATTAGGAAGATCGACAATGTGTGAAATCATTGGTGGACTTCAGTATGTTACATTGTTACGGGGTCAGTACGAAAAGTAAATTGGCTTAATTGATATGGAGGTTGAAAAGATTTCATCGAAATATAATTGTCATTGTGAGTTTCGTTGCTGAATTTCAGTGATGTCCTGTTAGCCTGAAGTTGTCGGATCTGTATGAGAGTGAACTTTTTATAGATTAGTGGTAGGAGTGGTTTGCGATGATAACTTTCTATAGGTTTTATCGAATTTAGTTGGGTTGAATGGAATTGGATTCTTTTTGGGGAGCAAAAACACATGGATGAATTTCACTTCTGACTGGATCAGCATGATACGAAAATTATTGTTGATTCCTAGGTTTTAGTTTTATTTGAAACATTATGTTATTGTGTCACTAGGTACTGGGTGCGTTTCAAACAATATTATTATTATTCTTGATATTTTTGGGGTATCGGGTGTGGTAATCACAAATGCAATAAGATCAATCTCTTTATTGTATCAATCCAAGTTTTCGGTCATCATTGCGACCATCTTCAGGGAGAACAATTATTTTATTTTATTTATATTCAATACATATTCCGCTAGATGTTTTTGGTCTTCAAAGCTGATCTCGATTTTTATTCCCAAAGACAGATTTCCGCGTAAAATCTGAAGAGGAGCGATTTCTGAAAAGTTTAAGTAATATGTGAATATCCAAAATTCCATCACAAACCATCGGGAAAACCTCAAAATTCGTGCCTAGAATTGGTATATTTCGAAGATGTAAAAAAATATTTTCCGATTCGTCATGAGTCGAACGTGATTGTGAACGGTTGTATTCTGTGCAATAGTGGTTCCATACCATGTTCATTTTTGAGCGCTCGTTCTAGTTAAACGAGAGTTTTATCATTTCGTCACGATATCTCAGATATCTGTATTTCTGGAATGTTGAACCGAAAATGGACTCAATCGACTAGGTTCGTCAAACGGATAACGAATCAGTGGTGAAATTCAATTCTGTCCGTCCGGCCGTTAACACGATAAATTTAGGAACCTAGAGACTGGGAATTACAAAGTAGGTTCGGATCTCAAATGCCGCGGTCAAATTCGTTAACGGCCAAATTTCAAGCAGGAGTTCCGCATAATTTGGCTTAGATCGAGAATGACGTTTTCAAGCTGATTGCGAAAAATTTCCAGATCCCGTTAACAGAATGAGCTGAAATTATGAGTTGTGGACAAAAATTTCTCTAATATTTCTGTTATAACATATCCGGGGTGGACGATTTCTGTGACAGCTGTCCAAATTTGACATTCTTGTTTTATTTAAACTTTGTGCCGAAATGGTCTGAACGGTCTAAGTTTGAATTACTGATTGAGAATTTGCGGTCGAATTCAATTCTGTTCGTCCGTCCAGACGTTCGTTCATCCTTAAACGGATAAACCTAGAGTCTTGAAGTTTTCAGGGTAGGTACATATTTCGAATGCCGCAGTTGAGTTCGATGATGGGCACCAAGGGCGGATTAACGGGGGGGGGGTCCTGGGGGTAACTACCCCCCCCATGAGCATCGAAAACCTAAGAAAAAAGTGGTGCACATTAAAAATTTTATACAATGGGTACCTGATTTAATGGTTTTCAATCGTTATTAACCCCCCATGATCGTTATTACCCCTCCCATGTAAAAGATCTATATCCGCCCTTGATGAGCACAATGTGACCGGGGGTTCCGTAAACATGGCCGTTCGAAATTTTGATTTCTCGATTAATTCCAAACTATAGTGATTCGACCATTATTGAACTTAGATGCTGAATGAAAAAAAGAATTCCCTATATTTCTGTAATGAAAAATCCGGGACCATGTAGGATGTATTCAATATCAGGCGTCGATTTTTTTTGGCAGCTGTCGAAAAAAAAAATTCCTTGGATTCTTGAATGCGAATCTACCTACAAGATGGACGAAATTGCGCTAAAAAACTAAGGACAAGATGTCAGAGCATTAGGTGATCCATTTCTCCTCCTGAAATCAATTAAATGATTCAATTCAGATTGCTTCCGCAGCCTCATGGATTTTATAAATAATGAATGCTTCTGAATTGTGAAATGTAAGAAAAATGTCGGTGTCATAAGATGGGGCATGACTGGTATTTTTTTTGGAGAGGAGTAAATCTGTTATGGACCCCACTTTCGCGTCAGTGTGAGACTCCCTAAAAAACAGGAATATACTCCATTCACATTTATAATGTATCCAGGTTGGCCAAGATTTAGGTTTATCAAGTTTTTTTACTTAAAACTGAAGCAGGTTGGTAAACGTTAAAGGTCTAAAGATTCTCAAAGACGTTGCCAATGCTAATTTTGATCTACTCTTTTTTGACTTTGCAAATGGAGTTCTTTTCAGTTTTAACTGTGATCATTGAGTTTAAATATACATAGAGACACAGTCCAGTTCAACGATTTGAAGCTAAATTTTTTGTAGTTCCTTCACCGGTTCATAGATGGATAAGTGTGTTTCAGAGAAGCGAAAAATTTTACTCCCACATCTGGCGGTAAGTAGCTGAACTATAAGGCACTATTTCCGAAGCCGAATGCGATGACGATCAGGACCGGCATATGGAAATGTGGGATGTTCAGTATTTCATCACCTGATTTTTTTGATGCAATAAAACGACAATTATTTTTGATCTTTCATGAATATAAAATACTGATGTATGAAAAAATAAATGCATGCAATTTTTTCTTCATTCACAAGAATTAATAAATAGATTTTCTATGAATTTTTAAAAATATTTAATTTTTATAAACAGCGGGATGCTTCTGTGTCGAGATTCCTTTGGTTTTTTTTTTCTGTGCCCTGTACAGCTTCACACTAATCAGTTGTCTCAACAAATGAATCCTGTGCTTTTCAAATTCTGGAGTTAACGGAGAGTTCCAATCTTTCATAAATTAATTTTTTTTTAATTTTCCTAAAATATACCCTTGAAGTCATATCTTTTCTGGTTTTGTGACCATAATTTTCTTTATGACCAACAGCGCTTTCCTCATCAAATGTTTGAAATCGGTTGAGGGAATTCTCAAATGTATCCGATTTCGATTTGCAATATACAGGGTGACTGGTGACGTAAGGGACAACGGCTAAGTGGAGATAGAGGACCTCAAACTGAATGAGAATTTGGGTTTCAAATGTCCCATAAGGGTATTCGTTTCGGAGATATAGGGTGATTTATGAAAAAATGCTAAATCTATGAACTCCCATATCTTCGTTAATATGATATGTTTTTCGCTGATATTTTACATGTTTGTTCATACAGGCATTATCTGTCAGCATAAGAAAAAAAAATTGAAAAAATTGCTGGCGCGTACTCAAAAATTTCAAATACATGTCAAGTGAGAAATATCACACGGTATATGAGATAAAATAAAATCAAATAGAAATTTGGAAAGAGGGAAAAAAACTGATGAAATATCTGTTTTTTGTTTGAATGGCACAAATTTTCTTTCATTTCTATGATATGTTGAAGTAAGCATACTACAATATTTTTATATTCAAATCATGAAAATTAGTACTACTGATAGAAAAAACCTTGAATTCGTCTTTTAGAAAATATTAATCAGAGAGGTATGATTTTTCAACATGATGGTGCACCTCCTCATTTTGCAAATGAAGTAAAGAATTTCCTGAATAGGGAGTTTCCTGACAGGTGGATTGGTCGGGGAGGTTCTAGGAATTGGCCTGCTAGATCACTCGATCAAACTCCTCTGGATTACTGGATTCTTTCCTATGGGGTCATCTTAAGGATACGGTGTATAAAGAAACAATAACAAGTCGTGAACATTTGAAGAGCAGAATAACTGAAGCATGCGAAGAAATTAAAACAAATATTCCTCTGATTAGAAAAGCTGTGCTTCATTTGTTCAAGAGAGCCAATAAATGTATGGAGGTGAACGGCTCTCATTTCGAACATTTGCTTACTTGATTTTTTTATGAATCATATTTGCGACTTTGTCTATTTTTGTGTTTGAGTATCTAACTCTTTCATCACCCCATCTACAACAAATTTTATTTTGAAATTTTATATGGCATCGAAATATTAATTTATAAAAATAGATTTCAAGATTTGAAGGAATATTTCGATGCCAGGCTCATTCTAGCGCCTCGAATTCAAGGTTTTTTCTATCATAGTGGTACTAATTTTCATGATTTGAATATAAAAATATTGTAATATTCTTACTTCAACATATCATAGAAACGAAAGAAAATTTGTGCCATTCAAACAAAAAACAGATATTTCATCAGTTTTTTTCCCTCTTTCCAAATTTCTATTTGATTTTATTTTATCTCATATACCGTGTGATATTTCTCACTTGACATGTAAATTGAAATTTTTGAGTACGGGCCAGCAATTTTTTCAATTTTTTTTTCTTATGCTGACAGAGAATGCCTGTATGAACAAACATGTAAAATATCAGCGAAAAACATATCATATTATTGAAGATATGGGAGTTCATAGATTCAGCATTTTTTCATAAATCACCGTATATCTCCGAAACGAATACCCTTATGGGACATTTGATACCCAAATTCTCATTCAGTTTGAGGTCCTCTATCTCCACTTAGCTGTTGTCCCTTACGTCACCAGTCACCCATATTCAATCATTACCAAGCTCATTCAAATCATCAATGAGGAGTGCTTTTTCGCACTTACCGCATTTGTTTTTTTTTTTGGCGATGGTCCTCATCAAATACCCCGATAAACTTGCGATTGAGTTGGATTCTAGGGTATTTAGGGGTTCAATTAACTCTTTATCTCTTATATACCCCCACTAGGCTCACCGTTGCCCGAATCCGCAGAAGAAATGGTCGAATCTGTCCAATCAACCACATCAATGGTCCTACTTTCAGATTCTCCCATTGTACACAGGTCGAAATCATTGTCGTCTTGGCAGTTAGAATTATCGGAACATTTTTCAAGACAACCAGTCATGACCGACTGCAACCCAAATCTGAAGCATCGTCTTATTTTGGAGAATGAATTCTCGATTGGGTCCTGGTTGAGCCGACTTTTTATCAAATATGGAAACGTTTCCTTCGTCTCCTCCGTTGAAACAATAGGGAATATTTTTCCCAACTGTCCAAGACTTAATGAATTCAATTGATTCCGTCAGAGTTTGTATTGCTGCGGTGTTTTTCTCGGACAACGGTCTCCTCAAATTTTCCATTCGAATTGAGGCAGTCGAAAAGATCATTTTCATTTTCAGAATGAACTGAATAGTTGAATTGGCACTTCTGGACCTCAGCTCACCAGTTGCAATGACTGTTCTCATAGTCGAATATAAAGTTCTACTGAAAATCTGCGTGGCCAATTTAACCTTCATTTTCTGGAAGGCGTTTGGATTTATGTGGTTGTCAGTTATCTTCAAGAGAGTACGAGAAAGACAATTCTCTTCATCGATTAAGTACGTTTCTTTTATGTCCCTCCAAGAAACATTTTCACCCCTCATTTCCTACCTGAGAACACTCCTTCGGAGAAATTCATGGCTAATAGTTCATCATTATTGCATCACACCGTTAGTAACGAATTTGGACGAATCCGACCCTGCCTGCAATTCATATAACTAGAGGAAAATAAATCTCCCACAGATTTCTATAAATGAGTAGTGACAAAATGGATCGGACGAATATAGTTCCTTTAGTAGCTACTATGTGCCGCCACTCAAGTTGGCAAATTGGCAAGTAAACTGCCAAAAATTTGTACATCAAATCAATGAACTAGGTTGTGTCTCTATGTATATTTAAACTCAATGCTGTGATACAGGTTTCGTAGTACTACTACACTTTCATACTGGAGTATTTCAAGTTGTGCAGAAAGATACATGTTTAAAAGTCCTCTGTATATAAGCTTATTATTTGAGAATTTTGAAAAGAGGAGAATTCCATAAGTCCGTCTTTTCGTTCAGAAGTTTTTTTGTCGGGTTATTGGAGTACATACTTCTATTTCTTTTCGAATGAACTATCACAAAGCAACATACTATTCTGAAAATTATTTTTCAGTTAGAATTCAACATCTGAATCTTGATTTCCGTACAAGAAAAGAGCATAACTGAATCTTCCAACTATGTTTATATAAGTGAAATATTATAGCATAAACGGAAAAAAAAGTTTCTTCAACATTCGCTAGGTCTTTGAAATTATTGAATCCACATAATACATATTTTCTCAAATTCATTATTTTTCTAAAGTAAATAAACATTCGATAAATAAGTAATTACTGCAACCTCTATATGTAGAAAGTTGCTTATTCATCTGACATGAAAAGGACTATAACCTAACATCTTCGAAATAAACACGGTGAAATATATGTGACAGAATTTCATGGCCCTCCGGGATACTTAAGTACATAAAAGTAAATTCAGTATATAAAACCATTCACATTCAATCACTGGCGGACACAGGGGGCTGGGAGGCATGGGGACAGACAGTTTTTCAGAGGGGGGGCATGAATTTTTTCAGGGGCTGCACGAAAAGAGAAATTTTTTACCAACCTCATAGGACTACTAATAAAGGGACTATTGTGAATGTCGAGGTCCAAGGGGGCGGGGGGGGGGGCATGGCCCTCATGCCCCCCTGTATCTGGCAGTGCTCGAAGTTACAGCAAGTGAATTTTGCAGCGTGTCCTATGTGAACGCTATTGAGGCTGTTATCAATTTAAGATTGCCAATAGTTTGGAAGTTAACTACTTATCAATTAAATGGTCCATAAATCAACAATTAGATATCCATAGGTAATAATTAGTGCCTCTAGCGATTGTTTTCGACGTGGAACATCCGAGTTCAATCCAGAGGCTAGGAAAGAAATTTTCTATTAAGGGTAAGGCGTAGAGGGACACAGTGACAAAGCCTACACAGAACACAACTGCTTCTCCAAACTCGTACAAGCTACAAGCTCAGGAGCATGTAGTTTCTGAGGGGTCTCCTCGGAAAACCTAGCTTATTGTCAGTATAATCAATCATAAACCTGTCAAATTTTAAGAAATATTGTACGAGATTTGGCCCACCAAATGTTCAGCCCGAATCAATAAACCATCCTGTATCTCAAAAACGAAAAGTAATTACTTAATTGTGCATTTTCTGGTTCCACTCTTACTACCATTTATAAATCATCAAAATACACAGGTTGTCTCAAGTTCGAATATTTGAAATCTGAAAATTGGGATTATGATATTGTTCGGAATTCTCTACTGATCTAAATTATTTTTTAAGCCTGAGCACTTCCGGTTATAAAAGGAGTGAAAATAAATTTCTTCAAACAATTTTTTTTTTCATTTCTGATATGATTGAGCATTCATTGCTGATTTCCGTTGATACCATTGTATTCATTGAAATAGTTCAAAATATCGAAAAAAAATCTGAGAAAAAGTCAAATATTCATAGTCAGTATTATGCTCATTTTTCTTATTCTGAACATCCCCAGTGTAAACCGGTCCCCACAACGTCAAAGTAGAAGAATTTGGAAAGGTCATGCATCTTTTGAATTTCATAAATATCATCACAGGGTGTTTCAAATTTTGTGGCGAAAACTGTGATCGAAAATTGGCCATAAGAAATCTATTTTTTATGATTGCGTTGGATTCTGCGAAGATAAATTCAGTTTTTTTTTTCGATATATTGAAAACTATTTGAATGAATACAATGGTTTTATCAGAAATGTATTCTGCATTGAATACTGAATCATATGAGAAATGAAAAAAATTGAAAAAAAATTTTTGAACAAATTTATATTCACTCAGTATTATGTTTATCGTTCCAACAATAACATTAAAATGTGAAGGCTACAACAAAAAGTAACATGTTACGAAACATTCAGGTTGGGTCCAAAAAGAACAAAATGGTCAAGAATAAAAGTCAAAAATATAAAAACTGATTTTCAATCAGATGTGAACAACCGAATGACTAAAACAGAAGGAACTGAAATATTTTTATAAATAAATCGTGTCAAAAACGAAACATCGAATAAAAAACAGACATATAAAAATATAAACTATTTAAAAACACTAGTTAAAATCATATATGCATCTGTACATGTACACTATAAAACTCACCCTCAGAATAGCTCTTAAATTTACATAAAGATATCATAAAATTGAAAAGGATATTAAGACAATTGATTCCACAGACATTTCTCAGTCAAGCGAACAACAACAATGAATGACAGGGATCCGTTCTTATCATTAAACCTCCCCACATGGTTATCACAGCCTTATTTGATTTATTAAATTACAATAAACCGTACTCAACGAATCTACATCCGTCCGGAAATTGACCGTTCGAGGTGTTCGTCTTATAAATATCATTTCTTTGATGGATCTTTTAAAAAAATTTTGTTCTCTACATAACACCTGAACATTTTCAAAATCAAACACATGATCGTTGAGTACTGAATGGGAGGAAAGGTCTGTAGACTGTGACAATTTAACGCAATCTCTATTGTGTTGGCTCATTCTGTTCTTGATGTATTGCTTCGTTTGACCGACATAACATTCATCACAATCACGACAATTCACCTTATACACCACCTCAGAGGTCATCTCTATATCTTCAATATCCTTAAGCCTACTGTAAAACCTTTTCACCGTTTTATTATAATAACTAAAAATCCTATTACCTTCCGACTTCATCACTCTAACCAACTCTCCTGTTAACTTTGGGACACACACAAGACCGAAAAATTTAACAGAGGATGATGCATCATCAACCACACTCGAACTACTGGGTGACACTACACCAGAGGAACAAAAAACAAGATTGACCAAATATCTTGGGTACCCGTTACTCAACAACACACGCTATTGTTTTATAAAATTCTTGGAATGAAAAGATTGATGGCTCAAAGACAATATTTTGTGCTTTATAGATTTGATAATAGCGATTTTTTGCATTTTTTCATGGGAAGAACTAAAATGTAATAACCTACTCGAGGCAATAGGCTTTTTATATAGATCAGTTATCAGCCTGTTATTGTCATCTCTTATTAAAAGTACATCCAAAAACGGTATACGGCCTCCATCTTCCAATTCAAAACTGAAATTCAAGTCATTATGGAAACTATTGAAGACTTCTAAGACCAGATGTACAGAATCCCTAGGAACACACATAATAATATCATCCACGTATACAACATAAACAAAAGGTATCAAAATGTCGAGTCGAGCAAGCACAAACCTAATCACCATATCCATAACCATCTCAGCCATAACTGAGATACACACCTATACATACGAGTATACTGAGATGGTTATGGATAAGGTGATTAGGTTTGTGCTTGCTCGACTCGACATTTTGATACCTTTTGTTTATGTATACGTGGATGATATTATTATGTGTGTTCCTAGGGATTCTGTACATCTGGTCTTAGACGTCTTCAATAGTTTCCATAATGACTTGAATTTCAGTTTTGAATTGGAAGATGGAGGCCGTATACCGTTTTTGGATGTACTTTTAATAAGAGATGACAATAACAGGCTGATAACTGATCTATATAAAAAGCCTATTGCCTCGAGTAGGTTATTACATTTTAGTTATTCCCATGAAAAAATGCAAAAAATCGCTATTATCAAATCTAAAAAGCACAAAATATTGTCTTTGAGCCATCAATCTTTTCATTCCAAGAATTTTATAGAACAAAAGCGTGTGTTGTTGAGTAACGGGTACCCAAGATATTTGGTCAATCTTGTTTTTTGTTCTTCTGGTGTAGTGTCACCCAGTAGTTCGAGTGTGGTTGATGATGCATCATCCTCTGTTAAATTTTTCGGTCTTGTGTATGTCCCAAAGTTAACAGGAGAGTTGGTTAGAGTGATGAAGTCGGAAGGTAATAGGATTTTTAGTTATTATAATAAAACGGTGAAAAGGTTTAACAGTAGGCTTAAGGATATTGAAGATATAGAGATGACCTCTGAGGTGGTGTATAAGGTGAATTGTCGTGATTGTGATGAATGTTATTTCGGTCAAACGAAGCAATACATCAAGAACAGAATGAGCCAACTCAATAGAGATTGCGTTAAATTGTCACAGTCTACAGCCCTTTCCTCCCATTCAGTGCTCAACGATCATGTGATTGATTTTGAAAATGTTCAGGTGTTATGTAGAGAACAAAATTTTTTAAAAAGATACATCAAAGAAATGATATTTATAAGACTAACACCTCGAACGGTCAATTTCAGGACGGATGTAGATTCGTTGAGTACGGTTTATTGTGATTTAATAAATCAAATAAGGCTGTGATAACCATGTGGGGAGGTTTAATGATAAGAACGGATCTCTGTCATTCATTGTTGTTGTTCGCTTGACTGAGAAATGTCTGTGGAATCAATTGTCTTAATATCCTTTTCAATTTTATGATATCTTTATGTAAATTTAAGAGCTATTCTGAGGGTGAGTTTTATAGTGTACATGTACAGATGCATATATGATTTTAACTAGTGTTTTTAAATAGTTTATATTTTTATATGTCTGTTTTTTATTCGATGTTTCGTTTTTGACACGATTTATTTATAAAAATATTTTAGTTCATTCTGTTTTAGTCATTCGGTTGTTCACATCTGATTGAAAATCAGTTTTTATATTTTTGACTTTTATTCTTGACCATTTTGTTCTTTTTGGACTCAAGCTGAATGTTTCGTAACATGTTACTTTTTGTTGTAGCCTGATGAAGGAAATCAAATTCTCGAAACGTCGCTGATAGAATAAGTGTTTTTAATTGGATGTTCCTTGTGCCGATATTCACATTTTAATTTATATTCACTCCTTGTATAACCGGTGCTTATTAGTGCTTAGGCTCCAAAAATATTTCAGGTCAGTAGAGAATCTCGAACAATATCATAATCCCAATTTTCAAATTTCAAATATGTCCAGTCCTCCAGAAACGTCAAATAGGCACTCGAACTTGAGACACCCTGTATATTATTAGTTATTCATGGAGCACCCTGTATGATAGTTCCGGTGTTTTTCTCTTCATTAAATCTGTGAAGAAATTTTAAAGTTCGTTGAAACGAGGACTGATTTTCACAAGCTTTTATTTAGTTTCACCTGTCCCGGTCTCTGTCTGTCTATTTGTCTCTCTGTAAAACTGTAATCAAATCTTACAAGTCAAATATCACTTCTAATCGTCCGATTTATTTGAAACTCGGCAGGTGTACATAGTTCTGGTGACAATGAATCATGAAATATTTGTTATAGAAAAAAATGGCAGATGAGTTTTGTAATTATGATCCGATTCAATTCAAAATTTATTAGTATCTGGGGGTTTGTTGGGTTCCTCAATGATGATTCTCCTGCCAAAATTGTAAAATTCAAGATTTGAACAAGAGTATGATTGTGGAGACGATTGATATAATAGTTTGTCCTTCAACAACCCTTGTGAATTTGGTGTTCTCGACGGGTGTGTTTCCGGACTCCTTCAAAGTTTCGAAGGTTATCCCTATTTTTAAGAAAGTAGACAGTACTTGTGCAAATAACTTTCGTCCAATATCTATTGTTTCAATCTTCAGTAAAATTATTGAAAATATAATAAAAAATCGAATCTATACCTATTTTGAACAAAATGAATATTTTTCGGTATCTCAGTTTGGTTTCCGAAAGAACCGGTCAACTTCGCAAGCTGTTTTTAGCGTGGTTAGATCCATAATAGAGGGTCTGGAGGATGGTCTGCAGTCTGCACACTGGCATTACCCTTCTTCGATTTGACGAAGGCGTTCGACTGCGTATCGCACGATATATTAGTTGAGAAACTACAGCTCTATGGAATCAAGGGTGTGACTCTGTCTCTGGTAAAATCCTATCTTGCAAACCGCAGTCAGTTTGTTCATTGCCGTGGTGTCTCCTCGGACTGCAGGAAGGTTGAGCATGGGGTCCAACAAGGTTCTATCCTGGGGTCTCTATTATTTACCATCTATATAAACGACATGTCTTCCTTCATGTTGCCGTACACTTCCATCCTTTATGCCGACGACACTATTCTCATCTATAGTGATCGTAAAATTTCTGACCTACCTCAAATAGCAGAACTTGTTGAGAGAAGAGCAAACAAGTAGCAAATAAGCTGAAATTGAATGATGAGAAAACACAACATCTGAAATTCTCTGCAATGGGAGCCACAGGTGACTGCGTCAAATTGCTAGGCATAACACTCGACAACACACTTTCTTGGTGTAGTCACACAGATCAACTGAGAGGTAAATTGTCAACCTCAGTATATATTCTTCGTCAACTGAGAGAAGTCACCAACGCAAATGTCTTGAGAACAACTTATTTCTCCCCTTTTCAGTCCCATGTTACCTACGGTATTGTACTTTGGGGGAACTCCCCTGGTTCCTTGGACGTGTTCAGGATGCAGAAGCAAGCGATCAGGACGATGGCAGGTGTTGGTTTGCGAGAGCACTGCCAACCAATTTTCAGGAAATTTGGTATCATGCCGCTTCCATCGCTGTACATTTTTCACGTTCTTCTGGAAATTCATAGCAGATCTGACACTTCACTAAGGCAATCAGATATTCGGAGGTAATATCCCGAGACTATGACAAATAGCCGACTATTATTTTCGACCTAATTCTATCGAGAGCGTCTTGTATTTCGACAATTTGATAAGACCATATGAACATTATTATGATTATTAATGTTTATTTGGTCGAATCGAATTGTCGAAATACAAGTGGCTCGAGATGAATTAAAGAAAATAATAGTCGCTTTTTGTCAAAGTCGAGTGATATTCAGGAAGATTATTTCGTGAACACGCTCCGAACGCTCGAATCCGCGGTCTTTTGAATTTTAGACCGAGCGGTCGGACTTATTTATAATTATTTTGCAAAAAAATTGCTATCCCAACCAAGTTTTGAACTCGGGACCCTCCGCACATTTTCAATTTTGAATGAATGTTATGCCAAATTTTGACACTTTGAAATAGCCGCTGATATTTCTTTGTTTACCTAAATAGTCGATAATATTGCATATCGTGTGACTGAATTCGTACTTTTCATTGGCGGAGCCATGTGTGAATGAAATAATCATCATCATTACACTAGGAATGCTGGCAATTTCCGCAATAATCGATGCCGCTTGGCCAAAACTCAGGAAAACTCCTTAGACTTAAACTTATACAACTGTTCACCGGATGATTTGAAAAAACTTGACAAAACGAAGTTTAAAAGAGCTGTGAAGACTTTGCTGTTGGATGGTTGTTTCTACTCTGTCTCTGGTTACCGAGAACACTTTATTGTGCGTTTGTGACCTCAATACATATATTCTATTGTAAAGTTGCAATTTATGTAACTTTTGATGTGACTTGCTACAAATGTTGTTAATGTAATGTACTCACATAAATATCTATCTATCTATCTATTATTACATTCAATGATTTGCAGCAATCCTTCCATGACAAAATCCATTGTCTGATGCATTGAACATGAACGTCCAGACAGCTGTTCTTTATCGTTCGTCTTATATAATCTTTTTTCTGGCTGAAAACCTTAGAAGACTTTGCTGCAAATTGATAAAAAAACAACTTTCCCGAAAAATCTAAATCCCCTTCTTTGCCTAGAAAGCAGTGACCTACTTTATTCGACATTATCTACCATCCGAGAGTCTGAAAACATTTGCATCGTTCTTTTTCCTACTTACGCAAATATTTTCCCAGTAGATTTAACCAATTAGATCTCGATGTTGACCGTTTCCATCTTCCCGGATCAATTGAATCCGGTTTCGAAGGACTAGAATCCGATGCAGGAATCTCCTAGTACTGACCCAATTTCCGCTTCAAGCTCAAAACACGATTGTTTGTGTCGAGTAGGTAGCGCATCTCGTTATTTCGCCTCTTATACGCCCTTTTCTGCATTTGAGTTCCAAGAGCTGCTATTCTCTTTCATATACTTATGAACCGTAAGAACAGCTCGCAGGACTTTCATTATTTTTTAGGTTTCATGTGAGATGCCTTTGTTCTTGCGCCTTGTTAACGATTGACTCGAAAATGTAGTTGAAGATGTCTACTCTGCAAGGGAATGAGAAATATTTCAGAATGCAATTTTATTTCACACTTTCAGATTCTCGCAGCTCCCCTCGCACATTTACCTTCAATTCAAATGGACGCTCGTTTAACCAGAACTTTCTTAGCACCTCTTAAGAAACAAAAAAAAAATATACGAATCAAAACTAATTGCCGCAAAAGATTTTATTGATTCAATGTCCACATAGGTAGCCCAATTTGACAATCTGAATTTTTCCATCGGCGATTTCTGCTCGAGTCTGAATTCAATTGTCCGTATTACCACCTTTTCTCTCAATCAACTATCCAAAAAGCCTTGGCATCACTCGAATCAAATCATCAATGAAATTTCCAGGCATATCTTTCCATTCTTCCTGAACGGCTAAACTCGATTCTCGAAAAGTTGAAGGTGGGTTTTGGCGATTGGATATTGCTCTCCCCAAGTAATTCCATACGTATACTATACATAGATAGAGGTACATCGCAGTTGAACGATTTGAAGCTGATTTTAGTGTAGTTCCTTCACCGGTTCATAGATGGATAAGTGTGTTTCAGAGAATCGAAAATTTTTAACCTCGCATCTGGCAGTGATTGGCTGAACTATAAAGCACTATTTCCTAAGCCGAATCCCATGACGACCAGGACCGACTTATGGAAATGTGAGATATTCAGTATTCCATCACACCTGTTTTTTTGAATGCAATATGTAAATCGACAATTAATTTTGCCTTTGATTCATAGAACTAGAGGAAAACAAATTTCCTACAGATTTCTATAAATGAATAGCAAGCAGATTATAGTTCCCTCGATAGTTCCTAGTACGTATGTCCTAAGTGCCGCCACTAAAGTTGGCAGTAAACTGCCAAAATTTTTTGCATCAAATCGTTGTAGGGGGATGTACCTCTATGTATATTTAAACTCAATGATAGAACTAATGTCCGGTGAGTTTGCTGGCCGGATAATTCTCCGTATATTATTCTCATGTTTTGAACCCTTCGTATTGGGTGTGGTGGGGCGTTATCATCCTGATGAATGAAATGATTCCCAAATTCGTTGGGCAGATGATCAATGATTGATTCAAGTTGGTTTCTGCGTAGATGGCACCGCCTTGGTTCGTTCAACGGTAATAAGAGGGGTATGGGGTATTATATGATATTGTTTATCCTGATTACTCCTAGGTCTCCTGAGGAGACCCCTCTGAAACTACAAGCTTCGAAGCTTGTAACTGCTTGTATTGCGACCGAACATTATACCCTCAGCACCTTTTTGACCCTCCTTGAAAAGGCACAACTTCCCTGGCTGAATTGAGTCGCTCTAGTCTGTCTGGACCTGGACGTTCAATATAATGTTATATCTAGGAGCATAGATTACCGGAGAGAAGGCTCATGCCAAAGAGACTTGTTAGTTCGCCGCAAGGTCACGTCGTTATGGATCTAACCGGGTTATAACGATAGTATCCTTTCAAATTGAAATTAGTTTTCAATCGAAACAAATAAATTATAGTCGATGATTATCAGTTGTTATAACTTATTAGGTACGAATGGTACGATTAGTTACCATATCACAATGATAATCAATTATAACAATCTTTTCTAGAGTTATTTTGTTATGAAATATGAAACTGATCAATAGAGGTCTTCGATCTCTTGACGACTTTCGGCGAATTAATGCATTTTTAACAAAGTAGTTTCGAATTTCTGAAATTCCGTTGTATATAAATTGGCTTTTTCCTTTTTTATTGGATCGACATTTCACGAGGAATTCAATGAAAATTAATGATTGGGTTTAATGTTCTTCATTCTTATGAAAACATACTAGAAAATGACAACACAAAAAGATTTACATTAACTATGATTTGAATGTGAATAAGTTCTGATGCGGCATAACAAACATGAAGTTCCTTGTACTATGGAATTTCATTATAGTCAAGTATCAATTTTAGATCTTGAAAATTATTGAAATATAAAGCGGTAAATTTATCAATTAAACGAAATTCTTTGTAGCCAGGTTTCTCCATCTATAGTTTCAGTCCAATTTTTCTAATATACCAAAGGCATTAGATACTTAGATAGTGTTATATAGTGTTGAGGCATCTTTCTCAGGAAATTTATAGTAATGTTTAGATATTTTTCTTCTTTTCCTTGAAGAGCCATTGAAATCATATAACAATACAATTATAAACAACTTTTTTCAGTACTAGTACTAAGCAAACCCATTGTACCCTGAAATATGATAAATTTGTGAGTAACAGTTTGAATGAATAACAATGATAGAAAAGCCTTCTCGACAATTTTACGATAAAAACTTCTGAATATCTCTCAAGAATACCTAAATATGAAACAAAATATCACAGCTTCGGAGCACGTGAAATAAACCACATCTCAGAACATTAACCGTTTTCTAGGTTGGAATTGTTGCCGAAAGAGGATGTTTTGATCTTTGGATTCGCTAATGCTTCTATGTGGAGATATCAAACCGTGTCTCCATTCAAAGGAAGAAAAGATTCAAAGCAAATCTCGTTAAAAAGGAAGCATATATTTATCAATAGCAATGACAGTCCCATTATCATTCTTTGCAACTGCAGAAGTGTAGGGCCATAACGATCACAGCGTTCCCTAGCGGGCGTCACGCGAAACTCTAACCTCCGCCGTCATAGGCAGTTCGAAATGTTCTGTCGATCGTATAAAGCCTTTCCTCCATCTATACTCCTAGGTACACTCTTCATCAACATGAAGTTTAAAAGGAACCGAGAAATTTGTATTCACGTTTTTTTTTGCCACAAACTTAGCCTTTCTAGCCTTCTCTGGACTTGAACGAATATTCGCGAATGTAATCCATCCCTCTAGGGATTTACATTGTACCTAAAGCGCGTTCGGCAATGACATCTGACTGGTCGGATTGATCTGAACCGTTCGTTTATTACATCCAGATTGAGGGGAGTACACATCTGGACCGTTCGGCAAGAAAATCTGATCAATCGGATGTAGATCTTTTCGCTCGGTGTATTTCGACGGAGGAAACGGATTTTTTTCCACAGAACAGAAACAGAAATTACTTTTCGGCCTCTGTGAATGGATTTTTTATCCCGCTTCGAATATTCTTGAACAGTCTGTTGAATTTTCGTGTCTTATGTTATTTGTTGTGTAGTAATAAATAAAAAAATGTTGTTTGATAAAAAAATAATGATTCAAAATATTGAATCATCTCAACCAAGGGGTAGAAATGTTGAGAACTATAACAAAAGAATTAAAATAGAACCCAGACTACCTCTACGGACGAATAGACCTTTAAGCTCTAATTTAATATCTGGCTCGGGTAAGGCGTTACATACGTCAAACAGAAAAATCGATCAAAATGCTCCGTAGCGTTCGTTTATTACAGAAAAATCTGACAAATCTGTACAATCTGTTATCACGTGACTAAAAAATCCGTCCGCTCTCGGATGCTATTGCCGAACGCGCTTCTAGCAGCTTTTAGACCACCGGTCTCCGTATATTTTCAGCTTGAAACCCATTACTGTATTACAGACTTTCCTTGGCAAAATAAAGTATTATTTCCAGTACAGGTGAATGGATAGTCACACCATTAACATACATATTTTTCAAAACCTGGAACGATCTAATAGAAAGTATTTGGTCCCTACAACTAACAACTGGGTGGTACAGGGTATTTCACCATAAACTGGGCAGAAATATAATATACAGGGTCTTTCACGAGGAACCTCACCCATATTTATACGGGAAACTACTGAACGTATTTTCATGAAATTCAGCACTTATGAGTATTTCACGATGCTGATGAAATCTAAAATATTTTCAAGGCATGAGCACCTCCGGTTTTTCCGGAAATGACGTCAACTTCCGTTTTTCAAATTAGAACACCATTTTTTTATTGCAGAAATAGATTCCTTAGAAAATTTCAAGTTATTTTGATGTAACATTTTTCAGTTTTGGTTGGAAAATTCTCTCTGAGCGGGAAAATTCGAAAAAAAAATCGAAAATAGAGCTCCGCTGAAACAAGAATAACTTCGAGGTTTTTGGATGGAAAATTTTCATTTTTGGGATTTTTCAAGATGTAAGATTGATGTATCCACTTTGAAAATCGAAATCGCGAATCATGATACAGGGGGTGAAAAAATAGCTTTCAAAGTTAGGGATGACAAAATCGTGAAAAATCAATGTTTTCAAATTAGAACCCCATTTTTTTATGGCAGATATTGAATCTACGTTAAAAAATAATGTGCGTGTATGCATCACACCCTTGCCCTAAAGTGGATATTTTCTGAGTTATTCACAAAAAACTGTTTTTCGTCTTGAATTTTCAGCTATTTCTTTTCCCTTCACGTCAAAAAGATGAAATTTTCCTGGAACTGTTACTTAAATCATGTTTCAGATTTTACTACCCTTATATGCAAGAGAAAAGAGTAACAGGTTGTTCCTGAATAGATGACGAATTTGGATTCGAATTTGTATCGGAAACCTCTTTATTTCAACTAATCGGCCATCGGTTTTCTCTCCAGTGATAAATAAATAATTCCTTATGAACCATATGCAAAAACCATGTTTTACATTCTTTTTTTTTAATGATAGATATCATTGAGTGCCCTTGGCTCAGTGGTAGAGCATTGGATTAGGACCCTGAAAGTCCGAAGTTCAATCCCGAGCTAGGAAAGAAATTTTCTAGTCTCGGTAGGGGCCACCATTCTCACTGTTGGGTCAAAAATTAACAGTGCTGTGCCTAAGGTGGCGTAAGGACACAGTAACAAAGCCTACACAGAACACAGCTGCTTACTCCGAACTCGGCACAAGTTACAAGCTTCGAAGCTTGTAGTTTCAGAGGGGTCTCCTCAGGAGACCTAGGAGTAGTCAGGATAAACAATATATCATATCATATCATTACATGCTACTGAATAAAGAGGAATTTGGCAGATGTAATTAATGATATCTATCTTAAAAAAAAAAGAATGTAAAACATGGTAAGTTTTTGCATATGGTTCATAAGGAATTATTTATTTATCACTGGAGAGAAAACCGATGGCCGATTAGTTGAAATAAAGAGGTTTCCGATACAAATTCGAATCCAAATTCGCCATCTATTTAGGAACAACCTGTAACTTTTTTCTCTTGCATATTACGGTAGTAAAATCTAAAACATGGTTTTAGTAACAGTTCCTGAAAATTTCATCTTTTTGGCGTGAAGGGAAAAGAAATAGCTGAAAATTCAAGACGAAAAACTGTTTTTTGTGAATAACTCAGAAAATATCCACTTTAGGGCAAGGGTGTGATGCATACACTCACATTATTTTTTAACGTAGATTCAATATCTGCCATAAAAAATGGGGTTCTAATTTGAAAAAAATTGATTTTTCACGATTTTGTCATCCCTAACTTTGAAAGCGGTTTTTTCACCTCCTGTATCATGAATCGCGATTTCGATTTTTAAAGTGGATACATCAATCCTACATCTTGAAAAATCCCAAAAATGAAAATTTTCCATCCAAAAACCTCGAAGTAATTTTTGTTTCAGCGGAGCTCTATTTTCGATTTTTTTTTTCGAATTTTCCCGCGCAGAGAGAATTTTCCAACCAAAACTGAAAAATGTTACATCAATATAACTTGAAATTTTCTGAGGAATCTATTTCTGCAATAAAAAAATGGTGTTCTAATTTGAAAAACGGAAGTTGACGTCATTTCCGGAAAAACCGGAGGTGCTCATGCCTTGAAAATATTTTAGATTTCATCAGCATCGTGAAATACTTATGAGTGCTGAATTTCATGAAAATACGTTCAGTAGTTTCCCGTATAAATATGGGTGAGGTTCCTCGTGAAAGACCCTGTATACTCCATTCACAATTATAAAATCACAACTCTGGCCTTGCAAATTTGACAAATTCCACCCTGTGTCGAAGTTATGATGTTTTTCAAAATATTTTTATGTTCCAAGTCAACACTATGCTGCCCTTTCTACATTCTTAGCGTATTTCTCAGAATGTGAATTTATTCGGAAAATGAATGAATTGGAAAAGATGTGTTTTGGACGAAAATAATGAATTTCTCGCATTTGTGGAATTTTATTATTACATATCTCTACATCAAACGTTTTTTCATCATAGAGATTTTGGTCTTGACAAATTGATACATTCTGACAACATTGTTAATTTGTTGAGACCAGAGAAGAAATGATATTCGATGATATTTAACTCAGGAAAGCATTCAGATTATTCTTGAAATTCATGGTTTTTTCGTCGAATTTCATTTCATACAATTAGGAATAACTCGAAAACGACGCGTTTTATTGAGAAAACATAGGAATACTTTTATTTTTTTAAACAATTGGTTCTTTCGAGAACGTGAAAAGTTTATCTTTTTCAAGTGGTTTTATAGTATTTTTTTGTAAATTTACGAGTCAGCTACGCTGTAACTTTTATACCAGGAGAAATATTGAATAGGTTTTGATTGAGGAATAGGCGCCGTGAATAGAGTAAACAATCAATTAAAATTCAGTTCTTTCGAAATAACGGTTCCGAAGATAAGAAAAGTGTCAATTTAATGGATTTTCGACACTCTGTATCTTTCAAACGAAACCGAGTTTTGAAAAATGGTATGAAAAAAGTGTTTCGTTTGATGAGAGGAATCTACAGTTAAAATACAGGGTGGCCATTTGAAAACGAAACAGACGCGATTACAGACGAAATAATTTTTTTCGATAAAAATGCTCGGACAGGTCGATTTCTGTTTCGAGGGGGACAACTTAAGATGTAGGTTACGGACGCATAGCGCTTCAACCCTTGCTGCTACAACCCCCACCCCCAATTTTTGAATAGGGGAGATGGGGTGAGTGATAGCTCATTTGAAAGGTATTTTTATACTGATTTCAGCACAGTAATTGTTTTTTCATTTTATGCATTACGATTTGAAGTATTGATCTAAGAAATAAGACTTTTCAAAGTAAAGTAAATAATTTATCAAAAACTCACATCAATTAATTAAATATTCAAATTGTTCACCATTAGCTTCCATACAATGAAATGAGTTTTGTTCGAAACGATGGCGCACATTTTGCAGCATTTCTGGAGTGATTTGACGACATTCGTTCACTATACGTCTTCTTAAATCTTCTATGGAATCGGGCTGTGTAGAGTAAATTTTACTCTTCAAGTGGCCCCAAAGAAAGAAATCTAGTGGTGACAGATCTGGCGATCTGGCTGGCCATTCAGTGGGACCCCTTCTTCCAATCCACCGATTTGGAAATCTTTGATCCAGATATTCTCGAACTGGTAAGGCGTAGTGTGGAGGAGCTCCATCCTGCTGAAACACAATCTGATCTTTCACATAATTTCCAGCATTGTTTTAAATAATTTCCGTCAAAATTGGATCAATGTGATTTTCCAATAAGTCCAAATACATATCTCCAGTAAGATTACCAGGTAAAAAGAACGGGCCGACAATGTTGTCACCAAATATTCCAGCCCAAACATTGAGTTTTTGTGGTTGTTGAGTATAAACTTCGTGGAACAATCTCGGATTAGCATCGGCCCAATAACGACAATTGTGTCGATTTACTGTGCCGTTTAGAAAGAACGAACACTCATCGGAGAAACAAACATTGTACAGATAATTGGGATTAGCAGTTACTCGTTCACTCATTGTATCACAAAATTCAACACGACGGTCAAAATCATCTTCGTTTAGTGCGTGTGAAAGATGGATTTTGTAAGGATGGAATTTATGATGCTTCAAAATATTTGCAATTCGAGTTCGTGTAAAACCAGATTCATGTGCTAGCTGCCTCGTACTCGTCATTGGATTCAGAGCAATCTGTCCAAGAACAGCTACTTCAGCTGCTTCATTTCTTTCCATGTTTCGTTTTTTATTAGCCACGGACCCGGTTTCCTGAAACTTTGACACTAATTCCAAAACATACTTCCTATTAACATGTTTATCTAAATGTCGTTGATTGAAGAATTCTGCGGTTCTATTCGCACATTGATTCCACCCGCTCTGCAATTGAATAAACCATGTCGAACAATGAATTAGAACACATACGTCTCGATTCAAAACTAAGAATAATTCACATGTCAAAGAACCAGTAAGCCAACTTAATGATCTGTTCGTAATAAATAAAAAAGTATCGATTCTCATTTTTTTGAAAAAGATATGAATTCAATAATCAACAAAATGAAAACATTATTGAAGCCAACTAAGAAAACACTTCATGATTAAGGAGGAAATCGTTTCACGAATTGGGACTGGAATATTTCTGTGGCATCATTAATGATTTGATTTTCTTACCTGGTAATCTGATTAGAGGTATGTACGTATTTGGACTTTTTGGAGATTTCTATCGATCAAGTGTTACCGCATGTTATTGGAAATACTGCAAATTATATCGAAGATAATTTAGATTGAGTTTCAGCAAGATTGAGCTCCTTCGCAATACGCTTTGTTTGTTCGACATCTTGATTAAAGATTTCTATGTCAGTGGATTGGAGGAAGGAAGCCACAGTCATGGTTGTTTTGAAGCTCAAAATGTCGATTTTTCACAAAAAAACACTACAAGTGCCATGAAAACACCACTTCATTTTCAAATACTTAGTTGAGAATATTTCGAGAACTAATGCATAAAATGAAAAAACAATTACTGTGCTGAAATCAGTATAAAAATACCTTTCAAATGAGGTATCACTCACCCCATCTTCCCTATTCAAAAATTGGGGGTGAGGGTTGTAGTAGCAAGGGTTGAAGCGCTATGCGTCCGTAACCTACATCTTAAGTTGTCCCCCTCGAAACAGAAATCGATCTGTCCGAGCATTTCTATCGAAAAAATTTATTTCGTCTGTAATCTCGTCTGTTTCGCTTTCACATGGCCCCCCTGTATATGTACAAGTCAAATACTCATCCTGTATATGTTTGTCCAGTTTATTGTGAAATACCCTGTATAATCAGAAGTCAACAACAGTACTCAACAGGGCAAGAAGAATATGATGAAGCTGTTGGCAAAGTAACATGTATTTTCGAATAAATTAAACGTCTATTCGATCCTGATGGTCATTCTGAAGCTACCCCTGAAGCTCCCGTTCTTTCTGCAACAACTCTCCAAGGAGGTAGGCCAGGAGATGAATGGCGATAAAACCTGTTTTCCAAAGCGGCTATAAAATTCAAATTTAATTTGGCACCAATATAGGATGCAGCCCGCCATCCTTGCATGAGAACTTTACTTTCAAGTAGGTACAAATGTGGTAAGGACATCAGATGGATCCGATCCCCATAGACTGGCAGCAAAATTCATTTCATTGTATGGAAATTGGCGGGGCCCAATTTGAGATTTGTTGAATTAAACTATTAGGGTCACCTATGACCCTTTTCCATTTGACACCCTGTATGATCGCCAATTGGCCACAGCCAAGTTGGAAGTATTTGAAGCGGTGCGGAAAGTGGGTCTGTTTTTACGGACTCTGCGGTATACAAAAAGAATTCGCCCTCTTCAGGGATATATGAAAATTAGGACCGTAAACCGATTAACATATTAACCAGAAAACGTAAAGAAAAATCTAATCCATCCCTACTTCAGAATGTTATACATTTCTGTCAGACCCTAGTGTGGATCAGACAACTTGTTTGATTTGCTCTTCCAGATAATCACGTTAGCAATTCACTTTTGGAGCAATCCGAAAAGACGGTTCTATTTTAACTGGAACGATGAAAGCTAAAAGTTATTTCTATCCTATAAAGTTGTTCAAGATATAAATAAACCCAGCCCCATAAAACTTGACGCATCGGGCGTCTGCACGCACAGTGATGAAGGTATAAGGATAATGTCGAGTTGATTAATTGGGACATGACACCATTTTCTCCTGACCTCTTAATTGGATTATCAATATCCCATCTGAAATGCTCGTTAGAAAGATGTTACGAGACATTCTTGTGTAGAGTAACTTCGCACTTTACCAAATACGTAAGAAAATCGCTCAAACATGGAGGGAAAAGGATAATCCGAAATCAGTAACTTGTTAAATAAAGTGTCTCTGTGGATTAATTTGGGAGCACAAGATAAACTCTGAGATGTGTAACTGTTTATTTCACACACACTTGTATAGAATAATGGCTTCTTAACATAAGGGCACATAAATGAATAATCTATGGGAATAATAATGAATTATCTGCCTAAGAACGTAGACTGACGCTCTCCTCGGCTACGGCCGCTACGGGCTACGGCTACTTGTTCGCGCCAATGTCAATGTCTAACAGCGTTGTCAAACGACGTAACGAGGGTTATGTTATCTATGTCCAACCATAGAGTTACATAAGAATGACTACAAACTAAAGGTGCTTTCCAGTCAGTATCCATAGTTACTATGTTGATACTTCCATTCATATAACAAGAATAAACAAACTATTCGAGAAAAAAACTCGACTGCAAGAACATTTAGGTATCTACTACCATAAAATAATATATCCATTATTCAACTGATTTTGATCTGTAATAGTCTCTATAAACCAATAGTGTGAGGTAATAATAACTCACGCCTATAACTCACTCTCATACAAATAGGAAAAATGTAGCTTACGAAATTAATAAAAAAGTCGGGTCAATGGGGAACCCTATTTCAGACATCAAGGTAACGTTCTCGCCATCCATTCCTACATTTTCTTAGATCTGAATATCCAAAAATTGCATTTGGAAACTGGAATTTTTGACGTTTTCTACGGGATTCGATATCGATACGATTTTCGACCACAAACATGGAGGAAATAGGAAATCTTTTTTCTTTGTTGTTATGAAAGAGGAAAGTGAAAGAGGAAAGTGTTTATGTTTTTCTTCGTTCTCGTCATGATAATTTGAAGACATTCAGTGAATTAATGCACTATTAACCGTGTAGTGTCGGGTTTATTCAATTCCTAGAGGTTTGGATAGAAATATTGCCACAGATTATTTAGTGATATGATAAATTGTTCATCCTGATTACTCCTAGGTCTCCTGAGGAGACCCCCCTGAAACTACAAGCTTCGAAGCTTGTAACTTATGCCGAGTTCGGAGTAAGCAGTTGTGTTCGGTGTAGGCTTTGTTACTGTGTCCTGACGCCACCTTAGGCACAGTGAGAATGGTGGCCCTTACCGAGACTAGAAAATTTCTTTCCTCGGGATGGAACTTCGGACCTTTGGGTCCTAATTCCAATGCTCTACCTAGCCAAGGGCACGAGTGGTAAGTATCATTTTATTTCTTATCCATTTCAACTCAATACGTGGTATGTATCGTGATTCAGATCATATATCTGAATTTTGTATTTCTTCGACATTCGTTTTCAATCTGAACCAGTAACAACAAATTTTTAATAAAAACTGCGTATTAAATGTATAATTTCATGATTCTTTGTCTATGTTATTCCATATCTCTACATCAAACGTTTTTCCATCATTTAGATTTTGGTCTCGACAACGCGATAAACATTCTGAAAACATTGTTAACTTGTTTAGAGACCAGAAAAGTAGTAATATTCAATCCAGGGAAGCATCCATTTTATTCTTGAAATTCATGTTTTTTTCCTCGAATTTCATCGTATAAAATTCGAATTAACTCGAAAACGACGCATTTTATTGAAAAAACATAAGAAAACTTTCATCTTGGAAAATTGATTATTTCGAAAAAATGAACCGTTTGTCTTTTTCAAGTGGTTTCTGTGTGAATTTATGAATCGGCTACGCTATACGGTTATACTAGGAGAAACGGTTCCGAAGATATGTAAAGAAAAGTGTTTTTTTCATGGATTTTCGACACCCTGTATCTTTCAAACGAAACCGAATTTTGATAAATGGAATGGGAAATGAAACAAAAGCAAAAGAATTTTTTGAAAAAAACTTTTATTCAAATGCTCTGAAAAAAAGAAAATTAAATTTTCCTTTAAAATTTCAACTATCAACTCTAACCTCATTATACACAATTTATATGATCATAAAAACTTGTCGCGAGTTCTATGTAAGTACCTATAAGTATTTAATTAAACTGATATAGAAAAAAATTGCATTTAGCAGACTAAGATACTTACTCAATTGAATAGGTACTAGTTTATTTACACAAGTAAATCGCGCGACAAGCTTTTATGATCATATAAATTGTGTAATGAGTTAGAGTTGCTAGTTGAAATTTAAAAGGAAAATTTTATTTTCTTTTTCTAAGAGCATTTAAATAAAAGCTTTTTTCAAAAAGTTTTTTTTGCTTTCAATTTCTTTTTACTTTTTGATCATTTCTAAATATTCTCGGCAAGCCCTTCCATTTGATACCCATATTGCAGAATTGCATAAAAAATAACTATTCCGCCGTCTTGGATGTTCCGCCATATTGTATTTAGAATCACGTCAACATTATTTTTCGAGTTACTTTCAACAAGCCCTTTCATTAGATACCCATATTGTAGAAGTGCATAAAAAAATAAATAACTATTCCGCCATCTTGGATGTAATACGCCATATTGGATTTAGAATGACGTCAACTTTATTTTTTGAGTTACTCTCAACAAGACCTTTCATTTGATACCCATATTGTAGAAGTGCATAAAAAATAACTATTTCGCCATCTTGGATGTTCCGCCATATTGGATTTAGAATGACGTCAACCTTATTTTTTGAGTTACTCTCAACAAGCCCTTTCATTTGATACCCATTTGGTAGAAGTGCATAAAAAATAACTATTCCGCCATCTTGTATGGTCCGCCATATTGGATATAGAATGACGTCATAAAGTTTATCGTGTATTGTCATCCAAATCAAACGTGTATACAAAATTTCAGCTCAATCGGTTGAAGATGTCTTTTTCAAAATTGAGTAGCAAGATTCCACCCGCACATATACTCTATTCACAATTATAAAATAAAATCACAACTCTGGCCTTGGAAATTTGACACATTTCACTCTGTATCGAAGTTATGACGTTTTTCAGAATATTTTTATGATCCAAGTCAACACTATGTTGCCCTTTCTACATTCTTAGCGTATTTCTCAGAATGTGAATTTATTCGGAAAATGAATGAATTGGAAAAGATGTGTTTTGGACGAAAATAATGAACGTTTATATGAATTGATAGAAAGGGTTCCTTTTCTAGTTATTTGCATGAAAAATACAAGAGATCAGTGTTGAAATATATCATTTTTCGCCATGGAAGAAAATTGCATTGCTTTCACATAATTTTCATATGCATGCTTGTGAAGATTTAATGTTTATTATCCTCTTGAACTGAAAGTTCAAGACTTGACGACATCAATTGTTGAATCAAGAATAATGGAACATTATATCCCTCTATTGGAATCCAAATAGTCGAAGGGAGTTCTGATGCAAGAGGAACTTTTTCTTGTAACATAACCTTAATAGCCAACTTAATAAAAATAAAAGTAGAAGATATACATTTCATTTATTTGATCTTATGAACAAGGAGTAAAATATTCTGACTGTATAGTAATTTATTAGTTTAAAAAATATTCATGTATTACAACCACAGTAGGTTTGTACAAATAAAATGGAATAGATCAAACATATGCTTCACATTTTTCATTCACCTGTTCTAAAATAAGACAAAAACTCCTCCACATTATAGGGTCCTCACAGCATTAAAAGCTTGTGTCTCTTTTGAAAGAAGTAGCACTAGATATAATATATTCTTTCGATTAAGATCAAATGCCTACCGTTGAATGTAACATGCACGAATTTCTTCAAAATGGGCTTATACGAAGTGGTTTTTTTCTGAAACGTGAAAACGATCAACAATAATCATTTAGTGACCGATGATGGCCATCCAAAACACGTTTACTTACGAAAATCGTGAAATTTCATTCTGCAAGTTCTTTCCTCATAATTCCTCGAAAATCCTACCTGAACCATATTTTCCGGTCACTTTCGTGAGAAGATCCTATGAGGATCCTATGATGTCCATTTACACATTCCAAATAAATTTTGAGCAACAAACACGATACCGAAACTAACCAAACTTCTGGGGGACCGGAATTTCGTTTGAAATCTTTCCAAACGGCCAGATACCTGAAAAAACTTCGTTATCAAGTGTAAAAAAGGCGTTTAGTACTTACTTTTGCTTTATTCATGCTCATAAATCGATTTTTGGTCCAATTCAAATTTGCCGTTTGTACCTATGCCAAAATATCTTTGATACTTTTACTTTGATGTAAACAAAAAAACTGGCAGCGCACAGATTTTTTATCAGCGGCACCAACTCCTGAAAACGAAACCATGACCTCCTATGTTATTAAATAAAAGTGAATGGAGTATACATACATACATTGCAAGTTAAATAAAAGCTTTTAAAAAGTGTTTCTTTTGATGAGAGGAATCTACAGTCAAAATATATGTACAAGTCAAAGACTCACACTGTATACTTATGTGCAGAGCCTTACGGTTCAACAATATGCGAGTAAGAATCAGGTTAACCACTGCTACAATGAGTGCAATGAATGAACATTTATATAGAGACTCTATAGGGTTTGAGGCTTATTGGTGCTGAAATAATCAGAAAGATCAATTAAATAATTTTCGGAATTATTTTGTCTAAAATAAGCGAATTGATTTTATTTCAAAATGACTTTACTCTTTGGAATTCTGATTTACTAGAAATCTCCATATGCATTCTGGTTCAAATAGTCTTTATTCTTTTATATTCAACTTGGTTTTTATTTACGAGTTTTCCAAATTTTTTTACTCATGTTTTTAGTTTTTGAACTCACCGATTATCAGGAATAAGATTCTGTTCCATGAATTGAAAAATATAGTGGGAGCTCATCATGAAGGGCTATCCATCTAACTTCCTTCTGGATGAAATAGGAAACATATATAATATACATAACATAATAATTCCAACATTGTTACAAAATGGTGGAGGATCAGGTTCCTTTAACTAAGAATTTAATCAAACATCGAACGCTATTTTCTTGCATCCTTGTTGGACGAAGTCAAATTACATTGTATTGTGAATTTTTCTATGGACGGGTGCAAACTTTCAAGGTTTTCGGGTGTTTTGACGTTGATGAAAACCTAATTCGACGATTTCCATACATATAGGTATCGACTAAGCCGAACTCATCACGAATCCGTTGTCAATTTCAATTCTGTTCGTCCGGCCGTCAGAAAAGATATCGTTTTATCGATATTACAGTAGTATAGTCGATTTGATTAATATTAATAATAATATGGGTACGATGAGATTATTCTCCCACGATAAAACGCCTGGTGACTCCTCGTTGGTGGCGTCACTCGGCCTCATCTGTCGCTCATTTCTGTACTTCTTTTGTTTCTTGTGTTTTGAAATGTTTAAATTTTGACATTATTCATTTCTGTGTCATTTGCATGATATTGGATTTTAAGATTGAACAAAAGATTTTCCTGATGAAATATAATATGGGGATTAGTGTTATTATTATCGTTTTTATAATAATATTGAAGTCTCACATTGTTGTAAGTCTTATTACGCTTACTTCTGTATATGTCTTTACAACGTATGCTGACACAATGAAGAGCTTAAAATATTTTTAACAATTGACTGCATACCCTTAAATACTAAGGGTAGGTGCAAATTATATATGTGATTGATGTGCCGTTCAACGCTAGAATTATGTGCAATTCATGTGCAGAGTCTGTTTTTTGCACCATCGACAATAATTTGTTTTTGTGCATTGTGCAAATTACACAATAATGTGTTATTTATGTGCGAAGGCAGTTTGTTCTCAACCCTATTCAATAATTTTTTATTGAAAATTGTGCTAGCTCGGCCAAGGGCGGATTTACGGGGGGGGGAATACTGGGGGTTACTATCCCCCATGAGTATCGAAGACCTGAGGAAAAGGTAGTGCACATAAAATATTTCATTCATTGTCCCAATAAACACACAAACGTATAATAAACGTTTATTTCTAGTGGCTGAAGTTGATTTAACGTTACACGTTGAATTTTCTACGTTACATCCGAAACGAAAATTCCACGAAACGTTGATTATACACATAATATACGTACCCAATTCAACTGTTTGACTCATCCACCATTATGAAACGTATATTTATTACATTTTTTCAAACGTTTTTTCAACGTGAGCTCAGTAACATTGAATAAACGTTAAATGAGCCACTCTTCATCAACTCTGACGTAAACCAACTTTAATTCTACTAATTACATCCGAAACACAAATTCAACGAAACGTTGAATATACATATGATATACGTACCCAATTCAACTGGTTGATGAACCGTTATAAAACGTATATTTATTGTATTTTTTCAAACGATTTTTCAACGTGAGCTCTGTAACATTGAAGAAACGTTTAATTAGTCACCCTTTATCAACTCAGACGTCAACCTACTTTGATTCTACTTGTTACAACCGAAACACAAATTCAACGAAACGTTGATTATACATATAATATACGTACCCAATTCAACTGGTTGATTCATCCACCATTATGAAACGTATATTCATTACAGTTTTTTAATTGTTTTTTTCAACGTGAGCTCAGTAACATTGAATAAACGTTAAATGAGTTACTTTTTATCAACTCAGACGTTAACCCACTTCAATTCTACTTATTACATCCGATACACAAATTCAACGGAACGTTGATTATACATATAATATTCTTACCCAATTCAACTGGTTGATTCATCCACCATTATGAAACGTATATTTAAGACATTTTTCATTTATTACATGTATTCTTATTAATTCGAAGGAATATTTAACAGCATATTATAATGAAGATAGGTACCTAAATATACCTATTTGAAACGCTTTTAATGTTTCTTTTATAAAATCTTTCATTTCGAAAGGATGGAGAAATATTATCATTTTATGTGAAGTGATATAGTGATTTCATACCTACCGAAATGTCCGGACTTATTTCCTGCATGCTTTACTTTGAATTTTTTATTCGTTCAAAATATGAAACCCATTATTAGTAATAACTTTATATTCGTAACATACATCGTCTTTGCTAAAATCAATTAATAGAAAATGATGAAGTTTCTTGAAAGATAATAATTAATCAACCTAGGCAACGGTGCACTAGAGTCGGCAGGGGTTGTGATGACGTGATACGTGATAGTGCCGGCGCCATATAGGCCGGCGCCGGCGATCCTGCTGTAATCGAGTTGAGTTGAATCCTGCATTCGTGCATTCCACATATTGAAGAGCTAGTGCCGCAGTCACCCGATAGTTCCCTTCGCTATTTTCGACGTGGTAAATCGAGTTTGCTAGGAAAATTATCTGATTTGTTTAGAAGTGCGACAACAAAGATTTTGGTAAGTACCTACCTCTATCAGTACCCTAAAGTTTCATATTGATTATTGATTGGTGAAAGAAGATTGGAAAGCTTCCAGGGCTCTTCTGAAGAATCGGAGAACTCGAATATGGAACATTTAACACCACCGATTTTTTTGGATGAATCAGTTCCTGTTTCATCAGCAGAGGATACCGAAATAATTTGTGAGTAAATGTTATTTTTGGACATATCTACATAATATGAAAGCTTTTTCATTCCTAACATAGATAATTGTGAAATTTGTTACATAAATAATGTTAGTTTGTTTTTTTACGAAGGCATAAATTGATATAGCAATGCTAAAATTATTACCCCAGTTCCCTGTAAAAATAATTATTCTCGTTTTTTTAAGGTTAACCGATATAAGTCAATGGGAGGTAATGGTCCCGAGGACCATACCAAAAGAATTCTCAGATTCATATTGAGTAATGATTTAGCTTGCCAATACAATTGGAAGGGCAGGGAGAAAAAACCTTTTAGAGATAAAAAGTCGACGGAACTCATTTATGGTAAGGCTTTATTTTGTAGACCTATATTTTCAAAATATCTAATGAGCATTATGGGTTTTTTCAGTGGCTGTCAAGAAAGAATTTGCGGCAGCCACAGACCTAAAAATTGCAGACGCAACACAAGATTGGGTGGAATTTGCGAAAGAAGACTCAAGGACGCCGCATTAAGTAAAGAAAAAAAAAATGAAATTTAAACATTTCTTTTAATATGTAGGTACATTTGAAAATCTATAAATTTTTTTGTTTGTTCTCTTTATATTTATATTTATAGTTATGTTTTTTCTTTCATATTTTACTTATTCTGTTTTTTTTATTATTACAAAATATTGATGAATCTGTGTTTAATTGTCAGCATTTTGAAATTGTTGTCCACTTAAATAGATAAGTACTTGAATATTTCTCAAATTTTTCACCCATTATAAATAACAAGAGTCCACAGAAATAATGTTGTACTACTAACGATAACTACACCTATATATCTGACCAAAATTATATCTCCAATGAGAAACATTTCCTGTGATAATACTTCATTTAAAATTTGGACCAAAATTTATTTCCTGTTCTTTACTTTCATATTCATGAAAAAAAATTTGAATATCTTGAAAGTTTTTAGAATATTTTTCAAGATGTAGATGACAAAGGTTTATGAGTTTCCTTAGTTTAGGACAAATTATGCTGAAATTCAAATAATAACAATTCAAAAATATTTTTACTCAAGATTAATTCATTCTCTAAAATCAACGTTACCTTGACACTTGCAATGAACGTCGAATATTTGTGGTATTTTGGTATTAACATCAACGTTGAGAATTCGTATACCATCAACGTTATTTCCGGAACGAAAATACGTCGTTACGTTGAAACTTAAAAATAACGTTATATCAAGGTATTTTCATTCCCTAAAATCAACGTTACCTTGACACTTGAAATGAACGTTATATATTTGTGGTATTAAGGCATAAACATCAACGTTGAGAATTCGTATACCATCAACGTTATTTACGAAACGAAAATACATCGTTACGTTGAAACTTAATAATAACGTTATATCACGGTATTTTACTTATGACAATAGGAGGTTTGCAACGTTGAATCAACGTGCAGGGAAAACGTTGCGATGAAACCAAAAAGAAACGTATTTCATAACGACATTTTACCGTTTTTTCAACGATGAAATATAGTGACGTTACCTAAAAAATACAACGTTTCTAATGGTTACTGTGTTTATTGGGGTGTACCTGTTTTAATGATTTTCAATCGTTATTACCCCACCATGATCGTTATTACCCCTCCCATTCGTAATCTACGACTTCGAATTAGTGAATACAAAAAGTGTTGGTGGCTACCTGAGAAAATTATGTATCGGCTAAATTTCCATATGTTGGAAAATTTTTCTCAGATCACCATCAAAGTGGCTGGATATACTTATTCGGGAGCGTAGATTAGGAGTATCCAATCATATAGTTTTTATAAATATAGTTTTCGAGTAATGACCTTTAAAAAATGACTAAATTTTCGGGAAATTTTCCACATAAAGTTGAGAATTTCCTGAAGTATCAAACCTAGGAAGCAACTAATTACCGAATCGTAATATACTACCTAGAATTAGTGAATACCGTAACTTTGGTGGCTATCTGAGGAAATGATATTTCGGCAAAATTTCCATGTTGGAAAATTTCGCGTATGTTAAAAAAAAAGTTTCTCGGATCACCAGCAGAGTTGCTGGATTTACTAATTCGAGGACGTAGATTAAGAATATGCAATCAGATATTTTTTATAAAATATAGTTATATTCATGGATTTTCGACTGTATCTTTCAGATGAAACCTAAGTTTGATGAATGGTATAGGAGAAAAGTGTTTTTTTTATAAGAGGAACCTACAGTCAAAATAAATGTACAAGTCAAAGACTCACACTGTATACTTATGCGCGGAGTCTTGCGCAAGTATGTAGGTTCAACAATATGCGAGTAAGACTCAGGTTAACCACTGATACAATGAGTGCTACAATGAACATATAAAAAGATAAGACACTCGCTAGGGTTTGAGGCTGAAGGTGCAGACACATTGTTATCACGTCTCGTCACATCACGTCATCTTCCAAAATGTGCAACCACGATAATGCAACTTAGACCATAGGAAGAGAGACACACCTTTCAATAATAAATAGTGAAGCCAAATCATCAGAATAAACCGGGGCATTATACTACTACGGAATCAAAATGTAGTAAAAATTTTTGCGACATTGTATCTGCTGTCACATTATTGCACTGAAAGCACGCAAGATCTATATTCCGCAAATTTACATTTTCTGAATGCACGTGATTTCACGTCTGATATTTTGTGAAATGTCATTATGACATACATTTGAAGCCGATCTGGGTGCTCATTCAATAATTCTTGAATTAATTGATGGAATTCCCCCACTTCTTCTGTTCGTTGATTCATTTGGTAAATCGAATCCCTTCTATGAGAATCACCAGCAACCGTAAAAGCAGCTAAATTCTCCATATCTTCTTCCCATTTCCTCGCGTGATGTGACGTGACGTGATAACAATTTGTATGCACCTTTATCGGTGCTGAAATAATCAGAAAGATTAATTAAATTATTGATCACATCATATAATTATCGGAATTATTTTGTCCAAAATAAGCGAATTGATTTTGTTTCAAGATGATCTAATACACTAGAAATCTCCACATGCATTCTGGTTCGAATATTCTTCATTCTTTTATATCTAAATTGGTTTTTATATTTTTTCACTTATGCTTTTAGTTTTTCGAACTCACCAATTATCAAGAATGAGATTCTGTTTCATGGATAGAAAAATATAGTGGAAGCTCATAAAGGGCTATCCATATATCTTCCTTCTGAATGAAATAGGAAACATGAATAATTTTAACATTGTTACAAAATGGTGGAGGAACAGGTTCCTTTAACTAAGAATTTAATCAAACATCGAACATCATTTTCTGGCATCCTGATTGGGACGAAGTAAGATGTCTAGAATATCTTAGACATCTTAGGACGGAGTCAAATTACATTGTATTGTGAGCTTTTCTATGTGCAAACTTTCAAGGCATTCGGGTGTTTTGACGTTGATGAAAACATAATTCGACGATTTTGATGCATATCGGTATCGACTAAGCCAAACACGAATCCGTCGTCGAATTCAATCATGTTCGTCCGGCGTCAGAAGAGATAACTCTCGCATGGAAAAACCTAGAGACTTGTGATTTTCAGGGTGGGTTCAGATCTCCAAAATAGTTGAATGCTATGGTTGAGTTCTTCAATTGGGGAAATTCGACCAGGCGTTCTGTAAATATTGCCGTTCCGGATTTTGTTTTTCTAATAGTTTCAAATGTATACAGGGTGAGTCTTTGACTTGCATATATATTTTAACTGTAGATTCTTGAGGCCAAAGGAAATCTTTTTTCATTTTCCATTTTTCCGAATTCGGCTCTGTTAAGAGGGGTTTATAGTGCCCAGCTTTCTTAGCGTACGTCAAAGTCTACCTACCTCTCACCCCTCACCACCCCTAAGAAATCGTCGATTTTCAGTACGTCCGAAGATATCTCAGACATTCCTTGTATTTACCGCCCTTTTCTTCCACATGCGAGATTTCTGTTACGTACAGCCTTTACCAAGCGGACGGCGGAATTTGTCGAATACCATCGGATATTCACGAATGAAATGGAATTATTTACGAAACTGCTGACAACACTGTACATTCAAAGGAGGTAGACGTTTTACCAGATGGAAATAAAATAGTTGGGATTTCCCTACAACCTACAACAGAGGGAATTCCCACTTTCAAGGTTGCGGTCTATAATATTGATTTTAGCTGAAGAAAGTACAACAGACAGGATGTTACCTGTGTTGGCAGATGTGAAGGAACAAAATAAGAATATATCACCTTCTTGGTTGTACGAATTTATTGCGAATTTCTGTTTTGGTTGTAAGTTAGATTCGGAAAAAATCATCCACATATGAACCTACAGTAAAAAAAAATGTGATTGAGATTCAAAACCTAAACTAAATTTTTTATGAATTTAAATTTGTTTATTGTATGAAATGCTCTATCAGCGGAATTGTATATACATATTTACATTATTAGTTACAAGCAATATCTCAGATAGGTATATATGAAACTTTTCTTCAGAGAACAAAATATCGACAATCGTTTTTCAAATAAGTACCCTATTTTTTATGATTGCGTTTAATCGTGCGAAAAAAAATGATGATAGTTCTCTTAGTTTTTCATTTTTTTTATTGGAGTAAAATTATTATTTATCTTCGCAGAATCCAACGCAATCATAAAAAATTAGGTTCTAATTTGAAAAATTTAAGTTATGGCCAATTTTCGATCATAGTTTTCGACACAAAATTTGAAACACCCTGTGATGTTTTTTCTGAAATTCACAAGATGCATGGCCTTTCCACATTCTTCTACTTTGATGTTATGAGGATTGAGGACTATTTACGCTCAGGGTTATACCGACTACGAGTATTTGATTTTTATTCCGTTTTTTTCTCGGTATTTTGAAAACTATGGTTTTAACAAAAATGTACTTACTCAGAATTGAATACTTAACAGAAGAAAAAAAAAAAATTTTTAACAAATCTATTTTCACTTGTTGTATAACTAAGAGCGCTCAGGCTCAGAGCTCAGAGCTCAGAAAATTTCGAACAATATGATAATCTCAATTCTCAGATTTCAAATATGTCCAGTTCTCCAGAAACGTCTAATAGGCACTCGAACTGGAGACATCCATTCAAGTTAGACTGATTCCTGTATTATAGTAATATATTTTTTGATATATGTAAGTCATTTGAAATAGCTTTTTTTGATGTTAGTGACTATAATATCAAGAATTCCGAAAAGTTTTTGAAATTTAATGAGTTTTTTCATGAACTCAGATCATGGATCAGAAAATATCATTATTTTATAAAATTGAAACGATAAGGTTATTCAGGAAGGAGGAAGGATTGTATGAAATTCTAGAAGATAAACATCACATGCATAACAAATTCAATTGTTAGGAACACCAATTGATTGATTTGGATTTTTGAGATGAATGAATAAAATCAAAATCAGACAAATATATTTATTACCAGGATTGTTTTACAGAAGTTCTTTTGAATGAACATTGATGAACATAAGTTTTTAAATGGCGTTATAAAAAAAAATATGAAGACATATATAATTACCTATATTTATTGTATCATATCTTGACGAAAAGATTTTCCATCCAGCGTCGACTTTGGGATATTCCACCCTGATGAGTCCTAAATAGGACGAAACTGCAGTCGGTGCGATTCTCAGTTGACGTTAGACCATTCGGTCTGGTAGGGTGAACAGTATCGGAGACCTAGTTCGTATTCACATTTCATTTGTCATTATTTATAATGGCAAATGATTTGTGTCTTATTTCTTTCAATTATATAGGTAGCTGCCTTCTCAGCTGATGATCCCATATCATCATTTTCTATATATATTTATGTTATTCGTAATACCTCCACTCCCATTTATAGTGTTCAATTTCTTCTGAATGTTACACATCCGGCATTGGAATACAAATTGGGAACTCAAACCTTTCCTAATTTCCTGTATCAAGTCCATATCAGAAAATGAGCAGTCAAAGTGCTTGCACAAATCAGCAATTTGTTTGAACAAAAAACGGACATCCACCAATCTCCTTCCTTCCACAATAATAGGTTTCCCGATCAAGATCTAAAAATATGCTCATAGAAAACAAACTGTTTCGGATGAGACAAAGTGAAAATAATAAGTAATATGTATAAGATATTTGGTAATTCGACTTGGACATCTATTCAGGTGCTGTTCCATTGCGCGAAACTGACTCGCGAATTTTGTTTCGCGAAACCGTTGCGCGAGTTAGGTTCGCGCAATGGAACAGCACCTTTCCAGTGATAACAAAATTTCTCACCCGCAAGTTAATGTAGTTGAACCGTTTCTTGTTTTAAATTACAAGACAAATCATCAGCAATCCTTTCTGATGAAGTATCAACCTTTTTATCCTGCTGAACGCTTTCTTCTTTGTCTATTATACTGAAACTGAAACTTTCCATGAAAACTGAAACTAAAGTCGAATAATTGCCCACTTACTCTTGGAATCTCTTCCGTTGAGCTAATTTTCTACGACGGCGATGTGCGCAAAGATTTTTGCGTTTATCATCAAATTTCCTACTCATCTCCAAAGTAATTAAAAAAAATAACACAACACTCCCAATCACAAGAAAAAAGAAATCCAGTGAAAATTCACGAATCCCGTCTCTCGTCACAAGATCTAAAAACGGAACCAATTTGCTTTCGGCTTGCTGGTCCAACAGAAATAATATAGCACATGTTTTCACACTTTTACTTTTCACTGATACCAAACGCCTTGCAATAAAACAATAAATATTTGCCTCTGGGATTCACCGAGACCCCAAAGTGCATCCTAAAATGTGCAGTATTGCCAGATAGATGGAACGATCAGTAGAGGATGGAAATAGCGAAGTTCGTCGATTAGATGGCAGCACTTTGCGATAGTTTGATTTTAATTTTACTGAAATCGGTTTTTGAGCGATTGGAGAAAACTTTTTGTGTTAAATTTTTTGTGGGAATTCATAAAAAAAATAATCTATGTCGGAAAGTTAGAATTATGCATATAGAGTCACTAAGAAGGGAAAAAAAAAATATTTTTTTTTTCACTCGACGAAAAAAAAAATTATGAACTTTCCGACTTGAAGAACTCTTCAAATTGAATAACAGTGAAAACCCCATATAAATCGGTGGTCTCTATCGTGAGAAATCCCGAATCGCGTTTCGAACTGAACGTCAGAACGGAATAGGCCCCTCTTAAAGAGATATAGCCATTCGAAAAAATCAATCGGGCTAAGTACGTGCCTGATATTATTCTCTGCAAACACTTCGAAGTTCATATTTTTCGATTGAAATTGATGTGAATATTAGATATTCTGGGTGATACATTTAAAAAATACTCAAGCACTAACCTTATTTGAATAAGAATATTATAATCACGATATTTCCTAACAAAACACTTAGTTCTGTCCGATCATTTCGGCAATTGAAAAGCTATATTTCCCACACCAAAATAAGTTCCTTTTTCGATTGTCCTGAAGATTAGTTTATAGACACTAATAATTTGTTCATATTTCCTCGATATTCTAAAACGATCTCATAAAAATTGGTTTCTCACTAACCTATCCTAACTCTATAACCAGAGTCATATGTTTCGGTGTCAATGACCTAACCATACCCATCCTCTGTGATATTCAATTCACCCACAGAACTCTAGAGAAGACGATGACAGATTGCCGATTTTCTCTTCATACAATACGAACTCAAGAAAGCAGTACGTCCCCTATCGTTAGCGGATGAACTTTCACAATCACTAAAGGCGTCTAGGCGTTGCTCTTTGAAAATGCCAAAAGAATAGTTCTGATTCTCGCCAATATAGCGCTACGTTCCTCATTTCAGTCGCCAACGACCTACTCTTCCCTTCAGAAGGCCGTGGATGTAGCCATTGTAGCCGTGACGCAAGACCGTTGTTCTGTGCTCCAACCAGTCTAACCTAAAACGTTAGTCAGTGATCCCATAGACGAAGTTCACTCTTTATTTATTTACAGAGAATGAAGCAAACAGGTGATGATTATGTAAATGACTTTCAGTGAATTGATGTAATGCAATAGTAGTGTCGTTCTGGTGTCGAGTTATGTTGTTTCGATAGATATTTTGCTGAAGGATCGGTAACAATGAATTTTAAATAGAAACTGCCTATAAAATGTATGATTTCATGCTTCTTAGAATTCAATTTTATGTTCCACGAATGTGTGGAATTTTATTATTACATATCTCTACATCAAACGTTTTTTCATCAAAGAGATTTTAGTCTTGACAAAGTTGATAAACATTCTGACAACATTGGTAACTTGTTGAGAGACCACAGAAAAAATAATATTCGATGAGATTTAACTCAGGACAGCATTCAGATTATTCTTGAAATTCATGATTTTTTCCTCTAATTCAATCTTATACAATTAGGAATAACTTGAGAACGACGCGTTTTATTGAAAAAATATAGGAATACTTTTGTTTTCTAAAATAATTAATTCTTTCGAAAACGTGAACCGTTCATCTTTTTCAAGTGGTTTCATAGTATTTTTGCGTGAATTTATAAGTCGACTATACTGTAACTTTTTTACCAGGAGAAATATGGAATAAGTTTCAAATGAGGAATATGCACCATGAATAGAGTAGAAAATCAACCAAAATTCAGTTCATTCGAAATATCTGTTCCGAATATATGGAAAGAATAGTGTTAATTTCATGGATTCCCTGTATCTTCCAAACGGAACCGAATTTTGAAAAATGGTATGGGAAAAAAGTGTTTCTTTTGATGGGAGGAATCTATAGTTAAAATATATGTACAAGTCAAAGACTCACCCTGTAAAGAGATTCAATCCAGATGAACTTTTGCGTACCCATGGTAGGAGTTAAATTTTTAACAGATCGCTAAACCAGAACCAAATGAAATGATAATGAATTATTGTCAGAAAAAATTCCAACAATTAAGTATTAACATATCCGCGATCATGGACGATGCTTCGACAGCTACTATCCATTTTTTTACATCTGCCAAAAATGTTTTCAATGGACTTCACGTCAGTGCTTGAAGTGGACCATTTTTTCGTTCTATTGTACGATTCTGTCTGTTTCTATTTTACACAAACGCTATTCAGAAAATGAAATAATCTTCGGAAGCGCCTGAAACCCAATAGAAACTCTTCTAGGTACTGCAAAAATTGATGCTGGATTGAAAGGTTTAGGAGGATGAGAAATAATCATTTTGATATTCGCGTAATTGGAATGAACGTGGATAAGCATGCAACCTGAAATACCATACATGTATTATTACAATGAATAGCATGGTTAAACTCAACAAAGAACAGTTTCACTCTAATCTTCTCGGTAGTAACGGCGATGCAGAAAATTAACTGAAATTCGCTGTCGAGCCCTGCTTGATTGAAAATAATTAATCTCTCATCCAGCAACCACGGAAGCAATTTCTAGCGATATCTGGTCGTCTGCAGTGGGGTTTAATATGGCTCAATCCAATTTTCACCTTTCGTTAAAGCCACGTGTTCTGTGTTTTCAGGTTTGAAGAAATTATTTCACTTTCCTTCCTTCTCTCGGTTTCCTCGGAGTGTTGAGCTTTCCATCAAGTGTTTGAACATCGTTAATCAAGGTCGTATTGGAATTATCTCTTTTTATTCGTCAACAAAAATCTGAGGATTGCTGTGATAGTATGGTAATCATTTCACAAATAGGTAGAAAAATATTCATCTCGCACATTTCCATAGGTTTAGCTGAGGCAGCTCAACGAATTAGATGGAGAATTTCAATAATGGATGAAAGCTGAAACTTCTAACCCATAATTTCGGGGCCCAGACTTGCTTATACGGATCATAGAAGAAAGATTCGAAGGAATCATCGCACCAAATTCCGTTTTCCGACATTTTCTCAAAAATTCGACAGGTATAATTTTATTTCACTTTTATTAAGTATCCCGGTTGGCCAAATTCAGGTTTATCAAGTTTTTTACTTGAAACTGACACAGGTCGGTACTCCTGAAATGTCAAATGCTTCTCAGAGACGTTGCCACTGCTAACTTCCATTTATTCTTTTTTAAATTTGTAAATGGAGTCAGTTTTTTTATTTCTGGAAAATTATGGAAAGCGGGGAATTCCACTATTAGTAGGTAGTTGAGCCGCCAGATCTACCTATTAGGTAGTCCTTCTTGCGGTGGATCTTGGCAAATTGGGAGATTTTATTAGTGAAATGTCAAAGTTTGATAAATTTGCCTGAAGAAATGGAAAAATTATGGAAAATATGAATACCAAAGTATTCTGCAATTGAGCTTTTTCCTTTCGATCAGCATATTTACATTACGGCCAGGATATCTGTGAAAAAATGGGACGTGAGAAATAACCGGAGGTGAAGTTGTACAATGGGGGGTTTTAATTGGCTGCCTCGGAAAACGAAATGAGACACTAAGGATAGTCGAGAGACAAATATACTGTATTTTTAATTGGTTCATCTGAATAATTGACAAACGAACAAAAACTTGAAAAGCTATTTTTTTGCAAACATAATACCTACTTGCTCGAGTATACCGTCCTGCTTCCCAAGTCCAGGTCTCCGTCAGGAATGCGCTGAAAATGGATCCTTACTAACTCAATCCATTTTGCTCACTAATAAATAATTTCTCGCCTATAAATTCCTCATTTGAATTAAGTATCTGAGTTAGCCTTAACATAAAATAAGTATTTGAGTGAATCGCTGAATTTATCGAATTTTTTTGAAACGGTGTGCTGTATACATAAAATTTATTTTTTTAACTAGATGACGACTCCTTAAGATATAATTCTGGTAATTTCTCTGGAAATTCTGGACCAAACCGATTTGACTCGGAATATTTCAATCAAGCGTTTCAATGCCCATTATTTATGAAAACTGTGTACGCTGCAACTTGGAAACGACAACACGGCGAATGCGCTAGTGCAAATTTTATAGCTCAATATTTGTCTCGAGTGAAGAATTTGCATTCAATGTTTTTTCGGACGAAAAACTTCAGTATTTTTATTTCTCATTAATTTTATGAAATCTGTAAACAGTCTTCTTAACTCAAAACAATGTATTTTAGACTTCTAATGGAATCTCACCTGAAAATTTTCACATATTCTCACAAAAACTTCGAAAATGCCAGATTTTTCAGGCGAACCCTAAGTGCACGGATTTGGATTAGCGAAGGTGAAGTAGGAGAGTGAATTGAATTCCACATTCATATTGCACATCCATATTGAGGCACATACTCGCCGAGCTAACAAGGGCAACCAACTCATTCAACCAAACCTTGTTTGTTAACCCCCTTGATGATATTTATTTCCATCTTTGCCTGCATCTATATTTTTTGACAGAACAATCCCAGGCGTAATGGAACAAAACTCCCAAGTGATTTGTTGATTCCGATTTGACATACGTACCACCAACGAAGGGGTTGGTTTTCGTTCGTCGGCCCTGTGAGTATACCTGATTGCATCTTGCATCAAGTTATTCCGAAGGATCATTCTTTTTTAGCATCAAAATGGCGAAAGCGTCGGTTACATTCTCTTTTTATTTAATTCTCAGTGAATTTAGCAGCCCAGACTTTCTCGAAACGCAGAACAATGAACATTTATCAAAATTTCGATCAATTTTTATATGAGGGAAATATATTAGGTGCGCAACTAAGTGTCCACTGTTTTTTCTTGAAAATGAAACTTTATCGCGAAAAAATGGTAACAAATTAATCATTCAAAGTATTACCCATTGTTGGCTTTGTAGCTATAACTTTTTCCCTTCTATCTGATAGAACTCAAATACCGTTACGTTAAAAACGTTCATTTTTTAGCGTGCCTCTGCTCGTATTCTGGCACTTTTGCGCAGTGCTCATATCAATCCGGGTATGCCCTCCTGCAGTAATGGATTCAGTCGGTTCCAACAACTCATAATTATTAACGCCGACCTGATCCCACCAAATACATACATAACCTTCGCAACATGAATTTTCGTTTGAGGCGACGACGTAGAAGCATGACCGGTCAGTCCTCATGATTTTTTTTCTTCGGGTTGCTGTATAAGATCCATTTTTCATCACCCGTCACGATACGATGAAGAAAATTTTTTCTTTTTGGTCGCTGAAGCAGTTATTCGTAGGCGAAAAAACGGTGTTCGACGTCCCTTGACTTCAATTCATAAGGAACCCAAGGTTTTGAATCATTTCCAGCGAATTGAGTCGCTTGGAAATGGCTTGGCGGGTGATTCCTAATGCTGAAGAAAGCTCTTCTTGCGTTTGGCACGCATCTTCTTCGTGCAACAACTCCAATTCAGAAATGTTTGGCCTTCCTTGACGCGGTCTACATTGTATTTTCAAGGTGAAGAAAGAATAAGAAAAAAGCATTTCTCATAATTTTTCTTATCTCAAAAAATCGTCGTTTTACATTTGTCGGACAAGAAAAACGCCACATTTTTTTTGTCGGACAATTGCATTTTCATACTTCATATTATTGTATCAACCGATTCTGAAAAAATCAGGAGGGTAGATATCAATAATTCATGTTCATGTTGGTAGACGCGGTCAAAGCCACACGATTTTTGTCGGACAATCATATTTTCTGATTTATCCTAGATTATTTTTATGATTGCATTTTACAAAAAAAGTATGTATGATTTGAAAAAATTGAAAATATGGACGACTCACGAGAGGTTTGCTGAAAAAGTCACGACTACAAAAAATTTCACAGAGGATCAATGTGGTAGACCCTGTCAGATACCATCTGAATGATACAAATCGTCTGGGTAAACTGAATCTTTATTCAATAAAATACAAATCATACATGTGAAACATAAGAACAATTCAGCCGGACCAACACCTGTTAAGGCAGCGGCGTAGTAAACCCTTTAACAATACATGACATCTTCCCCCCTTTTACAAAGAGAAAATAGTGAGACAATCAAAAGAAAAAATAAATTTAATACATGAATCTATCTGGTTTCTTAATTATCCTACCAGATGATGAGGCACCCGGAACATTGAATATCTCGTTCTCAGTACTAGTATCAAATGAAATTGGTGTATCTGAACTATCATCATAGTCACTATGGTCAGAAACTTTGTGTTCAGGAGTCGTTATGACATCCTTTATAATTTTTTGTTTACATGGACTTTGATTTTCATGGCCATCCGGTAGAGTTTCAATAAATCTGCGATTCCTTGTTAAACAGGATCCATCTTCGGCTTTAACTACGTATGACCGTTCTCTTGGTTTATCAATGACTCGACCAAATGACCAAGAAGATCCCAAATGCTTCTGATACCTTACTTCTCTATTCATAGGTACAGGTTTGAGGTTATGACAATTCTTATTATAATAGTATTTTCGTTTCATTCCTAGGTCTTTCAATTTTTCATTATAAAAATCATAATCAACTTCAAGAGGTTTTAATTCCTGATCAGAGCTAATGAGAATGTCTCTGAGATTTCGTGGCATCATCAACTGGGATGGTGAAAATCCACTTTCAGTAGGAGTATTTCTGTACATCAGTAAAATTAATTGAATTTCTTTACTCTCATCAACAGCTTTACGAAATATTTTTTTTATAGTTTGTTTTGTTCTCTCCACCATCCCATTTGATTGGGGGTAACGAGGACTAGACATTGTATGCACGAAGCTCCACTGTTCGGAAAATTCTTTGAATTTCCCTGAACTGAAATGTGGACCACCGTCAGAGACCAATATTGCAGGAATTCCCCATCGAGCGAATAAATCCTTAAGGGATACTATTACTGTGGCAGAAAAAGCATTTGAATCTAATGGAATCAATTCAACCCATTTTGTGTAGTAATCTACAACCAGCAAATACATTAAACTACCTAAATACAAAATGTCACATCCTATTTTATACCATGGAGTTTTTGGAATCTCATGCAATACCAGTTCTTCTTTTGTATTAGATACTCGATATCTGAGACAAATTCTACAATTAAGTACTCGATTTTCAATTTGTTTATACATGTTCGGCCAAAAAAATGATTGTTTTGCTCTATTTTTATTTTACATTTAATTACTCCAAAATGACCGTAATGAATTTTTTCAATAATTTCGTTTCTCATTTTAATCGGAACCAACATTTGATTTCCCTTGAACATTATTCCGTTAGCTTCAACTATTTCATGTCGGTACTTAAAATAGGGTTTGATGGAATCTGGAACCTTTTTGATTGTTTTTGGCCAACCATTTATCACAAATGTTTTCAACAGTTTGAGTTCAACATCTTCTGCTGTCAACCTAACTAATTCCATGTATTTTTTATTTGTCATTTCACAATTATTTTCAATTACACAAACATCTAATTCATTCTCAAAATTGTATTCAGTATCGTTTTTACTTACAGCACGGGACAATGCATCAGATATGAACAAATCCTTACCAGGTTTGAAAATGAGTTCAAAATCGAATTTTTGTAATTGCAAAACCATCCGCTGCAAACGTACAGGGCAGGATACAAGTGGTTTTTTGAATACGCCAAGTAGGGGCCGATGATCAGTTTCAACGACAAATTTTCTCCCATATATGTATTCGTAAAATTTTTCGCAACCGAATAATATAGCCGCCAATTCTTTTTCTATTTGAGCCCATCTTTGCTGTACCTCGGACAATGCTTGTGTTGCGTAAGCTACTGGCAATTTATTTTGAAGCAAACAAGCTCCCAAACCGTCTTTACTTGCATCAACCGAAATCACAACTGGTTTGTTGACATCGTAGTATTGTAAAACGGGACGTTCTACTAATTTTTTTTTCAATTCTTCGAATGATTTCGTGTGTTTTTCTGTCCAATGAAAATATACATCATTTTTAATTAATTCTCTAAGTGGAGAGTTCAAATTGGACAAGTTAGGAATAAATCGTCCCACATAAGTTATTATGCCTAAAAATCTTTGAACGTCTTTTTTATTTTTTGGCTGAGGAAAATTTTTAATTGCTGAAATTTTCTGGGGTGTAGGAAAATACCCATTTTTAGTGAATGTGTGACCCAAAAAAGTTATTTCCGATAATCCGAATTCACATTTGTCTCTATTAAAAGTAACATTATGTTTACGAGCTCTTGCAAAAACTTGTGCTAATCGTTCATCATGTTCCGCTTTAGTCCTACCATACACTATCAGGTCGTCAATATATAGTTCTGTTCCTTCTATATCAAAAATTTGTTTGAAACGTTTTTGAAATATTTCTGGAGCGGACTTGATGCCATATGGCATCCTTAAAAAACAATATCTGCCAAAAGGAGTCGAGAACGTACACAACTTCGCACTTTCATCGTCGAGACGAATTTGCCAAAATCCGCTATTCGCATCTAATTTACTAAAAAACTGAGCTCCTGCCAATTTAGATGTTACCTGGTCAATAGTTGGTATCTGAAAAATCTCCCGTTTTATGGCTAAATTTAAATCTCGAGGGTCTAAACAAATTCTTAGAGTACCGTCATTTTTCTTGACTATCACGATTGAATTTACCCAGTCTGTAGGTTCTTCGATTTTTCTGATTATTTTTGATTTTTCTAATTTGGCCAAAGTATTTTTGAATTTTTCTAATAATGGTATAGGAACTTTACGCGGGGGGTGAATTACTGGTTTAAAATTGTCTTCCAGTTCAATATGGTAATCGCCTGGTAAGCAGCCTAATCCTGAAAATATATCCTCGTTCTTACTTATTATTTCCTCATTTCTATCTTTTTCATTAGTTTTAATCGTATCAATTCTTTTAATCAAATTCAATTTTTCACACCCTTCAAGTCCCAATAAACAATCGTATTTTGATTCTACAACGAAAAATTCTAGTATGCATTCGATTTCTTTATGTTTACAATTTAGGTAGCACTTTCCCAAAACTGGTAACGAGTTGTTTGTATAGGATTTTAACAAAATATCGCTTTCAATAATAAACTCCCTCGGTACATCAATTGGTTTTAAATTATTTAACGAAATTAAATTTGCTTGAGCGCCCGTATCAAGTTTGAAATCTATGAATGACATATTGTTAACCAGAATAGAAGCAAACCAAGATGAATTTACTCTGTTAAGATTACTTCCTATACTATAAACAAATACGGATTTTCCATCGCACTCCTCAGTTTCACTATCTTCCATTTCTAGCTGATTTATCATTTTTCTTCTACACACTTTCGAAAAATGACCTTTCAAACCGCACTTTCGGCACTGTTTTCCGAAAGCCGGACACCGATTTCTTTCGTGCACAATACCGCACCTGAAACACACACCGTCGTCTCTCGATGATTCCATCCTTGGTGGCCTGACGGAGTCGCCTCGAAATGGCCGTTCACGGTTACTGGACACTGCATCGAAACGTTTTTTTCTGTATCCAGTGTTTTGATAACAACCCACAGCCTGTAAATCTAGAGTGGAACCCGTCATTTGACTTGACTGTTCACGTGATTTTTCCACTGTTAGACACATTTTCACAGCATCTTCCAAGCTGATTTCATCCTCTTGTAGAAGTTTTTCTTTGAGATTCTGACCCAACAATCCGCATATCATAATGTCTTTGATAAGGCTATCTTTGAGATCTCCGAATTCACACGATCTCGCTTTATTTTTCAAATCGGTGACAAACTGTTCAATTGTTTCACACTCACGTTGCTTCCTCGTGAAAAACATAAACCTAACATATGAAAGGTTTTTTTTCGGAAGAAAATGATCTTCGAATTTATTCAAGATTTTTTGTAGTAGATGTTTTTCTTCCTCCTCGGCAAACGTGAATGTATTATAAATCGAAATTCCTTCTTCTCCAATATAATGAAGAAGTTGAGCAATTTGAATATTTTCGTCTTTTTTATTGATTTCCGAAGCAACCAGATAATTTTCAAATTTTTGCCTCCACAATTTCCAGTTTTCAGCCAAATTACCACTGAAATTCATTTGTGCTATTCCTCGATAATCCCCCATGATTAATAATTCACTGTTTTCAAAACTTTGCACTATACTGTTCTTTAAAAAATTACCGACTGCGCCATGTCAGATACCATCTGAATGATACAAATCGTCTGGGTAAACTGAATCTTTATTCAATAAAATACAAATCATACATGTGAAACATAAGAACAATTCAGCCGGACCAACACCTGTTAAGGCAGCGGCGTAGTAAACCCTTTAACAATACATGACAGACCCTACCTAATGAAGCTTTACAGAAAGTAAGAAAATTTTATTAATAAATTGCAATTTGTCCCACCAGCACCCAGACTATTAGAGCAGGATCTCTTTAAACTTTTCGAAGCGTTCGATGGGCTTCAGCCGCCGTTTTCTATCTCTATAAAGTTAGCAGTGCCACTTGCGAGAAAATCAATAAAACCTATTGCATTAATTGCCGAATAATTGTCGAGAATTTGTCGTGAAAGAGAAAAAATTGTCGCGTCCTTAGTTTTTTTTTCTACGGGGTGGCTTTGCTAACTTAACGTTAAGTTAGCAGAACCACTTCCTCAATATCTACCAAATATCATGAAAATGGTTATAAATAATTGTCGAGTAATTGTCGAAGTCCGTATGAAGTAAAAAAAAACACAAAAAATCCATTCCTTCTTGTTTATTTTACGTCTTTTTCCCGCGAGTTAGAGATATCTCTGGAATTATCCCATTTTTGGCAACAGCGCATTCGTTACTGACTTTTTTCGATTGCATTAACTGTCGAATACCTTCCTTGAATTTCCGTGAAAGAAAAAATTTCGCTACCTCCGTTTTTTTTTCTACTAGGTATCTCTGCTAATTTTATATTAATTTAGCAAATAGTGGTCGAATATCATCACGATGATCATAAATGATTGTCGAGTAATTGTTGATGTTCGAATAAAGTAAAAAACACACAAAAATTCAATCTTTCTAGCAATTTCCAATCCATTTTGTCGCGATTTTCCTATATTTCGACCACTATTTGCTAAATTAACTTAAAGTTAGCAAAGCCACCTAGTAGAAAAAAACGAAGGTCGCGACAAATTTTTTTCTTTCACGACAAATTCATGGTAGGTATTCAACAATTAATGCAATCGAAAGAAAGTCGATAACGAATGCGCTGTTGGCAAAAATGAGATATTTTCAGAAATTTAGGGAAATCGCGAGAAAATGGAGTGGAAATTGCGACAATTTTTTTCTTCAACGACAAATTCAAAGAAGTTACCTATTCGACCATTAATGCAATCGAAAAAATTCAATAACTCATGCGCTGTTGCCAAAAATGCGATATTTTCCGAAATATAGGGAAATCCCGAGATAATGGAGTGGAAATTGCTAGAATGATTAAATTTTGTGTGTGTTTTTTACTTTAATTGAACATCGACAATTACTTGACAATCTTTGATGATCATCGTGATGATATTCAACCACTGTTTGCTGAATTAATATAAAGTTAGCAAAGCCACCAAGTAGAAAAAAAAACGAAGGTCGCGACAATTTTTTTTCTTTCACAACAAATTCGAGGCAGGTACTCGACAATTAATGCAATAGAAAAAGAGTCAATTCCGAATGCGCTGTTGCCAAAAATGCGATAATTCTAGAAATATCTCGAACTCGCGGGAAAAAGACGTAAAATGAACAAGAATGAATGGATTTTTTGTATTTTTTTACTTCATATGGACTTCGGCAATTACTCGACAATTATTCATAATTATTTTCATGATATTTGGTCGATATTGAGAAAGTGGTTCTGCTAACTTAACGTTAAGTTAGCAAAGCCACCCCGTAGAAAAAAACTAAGGACGCGACAAATTTTATTCTTTCACGACAAATTCGAGGCAGGTATTCGACAATTAATGCAATAGAAAAAGAGTCAATTCCGAATGCGCTGTTGCCAAAAATGCGATAATTCTAGAAATATCTCGAACTCGCGGGAAAAAGACGTAAAATGAACAAGAAGGAATCGAATTTTTGTATTTTTTTTTACTTCATATGGCAACGACAATTACTCGACAATTATTTATAATCATTTTCATGTTATTTGGTTGATATTGAGAAAGTGGTTCTGCTAACTTAACGTTAAGTTAGCAAAGCCACCCCGTAGAAGAAAAAACTGAGGACGCGACAAATTTTTTTCTTTCACGACAAATTCTCGACAATTAATGCAATAGGTTTTATTGATTTTCTCGCAAGTGGCACTGCTAACTTTATAGACATCCGTTTTCTTCGAATTGAAGATGACAACACTTCCTGTAAATGACTCTTATATGGCACATAATCAGAAATATTCACAAAACTAAGAGTAGATGACGCCAAAACAAAGACCCAAATTTGTCAAAACGGTTGCGATTTCTTTATAGTTTACTATTCTTCGAGTATGTTGAGATTTCATACAGGTTTCGAAACATTATCCGTATACTAACTTCTGCTTCCTCAAGTATTTCGATATGTATGATGTATGAGGATAAGGATCGATCAATTCTCTAGACAATTAATCCTTATGGCTTTCCACCACCTTTCGACTCTATAGCCATATAACCCTTCAGTGATTGCATAAATATCATTCCTATTTCCCCGGTTTAATCTTATCCAATTAACTTTCGCTCCTAGGCAATCATTGTTCCAGGAAATGGAGTAGTTCTGGCATAAACTGTGCCAACAATTCAACGGTTTAATTGGTTCCTGTGTTTACGTATTGGCTAGAATATCGCGACAAGAATATTCAATTATCAGTAATTTATGTGTAAGTATTTGACACGCAGAATACTCCACTTTGACATAATTTACTCCACAGATTGTTTGCAAAGTAGAATTTCACGGACATAAATGAATCTATCGGTTATGTTGCGGAACTAACTGCGAAGTCTGGGATGTATTCCCCAAGTCTACTTCACCGAGGAACAAGTACATAGTGAGTGCATGATCCGATTATTTGACCTAATGTAAGATGGAACCCTTATGTTGTCTCGATCTTGATGCGAAATTAGTTGAGAAATGTAAATAAATCCCAATAAACGTATACAAGAAGTGGGCCATCGAATCTCTCTTTGATCTGGGTTCATATTTGATTTAATTTTTCTAACCAAAGCAGGCCTTAGAAGTCCAAACGCAGCTTAAATTTGCATTACAAAAGTAACTAAAAATGAGAATAGGTTTAACGTCTGTAAAATAAAATTAAGGAAAGAAATAACGGCATGCAGTGTGACTTTTTCCGGAATTTCAAAAAAAAAAATTCAATTGTCTGCATGCCGTTATTTCTTTGTAAATGGAGTTAGTTCTTCTAATGTTTAACTGCGACGCAGGTTTCGTAGAACTACTACATTTTCATACTGGAGAATTTCAAGTTGTGCAAAAAGGTATTCTGCAGGTATTTCTTGAGAATTTTGAAAAGAAGGGGATTCCATAGGTTCGTCTGTTCCGTTCGTTTTTCTGGGTTACGGTGGATTTCCATGCATCCGTCATCCGATGTCCGATTCGGATATCGCATACATTTTGTCGGACGGACGAAACTGTCAATTTCCATCCATCCGAATTTTCAAAACTTTGTCGTGTGTTTTAATGAGAAAAATGATAACATTTTGTATATACAGTGTGCGTCAAAATTATGGAACAAATTCATTTTCTCAGAAGAAAAATGTTTGGCAACAAAATCCTGAGACACGTCAATTTTTGTTTCAGTTTCACCAAATTTTTATGCATTTTTGAAGGATTTTTGTTGCCAAATATTTTTCTTCTGAGAGAATGAATTTGTTCCATAATTTTGACGCGAACTGTATAATTATTGAATTATCAAATTACAAACCTTAAAGTCAAAGCTAGTCTTTCACCCGGTAAGATGGGTTCTCGTAAATGGTACATTTTTGTGAGAGATGGTCCAACAATACTCAATAATTTGTTGAATGTGATATTGCTCATTCTCAAATAATTGAAATACTGCCCACTATCGGACAATCGCATTTCTTGCACCAATTTATTGAACATTCCTTGGGCCTTTCTGCTCATAAAAATATCTTTCACCCATAATATAGGTTTCTTTCTTTTCAATAGAAGAATCGAAAGCAACAACAAGGGAACGCCTAACATTCAAAAAGTTATGTCAAATTTGATACGATAACGGACAAAAGTTAAACATTTTTCAACTTTCTCCGATAACGGAAGAGAGTTGAAACTTTCGGACGAATGTTTGGCGCTCTTTCAATTTTGAATATTTCCGCCAATCACAACACTTTCGGACGATCGTATCATCGGATGACGGATGCATGGAAATCCACCGTTATTCGAATTCACATAATATTTTCTCAAATTCATTATTTTCTCAAAGTGAATTAACATTTTGATAAATACGTAATTACTACGATTTCAATGCAGAAACGACAACGATGCGTGCGTTTCTGGCAGGGGAATGGCCATAACCTAAAATTTTCAAAATAAACGCGGTGAAATGTATCAGAATTTCAACGCAAACCGCGATACTTTATAAAAGTGAATGGAGTATACGTACAACATAGTATATATTACTTAGACTAAGATGAATCCAGAAAATCCTGAATTACTCACGAATTACTCAATTTAGGAGCAAGAGCATCGCAGAGTAGGGGAGCGAGGGGCTTGTTGTTACAGGGGCAAGTAGTAACAGGCTCTTTTCAATAGGATCTTAAACTTTATTGGCGTATTTCTTTGACTCGATTTTACCAATAAACCACGCCGCATAATGTTGCCATATCAACAATCCTGTCAGCCTGCGAAGTGACCGGAAGTGTGCTCGTGCTTCATTTTTGCCAGGTGATATGAAATTGTACTGTCGTAAAATTTTGGTTTGCATTAATATTATCGACTAATTTCAACCTTTCTGTAACCTATTTGCACTCAAATTTATCCATCTCTGATAATGTGTAACAGTTTTTAAGATTGCTAAATTGTTTAAATAGTTATCTTGATAAATCTTAAAAATCATACCATGGGGTTAGTTGTAACAAAACCCCGGGGCTTGTTGTAACGTGTTACAACATGCCCCAAGTTATGATGAGGATGTGTAAAGTGGAAAAAGATGACAAAATCAAACGAAAAGGTAAAGAGAAGGAAACAGGCATGGGTAAATCAACAAAAAATGAAACCGGTGTAGACAGAGCTAAAAAAAAAGATTTTATGTTCAGATTAAGAATCTGAATCAGAAGTATGCAGTTGTCTTGTATGTATGTGGTGAAGCTTACACAGATTCAAATAAGGAAGATTGGTCGAGTGTATCCTTTGTAAGATGTGGGCATAATAGAGATGTGTTACAGGAGACACAATATCTTTTATTCGTATTAAATGTAGCTCCGTTGAAGAGTGAATTGAACTATGATGCCGCCGAATGTTGATTCTTGTATGTGCAATACTTATTTGTTTGATAGATTTCAAAAGGAGATAATTACGGAGCATACCTCAATTATAAATAATTTCATTACTTTTTCTGTGATTTAAAAGTGCCATGATGATTATAAGGAGTGTTCATCTGAATGAAACTGTTAATTACTGAATTTTTAGGTGTTGATGACTAAAAAAGTGTATTCAAGTTGATTTTCGATAAGAATTACATAATACCTACTTCAGAAAGATGTTAATTTCGTTAAAAATAAAGAAAAAATATATGATCAGACGTATTGTGGTTGTCTTTTTTTGTCGTTACTACTTGCCCCGGTAGACGTTACAACTTGCCCCAAGCACGAGGTAAGTTGTAACACCGCACTTCTTCTAGAAAACAATTGATTATGAAATAATGAACAATAGTTTTGGTATTATTTTCACTTGATTCGGTAGAGGAAGAGTTACAGCATCCATCCATCTTCATTCGGTAGCAATTCGATCAATGGATCTCAAGATATATTAGTTTTCATGAAAACTGTTACAACAAGCTCCTCGCTCCCCTACTATCATTTTTTTTTTCGCAGAATCCAATAGGGTTCTGAATAGAGAAACAGAAGTTATGGCCAATTTTCGATCAATGACATTCATGATATTATGACAACTGTTTACGCTCAGGATGTTTTGGTAATAGGAAAAATGCTCATTTTTCCTATGTTTGACTTTTTTCCGTATTTTTTTTCGATATTTTGAAAACTATTTGAATGAATACAATGGCTTTAACGGATATGGTTTCATCATCGAAAACTCAATCTTATTACAAACGAAAAATAAAAAAATATTTGAACAAATTTGATTTCTCTCGCTTTATAACCGGAAGTGCTCCAAAAATATTTTATGTTCGACTGCTTCATAAACACTTGATTCATGAATTCGTTTAGCGTCCATAATTGACTACTTTATTGGACATCACTTTATTGGACTCAACTGTCACAGTCTTCTCTCGATTTTGCAATTTTCTTCGTTTCACATCACTTGTTATAGGCCGCATACAAATTTCCATAAGCACTTTTAGTGGGTAGGAGAGATTCTTTGGCACTTGTGGCTAAATTATTCACGCTTTCCTCTTCCGAACTATCCATTTTTGGGATTATTATGACGTTTGTCACAGAATTAACGAAGTAAACAACTTTGTTCAGTGAGGTTGCTAAGGTCGCTGATGGTTACTAAGGTAAGATAAGCAAAAGCACACTCAATGTATTTCTGGAAATAAAGCGACGAATATATTAATTGCCATTTCAGAAAATAAAATGTCTGCATTGCAGTCAAACATAAAGCTTTGTATGCAACTCGTACATAATTAGGCTTATGGACTTGCTCAAATTATTGGCCTCGCTCGCTTTGCTCGCTCTGCCATAAATTTTGGACTCGTCCATAAAGACCTAATTTATGTACTTGTTACATAAATAGCTATTATCTCAGTAGAGAATTTCGAAGAATATCATAATCCCAATTTTCAGATTTCAAATATGCCCAGTTCTCCAGGAACGTCCAATATGCACTCTTATTTGGGATACCTTGTATATTTTAAAAACATCCTCGAATTCATGCCATTGATTGTAGCGATAAATGGCCCAGAACAATTACTTTCAAGTTTGAATAATTTTCCGGAAGTATTTAAAAAACTACTTGCAGAGTTTTTTCAACTGTTCAAATTTGAGTATTTTAATGAGAAATTGCTCCAATAGATCGATAAATAGTTCAGTGTATATATAATAGAATGTACGGAAAATGAATTCTTTCCATGTTCGGGGACGATCTCATGAATGCAGTTGGAAAACGTTCCATTGAGTTCCCTCTTATCAAATTTGCAGGAATGTGTTCCGTTTCCCCATAATGAAATCCCTGGAATAGGAAAATGAAAGGTCCTCGCAGTTCGGAACTGGATCCCTGAGGACCTTTCGGGAAATTTGATTTACATACTTATATTGCCAGATTACGGAAAAGGACACTCAATTATGGAACCAGAGATGCAAAAAGGATGAAATGAACATAAGATCCACTGGGATCTCTTCTCTTTCACATAAAATTTTGCAACCAGTCGCTATATTCGCAATTAAACCGCAGAACTCTCTATTTGACCGGTTCCATTTTCTCACAGAATTTCATCTCAAGAGAACTATAAGCATTACTTTTCCATGCTCCTTGTAGTGAATGCTACACATGGAAGCTTATTTTTTCAATCCATATTATAAGCCAAATGAGGGCCTCCCACGGTCAAGAAATTTTCTGAACGTTGCTGTCGGCACAAGGAAAATTACTTTGTTTTTATAAGCTTTTACATATTTAGTTTCACCTGTCCCGGTGTATGTCTGTCTGTCTCTCTCTAATCAAATCTTGCAAGTTAAATATGACACATTTCTAATCGTCCGATTGATTTGAAATTTTGCAGGTATACCTAATTCTGGTGACAATGCATCATGAAATATTTTTTATAGAAAAAAACAAAATGGCGACTCCAAAATGGTGGATGAGTTTTGTAATTATGATCCGATTCCATTCAAAATTAGTATCTGGGAGTATTTGGGTTGGAAAATTATGATACTTTTGTCGAAATTGGGAAATTCAAGATGGCGGCCACAATATGGCGGACGAGTTTCGTAATTATGATCCTATTTTATTCAAAAAAGGTATATGGGGGTTTTCTGTGTCGGAAATTACGATTCTTCAAAATTGAGTAATTCAAGATGGCGGCTTCAAAATGGCGGATGAGTGTTGTTATGAAAACTTGTCTTCAAAAATGTTTTTTGAGAATTAGGCTTGTTTTGTCAGCGTTACGAAAGGTTACTTGTTACATTATTGAGGGCTTCCTCAACTTAACTGTGGTACTACTGATGATCTTGCCAGGTTGTTATTCTGTACCTAATCATAGACAAATGCACCCTGATTTGATTCGAAGAGGAGAGAAATTCGGGAGGAGCTCATGCCTAATTTCTTGATACTTTTCAGGTGATCATCATGTCAGATCTGAAACAGTTATCAAAAAATTCAAGTTTCTAAACATTGCCAAGTACCAATATTAATGTGACACTCAAATGTTTAGGTCCGGTATTAAGTATTATCTACGTTGAACTAAAAATTAGGACGGCTCAATTTACATCTGTAATAATATTATTCAAGGCTACCTCTGTATGAATTTGATAATCAGTCGATGATAACTGCACTGACATTAAGTCGCTCGTTCATTAGCCTCGTAGGTAGATTCACCTTGTAGGTAGATCTGCATTAATTGCGAAAAATTTAACTTGATATCTTTTCAAACATGTTCAACGTGATTTATCCGCACTGATTTTCTGCTCATGCGTAAATATCGATTCATACCTGACCCAGCTAAAACTGAGACATTCCAGGTCCGAACTTTCTAGGAAAACGCAGAAGGACGTAAAGGTAGAACTTGATTTGACCACGGATTCTCGATGAATGATTCGAACCAGTCGATTGAGACCAAAACTTTTTTTTTACAGATAATTTTTTTCAATAATTCCGCCAGTAATTCACACATAGGGGGGCCCTTGATTGTAAGAACAAACGGAGATGAAAAATCTTTGAATGATTTTAAGGACAACTTCCGATAAACAGCAAAAAAATCAGTTCTCGAAATATGAACAGGGTGCTATAGCTTGAATTTTTTTCGAGTTTGTTCTCGTAGTATCTGCATTTCACAATATATTGAAGTGAATATACAGGGTGATTCACGGTGGATGGCACATTAGACGTTTCTGGAGAACCAGACTTCGGATCGGTCTGAAAATTTAATGGAATGCATCATCGGACCTGTTCTACCCAAATAAAATATTTTCGTCAATGCGGTGTTGCCACTTCTATTAGAAAGTAGTATCAACTTTGCTTTTTCAAATGGAACACCCGGTATATTATTTTATTTTTGGAATCTCCAACAACTTCTCGACAACTTTTATTGACATTTCCTTATACCTATCCGTTGCCGTTTTCGAAATATAAATTAATTTCAATTTTTTTCACCGGAAAACATGACTTCTAAAAATGCTGGTAACTTCGGGTTGAGAAACACTATGGTATTGAAATTTGGTTTGGAGTTAGGTGATACATAAATGCTTCCAACGCCCCAGTCTGATTTACGTTACTTCAATACAGGGTGATAAAAAAATACAGTCTTTTCGGTTGCTTTAAAAAGTGACTGAAAGTTGTTTATTTCAAATGGAATGCCCTGTATATTATTGAAAATTCGGAAAACTGAGGAAATTCGCTTTCATTCTATGTATATCATGCCTATACCCAACTAGTCAAATTTCGGACTTATGAGCATTTATTTGTCAAAATGTGCCTTCAGAATGGTATTTCCATTCGGTATTTGGTAGGCAGGCCATGATTACTACTTCATAAAACCTTGTGACATTCTCCTAATAATAAAGGCACCAAGATACTTGAGCGTCAAACTATTTATATGAATTATTATTAAAAAGTAGAACAATCATGTCGAATACTTCGAAGTATGTTCGAATCGCTGGCCGTTCACTTCCAAGCACTTCAAAATGCGGGTGTTGACTGCTTTCGTCGTGGCAGATCGAATTTCTTTGAAATCCAAATCTTCAAATGCTTAGGCAATCCTTTCCAACAATTCATCTCTCGAATGCACGGGTGTTTTGTAAACTTTTTCCTTCAACATTCCCCACAGATAAAAATCTAACGGACTGAGATCGGGTATTCTTGCTGGCCAATTCCATGGTCCCAAGCGCCTTATCCACCGATCTTCAAAAAGTATCTCGGGTTAATAATAATGAACAAATTCATGAGCACTTCGTTTGAATAGTTTTCTTCCATCGTTTCGAGGGTATTTGCAACTTCTGGAGTGAAGAAAATGTCCAAATTCAAGCTTCTTGGTGCCTTTATTATTAGAAGAATGTCAAATAGTAATCATGGCCTGCCTACCAAATACCGAATGGAAATGCCATTCTGAAGGGACATTTTGACAAATAAATGCTCATAAGTCCGAAATTTGACTAGTTAGGCATAGGCATGATATACATAGAATGAAAGCGAATTTCATCAGTTTTCCGAATTTTCAATAATATACAGGGCATTCCATTTGAAATGAACAGCTTTCAGTCACTTTTCCGAGCAACCGAAAAGACTATATTTTTTATCACCCTGTATTGAAGTAACGTAAATCAGGCTGGAGTGTTGGAAGCACCTATGTATCACCTAACTCCAAACCAAATTTCAATGCCATAGTGTTTCTCAACCCGAAGTTATCAGCATTTTTAGAAGTCATGTTTTCCGGTGAAAAAAATTGAAATTAATTTATATTTCGAAAACGGCAACAGATAGGTATAGGGAAATATCAATAGAAGTTGTCGAGAAGTTGTTGGAGATTCCAAAAATAATATAATATACCGGATGTTCCATTTGAAAAAGCAAAGTAGCTACTACTTTCTAATAGAAGTGGCAACACCGCATTGACGAAAATATTTTAGTTGGGTAGAGGAGGTCCGATAATGCACTTATGCAAATTTTCAAACCGATCCGATATCTGGTTCACCAGAAACGTCTAATGTGCCATCCACCGTGAGTCACCCTGTATATGGATATAACCATTCAGAGTTCCTGCCATGTGAAATGCCGATTATGATTGCTTACCTAAGGAGGTAAATTTTTTTCTGAAACACTGATCACTGTTTTCTTACAAAACTTCTATACGGTGGGCCACTGATGTTTGTTTGAAAAATTGCGTTCTCAAGAATTAGGACTCTGACCAAATAATGACGTATTTTGCGTAAGGATCTTGCTTTACACCTATACATGAATTGAAGCCAATGGACCATTTGAAGCGATGTACGTTCGGCTCTGGAGAAGATGCGCCAAGATGATGAATTCCATACGTCGGTGATGTTAGCTCCCGGCCAGCCGGCTCCAAGCGCTGCTATTCCACCACGGTCAAGAGTATCATGCTACTGCGGGCGTTATTATTCGACGTGGAAAAGGGGCGGCCAACACTTATAATGCCTACTTCATGCTAAACATATGGGTACCCCGATGAGGTTCCAACAGAAGTTTTTATTTTTTTTTCGAGAATTTCATGAGGCGGCCAAGACTTGTGATCAGCTGATCGAATAGATGGATACAAGGACCATTCGGATGATTTTTTTCGTTCAGTTTCAGCTCCAAGGACCAAATTGTGCGTGTAGGTAGTCTGAGGACGTTTCGACAATAGTATATTCTAAACCTAGTTGCAGACTAGGCTCCTATTCCAATACGAATGCGAAATTCGAAAACGAGCGACGAAGGAGCGAGTTTTCGAACGCATGAGTGTTAGAATTGCATTCTTCAACGAGTATTAGACGATATTTTCTCTATTTCAGTAAAATTTCGTGAAATACTGTTGAAATTCAATGAAAAACTCATCCTAGTGACTTTTGTATTGTATCTTGGCAGTTGGTGACTGTTACGAAAATGACATTTCCAAATTGACTTGTGTTGAAAATTGATAGGAGCGGAAGCCAGTGCTGACAACCAAAAAACGAAAAATATAACTGAAAACAATGCTGTAATGAGTTCATTACAGCACTGTTTTTAGTAGGTACTGTAATGAACTCATTACGATACTGAAATAGAGTAAAGTTTTTTTTTCAAGAGTTTGAGATGGTGGCCCTTAATTGTGATTAGCCCATGAAATCTACGTATAAAAGGACTATTCGGATGATATTTTTCGTTAAATTTCGATGGCCCTAAAGGGCCAGCTCCAAGGATCAAATTGTAAGTATAGGTAGTCTGAAGTCGTTTCGACAGAAATTTATAATTTTTTGAGTTTAAGACGGCGGCCAAGACTTGTAAATAATTGATTGAATAGATAGGGAGAAGGACTTTACTTATGATTTTTTTCGTTCAGTTTTGATGGCCCTAAAGGGCTAGCTCCAAAGATCGAACTATGTGTATGGGTAATCTGATGACGTTTCTACAGAAGTTTTTATATTTTTTTTTCGGAAGTTTAAGATGGCGGCCGAGACTTGTGAATAGCCGATTGCATAGAAGGTCAGAAGGGCTGTTCGGATGATGTTTTTCGTTCAATTTTGATTGCCCTAAAGGGCCAGCTCCAAAGATCGAACTATGTGTGTGGGTAATCTGTTGACGTTTCGATAGAAGTTTTTATTTTTTTTTTCGTTCAGTTTAAGATGGCGGCCAAGATTTGTTAACAGCCGATTGCATAAAAGGGCAATAGGGCTATTTGGATGATTTTTTTCGTTCAGTTTCGATGGCCCTAAGGGGCCAGCTCCAAGGATGAAACTGTGGGTATAGGTAGTCTGAAGTAATAAAAACTTTTGTCGAAACGTCAACAGATTACCCACACATATAGTTCGATATTTGGAGCTGGCCCTTTAGGGCCATCAAAATTGAACGAAAAATATCATGAGTATAGTCCTCCTCTCTATCTATTCAATCAGTTTTTTAAAAGTCTTGGCCGCCGTCTTAAACTCATAAAGAAAATTATAAACTTCTGTCGAAACGACTTCAGACTACCTATACTTACAATTTGATCCTTGAAGCTAGCCCCTTTAGGGCCACCGAAATTTAACGAAAAAAGTCATCCGAATAGTCCTTCTATCCATATATTTCATGAGCTAATCTGAATTCATGGCCGCCATCTCAAACTCTTGAAAAATAATAAAAACGTTTTTCGAAACGTCCTCAGACTACCTATACCCACAATTTGGTCCTTGGAGCTGAACGAAAAAAATCATCCGAATAGTCCTTGTATCCATCTATTCGATCAGCTGATCACAAGTCTTGGCCGCCTCATGAATTTCTCGAAAAAAAAAAATAAAAACTTCTGTTGGAACCTCATCGGGGAACCTATATGTTTAGCATGAAGTAGGTTCTTCAGAACAATGGAAATTGAACAGAAAGATATATCGGAGTAGTCCTTCCATCAATCTATTCAATCAGCTCATTATAAGTGTTGGCCGCTCGTTTTCAACGTCGAATAATAACGCCCGCAGTAGCATGATACTCTTGACCGTGGTGGAATAGCAGCGCTTGGAGCCGGCCGGCCGGGAGCTAACAGCACCGACGTGAATTCCATCTCAAAATCATCTTCATTGACGAAGCTCATTTAAATGTGTGGCCGGGTCCAACGAGTCGACCGCTCCACAGCGGTGGCCATATAGATGAAGTCGAGTTTGATTCATACATGTCTCAAATGGTTGTCCAGTCCTGATTGAAAAACCCGATATAAAGAGACATCTGAACTCTTGAAGTTTGGGGATTTGGCAGGAAATGACCAATATCATCCCCGACCAATCCAACTGTTTTCATAATTTTCCTTCAAATGCTCCCTTGTACAACGGGTAGGTACACGATATATCTCGGAAATGAAACGTTTCCGATCCAATGTTTATGGAAATGTTTAATGATTTCAACAGGAGTTAGGACTAGTGGTGAAGAAGACTAGGTTGAACTAATTGCCGACGTTTCGTCCGTATATTCGAACTTTTTCAAGGCAAGTTCATTTAGTCTACTGAAGAGCAGCTGTTCTTCCCGATTGTTTATACTTCGACGGGTTCAATGGTGATTTCCATTGCGAATTTTTGTTTTGAAAGAGTTGACAAAGTGTTTACTTGGCTGAATTTCCGAAAGTTTACAATAACATCCATTTCAGTAGACTAAATGAACTTGCCTTGAAAAAGATCGAATATACGGACGAAACGTCGGCAATTAGTTCAACCTAGTCTTCTTCACCACTAGTCCTTACTCCTGTTGAAAACATTAAACATGTATAACCAAGGACGTGATGCTCACTTCGTTTATGGAAATCTCCCCATCTCGTTTGCAGATTCAGAATAAATCTTTATGCAAGAAAGTCAGAAATTTGTTTTTTTATTAAAAAGCAAAATATGGTGAATTTATTCTAAGTGCAAGCTGATGAACTTTCCGGGATGAAGTTTATTTTTCTTATGATTCCCGCGAAAACACGAAATATTGATTTCGCATCCTATTGAGGAGGTCTATAACCCGGGAAAAATGAGAAAAAAGTTTGAACTAGACTCTTAATGGGGGAAATTCGACGAAGAGTTACGTGAATATAGCCGTTCGCAATTGTTTTATCGATTAATTCAAACTAAAGGATACGATCAGAATGAAATTTCGAACCTGGATGGAAAATTACGTATTCAAGCTAGATGCAAAATGGTGGAAAAACATATATTTGATGTAGATGATGTGTAATAATAAAATCCCACAAATTTGGGAGATAAAATTGAATTCTAAGAAGTATGAAATTGTAAATTTTATACGCACACTTTCAATTAAAAAGTTATTGTTATCGGTCCATATTGAATATAAATGTCAATGAAATACAAAATTCGGATATTAATGATGAATGTATTAAATTGAAATTAATGAAAAATGAAATGATACTAAGCACTGAATAATCTGTGGCGATGTTTCTATCTGAACAATACCCTCGCATTGCGAGAGGTAGCGCACCATTGTTTGAAGAGAAAATCAACAATCTGGCATTGTCTTCTCAAAAGTTCTGTGAAATATCACAGAAGATGGGTCAGGTTAGGTCATTGACCTAGGAACTTATGACCTAGTTTAACGGAGTTAGTCAGGTGAGTTAAAAAACAATTTTTTATGACATACTTTTGGGCTATCGAGGAAAATATGAACAAGTTATTAGGCATTTTGGTGGCAGAATGGCAGAAATATGGCTTTTCAATGGCAGAAATAATGGGATTTTGGAAAAATCGTGTTTGTAACATTATTATTCAAATGAGAACATTCTTTGAATGTCGTATTTATTTTTCTTATAGACTACAGGCCCGTGTCGAAAATTGATGGGTCATTTGAACCAGAAGGTGACCTATCTAGAACGATAGAAGGACATAAAATAATAAGATTCAGCACTATGCTATGATACTTGTAAGCTGTCCAACTGAGTACAGGTGGCAATTCAAAAGGACAGGTAGACTGGGTACATTTGGGTCATATGACTTTTGACGGCATTCTTACCATCGATAGCTCCATGGAAAATAATAGGAAAACGGGCAGTGCCGTACAAAAATGATGCGCCATATATTCGGAAAATTTTTTTGATTTTCCGAAAATTTCCATGGTAAAATAGGTCATTTGACTTTGTACGGCATCAGTTTTATACGGTTGCCATACATCTTCTAATCCATTATTCAGCAACACCGTACAAAAATCATGCGACAAAGGGAAAAAATCGAGGGTTGCAACCCCCTCTCTTGCCGTGCTCCAGGGGGTCATTTGAAAAAGTACGGCTTCGGTTCCAAAACATTATCCAGCACTTAAAATTACTATTAAAAATAAGGCCGTCAAAAAAAATTGTTCATTTTGATGTTATATCAATAATTATCTTAATTTCATGAAGTGCCTGACCCATAAAGCTCTAAAGTCATTTGACCCAGTACGGCAACTTCTTTTTTTACATGATACTTTAAGATACAATTCTTATATTATATTGCCGTTCAAAAGAAACTGTTCTAAAAAAAATTATAGAGAAATACAAAAAGTGAAATTTTTCATATTATTGTTAAAGTTTGGAACTCAATGATATATAACAATTTTCTACATTTTATCCCTTGTTTTGAATAGTATTAAGGTATCATTTGTTCCTAATTTCTTTACCTTAATACTATTCAAAACAAGGGATAAAATGTAGAAAATTGTTATATCATTAATCTATGAGTTCCAAACTTTTACAATAATATGAAAAATTTCACTTTTTGTATTTCTCTATAATTTTTTTAGAACAGTTTCTTTTGAACGGCAATATAATATAAGAATTGTATCTTAAAGTATCATGTAAAAAAAGAAGTTGCCGTACTGGGTCAAATGACTTTAGAGCTTTATGGGTCAGGCATAAGATGAAATTAAGATAATTATTGATATAACATCAAAATGAACAATTTTTTTTTGACGGCCTTATTTTTAATAGTAATTTTGAGTGCTGGATAATGTTTTGGAACCGAAGCCGTACTTTTTCAAATGACCCCTGGAGCACGGCAAGAGAGGGGGTTGCAACCCTCGATTTTTTCCCTTTGTCGCATGATTTTTCTACGGCGTTGCTGAATAATGGATTAGAAGATGTATGGCAACCGTATAAAACTGATGCCGTACAAAGTCAAATGACCTATTTTACCATGGAAATTTTCGGAAAATCAAAAAAATTTTCCGAATATATGGCGCACCATTTTTGTACGGCACTGCCCGTTTTCCTATTATTTTCCATGGAGCTATCGATGGTAAGAATGCCGTCAAAAGTCATATGACCCAAATGTACCCAGTCTACCTGTCCTTTTGAATGGCCACCTGTACTCAGTTGGACAGCTTACAAGTGACGGGATAGTGCTGAATCTTATTATTTTATGTCCTTCTATCGTTCTAGATAGGTCACCTTCTGGTTCAAATGACCCATCAATTTTCGACACGGGCCTGTAGTCTATTAGGGTTGTTTTCCCTGCACCTTGTAGATTTTTTGTTGCTCTCAATTTGCAGTTTGCGTACAGAACATATGTTAACTCGTTGTCTTCTAAATGTTAATTTGACAAAATATAGGTATGGCTCTGCAATATTTTTCTCAATTATATTAGAGTTTTCAATATTCCTATAATAACAGATACGGGCTCACGGCCGATTTATGTGACAGCTACTGTTAATTTTTCTCTTTTGAAACAACTCTCTGAAAAACAATTCTCAAAAACTTCTCGTCAGTACATACGAATTACAATTTGAAGAACGGATATTTTACAAAATGTTTTTAATTTATTGTATCATATTTTATGGAGCAAATTTCAACAAATATAGACAGTCTCCTAGAGTTTTTTTGGATTTTGATGTTCCTGACTGAGAGAGAATTGTTCAATTTTTTCCAATCGAAAACGGTATCAAGACGTCAGAAAGTTTTCAAATGAAACTAATATTCTTTTTTATGGTTTTCAAACGTATGTCAAATAAACTGCTCCACATGAGTTAGGGATATTGACTCAAATTGCAAAAAAATATAGTTAAAATAAGATTTTTGTGATGAAAATTCATATTGATATGATTTCAAGTTGCAAATTAATTTTAGCCTGTAGGTCTGCAGCGTATACAGGGTAGTTAAGAAAAATCGAGTAATTCCCAGAGAATTCAGGCATTTTAAGACTATCAATACAATGTATGGCCTCTACGGGCATCAATAACCGCTTGACATCTTCTTTGCATACTACACACGAGGTTGTTGAAGATTTCTTGAGGAATTTGGTTCCATAAACGGGCAGAAGCTCTCTCAGATCATTTAAGGATTCTGTGGTAGGTTGATGATTATCTAATCTTCTTTGGAGCATATCCCATGCATGTTCTATGCAATTCAAATCTGGTGAGTGCGGAGGTATTGGTAAATGTGGAATACCAAGCTCCTCGCGCGCATTCTCAACTATGGCTGCACGGTGCGGTCTAGCGTTATCGTCTAGAAATTGAAAAGTTTCACCAATAGCAGCCTGAAAATTTGGCACAACATTATCAATGACATGCTCCCTATAATGTAAGGCGGTCATATTCCCAGGACAAATGTGTAGATCTGTGCGCCCGTTGAAACATATCCCGGCCCATACCATAACACTACCCCCTCGGAATGGATGGACTTCTTGGACATAGCGATGGATTGCGTGGGATTGTCCATACCCTTATTCTTCGAGAATCTGAAAAACCTTCTAATATCTGGATTCATCAGTGCAAAGGACACTACGCCATTGATCGTTCCAATTGATATGTTGCCTTGTCCATTCCAGTCTTTGACGCTTATGGTCACGTGTTAATAGAACTCCTCTTAATGGACGTCTAGAACCTAGATTTCCCTCTCTCAAACTCTGATGGTTTCGATGGAAACTTGGACCCCATCTGCATTTTGAAAAGTATTCCGTAGCATTCTACACGTAGATGTAGGGTTTCTTCTCGCCGAAACGGTGATGAAACGATCCTGAGCAGGAGTTGGTTTTCGTCGCCCACCAAGCCTTGGTCTTTCCTACACGGAACCTGTCTCCCTGAACCTATTCCAAAGTCGAGATATCACACTTCGGCTGACTTGGAGCCTTTCCTGTAATATATTGTACTCTGTGGTACATCCATAACAGTCTGTCCATGCGCTGTTGTCGATAGATATGTGCTCACATGTGTGCATTTTGGGTTTTACCAGTTCTAAACTGAATGCAAATAAATAAAGAGTGTTACAGTATCTTGTGTTTAATTTATGCATATTCATAAATACGTTACAGTGGCGACGAGGATACGAACCTTCTTTAATAATTAGTATAGACTCCATAATGAGTGATTCGCAAAATAATTCGTATTACGGACAAGTACGTGAATTTAATAGCGACACGTGCGATTGGACCATCTACAAACGTAGATTAGACAATTATTTTCTGGTGAACGATATCGCAGAAAATGGGAAGAAGCGAGCAATCCTGCTGAATTCCCTGAGTGAAAACGATTATAAATTAATTTATAATCTTTGCATGCCATCATCACCGGAAGAAAAAACATATGCTGAATTAACAGTTCTGTTGGATGAATACTTCAGAATTCCAGAAACATTTTTTGTGGCGAGAGACAAGTTTTTTGCTGCATTTATGGAATTAAGTGAAAGTCCAAATGAATGGGCAGCGAGATTAAGAAGTTTAGCCCTCAATTGTGAATTCCGAGGAACCGAGATCGACATGATGCTGAGAGATCGATTCGTTATTGGATTCTGCAAGGGGGAAGTGAGGTCCAGACTTTTCAAAGAATCAAATAATTCCACATTTTCTGACGTCACAAAATTGGCATCATCAGAAATGGCGGCTTCGGGTCAGCGTTTCCTGCAGGTCAAAATGGAACCGGATGTCCACCATATCGGAAAAATCAAGCGTCAAGATGCGCAAGCACCAGGCAACCACAGAAAACCACAGTGTCAGCAGGCCGGTGTATCACAGGAGAAGCCGACTCCAGGATACGTTAAGTGTCAGTGTTGTGGACGGAAAAATCACGTGACTGCGCAATGTCACTACAGGGAGTACAACTGTCACATTTGTAAACAATAGGGTCATTTAGCTCCCCTTTGTCCAGGAAAACAAACAAATGATAAATTTAAAAGAAATCGGTTTCAAAATTACATTGAACAAGAGATATTTTCTGTGAATGATCGAAATTTAATTTCAGCACCTTACAATGTTGAAGTTCAAGTAAATGGAAATGATCATTTGTTTTTGTTGGACACAGGCGCTAGCATATCAGCTATTTCTGAAGAGTATTATAGTCAACATTTTTCAACTTTCAGATTGCATTTTTCAAATGATAAATTCAATGTTTATAGTGGGGCGAAAATTTCAACTTTAGGTTATTGTTTGTTGCCAATTTTGTATAATCAAAAGATGATAACTCTTAAAGTTCATGTAGTTTCCAACGGTGGTCCACCAATTTTAGGTCGAGATTTTATGAAATTTCATGGAATAGGTTTATATTCAATGAATTTCGTTTCAGATAAATCAGATTACTACTGAAAAAATTCGAATATTTATTTGATGGTCAATTGGGTAGATTTAATAAAAATGTAATTACATTGAAATTGACGGATGAATGTGTATCTCCTAAATTTGTTAGAGCACGACCTATACCGTTTGGTATGAAAAAAAGGTGGAAATTGAGTTGGAAAGATTGGTAGCTCAAAAGATTTTAAAGCCTGTGGATTATTCGAGATGGGCAACACCAATTGTTCCTATATTGAAAAAATCTGGTGATGTAAGAATTTGTGGCGATTTTCGCATAACTATCAACCCCTTGATTGAAATTGATCAATACCCTTTACCTAATATTCAGGAATTATTGATTGAACTTCAAGGCGCTACCATATTTTCTAAAATTGATTTAGATCAAGCTTATGCACAATTAGAATTATCAGAAGATTCAAAAGAGTTGGTCACGATAGCTACCCATAAGGGTTTATTTCAATATCAAAGACTTCCGTATGGTGTAGCTCCAGCTCCTGCGAAATTTGCAAAAACTATGGAATCACTTTTATACAATTTAGAGGGAACAATTTCTTTCTTAGATGATATTTTAATTTTTGGTCGCGATGAAAAAGAACATTTCGAACGTCTTCAAAAAGTTTTACAAACACTACAAGATGCTGGTCTGAAAGTGAGTTCATCCAAGTGTGAATTCTTTCAAGAAAAGATTCAATACTTGGGTTACGTCATTAGTAAAGAAGGTATTCATATGTGTGAGGATAAGGTTCAGGCGATTATAAATGCGAATGTCCCAAAGAATGTGAAGGATTTACAATCATTTCTGGGAATGGTCAATTTTTATTGTAAATTTGTGCCCAACTTGTCGAACATTTTATATCCTTTACATCAGTTATTACAAAAAGGCGTGGTTTGGAATTGGAGTACGGAATGTAATGATGCTTTTCGGAATTTGAAACAGATTATGTGTTCTTCTAAAACTCTAATTCATTATAATCCCGAGTATGAACTGAGATTAACTTGCGATGCCAGCCCTTATGGAATCGCCAGTGTGATTTCGCATGTTTTGCCAAATGGTGAAGAAAAGCCAATTGCTTTTGCATCACGAACGCTAACAAAGCCTGAAATGAAATATGCCCAGATTGAACGTGAAGGTTTAGCAATAATATTTAGTTTGTCAAAGTTCAATCAATATTTATATGGTAGGAAATTTACGTTGGTGACGGATAATAAACCTTTGGCGGCTATTTTCAATCCTAAAAAAGGAATTCCACAATATTCGGCAAACAGATTACGCCGATGGGCAGTAATGTTATCAAACTATGATTATAAAATAGTTCATGTTAACTCTGCAAATAATGTCGCAGATTTCTTATCACGATGCTCTTCAAATAATGAAGAGGTTGAAGAAACCGAATCAATTGATCTAGATTATAATAATTATTTTCTGAATATGACGGAATTTTGCGTGAATTACGAGGAAATAGTAAAGGTGATTGACAAGGATCGAATTTGTAGGAAAATCGTTTCGTTCATTCTTAAAGGTTGGCCAAAATATGCAAAAAAAGATTCCATTCTTAAAAAGTATTTTCCTATCAGAAATCAATTGAGTATTGAAAATAATTTAATTTTATGGAATAACCGCATAATTATTCCCATAAATTTGAGGAACAAGATACTGAAGCAATTACATTCATCCCACTTGGGGATGGAAAAAATGAAGTCAATAGCACGTTCATACATTTTTTGGCCAGGTATAAACTCTGATATTGAGAAGTTTGTTGCGAATTGTTCAAAGTGCACGATAAATGCGGCATCTCCGTCCAAGGTTGTACTTCAGCCATGGAAGTGGCCAGAAATTCCCTTTTCACGTCTGCATATGGATTATTTGGGTCCATTTTTTGGAAAACATTTTTTGGTGATTTTAGACGCTCACTCAAAGTGGCTAGAAGTTTTTCCAACAAATCAAATTTCTTCTGATTTCACAATTAAGGTACTTTCAAGCACATTCGCCAGATTTGGCCTGTGTGATACGTTGGTTTCGGACAATGCTAGTGTTTTCGTGAGTAGAAAAATGAGTGATTTTCTGAAAAGGTTTAGCATTAAATCGATAACGTCTCCACCAAGGTATCCACAGTCTAATGGTGCTTCAGAAAATGCTGTAAAATCAGTTAAAACCGCGTTGAAAAAGATGTTATGTTCAATAAATAATGTCGATGTCAATTTGGCTCTGAATAATTTTCTTATGGATTATCGAAATACACCTCATACTACGACAGGAGTTTCGCCTGCAAAACTTGTTTTTGGAAGAGAATTAACTACGAAAATTAGTCTTCTCAAACCAAAAAGTTTCGATGAAGTAAAAAATAAGGTTCTCAGATCGCAAACAGCTCAAAAGAGATATTATGGCGGCGTAAAGTTCAGGAATTATAGTGTAGGAGAGAGAATATTTGCTAGAGATTATAGATGCGAAAATCGAGAGAAGTGGATAGGCGGAGTAGTTGAGAAAATAATTGGTAGAAATACATATATTGTGAATATCCCATGTTTAAATCAAATATGGAAACGCCATCATAATCAGTTGCGTAGAAGAATTTCCGAACATAATATACCATTGAATGATAGAAATAATAATGAAGAATCAATAATACCTCAAGGTCAGAATCTTAATAATGATGATAGTTCTGCTCATTTCACCAGACCTAAAAGAAATATAAGACCACCCGATAGGCTGAATTATGAAAATTGATTGATGTATTGTATTTGGGAAATTATTAGATGTTGTATATGATAAAATGTAATGTATATATGGATTAACTATATTCTGAAAATATATTGTTAAAAAGAATACGAATAGTATAAAGATTTTTCGAGATTTACCTATAATATTGAATAGGTAGGGAAGAGTGTAATATATTGTACTCTGTGGTACATCCATAACAGTCTGTCCATGCGCTGTTGTCGATAGATATGTGCTCACATGTGTGCATTTTGGGTTTTACCAGTTCTAAACTGAATGCAAATAAATAAAGAGTGTTACAGTATCTTGTGTTTAATTTATGCATATTCATAAATACGTTACAGTGGCGACGAGGATACGAACCTTCTTTAATAATTAGTATAGACTCCATAATGAGTGATTCGCAAAATAATTCGTATTACGGACAAGTACGTGAATTTAATAGCGACACGTGCGATTGGACCATCTACAAACGTAGATTAGACAATTATTTTCTGGTGAACGATATCGCAGAAAATGGGAAGAAGCGAGCAATCCTGCTGAATTCCCTGAGTGAAAACGATTATAAATTAATTTATAATCTTTGCATGCCATCATCACCGGAAGAAAAAACATATGCTGAATTAACAGTTCTGTTGGATGAATACTTCAGAATTCCAGAAACATTTTTTGTGGCGAGAGACAAGTTTTTTGCTGCATTTATGGAATTAAGTGAAAGTCCAAATGAATGGGCAGCGAGATTAAGAAGTTTAGCCCTCAATTGTGAATTCCGAGGAACCGAGATCGACATGATGCTGAGAGATCGATTCGTTATTGGATTCTGCAAGGGGGAAGTGAGGTCCAGACTTTTCAAAGAATCAAATAATTCCACATTTTCTGACGTCACAAAATTGGCATCATCAGAAATGGCGGCTTCGGGTCAGCGTTTCCTGCAGGTCAAAATGGAACCGGATGTCCACCATATCGGACAAATCAAGCGTCAAGATGCGCAAGCACCAGGCAACCACAGAAAACCACAGTGTCAGCAGGCCGGTGTATCACAGGAGAAGCCGACTCCAGGATACGTTAAGTGTCAGTGTTGTGGACGGAAAAATCACGTGACTGCGCAATGTCACTACAGGGAGTACAACTGTCACATTTGTAAACAAAAGGGTCATTTAGCTCCCCTTTGTCCAGGAAAACAAACAAAAAAAAAGAAGTTGCCGTACTGGGTCAAATGACTTTAGAGCTTTATGGGTCAGGCATAAGATGAAATTAAGATAATTATTGATATAACATCAAAATGAACAATTTTTTTTTGACGGCCTTATTTTTAATAGTAATTTTGAGTGCTGGATAATGTTTTGGAACCGAAGCCGTACTTTTTCAAATGACCCCTGGAGCACGGCAAGAGAGGGGGTTGCAACCCTCGATTTTTTCCCTTTGTCGCATGATTTTTCTACGGCGTTGCTGAATAATGGATTAGAAGATGTATGGCAACCGTATAAAACTGATGCCGTACAAAGTCAAATGACCTATTTTACCATGGAAATTTTCGGAAAATCAAAAGAATTTTCCGAATATATGGCGCACCATTTTTGTACGGCACTGCCCGTTTTCCTATTATTTTCCATGGAGCTATCGATGGTAAGAATGCCGTCAAAAGTCATATGACCCAAATGTACCCAGTCTACCTGTCCTTTTGAATGGCCACCTGTACTCAGTTGGACAGCTTACAAGTGACGGGATAGTGCTGAATCTTATTATTTTATGTCCTTCTATCGTTCTAGATAGGTCACCTTCTGGTTCAAATGACCCATCAATTTTCGACACGGGCCTGTAGTCTATTAGGGTTGTTTTCCCTGCACCTTGTAGATTTTTTGTTGCTCTCAATTTGCAGTTTGCGTACAGAACATATGTTAACTCGTTGTCTTCTAAATGTTAATTTGACAAAATATAGGTATGGCTCTGCAATATTTTTCTCAATTATATTAGAGTTTTCAATATTCCTATAATAACAGATACGGGCTCACGGCCGATTTATGTGACAGCTACTGTTAATTTTTCTCTTTTGAAACAACTCTCTGAAAAACAATTCTCAAAAACTTCTCGTCAGTACATACGAATTACAATTTGAAGAACGGATATTTTACAAAATGTTTTTAATTTATTGTATCATATTTTATGGAGCAAATTTCAACAAATATAGACAGTCTCCTAGAGTTTTTTTGGATTTTGATGTTCCTGACTGAGAGAGAATTGTTCAATTTTTTCCAATCGAAAACGGTATCAAGACGTCAGAAAGTTTTCAAATGAAACTAATATTCTTTTTTATGGTTTTCAAACGTATGTCAAATAAACTGCTCCACATGAGTTAGGGATATTGACTCAAATTGCAAAAAAATATAGTTAAAATAAGATTTTTGTGATGAAAATTCATATTGATATGATTTCAAGTTGCAAATTAATTTTAGCCTGTAGGTCTGCAGCGTATACAGGGTAGTTAAGAAAAATCGAGTAATTCCCAGAGAATTCAGGCATTTTAAGACTATCAATACAATGTATGGCCTCTACGGGCATCAATAACCGCTTGACATCTTCTTTGCATACTACACACGAGGTTGTTGAAGATTTCTTGAGGAATTTGGTTCCATAAACGGGCAGAAGCTCTCTCAGATCATTTAAGGATTCTGTGGTAGGTTGATGATTATCTAATCTTCTTTGGAGCATATCCCATGCATGTTCTATGCAATTCAAATCTGGTGAGTGCGGAGGTATTGGTAAATGTGGAATACCAAGCTCCTCGCGCGCATTCTCAACTATGGCTGCACGGTGCGGTCTAGCGTTATCGTCTAGAAATTGAAAAGTTTCACCAATAGCAGCCTGAAAATTTGGCACAACATTATCAATGACATGCTCCCTATAATGTAAGGCGGTCATATTCCCAGGACAAATGTGTAGATCTGTGCGCCCGTTGAAACATATCCCGGCCCATACCATAACACTACCCCCTCGGAATGGATGGACTTCTTGGACATAGCGATGGATTGCGTGGGATTGTCCATACCCTTATTCTTCGAGAATCTGAAAAACCTTCTAATATCTGGATTCATCAGTGCAAAGGACACTACGCCATTGATCGTTCCAATTGATATGTTGCCTTGTCCATTCCAGTCTTTGACGCTTATGGTCACGTGTTAATAGAACTCCTCTTAATGGACGTCTAGAACCTAGATTTCCCTCTCTCAAACTCTGATGGTTTCGATGGAAACTTGGACCCCATCTGCATTTTGAAAAGTATTCCGTAGCATTCTACACGTAGATGTAGGGTTTCTTCTCGCCGAAACGGTGATGAAACGATCCTGAGCAGGAGTTGGTTTTCGTCGCCCACCAAGCCTTGGTCTTTCCTACACGGAACCTGTCTCCCTGAACCTATTCCAAAGTCGAGATATCACACTTCGGCTGACTTGGAGCCTTTCCGCTACAACAACCTGAGTTAGGCCACCGTTTGTTAATTTACGTCTTGGCATTTTCAGAAAACTCGTTTCAAATAGAAGCCGTTGATAAACTGACTTCACTTCAAAATAAGAACATTCATGAAGCATATGCAAAGAACCAAACTTCAGAAAAAAGGCGACCAGATTGACGAAATGTCTCATACTGATTTTTATTGGATCGATTCAAGTTGTTATTGAGTTTAAAATGATTTTACAGCAATTTTCTCGCAGATTACATACTTTCAAAAACGATTGAATACGATATCCCTAACTCTTATGGAGCAGTATAATTTCGATATGGGGAGTGAGCCAATCAAAATTGAAGCCGAGCTTTGAAAAGATTCACGATCTGCGCATGTGCAGTAATATGGAGAATGCAAATAATTTACTGATTCTTTCTCTCTTGACAAATTGTGGTGAAAAATAATATGTCATTTATCACTTCATGTGAACACTTTCGACCTCAACCAAACAATTTCATGTGATATTTTTCAATCGCTTTAATCTATTTTCTAGGCTCTGTATACCATTGTTGACACTGGGAATATACATTGGTCATTGCTTGAAAAAAAAGATTTCTGGGTAGGCAATTCACAAGTCATGATAGTCGAATTTACATAAATTCGTAGAGTTTCAACTGAATATCTTGAGAAATGCAGATGCTCTGGGGAAAAAACTTCGAAATATTTCAAATTTCAATACTCTGCATCTCGTAAATGGCTCGTTTTTGGATCCATTATCCTAGATATCATCTAAGTAATCACTCTTCTTCATTTGTACCTCCAATTTGAGAACACGTGTTTATTTCTCGTGTTCCTTCAGAATAACTGATTCAAAGATCTTTTGACGTACAGTTCATAGTTCAATCCATTTCGTGGGGGACCTTATCGCCACCACTGTTGACATTTTCCCGAAAATAAGGTTTAAAACTTGTTTTTCCTTGATTTGAGTCCCACATTATATGATACACCAATTATAACGGCCATGACAAGGAGAACTAATGGTGTTTCATTGATCCACCTGCAAGTTTGTTCCCGAGAATCTGCCATCTCGAATTAATTATTAAATTCCGAAGTCGAACACTATTCACGTTTCCTCGTCATAGCTATTTCTCCTATCAGAAATTTGGCTCGAAGGCTAAAATTAAAGCGAGGTAGATCGATTCTTCCGATTAACTGCAAATATTGATAGAAACTTGATAACTAGGCAAACCCCAAACTCTTGAAAGATGCCTACTTGACTGTTCGACGGTCTTCTTCCTTCCTGTCTATGCCACGTCGTCGCTCTATGATGAGAAAACCAATAGTGAATTATTTAATGCAAGGACCTGACATGATAGATGAACCGGGGTAAGTTAGCGGAGCGAAAACTGTTACCTATCTAGCTAGCTGCAACAGGTCCTTAAAAACAAAGAACAAGTTGGGGACGAACCCTTATTATATTGAGTTAAATTCGGAATCTAAGTCCTTAAGATCTTGGAAATATGTATTCTTTCAACATTAAAATTTGACAAACATGATAAAACAATTTGGACATTACTGAAATTGAGGTTATATCCTAAAACAATTTGATTCGGTTGTTGTACACGGCATATTCCGGCATAAAAATCAACTAAATACAATTTAATAAATTCAGCATGAAACAAATTCATCAAGTCACAAATTAACACTTCAATCACCCCTGTAAAAGTCATTATGTCACGCTTTTAATATTTTCACATTCTCGAAGTCAAAGTTGTGGTCCAAGTTTTGCGCATGCATTGCCATCGCACAACGGTCTTTTTTCGTTTTGATATCTGACTTGTGCAGAGATTCCCAATGGGTTAAAAATAAAATATCTCTGCACAAGTCAGATATCAAAACGAAAAAAGACCGTTGTGCGATGGCAATGCATGCGCAAAACTTGGACCACAACTTTGACTTCGAGAATGTGAAAATATTAAAAACGAAAAAAAAATTACAACAAAAGATTAGTTCACGAGATGATCCAAATAAACAAAAATGAAAAAAATATAAACAAGAAATCTGACACAAATAAACTCCGCAATATCTACAGCTATTTGTTGAGAAAGGAAAAAAAAATACACAAGATACATTAGACAGATGACGTAAAGAAGAAGAAGAAAAGTGATAACATATAGATGAAAGTTGACAGCGTGACATAATGACTTTTATCTGATGACATGTCATAATGACAACGTTATGTAACTCAATTTTGATGACATAAGGAAGCTCATTATGGGACTAAGTACCATAATGAATTCATTATGGACTAAGTACCATAATGAATTCATTATGGTACTAAGTACCATAATGAAATTCTATAAGGAAAAAATGTAATGGTTTGATCAAAAAAGTTTATTCAAAATTCATAACTATGTACAAAACTATTTATTATAAATGGTAAAAGAACAATTACTACAATTTGTAATATTAATTCCAATGGATTCTACAGTTTTTACATCAGTAGTTGATGATTGTTGGCAAACTTGTAATCCTGTTTGGTTGTTGGCACCAAAAATTGCTTCTGATATTTTTTTCTTTTGCTCTTTCGAATTTTCGATGTAACCTTCAGCGACAGTATTGCTTTTCCATCCGCCATGGCGTTTCACCGTACACAGATCAGCTCCAGAATCAGCCAAAAATGAAGCAGACGATCGCCGAAAACAATGTCCGGTATATTCTTCAGGGCGAGGTAAATTCAAGAAAGTGGCAATAACGTTTGGCATTTTACCAAAGGTATGTATTCCAACGGGTTGTTTTGTGCATTTCTTATTTCTATAAGTTTCTTTTATACAATCTGTTCCTTGTCGCCATTTCTTCACACGTGCCATATGCCATATATATTGTTTGATATTACAAAACAGTATGTTATTCTCTCTTTCAAAAGAATATATATATATATATTTCTATAAGTGACAAAAAAACGTAGATGGTTTGTGTTGCAAGGTCGTATTTTCACATATTGTCTGACAAGTTCTACCATATTCAATCCTGGGATATTTCCTGAAGTTACAAAAAATTCTCGCATTACCTTTGTTTTTGTATTCGGTAATGTAATTCTAAAAACGGATCCTTCATCTATTACATTTTCAACAAGCATATTTGTCAATTCCTCTCTTCTGCATGCTACACTTAGTCCAATTATCATGGCAACTTTATTATAAGTATGTATCATCTGATGCTTCCGTTAAAAACTTTGTATCATCTTGTTTAGTAAAAATTTTGGATTTTTTAGCTCTGTAACCTTCTGATTTACGTTTTAGTAATGCAACCAGCTGTAGTACTTACTAATATCGACGTTTTTTCTTGTTGATAAAATACTTCTTATCATCGAATAATACGACCAAAGAGAAGATGGTTTTCTTTCCTTAGATAAGCATTCAAAGTAAGCCAACAATACTTTTTCATGAGTGATATTCTTGATTTTTTTAGCAGAACACCATTCTTCGTACCGATTAAACACCATTTCATATACACTCCGTGATTTTTTCGGCAAAAGGGAGTCCACGATATTTCTCGACATTTCTTCCAAATCAGAAGGTAAACTATCAGCTTCAGAATCACTCATTTTTTAAATTATATTAAATTCTACCTGACAATAATTATTGAGTTTGACAGCGATAAATAAATATTGCCGTTACAACCTGATGACGTTGTCAAGGAAATGGCAAAGCACAGCTCACTCACCTACTAATATTTGAAACTACACAATATTTACTCCTTTAAAAATAGTTGTCATTGTGACATGTCGAAAATGCAGTTTTTAATTTTTCGAAAATGTATTGATATAAATGCCATCAGATAAAATTTTGTATGTAATACGAATCATAAACAATCATTATGGCACACGCCGTGTTATCGGACTCAGCTACGCCTCGCCCGATAACATTCACGACTTGTACCATAATGATCGTCTTTATGATCCTTATTACATAAATAACTATTATAGGGATGATTGAAGTGTTAATTTGTGACTTAATGAATTTGTTTCATGCTGAATTTATTATATTGTATTTAGTTGATTTTTATGCCGGAATATGCCGTGTAGAACAACCGAATCAAATTGTTTTAGGATATAACCTCAATTTCAGTAATGTCCAAATTGTATTCTTTCATATCGATATGAACGGAATTCTTCAAGAATTTAATTTTTCTTACTATAACTACATATATGTCTCAATAGATGAAACATCTAGGTTACACAATAAAATGCAAAGATTTTACATAATTATTCGTTTTGTATCTGAAATGTGATAAACTTCCAATACCGAAATCCTTTTTTAATATTCTTGGTGATAATAATCGGAAGCTGAATGATTTGTGGTATCTATTACCCCAAATTTCCAAGTAATGGGTACCAGAGAATCGTATCTGGGACGTAATTGGTATACAAATTTTTCCAAGTGGATTTTCAACGGACTGAATTAGGAAAAATGGAATTTGATACACAGGGTTCCTTTGGCCTTAGGAATGTACAGCTAAAATATATGTACAAGTCGAAAACTCACTCTGTATGAAAATAGGGAGTCCTATTCGAAAACGACGATGTTGAAATATATGCATCAATTCAAAAATACTCTTGTTTTTTTTGCACACATTCTGACAAAATTGAATAAATTGTAAGTGACAACAGATTCATAAATTCATCAAACAATCGATCGATAAAAATCCCATTTCCAAACTCTGCTAGTCCGGAAGGTATCAGAATTCCTCGAATTTGATACGGATTGAAACGTCAAATCCCAATTTGAATAATAATTATCTGGAATGACGTTCGCGATAAAATTGGGATATATCGTCTGATGAATGATCACGAAATGGGCGTTGCTGCTAGCGGAGATTTCCGCCAATAAATCGACAGGTTTAATCGGTTCCGACTAATATACGACTCGCTTTTATGGAGATGTGGATCATGGTTTGGGAGCAGAGGTCGGAATTGATGAAAAGGAAATGCACCAATGCGCATTTCCTGAAAGTTAAGAATTTGTGGAATAATCCAATTTTCGATCATTGCTATGGTCTCGTTTCTCGACTATAGATAGTAGTGACCACTAAAATGTAGTTCACCCAACACTGTTTGTACGGAAGTCAGTTCCGTTAGAAAAACTGAATACATATATGCATTGAAGTTTTCTGATTAATAGGATGTATAAGATAAAATTCAAGCACAAGAACTATCAGATGACCATTCTGACTGACAAATTGTGTTTTGCAAAGACAGATGGGTGCTTTGTTTTCCGATCAGGCAATTTTTGTTTCAATGGAATAGTTAACCGTCAATACTCAAGATATTGGTCAAATGAGAGTCATCATTGAATTCAAGAAGCACATACCGAGTATCCTCAAAAATGGATGTTTGGATGAGAATTATCGAAAATACTTTTATACTCATTACTGAAGTTGTTGCAAAAAAGATGAGGAAGGATTTTATTTATGCATTGTAATGGCGTTTTTCTCGTAGAAATCTTACCTCGAGCGCCAGCTATTCTTTTTGCTTATAAGGTAGAATAGCAAACCTGCCAGGATAGCTGCTTAGCCGGAGACAGAGTTCGGTTGTATCTAGGGTGTTAGCGAAAATAGAGCAATTCACACAATTTATTCAAACGGTTGAAATAGTGATACAAATGCAATAATGTCAAGAAAATATCAAATATTCACCAATATCAAGAAAACATCAAATATGCATTAATCCCAACAAAATATCAAATATACACAGGTAAAGAAAAATGGTTCAGTTTAGCCTGACTGCGAGCATTCACTCAAAAGAAATATTTCACGGTACGAGTCAGCCAGAATAGAAGGGGGGAAAATTTGAATTAAACGGAGAATTTAAATCGACAGTTGAAAAATGTGGGACGGATTTGAAAATGTACAGTGCTTACTTTCTGTCCGATATTCTTTCAGTCCGGAAACTCAAAAGAGTTATATAGTCTACTTAGCTTGTTTCACGTCTAGAAAGGTCGGTTTGGCCAGGTTAAATATAAATGGTCCAACAGGACGCACCGAACTAGGGGCGCGAAGGATCGGTACCGAATCGGAATTCGACTCCACGTTCTATAGCATTGGTTTGCATGAGCCCTCCGGTCTGATTATGAGATTACTCTCCATAAAGAACAGACTCTAATCGAGCACCGACTTACTCGGTTAAACGTGCTATAGGGAATCTTGTACGAGTAAAGGAAGGTTTAATACGGATCTCGACGTAACAGCTATTTTGATAGACTCAACGAAGATACAGAAAAATAGGACTGAGATGAATTGGATCGGTACTTACGATTTAGGTGCACTAATACTCACTCGGTAAAGAAAGGAAAAATCAGAAATTACTATTAGCAACAAATGACGGAAAGTCGGCTATTGCTGACTACTGAAATCGCTAAACTTTTAAATCGGAAAGGATAATTCGAAACGCAAAAGAAAAGTACTCTACTGAAGCCGGAGCAAAAGTGAATAATGGATGACAGATGAGGGGAAAATCGCCTTTTATAATCTCCCTGAGGGGGGCGGAAACGGCAGGCGCAGAAATGCTACTTTTCTAGAAAAGTACTCCGGTAAAACATCTTCGAATCTGGCTTATCGTACGTATGAACTAGAAAAACGGCGTTATCTACATTCTACGTGGTTCTTATGACTCTTTTTACTATGTTCTCTGCATGTAAAACAATATCGAACGAACCATATTCGATCTTCTCGGTTTAATTCTGGACGGAAATGAAATGCAGGAATTTGAAATAAAAATCCGGAAAAATTAATTTAAAATGAAGACCGATTTCATGATCAGAAAATCGGACTTCATTACAGCATCAGGAGCATTCCCCGAAGAATTCAAAGAATGCAGAAAACTAATTTGTGCTTCAATGTTTCAGATACAATCGCGAAGTTCAATGGAATATACGATTAGTTTCGATGTTTAACGAATAGAAAATGAAGGCAGATCTGAAAAACGAACATGAATATAATAGATCTGATTTGATTTCTAGAAAAGATCAACAGATTTCATAGTAAGAGGCAATACATGTACCACAACACAAATTCTCCTTCTTTTCAACTTTTCATATTCACGTGGCATTCGGAAGATGAGATCTATTGATTTTCGGTTATTGATAAATATGACCCCTCCAAGATTCACGTCTAATTTGGAAACAGCCTGTATTTTTCATAGGTTTTTCACGATTTCGCCTGAAAAAGCATTCTCTAGATCAAACAACTCAAACGTTACTCATAGACCACCAATATTTTGTCATACATGGATGTATAGAATACTTGTGTAGCAACTCATCCGTGAAATTGTCGTTCAAAAATTGTCGATCTCTACGGTGCTCTGGATTTTAGTAAGTGCTCCAGTTCCGCAATCATCCGTTTTATTTCTTGCTCGTGGCACAATTTTATTTCTCTTTCGAGAGAAATAAGAAGCAGGAGGATAAATCACATTTTCGTTTGCGCAAGCATCTAATTTCTGCCAAGAATAGGGATTTCATACATCTATATCATTTATGTCGATATCTATACAATTTCTCCTACACATAATGCAGATACACTGACCTTATTATAACATTCGTATTATGTTTCAGAATTGGCATGATATCATTAAAATCAGTCAGAAAAACATAAAATAACCACTCTTATGTCTAGAGTAGCTCTTCTGAACACGATAAAGGCGTAAGGGCATGACATTTGCCAATCCGACAAACTTGTGTTATTGGCAACTGTGTCATGGAAAATAGTATATTCTATATCTACGGTCTTTTCCAGTCAGCGAAATCGTTGAGTGTCCATAGAATTTGGGATATGGATTCAATTGATCCATTGATAAATTCAAGTGAAATACGTTTGTTTATAAGAAATTTTTGGGCGAATTTGAATGAATTATTAATATTCACAAATCACGCTTGAGAGACTGTATTTTGGACGAATGAGTGAATGACTATTGCCTTTCAATTCCAAAGACAATATGAAAAAATTGATGCTATTGTCGCGAAATATCGTTTTTTGAACATTTTCATTTCATCCTTTTTTTTATTACGAGAGTTATTACAATTCATAACAAAAAATCTTATCCAGGCATGTATTCGCATAAATATGTTTTGAAACATAGCTACTTGAAGTCAGTTTATTTCGACCGTGTTTAACAACTAGAGGATTCCCCTCTGACAACACAAATTTGATGACTACGGTTTTGTCCACATTTAGAATGAGTGAATTTTTCCTACACCAATTATCAAAGGCTACAAGATATTTCAACTAGTTTTTTTAGTGTCTTAGCTATAATCAAAAATGACGTATCATCCACGAATATAATAACTTTATTATTGTCGTTTCATCCATTTGAATTGATGATAAAACTAGTATTAGGAATCAGACAAAATTTACTATCTCCTTAGTTAAATTCTTCAGCCAACGTTTCGGCGAGGCCATGAAAAAGGGACAATCTTTGTCGCCGAAACGTCACATTCATTATCTTCTGAGTGTATTTCATTGTAATTTAATTTTTTGATACTGATTCGTCGGTTTTCTAACCACAGAGAAAAATAGTGTTTTATACACGGGAAATATAATAGATTTTATGTCTCGATTCTGTGTCTCCCTCGAGCTAAAACTTTTTTCCTCGTAATTTAATCACATAGGATGTCATGGTTTCGTTTTCAGGAGTTGGTGCCCCTGATGAAAAGCACAGAACATATGATGAAAAGTCAGTGCGCGCACACAGAATATCGTTAATGACAAAACGACGTTGCCAGTTTCTTTGTTTACATCAAAGTAAAAGTATCAAAGAGATTTTTGGTATTTAATCGATATTTGCAGGTGAGTTTTTCCTCGAATATCCAAGATTAACGTATGTTTATTGTTTTTAGCACCAGTTTGGAGCGTGAGGACGATTTTCAAGACCAGGACGAATGTTTACATTTCGAGGATGAAGGGGTAAAAGGGAATTTCGTTGAAAAAGCTGTTATTTGGACAGATATCGCAGTAGATGGATCGGATGGAGCCTCGAGAGGTCGATTAGGATGATATTTTCCAGGTATTCCAAGAAATTTGGCGATATCTGAGCAGATTTGCAAAAGTTAGGTACCTCACTATTGAGGTGGAACTTAGACCTAATTCTCCTATAAGAAACGCCTTTCAAAGGTCGAGATGGTGAAAAATGTATTCTTTAGATGTTGTTCGAACAAACGCAGCCGAGTTTTATATCCCAACATTGATTTTAAGGAAGTTATCAACAAAATAAAATTGACATGATTCTTGAGTCTTGTAATTACCCATCAATTCATCTTATATCTTTGGGTTGATTTTTTTCAATGAATACTTGATTAGAATCAACAATTGATGTCGTCAAGTCTTGAACTTTCAGTTCAAGAGGATAATAAACATCATCACAAACATGCATATGAAAATTATGTGAAAGCAATGCAATTTTCATCCATGGCGAAAAATAATATATTTCAACAGTGATCTCTTGTACTTTTCATGCAAATAACTAGAAAAGGAATCCTTTCTATCAATTCATATAAACGTTAATTATTTTCGTCCATCACATATTTTCCAATTCATTCATTTTCCGAATAAATTCACATTCTGAGAAATACGCTAAGAATGTAGAAAGGGCAACATAGTGTTGACTTGAAACATACAAATATTTTGAAAAACGTCATAACTTCGATACAGAGTGGAATGTGTCAAATTTCCAAGGCCAGAGTTGTGATTTTATAATTGTGAATGTAGTATATCTTTCAGGTTTTCGTGTTGAATATTCGAATACATATTCACTGAATATTTATTGAATAATCACTGAATAACTAACTATTAATGACTAATCATGAATATTTTAATATTCATGAATACTCATGAATAGTTGAATATTCATGACTACTCATGAATAATTGTTTGAATGAATTATTCGAAGAATCGAATGAATAGAAGAATGAGTATTCGAATACAAAAAGGCAAGAAAGTCTCAGCGCTACTACAAATAGACAACAAAATGATCAAAATGGATGCACACCTTGAAAAGTTATTTCAAAATGAATTCGGTGAACATTTTTTTGTCCGTTTTTTTCGTCTTGGAGGGTAATGAACTGATAAACTCTGCGAAATAAGAACCAGCGAATTCATAACATCCGAAGACCTTTGTTGACATGTTTAAGCAGCAATATCACCTAAACGGCTCGTCCTTACGATCATTCAACTCAAATATCAAAGAGTCCTGAAAAAATCTTTCGTTCATGCTAATTCGGCAATATCCCTTAATCCGTCTACTTATCTTCCCCAGTTGCAGAGCACGTGGATTTTCATCTCCCTCCCGAAACTGGGAATCGCGCGCACCAAAATCCCTCCTTTCGCGACTACATGCCTTCAGCCAGCGGGAGACGCACTTCAGAACACGTGCAGGCTGCGCCGACGGATGCAGTTCCCGATCCGGCGGGTTGGTGCGTTTTCCCTGAGGGAAACTCCAAACTCACGTTACGGGGCCCGAACGGGACCAAAGATGCCGTAGACTTTATTTTTTCAAGTGAAAAAGTGACCAACTGGAAGATATTTTTGACAACTTTACACAAAAGCTATTAGGTTCGTAGAAGAAGTAGATGATGTCAATGCTTTTGGTGTTGTCCGTTCGGGTCACAGGTCATGGTGGTCATTCGTCGATGACGATATTTTTGCGTTGTCGACTCGGAAAATTGATGGAAAAAGCATGTGACCTCTATTCTTATTCCTGGTCATGATTCTATGGGATGATTATTCCTACGAGGAAAATGTTCGTTTCATATTTCAGAAAAATTTGAATTACTAAATTGAAATTATAAAGGCATAGTAAATATGCAAATTGGTTTAATTTGAAAGCAATATACATAAAATGTATATAGGACACATTGGATTCATTCGGTGTTATATTTATCGGGTGCTTTTTAAAGTAATAAAACTTTGAATTGAAATGAAACATATTCAAATCAAGATTGAAGCCAATTTTATTTATTGGAGAGATAATTTTATAACATTTACGTGTTGGAAATAATTTCCGGCATATGTGCACCAGGACAAGCTCTGAGGAACCGCACTCGACCAGACCAATTTTGGACCACTTTTTGAAGTAATTCAGTCCTTATTTCAGCAATAACACGAGTTATAATGGCTCCCATAGCGTCTATTGTTTCTGGATTGTCAGCACAAACCAATGACTTACATAACCCCAAAGAAAAATAATCCATTATATATCGCATGATCTCGGAGGCCAGTTAATTGAACAAATTCTCGAAATAATGTTATCGCCAAATCTTTTTTTAATGAATCAATTGATACGGTAGCATAATGAGGTGTAGCACAATCTTGTTGGAACCGAAACAATCCTGTGTCGATACCATTCAAATTTCGAAACAAATAATCATTGTTCATCGATCTGTAACGAGCACCATTCACTGTAACATTAGTTCCAGAGCTAGTAGAGGTGGACTTATGCCGGAAATTATGTTCGAAACATAAATGTCATTAATGTATTTTCCAAATGAAAAAAACGTTGAATTGCTAATCATTTTTGGTAAGAATAGATTGACGTTTCACATTTGCAGAAGATTCCCGTATTTACATAGAAATTTCGGAATTGAATTTTGCTATAATAATGCAAAAGCTACTTCTTTTTTACCCGACTGCGCCAGAAGTAGGGTAATGCCTTTCGAGTGTATGTATGTATTTCAATTTATTCTTCACGCTGTACACCCCGAGCGGCTAGAATGATTTTAACATAGGAGATGCCATCAGATTCGTATGAATTATAGAAGAAGCAATGTTTTCCTGCTGAATTTTACTTCATTCAGTGTGGAAATACTGTTTCTCTATTTCAGTATCGTAATGAGCTCATTACAGTTCTAAAAACAGTGCTGTAATGAATTCATTACAGCATCGTTTTCAGTTACATTTTTCGTTTTGTGGTTGTCAGCAATGACTTACGATCCTTTGAAATTTCAGCAGACGTCAATTTGGAAACGTCAATTTTCGTATTTTCTAACGTTCACACCAACTGCCAAGATAAAATATTAAAGTCACTAGGACCTATAATTTGAATTTTTTCATTGAATTTCACAAAATTTGAGTGAAATAGAGAAAATATCAGTATTATGTGATTCGAATCGCAGAATTTTCCGCTTTATCGACGTGTGCTGGACAAACATTTCGGTATATTGGGAAAATAATGCACCACAAATTTTGTATGTTTGCAAAAGATCTAAAAAAGTCCGGGACAGCTATATCTCTATTTCCTAATATGGATGATTGGTTATTGTGTGCTATTCACAATATACAATTAGGTTTCTGCACAGGTTATTGCAATTTGCTACAGTTTCCTTCAAATTATCAAACAGGGTTTTTCTAAATAAATGTATCAACGGTAAACTATAGATTTCTCTTAAAAAATATTTTTTTTTCTCTGGGTCTTCGTTCCAGAGATACAGGGTGTGAAATTTTTTTTAGTTTTTTGCTACTATCTAAGATGCCGTTTAAATTACAGAATTGAGTTTCTGTAAACACATAGTCACTTATAATAGCAACTCTTCTGCATTTTTCTCGGTTTTATTAGACCAGCGGCGGAGATATTCAATTCGCACAAAGGTTTTATCCCCTAACTCTTATACCACATCTGCATTCACCGTTCTCGAGAAAACTGGCATTTTATGAACAAAAATTAAATCAAAGCTGTATGACAATTAACGAATTAACACAGTTACCATTGAAATAAAGAATCGCTGAACTGTCAAGTCAAGAATACCAAGGAAGAATTGTCATACTTTGAAGTAATTTTAAATTGTTTAAGTTTTCAAAATTTGTTGTCAAAGTCAAAGTTATTAAAGGTGTGTTGGAATGGAAGGTTTCAGTAATAATGAACACACTAACATGATCAAGATACGCAGTTTTCTCGTAAACGGTTCAATTTAGAGTAATGAACCAGGAGATATTTTTTATGTAGAACACATTGGAGCATCAGAATTTGCTGTACATATGCAAATTTGTCCAGTGTTGTAAGTTGACCCGTACTTTATTGCACGATGCTTTAAGTTTGCAGATCGAGACTAAGTCGAATGGTGCTGAGTGTAATAAATCAGCCATGTGAGCACATGTTCCACAAAAAATTTTCTTTAAGATTGAAAATTAGTTTTTACATCACTTCCCAAATTTGTCCTCATTATGAAGGCTCCAGAGAAAAATAATTGAAATTCGAATTGACAAAGGACCCCGCACTTTCCTTATGGGAAATGGCGTTCCGTCAAATGTTCTAAAATTTTGGTATAATGTAGTACTCGACCTATTGATCGAAAGTGTCCATGGCCCCAACTCAATCCTATGACTAGTTTTTGAGATACAGGACGTTGAAGTTGAGAATTACCCACTTTTACTACGCTCGTCGGCTCGTATCTCGAAACAGAATCTAATGAACTTCAATTTTTCTCAAGAAATATTTCATTCCATCCCCAGGGCGCAACCATATGGAGGAATATGACCGGAAATCGTTACGAATACAGGGTTATCCATAATTGGATGCATGCCCAATTTCGAAAGCATAAAATATGTCAGTTCCAGAGCGAGAACGTTCGCAAAATGAACTACATATTTCACTAGGTATGTTGTTGTTACATCGAAAAAACCTGAAATCCCCAGAATTCATACTGGATGATCCATTATTATAGAAACCATTCTCAATGAGGGTTAAGTGGGCACCCTGTATTTTCGGGTTGTTTTAAGGTGCTTGTTTGATTTTTTCAGAACATATCGGCATGGACCTCAAAAAGTACAGGGTTATTCAGTCATGAAATAAACTATGAACCTCACGAAAATACCCAAAAACCACCTTTTTTTCATCACCCTCTATTTCAAGATTAACTCTGTTGAGGTGAGAGTTTTCTTCCACCACTGTACTTGAAATAAAAACACCCATATGGCTGAGAGTTTTTATCCACTTCCTATGACCAGATTTTTTTTGTGCTGGAATTAGAATAGAATAACATAAATAAATACTTTTCAAATTACATAAAAAAAATCTGGTCATAGAGAGTGAATGAAAACTCTCAGCCGTATTGATATTTTTATATCAAGTACAGTTGTGAAAGAAAATTCCCACCTCAACGGAGTTCATCTTGAAATGGAGGGTGATGAAAAAAAAGGTGGTTTTTGGGTATTTTTGTGAGGTTCACAGTTTATTTCATGACTGAATCACCTTGTATTTTTTGAGGTCCATGATGATATGTTTTGAAAAAATCAAACAAGCACCTTAAAACAACCCGAAAATACAGGGTGCCCACTTAACCCTCATTGTAAATGGTTTCTATAATAATGGATCACCCAGTATGAATTCTGGGTATTTCAGGTTTTTCCGATGTAACAACAACATATCTAGTGAAATAGTTCATTTTGCGAACGTTCTCGCTCTGGAACTGACATATTTTATACTTTCAAAATTGGGCATGCATTCAAGTATGGATAACCCTGTATTCGTAATGATTGTCGGCCATATTTCTCTATATGGTTGCTCCTTGGGGATAGAATGAAGTGTTTCTTGAGAATAATTGAAGTTCATTCGATTTTGTTTCGAGATTCGCGAGTAGTAAAAGTGGGTAATTCTCAACTTCAACGCCCTGTGTCTCAAAAACCAGTCATAGAATTGAGTTGGGGCCATGGACACTTTTGATCAGTAGGTCGAGTACTACATTATACCAAAATTTAAGAACATTTGACGGAACGCCATTTCCCATAAGAAAAGTGCGGGGTCCTTTATCGAATTACTTCACATCAGAGATTGATCCAATTGCAAATCTGCAAATTTGATATTTAATTGAAGAATATCAATAACGATGAAGTTTCACTCATGAATGAAAATCAATTTTGTCCAGACTCATTTACTTGCGCACCGCATTGTTCCTAATTAATAATCGAAGTGTTTCTTCCGACAGAAATATACTAACAATAACAGAGGAAATCAATCGATATTAACGCGGTAATAAAAGCGTTACGTTTTATCGTTTATTATTTCGAATTATAACATACTTACCACCCATATTTGGAACAATTTTGATACGTCAAAATCAAACGTTATTGTTTAACATGTAGCATAAAAACTTTGTTGAATATAATATATTCGTTACCAGAATATCGAGTTTCACAAAGCAGGATTTGTCAAATCGAGAACTTCCATCAACTGATGGAGGTAACAGTTTGAGAACTCTGCATAAACCATTTGCTTATGCAGTTATTATTTCCAGCATATCTGCGATCCATTTTATTATTCATTTATATAAAATTCCGCTTCGACATCGAGGTCATTAGCAGTAGCATCTCACCAATTCAAATAAAATATACAATTGGTTCAAACTGTGTTGAATTTTTACATTAATTGACAAAAGCTAATGTGTTGAGATGTTGAGACATGCTGGTGTGTTTATCTTTAGAGCTCCTTCCATTGAACTGCAACTCTTGAATTGAGTGCTTTGGGTCTGGTGCGATTGACACTGCATCATGATATGTAAGATATGTTGTACTGGCAATTCAGTGTTACTTGCGGCGCACATTGGTGGTCTTTCCTGCGCTAGCAGATGTTGGTGAGATACTAAATTCACCCAGTCCAATTCTTAGTCGTCTGAGAATGACTTGGTCTCTTCTTTGTGTGATCATGGGTGGTGGATATAGTGAAGCAGGGTCGATTGACGCTAGCTTCGTTCTTTGAAGTAGCCATATGTTTTTTCATTTGTTCCTTAAGCTGCTTTTCAGTTGTTTGCTTGGGTCGCATCTGGTTAAGATCTTCATTTCGTTTCCATTCAAGAAAGCTTCTTTCGCCCCAAGGTCTCATTTCTCTTCATATCACAATGAGATGAAAACCAGATTAAATGGCAAGTACTTTGTTGCTGGTATTGAGTGGCTATGAGATCTAAGACCTGATCCTGATGATCAGGATTTGCTTGAATAGCACTTAATGAGTCAGTGCATATGACGGGGTTTGTGAGTCCTTGTGAGATTGTTACTAATCGGCTGTGAATATGCTGCAGGTGGTAGTTTAAACATTTTGACTACCATGTGGGTCTTCAGTAAATAATGGCAGTAGCCGATTCGTGGTTTCTTTTGGGGGCGTCGGCATTATCATGAAATCTAATATACAGGGTGAGTCTTTGACTTTTACATATATTTTAACTGTAGATTCTTGACGCCAAAAGAAACCTTTTTTTCCTTTTCCATTTTTCCGACTTCGGCTCTGTTAAAAAGACATGGATATTTGAATACATGCCAGAGACAATTCTCGGCAGACACCAAAAAGTTGAAACTTTTCGGTTTAAATTGAGTTGATGCATTCAGGGAATACTCAAGTACTCTTCTTCCACCAAAATAAGTTCCTTCTTCCATTCTGAAGATTAGTTTGTAAACACTAATAAATTATCCTTATTTTCCTCGATATCCGAAAATATCTCATGAAGAATGTCTTTCAATTAATTTATTATAAATCAACTGAACCTAACCCATTTTGTATCCATTCTGTGAATATTTCATGAAAATTTTCATGTGGACTTTGCCAGCTTAACCAATATTCCTGATACTACGTAAGATCCATGAATCAAACACAGCCTTGTATAGAAAGGGTTGTGAATCGACCCATCCCTACCCTTCGTAATCAAGATTAAGAAGATATTCTTTGTACGTAATATGACGTCTGTGAACGACGCATGCATATAGCGAGTAACGGCGAGATCTCCAAACGAACATGTAGGAAATCTTTCTCAGTGTTATGTTGTTATTAATGGGGAAAGTAATTATGTTTAAGCTGGGTATACATGTGCGAGCCGAACCTATCGCGAACCGCTCGCGAACCAATAGCGACAATAATTTGGTCGGCATGTCGAACGTATATAGAGCCGCTCGCGAACCGTTCGCGTCGATCCATCGATAGTCGTGTTTTTTAGCTGCGTATACATGTGCGAGCCGAACCTATCGCGAACCGCTCGCGAACGAATCGCGACAATAATTTGGACGGCATGTCGAACGTATATAGAGCCGCTCGCGAACCGTTCGCGCCGATCCATCGATAGTCGGTTTTTTCACGAACACAACGCGAGCCCAGTGTAAATTTGGACGGCGCGTAGACAGGTTCGTCAGTTTTCATGGAGTGGTCAGAGGAAAAAACTATTCAGTTTATTGATATTTACAAAAGTGAACCTTTATTGTGGTATCCTAAACACGAGGATCATTTTAAAACGCATTTAAAAGAGGATGCATGGAGGTAAATCGCCACTGCTATGGCGGAGAAGTCTTTCGATGACTTTTCTTCCAGAAAAGCCATCAATATAGTCGCACTACTCATTACCACCATCGCATAATCTTCGGAAGACATAGTTAGTAGTTACTAGTAGACAAGTACGAACGATACTGCCGGTATTTCGGTAAGTTAGTTGTTGGTTCGCCGTCGGTATTGGTTTGCGGGCGGATCGCAAGTGTGGACGTGAAATTAACGAACATGACACGAATAATTTCACGAACACCACGCGAGCCCAGTGTAAGTTTGGACGGCGCGTAGACAGGTTCCTCAGTTTTTACGGTATTTCGGTAAGTTCGTTATTGGTTCGCCGTCGGTATTGGTTCGCGAGCGGATCGCAAGTGTGGACGAGTGGACGTGAAATTAACGAACATGACACGAACACCACGCGAGCCCAGTGTAAGTTTGGACGGCGCGTAGACAGGTTCCTCAGTTCTTACGGTATTTCGGTGTGTTCGTTATTGGTTCGCCGTCGGTATTGGTTCGCGAGCGGATCGCAAGTGTGGACGAGTGGACGTGAAATTAACGAACATGACACGAACACTTCGCGTGCGGTTCGAGATAGGTGCGGCTCGCACATGTATACGCGGCTTAAGACAAAAGAAAAACAAGAATAACATCCCAATTGTGAACCGGCATTTTGAGAGCCTGTAGAGAGTTGAAATTTTGCGGTTATAATGAATTGTCTCAAATTTCTTGAATCTCCCCTTGTGACCGGGCTTACTTCAAGCAAACAACTTAAGTGCATATTTATAGTAATTAATTGATCTTCATACCGCTTGCTCAGAAGGTCAAGTGCCACTTCGTAATTTTCATTGGTTAGTAACAAATCCTGAATCAGAGTTAGAGGTTCATTTTTTAAGCTAGACTTCAAGTATGTGAATTTCTGTACATCACTAAGACCTTCATTATTGTGAACAATAGCATCAAAGAGGTTTTTGAATGAATTCCACTCTGAATGTTTCCCTGTAAATATGGGTATGTTAATACTTGGTAGGACGGTAGGTTAACCTTTGTACTAGAAGATTCATTGATCGAGCTTTGAACAACGTTTCGCAAAGTTGTATTTTCCCGTTTTTTGATTTGTCCACTAAGTTGCTTAATTCTAGCTAATAGAGACAAGTATGTACCTTCGGTATCGCTTCTATCGTTATCTTCTGAATCTAAATCCTCTATATCTTCCTGTATGTCACTATATTTCTCGTAAGCTTGTATAAGCAGAGTTTCCCGTGTGAGGAATTCATTAATGTCAATATCTGTATCTATCTTATTAATTACAAAATTCTCTATTCTAGTCATAGTGCCCTTTACAGCTGCACGCTTCCTTTTCAGTTTTTCAATATCCATTATTTTAATATAAATTTTAATCCAATATAACGTTGAAATTTCAAATGAAATTTTGATTATTAATCAATTTTAGTTTAGCACATGAACCAATTATACCTATAAATTTACAAATTCAAAGCGAAATCTGATCTTAATTGAGTGGTATTATATAAAATAAAAAGCAACAAATAGCAGAAAATAGGACTAGGAAAAAAAACAGATGATCAAGTTTTTTCACATTCGTGGCGACGTTTCGCAAAGGTGTCCCTTTGCTTCTTCAGGCCTGCAATTTATTAAAAGAAAACATACATGTATACAGTTCACTCAAGTAATCAAATAACTTACCAAAAACATGTATCAACTTAAAGAATTAAAAGTAAAAAACTACAAACATTCGTCAGAAAGAATGGCATCAAGAAACAATAAGAAAACTATAAAGCTTTCGAAACAAACACAGTAGGCCAGTTACCAAAAGAACTCTATGATAGATAACGTTAAAAACATTCATAATTAATAATGTCAACAAAAGAATAAAACCACAGATGAAGATCACCGATCGTGTACAAGGAATACAGGCAACTAAACATTGTTCAAGGAGTACAAATAGTAGCCTGCATCATAACAGAAACACAAAACTAGAAGACTAACAAGACATCAAATAATATTGATCTAGTCATTACAGTCTCAACTCTTTCTTTTTAGGTCTTTATATTTTGAAATGATAGAACTATAATGAGAGGCTAGATGTTCTGTATCCGTTCTAAAATTCATGGATTCTAGTAAAGTTATATAAAACATTTCTAAAATATTGTTTCTTGATGCCATTCTTTCTGACGAATGTTTGTAGTTTTTTACTTTTAATTCTTTAAGTTGATACATGTTTTTGGTAAGTTATTTGATTACTTGAGTGAACTGTATACATGTATGTTTTCTTTTAATAAATTGCAGGCCTGAAGAAGCAAAGGAACACCTTTGCGAAACGTCGCCACGAATGTGAAAAAACTTGATCATCTGTTTTTTTTCCTAGTCCTATTTCCTGCTATTTGTTGCTTTTAATTAAGAAAATGGAGGACGAAAATTATTATGACAATTATATAAAATGAGAGAAAACAAGTATCTACAAGGTAATATGCGAATTCTAAATAAAAATATTTCGTAAATGTCCAATATCTTAAATCAAATATTTGAGCTCAATTAGAACTAGAAGTAATGGAGTGATCTGACCTTAGTAGAATTTCTTCACCATAAATGACCAATTTGTAGGGAGCTTATCTCCCGAAGTTTCTTCACCGTCGAGAGAGGATATCTGAATTTGATTTGTGTGATGTGATGTGCCCAGTAGTTTCTGCCCTTATGTGGTTGTGAATGTTCCTTGATGAGTGATAATAATTTTCCTTGATGGGTGATAATGATGTTCCTTGATGAGTGAAAAACGTGGTGTCTCTTCAATTTTCCATTAATCTGTAGACCCCTTTTTGCAGCGATAAGTATTCATTGTCCAAATCCAAATGGTCAAACACACAGGTTTCCCGGCCGATGCACCAAATGTTGGGTGGTTCAGTGGTTATTAAGAGTTCTTCGTTCCATTTAGCGAGGACAGTCGTTTTGTTTGACCAATATAACAAAGTGTACCATAATTTCCAGAGATTTATTTTCAAATTAATCCCTCAGTTTTCACACATTCAAATTATTACAATGATTCATATAAACTTCGTACCATTCGAGTCGAAATTCTCATTGATTATATCAATATGTTTTAAACGGGAACCTCTGCTTATCGCGCCAGCAAGAACAGAACATCGGTCTATTTACCTACTTTATTCCACTCTCGATAAATGAAAATAAATACAAATTTATGCAGACTCCCAACAGTGACATTCTAGTGAAATTTCTGTACTGACCGCTTATTTGCTGTGACTTTAAATCCAATAATATAATAGCTCCATACCATTCCTTTTTTTGTACAAATCAGTCTGCCACCAACGCCGTTGTTTTCGCCTTTTTTGACTTTTCTTCTAAATGTGCCATCAATACGTATAGTAGCAATACTCATTACCAGCATCGCATAATCTTCGGAAGACATAGTTAGTAGTCACTAGTACGAACGATATACTGCCGGTATTTCGGTAGGTTCGTTGTTGGTTCGTGGTTGGTTCGCCGTCGGTATTGGTTCGCGAGCGGATCGCAAGTGTGTACGTGAAATTAACGAACATGACACGAACCTATCGCGAACGGTTCGCGATAGGTTCGGCTCGCACATGTATACGCGGCTTTAGGTGTTTTTCTCCGTTTCCATGATGATTTTGTGTAGATTTTCAGTCGATGAATGTGAAAAGCTATAATATTCGATGATATTCAATCCAGAAAAGCATCCAGATTATTCTTGAAATTCATGATTTTTTCCTCAAATTTTATCGTACACAATAAGGAATAACTCGAAAACGACGCGTTTCATTGAAATAACATAATAATACTTTTATTTTCTGAAATGATTGATTGTTTCGAGAATATGAATCGTTTATATGGTTTAATGGTATTTTTGCGTGAATTTATGAGTCGGTTACGCTGTAAGTTTTATACTAGGAGTCATAAAATCCCATAATGAAGCGCTAGGTATGAAGCAGAAGGAAAAGTCTTGAAAGCACTTCTGTTTTGTGGAACCATTTATTTAAAAATCATTCGGTGACATGCTTCGGCGCATTCGCCGTTATCAAACCAAGGAATTCTGAAGAAGATGTTACTCGATAACTCAAAAATCAGGCAGTAAACCGATTTGAGGTCTTAGTTGGAAAAGATTTTTTTTTATTTTTTGCTACAGCAAAGAAAACAAATAAACTATAGGGAATGAAAACTTACGATTTTAGGTTCCAAAGTCATATGGTAAAAACATATCAGTGAAAAGGTAAAAGCCAAAAATAATACATAAAATCAGCCAAAAGGCTTAGATCTTGTGAGCACGTAAAATGACAGATAAAAACAAAAGCATAAACGAAAGGTGAATAACTGACGTTCGCGCAGACATGTTCCTGCTCTTTTTCTTTTCAATTCAACCAGGTTGCTGCAGGTGGATAAACAAACTCCATGTGAACATAAACTTCACGCTGGTGGTCGAATCAGATCGGGAAATCAACTTCTTGGACCTCACAATCGGGAGACAACAAAACAAGTTGACGTTCAGTATACAGGGTGAGTCTTTGACTTGAACATATATTTTAACTGTAGATTCCTCCCATCAAAATAAACACTTTTTTCCATATCATTTTTCAAAATTCGGTTTCGTTTGGAAGATACAGGGTGTCAAAAATCCATGAAATTACTAACACTATTCTTTCCATATATTCGGAACCGATATTTCGAATGAACTGAATTTTGGTTGATTGTTAACTCTACTCATGGGGCATATTCCACAGTTGAAACTTATCTCATATTCCACTTGGTAAAAAAGTTACAGTATGGTCGACTTATAAATTCACGCAAAAATACAATAAAACCACTTGAAAAAAATTAACGGTTCACGTTTTCGAAAGAATTAATTATTTTAGAAAACAAAAGTATTCTTATATTTTCTCAATAAAACGCGCCGTTATCAAGTTATTCCTAGTTGTATAAGATTGAATTAGAGGAAAAAATCATGAATTTCAAGAATAATCTGAATGCTGTCCTGAGTTGAATCTCATCGAATATTATTTCTTCTCTGGTCTCTCAACAAGTTACCAACGTTGTCAGAATGTTTATCAACTTTGTCAAGACTAAAATCTCTATGATGAAAAAACGTTTGATATAGAGATATGTAATAATAAAATTCCACATTCGTGGGTCATAAGAAGCATGAAATTATACATTTTATAGGCAGTTTCTATTTAAAATTCATTTTTACCGGTCCTTCAGCAAAATATCTATCGAAACAATATAACTCGACACCAGAACGACACTAATATTACATCAATTCACTGAAAGTCATTTACATAATCATCACCTGTTTGCTTTATTCTCTGTAAATAAATAAAGCGTGAACTTCGTTTATGCCGTGTATGGAATCATTAACTAACGTTTTAGGTAGGATTGGTTGGAGACACAGAACAACGGTTTGTCTTGCGTGGCGGCTACATCCACGGTCTTCTGAAGGGGAGAGTAGGCCGTGCCGTAGCGCTATATTGGCGAGAATCAGAACTACTCGTTTGGCATTTTCAAAGAGCAACGCCTAGACGCCTTTAGCGATTGTGATAGTTCATCCGCTAATGATAGCACGGGTCGTACTGCTTTCTTGAGTTCGCCTATACCATTGTTTGAAGAGAAAATCGGCAATCTGGCATCGTCTTATTTAGAGTTCTGTGGGTGAATATCACAGAGGATGGGTAAGGTTAGGTCATTGACCCCGAATCATATGACTTTGGCTAATGGAGTTAGGATAGGTTAGTGAGAAACCCATTTTTATGAGATCGTTTCAGAATATCGAGGAAAATATGAACAAATCTTCAGGACAATCGAAGAAGGAACTTATTTTGGTGTGAGAAATATAGCTTCTCAATTGCCGAAATGATTGGACAGAACTGAGTGTTTTCTTAATCAGGAAATATTGTGTTTGTAACATTCTTATTCAAATAAGGTTAGGGCTTGAGTATTTTTCAAATGTATCACCCAGAATATCTAATAATCACATCAATTTCAATCGAAAAATATGAACATTGAGTTGTTTGTAAAGAATAATATCAGGCACGTATTCAGCACTATTGGCTATATCTCTTTAACAGAGCCGAATTCGGAAAAATGGAGAATGAAAAAAAAAAGGATTCCTTTAGCCTCAAGAATCGACAGTTAAAATATATGTACAAGTCAAAGACTCAGCCTGTATATAGAAAACCCACGCAAACTTCCACCAAAATCAATAAGACATCATATCATTATATGGGTCATAAGATGGCAGTCTTTAACGCTAACATCAATAGGCTACTTAATATTCCCCTAAGCCAGGAAGCTTATATTGAGGAGGTGAACACACAAAAATATCTAGCGGTGGAGAACGGATATCACCCGGATATCACCGACCGACTTATTGATAGGACAAGAATGGGACGGACCACAGAAGAACTGAACTCGCAAACTCCGGGAACTAATGTTATGTCAAATCTTCTGTTGCATTCCGTTCTAGGGGGGTATTTCATATAAAATTGCCAACGTAGTTAAACAGGTAGAGGATACTAGAGTAGCCTTCAAGTCCCAGACTATCCTACATCCCTCATCAGGAACAAGAGCCCAATGGACAAGCCGAGCTTTTACAGATTAGAATGTGGCGAACCAGGTTGTAATGTCGTTTATGTGGGGAGAAGCGGCAGATCCATTAGAACAAGAACCAAAGAACATCTGGCTAGTTCCAAGAACCCAGGTAATGACAAATCAATTTTTGGTTGTCATTTAAGAAAAGAAAAACACAAGTTTGATTTAGAGGAGAACGCCCATCTAATTCATCACAGCGAATTTAACCATAGACAAGAAATTCTAGAAGAAGTGGAAATTTACAAACATCTCAAGAGTGCAGAATACAAAACGTTAAATTCGATGTTGACGAACAATGTGAATAGTTTATTCTAAAACTAGTTGCAGAATGGGCTCCCATTCCAATACGAATGCGAAATTCGAAAACGAGCGACGAAGGAGCGAGTTTTCGAACGCATGAGTATTGGAATTGCATTCTGCAACGAGTATTAGACGATATTTTCTCTATTTCACTCAAATTTTGTGAAATTCAATGAAAAAATTCAAATTATAGGTCCTAGTGACTTTCATATTTTATCTTGGCAGTTGGTGTGAACGTTAGGAAATACGAAAATTGACGTTTCCAAATTGACGTCTGCTGAAATTTCAAAGGATCGGAAGTCATTGCTGACAACCACAAAACGAAAAATGTAACTGAAAACGATGCTGTAATGAATTCATTACAGCACTGTTTTTAGAACTGTAATGAGCTCATTACGATACTGAAATAGAGAAAGACACTTATAGACTTTCTGTATTGATTCTCTCTGTCGACGCCACTGTTTCTCGCTTGGAAATATTTCACACCTGCAGCAACCTGGTTGAATTGAAAAGAAAAAGAGCAGGAACCTGTCTGCGCGAACGTCAGTTATTCTTCTTTCGTTTATGTTTTTGTTTTTATCTGTCATTTTACGTGCTCACAAGATCTAAGACTTTTGGCTGATTTTATGTATTGTTTTTGGCTTTTACCTTTTGACTGATATGTTTTTACCATATGACTTTGGAACCTGAAATCGTAAGTTTTCATCGAACGATTTCCTATAGTTTATTTGATTTATTGCGCCAGCAAAAAATTAAAAAAAAAAATCTTTTCCAACGAAGACCTCAAATCGGTTTACTGCCTGATTTTTAAGTTATATCGAGTAACAACTTTTTCAGAATTCCTTGGTTTGATAATGGCGAATGCGCCGAAACATGTCACCGAATGATTTTTAAATAAATGTTTCCACAAAACAGGAGTGCTTTCAAGACTTTTCCTTTTGCGTTATACTAGGAGGATTATTGAATGAGTTTTGATTGGGGAATATGCACTAAGTATGAATAGAGTTAGCAATCAACCAAAATTCAGTTAATTCGAAATAACGGTTCCGAAGATATGAACAGAAAAGTGTTTTCTCATGGATTTTCGACACCCTGTATCTTTCAAACGAAACCAAATGTTCAGTTTGATGAGAGGAATCTACAGTTGAAATGCATGTACAAGTCAAAGACTCACCATGTAGAGTGATGTTGAATTTTCGAGTTTATCCTTCATATTCCATAAAAATCGATGTTTTCTAAAGGGATTGATGTATGGTATTTGTTTCTCCGTTGGATAAATGGGTTGAAATTTCTTTCATTTGGGCATTATCGCAAGTCACTGAATTGAAAACAGCGATGAGTAACAATCTGGAGGAAAATGAAACGAAAGAAAAAGAAACAAACTGTATATCCAGACAAATTGAGGCGGATAGATTTCTGTTTTCTTATCAGACATTAATTTAAGGAGCCATATATCCTTTATCGTCCCATAAATAAAATTCGCATTCATCATATTTAATGCTCCGCATTAAACTGAGACGACCGTATTCATTGATGTCCGATTTCTACGAAGGATGATACACCGAATGGAAGAATCAATTATTCACCTGGGATTTCCTGAATTATTTACGGTCATATCGACCTATTCAAATCATGTCAAGGTTGGGGAATATTCTAATAATTCAACGGAAGATTTATCAGAACTGGTGGTTGAATCCTGCTGCAGCTCATCAGGAATTATCCTCGAAATGTCGGAACTTTCTCGCAATGTGCTCAATAAAATAACATCAAGATTACGAGGGGAATTTAACAGCTTAACACTTACCTAACGACGAAAACTCTGACCTTATCTCATGTTGGGGACTGGAGAGACGTGAATTGTATTTTTGGACAGAATTTGCGGAGTACAATGGAAACCCAACGCATTCGCCAATTTGTTATTCGTTTATTTTAAAATATTGAAATTCCCGTTTTAATTATCGTTATCTCTTTGGTGTTAAAATCACTTATCCATGGAACATATTGAAAACTTTCAAGGGTGTTCCGCATAAACTGAATAATCATATACATATAGGTGGGTAGATGAGATGGAGAGAAACACTATTGCTTTAGGATATGTATAGTTCGAAAAAATTCAAGGGGTGATTCCTTGTCGAAAAATAGGGTGGTTCTTCTATATAAACTTTTTTTTTGATCCTCCCCTGCTTCGTTTCAGTCCCTTAAAGGTAGCGCCCGACAAACAGTTTTTAATTTTTTTTCAAAAATCAAACTGACAAAAATAAAATTGAGCAGGCATTTTATGCGAGCGAGAAGGCAGTCAAAACATTTTTTGGTTGTGTTCCTTTAGGATGACAAGGGGTCGAAAAAGCTTTTTGTACCATCCCCAAACCTTGTTTCGCAAAAAAGAATCTTTATTCTTATTTTACAATGACTATTCCACTCTCTTTATTTTTAGTGAGGAAGTTTCCGTAGCAAGATCGTTTCATCCCGATAAAACTTTCAAATAGGCAAAACCAACATGTTGGTTTTTCAGCGATAAAATTTTTGAAGTTTCTCCAATTCATAGATAGCTTCTGAAATGAATATCATAGAGAAAACAAACAACGTTTAGTTTATCTATGAATTCTAATTTGCCAAATAGCGCAATCCGTGTCAAATGTGACCATATTACTTAATGTTAATAATAATAGTCATGCCGAATACAACTCGAGATGAAACTGAAGCAGGTAAAATTTCTCTCTTGTAATATTCAAGTTTGTTGCTTTTCGGAAATTTCGCTCATGACATTTCCGAGCAACAAACTTTCATATTACAATCGAGAAATTTTGCCGCCAAAATTCCATCTCTAGTGGTATTACATATGAAAAAATCAATTTTGATATCTTAATCCATTTTTAACAAATAAGGTCTTCTGTAATTTCTTGCTAACGTTCCCGGATTCTGAGAGAATGAGTAATTTATCAAAAGATAATATGCCTCAGACTGGGATCATTTTCTACCTCAAATTTATCCATCAAGTTGGAATTTTTGTTGGAATTATTGAAAACTGGTATGAATATTAAATAAATGTAACAAAACAAAAAGGACCCTGCACTTTTTCTATGGCAAATGGCGTTCCGTCAAACTTTCTAAAATTTTGGTATAATGTAGTACTCGACCTACTGATCGAAAGTGTCCATGGCCCCAACTCAATCCTATGACTAGTTTTCGAGATACAGGGCGTTGAAGTTGAGAATTACCCACTTTTACTACGCCCGTATCTCGGAACAGAATCGAATGAACTTAAATTTTTCTCAAGAAACATTTCATTACATCCCCAGGGAGCAACCATACATATAGAGGAATATGACCGAAAATCGTTACGGATACAGGGTTATCCATAATTGAATGCATGCCCGATTTTGGAAGTAAAAAATCTGTCAGTTTCAGAGCGAGAACGTTCCCAAAATGAACTATTTCACTAGATATGTTGTTGTTACATCGAAAAAACTTGAAATACCCCGAATTTATACTGGGTGATCCATTATTATAGAAACTATTTTCAAGGAAGTTTAAATGGACACCCTGTATTTATGGGTTGATTCAAGGTGTTTGTTTAATTTTTTTAGAACATATCGTCATGGACTTCAAAGAATACAGGGTGATTCAGTCATTAAATAAACTGTGAACCTCACGAAAATACCCAAAAACCCCCTTTTTTTTCATCACCCTGTATTTCAAGATTAACTCCGATGAGGTGGGAGTTTTCTTTCACCATTGTACTTGATATGAAAACATCAATACGGCTGAAAGTTTTTATCTACTTCCTATGACCAGATTTTTTGTTATGCAATATGAAAATTATTTATTTATGTTATTCTATTCTTATTCCAGCATAAAAAATAATCTGGTCATAGGAAGTGGATAAAACTCTCAGCCGTATTGATGTTTTTATATCAAGTACAATGGTGAAAGGAAACTCCCACCTCATCGGAGTTGATCTTGGAATACAGGGTGATGAAAAAAAAAGGTGGTTTTTGGGTATTTTCGTGAGATTCAAAGTTCATTTCATGACTGAATCACCCTATATTCGTTGAAGTCCATGATGATATGTTCTAAAAAAATTAAACAAACACCTTGAATCAACCCCTAAATACAGGGTGTCCATTTAACACTCCTTGAGAATAGTTTCTATAATAATGGATCACCCAGTTAAATTCGGGGTATTTCAGACTTTTTCGATGTAACAACAACATATCTAGTGTAATAGTTCATTTTGTGAACGTTCTCGCTCTGAAACTGACATATTTTATACTTTCAAAATCGGGCATGCATTCAATTATGGATAACCCTGTATTCGTAACGATTTTCGGTCATATTCCTCCATATGGTTGCTCCCTGGGGATGTAATGAAATGTTTCTTGAGAAAAATTGAAGTTCATTCGATTCTGTTCCGAGATATGGGCGTAGTAAAAGTAGCTAATTCTCAACTTCAACGCCCTGTGTCTCAAAAACCAGTCATAGGATTGAGTTGAGGCCAGGGACACTTTTGGTCAGTAGGTCGAGTACTACATTATACCAAAATTTTAGAAAATTTGACGGAACGCCATTTGCCTTAGAAAAAGTGCGGGGTCCTTTCAAATTCTTCACAAATTAAATATCAGATAAAATAGTTAGAAAGTACACGCCGAAAGGCCAAATACATTAGATTACAAATAGCAAGAAAGTAATATTCATCGATTGTTTCCATCAAATTTGTTGATTACTATCGATGAATATTTGTTTCTTGCTATTTGTGATCCTATTACTATGTAAATATCAGTTCGTAAATAATTCCAGCCTTTACGACGCAGGCGTATTATCTATTGATGATTTTTTTTTCTCAAGAACCCTGAATTTCAGCAAGAAATTACAAAGAGATCTTATTCGTTAAGAATGGACTAATGTAGCCAAAATAAGTCTTCTTATTGTGAAATTAAATAACAAAATTTTTTTTCTGCGAAACAAGGTTTAGGGGTGGCTATTTCTACCCCATACAGGAACGCCTTCTCCTCGCATAAAGTGTACCTACGCTTGATTTCATTCTTGACTGTTTTTTGGTTTCTAAGACAAAATTATTTTTCGGGCGTCATCTTAAGGGGCTGTAACTAAGCAGGGGGGCCCATCCAAAATAGTTTATAAGAAAGATCCACACTATTTTTGGACAAATATCTCCCTCAATTTTTGAGCTATCTGTGAGATTAACGGTATTTGAACACTTCTAAGTATGTTTGGTACGCAATTCAAATATGGTTCGGGAATTCTGAGTAAAAATCCAAATAAGGAGTAAAACCTGAAAAGCTCGCAATATTGATTTTGAGCATCTGAATTCATTTCTTCAACGAACTTGACTTCAATAACCTACGTGAATACATTTTCGCAAAATACGAACATATTTTTTTTTACATGTCTACAGTGAAAGAGCATATTACCTGTCCAAAACTTTTAGGCTTCGAAAATGGGGTGTAGGTATATCATGGTGCAATCATCATGTTTCTCCTGATCGGATCTATATGATAGGTATAAACGTTTTTTCAGTTTATGGTGAAAACACTGTTCAATTATCCACAGCTTTGATCAGAGTGTCATGTGAATTCGTTGAATATCCTGAAAATTAAATCCATCTTTTTGACATTTTACGTGATTGCATTTGCTATCGGTATTAAATGTTCGTTTCCTTTGATGCGATCAACGCGGAAATTCAATATAGAACTTCTCTCTCGAATCAACAAAGAGAGATTTTGTTTTGCACTACTGGCTAATATTGGTGCGAAACGAAATTAAAAAATGGGTCAACCGAAGCACTGACGTTAAGACAAGAAATTTTTAATGCACGTTCATTCACATCCTCGTTGTTTGCATCGCACAGCACACTCAAAGAATCATCGTGAAAATGAGAACAATTTTTTAAGCTCTTCCTACTCAAATAAGGGCTATAATATTTCGTCACGCTGTCAGTATTCTTCGAACTTTGAGCCGCGAATGTTCTCTATCATATTCGACTCCCCGCTGTTGAATCCGTGGTGAAATTCAATTCTATCAGTCCGCCCGGCCCGTAGACACGATAACTCTGGAATACATAACCCCAAGGATATTTGAATTTTATAGGGTAGGTTACGATCACGAATGACGCAATTGAGTTCGCTAATGAGCAGAATCCGGCTCGGGGATTTGAAAATATGGGCGTTCAAAATATTGATTTCTGGATCATATCAAAAACTACAGATGTAGATATAGGGGGGCATGTTCAAGCTACATGCAAAATTTTGTGCAGATTGTTGTTATTGTAATTACTACATATCCATATCCATTATCATGGACCACTTTTTGTTATGTGGATTGTCCTTGTTGATTTTCTGCTCAAGGGTGCATAACTAATGTCTTTTCAAATTCAAATAAACGTGTCTCGACATCTGGGCCTTTGATACATGGCACAATGTTATTTATTCTATGTACCTATTACAATTGATTGTGGTGATATTATGTTTCGATCTAACATATTTATAATTAATAATCTCCTTCATTGCCATTTATTTGGGGTGAATACAAAAAATTCGATTTGGATTCGTAATCTGAGATCGAATTGATTACACGCAATTCAATTGATTTTGAACTAATGGTGTACTTTAAAAATTCACATAGTAACTATTCTACTTTCTCAAAGTTGAATTCATGCCACTTGATTACAATCCACTAACTACTCGTGTTTTGGACTTAATACAACAAGGTTCATAAGTGCTTTCAGGAAGTTCTACGGAAGTTTCCGACATCTTGTCAGATATAATTGCGTTCAGCCATTTAATTTGAAAAATAAACATTTTTCTACAAACGTCAAAAAATGACAAGGTTCGCGCATAGACAACAATATGCGAAGTGACCCTTTTTTTCATTTTCCTTCGTTACCATGACACCGTGCGCGAAGTAGTGTGCGAAATACTTACTTCGCACACTGCATGTGAACTATATGGGATTTTTTTATTTTAACCTTTATGTTCCTCAATCAAGCAAAAATCCAAGATATCATTTATTTATTAATGTATAACAATAATTAAGGCTTTCAAATTGTGAGAAAATTGAACACTACTTAATTCTATTTATCATTTACAATGTTAACATTTATGGTGCAGCCAGTGCTCGAACGTTTGTAGAAAAAATTTTGTTTGCATCTCATGCGCGAAATACTTTGGTGATCTCGACTATTTTTTTTAACTCGGCTGCGCCTCGTTAAAAAAAAACAGTTCTCGATCACCAAAGTAGCATTTCGCGCACTAGATACAAAAATAACTATTTTCTGGCATTGAGCTGAGAATCTGGTTCTACGAGTACATCAGTTGGAATTTTGCATTGAAGAGGGAAATGAGGAAAAAGAGCTTGGGAAAGAATGGTGAAGTTCGTTTTGGATGAGGAGATAGAACTAATTATTTCGTCAATTCCATGTGCCAGTAGCCAGTAAAACGAGTTTCATGAATCATGTTTCAGATATTTGTGAGAATAAATTCGCAAAATCTTCATTTAGGCACATTTCACACATTTTCTGTAAAATACTATGCATACCTATATCTGAGGAAAAAAAATGTTGTCTCCACAAGAAAAGGAATGAATTTTCTTAAGGCTTTTTATATGTATATTAAGATTTGAACAATTATAATTTATTCATTACACATATTGTAAAAAATAGACTGTAACCGTGTCAATGGCCAACGCAGTCGAGACACATTAATTTAATGAAAAATATACGAGAAAGGATGATTACTCCTTTCGAGGGACAATGCAGGTGAAGAAAATTTGTTGAGAAAAACGAGATAAGTTTCTGGATATTTTTGAACCAACAAATGCTCCAATTGACTCCCGGCAACTTCCATTATAATGAATGGAATGAATTTTGCACAAAATTCCGCCCAACATTTGGATGTTTCAACTGGGATCTTATCTGGGCCTGCTGCTCTTCCATTTTTGCTGTTTCTCAGGGCCGTTTTTATTTCTGCTTTCAATATTTCCAGTTACTCGTTATCTTCTATTCCAGGATCTATTTGTCCTGTTTCATTGTTTCCATCTCTCATTGATTCGATCCATTTTCTCAGTATCTGATCTGTTTCCCGGAATACCTTTCCTTTTGCATCTTTGAGCATTCCTGGTTTTTTCAGTTTTTATCATCTCTCTTATTTTATTCTCGGTGTTAAGACCTTATTCCGATTAGGGTACACCTCAATGTTGGGGGCATTGACCGAGACATTGTCATAGCATCCGCATACTTCGCTGGAGATGGGCCAATAACACCACCAGAGGAAGTACAGCGGCTAGTACGTTACTGCAACAGCAGGAAGTTGACAATCATAATTGGATGTGATGCCAATGCACACAATACTATTTGGGGAAGCACGAACAATAACACCAGAGGTGAATGCTTGCTTGAATATCTCTTGGCTAATAATCTCGAGACATTGAATGTAGGGAATACACCAACTTTTGTCACGAGAACGAGAGAAGAGGTCCTGGACGTGACAATTGTCAACGTCGCTGCCAGGAAGAATGTCACTTCCTGGAGAGTGATGGATGAACCTTCACTCTCTGATCATAGAATTATCGAGTTTAAGGTGGAGGGAGATACCACCTCGCCACCCCTGATTCGAAATTCTAGAAAGACAGATTGGTTTCTTTATAGGAGCCATCTGAAGAATAATTTAGACCAAATCGTAATAGGGCGGGAAAAACGCCGTTATTACGATTTGGAGCAATATGTTGAGCAGGTAAGCGAGGCAATGATGGAGGCTTTTCACTCCAGCTGCTCACTGACCAAAGCTCGATCAAGTAAAGAAGCTCCTTGGTTGAATGACAACCTGTCAAACCTCCGAAAGGAAGTCCGTCGTATCTTTAATAAAGCCAAACGAGACAGTAACTGGCCACGGTACACTGAGAAACTTACTCAGTACAACAAGGAGATCAGGAAGGCCAAAAGACTTAATTTTCAAGCCTGTAGTGAAAGCATCATTCTACTCTCACAGCAGCCAGACTTCAGAAAGTCATGGAAAAAGGGGGAACTAACCCCACTATGTCGCTTAAAAGGCCAGACGGTTCGTACACTGAGGGAGAGAAGGAACGATCCATTCTTCTTCTCGAAACACACTTCCCGGGTAGTGAACCAATAAGTAATACTGTAATAGCAATGAAGCACATTAAGAAATGAGAGATTAACGTGACCCACCTACCCGAAGGCTGTTTGGCCACGGCCACCATTAGGCCCGGGATTTGGATACGCCAAATCAGCGCGATCCGCCTCACGACGTCTCTCCCAGTCCGGCTTTGGCTCCCAAGACCTAGACCCTCACTGGTAAGAGCGAGGCACTATCCAACCTCTGATAACTCTGCAGGCCACCACCCGAGTTGATACACGCAACTCACACGGCGAGAAGACGAACTTCTCTAGCCCAGCATGCGGGCTTTCAACCACTGCCACTACGAAACCAAACCCAATAGGGCGGACAGGATTGCTCCTGCGGGCACGCCCTCCCGTAGTACCATCATAGCGTCATGGTTTGACATGCTGCGGGACATGCGATGAAGCACACCAAGAACTCCCGCAAGGAGGACTGGGACATTGCTAAGAGTATATTCACGAGGCAACGACTTGAATGGGCAATAAGCACCTTTTAGCCGTATAAAGCCCCAGGAGTAGATGGGGAGTTTCCGATACTCCTGCAGAAAGGAGTGGAGGAGATCCTCCTTCATCTACTGAATATCACAAGAAGCAGCTTAGCATTGGGTCAAATACCTGAAAAGTGGAGAAGGGTAGAAGTAACCTTCATTCCCAAAGCAGGGAAAAAGAGAGGGACTGACCCTCGATCCTTCGGACCCATTTGCCTAACATCGTTTCTTCTTAAAACGATGGGGAAAGTCGTAGATAACTACATAAGAACGGAGCATCTGGAGAAAACACCACTTCACGATTCTCAGCATACTTACAGGGCGGGACGTTCAGCAGAGACCGCTCTGTATTAGCTGACTGAAGTCATCCAGAGAACTCTGAATAACAAAGTGTGCCTTCCTGGATGTATCTGGGGCCTTTGACAACACAACACACGTGTCTGTCAGAGATGCACTTGAGAGGCGAGGAGTGAATAATACCATCTTAAGATGGATGTATGAGGTGTTAACGACGAGGATAGCTGAGACATCGATGGGCGAGGAATCCGTCTTCGTCAAAGCTTCTCGTGGAACACCTCAGGGTGGGGTGTTATCCCCCATCCTATGGAGCCTGGTAGTGGATGAACTTCTACACAGGCTAACGGAGCTTGGCTTTGAATGTGTAGGCAATGCTGACGACATAGTCCTAATAATTAGAGGCAAATTCGAAAGCACTCTCTGCGACCTATTGCAGAAGGGCCTTAGAATTATTGAGCAGGGGTGCATGTCAGTGGGGCTGAACATCAACCCAACCAAGACCACATTGATTCCGTTCACTCGGAAGAGGAAACTTCCAGCCATGAAAACGTTAGTATTAAACGGATATACAGGGTGTTTGGTAATTCGACGTGAACCTTGAAATGGGATATACTAGACGTCATTTTCAGTGAATTGCGTCGAGTGAAGCATGGTCCGAAAACCTAAGGTTACGAAGATATCGCGATTTTTCAACTTTTTTGAAATTCTCTGCTTCGTTATCGAAAATAATTAATTTTGTGAAAACTACTCGACTCTAAATATTCAATGAATATTTTTTTCAAAGCTGAGGAGATGGTCCTCATTTCTTGCGAAAAAGTATTCACTAAAAATTCAGATAACCCGAGATATACAGGGTCATAAATGGCTGCACCTGTTTTCCTCATAAAATCTTGATAAAACAATTGAGAATTACTCGAAAAAATTATTATGAACTTGGTGGACAAATGTAAAGAAAAACTTCCCTGTTTCATCAGCTTTTCAAAAAGGTACATATGTCAATAATTCCTTCAAGCAATCTGAAAATATGGCCGGAAAACCAAGCAGACAATAGACTTTTTCGAGTCATTCAGATATCCTATTATCCTTTATTTCACTCGGCGTGATTAGCAAGCCGTAAGCGGGCCATGGTTCGATCACTAAATGACTCGAAAAAGTCGGTTGTCTGCTTGGTTTTCCGGCCATATTTTTTGATTGCATAAGGGGATTATTGACATATGTACCTTTTTGGAAAGCTGATGAAACAGGGAAGTTTTTCGTTACATTTGTACACCAAGTTCATAATACTTTTTTCGAGTAATTCTCAATTGTTTTATCAAGATTTTATGAGAAAAACAGGTGCAGCCATTTATGACACTGTATATCTCGTGTCATCTGAATTTTTAGTGAATACTGTTTCACAAGAGATGAGGACCATCTCCTCAGCTTTCAAAAAAATATTCATTGAATATTTAGAGCCGAGTAGTTTTCACAAAATTAATTATTTTCGATAACGAAACAGAAAATTTCAAAAAAGTTGAAAAATCGCCATATCTTCTCAACCATAGATTTTCGGACCATGCTTTACGCGACGCAATTCACTGCAAATGACGTCTAGTATATCCCTTTCCAAGGTTCACGTCGAATTACCAAACACCCTGTATACAGGGTCTTTCACGAGGAACCTCACCCATATTTATACGGGAAACTACTGAACGTATTTTCATGAAATTCAGCACTTATGAGTATTTCACGATGCTGATGAAATCTAAAATATTTTCAAGGCATGAGCACCTCCGGTTTCTCCGGAAATGACGTCAACTTCCGTTTTTCAAATTAGAACACCATTTTTTTATTGCAGAAATAGATTCCCTAGAAAATTTCAAGTTATTTTGATATAACATTTTTCAGTTTTGGTTGGAAAATTCTCTCTGAGCGGGAAAATTCGAAAAAAAAATCGAAAAAAAGAGCTCCGCTGAAACAAGAATAACTTCGAGGTTTTTGGATGGAAAATTTTCATTTTTGGCATTTTTCAAGATGTAAGATTGATGTATCCACTTTAAAAATCGAAATCGCGATTCATGATACAGGGGGTGAAAAAATCGCTTTCAAAGTTAGGGATGACAAAATCGTGAAAAATCAATTTCTTCAAATTAGAACCCCATTTTTTTATGGCAGATATTGAATCTTCGTTAAAAAATAATGTGAGTGTATGCATCACACCCTTGCCCTAAAGAGGATATTTTCTGAGTTATTCACAAAAAACTGTTTTTCGTCCTGAATTTTCAGCTATTTCTTTTCCCTTCACGCCAAAAAGATGAAATTTTCAGGAACTGTTACTTAAACTATGTCTTAGATTTTACTACCCTAATATGCAAGAGAAAAAAGTTACAGGTTGTTCCTAAATAGATGGCGAATTTGGATTCGAATTTGTATCGGAAACCTCTTTATTTCAACTAATCGGCCATCGGTTTTCTCTCCAGTGATTAATAAATAATTCCTTATGAACCATATGCAAAAACTTACCATGTTTTACATTCTTTTTTTTTTAATGATAGATATCATTAATTACATCTGCCAAATTCCTCTTTATTCAGTAGCATTTTGTGTTTACTATTAATTTGGTGATAATTCGTATTAAGTTATAAAATCGACTTTTTGCATATGGTTCATAAGGAATTATTTATTTATCACTGGAGAGAAAACCGATGGCCGATTAGTTGAAATAAAGAGGTTTCCGATACAAATTCGAATCAAAATTCGCCATCTATTTAGGAACAACCTGTAACTTTTTTCTTTTGCATATTAGGGTAGTAAAATCTAAAACATGGTTTAAGTAACAGTTCCTGAAAATTTCATCTTTTTGGCGTGGAGGGAAAAGAAATAGCTGAAAATTCAAGACGAAAAACAGTTTTTTGTGAATAACTCAGAAAATATCCACTTTAGGGCAAGAGTGTGATGCATACACTCACATTATTTTTCAACGTAGATTCAACATCTGCCATAAAAAAATGGGGTTCTAATTTGAAAAAATTGATTTTTCACGATTTTGTCATCCCTAACTTTGAAAGCGATTTTTTTCACCCCCTGTATCATGAATCGCGATTTCGATTTTAAAAGTGGATACATCAATCTTACATCTTGAAAAATTCCCAAAAATGAAAATTTTCCATCCAAAAACCTCGAAGTTATTCTTGTTTCAGCGGAGCTCTATTTTCGATTTTTTTTTCGAATTTTCCCGCTCAGAGAGAATTTTCTAACCAAAACTGAAAAATGTTGCATCAAAATAACTTGAAATTTTCTAAGGAATCTATTTCTGCAATAAAAAAATGCTGTTCTAATTTGAAAAACGGAAGTTGACGTCATTTCCGGAAAAACCGGAGGTGCTCATGCCTTGAAAATATTTTAGATTTCATCAGCATCGTGAAATACTTTTTAGTGCTGAATTTCATGAAAATACGTTCAGTAGTTTCTCGTATAAATCTGGGTGAGGTTCCTCGTGAAAGACCCTGTATTGGAGTGGAGGTCTGAAGTCAAATACCTAGGAATAACACTGGATAGCAAACTTCTGTGGAATAAGCATGTTGATAATGCTACTGGTAGAGCTACAAGAGCTCTGATGTCATGCAGGCGTCTATGCGGCAGGAATTGGGGCTGTAACCCAAAAATACTGCGATGGATGTACGTCATGATTGTAAGACCTAAAGTCACATATGGAGCAGTAGCCTGGTTTGCTAAGACAAGTCAGGCAAGTACGAGGAAAATGCTCGACAATGTACAAAGGCTTGCCTGTGTCTGCATCAGGGGAGCTATGAGAACGTGCCCAACCAGGGCGCTTGAGATCATCACAGACCTCACACCTCTACATCTAGTGATTGATAGGGTAGCCCATGAGGCCATCCTCAGAGTATCTAAAGAAGGAGCAGGCAATGAGAGAGTCAGGTTTCAGAGAGCTTGGTCCTCTCTGAATGACTACACCTCATCTGCAAACCTTCCTAGTGATATAATGATCAAGAAAGTAAGCACTGAGAAGAACTTCAGTACAATGCTAAGTAAAAGAGAGGATTGGGAAAGGGAATACACCAACTACAATCTCAAAGAAAATACAATGAAATGGTATACAGATGGTTCTAAGACCGCTACAGGAGCTGGCGCTGGGATTTACGGGACGAGTACCAAGTGTGCACTATCGCTAGGCTCCTGTACAAGCGTCCTTCAAACGGGAATACTTGCAATCGGAAGATGTCTAGATATATATCTAGAAAGAAACTATCAGAAGTGCGATATAGCTATTCATACAGATAGTCAAGCTGCTATTAAAGCACTGAGCTCCTACATCATTGACTCAAAGCTGATTTGGGAGTGCCGAAACAAACTCAATGAGGTAGGCAAGAAGAATAAGAACTTTTTAATTTGGGTTCTCGGTCATTCGGGAATCGTAGGAAACGAAGAGGCCAATACACTGGCCAGAAAGGGCGCACAAACGCCACTCACTGGCCCAGAACCCTTCTGTGGTATAGGAAAATGCACCTATAAGAAGGAGTTTATGCTGAAGGAGAAAACCGAAAGAGAAAAACTCTGGCGGAATCTCCCAGGGATGGATCACTCCAAAAAGTTCCTCCGGAACTTTGAAACAGCTAGTTCCAAAAAATATTTGGATCTCAGTAAAAACCAACTTCACCTACTCACTGGCTTCCTCACAGGACATTGTCGCCTAAAGAAGCATCTGTTGAGAATGGGTTTATCGGACACTGATGAGTGTAGACTCTGTGGGGAGGAGGAATAAGAAACTCCTATTCACCTGGTTACGGAATGCTATGCCATTGCAAGCCAAAGGAAAGATAGCTTTGGACAAGAAACTTGTAGAAGTGGGGAGTTATCCTCCTTGAAGCCGTCCCAGATACTGGTTTTCATCAAATCTCTGGAACTGGAGGGCGAGCTGTAGGAGGCGCGATGATGACAGCTCTGCCAGGGGGCACAATGACCTTAATGTCGCAGTGGACTGTAACCCCTTTTCACCATAACTATATAACTAAGACTGTCATGCTTCCTCTGATACTCCTCTATCTCTTCACATTGTTTTTTCAACCTTTTTATCTTTGCTTGTTAAATTTTATGCATTACTTGTTTCTTTATCTCCCTATATTCCATTTCATCTCTGTTTTTGAATTATCTTCTTTCGTCCATTAACCGCAATCAGTTCTTTGTTGATTTCATCTGTCAGCCGTTATTTCGTTTCTGTATCTCCTATTATGGTAGTATCGATTCGACTTAAACATACATACATTAAATAGAGAAATGAGGTGCGCTTCTAAGTTTCTGCTGTTTTTGTTCTTTTATTAACAATTTAATTGGAAAAAATGGTTACAAATGAATCATTCGAAATATTGTCCCAAACTTTTTCCCATCTTTCTGGTAGAGCTCGAAAAATTTACGTAAAAGTGTCCATCTTTCGAGTCTATCCACAAATCAAGCCATCAACAGCTGATGAGTCAGACCATGTGCCATCGACCAGAACATCTAACAAAGCAATATCTGGGGAATACTCAGGGTGGTAATGAATGTCCCATTTGAAGGTTTCCTGAAGAGGCCGAGCATTGTCATGCAGCAGAATCTCATTATCGTGCCTCGTATTGTGGTCGAATCAATTGGAATCGATATTATCCCCCAATAATGATTTTATCCGTTTTCAACAGCTCATAGTGAACAACATCGACCGAATATTCGGTCGAGGTGACGACGTAGAAGCAGAGCCGAGTAGTTCTCGTAGCTTATTTCTGCTCAGAATGGCGAATGCGGTGACATATTATTCTCACGGTGTCAACTCATGTGTGCGATTGGGAAAAAATTCAGATGAAAAAAGTTTCTTCCAATATGTCCATACGTAATACAAAACGAAATGATTCTATGCAAAATACCTTTGAAATACTTTTCCTTGACTATGAAAGCATGAAACACAACATACCTTCAGAGAAATTCTTTTCATGGAAAAACAAAACACACAGAATGTTTAAATTTCTCACGGAGATGAATATTCTGCATCGAGAAATGCATATTTCGTATTAGACCTTGACATCAAACTCCAAGGTCAGATTGAATGCCTGTATTCGATGTCCCCCTAACAACTAAGAAACTTTCTTTCGGCACATTTTCTGATCCAGCCTCTTCCCAGGAAGTTATTACAATGCATCTTTTAAAATGAGTCACCCTGTACATATACATTGCAAATAGATTGTTATGTACTGAAAGTTTGTAAAAGAGCTACAGATACGCGCTGCTAGATAACTAATGTTGGTATCTGGAGGCTACAAATTAATTTTCATGGCGAAAACATCCATTGATTTTCATAAAGTATCCAGGTTAGCCATGATATTCTGGAACATTTCACCGTGTATATTCGAAAATGTTAGGTTATAGTCATTTACCTGTGAGGTTACTACTCTCTACATTATTAATCAAAATGTTTATTTACTTATATTATGTGAATTCAATGATTCCAAAAAACTGACGAATGTTGAGGAAACTTTTTCCCTGTTAATACTGTTATATTATATGGAAGATTCAGTTATGCTATTTTCTTGTAGGAAATCAAGAATCGAATGGTGAACTCTTACTGAAAAATAATAGACATATAGTTCATCCAAGAATTATTGACATCAGAGCAAGCCTTGGAAGTCCAGTCGCAGCTTTATTTCTAGTTACAAAAAAGTAACTAGAAGTTTTCTGTGCTTTCCTCATAGCAATATGAAATATAGAAATAACCTGAAAATTAAATGGTATTTTTCAAAGTGAGGCAATTTGACCATGAAAATGTTTCCAATTATCACATACGAAGATTGTAATAGATATCAAGACAGAAACAAAACTTAACGAATGGATTTATTTAATATAATATGAAGAATTTTGTCATGAAATTGTGACTTTCAATATTTGTGAACAATGAAGGTGTAGAATATGAAATGTAAATGTTCCTACTATTGTTTCAACAACCACAACTGATATTTCCTCATCAAGGCAGACCTCATCATGTTCATAAAGAAAGATTTTATGTCAGCAACATCCCATATATTTCGACTAATCTTCTCTTATTTCTTTCTATATATGCTATGGAAAGCCTTTCCATTTATTAGCTGTACGCTCTTCAAGAGACTCATTCTTAAGATATTTATTTTACTTGCTCAATTATTTGCCGAATTTATTCGAAACATCAATGACAGAACAAAATGTCAGTGTTATTTCCAACACCAACCTGAGTTCTGCAACTCAAAATATCACTGAACGGGCATTGCCAACCTAATTTCGATTTCCCAAAGCCGCGCGAGATGTCAATAATTCTTGGATGGACTATAATTGAGGGGCCTAGAATCAAAACCGGCAAAGTCCATTTTTATGTAAAATGAGTTGCATACATCAAGTTTCATAATATTCTCTTCTCCTAGAATCCCCTTTGAGTTTATAACAAAATCGGCAATATCCAATGCAGAATCAGCCTCGAAAATTATGCTCAGAAACGAAGCCGGCAATGTCTATTGTCCGTTACTTTGTGACAGTTCTTTGACAGATCATGAAAGTACTCAAATAACCCCACAGAAAAACTTCTAAAGGAACAGACTGAACTATGGAATTACCCTCATTTCAAAATTTCCAAGAAATAAGCCTACATAAGACATTTGAATACCTTTTTGCAAGACTTGAAATACTCCAGTATGAAAATGTAGCATTGCAACAACGCCTCTAAGAATTATTTTGAAATTGCCGATATTTCACGAGTGTCAACCTGTGCCAGTTTTAAGTAAAAAACTTGATAAATCTTGAATCTTATAAAAGTGAATAGAGTTTATGTTCCGGTTATATTTTGTTCTTCGCAAATGTGCGGTTTGAAAAAGTTGCTTTAATTTTTCCCTAGTCAAACCAATTTTCCTTAAGCATTTCTTTCCATGTGTAATTCAATGGTGCAATGGTTCCCGCATAAGATACCTGTTGGGAATTGATCAAGACACCAATTCAGCTTTTTGTGTCAAGAAATTATTATGAATCAAGTTCACACATTTGAATAATTGAATTTGTCAATTGAAAGAAACATCAGTTTGAGATTGAATAAAGTGGTCAATCAGTTTTAGTAAAATACAGTCTATTCATTGATCAAGGAGTTTATTCATTTGAACCCAAACATTTGTTGGTCCTTCGAGCTGGATCGCATATGGAGTACGGTATAACAACGAGAAGCAAGAGTAAGTCTATGCAGGATCTTCTTGTTCACACTTTGCGTGAGAAGAGATGAAGAGGAGTAGAGGGAAGAAGAGAAGTAGCGGAATCCCAGGTCGTGCAGAATTCTTCAGAAAAGAGGTCCGAAGTTAATTCAAGAGCGATGGTTCCACCACTCCTGTCTACCAGATTCGTCGCTAGGAATATGACGGAACAGAGTCCGACATATCAAGCCGAACGACAGAAACGAAGCAGCAAGAGGTAGCGGCTTCAACTGGTCCCACTCTAAACACTCTAAGAGTACCTTACGTAGAAAGCTTGAAGCTCAAATACAGTTAGATAATGAACTTCTCAAACTAGAAATAGAAGAACAAGAAATAGCCCAAAAGAAAAATTATTTGAAAAGGAAACTACTCGAAAACGATTTGATTTTGAAAAAACTGAACGATAAAGCAAGAAGTGATTGCGAGTCAAGCAATTCAAGTATGACAGATTTTAATGTCCCACAAAAGCATGCTAGTGAAGAAGAAAAAGAAGAAAAATGGTTAGAAGATTCTATCAAATCTGAATTTTCAGGAAACAGAAATTCTCAGAAAAATGTAGAATGCAGGGAAGTTGATACTCTTAAAATAATGTTGGCAAGACAATGTATTGATGAGGATTTACCTAAATTTTCGGGAGATATCAAAGAATCGATAAACTTTCATACTCAATTTCGAAACACTACTGATTTATTGAAATTCTCTGATTCAAAAAATATATGTCGTTTGAGAAAATGTTTGGTGAGTGAAGCTAGACGTTCAGTAGAAGGTTTACTGATATCATGTACGGGTATAGAAGAAATAATGCATATCCTTAAAAACATATTTGGCAGACCTGAACTCATTGTGGAAGTAATAATTCAAGAGATCAAGTCTTCACCATTCATGAAGATTTCCGATTTTAATAATTCAGCATTATTCTCTGACAAACTTCGAAATTTGACGTCAACTTTGAAGGAATTGAACATGAATAATTATTTATGGGAAACTGGTTTAATTTGGAAAACGAATGAGATATATTTTCCTTATTCAAAATCACTCGCTTTACAACGTTTACGTTATATAACGCATGTCTAAAAATGCAAGTTTTTCTGCTGCCTATAAAAAAAGATCGAGGAATATCTTGAGAAAGGTTATGCGAGAAAACTAGATATGGGAAAGATTGGAGAAAGAACTCAAAGTGTTTGGTATTCACCTCATTTTGAAGTTACTAATGAAAACATACCAGGAAAATTACGATTTGTTCTTGATGCTGCTGCCAAAGTTAATGATACGAGTTTGAATGCTCTCCTTTTGAAAGGTCCTAATTTGTATAGTTCTTTGAAAGCAATATTAATGACATTTAGGGAAAGAAAGTTTGCCTTTTGTGCTGATATTAAAGAAATGTTTCATCAAATAAAAATAAGAAGAGAAGATCAATCAGCTCAAAGATTTTTATGGAACGACAAAATCAACAACAATGTGTCAGAATATGCAATGCAGGTAATGATATTTGAAGCAGTGTGTTCACCATTTGCTGCCCACTATATAAAAAACAGAAACGCATCTATATTTGAAAATGAATATCCACGAGCAGCTAATGCTATCAAATATCTTCATTACATGGACGATTATTTAGATAGTGTGGATACCATAGAAGAAGGAATTCATTTAGTTAATGAAGTCATTAACATACACAAAAGAAGTGGCTTTGAGATTCGCGGTTGGACAAGTAATTCCAAAGATATTCTGGATCATATTCCTGAACCATTGAAAAACATAGATGTTTATTCGAATTCAGAAAATATTCTACCGAATATAGGCCTTCAATGGAATCCAAATGAGGATATATTATACTTCCAAATGAATTTTCATAAAGTGGATAGAAAAATTTCAAATCTAGAAAAGACAACCTCTAAAAGAGTAATTCTTAGGGTACCTAATAATGTCTTTTTTTGATCCATTTTGGTTATTAGGTTATTATGTTGTAAGGTAGAGTGTTTAGAGATGGGTGAAGATGAAGGTTCTTCACGGGGCGGAGAAAATGTTGGGAATTGATCAAGACACCAATTCAGCTTTTTGTGCCAAGAAATTATAATATGAATCAAGTTCACACATTTGAATAATTGAATGTGTCAATTGATAAAAACATCAGTTTGAGATTGAATAAAGTGGTCAATCAGTTTTAGTAAAATACAGTCTATTCATTGATCAAGGAGTTTATTCATTTAAACCCAAACAATACCGATGTTTTTTTATAGACATTAACTTCGAATCAACGATAAAAGTGGTTCGATTTCGAATTAGTGTTTATGTCTTTCCACATTATCTTCAGAATTCATGACACTTCCAGTGTAATCAGTTGGAAACAACTATTATGATATTTCAGTTAGCTTTGAACGTCAATAATGCCGCGTTACTTTTAGCATCCAGTAAGTAAGGTAAGGAAAGCTGGAAAAAATATTTTGTGAAATATTCATAACCAGATTATACAGGGTGTATATGACACCATTTTTGTCTTATGACATACATATATCCCGTTTTCAACGCATAAGCGAGATACAGGGTGTTTAATGTAAAATTTGAGCAATATTCTGATAACTGTGGCTAGTTATGCTTAACATTTGAGAAAACGGTTTCTGGCCAGTATTTTTAGGGCTCAATTCAACAGTGGTGTAGAATTTTGAAAAAAAAATTGAAATGGCAGAAAACATGTAAAGTTGGAATTATTTTCTCGGTTGCCAATATAGAAAGCATGATTTAAACGTACTCAGTTCATGCTGAATAATGGGGTGAGAACAGAATAGAAAAATATGCATTGGCTTTCTTTTTGTAGCCTTCCAAAGATTACGCTCGGAGTACTTTCATAATTTTCATTTGAAAAACTGGAACGCCAAAATTGTGCTAATGGGCTGCCGTATTGACCTGGATAGAAATATGAATTTATAAACCAAAAAAATTTCAAAAAACTCTGGTGAGAATCGAACTCTCCACTTTCGATTAAGTAGCTTTGCCTTGGTGAAGGAGATTTATAGGATTAGAATAAATCCGATTAATACTCGTAGAGAGTTCGAGAGTATTTTGAAAAAAAATTTTTGGGTTTATAAATTCATACTTCTATCCGGGTCCTTCTGACAGCCAATTATATCCCACTTTTGGCCTTCGTACGGCCTCCAGTTTTTCGAATGAAAATCATCCAAGTACTCGGAGCGTAATCTTTGGAAGGCTACAAAAAAACCACTGGATATTATTATATTCAACCATGAAAAATTCCAACAATTTTTGGCAAAACCTGTTTTTCACCGAAGACATCTAAAAAAGTTTTTTTTTCAAAATACCATAGCTCAATTGAATTGAGCCCTAACAAATACTAAGATCTGGCCAGAAACCGTTATTTCAAATAACACTATTCATAGTTCACAGAATATTTCTCAATGTTGATATTAAACACCCTGTATCTAGCTCATAATTGTCCAGTTTATGGTAAAACACCATGTATGAATACGCGAATCATGTGTATTCAGTATTCACTATTGAAGATGATTTTATAATGCTCAGTTTTTTTCTAGCCATTTCGAAATCTGTATATTCAATCTTTTCCTGAATGGATTCGAGAGAGAGAAATGAAGAATTCACTAGGCTCTGTTATTAGAGATGGAACAACAATTGTTAAAGTTATCTAGTTAAACCCTATAATCTTTGTCGCAGAGGTTGGCGGTGCTAGAAGAACATTCACAATCGCAAATATAACTCAACAGGGTCATTTTGGTTGTTGGCAAAGTTCTTAAGTTTTGTTTGACTTCAAATAATGCGGCGGTTTTGTACAAATGGAAATTTTGCACTGTTTGCCCACCAGAGACTCCATAGTTTCAGAGTGAGCAAACATAATAGCCAGAACTTGCTCGGTAGGCGTGATAAATAATGTACTAAGAATACTTAAAATCAGTTTTTTCTATTAATAATAATAATAATTATTATTATTGGTATTAGTTGAACCTTGGAAGTCATTTATATCGTGTGTTGAATTTGAAAAATATGAAGGAGGCTAATTCTTTGTTCAGGAACAAGAATTTCGAGTCACGTCAGTCAAAAAGTTTCAGTCAGAAATTTTTCCCCATATAATGTGATGGATAAATCGGTTTGATCTTTTATTTGATAAACATATTAATCCATTGTGAAAGACTGTTCAGCTGACAAAACGATATGAATAGTGAAGCCAATTTGCAGAAACATCAAAACTGGGTAATTGTACTATTACGGACTCAAAATGTAGTAGACATTTTTGCAACGTTGCGATATAGATGCATATATGTATAGAATACCTGGTGTTGGCACTGATTAGATTTTGTTTAGGACTTTCTTGTCGATCGAAAATCTGAGATTTTGTTAAGCTTTTTTCGGTAGAAACCGAAAGGGGTCGCGCTATTATTCCATTGCTGTAGTAGCGCTAGGACTGTGAATTATTGCGGATTATTCCGGAACTAGGCCAAAATCTGAAATCTAGAATGCCGTTTTGATCTACCAATTTTGGTCACGATTTTTAGTAAGGAGTCGTTACACCAGGTATTCTGTGCATCTTATTTGTGATCTTCTTATAATTTTCAAATAAATAAACTGTCAATCAAAATGAAGAGTTCTTTAGATCGAAATTCATTTACTCCTTTGTGTGTGAATGTGAATGAGTATTTGTTTCTTCAAATATTGTGCATTTATACATTTATCACGTACACGACTTGTTTTGATTTTGCAGTCGGGCTTTTTGTTTCTTCTATAATAATTTTTGACATGAATACGCTTTCTAGCTTCACATAGCTTGTTGGCAACGAGATAATATTCCCAACATTTCATGTGGATTGTAGAGGAACTGCATGGAATTTGGCGACAATTGGATTGGCAAATACAAAGTGGGATCGCTCAAGAAATCTTGCACTAAAATTTGAACTGTCCAACGAGAAGTTAAAAAACACATTTTTGAAATCAGCTCAAAATTCTGGATTGAACTGATATCATTCAAGTTTTTCGCATCGAGTGATTCTTCATTAATAAGCAATACATAAGAATGTATATCTTATATTCTTGGCAGACTTCAAAGGAAACAGATCTATCATATCAAGACTTCCTATAGCTAGAGCATTGAACTCAGATACGTTATTCCGAACACAGCATAAGGAAAGAGACCCCTAGAATTTAGGAGATCTTTCGTATTAAACATAAATCCGGCGAGACAGATTCATGCGCTATAAAACGACGATAAAGTGGACATATTTCATTACCTCTAAGGAAGCACCTTCAAAGAATCATTTTCCAGATATTAATATCCTTCAATTTGATGAAGCCATATGAACGCCATCAAATCGTCCTTTTTTTTGTTGCTTCGATAAAGCTTGGAGGTTCTTTTTGTTTCCTTTATTTATAATATTGTTGCATGAAAATGGTTCACACTGCCTGACATCCGGATACACCAATTTTTTTCTTGAATGATACTCCTGAAGGTTTTACTTCGTGATATGCATGGCAACAAATGAGAATACTTCTATCAGGTGAAGCACATTGAAATCCTTAAATCCCAAATTTCAATATGATGGTAGGTACCTTGAACTAAGTATTCACAAAAATTTCAAGAAAGCAATGACGTGATGTCGGGAGCTTTTCAGCACTCTTTCATCCAAATCGTTGGCAGGCCCAAGTTTAGGTATAGATTCGCATTCAAGAATTCAATGGAAAAAATATTGACAACGGTCAGAAACAGCAGGCAGCAGCTTTCAAAGAAATCATCCCTCATCCCGGATATGTTATAACAGAAATAAGCTCCGCCTAGTATATTCTTTTGGCCTTTTGAAATTATCCATTGCTTCCACTATTAAAAAAGCCGATTAAAAAATAACTGTATAAACCTAAATTATCTGCATAAATTAGGAAAATGTTTTCAGGGAATATAATTCAGAAATCAATCTTTTCCAATTCAGAGATTTTTTTTTTTCATGCCGTTTCTGAGGATCTAAAATCATCAGGCACAGTTTAGCGATTTGACTGTGCTTGTATAGTGGTTCTTGTGAATATACTAGTTTTACTATACCTTGTGTACCTTATCGTTTATGAGCGACGAAGACTTTCAATTTAGTTTATCAAATTCATCGCATTCAACTGACATGAATATTCACCAAATGGCATCTATGCTGTAGTTTGATGCGATGTATCTGATTACGTTGGTATTTAATTTTTTGCACGGATTCGACACTTTATGATGATTTTCAATTTACTGATTAGACTCTTTAGATTTGTTAAGTGAATAATTTACATTATTGTTTTTATTATTTGCGAAAACTAGAAGTATTCTTAAGAGTATAAGAAAATTATCCAAGTTGAATTATATTTTCTGAAATATCTCAATATTCTACGCCTCGCCTACCCACTGGCTCAGGATGGCCAACAACGCTTCCTGTCCTACTCGAAAGGCCCCATCGAGACTCATAAATTCATCTTTTCGTCTTAATAATGACGGTAAAATTTCCTGGGAATTATTATTTTGTCGGTCGGAAACTTATAATCATAGTGATCGATCGATCGGTCTCAACTCTCTCAAACAGTAATTTTCCTGAAGGAATTCATCACGAGCCGGAATTTTTTGTCTTGAAATTTTTCTGTTTTATTGCCAACAGTCAACACTCTTAGACATTTCAGTTTTTAATCACTGGAAATCCAATAAAGGGCGAAATGAAACTCTGGAAACTGGGATAACAGGGTGTCCCAAATGAGAGTGACTGATTTTCAATATATGCCCAGCTTATTTTGCTCCAAAGAGATGGGGTTTTCACTAGTTTCACTAGTTCATCAAAGGGATTTTTTAGGCTTGGCTGGCATTTCATCTCATCTGTTTCATGTAGTAGTACATTTTTAATTAGTAGTCTTATATGAAAGTATTTTGATGCCTAAAATCAGCTCATGCTGTGACCGTTTGACGCATAACAACAAATCAGCAATTTTGACAATGTTAATTTTGAGCTGATTTTAGGCATCAAAATACGTTAATATAAAACTACTAATTGAAAATGTACTAATACATTAAACATCGAATATCTTTGTTGTTGATGAAACAAAAGATAGAAAACTATACATTTTTGGAAAAGAGGATGATTGCTCTTTCGAATGAGATAAAAAATTATAGGGTGTTCCATTAAAAATAATACATATTTTCCCCTTTGAATTTGACCAACATTTGTAAAACACCCAGTGTTGATGAGATGAAATAATGCCAGCCAAGCCTAAAAAAAATCTCTTTGATAAACTAGTGAAAACCCCATCTCTTTTGAGCAATTAATAAGCTGGGCATTTATGTTTAAAATCAGTCACTCTTTTTTGGGACACCCTGTTTTATAGCCTCTGATATGATTGCGTGATTGAGTGCAACATTTTTCATACAAATGGTGCTCGTTCGAGATGTTTTCATGATCACTCGAACTTCAAATTTTGAAGTCCATCTTGGGAATGGTTTCCATAAACGAACCTCTGCCATTGTATGCTTTTTTAAGCTGAAAATACCCTTTCTCTATTTCAGTATCGTAATGAGTTCATTACAGTAGGTACTAAAAACAGTGCTGTAATGAATCCATTACAGCAACGTTTTCAGTTACATATTTCGTTTTGTTGTTGTCAACAATGACTTCCGATCCTATCAAATTTCAGCAGACGTCAATTTGGAAATGTCAATTTTCGTAAAACTACCAACTGCCAAGATACAATATGAGAGTCACTAGGACCTATAATTTGAATTTTTCATTGAATTTCACAAAATTTGACTGAAATAGAGAAAATATCGTCTAATACTCGTTGCAGAATGCAATTCCAATACTCATGCGTTCGAAAACGAGCGACGAAGGAGCGCATTCGTATTGGAATAGGAGCCCATTCTGCAACTAGTTTTAGAATATACTATTACATAACTTTAAGGTTTCCAAGATCCACTTCCACTGTTTTTTTATGAGCTTTATAAGCTTGTAGGTACGTTGTAACAGAACAATTCGTACTCCAAAAAAATTCATGTTACATAGAGTGCTCTGTTGAGAAGCAGTGAAATAATTATAATATCGAAATTTTTGTTATCAGAAGAAAGAAAATCTAAGAAATTTCTATTACTTATTCAGATGTGTGGTTGGATAATGTATTCTACCAGATGTATCGTTCGAAGAAACGATCAATTCCAAATCTGCAGCACCATATCAGAGATGGAATAGATTTGTACACCCCTCAGCTGTGTTGGGTAAATCCAATTATTCAATTAGATTTTAGAGGGAATGCAATAACAACTGAAACACAATTATTGTTGACTCTCAGAATATATGCAACATGAAATTTAGTAATGACAATTTCTATTTTTATTCGAGTCTGTTGCCTCAGCGTTGAAATTGTAAGGAAAGTGAGCAGAGTAGGTACTTGCTTCCCCGAAACATGACCATATACAAACGCAATTTAGTTGAGGTGAATAGATCAAGTAGCACTGCTTTACTATTTGTTGTGGTGCTATAGACTGCAAACACATTAAAATAGTTATAATCAATGATAAAAAGTTAAAATGCCACCTATCTGACTCGAACTTGCCATACCAACAAGGAAAACGAACGTTACATCTATCAGGTCGAAAAGAGTTGGTTTCAATCTCTTTAGATCTCATCAGAGCGAACCTAATTCAAATTGGATCGTCTTGAAACAAGCAAAAGTCGTGAGAATGAACTACCACATGCCGACATCCAGGGGAGAATCAGACACGATTCATTTCCGAAGAATCCTGGACGAAGTAGATGGAATACCTTGCTTCTTCAGAATGCAAGAAAGCATAATTCACACAAACGAGTCTACTAGAAACGCGAGAATCGTTCGAATGAATTTATTGGAACCTGTCTGAATATAATAGCTCAAAAATGAAGGATAATTTCCGGAGATACGAGTCATATTCAATAATGGACTGAATTATTGATCTACATATTTCAAAATTTAATATCGAGTTTTATGGTATTCATTATACATGGAGAATATATGTATATTTTTTTAAATGTATGATCTTGAGGTCAGAAATACATCATTTTTTGTTCCATTCATCCGGCTTTGTTGAAAAGATATACTCATTTTTAATTAGGAATGGAGTGATCTTTGTAGATGAACATAGTTTTCAAGACATGAGGAGAAAATTCAAAATGCCCTAAATTTTTGAGGTTTTGGCGATTGTTGATCATACCTCATACTGGGATTAGAAGACTTACCTCAACTTCGGAATAATCAACTCAAACAATATATTGGTAAAACTGCTGCATATGGATCCGGGTAACATATACTCCATCCAAGAATTATTCACATCTCGGGCGGCTTTGGATAAACAAAACCATGTTGGTAATAGCCCATTCAGTGATATTTTGAGTTGCAGAATTCAGATTGGTGTTGGAAATATTACTGACCAGATTTGATTTTGTTTGTTTATATTCCTTACTGAATCGAACAAGTTTGGAAAATTATGGTATCAATTTTGAATGCTTACCGATTAGTTTTGAATTTGATCATTGACTTTAAATATAAATAGAGGAACAACGCCTTTGAACGATTTGATGCAAAATTTTTTGGCACTATACTTACCAACTTTAGTTGCGGCACATACTAGCTACTAAAAGAAGTATAATCTGCTGATCTATTCATTTACAGAAATCTGTAGGACATTTATTTTCCTCTAGTTCTATGATTCGTAGGCAAAACTAATTGTCTTTTTATTGCATCCAAAAATCAGGTGTGATGAAATACTGAACATCCAATATTTTTTACGCTGGTCCTGATCGTCATCGCATTCGGCTTCGGAAATAGTGCTTTATAGTTCAGCTACTTACCGCCAGATGCGGGAGTAAAAATTTTCGCTTGTCTGAAACACACTTATCCATCTATGAACCGGTGAAGGAACTAGACAAAATTTAGCTTCAAATCGTTGAACTGGGTTATACCTCTTTGTTTATTTAAACTCAATGATTTGATTCAGATCTTCAGTCTAGTGTCATCAAAAATGAATGGAATAGATCCGTTTAGTTCTCGCCTAACAACAGGGTAAAGTGTACTGTTTGTCTTTCTGCCTTGATTCGAAGTACTGTTTTCCCTATAAATTTAAAACTACGTATTCGATCAAGATGAAATTTCACACTTAGATAGAAAATGCCGTACTTGATCTACTTGCAATTTTATCGACATCACGTCACCAGAACCATAGAAAATGCTAGCGAGATATCGAAAAAAAATTCCAATATTTCTGTAGTGAAAGAGCCGGAAACATGGACGATTAATTTGGCAGCTGTCAGAAATCATGTATCAACATGCCATTACTTCGGAGGTCTAAGAGATGATTGGATGAGGCTTTGGCATAAGTGTATTGTTTCATATAGATGTTATTTTGGAGGAGATGAAATAAATAATAAATAAAGCACATGGAATGTGATACTCTTTAAAATATTCAACCGGATTAACATCTCTAATTTTAAACATCAACACAGAGTGTGTAATTCAACGCCCACAATAGTTTCGCTGATTTTGCTGAGAAATGTTTACACGAGTTTGTCTCGCATATATCTTCTGGAACATCATAGGTGTTAAGGAATTGCTAATGAGACACATGCAAAGATGTTCGCTGTATATACCTACCATATCTAGGTAATTGAAGCAGCATCACGCTAAGTAACGGTACTGTTCGAATAATTTTGGTTCAAAAAGGAGGCAAACCATTACAAACCCAAGTTTGATAAGTACTATATTGGTTGAGTTTTACAAAATGCCAAACATGTCGTTGATTACCGCCATAAAATTGTCAGTATAACCCTATAGAAGTGTCTTGGGGATTCTGTAAAATGTGTTATATTCCCATAATTCAGAGAAAATGAGAAGACAGGGAGCAAGTGGAATATCTTTGAAATGAGGATCCTAAGGAGTATACAGCTAGTAAATGAAAATCCTGCACAGAGAATATAGAAAAAGAAATAAGAGAAGATTAGTAAAAATATATGGGATGTTATGATATCGTTGACATAAAACCTTTCATTATGACAAGTTCTGAAGAAATGTCACGACAAAATTCTTGATATATTTCATTGATTCATTCATTAGATATGTTAGATTTTTCTTTTTGTCTCACTGGTTCAGCGAAAATTTATATCGAACTCTGGAAAAGAACAACTATTAATTCTTACTAGTAATTAAGCTTCGACTGAACTTCCAAGGCTGATATGACGAATTGTATTGTGACAACCCTATACTTCGTAGGTATTCAAATTTCACAACTGCCCTTGACCTGTGCTTTCAAAATGTTCTGTTGAACTGAAGAATCCATTTGATCTCCTGAATCAGAGGAATGTCTAAATGGTACCTATTCACTCAATCATAACAGTTCAGAACTACTCCTTAAATACAAATGAAGGCGCACAAACATGGTACGAAGTGCAAAAATTTAGAAAACATTTCAAATCGAATGCCTTTTTTTTAAATGCCACTTCGAAAAAAATTGAAGAATACGAATTCATAGATCATATCTATTCACAGGTAGGTTCAGGTGAGGGAAGAAAATAAACGAATGTTAAAAGCATACAGAATTCTCGTGTGACAATTTACTCCTGTTAATTAACATTTATACAGAACAATGGATCTATAGCGTTTAGCGAACCTGAACCTGATTCGTGGGTATGGTTATTATTAGAAGTGAACACTGTCCTTTTGCAACTGGAAACACAATTGAGGTTTCATCAAATAAGTAATCATACCAAATTAGTAGTTCGTCAATGCCTATGAAGAAATCTCGGAAATAATAGCGAAATGTTATAGTATACTGGGTGTTCCTAAATAAGTGCATCAACAATCAAATGTAGATTTCTCATAAAAAATTAACATTTTTTTCTCCCTTCAATTTTTTGCAGTTTTTTGCTGATATCCTACGAACCGTTTGAATAACAAAATTGATTCTTGTCACTAATAATAATTACTTTCTTTCTTGCACTCGACTCGGTTTCATTAGTACAAGTGGCGCAGATTTGCACAAAGGTTTTACCCCCAACTTTTACATCACTGAACAAATTTGCATTTCCACAGCAAATTCTGATGCGCCAATGTTTTACTACATAAAAAAGGTACTCCTGGTTCATTAACCGCCAGTGCATCGTTTTCGAGAAAACTGGCATTTTATGATCAGAAACAATTTACTAACGCATTGTAAATTTCTTGTATCTGGTGAAATGAATAGTGATATAATTTACAAGTTCATTAATTTCAACAAAATTTGATGACAAGGGTTTCAAGTTTAAATTGCGAAGTTATGTTTTAATATTTTTAGCGGCCATATTTAACAATATTGAAAGAATATTCCAATTCAATACTTTCCGTAGATCATCAATTTTTTCAAAAGAAAATTAAATTTCTGTTCAGTGGAGTCACTATTTATAATAACAGCAATGTTGTCGCTTCTTTTCTCTCTGTTATGGGGGAAGTGCTAAGTTTATTGAGTTCATTGCAGGTCCTTCCAAAATAGTAAAACGTACTTGGCATTGTTCATTTGTTTATAGCCGTTTGAATTTCGCGTCTGGAGTCCACATTAAAGCTGTTATAATAACCAGAATTGAAAGCATACAGAATAAATTTCTGAGGTTTTTGGCTTTCAAAAATAACATTGCTTATAACAATCATGAATATTCCCATACACGAGTGAATTTTGGTTTGTTGAAGTTGGAAAATCGTCGAAAGATGACTGATATTGTGCTGCTGTTCAAATTACTCAACGGATTTTTAGATGCACCTAGTATTTTGGAGTCTATTAAATTTTTTGAGGTTCCTGATATAAGACTTAGGAATTATAACACATTTTATGCCCCCTTCCGGAGAACAACCAGTATACAAAATGCTGCTATTTATAGAATGATAAGTACACGCGATAATCACTGCTCCGATTTAGATCTTTTCAGTATATCACTGGTCCAGTTGAAACGCTACCCCTTAAGGTACGATTCCACCAAAACCGTGTGGCGCACAAATGTTTACGAACATTTTGTGCTGCACTCCAGTAGTTCACGTACAAGCTGTGAACACATTTAGCGTCCGTTTCCACCGGTACAGCGGTATGTAAAGATGAATACAGACTATTCTGACGTGACGTGATTTCACGTCACGTCAGGCACCGTCGGTGCTCCCATTGGCCTGATATGAACGTGAACGCACAGAACGATGTGTTGCATTTTTATATCTCGCACATTTTGACGTGGGCCCACATGCAAACACGTCACGTCAGTGTTCACCTTAACTTTTGTGCGCGCACAGTGCAGCACACCGTATGCACGAACAAGTTCTCAGTGTTTCGCTTTCCGACAATATGGAGGATCAAGAAAATGTTGTGCTTTGGAGTGCAGCTGTGTCCCAAATTCGATGATCACTGAGAGCATCTCGAGAACCATAAGGGTTAAAGAAAAAAATTTCAAGGACTCCCGATCTCTTTTTTCAAAATATTCAATTGCCAGCAAACAGATCCGAGATATCTGAATTGGTTCTCAGTTACAGGGCGTTTCTGAAAAAATGCTGTTTCAAATAAATCGCTATATCTCGTTTTCTGTTGGAGATATCACGAAAATTCCAAAAAGTTTCCTTTTGTAATTTCTATTGCCTGAATAAAATATCTCCAAATATAAGAAAAATCTTTATATGCAAGCTGTCCCAATTCAAGTGAAGACGAAAAACTCAATATCTTTGAAACGGATCAGATTTTCGAAAAACCAGTCACAGGATGATACTCGTGAATCTGCTGCTAAAAAGCAATGATGAAAAATAAAGGGTGTCCCATTTAAAAAACACAAACTTTTCTCTCTAGCACTTGAACGGCGAATAATTTTTCGGATCAGATGGATGATGGATGCAGCGTATAGGCAATAGAAATGACAAAGGAAAACTTTTTGGAGTATTCGAGATATAGCTAAATATTTGAAACAGCAATTTTTCAACACCCTGTAACTCGAGAACCAATTCAGATATCTGGGATCTGTTTGCTGGCAACTGATTATTTTGAAAAAAGAGATCGGAAGTCCTTGAACATTTTGCTCTAACCCTTATGGTTCTCGAGATGCTCTCAGTGATCATCGAATTTGGAACAACCTGTACTGCGATAAAATTATGTTCCACATAATCTCTGTGGAACCGCAGTCAAATTTTTTAGCCAACGCTTCAGTTGCATCATGTTTCTTATTTCTGTTTTTATTTTCTTCATTATTACAATCCTACAATAGAGGATATATTTCTATTTCTTTAATAAATTGGATTACTTTCTCGTTATTCCAATCCATATTCGAGCAAACATAAAACTGTTTTCTCTATCGAAGCGGAACAAAACTGAGTTCGCAGAAACATGAGTGTGTGTGCGTCAACCCGAGTCCACCGCTGGAAGCAGTGCGCGAAAAAAGTTTGCAACTGTGCGCGAACTTTTCAAGAAAGTACGCGCACTTTTTGTAGCTGTTCTCGTTTACATGTCCACCGCAACGAACATTTGTGGCGTACACTGTGCACCACTGTGCCGCACAGTTCCGGTGGAATCGCACCTTTAGGAGTATTTTCTCATGGGTCATTCGGCTTGTATCAGAGTGTGTATTTTATTTCATATATTTGTTTCATTTATGATTGATCTCTTCTGTTGAAATGTAACGATATATTTGTTTTGAAACTAGGTGAATACTGTATTCTCTGCTTGTCCCGTTGTATTCTATACCGAGTTATTGAATAAATAAATATAGTAAAATCGTGGTACTAACTCATTCGGTTTCAAGCTATTCTCGTGAACTGAACTGGACTCTAAATCAATTCGTAATGAATGAAAACCGATCCCTGAAGCATGGACAAATAAAGGGAAAAATACTCTCTGAACACCTAATTGACAGAAATATTCAACTTGAAACTATTTCATGCTGATTCCATGACCATATATAATTTCGAATGCAGATAACATTTCTAATGAGTGAATACATGTCATACCATTATCAAAATGAAACTGCTTGAATTGAAGACAGAACATCAAAAGCACTAATTATAAGTTCCCTCTGAAATATGTATGGAATTGGACATGAGCATACTGAAATATATCCTTCAATTAGGTATGTATTTGCATGTCCATACACTCGTGTTCGCTTCACAGAAAAGAGGTGATCTATTCAGTCTAAAAGGCAACGAAATGACTATCTTGAATATGCGCGCATTTGTGAGGTAGTTACATTGGGTAATTTTCCCTCTGATGTCGAGATAATTATCTTTGTGGAAACATTTACCACAAGCTATTTATTTCTAGCTTCAAATTTGTAGTTTCTCACTCAAAAAAATATCAATTGAGGATTCTTTTTTAACCGACCCACAAAATCAATGCAAAGCAATGATGTGGTGTTCGTCAAACATCCCTTGATAGGAACCAAAGATATGGCACGATTTTCAACTTGAATTCTCAAACATCACGTTATAATTAGTGCCGGTATTGAAGCGATGCCATTATTTAGGAGTGAATACTTCCATGACAAAAGTGTGTTACAACGTGTTGAGGATTCGATCTCACAGATGAGCGTAATTTGGATTCAGTTATTTCAAATCTTTCAGATACGTCGACAAACTCCTTAACTTCCTAAAAATTTAGGCAGTTTCAAATATAACAAAATATTTAAGGTTGTTAGTGACTCTAACATTGAGGTCTCAAAAATTCCTGAATTTTCGACCACTGCTTTTAATCTAAAACCACATAAATCCATTGTCCTGTTGACGAATTCACAGCTCGTTCACTGAACGATAGTACGCTTCGTAATTCCCTTTAATTATTTTAGAAAAATCTCATCTCTAATCCATCAGAAATCGGTTGCTGTTTGCCAAACACAAAACTGATTACCACACAGGCTAACTTCAATGCACATCGGGGTTTGTTGTTTACGAAAAATTTAGAAACATGAGCCAGATCCAAACTAATCTGAGATCCGACCTGAAAGGACCACGCACTTTCCTTATGGCAAATGGCGTTCCGTCAAATGTTCTAATATTTTGGTATAATGTAGTACTCGACCTATTGATCAAAAGTGTCCATGGCTCCAACTCAATCCTATAACTAGTTTTTGAGATACATGGCGTTGAAGTTCAAAATTACCCACTTTTACTACGCGCGTATCTCGAAACAGAATATAATGAACTTCAATTTTTCTCAAGAAACATTTCATTTTCCCCAGGAAGCAACCATATAGAGGAATATAACCGAAAATCGTTACGAATACAGGGTTATCCATAATTGAATGCAGGCCCTATTTTGAAAGTATAAAATATGTCAGTTGCTGAGCGAGAACGTTCGCAAAATTAACTATTTTACTAGATACTAGATAGATAGGTATGTTGTTGTTACATCGGAAAAACCTGAAATACGCAAATTCATACTGGGTGATCCATTATTATAGAAACCATTCACAATGAAGGTTAAGTGGGACACCTTAATTGTATTTTTGGGTTGATTTGAGGTGTTTGTTTGAATTTTTCAGAACATATCATCATGGACTTCAAAGAATACAGGGTGATTCAGTCATGAAATAAACTGTGAACCTCACGAAAATATGCAAAAAGTACCTTTTTTTCATCACCCTCCATTTCAAGATTAAATCCGTTGAGGTGGGAGTTTTCTTTCACCACTGTACTTGATACGGAAACATTAATAGGTCTACTTCCTATGATCAGATTTCTTTTGTATGTTATATAAAAATTATTTATTCATGTTATTCTATTCTTATTCCAGCATAAAAAAATCTGGTCATAGGAAGTGGATAAGAACTCTCAGCCGTATTGATGTTTTTATATCAAGTGCAATGGTGAATGGAAACTCCCAGCTCAAACCTTGTACGATCTACGACCTACGAATTTGGATTTTGGTGCGATCGTTTATTCTGCCGAGTAGAGCAATCGCAATTTTTGCTAGCTTTGATAATACTTGACGCATATTTTCTCCAATCATCGCAGCTATGGGCAAGGTGAAATTTATTTTCACTATTGCTTGCCTAGTCGAGCTTTTTTCTACGTTTTTTAGACCGATTCTACCACAAACGTCCAAACTGCCATCAACCGCAGGTGACCGCTCTTCCGAACCGAACTTCAAAATAAAAATAGTTCTGCATAAATATCAAAAATTATACAGGGTGATTTTTTTTAGTGTTTCAAAATAGACGTATTCGAGGAAATATATAATAAATCATTTATTATATCGAAGATGGACTATGGCCGATTAGTTGGTAGTTTGTTATTCTGTAATTTTGTTCGAAAGTACATGAACTGGAATTGTAAAATATTTTCAACCGGAATCTGCTTCCGGTTCTACCGGAAACGAATGTGAACTTCGTTATTTTGAATGCAACACCCTGTATATTTGAATTCTTCATTTAATTCTTCACTGATTAGATGTATGATATGCGCAACCACTTCAAGCGATTGTTGAATTATAGCCTGATATAAAATTTGTTGACAGATAGTTTGTCACAAATTAGTGTTTATATCTCCAAAATCTTCCATTGTAAGAATTTTTTTTCGGGGAATTATAGAAAGTACGCTGATACTGCTTCTTGTATGAATAATGAGAAAATATTATACAGGGTGTCAGAAACCAGGTTTCAAAGTGAGACTCAATAAAACTATGGAAACTCATTTTTTTCAAATGGTAATCATATAATTTTGTAATTCCGTTCGATTGCTCGTCAAAAACTAGTGAGATTGTGCCAAACATTTCAAGTCTTTTAAGTCAGTCGTTCGGCCGTTATCGAATAAAATTCGTACCTACTTCTGTACAAATTTGAATTGTACTTCTAGTTAAGGAAATCCCAAATCGTTTCGGACAAAAAATTTCCATCGGCCCAATTCACGGATAGACTGATGTTAACATCAGTCTATCCGTCAATAGGGCCAATTCTGTAAACAACTGTTAAATTTTAAAGCATGGTTAAAAATTAAACTATCCGCTAACTTCATTTCACTATTCTGTATGCTTCATTAGCTTTGAAATATTAACGGAAGACGCTTAATTTTAGCCGAAATATGTTAAAATTTTTTAACGTGCCTTTAATTTTTAACCAGTTCTTATAGAATTGACCCTAATAAGTGGCTCGCAGTTAACGCTCTGGAAATTAAGTTTCCATGCGTCGATACTTATCGGAATTACTTGTTGCTGCGCCTGAGTTTACGGTCTGATTAGTTTCGCAAACATGAAGACCGTACTACCCTCTATAATTGTTAATGATTCGATAATCAGGAAGTATATGATAGCTACGCATGCATTTCCAGTATGAACTGCTCCAATTCTGAATATCGACCTGACGTGGCGGTTTAAGAGGATTGATTTTGAGGGATTTCTACCGTATCAGCGACTCTAAGATGCTTGACATTCTCATCGGTTATACACCTTGATTGTGCGTTTTCAAATTCACTAGCTGGCGATAAATTCCGCTTACACCTGCTCCAGGCATTTCAAAAACAACTAAACACCGCCTTTGGACTTTTGAAACAGCTGGTTTGTGGTAAAATTAAAAAAAAATCGCAAAAAACGACTACAATATTCAACTAACAGAAAATGTTTACAGGAAGAAACCTTCTCGATTTTTTTCTCCAAATTTGATCATTTACTCCTTGCTATACTATCTATGTTTTACAAAAATAAAATATAATTTGAACAGCTCCTTCTGGGTGATGCAGTTTCTTTGTCAGTTAGTATACATTATCCAACTAGCATATTATGATGTGCGACGTGCGACTAAAATCTTTGTCCACGGCTGCTGAATACTGGAAATGACATCTCATAGAATTTTGTGCTCAATAAAAAAAATGTATTGAGAAAAGTTTGAGTTTCCTATGGATATTTGAAATATTCTGTGGTTGTTAGATTGAAGTTTGATAAACCATAAATCACTATAGTGATTTATGCATGGTTGATAATTCACAAGGGAATTTATGAATGCTTGATGAAGCACATGAATTATGAATACTTTATTCGATAGTTGTGGACAAAATATCTATAACTTCCTCAGCATGTAGATTTTCTGTGCAGATTATAATAAATCGACCGGGAGTAAAATTAAAAGTAAACCGTTGATCCACCATTTGCTTTCAAAAATTCCCTGCCTTCAAATTTTTCAGGCCACCATCTATTCGCTAGGCTGATCCTATTAGCGAGTCATTGAATTTGGAATATGGGATGAAGGAAATTCTGTGTCACACGGTTCTGGATTTCAATTGGATTTTTCGAATGAAGTAGCCAAATAGAGTTATGTTCCCTTGGAGGCATTCGTGAACAAACTCTTCATATAATTTGAGTTTATGTTATACAGGGTCTTAGTAAATAAGTGCGACAAACTTGTCGTGGTAGTACTGCAATTCGTTTTATAGTTTTTTGTTCCCAATAGATTTATTTCCCGAGATACCGGGTGTTTTTCTCGAAATCTGGCAATTTATATATATTTCTGAAACCAGTCGAGATGTGCGGATGAAATGTGGTGGATTTCAAGTCACTTTCCGAAATTGTAAGCTGCTTTATTTTTTTCATAAAACGGAGCCCCATAACAAAAAAAGGCAGAAGAGATTTTTGTCACAAACGGAACGATGAATCATTCTGAGTTTGAAATATCTCACTGGTGTACAATTTATTATCCTGAAATATTGAGATATACAGGGTGGCCAAGAGATTGACGTCAAAAAGAAAAAACAGATCCCTCGTGCCATGGGCTATTCGAATCACCCCCATGTATGTTATGCTATTTTTCACGGTTTTCGAGTTATGAATTTTTCATGAACTTTGAGAATTTTCGACTTGACCATCTTAAAAAAGATATTAAAAAAAAAGTACAAGACTTCTCCATGAAATTTTTTTTGTAACTTAATCTCCATGAATTGTACTTTTATACATAAAATAACCAGATTCGTAACTTTGATAAAAATTATGGAAATGTTGGTCTCAAGTGAAAAAGTTAAGTAAATTGGATTATGATCTGAATTTGCGAATCAAAATTAAAAATGTGAAAAGGCTAATTCGCGGTTTCTTAGTATGCTTAAAAACTGCGCACAACAGTCAGCTTTTAGAATCATTGTTAAAAAATGGTACTTAAACTCTACTTTTGCTAGAATTAGCCTTCAAAGGCATCGAGGTGGAAAAAATCAAAGAACTAGACATTTACTACAAAATTATTTTTTGCCATTTTAAGATATTTCTGATCAAGTTATGATGAAAAATGCTGAAAATTAATGAAAATTAGCTCTAGATGTTGGTCAAGAAAAGTTCTAGATAAAAAAAAGAAAAAGGTATGGCAATAAATCACACATCATAATGTAGATAAAAAGAAATTTATTTATAAAATTTACAGTAGGTGTTCAAAGTGGCCCTCCAGCCTCAATACACATTCTACACCTTCTTAGAAAATTTTCTTTCAATCGCATAAAACCTGCCCTGTTCTCTCTTAGGACACGTTCAGCTTCTCTCATCTTCAGTCGCAGCTCGTCTTCACTCGAACATTCTCGGGCGTGAACAATTTCTTTGATATAACCCCAAACGAAAAATTCGATGGGATTAAGGTCAGGTGAACGTGGGGGCCCTTTTTTTTTAATATCTTTTTTAAGATGGTCAAGTCGAAAATTCTCAAAGTTCATAAAAAAATTCATAACTCGAATAGCCCATGACACGAGGGACCTGTTTTTTCCTTTTTGACGTCAATCTCTTGGCCACCCTGTATACCAACCTGTATGAGCGTCAATGATAAATGATGACATGAAATTATTCGTAATTGCATATTGATCGGTGCACAAAATATCTACCTCTTAATCCCAAACACCCAATTTCATTTGAATGTCACGATAGGTTTCAGGGCAAAATATAGAGAGTCAGTTTTCAGTTATAACTTTAACACCCCGTTTCACGGAAAACGAAACATTTGCGGACAAGAGTTTTTTCAGTAAGGGTTAGGTTACAAACGAAAATTTTGAGGTTACAAATAGTTACTAACGAAGGACTTTCCGATCGTATTTTCTTTTTTCCCAAAAACTTGGGAAGTCCGTGAAGTTAGCTCACAGCGGAATGCGGCGTTTTTCTATAAGTATCCTTGAGTTACAAACGGAAATTTTGAGGTTACAAATAGTTACTAACGAGTTACTAACGAATGCAAAAAAAAAATTCTTCATTTTCGAAAATGCGGGTGCTAACTTCGCATATAAGATGTGTCATTTTTTCAGTAAGGGTTAGGTTACAAACGAAAATTTTGAGGTTACAAATAGTTACTAACGAGTTACTAACGAATGAAATAGAAAATTTGTAAATTTTCGAAAATGTGGGTGCTAACTTCGCATTCAAGGGGTGTCATTTTTTCAGTAAGGGTTAGGTTACAAACGAAAATTTTTATGTTACAAATAGTTACTACCGAAGGACCTTCCGATCGTAGTTTTTTTTTTGCAAAAAATTGAGATGTGGATGCCCGTGAAGTTAGCACCCAGCGGAATGCGGCGTATTCTATGAGTTCCCTTGAGGTACAAACGAAAATTTTGAGGTTACAAATAGTTACTAACGAGTTACTAACGAATGCAAAAAAAATTTTCTTCATTTTCGAAAATGTGGGTGCTAACTTCACGGACACTTGTGAAAACTGTCATTTTTTCTCCATCTTTCTCACCCTGTATGAGAATCCCAACTGTATACATGAAATGAATGGAAATATTTGTTTTTGATTGGATCCGAACTGATGCAGTCATTCAATATAACTTCTTCAAATAAAGATTATGTTATATTAAATTGTTTTGTTCTTAAAACAAATAATCATAATATCTTTAACGGTTCAGTCAATCATTTTCATGAAAAATTATAACTGAATTCTATACAGGATGTTTCTGAATTAATGCGAAATATTTCAAAGGGTGATTCCTCGTTCAAAATGATGGGTAGTTACTTACATGAATGTTGGGACAAAAGTCAAACGTTAGGGAGATATCGCGGTTCAAAGATTTATTCATTTTTTATTTATTTACTTAAAAAAAGACTCGAGGCTTAACCTATAAACTCAAAAAGATAATATAAAATAAGAGAGCAACGCTCATAAAAAAACGAAATAAAAGATCCCTCTTAGGTATACCTTCTGTATAAAAAGTACCCGGAATTGTAAAAAAAAACACATAAATTTAAATTTAATCATCAATATTCATTTTGTCTCCTTCAAAATAGTCCCCATTGCTTACAATACAACTATGATATCGGCGAACCCACTTTTCCATGCACCGCTCATACGCCGCCAAAGGTATGGCCTTCAGTTCTTGTTGCGAATTTGTTTTGATGGCTTCAATGGACTCAGAACGCGTTCCACGTAGGGGCAATTTGAGTCTTGGGAATAGAAAAAAGTCGCACGGAGCTAAGTCAGGTGAATACGGCGGTTGTTCGATGGTATTTATTGAGTTTTTGGTCTTGTATTCCTTAATAATTGTGGCTCGGTGCGACGGCGCGTTATCATCATGCAAAATCCACGAATTGTCTTTCCATAAATCTGGCCGTTTACGACGAACATTCTCACGCAAACGCCTCAATACACCCAAGTAATACTCCTTATTCACTGTCTGAGTGCACAACACCACGATAATCGAAGAAAACAGTGAGCAAAACTTTAATTTTCGAGCGACTTTGACGTGGTTTTTCCGGATTTTTTCGGAATCATTTGTACCAATCGTATGCTTGTGTTTTTGACATACAATTATCACCAAAGGCTTTTTTTAACATTTTCAATGAATCGGCACAAGAAAATTCGTTTGCAAGACAAAATTTGAGGCAAACTCTTTGATCAACTATTTTTTCCATTGTAAAATTCGCAGAGCACTTTTGAGGTCGACTGATACTGACAGCTGTTGTAAACACACTAGTTGACAGATCGCGCTCAAATTTGGCTTGGTAATAAAGGGACAGTAAAGGCGAGTTTATACAGCAACTAAAATAAAATAAGAATGTTCACTTGATGCATTTCAATGACAGCGTTTATACAGGAAATGAGCTAAAATAAGGAATAAGAATAAGAATAAGAATATTCTTATTCCTTATTTTAGCTTATTTCCTGTATAAACGCTGTCATTGAAAAGCATCAAGTGAACATTCTTATTTTATTTTAGTTCTCATTTTATTTTAGTTGCTGTATAAACTCGCCTTAACTGGGCAGAATGTGATCACTCCATGCCACTTGCGCTGCCGGTCCTTTTACTGCCGCACGAAAAACCGATAATTTAGGGAGTGACCGGCAGCGCGAGTAGTAGCACGAGTGGCAGCAGAAGTGAGGTGATTACATTCTCACCCTGCTCATTTCCCTGCTCACTTCCCTGCTCCCTGCCGTGGAAGTGGGCTGAGTGTAATTGACGGGTTGGATTTCTATTGAAAATTCATTGATACCAGTCCATCCTCCAGGAAAATATTAAGAATGAATGTCAATGAATTACAAAATTCAGATATATAAATAATGAATGTCGAAACATCCATGTATTAAATTAAAATTGATAGGGAATAAAATGATATTCAGCAAAAAATAATCCGTGGCGGTATTTCTATCTGAAAAATGTCCTCTGTGATCATTTGCAGAAATACCAACTGGATTAACTGGAACAATGGAACTACCAACTAGGGAACAACTTCTGCACAATATATGTCATCCGAGAAATCGGCAAGCTGACAACGTCTATGTCCAAAGCTTATTGTTTTTTATTTATTCACAAAAAGGAATACAAACGGATGCATGAGAGCACCCAAGAACGGCATTCACAAGAAAAAACTCAAATCGAGTAGGATATAAAATAGATTGGCATAGCTTGACTAATCATTAATTGAATGAAAAACCTTTCTTTATAGGGTCTTTTTGGGATATCGAGGAAAGTATGAACAATTTATTAGTGTTTACAAACTAATCATCATGAAAATCGAAGAAAGAAGTACGCCTTTTTAATTGCAGATATGATGGGATAAAACAGTGTTTTTCACCCTTTTTTTGCAACAAGGTTAGTACTTACGTATTCTCTGATTGTATCTACTCAATTTCAATCGAGATAATATATGAACTTGGAGATACATATTTGCATTCATACCAGAAATTCGTTTCAGGCACGTATTTGAACCATTTTTTTTTCTTCCAAATGACTGAATCTTTTCAACAGAGCTGAATTCGGAAAAATGTGAAATGAAAACAAGGTTTCTTTTTGCTTCAAGAATTTACAGTTGAAACAAATGTACAAGTCAAAGACTCCTTTCATATAGAATGAGACATATAAATTCATCCAAAAACACTTTTCGATAAATATTGGTAAATGACAAAATAATTCGTTCAATGAATGAATTCGACGAAAATGTTATGCGAACTATGTATTTCAAATTCGATATATCGAACTGGATATGAATATTTTAGTAGACATCGAACATCAGAAATCTGATATTCTAAAAATAGGAACAGCTCTACTGGTAGTGGTAATAGGATTGCTTTCAGTTTATTACACCTATAATTCTACCATCCTGTTAATTTCACCAATAAGGGAATATTTCCCCATACCGAAGTCATATGTATGAATAAATAAAAAATTTACCGATCATTTGGTTTACCTTTTTTCAGAATGTCCTGAAATGTTGACATACGCTAATAATATTTCCCAATGTTTCGCTTCTCATATTCACTTCATCGATTTGGGAAGTATAAGAATAAAAATTGACGTATTGTTTGTGTCCTTCACAATCAGGACTTATGGTTGGGTAAACAAACGCAAATAAAGCTCTGGCAAGGAAGTGGGTTGAGAGGAAGGGAAAATATCACGATCTCCCGTGAAAACGACAATATGAACACACTCAGTTTATGTTAGGAGTTGGCAGGTTCCAGATACAACAGTAACTTTACAATTTATCCGAGTAGAACTCGTTCCTTGATTTTTTCGGTTGTCTGATTCTTCTATCTGAGAATGTATCTGAAAAGAAGGGAAGTTTGTGCATCGTAAAGAGGGTTCTCGGAAATTCTTGTAACCTCGTTAAGAATATAGAGGCATGACGTTGGAAGAATTTCAAATTCGTACGAAGTTGAGGTTTTAGTTATGCTGGATTTGTTAAGGGAATCCATAATCCATTCCATTTGTAAAGGTGTTTGTTCGTATCTCTATAAAGTGTGTTCGATGGAATGAAGTACATTGATGCCTCTTGACCTTCCATCATTACATACAGGGTGTTCCTAAATAACTGTATCAACGGTCAACTGTATATTTTTCATGAAAAAATAACATTTTCCAACAATTTCATCTTTTTCTGCAGATCTTCGTTTTTTCGCGATACAGGTGTCAAAAATTCATATTTTTTTCAGTTTATTGCTAATACCTCAGAAACCGATCGAATTGAGTTTTTGTACACAAATTTTCACTAATAATAGCTACTTTCTTGTACTTCACTCGCCGTTATCAGACGTGCCAGTGGCGAAGATATTGAATTTGCACAAGGGTTTTACCCTCCCAACACACCACTAAACAAATTCGCATTTACACGGCAAATTCTGGTGTGCCAATTCGTTATACATGAAAAAGATACTCTTGGTTCATTGCTCTAAAGTGAACCGTTTTCGAGAAAACTGGTATTTTATGATCATAAACAATTTGCTAACGCATTGTAAATTTCTTTGAATTGAAAAAATCAGGTGGTGTATGAGTTGGGGAGGTAAACCTTTGTGCAAATTCAATATCACGTCTAATAAAACCGAGTTTAGTGCAAGAAAGTAGCTATTATAAGAGACAATGAGTTTACAATCAATTCAGTGAGTTGAAAGGTTTCTAAGATATTAGCAAAGAACTGAAAAATTCATACGATTTCGGCACCCTATTCCTCGGAAACGGAATACCTAGAGAAAATAATGGAAGAGAAAAAAATGTTATTTTTTCATGAGAAATCTAATAGTGCCCACTCACGGGGAGACTTCTCGGGACACTTGGTGTCCCGCATCTGCAATAAATCATGGCCAATAAAATGTGCCGCTTGGGTTTGGACAAGAGGATTATGTTGCTAGAATTTGCCAGCGTTGCCACTTTTACGGAATTCAGAACTCAGTACCTACGAAACGTACAATTGTTCGGTATTGAAAGGAAGTACATATTATGAAATCAATTTATGATGGTATTTCCCTGAATATTGCTTCCAAGTATTAGAAACGAGGATATTCATTTATATTTTGCGTTATTCCAAATTTCCAAAGCAGGTACTTGCAATTTTTTGCTGTTTCGCTGAGTGGACTATGCCATAAAAACCAGATCAATTATGTTCTTGTTTCATCAGCTCAGTGTAGGGGTCCAATTTTATTGAATTTAATATATGTTATTCTGTCCCTTCTTATTATGAGAATGATGTTGAATTTTGGAAAACATAGTTTTTCGATTTTGTGTCTGGATTTCTCGAAATGTTATGTGTGTTTTTTCGGTAGAAAGCAATGAGTCAGATGATTGAAATAGATGAAGCAGTTTTATTTTTTTAATTAAATAAGAAATTGGATATCTGGTTGTTTCTTTCGATCCTTTACAAGTATGTACTTCGCTTTACTCGGAAATCAATACAACGAACATTTGTTGTTTAGCTAGACTTCGAACCTATAAAAATAGATGAAGCAATTTGATTTTTTATTAAAATAAAAAATTGTAAATCTAATGCCAGCATAACCAATTTTGCAAAACTGATAAGAATTCAACTACCTGGTGCAATAATATTCAACAAAATCGGAGAGGCCGTTGAAACTTTCTAAATTCCCTAATTCTACGGAAATTTTCGTGACTGACACAAAAATGCAGAAATTCCGCTGTTCTTCATGGGAACTCATAGCATCTGCAATGACAGGCGCCGGATTTTATGGCCCTTCATTATCTTTGCCGCTGGTGTCCCGTTTCGGTGTCCTCGTGAGTGGATACCATGAAGTTGACCGTTGATACACTTATTCAGGAACGTTTATGTATAAATAAGAGCGTCATCATTTCGGCATTTCAGCAGAGCTTCCTTTGTTTCCATAATAAAATAAACTCTATTTATCTAATCCCCTAGAATAATATATCCATTATTCAACTGATTTTGATCTGTAATAGTCTCTATAAACCAATAGTGTGAGGTAATAATAACTAACGCCTATATAACTCACTCTAATACAAATAGGAAAAATATTGCTTACGAAATGAATAAAAAAGTCGGGTCAATGGGGAACTCTATTTCAGACATCAAGGTAACGTTCTCGCCATCCATTTCTACATTTTCTTAGGTCTGAATATCTAAAAATTTCATTTGAAAAACGTCAATTCTTGACGTTTTCTACTGAATTCGATTCGATTTTCGACCATAGAAATCGCTTTTGGCAACTGTTCTCAATTTTGAAAATGCAGATTAATTCGAATTTTACTGAAGAAGTCGAAGATGAGAAATAGAACTTTTCTATGATCCTGTCAGCCGAGAAATGACGTTGTTATCGTACATTTGGAAATAATAGTATAGTGTTCAATTCGCGGAAATGCTCATAACACACGCAGATGAATTTTGCAGCCCGAGCCGTCAGGCGAGGGGTGTAATTCATCATTATGAATACATTACCGCTCATTGAACAATATACTATTATTTCCAAATGTACGATAACAACGTCATTTCTTGGCTGACAGGATCATAGAAAAGTTCTATTTCTCAGCCTACAGTGGCTTTATACAAGACAGTGGCGACAATAGACGTTCACGTTATGATTGGTCGGACTGTTTTCGACCACTAATGGCGGACTTTCATTATTTTCTTGTCATGTATCTAAACATAAAGCTCAAGATCGAGTCAAATGTCAAACAGCACGACACTCAAATGTAAACAAATATACGCCATGTTTGTGCAAAAACGTGTTCTATGACCCTATTGTCGCCACTGTCTTGTATAAAGCCACTGTATCTCAGCCTAGTTGCTATTTGCTATGGCTCACTTTTCCCTCCGGCCGGGCGGCAGGAAAAGTGTTGTTATGCAAAGGATGAATTTTGCATGACAACCGTAACTGAGCAAATGTTCCATTTTTCACTCAATCTAAATGAACAATGTCAATCCAAAGGTGAATATTCAGATTTACATGAATTTTAAAATGTTTGAAAATAAAATAACATATTTCATTCGAAGTAGAAGTGACTTTTCATGGCTCGCTTTCAATTATCTCAAGCTCGCCTTGAAAAGTGACACTTCACCTTATGAAATAATAAACTAGTGGAAAAAATTAAGGGATCAAAATAATATTCCAAATTTTTTGAGGTTTTTTTCAAGTGGCTTTATTACCCTTAAAAATGGTCGCACTGGCATAAAAAAAGGTTTTCAAGCTCGAAGATCCTAGTTTAGAGATGAATTTTTTCTAAGCAACTTGTTCCGCTCACTCCTAATGAATACCAAAAAAAAAAAGTTTTCGAAATTCTTCTGGTTCCTTTTTTTGGTCTACGAAGTTGGAACAATTTTTTCCAACTCAACCACTATATGGATCAGATAAGTTGTTCATTCAGCTTAAATTTGCTTATTAAAGAAGTTTGATACGACCACTTCTCGCTAAGATATGGAACATTGGATGGAAAAGGATCTTTTTGTCTTCAACCATCAATATATCAGCAACCGCTGATCGCACAAAGAAATTAAGGCAGGTTTTGAAATTTTGAATAAACCCCCAACAATAATCAGGTAGGGGTTTTTGAGAATTTATGTTATTTTATTTTTTACGTCAATTTGAAAAATCAAGATAAAAAGTGCTTTTGGTGGCTTTTGGTATAATCAGACGCCAAGTTGGAAATGTTGACTGTGCCTTTCACAGTGTTATATCCCTACAAAATCCTCACAAATTTTCGATTCAATCCATCAAGCCGTTTTTTTGTTTTATTCCATAGAATTTTCGAATAAAATTTAAAGGATCATGAATTTGACTTTAAATGATCATAATCTTCAACAAAATGCGAAAATTTTTTTTTATTATTTTATGCATTTTAATTGATGAAAATGTTTGAATTTAGGCAAAAAAAATGTTAAAAAAAATTCAGTTTTTTTTTATTTTTTTTTAATCACACCAGATAATTTAAAAAAACAATATTAGTCAGTTTCAACGCGATTCTGTTATTGGTTTCCATGATTTTCCTGATTTTGAAACTTAAGCTGAATTAAAATTTTAATTCGGAGAATATATCCAAATTTGCAGAACTTGGTCGCATTAGAGCGTGCACTTCTGCAAATTTGGAACACCATTCCGCAAACTCAGATTGCGCGCTGCATCAATATGGCTGAACGCTTAGCAGCAGTTAATGAGAACAGGGGTGGCAATACCCGTTATTAACAAAACTGATTTTTTTTCTCCTTCGCACACACACACACACACACACACACACACACATAAGACACACAACACACACACACAAGACACACAACACACACAATACACACAAGAAGCGTAAATCCGACCGGGCAACCTCCACGTGGTACGCTTCGGGTTATGCTGATGTTGGCGGTAGTTTTTGTTAACAAATTTTTGGAGTAATTAAAGAATATCCAAAATTTTCCAAAACAATTCTTTTTTAATTTTTTTCATGATTTTAAACTTTCTTATCAATAAAAATGAAAAAAAAAAACATTTTTTTGCATTTTGTTGAAGATTATGATCATTCGAAGTCAAATTCGTGATCCTTTAATTTTCTCTAAATTCGATCGAATAAAACAAAAAAACAGCTCGATGGATTGAATCGAAAATTTGTGGGGATTTTGTAGGCATATTACACTGTAAAAGGCACAGTCAACATTACTGGTTTTCTCGATATTTCCAACTTGTCGCCTGATTATACCGAAAGCCACCAAAAGCCCTTTTTATCTTGATTTTTCAAATTGACGTCAAAAATAAAATAACATAAATTCTCGAAAACCCCTACCTGATTATTGTTGGGGGTTTATTCAAGATTTCGAAACCTTCCTTAATTTTCTTGTGCGATCAGCGGTTGCTGAGATATTGATGGTTGAAGACAGAATGATCCTTTTCCGTTCAATGTTCCATATCTTATTGAGAAGTGGTCGTATCAAACTTTTTCAAAGAGCAAATTCAAGCTGAATGAACAAGTTATCTGATCCATAGAGTGGTTAAGTTGAAAAAAATTGTTCCAACATCGTAGATCAAAAAAAAAGAACCAGAAGAATTTCGGAAACATTTTTTTTTGGTATTCTTTAGGAGTGAGCGGAACAAGTTGCATAAAAAAAATTCATTTTGAGATCTCTAAGCTAGGATCTTCGAGCTTGAAAATCCTTTTTTTTTCATTCCAGTGCGACCATTTTCAAGGGTAATACAGCCACTTGAAAAACCTCAAAAAACTTCAATTTTGTTTTTGATCCCTTAATTTTTTCCACTAGTGTATAATATTATCGTTGGAGCTTAGCGTTGGAACAAATCACAGTACAACAATGGATTGCTATTGAAGAAATGTCTTCATAATAATTTATACATCGTGGCACAAACAGAAACGAAGATAATGTTGAAAATTTTCTAAATGCCAATTACCATTTATAAATCGAAAACAAATGACATAGGAATGCAATTGACGTCATTATGAGTTGCTCAAAAAAAAAAGATAATCGCAATGCGTTCATTTTCCTCTAATTCATACGGTTGGAAAGTATCACCAATCTTGCCAATCTGAACATTACATGACTTGCAGAGGAATCAATAAAATTTCAATTAAAGGGACTCTATACGTTGTCGTCTCAGGTTCATATTGATTCAAAAACTAAGAATGGACCAATCTATTTCAGTATTTAATCGAAAGGAAATAATGTTTGGCTTCCAAGATAAAAACCATTCAGGATTTTCTGAAATCAGTATCAGTAGGCAGATGAATAAATTGAGCAGAACATTGATCGAACTTTTCCGTAACAACCTTCATCATGTATTCACCTATACACTTTCACATCCACCCAGGCCTGAACTTGTGTAATGCAATATGCAAGTCGACGAGTTAATAAAGGAGCAATAGAACATTTTTATTCCACACTAGGATAATGACGGTATCCGTGAACTGACATTTTCGTACCATCAACTCCATTATTCATGACCCAAGATATTTATTTTGTAGAAGGTCAGTTTTTAGGACGTTATAAAAAGCTGGGAATGGTTACTTTTTGTCCGCAACTCTTGAGCTACCGCTTTGAAACACGACCTTTCGAGGGTTTACGAAAGGATTCTGAAAGCAGCAAGAGATGACATTATCATAATACAGGGTGTCCAGATCGTTACCAAGAAATTTTAACCACTTATTCTACATAAAAAATAAGCCCTAGTTGGCCACAAACATATGTCGAGAAATGTTTCCTCTCCGAGATACGGGGTGTTAAAATTATAGAAAAAAAAATGTTTTTTATTAATATCTTCCACACTGCTTGAAATATTTTCATGAAATTTGAGACATAGGTTTTGAGCGTCAAGGAGCACTTTTTGCATAGTATCATTTCTTTTCTATTCTACCAGTGGCGTCCCTACTGCAGCGAGACAGAATATTTTCGAATAAAAAATTGATACGCCACTGGTTTTCCCGACAATGAAAATTATTATTCAAATCCTTATTTACTTAGGAGCAAATTCGGTATCTTGACTTTTTGCTGTAGGAGGCACCATTTCCGGTTAAAAAAATTAAACACGTTCTCATGCATGAAGAAATCGCCAATGTTTGATATAGCAATAAAAAGCTCAATACGGTTTTGTAGCAATTTTCTAAGATTAGATGAATTCAACACACACCCAACTATGCATGAGAATGTGTTTTATTTATTTACCGGAAACGGTGCCTCGTACAGCAAAAAGTCAGGAGACCGAATTTGCTCCTAATTAAATAAGGATTCAAATAGTAATTTTTAATGTCGGAAAAACCAGTGGCGTGTCATTTTTTTATCTGAAAATATTCAGTCTCGCTACAGTACGGACGCCACTGGTAGAATAGAAAAGAAATGATATTATGCGAAAAGTGCTCCTCGACTCTCAAAACCTATGTCTCAAATTTCATGCAAATATTTCAAGCAGTGTGGAAGTTATTAATTAAAAACTTTTTTTTCTATAATTTTAATACACCGTATCTCGGAGAGGAAACATTTCTCGGCATATGTTTATATGAGGAACTAGGGCTTATTTTTGAGGTAGAATACGTGGTTAAAATTTCTTGGTTACGATCTGGACCACCCTGTATATGTATAATGGGAGTAGTGACCTCGCATTGGAACGATTTCAATTTAACGATTTCATTACGACAATTGCCTGAAGTCCTATGAAAACTCAGCGGCTTCCGGATGCTACCAAGTCAACTGAAAAGATGCACAAATCTATACAGAATGGGTCCTAGTAAACTCTAACAGTCCAAGGATTCATATATGGGAAAACAATATGAATAGGAAAATCCTGAAATAGCAGATATAATGCGAACATTAACCTCGAATTTGAAATATGTTTACCTTTATATTTCTATATCTTCAGATTTTCCATTGAATTTCATGTTCGAGATTCTGTTGGTTTTGAAATATTGAGATTTTTTCTACAAAATTTCCAAAATTTTTTATATTCAAATAAATGGAACAGCGGAGAAGCCAGACCATGTGTCATCGACCGGAATAATAATCTGATGGTGCAATATCTGGGGAATACAGAGGGTGGGATAGGACGTCCCATTTGAGCGTTTCCAGATTGGTTTTAACGGGTTTAGCAGCATGAGGCAGAGCGTTGTCATGCAGTGGAATCACTTTATTGTGCCTCGGCTTATATTGTAGCCGGTTTTTGCGTAGTGACCGGCTTAATCGCATCAAATGAAGAATGGTTTCACTAGTTTTCAGCATCTCATAATAAAGAACAACGACCAAGTCTCAACAAATAAACAGCATAACCCTCGTAGCGAATAATGCGAATAAATAACAGCTTTTTCGAACACAAACCACAACAGAAAATCACTCGGCAGAACTCTCGAGGACAGAGTTCAAAAATCGATTACATCATATCAAACAGAGCAATATATCTAACTCAGATATTTGATAGAAGAAGCTTAACCTCAGCTAACATAGGCTCTGATCATTTTTTGGTACTCTGTAAACTACGCATGAGAATGCAAAGGAAGAGAAAGATGGTGAATAATGTCGACAGGGAAAAGCTCAACATCGAATCAATCAAAGATCCTTCAACAAGAGATCTCTACAAGGTAAGACTGCTACAGAAGGTTGGTGAAAATCGAATTCAAGAACACGATGACGTGGAAAGCTGATGGAGAAAGATCAGGACGAACATTAGAGAGGCATCCGAAGAAGCTCTTGGCAAAAGCAAAATAGGTCGAGGTACGAAGCCCAATAACAAACAATGGTTCACATCAGAGGCCAAAGCGCTGGCAATAGAGAAACGAAAGGCCTATTTAAAATACAGAAGCAACAGAACACCTGATAACGGAGACCACTACATCCGCATAAGAAATGAAGTCAACTCAGATATAAGGAATATCAAGAGAGAATACTGAAGAAGATTCACCACTGACATGAAACATGATCTATACGGCGCACAGAAAAAAGTTTGGGGAATGTTCAGAAGAAGAAATATGAACATTAATGAATACGCACAAACCCAACTGGTAGATGAAACGGAGTGGAGCACTCACTTCCAGAATCTCTACTCCACCGGAAACATCCCCGGTGAAACTAGGGAAGATCCTTACCCCATCGAAATACCAGTTCAGTTGGCAACAGAGACTGCTAAAAAACCTAATGACAGGAAATCGCCAGGCCCTCATGACATACCTAATGAGTTATTGAAAAACGGAGGACCTGAGCTCATGGAAGAACTAACTGCCCTGCACAACAAAATATTGGAAACCAAAAAGATACCCGAAGAATGGAAAAAAAGTGTTACCATACCGGTGTTCAAGAAGGGCAACAAGAAATCCCCAGAAAATTACCGAGCCATAACACTGCTGAACTCAACGATGAAATTATTCACGAAGATCCTGGAAACACTGCAGGCTGAACACGTGATCATATCGGAAGAACAACAGGGTCAACAGGGATTTAGAAAGAACAGATCGACCATCGACGCCATATTCATAGTCAGACAGATCAATAGATCATAGAGAAATCCATAGAGTATGACAAACCAGCATTCATGTGTTTCGTGGATCTCACCAAGATGTGTTGGATGTCCTGAGGAAAGAACGAGTACCTGGAACTATTGTTGAGATCATAAAACAGCTAAAGCTCAATACAAGCACCCACACCTACTGCTGAACCAGAAGCTAACGAAAGAAATTCAAACACCATCGGGAATAAGACAAGGAGATTCTCTAAGCCCTCAATTATTTAACGTCATTATGAATGAGATTATCACCCACGTCAAGCAGGCAGGCAGAGGTTTCAGGGTCACAACTGGCGAAATGAAGATCCTATGCTATGCAGACGACGCAGTGATCATAGCTGAAAACGAGGACAACCTGTAGAGACTTTTGCACGCGTTCTACCAGAAGGCGGTAGAATACAACATGCAAATATCTATCACGAAAACAAAATCACTCGTCATTGCCAAAGAACCTTTAAGATGCAAACTTGTGGTTGAAGGCAATCCTGTTGAACAAGTTATGGAGTTCCAGTACCTGGGAGTGCAACTTACCCATAGTCAGTGTAGTGTATTGATTGAGTCATGAAATGAATAAAGAAAAAAACACTCATTGAGTCACGGAGATGATACGAAGTGACCAGGACAGTCAGTAAGCGTAAAGCCGTGACACAGTGAGGGTATATACAGCATATTGGTGTTTTATTTAATAATCAATTAGCGAGGGTGCAGGTGTGGTGGAGTAGGACACTACAGTCAGAATAGAACAACAGAAGTCAGAGACCAAGCACATAAAGCAAACCGAAAAGCGGTTGCCTTAAGGGAGATAATCTGGAATAACAAGTTCATGAATACAAGAGATAAGACCAATTTCTATAAGACCTGCATAAGACCTGTATTAACATACGCCATAGAAACCCGGGCAGATAATCAAAAGACCAAAAACATCTTGCGAACAACCGAAATGAGAACCCTCAGAAGTATTGCAGGTTACACTCTGAGAGATATGCAACGCAGCACCGACATAAGGAAGGAGTGCGAGATCGAAGACGTAGTTAGATGGGGTCGAAAGCGGTGACGGGAATGGAATGACCACGTGAACAGGATGGATATGGCAAGAATGGCTAGAATTGCACGAGATGGTCGACCACAGTCACGACGACCTCCAGGCAGGCCCCCCAAAATATGGAAAGATTCTTGGACGCGTCGATCTCACAGGAGGGCGGAGTTGGAAATTACAGACCTGGGGCCTAAATTAAGAGGAAGAAGAGATAAGACCTTCGTAGCGCGAATATTCGGTCGAGGTGACGACGTGGAATCATGGTCGGACAGTTTTCATGGCTTCATTTTCTATTGGTACTACATCCCCTTTTCATCACTCGTCACGATGGGAGCACCCTCCAGGCGGAAAAACGACGTTGAACATCCCTTGGCTTCAATAAATAAGGAACCCGAATTCCCTGTTTTTAAATCATTCCCAACGCATGCAATCCAGAAAGAAAATTTGAGAGCTGTGGAAAAATTTCTGTCATAAAATATTCAAGATCATATCAGGATATATTGACAACTGTCATAAATTTTGTTCGTTGGGTTCTTGAATTCTATTTTACCTATAAGATGGATCAACTCATTTCCCGTTCTTTATCGATACTCGAACATTATTTCCAGATTCTGAAGTGATGCTATTGGACGAGATCTATACTTTCTGCGTGTCTTCAACTGTTTTTTTCTGCAATAGCTTGATTATTCATAATTACAACAAAAGTATTCGTTAAGCAAATCAAGGAACGATAGGGATCAGTTAACGATGAGGTGTGTTATTTTTTTTTGCTTCATTCTGTGTCATTACCTTCAAGAAGAACCATTCACTCAATTTGCAGTTTCGTTGTTTATTGTATGAAGCAACATCTTCATTCCCAAGTTCATTCTCATACGTCAACTAACGACTAGCGAAAAGAAGGAGAAAAATACAAAGTTCTGAATGGAAGACGATACGGACGAACTTTGAATTTAAACGAAGCTTCAAGGCTAGATGATTTTCAGGCCGAAGTGAGAGGAAACCGTTTCCACTCGGGCTAGTTCGATCGGAAACTTAATTGGGTTTCTGTTTTTTTTCTTTTCGAGATGGAAACTTACAAGAAATATGATTTTAACTCGAGTACTTCATTTTGCTTGGATCAAGAGTAGATTGAAAGTATAATCATTCTATAAAAGAAAACAGTTTGAATCTTCCAATATTTTTGAATCCTTCAAAATCATGGATCTGTGTGTTATTATGAATGAAATATATCTGGTACACAAACGATCTTCTGAAAAAACGAAGTTCTATACTGTGGAGGCGAGATCAATCCACGAAGACGCAGATTCGAAGAGCGAACTCCATAACGTATTTTATTTGATGAGGTATGGAGTACGTTCGTTATCAATATGTTCCTATGAAATAGACATGCCGCATGTGATTTCCTACCATGTTCCATGGAGAACTGGCGTCTACTAGTTTATGGATTACTGTCTCACGCCGGGGAAACACGTTAATGAATCTCGACTGGGATTTTTGGACACGTTGAATTCTTTTTTTTTCTATGGAATCCAGACATGGTCCGCACACATGATTAGAATGAGACAATATAACATTGAATCAGTTAGTGTTTTCTTTTGAGGTATGGATAACAGCAGTCTGTGCGGAAATAAACTTTTCAAATTAGCTGATGTGCTGTTCGAAACCTGAATCACCATCAATCGAAAGTCTCAAAAAATGGCGAAAACACTCAGAAATAATCAGTTCCTCCGAGCCAACATTAAGTTTCATTATCCTACAGAGAACTTCACATTTCCTGCTTAACTTTAAAAATGTCGAATTCGAAGTATTTGTTTCTAAATTGTCTAAAATGTCTCCTCGAAGATTCCACAAGATCAGCCGGATAATGTTGACTTTATTAGCTGCGGCACAGGTATATTTTCATGAAGGAACGAAGATTCAATTGAGTATCATCCGCAAAGAATTCTGCAGAATCTCAGATAAGCCGTTATTCTGCAGGTGTAGATGCAATAGAGTATAGGTCCGAGTATCGACCCTTGAGGTACTCCGCTGGTCTGAGTACAGTTAGAAAATTTTTCAATCGCAGTCTCAACATATGTACCTATTGTTCTGTACCTGACAAATAATCGCCAAGATGCTTGATAGTATCACGATCAAACCCAATATGGCAAAGTATATAGCAAGAAGGAACTCTTGCTTATAAGTTCAAATGCCTTACTGTACCTAGTCGAGCAGAACTAGCACAGTCGCTTCACCCCTTTCTACTGCAATTTTTGTCAGGAGAATAATCATTGTCGAAATCAAAAACCCCCAGATCCCCATTTTGAATGGAATCGGATCATAATTCCAAAACTCATCCGCCATGTTGGAGCCGCCATTTTTTTTCTATAACAAATAATTCATGATGCATTGTCACCATAATTATGTTCACCTCTCAAATTTTAAATCTATATAGGTATGTAGTCGACTGATCTGGTCTATTCGGGTATAGGAGCTATTTGGGTGGCAGTCAAGAAATTCAAACGCGTACTCTTTTTTCAAATTTTAAATCAATCGGACGATTAGAAGTGGGTCATTTTCAACTTGCAATAATATTTGATTACAGATAGACAGAGAGACAGACAGACACCGGGACAGGTGAAACTCAATGAAAGCATGTAACTTAAGCCATGTTGTTTATAACTATAACTTGTATTTACTATATGTATTGTTGATTATATTATTGTTGATTTAAAGTGTTGCACATTCCCTTATTTTTTGAAGCCTAAATGTTTCATTTTATTTCATATAACACTCACACACGAGCAGTCTCCTGCTTCGTGAGTAAATTTTTGGGATGATTTGAGATGTTTGTTTGATTTTTCCAGAACATATCATCATGGACTTCAAAAAATACATGGTGATTCAGTCATGAAATAAACTGTGAACCTCACGAAAATACCCAAAAACCACATTTTTTTTTTCATCACCCTCTATTCCAAGATTAACTCCGTTGAGGTGGAAATTTTCTTTCACCACTGTACTTGATATAAAATCATCAATACGGCTGAGAGTTTTATCCACTTCCTATGACCAGATTTTTTTATGCTGGAATGAGAATAGAATAATATAAATAAATAATTTTCATATTAAATAAAAAAAATCTGGTAATAGGAAGTTCTTTCGCATATTCGAATATGATCGTAGAACACTCTCATTTCGTCGAGATATGATTTTTTTTTCATCATTTTGCCTAAAAACCTCCCCAAATCTCCAAACCTGGGAACTAACAAACTATGGGGTCTTTTGTATTTCACTCTTTCGGCATTCAAGAAAGACATAGTCGAAACTGAATTTCTTTTACCATTTTTCATTAATAAACCTCCAAAGTCCAAATCTCCAAACGTGTGGGCTAACGAACTATGCGGTCTTTTGTATTTCATTCTTTCGACATTCAAGAAACACATATTTGAATCTGATCGTGGAATACTCTCATTTTTTCGAGATATGAATTTTTTTTACCATTTTTCATAAATAACCCTCCAAATCTCCAAACCTGTGGGCTAACAAACTATGGGGTTTTTTGTATTTCATTCTTTCGGCATTCAAGAAACAAATGTTCGAATCTGATCGGGGAACAATCCCATCTCAAATTTTTTCGTCATGTTTCATAAACAACCCCCTATATCTTCAAACCTGGGGGCTAACAAACTATGGTGTTTACTGTATTTCATTCTTTCGGCATTCAAAAAACACATATTTGAATCTGATCGTGAAACACTCTCATTTCGTCGAGATATGAATTGTTTTCATAATTTTTCATAAAGAACTCTCCAAATCTCCAAACTTGGGGGCTAACAAACTATGAGAAGTATGGCATTTCATTCTTCCGGATTCAAGAAACATATTTTCCGATATTCGAAATCCATCGTGGAACACTGCCATTTCGTCGAGTTATGATTTTTGTCGGAAACCATCCCCAAAAACCCCCATGACTCCCTCCCTCAGTCTTGAAAGTCTCCAAATGAAAGGGGATTCAATATCTTATCAACCCATCAAGTTCACATCTAAATCTGATTGCAATACCATCTCATTACACTGAGTTATGATTTTTTTCCATTAGCTATTTTTTGTCTTTGGGTGTACGAGTATGTGTGGATGCGGCTGACTTCACATCGATGTATGGAATGAATATTCGTAATATACACAAACACACATGATAAACAAGCCTAATTCTCAAAAAAAAATTTTGAAGACAAGCTTTTATAACAACACTCATGCGCCATTTTGAAGCCGCCATCTTGAATTCCTCAATTTTGAAGAATCGTAATTTTCGACCCAGAAAACCCCCATATATCAATTTTCAAAAGAATAGGGTCATAATTACAAAACTCGTCCGCCATATTGTGGCCGCCATCTTGAATTTACCAATTTTGACAAAAGTATCATCATTTTCGAACCCAAATACCCCCAGATACTAATTTTGAATGGAATCGGATCCTAATTACAAAACTCATCCGCCATTTTGTTTTTTACTATAAAAAATATTTCATGATGCATTGTCACCAGAATTATGTACACCTGCAATATTTCAAATCAATCGGACGATTATAGAAGTGTGTCATATTTAACTAGCAAGATTTGATTACAGACAGACAGAGAGACAGACAGATAGAGAGACAGACAGACAGGTGAAACTAAATAAAAGCTTATAAAAAGCGAATAGTCGGAGGTCGCGAAATATTTTTTCATACCAGGGGGGGAAGGCATCATGGAAAAGGTTGAAAAACATTTCCGAGTTTAAAGTTGGAATGAGTGCTAATTCCGAGTTTATTGCTGGAATTAGTGCTTCTTCCGAGTTTGGAATAAGGAATAATTTTGAGTTTGAACTCTGAATAATACTGAAAAATATTTTTCTTCTAAATGTGGCCCTTCTATGCCTTCGAACTGTTTTTTTACATGCCATACAATCATACAAAGAATAATTTCATGAGACATCACACGACCTGTGGATGTGGTCGGAAATGAAAACATTCAATTTCATAAATGTCATATCGACCAATGGATGACAAGAACGTCGAATGATGTACCACACCACACGTATGTTTCCAATATTGATATTGGAAAAATAATTCACCGGAAAAACATGGAATATTAGATCAGACGAAATATATCACCATTGAAGCGAGGCTGGGAATATAATATCCGTATTACCTCTGAAGTCGGATTTGGAGATTCGAATGAATACATAGAGTGATGGGTAATCTTTTTTTTTGCCTGGTTTCCACACGATGTTCATTCGTAATTTCAGTCCTGAATGGAATCCCGCAATAATGCACAGGCTTCAGCTTTTCAAAGAAGTATTGTATGATTCTTTATTTGATGTTCTCGCAAATAGATGTTTTTTTCTGAATAGCCGAAGCATAATCGACTATACAAGGTGTGCCAAATTGGAAAATTTTCTGAGGAAATTCCATTTCTGTAATAGATTGACGAAAACTGATGGATAAAATCGGCCACTAACGAGGACAAGGAGCTCGAGGCTTCACTGCATGTAACTGAAAATCCACACACAAGCCAAAGGGAGCTTGGTGTAGCCTGGTAGTATAAGTGAGCGTTCAGTTCGAAGAATCCTCAAAAAAAATAAGTATCATGCCTACCACATTCAGATGCATCAGGCGCTGACCGATAGCGATTTTGAAAAGCGTCTGAATTTCTGTAACTGATGGGCAAATTTTCAAACAGAACCCTACATTTTTTGAATTTGTTTTATTCAGTGATGAAGCAACCTTTCACAATTCCGGAGCCGTGAATAGGCACAATTTTCATTATTACTCTGTAGAAAATCCAAGAATTATAAGGGAAATAGACAATCAACACAGGTGGTCATTGAATGTCTGGGGAGCAGTAATCGGCAATCATATGATAGGCGGCCCTCATTTCTTCGAAGGAAATTCAGATGGAGCTGCATATTTTACTTTCATTCAGAACATTCTTCCCGGAATGTTAGCAGTGTTACCTAGGGAAATACGGAATGAAATATGGTTTTAGCATGATGGAGCACCCGCTCATTATTCTCGTCCTGTGAGGGATTTACTGGACCAACAGTTTCCAAATAGATGGATTGGAAGGGGCGGACCGACAAGATGGCCTGCTAGATCACCGGATCTCACCAAAATAGATTTTTTTGTGGGGAATCGTGTATGATGAAGTTCCAACAACAGCTTCCAATATGCGAGAGAGGATTGTGACTGCTTTCCGAAGCATTATACTCCAGCCATGCTGACGAGGGTTAGTGGGACATTCAACGATCGGATCGCTTTGTGTTCCAGAGAAGGCGGACGACACTTTGAACATCTCTTGAATCATTGACACAATTTTTCTTTGTCTTTTTCAACGCCTGTTTGTTTTTATATTCAATATTTGAATAAAATTTTCCGTTCTGATTTCATTTTTCGTACCTGCTAGACGCAGGAGTGAAAATAGCCCTTTGGTTAAAGAATAATAGTTTTGAGGTCTTCCTTGATGCCTTTTACCAATAGAACAACACTTGCGGGTTCATGCAGAGTGTAACAGCCAAATGGAATAAATTGATAACGAATAAATGAGGGCGTGATGGGAAAAACGCTCGGACACGTCGATTTGCAATTTTAAATGCGCATATTTTTCAAGAAAATAATATTATATAGAGTGTTCCATGTGAACGTGGCCAATAACAACTTTCTCATTTCAAATGCAACCCCCTGTATATTATTCATTTTTTGGATTCCTCGGAGAATTCTAGACACAATTCATGCACAATGTCCTAAACCTATCTTTAACTATTTCGGAAGTATTAATTGTTTTCAGATTTATTGCAAAAATCAACGTTTTAAATAAAAATTATTTTATTTCACAAATTCGGTACATTACACTTAAAACCTAATGAGTAATACTGATTATTTCTTAATTATCAAAAAAACAATAATGTGAATGTAGGAAATGTTCAAAATGCTCGCCGCGAACGTCTTGGCAACATGCTACAGACAACGTGTTACTAAGACTATTAGAATAAACAAATTCATGAGTTTGAATCTTGGAGAAATCTGAATAACGATGTGTCTATTATGTTTTCAGGAACAAAAGAAAAACGAAAAACTCCTCAAGGAAAATTGACTACTTATGATTGTTATCGGAGCAATGCCAAAGGTGGACCACTAATTTATTATTCGAAAATGTTACAACAAATTCTTATTTGTTCAGGTTATGTCAGTCAATGATGATGCGGGAAGAAAAGACTTGGATCAATAGCTTTTCGAAACAAGAACTTCCTTATTTTAATAAAGTCACCTACTCCCTCTGATACTTTGTTCATTTTCATAACAGATTATGATTTGCAAGCAATTTGGTCTCGCAACTTTTCATGTGGCAGTTAAATTGAAAGGAATTGATGATGAAAATCTTCTTAAAGCAAGAGAAAACCTTCTGAATAATTGTCAAATCCAAGAGTGATTTCCTCGTTATCAAATAATATCAATGAGAATCGAACTGAGTTCAGGGTGAGATCCATTATTCAGATCAATCTTCTTTCTCCACTTTGTTTATAATTGATCCTTTCCATTTTGACATTCGTACAAACACAAACAGAGATTTAGGTTATAACCTGTTCCTGAAAACATAATAGACACATCGTTATTCAGATTTCTCCAAGACTCAAACTCATGAATTTCCCTAAAAAATACTTGTTTAATGAAATTTCAAAGAATGTTTTCGTTTAAATATTTAATCAAATCTTCATTTGTGCAGAAAGTTTCCATGGATCTTCAGAGCAGAGTGGGCACTTGAAATGCTTCTTTTTTGCCTTTTATGTGCATTTTTCATGCACCGATTCTTAGTGAACAATTGCCTGAAACTTTAGTTGCAAACTTCGCAGATGAGTTTGTTATGGCTGAAAAATATAAGCTTTTAAAATCGGAAGTTATTGATATGAGAAATGGACTTAAGCTGAATACAGATTACTCTGACGTGACGTGTAAGGACGTCACGTAAGACGTGTACTGTGCTCCCATTGGCCTAATATGAACGTGAACGTCAGAATGTGAGTGATATAAAAATGCAACACATTGTTCTGTGCGTTCACGTTCATATCAGGCCAATGGGAGCACAGTACACGTCTGACGTGACGTCCTTACACGTCACGTCAGAGTTATCTGTATTCAACTTTACTCCCGTTGTTCCATATTGCAGCTTTAGTAGTATAATTCCAGTTGTAATCACTTATATTCAAAGTACATAAATACTATGGAATAAAAGTAATGTAGCGTACATGGGCGCCCGCAGAAATTTTGCTCAGGGGGGGCAAAATAAAAATTATTGAATTATTGAGGGTGTTGTGCTGAAAAACTATAAGGCCATCAAAATCTCAGGGGGGGCCATGGACCCCCCTGGCCTCCCCCTGCGGTCGCCCATGGTAGCGTAATATGTAGTCTGTGATGCATTTCTATTATACCGATGTATTTGTTACACAGCAACCACACAAAATTAATGTCAAAGATGTGACGGGCGCGGGATTTCAGTCAGTTTTTTTTCAAAAAACTTTGGTGGGATTCCAACTCTCTAGGAGTATGAATTAGATTTATTCTATCGAAAGTGGAGAGTTCGATTGTCACCAAAGTTTTTCGAAAAAATTTTTCAGTTCATAAATTCAAATTTCTTTTCGGATCATTCTGGCAGCCCATTCCCACAATTTTGGCCTTCGTACAGATTCCAGTTTTTCGAATAAAAATTATTAAAGTACCCCGAGCTCAATCTTCAGAACGGTGCAAGAGGAAAACCAATGGATATTACATATTTTATTCTGTTTTCACCTCAGTATTCAGAATGAAAGATAGTTCAACCATGTAGAACTCCAACAATTTTGGCTGAAGTTTTTTCACCGAGGACATGTAAAAAATGTTGAATTCGAATTTTGGAGAAATTCTTTATGCAAATGTTTGTGTTAGTGCAACTATATTACAAGATTTCTATCAACATATTAATGATATTGACTAGGTTTCGTTTGCTAACAAGCAATTTTATTTGTTAGAAATAAACTTCACCTTATTCTCGTGACACGATCACTCGAAAAGAGCGAGAAGTTTTGAAAGGAGTGGCAAGATGAATCGGGGAACTGACGAAAGAATTATTTAGGTGGAAAAGTTTACCACTCTTTCAAGTCTGATCGAACAGGCTTGCTTGAGGAAGTTTTCGTTGGGACAGTTGATTATCAATTATAAATATTACGAAGTAGGTAGTCGTGACCGAAAGTTTTATCGGAGTTGTATATAGCTTTTACAATTCGAGTAACATTTCCAAATTGATGAATAGGTTCTGGCTCATTTTGGTAAGTAAGCATTTCTCCAAAAGATCCAACATTTCATTCCTTCAGGTCACAACTGCGATGTTCCTGGTATTCATGATTTATTATGCACAAATGAGAATTTTTTTGTGATATAGCCAAAAATATATAGAATTGAAATTCTTTCATTCATGGAAATTAGGAAAAATTTTTCGAACCATTATTAGTTTTATTAATTAAAAGGCATATCCAGATGAGTTACTAGGAAGAAACAAGCCTCAAGTTAATTTGTGAAGTTTTTTAGGATTTGTTTCGAGTATGAAAGAGTCCATTACCAAGCAACGCTAGTTAATATAAAGTGAGTTCGATTGCCACCAAAGTTTTTCGGATAAATTTTTGTTTGTTTATAATTTCATATTTCTATCTGGGTCATTCTGGTAGCCTCTAAGCACAATTTCGGTAAGGTCGGCAGTTTTTCAAATAGAAATTATGACAGTGCTCCCAGCGTATTCTTTGGAAAGGTACAAAAAACCAAAAATTATTTTTTCATTCTGTTTTCACGTCAGTTTTCGGACTGAAGGATAGTTCAACCTTGAAAGATTTCAACAATTTTGTGAGAAATTTTGTCTTTACTGAAGATATATGAAGAATGGTTGGGTTCGAATTTCGAAAAAAAAAATTTTCACCAAAAATTTAAGAAAATCGAATACGTTGAAATAATGCATCACAAATTGGCAACCGAGAGAAAAATTCCAACTTTGCCAGTTTTCCACCATTTTGAATTTTGTTTCAGAATTCAACACCACAATTATTGAATTGAGCACTAAAAAATACTAAGTTGTGACCAGAAACTGTTATTTCAAATGTCACAATGTCACGCATCACTTACCTCAATTATCAACGTTGACTTTTAAGACCCTGTATCTCGCTTAGGTATGCATAAGGCAAAAATGACTTTCTGGGTGTCATACTGTCATCTAATGTATGTCTGTCCACTCTAATGTATGTTTGGCCACTTCATGGTGAAATACGTCTTTCTCCCCGACGCCGTTAAATCCTTCGTCGGCAATCAAGTGCACCCAAGGAGAGTGGAGATTAATCAGAAAAGACGACCTGATGCTATTCTACATTCCAATGTTGACGTTCTCTGCACCTTTATAATCGATGCTGGCGATGATGCTCAGTCGTCAGATGTAACACAAGATGGGGTCGATAATGCTACAGTCCAAAAGACCTTATTCGGCGGTAAAGCGTTCGGACATTTACGGGATGGCCATGTTCTCCTGACCACTCACCAGCCAAAGATCGAGTTTTTGTAAATCAGTCTCTAATGGCCATCATTCTGAGACGTCGATCTTGATCTTCATTTGTACCCTTCGACGTCCGGTGCCTACTCTTCTTCGATTTTGGGCATTATCAAACCACGCTTCACAACATCTCATGACAGTAGTTGGATTTCACTTCGTACTTTTTTCAAATTCACTACGCTGACGAAATATTCCGCATACACGTGCTCCAGCCTTTTTAACAACAACTGAACATCGACTTTGGATCTCCTCGATCAGCTGGTTTGTTGTAAAATTCAAAGAAATTGCAAAAAACGACTACAATATTCAAATAACAATAGTATATTGTTCGATGAGCGGTAATGAAAGTCATAACACACGCAGATGAATTTTGCAGCCCGAGCCGTCAGGCGAGGGGTGTAATTCATCAAGTGTGTTATGACCATTGCCGCGAATTGAACACTATACTTTATCTTCGACTTCTTCAGTAAAATTCGAAGTAATCTGTATTTTTAAAATTGACAACAGTTGTCAAAAGCGATTTCTGTGGTCGAAAATCGAATCCCGTAGAAAAAGTCAAAAAGTTACATTTTTCCTATTTGTATTAGAGTGAGTTATAGGCGTGAGTTTTTATTACCTCACACTATTGGTTTATACTTTATAGAGACTATTACAGATCAAAATCAGATGAATAATGGATATATTATTCTATGGGAGTAGATAAAAATTTTCAAACGATTTTTTCTTCGAATTTAATCATTTACTATATCTGAATTTCACAAAAAAAAATTAAAATTTGAACAACTCCTTCTGGGCGTTGCAGTTTCTTTGTCAGTTAGTATATGTATTAGCGTTGCCACTTTGTTACATTCGTAACAAATCTGTTACATTTTGATTGCATTTGTTACAATGTTACGCTTTCAACTAATCTGTTACGTTTATGCCAGCAGTGAAAAAGGCGAATTGTTCTCGAAACTTTGCTGTTTGAATAATTTGTAAATAAACCTCTACCTCAAAATTGAAAACTCTATTCTTCACTAATAGCTCAATGCTAATAGTTATTATTTTCAAAGAAAGAACGAGAAGGTGTGGTGGTGGTGGATGTGCCACAACTACCATTGATGGCGCTACCGCTACAAACATTCGGTTAGGTTGTCTATGACGGTTAGTTCAATAAACTAATAGATTAATGAAAGAAATTTCTTTCATTCATCTAGGAAGCTGCCTTAATAGCTTAATGATTCTTCATTTTAATTGATTATTATTCTATGGTGAGTTTCTGTTACGCTTGTGTTACAACTGTTACATGTTTATGTCTATTTTTGTTACTGAAAAGTTTTATCATGTGGCAACACATTTAGATCTTCTCTCTGTTGCTATTTGTAAGTAATGGATGTTAATGAATATTGATTATGGAGGCCGATTGTGCGAATATTCGTCAATTCTTTTTTAATAATAATTATCATCGGAGAGAGATATCCTGTCAATTCTATGGATAAGGAAGTTAGAGGCTGTTTTCTTGATGTGATGAAGATGCTGTGAGTTGTAAGGGATAATTACATCCTGGTAATCTTTCGGTGTAGGTATATCAAATGCGAAGTTGTATGTTTCTTCTTGGTTTAGTTGGACCTTCAAATCAAGAAAGTTCATGAAATTGTTAGTGGTCCTTTCTAATGAAGTCTTGAAAAGAGTCAAGTTCTATTTAATTATCGGATCAAATGCAAAAAAGTCGTCCACGTATTTTATCCAGAAGGTAACAAATCTGCCCGAAGGTTGACTGATTATTTGTTGTCCCACGTAGCAAGTGTAAACCTATGTGAGAATACTGGGATTATCATCTGAAATCTGTTAGCAATAACATACGGAAATACGGTTCCTCTGAAGAAGTCAAAAGATTTGTTCAGTCGCCTTTTGTCCAAGATTAATTACATTTTCAACATCTTCTTCTCCTAGTCGGAGAAAATTGTAGAAGGTTGTTAAGTATTCCCAAGGTTTGCTCCAGTGAGACATTGGTATAGAACCTTGATAACATCGCCGCAAACCTGTCACGAACAAAATGATGATATTTCAAACTGGAAAAGCACTCGACCTACAAACTCATTATATATCTTGATTACTGCAGAAGATATTTCCAGTATTGATTAGATCTGAAACAGACAAAGAAAATCACCTAATCAACGTTTGGAAACTTCAGATTGCCAGGAGAGTTTATGAACCCAATCCCATTTCACCCAAGAAATAGGTATCGAAAGAGATTCATTCCAAAGAGAGTTCAAAGGAGAACTCTGTTATAAATAGATCACTTCCACTTTGTCTTTGTGGTTATGAGGTTGAATCTTAGCGAGAGAATATATTCACAGTTAAGATAGTTGATTCGGATAATTGAAACCGACAGCTGCGAATGAAATCGAGTTTATTGTTAGTTAATCGTCCGATTTTCGTCGGATTACTCGAACCCAAGAAACAAGATTTTTTCCAATGAGAAGAGAGGAATAATTTATAATGTTCTTTATTTATTTCCTTCGACTCCTTAGGGCATGCAGATCTTTAATGGCATACGTCAACAAAGAATACAGTCAGTGGATATACCTCGATCATTGTTTTTGTGATAATCACTTTCAACAACCTAAATCAATAAATATACAGGGTGACTCTTTGACTTGTACATATATTTTAACTGTAGATTCCTCTCCTCAAACGAAACACTTTTTTCTCATATCATTTTTCAAAATTCGGTTCCGTTTGAAAGATACAAGGTGTCGAAAATTCTCTAAGAAACACTTCTCTTTTCATATCTTCAGAACCATTGATTCAAATGAACTGAATTCTGATTGATTGTTTACATTATTTATGTTGCATATTCCTCAATTAAAACTTATTCAATATTTCTCCTAATATAAAAGTTACAGCGAAGTCGACTCATAAATTCACGCAAAAATACTATAAAACCACTTGAAAAAGATAAAAATGGTTCCTATTTTCGAAAGAATCAACCATTTTACATAATGAAAGCATTTTTATGTTTATTCAATTTCGTTTTCGAGTTATTCCTAGTTGTGTACGATGAAATTTGAGGAAAATATCATGAATTTCAAGAAAAATCTGAATGCTTCCCTGCCTAAAATATCATTGAATATTATTTCTTCTCTGGTCTCTTAACAAGTTAACAATGTTGTCAGAATGTTTATAGCCTTCGTCATGACAAAAATCTCTATGATGGAAAAACGTTTAATGTAGAGATTCATAATAATAAAATCTCACAAATGTGGGAGATAAAACTGAATACTCAGGACCATGAAATAACACATTTTATAAGCACAGTTTCTATTGAAAACTTGAAGACTTTGTTACCGGTCCTGCAGGAAAATACCTATCTAAACAATATCCTCTTGGAATTTCAAGTCGACACTACACGGTTTTCATGACACTAAGTCAATGAAACCCTTCACATCACAATCATCACCTATTCGCTTTATTCTCTGTGAATAAATAAATAAATCGAAGTCCATGGCGCAGGTTATCGCGTAAGCGTCGTTCATGAGATCAAAGATTAACCCTGGAGACACAGAACAATGGTTTGTCTTGCGTGGCGGCTACATCGCAGAGCACCGTTAAAGGCGACTGAAATTAGGATCGTTGGGCTATATCGGCGATAATCAGAACTACTCGTTTGGCGTCTCCAATGAGCAACGCCTAGACGCCTTTAGCGAAAAGTAAACAAAACTGGTGCCGCTGCGATCGTTCATCCGTTAACGATAGGGGACGTTCTGCTTCCTTGTTTTCGTCTATACCATTCTTTGAAGAGACAATCGGCAATCTGGCATCGTCTTCTCAAAGTTCTGTGAAATATCACAGAAGATGGTTTAGGTAAGGTCATTGACCTAGAATCCTATGACCTAGGTTGATGGAGTTAGGATAGGTCAGTGAGAAACCAATTCTTATTAGATCGTTCTGAAATATCGAGGGAAATATGAACACATCATTAGTGTTCACAAACTAGTCTTCACGAAAATCGAAGAAGGAAACCCACTCGGTGTGAGAAATATGGCTTTTCAATTGCAGAAATAATCGGACAAAACTAAGTGTAAGGATTTTCCAAATCAAATCGATTTCAATTATTTCATTAAGAACTCCAATCCTTTCTGATTCTACCTACAAAATTTTAGTTCTCAAAGTGAAACCATTTTCAAATGCAACTTGAAACAAGCATAATTCTCAAAAAACATTTTTTAAGACAAGCTTTTATAACAATACTCATCCGCCATTTTAAAGCCGCCATCTTGAATTCCTCAATTTTGAAGAATCGTAGTTAATTTCCGACCCAGAAAACCCCCATATACCAATTTTGAATAGAATAGGATCATAATTGGCCGCCATCTTGTGGCCGCCATCTTGAATTTTGACAAAAGTATCATCATTTTCGAACCCAAATACCCCCAGATACTAATTTTGAATGAAATCGGATCATAATTACAAAACTCATCCGCCATTTTGGAGTCGCCATTTTGTTTTTTTCTATAAAAAATATTTCATGGAGAATTGTCACCAGAATTATGTACACCTGCAAAATTTCAAATCAATCGGACGATCAGAAGTGTGTCATATTTAACTTGCAAGATTTGATTACAGACAGACAGACAGACAATGGGACAGGTGAAACTAAATAAAAGCTTGTAATAAAAACACACCACGCCACCTTATTCCTTGAGGCAACTCAACTGCATCGTTTGATTTGAAAAATTATACACATATTGTACATTACCGACTACCGAGTACATTACAAAAATTGTTAAAAAATATATTGTAACCGTGTCAATGGCCCACGCAGTCGAGACACATTAACTAAATAAATAATAATATAGAAACAAACTTGTCAGTGGCGAAGAGTTTGAGTTATCGGCAAGCAGACAAATTTTTGAAAATCCGGAAAAAGTTACATCCCTGTTTACCTAACTAGGGCTCAACCGCTAAGCTATCGTTGTGTATGATATTTTTTCCGGTAGGTTCCTTTTTAATTTCATAGGTGGGGTCTCAGACCATAGAAAGAGGAGACCCCTCATCTCATTTATAAATTCGAGAATTGGTGAAGCTAAAATTTGGTCAGTTTTCAATGAGTGGAACGAAGATAGCATGCCTTGGCAACATTGTAGAATCTAACTGTGAAAGGTCCAGTGGCTTGGTGTTATCGGTATTGAATGATGGAAAAATTTTTGACGTAAGTACCTATTCATAAAATGTTCCAAAGATTGAATCATTTTCTGGGTTAAGTAAACAGAGTCAGCTAAATTCATTCCTCTAAAGAAAACCGTTTTCGAGAACACTGGCATTTTATGGAAATTTCTTGTGGTTGGAAGATTATTAATTTCAACACGATTTTTAATCATTTTTAGCGACCATAGTTAATAAGATTACAAGAATTTTTCCAATCACAAGAAATTAACAATGCATTAGTATTTGATCATTTAATGTCTGTTCTAGAGAAAACGGTTCAATTTCGAGTAATGAACCAGGAGTGCTTTTTATGTAAAATACATTGGCGCATCAGAATTTGCTGAGCAAATACAAATTTGTTGAGTGGTGTGAAAATTGGATGGAAAAAACTCTATGCAAATTCAATATCTCCGCCACTGGCACGTCTAAGGAAACCGAGTAGAGTGCCAGAGAGTAGCTTTAATGTGTGTACAGAAATTCAATTCGGTAATTCAAACGGTTCCTGATATATTAGCAAAAAACTGAAAGAAAAATATATTTTTGACACCCTGAATCTCTGAAAAAATGGAAGAGAAAAGAAATAAAATTTTTTATGAGAAATCTATAGTTGACCGTTGATATACTTATTTAGGAACACCCTGTATAAGTGATTGTCGAAGAACAACACAACTCAATGAAGTTGTTATAATGAGTATGATGTTTTATAAGAACTGTAAGGAATTGTGAGTGAGGCAGCCTGGCATATTGGCATGGCCATCTGCCATATGGCAAAATGGATTTCACAGAGAGGAAGGCATAAAAACAAATAACAATTAGTCAAAAAGCTACTGAAAATATCAGACTTCACTTATCCTGTCACATCCAAAAATTGCTTCGGATAGCTTATTCGTACGATTATGCTTTCGAGCTTTTGATGTAACGGACATCAAAAGGTAGTGACAATCACAATGCAGAAACTAATCAATTTTCTGTTCGGTTCCGAACGATCGACTCGCAAAGAATAAAGATGATGCGGTTACCAGATTGAATCTTGAGGATTGAGAACTAATCGTTTCCTCAGAATCCGTGTGGTCAATTTAGGTAGGTGAATGCGACGAGCAATTTGAAATATAAAGTATCTATATCTATACTAATATTATAAAGAGGAAAGATTTGTATTTTTGTTTGTTTGATACGAACAGGCTCAAAAACTACTGGACCGATTTCAGAAATTATTTCACCCTTAAAAAGCTACATTATCCCTGAGTGACATAGGCTATACTTTTCACCCGAAAAAATGAGGATACCTACTATAACTTCAATAATTAAAAAAAATCAGCCATAATCAGCTATTTTTACGTTAGCTGCAAAAACCCTAAGACTTACCTGGATACAATGTGTGACGGAAATGTACCTCTTGAATAGTTCTACAAAAAAGTCCGCGATAGCATACGAGTATATCTTTTTGTCAAGATTGACTTGCTATTACCTGTTTATGGTAATCAGATGTTTTCCAAAATTATGCATTATTTGGGAGTGTGTTTTTATGAATAGGTTATTGATCCTCATCCAACTTAATACATTATTTATCCCCAGTATTTAATTTAGAACGAAATTGCCCTTCACATCATACAATTACAACGAGCACATCAAAAGATATGGCAGGTTGAAGTGTTGAAGATGAAACCGCCGCGTGAAACAAATTTCTCACCTGGCGAAGCTGGGACGGCTTGTACTGAATAAAAAAGTATCAATAAACCCAAGGCGCGCACCGAATAATATGTAGCGAAAAGCCTTTATGGATGTGGGGCAGTGGGGAGCCCCATGAATAAGCAACTAATTGTTTAACCCTAAGGGTGAATTTTGAATTTAAAACTATGGACTTCTATTCTATTGGTGGTTCCTTCACTAGATTCTGATAAGTAGGGTTTTTCAACAACAGGTTCCACGTTTTAGTAGCGAATAAAATACAAAATAAACAAGATAATTTTAGTATTTTCACACTAATCTTCAACATAACATATTACAATTACTTATGGAGAACAATATCTGTTAAATGGCCGCCACGGCTCTTTTGGGCAAAATTTGAGATTACTTCCCTACACATTTGTGGTGGAATTTCGACGGTAACCACTTGACCGTGAATAGCTGCATTTTACAACTAATGACCTGTTAAATGCACTATCATCAAACCATGGAACAATATTTTGAATATCAGGTACCTCTTATTGAAAAACTCTATACTTGAGGCGGAGCTACATTTGTTGTTATTATTTTCCCTTATTGGTTCCCCAGTCTCTATGCATAGTGTCCGGATTCTTACCGACTAAACACCTTTCATTTGTACTTTTTCTCTTCTCCATTGTTTATGTGGAATGTTTGTGATTATCCTTCAATTTGATATCTCTCTCTAAGTTGGAATTCTATTACTACATTTTCGCAATTGGTCTATGCGGTATATTCCCGCTGTTTTTGCATCTTCAGAGTGGTCATAATCTACTGGCCTTCTAAGGTTGTCATTTGGATGCTCATTATCTCAAAGGCTTTCTCAGAATTTCTCTTGATGAATGTCGTAATTGACTCCCATTTCATTTCATTTTGAAATCTCCTTTTAGACCAATTTTTTTATTTATATGTATGTTAGATTAGTTGGTAAAATAACAATTAGAATAAATTATTTATGGAATGCATTAAAATTGATTATTAAGCAAAATAGAGGATCACGTCCATAAGACAAGAATATTCAATAAGAGAAATGGACTAGTACTAGTCCATTTCCCTTATTAATTATTAAGGATTCGATCCTAGAGGCAAAAATAGATCTTTCAGTTCATTGCTCTGAAGCTAACCACTTTCCTGTCTATCTGGAATTCCTTTGTACCTGCAAAAATTTGGATTCAACAACAGAAAGTATTTTGAGAAAAAGGTACCATTAACAGTGGAAGTCTGTGTACAAAAGCTCAGTCATATAGTTTAAACTGTTATTAGGATATTGTCAAAAACCCGAGTACAAATTTTTTTTTAGCACCCTGCGTCTCAATAAATGAATTCAGTAGGAAAAAAATGGAAAACGAAAAAGAAATAATAGTTTATGCGTTCTGAAGTTATTTAAAAAATATTTCTCTTTATTGTATCGATTCAGATTATCGTATCAATTGATGATGAAATTTATTGAAGAATCTTATGAATGAAATTGCGAAGTCGTGTCTGCCATAGAACAATATAAATCCTCCACAAAATAAATCCACCACAAAATTGGAATATTTTTCGCTACACCTATTAAAATGGAAAAATTTGAATTTATTCGCTCTAATGGAAACCGATGTATAAATCTGATTAAATCAAACTATAGCTTTGTTGGTCTGCCCGTAACGCTTTTGATTTGAGGTAAAATAATTTGGTTGTATGGTGAATACTGAATGTGATAATTTATTTTTAGAGTGCTCCATTTCCTACGTATTGGAGGTTGACGTTTATTGGCAGATTGACGGATCATCCTGCGGTATTTCTGGTTTGTGCTACCAGTGGGATATATGATAAATTTTACCGATGTTGTTATGCAAATGGCTAATGTAGCGGATGCATTCTGATTTCTAAGACATCTCAATGTCGTATCTGATAACTAAACCACTGTTAGATTTATCTCAAGAAAATATAATTATATTTAGAGGAATTTGTATCAATTTGATGAAGAAGATCGTCCATACATAAATTGGTTATTTGTGGACTGTATTTAGGTACTGGAGTTTTTGAAGGACCGTTCAAGTTTTTATAGTTTGTATTGAAACAAATGGTTGACACACACTTCCACAGTATTTGTTGCATGAAATCTTGCAGACATTTTTTTTAGATGATACTAAACTATGAAGCAGTTCACTCCCTATATGGCGACTGGGCCAATTATTCAGCGAACGAATAGGATGTTAGGAAACCGACGAGGGTTGCGACGACTGGCGACTAGACCAAAATAGAAGACACAGGTGAAAGTCAAAGAGATTCAAAAGAGTAAAAAAGATTTGAAGAGAATAACCGAAGAGGGTTGCGACGATGGCGACTAGGCCAATTCAGAGGACAATGAAATGGAGAATAACAGAGTAATAAATTAAAAGCAGAAAAAAAAAATTTTTTTTTTTAACTTTTATTTGAATGCTCTTGAAAGACGAAAATAAAATTCTTCCTTGAAATTTCAACCATCAACTTATAACCTCATTCTACACAATTTATATTATTATGAAAGCTTGTCGCGCGATTTACTTGTGTAAATAAACTAGTACCATCTTAATTCAGTAACATATTCTGCTAAGTTTGATTTTAAAGTTTCAGTTTAATTAAATATTTATAGGTACCTACGCAAACCTCGCGACACTTTTATGATCATACTAGCTGGCCCGGCGAACTTTGTTTCGCCTAAATGATACTTACGGTTGATTTCACGAATCTTAATCACCGGTGATCGAAGATCAACGGCTCGGTTTTCTGATTTTTGAACTGTCAGATCGGTTTGATGCTAGATCAAGCTCCGATTACCGGTGATTACGCTTGGTGAAACCCACCGTTAAAGTTGTATAAACTAACCATTGCTAGTTTCTCAAGCAGGAGATGAATCAGGCCGAATATACAAAATTTAAGTACCATTGTTATTCGCACGGAAAGAATTCTCTTTATTTAAGCGGTATCTAATTGTTGAACATATAACTTTTTGTCTTAAATGCTTAACAATTCTCTCATTGCAGTACCTATCTTGTGATGAACGACACCACGAATGCAATTGTTAATCACGATCGGAATGGATGAGGAATATTTCCAATGATTAATTACCCCTGATCACTGTATAAACCACTTTAGTTCTGCCAATACAACGCTGAAAATTCGAATTGAAGTACTTTGTCAATGGTACTTCAACCTCACTTCACAGAATACAAATACATATTTTTCTTCTTGACTGAGTCACCTATGTTTTGGTCCACAGCTCAGAGTTGCAGGCAACTCCATTTACTATAGAATTGACATTATCATGGAATGATATGAGCCCTACTTAAGATGTCTTAAAACATGGTGTATGCACTCGTCAATTTTTGAATGCATTGACATCAACGAAATCGGAAATGTTAGAATTATTTTATGGCGGCGCGGCAATGTCATACGTGTCATTTCATAATTCCAATATGGCCAATGAACCAATGAAAATTGAAGAGGGGCTTTGGCAAGAATCCAGATCTGTGCTTGTGCAGCAATATTGAGAATAAAAATGATTTACTAATTCAGACTCTCTCTGACACATCGTAATATGTCGTGAATCATATGTCATTCGAAACTTCATTTGAATACTCTCGATCATAACCTTATAATTCCATGTGAAATGAATCGCTTCATTCCGTTTACTTCGAGCCCTGAATATCATTTCTAACTCCTATTCATATTCAAGAATTGAACCCCAAATATTTAAGTAACATATTTTCATCCTCGATATCCATTTTTTGTCTATTCTTTTTCGGAATTTACATAACCTCTACGTTTCTCGCATTTTTTTAATTTCCAGTTGACGCAATTCCTACCAAAAATTTGGCTCCGCTTTGTGACTGTTAATAGCAGGAATATAAGCCATATTATACCTTTCACCAGAAATTATATGAATTAAAATGTCAAGAATATGAACACAAATTATTGCTTGAAAGAACTATCGACTGTTAACACAACCCATTTACCAGAATGAATTCAAATATTTGTAATAACTAATAGAAATTAGAACTCATTTTGTGAAGTGGAAGAAACGAAACTTTTCCAATATTCTCAATGTTGGTTAATCAAAATCTAATTAGTGCTCACACCATTAATTTAAACATTTTAGCCTTTTGGTGCTCAGCTTAAAATAATTGGTAACCATTTCAGTTGGTGGAGCAGCGAGATTTCCATGTTTCCATGGATATGAGCTTTCACGCAGAACAGAAACACAAAAATATTATGTCAATTACTAATTATGGCAATTTTGGATTTATTTATTTCCGAAAATATATTTATTATCCAAACAGAAATTCAAAAACATTTCAAAAATTATGAGGAGAGATTGAAACTGATCGTCAAAATCCGGTTTACTTGACATTTCGATAAAAATTCACCGTGATACTCACCCGCTTCTTGATCTGGTAAAAACCTTTCATGGTATTATAAGTTCTATGCAAATAAGACACTAAATGTATATACATCGCCATCTAATGGTGATAATATCAAATATAACGTTATTTTGAATGAATAAAACGGTAAAAATAACTAATAATAATTAGTCATTATGTGTGAATATCGCCACCTGAAGTGGTGAGAACGAAACTTCTCTCATATCAGTCATATCTCAACGAAATTGAATCATTTTAGAGATCTGTACTCCTACGCTAAGACATTTCGGTTTTGGTCAACAGCGCAGAGTTGGAGGCAATTCAAATTACACACTATCTGTTTACATCGCCATCTAACGGGGATAATTTCAAATAAAGTAACTATGAATAAGCGATGGCGTAGCTGTAACTGTAGCGACACCTAGTGGCCTTACTTGTTGGGACTTCAATAGAATGGACTGTATTATATATTTAACACTTTAATTCTCACAACTGAAATAATTGAATTAACATTCTATAATCAAAATGTTCACGCTGGACGCTTATTCTTGCGGCCATTTCTCCCTTTCTGCGTATCGTCGTCTCGTTCCGCGTCGGCGCGGTACTTGTTTCTGCCACGTCGAAGCAGGCGTTTTTCGGCGGTCTCTATGATGACGTCACCATTACTGGAAAGGAGGAAAAGCATTTCCTGTATAAGTAAAATTTTCATCGATTTCTTCAAAGTTTTATTGTATTTGATGGTGATTGATACATCAATCTTACATCTTGAAAAATCCCAAAAATGAAAATTTTCCACCAAACACCTCGAAGTTATTCTTGTTTCATCGAGCTCTATTTTCGATTTTTTTTTCGAATTTTCCCGCTCAGAGAGAATTTTCCAACCAAAACTGAAAAATATTACATCAAAATAACTTGAAATTTTCTAAGGAATCTATTTATGCAATGAAAAAATGGTGTTCTAATTTGAAAAACGGAAGTTGACGTCATTTCCGGAAAAACCGGAGGTGCTCATGCCTTGAAAATATTTTAGATTTCATCAGCATCGTGAAATACTTATAAGTGCTGAATTTCATGAAAATACGTTCAGTAGTTTCCCGTATAAATATGGGTGAGGTTCCTCGTGAAAGACCCTGTATTGAATATAGAATGACGTGTCACCCAGCTTATTTTGTATTGTCATCCAAATCAAACGTGTATACAAAATTTCAGCTCAATCGGTTGAAGATATCTGCTTCAAGATTCCACCCGAACAAACATAAACATACATATACTCCATTCAAGTATCGCGGTTAGCCTTGGTTTAGGTTCATCAAGTTCTTTCACAAGTCTACTTTCTATTTACGCTTTTCTAACTTTGTAAATGGAGTTAGTTCTTCTAATTCTAAGGTTTAACTGTAACGCAGGTTTCGTAGAACTACTACATTTTCATACTGGAGTATTTCAAGTTGTGCAAAAAGGTATTTGAATGTCTTCTGTAGGTATTTCTTGAGAATTTTGAAAAGTGGGGAATTCCATGGGTTCGTCTGTTCCGTTCGTTTTGCTGAGTTATTCGAGTACTTTTATTCTTTTTCCGAATGAACTATCAGAAAATCACTATTCTGTCCATTATTTTTCAGTGAAATTTCAACACTCTATTTTTGATTTCCGTACAAGAAAGCATAACTGCATAACTGAATCTTCCTACCATGTTCATATACGTATTTACAGTGCTAACAGAGAAAAAATGTCTTCAGCATTCGCCAGGTCTTTGAAATTATTGAATTCACATCATATTCTCTCAAAGTAAATTAACATTTTGAAAAATAAGTAGGTAATTAATAGATTAATACGATTTAATTTCAGAAACGACAACGTTGCTGGCGTATCTGACAGAGGAATGACCATAACCTAACATTTTCAAAATATACGAGGTGAAATGTGTCAGAATTCCATGACAAACCACGACACTTCATAAAAGTGAATTGGAGTATAGGTACATACATCGCAAATTGAATAAAAGCTTTTTACTTTTAAAAAAGTACAAGGGAATGAGGTCCCCGATTTGTTCTTGAGTGATTCACTTTCCTTATCCAAAACACAGAAAAGAAACAAACTAAGGGCCACAAGAGGGTTGAGTGGAGCAGGATGTGTACCCTGGTATAGCATCACTGGACTCCGCCTTTTTTCACAATAGCAATGTAAATTGTAAAATATTATGTATTATTTTGCCAGTTTGTATATTGTGAAAATAAAGACAATTATTATTCTTATTATAGAGGGCGATGATCCAAGTAAATCAACTCCAGAAGTAGCTGGATTGAAAGTATGAGTTTCCAGTACTTTCCATACTCTACGCAATTTCCCAATAAAATACAGGCTCAAAATCAGTAATAACTCATAGGAAATCTTTAATATTGAGCCAAATCGGACGACAGTTTCGGAGATAGGGTTTTTCTCCATCTTCAGGTCATCCTCAAGATTTTTCAAACAAAAATGATGTAACAAAATTACTGAAAATTAAATGAGTCGATGCACAGTAAAAAGTGTATCAAGACAAAAGCAACTCACCATTACAAAATTGAGTTCAAACAAAAGGAAATATTAATAAATAGATAACTTCCTTGATTAATATATTCAAAGTGTAGTTGACAGGAACTAGGAATCGGGAATGAATTAACAGACCTCAGCTAATGCCGACGTTTCGTGTTTTTTAAATGATGTTGTCTCTATTTTAGCCCTGAAGAAGCAAAAATATATTTGCGAAACGTCGGCATTAGCTGAGGTCTGTTAATTCATTCCCGATTCCCAGTTCCTGTCAACTACACTTTGAAAAGGAAATATATTCGGAGGCGAATTATTGCATTCGGCCGTTACAAACAAACAGAGAAAGGTGAAATATGTCAACATCCACATAAATCTAGATGTGATATCAACAATAAAAAAAACAAAAATAATGAGAACTAGGTCAAGTCTCTGTGGTCTGACCTAACTTTCAATAAACAACCAACATGATGAAGGAAACTAAAAGTCAAAAGTAATTGTTGCTGTTTTAAATCCGAAATCTCCATACTGCAGTTGACGTTATTGGGATTGATATGGATGTGCATTGTGCAAGGACTCAAGGATTAGTATTTTTTTGTTGAAAGGACAACGATAAAAAATGCGTGTTTCCTCGTACTCAAAAGTGATGCGTTAAACCCGAACGGTACTCCTTGTTACATCTGATATTATATTGGTTGATATAATCTCTTCTTCAAATATGGCTTCGTTTCACCTATCTAGCATGAATCACAAACGCCCTAGTGTACCTCATAAAAAATCCCCCTCTTTGACATGGTAGTAGTCGTATCCTTTAGTCTACTGATCAGAGAATCAGTACACCCCAGAGAAGTTTTATTGTCGGAAACGGGGTCAATTTGTGATTGTTTATTTTCTTTTATTTGAACTCAATTTTGTAATGGTAGGTTGCTTTTGTTCTGCTCCACTTTTTATTGTGTATTGATTGATTCACTTTGTTTTTTTTGTAATTTTGTAATTTTGTAATTTTGATCCATAATATTGGTTTCAAACATTTTCATGATGACCTCAAAATGGAGAAAACCCTATCTCCTAAACTGTCGTCCGAATTCGTTCGATATTAAAGATTTCACATGAGAAGTTTTATCTGATTTCAACCCTTCAATTTCTTGGTAAATCGCGAAGAGTTATAGGAAGTACCCAAGAATCTTCAACTTATCACCTGCAGCAACAGCTGCAATTGATTTCGATATAATAAAATTCTTCGTTTCCAATATCTCGATATTAAATCTCACATGTTGTGTCATATCCACATGAAAGCGTAGCATGTTACAGATGAAGAAAATACTTCGACCTGCTGAATCAATCAAAGGACTTATAAGTCGCATCTGTTCCTTGCTCCCCTTCGGAAATACATTCGCTTTCTGCAGGAAACGTGTAATTCATTCAATAACAGGCAGACATCCGTCTCCAGCGAGTATTGAAGCTATGTACCAATCATATTATGAAATAGTTGGTAGAGAAATAGAGAGAATGTAGAAAAAATAAAACAGAAGCTGCCATGAAAATAAGAATCTCAACTTTGTTCTATAGCCTTTTGTAAGCTGCAGGAAAATGAACCGACCTTGCGGGGTCGAATAATTCGATTTTGTTTCCCATCATGGTAGTGAGGGATTGATATTGCGGCATGCAGGCAGAAAGGATAGAATTAATCGACATCCTCTGGTCTCAATTATTTTCATAAATCCAATTATAACGCATTTCCGACAAAAAGCACTGAGTCCAGTCAGATATGAGAGAACTCCCGACTAATCAGCGTAACAAAACGTAACTGGGTACGCTTTGCTGATAAAATATAATAATATAAATATAAAAGATTATGTTTTTTAGAGATCGTTCTAGTTGAACGAAAGCTTCATCATTTATTGATACGGTCAGTATTTTCCGCATTTCGAGCTAGAAATGGTCTCAAACGATTAGATTCGCCTCACAGATAACAAATATGTGGGCAAATGCCATTCTGTCCGTCGGCAAACCGGATCACTCTCGAACGAAAAAACCTCGAAAATATAAATTTCCAGAATCCCTAATGCCGCGGGTGGGAATTCGATTGAGGATTTCATAAACATGGCAGCAGCGTTTTCAGCAGTTTTTTCGAGTTCACTCGCGGCAAAAGTTGAAAGTTGTTGTCACCAAAAATTACAATACCTTTGAAAACAAAAATAATCCTAGGATCCCAGAAAACGACGCTGAACAATTTTTCCAATTTTGTTGTCAATTTTTGTAATATTCTTTCAGCTATCAGCATTTTTTTCGAGTCAACGCGCTTCAAAACTTAACAGTTGCTCACAACAAAAATTACAATACCTTCGAAAACAAAAGTATATAGTACACCAGAAAAGGACGCTAAACATTGTCTGATTTTATTGTCAATTTTTGTGATATTCTTTTAGCTGTCAGCATTTTTTTTCGAGTTTACAAGCGGTGAAACATGACAGTTTTGTCATATATTAAAGGTGCATACAAATTGTTGTCACGTCATGTGAGCTCACGCGAGAAATTGGGAAGAAGATATGGAAAATATAGCTGCTTTTACAGTTGCTGGTGATTCTCATAAAAGGGATTCGATTTACCAAATGAATCAACGAACAGAGAAAGTGGGGAAATTCCATCAATTAATTCAAGAATTATTGAATGAACCCCCAAATCGGTTTCAAATGTATGTCAGAATGACATTTCGCAAAATATCAGACGTGATATCACGTGCATTCAGAAAATGTAAATTTGCAGAATATAGATTTTGCGTGCTATCAGTGCTATAACGTGACAGCAGATACAATGTTGCGAAAATTTTTACTACATTTTGATTCCGTAGTTGTACAATGATCCAGTTTAGTTCTGATGATTTGGCTTCACTATTTATTATTGAAAGGTGTGTCTCTCTTCCTATGCTCTAAGTTCCATGCATTATCGTGGTTGCACATTTTGGGAAGATGACGTGATGTGACGTGACGTGATAACAATGTGTCTGCACCTTTATGGTTTTATTATGGGACTAAGACACTCCAGCAGGACTCCAGCGAAAATTTCACCATATCGCTTCAGTGGAACTTGCCTGGAGGGGTGGAGAAGCAGTCATTTACAAAGTTCATTATTTTGAAGAGGAAGTGGATAATTCCTGGATAATAACAGGTAGAATACATATTTCATGAAATAACCGATTATCAAGAATCCTACTATTTAGGAAGAGTAGAATAGAATTTTATCTTCGATAAAAACGGCCCAGGGTGAAGAAAAAAAATGGCCGATAGTAAATGGCTAGTCCCCAACACGAAGAACCCAACCTTTTGTCCAGTCCGCTTTTTCAATATTCTGATGGTTAAACGTTCATCTGAAATAACAAGTGAATTATTATTTTCAACGGTTATTCCATCATCGAACAAGGATCAATCAAATGGAAGGTACAAAAACACACCAGTGGGAAAAAACGAATTCTCGAAATGGACTAAAGAAGCGCGCGGTAGAGAAGGCAGGATTAAATACAAAACAAATAAAAATAACAAACCACTCTATGCGGTCCACAGCAGACAGTAACTTGGCTAGGGGTAGTCGAACAAAAATTAATTGAAATGGCTACAGTTCAGCCGACTCAATTAAGCTTTATCTGCGAATGGATAACGAGCACCATTCCAACATCATAAACACCAAAATAGAGGTCACGTCCGTGTGTACCACCCGGTGGTATACTTTGGAAATGAGGTCTGTACTAGTCCATTTCCCTCATCATAAACACCCTTAGAAGTGACCTGCTGCTGAAAAACAGAAGATCCTGCAGTTACTCCTCGAGCTTCTCGCTCTACAGATGGACCCATCAATAACACTCCTACACCCAACGTTGTCAATGAGTTAATAGAGATTTCAAACAATACTCCTACTGTGTACCAAACTTTATATTTTGATTGTACCATAAATAATTGGCTTAATGGTTAAATAGATTACCTGTTTTTATGGTTTTGAAATTAATACCTATACATAATGCATGCAGAATAATCTGTAACTCATAAAATAGTCTTGTCAAATACAATTCGAGCATCTAATTTTTCCTGTGAAGAAAATAGAAAAAACACAATGCAACGTTATGTTTTTTAACCTAAAGCAGTCATGCTTCTTGTTAAATTAAATTTACTTAGCAACGTATTTTTTCGATTTTTTTCGGAAAAATTAGATGGCCTTATGATATTACTCACGGAAAAATGTCCCGCTCATGAACAAAATTTTCTACTAAAAAAGATCTCTGTTTCATTTTCATTGTGACACTCTGCATAAACTAAGAATAATATTTAGATAACAGTGTCAACTATTCAATGACCCAATAAAAATTCAATGAAGTAATATTTTGGAAACCTAAGAAAATTATAATTCTCACACAATTATCAAAAAATATTCCAAGTTTCGAGTGTAATTAAATAGATGAAAGAAAAACTGCAGGAATTTGTGTCCATTTGATATACACTATTATTTTATTGTGTTCATGTGTCGTATGCTCAAACTGAAGCTATATCACAGCATGTTTTCCATTTACCCAAATTCATCCCCTGTTGAATTTTCTTACCGAATCATGACATCCAAAGTGCCAAAGTTCATTTCGACACTTCGACATTCACTCACCCCCCCCTAATTTTCCCATTTCGTTCCATTCGCTCTGGAAAAGAACTCCCTGAACTTCGACCCCTTTGGAAGTTACGTCTCAGTCCGAGATGGTGAAATATCAGATTAAAAGGGGAAACGTATTAGGAAGTAACAGATACTTCACGACGAAAATATACCGGGGTAATATAACGCTTCGGCAAACATCAACAAGTTCGGTGTAGATTGCAAATTTTCCGCGGTCCTCAGTCTATTTCCCGGAGAAAACTGTTCGACGTGATAATTTCGAAAGACTCTTCATCTGAGAAGTAATAATCTGAATGGTAGGGATGTTTAAACATATTTCGCAAATGCATCGCTCGAGCGCGCGCCTTTTTATGTTGATTAGTTTTTAGCGTCTGGTAGGAATGAGGTCAAGGGGGTAGAAGTGGTTTTCTTGTTTAACAATGCGAAATCTTGGTTGGAAATACGGTCATCTGCAATATTCAGTATGTACAGGGTGTAGGGTGATTGTGTTTAGTTTACTCAATGGCTCTCTGTGTTAATATTGGTCGTGCAAAAACGTTTATGGCAAATGGCGTTTCGTCAAATGTTCTAATATTTTGGTGTGATGTAGTACTCGACCTACTCATCAAAAGTGTTCATGGCCCCAACTCAATCCTATGACTAGTTTGTGAGATACAGGGCGTTGAAGTTGAGAATAACCCACTTTTTCTACGCGCCTATCTCGAAACAGAATCGAATGAACTTCCATTTTTCTCAAGAAACATTTCATTCCATTCTCAGGGAGCAACCATATAGAGGTATATGAGCGAAAATCGTTACGAATACAGGGTTATCCATAATTATTGAATGCATGCCCGATTTTGAAAGTATATCAAATATGTCAGTTCCAGAGCGGGAACGTTCGCAAAATGAACTATTTCACTAAATATGTTGTTGTTACATCGAAAAAACCTGAAATAACCAGAATTCATACTGGGTGATCCATTATTATAGAAACTATCTCAAAAACTAGTCATGGGATTGACTTGGGGGCATGGACACTTTTGATCAGTAGGCCGAGTACTACATTGTACCAAAATATTACAGCATTTGACGAAACGCCATTTGCCATAAGGAAAGTGCGGGGTCCTTAGTATTATTTTTATGGGTATTCAGAATTCTGAGAAATACATAAAAGCATCGTAAACAGAAAAATTGTATGAGAACTGTTATTTTTTGAATGGTACACCTTGTATTTTATTTTCCTTATCGGTAGAGTACTTTCTTCTGATTTCAAAAATTTATACTTTATGGAGGTTACTTTTGGCAGTTTTCTGAAAATATAGGGTTTCGTCTAGATCTAAGGCAGCTGTAGATTAATTCGCTCGTTTGAGCTTGTATTCGAAATCTGTTGTTGCATTCTACTTCATCGGAGTAATTCATATATAGAATGATTGTATTTTTCAATACAGGAATTTTCGAGGAATAAGAAGGATTTATGATTTCCCAAACTATAGGAAGATATCTAATCTTCCTACAAAATTTTTGCTCATTTCAAAAACGTATTATATGTCGCTATTCATATAAATATTAAATGAGCAAAAATTTAATACTTGTGTCTGGCTTTTCCATTCACTGTTGAATTAAAAGTAGGCTGGCGGTACCATAGCGACCGTTGAATATACATTATAGTTCGTGAATTCCACCTAATTTTTTGGAAACCCAACCTTCTGTGATAAAATTCACCGACTACGGAATTATTATTTATTTTATGCGTCAGTTTCAAGTGAGAAAACTTGATAAACCTTAATCTCGGTCAACCCAGATACTTCATAAAAGTGAATGGAGTATAGAGGTTACTCCGTTTGGAATTGTTCGATTGTGCTATCCAATGAATATTCAGAGTGATCTTTGTAGGTTCATCGGAAAAGTCTAATGAACCATTCACCATCATTTAGCCTGGATATATTATGTGAATCCAGAATTGTTCAAAAAAATAAAACTGAATCGCATGTAGTATACAGGCCACTAACACATGTATGTAGCTGGAATATCTTGGGATGTGAATTCCTACTGATAACGAAGAGTTAGTGGGAACATAAAGTAACAGAGTAACCGTATAAACTAACCTATCTCTAGAAGCGACCTACTTCGGAGTACATCACGTTCACAGTAGCGGTTTGCGGGACAAATGTCCAGACTGCATGTTCTACTTTTAATTGAGTTGAATGTCCCTCCATGGGTTGCAACTAACACCCCGTTTACATTAGTCAAAAGTGAGTTGATCAAGTCAGTTGAATTTAAGTGACTTGAAAGCGAATTGAATGTGTAAACCCCCTATTTCGTTTTAATCGATCGGCTGAATTGAACGGCTTCTAAGTTGAAGCACGGTCAACTTTGTGGAAGTCACTTGAATAGAACTTATATAGTAGGTACATGGAATGCTAGTACCAGATCAAAAAGTCGCTAAACATCCCAAGTTGGTGGAATACTGAAATTTCCATGTTGTCATGGTTACGACTTGTCATACAGAACAGAAACACAGAAATGTTTGCCGAAATGCTAAGTGAATCGGATCTTGACGATTAAATTCATAGTATTTCTGTGTTTCTGTTCTGTACGACAAGTCGTAACCATGGCAACATGGAAATTTCAGTATTCCACCAACTGGAGATGTTTATCCATTTTTTCAAGCTGAGCAGCAAGCCTAATGGCATTCCATGTAAGTACTATAAGTTCTATGTTTTCCCTCCGGCGCGGCGACAGGAAAAGTAGAAAAAAAATTAAGGACGCGACAATTTTTTTTCTTTCACGACAAATTCGGGACAGGTATTCGACAATTAATGCAATAGAAAAAAAAGTCAAAAACGAATGCGCTTTTGCCAAAAATGCGACATTGTCAGAAATATAGGGAAATCGCGAGAAAATGAAGTGGAAATTGCTAGAAAGATTAAATTTTTTGTGTTTTCTACTTTATTTGAACATCGACAATTACTCGGCAATCTTTTATGATCATCCTGATGATATTCGACCACTATTTCCTAAATTAATATAAAGTTAGCAAAGCCACCTAGTAGAAAAAAAACGAAGTTCGCGACAAATTTTTTTCTTTCACGACAAATTCGAGGCAGCTATTCGACAATTAATGCAATAGAAAAAAAGTCATTTACGAATGCGCTGTTGCTAAAAATGCGATAATTCCAGAAATACCTCAAACTCGCGGGAAAAAGACGTAAAATAAACAAGAAGGAATGGATTTTTTGTGTTTTTGTTACTTCATATGGACTACGACAATTAGTCGACAATTATTCACAACCATTTTCATGATATTTGGTAGATATTGAGAAAGTGGTTCTGCTAACTTAACGTTAAGTTAGCAAAGCCACACCGTAGAATAAAAACTAAGGACGCGACAAATTTTTTTCTTTCACGACAAATGCTCAACAATTATTCGACAATTAATGCAATAGGTTTCATTGATTTTGTCGCAAGTGGCACTGCTTACTTCATATACATAGCAGAATGGGCTCGTATTCCAATACGAATGCGAAATTCGAAAACGAGCGACGAAGGAGCGAGTTTTCGAACGCATGAGTATTGGAATTGCATTCTGCAACGAGTATTAGACGATATTTTCTCTATTTCACTCTAATTTTGTGAAATTCAATGAAAAAATTCAAATTCTAGGTCCTAGTGACTTTCATATTGTATCTTGGCAGTTGGTGTGAATGTTAGGAATAAATACGGAAATTGACATTTCTAAATTGACGTCTGCTGGAATTTAAAAGGATCGGAAGTCATTGCTGACAACCACAAAACGAAAAATGTTACTGAAAACGATGCTGTAATGAATTCATTACATATATTAATATAATATATTATAGCTTTGCATTGACATATGTCATTTTATCATAGCAAAGTATCGTAATATCGAAATATATATTATAGCGTCGTCCGCGGTGTTTGATTCATTTTCTTCAGGAGCGATATTGGTGTAATATATGAGATATAATATATATTATATTATCGCTCGTCGGTCGTCCGTTGCGGCCTTAATGCGGGCTGCGGACTACGAGCTATAATCTATATATATAAAAGGAAGATGTTGGTTACACCATTTATAACTCGAGATCTGATGGAGGGTTTGTTATGAAACTTTATATGTGGATTCGTCTACGGTCTGTTTATTATAAAATACAATAAAACTTTGAAAAAATCGATGAAAATTTTACTCATACAGGAAATGCTTTTCCTCCTTTTGCGTGAGGCCACTAGGTGTCGCTACAGTTACAGTTACGCTTCCACTTATTTCATATTCTCTCCGTTAGATGGCGATGTAAACAAATAGTCTGTATAGTGACCATATTACCACTATAGTCACTGTAATAGTGTGTAATTTGAGTTGCCTACAACTCTGCGCTGTTGGCCAAAACCAAAATGTCTTAGCGTAGGAGTACAGTAGTACAGATGTCAGATGTCTAAAATGATCAGATTTCGTACCACTTCAGATGGCGCTATTCGCACATTATGACTGATTATTAGTTATTTTTATAGTTATATTTATTCGAAATAACGTAATCGTGAAGTAAGATGTCTAGAATAATGGTGTAGGCACTGATGATTAGATTTTGTTGTGACCAAATTCAGAATATTAGCAATGTTTCGTTCTTTCCACTTCAGGTGGCGCTATTCACAAATTATGACTGATTTTTATCAGTTATTTCAAATATTTGAATTTATTCTGGCGAACGTGGCGTGTTAATGGTAGATAATTTTGTCAAGCAATGATGTGTGTTTATATTCCTGACATTCTGATGTATAATAATAATAATAATAACTTTATTCATCCCTTAGACAAATACATTTGTATAGGAAACGTCAGAAAAGCAAATACAACGAAAAAAAAAAGCATACAAATGAGAAAACAAACAACTACAATCTAATGTAAAGCTGCCTTAAAATACTCATCCTCGCCGTAGAAGCACCTCTCGAGTAGCAAGGCCTTAATCTCGTTCTTGAATCTTCGGTACCCCAAAACCTTCAATCTCTCAGGCAGATGGTTACAAAATTTGATGCCACTATACATAGATGACTGCTGAAATTTAGAGGTTCGGTGTTTTGGAATACAGAGAGTTTCTTTATGCCTCGTGTTATAATCGTGAAATTCAGAACACTTATTCAATGAAATTATGTTTTTTCGAGTGTACAATAGGCAGCTGAGAATATAAATGCAAGGAAAGCACATTATTTCATTATTGATGAAAGAGGGTCTACAGGACTCCCTGGGATTTAAGTTGAAAATTAAACAGATTATTTTCTTCTGGGCAATAAATACTGCATGACTGAAAGAGGAATTTCCCCAAAGAACAACATTGTAGTTGAGGTGAGCGTACACTAGTGAGTAGTATGTATTTATCAGAGAATCGAGTGGTAGTATAAGCTTGATGTCTCAGGGCGAAGAATGAGCTATTCAGTTTCCTGCAAACAAAATCCGCGTGATCTCTCCAGGTCAGATTTTTATGGATGGGCAAGCCAAGGAACTTTATACAGTCAGAGGGTTTCAAACTCCCAGATTCTAGTTTTAAGGAGAACTGGTGATCTGAGTCTCTTACTTGAAAATATATTAGTTCAGTCTACTTCACATTCAAGATGAGGGAGTTTTTGGTACACCAATCAGAAAAGCACTCTACCAACAATTCACAACACGCCACTAGTGCGCTTAAAGTTCGTGCAGAAATGATGAACGAGGTATCATCTGCAAATAGGACAATATTAATAATTAATTCAGATAACAAATGGTTCACGATATAATCCGGCAGATCATTCACAAAAAGGATGAACAAGAGAGGTCCTAAAACCGAACCCTGAGGAACACCCATTTCTACCGGATACTTGTCTGAGCTGTGTTGGAAAATACCTCTGAACCCTAAACTGTATAATTTATCCAAAATGAAGTTGAAATTCAAACAATCAAATGCACGGGATTGGTCAAAAAATAACCCCGCCACATAATTTCCATCGTCCAAACTTTTGTAAACAAAATTCACCAGATCACACGCCGCGGACTCCGTCGACATACCGATTCGGAAACCGTGCTGGCAGCTCGTAATGAATGAAAATTTATCCAAGTACTGCAACATTCTATCGTAAACCAATCTTTCTACAATTTTAGATAAAGAGCTTAATAATGAAATGGGACGGTAATTATTTATGTCGTCGACTGCTTCTTTTTTGTGGATGGGAATAACCTTTGCCGTCTTAAGTATCGAAGGAAATCTCCCTGAAGAGATCGAAACATTAATGAGATGCGCGAGATGCTCAGAAATATATGGAGCTAATATCTTCAAAACCTTAACTGGGATCATGTCTAACCCACTACTGTTCTTATTTTTCAATTTGTTTATAACTGAGTTTATTTCTTCAGCCTCAACTGGAAAAAAGAAAAAGTTGTTTACTGTCAGTGTCCGAGTGGTACATGAATAAGATCGGTTTATTCCGAAATGTTTCTCAACACTGATTTTATTAATTGTTGAAAAATATTCGCCGAAGGCAACAGCGACGCTAGACTGATCTGAAATAATCCTTCCCTGAACTTTCAACACGATATCGTTTCTAAAGCCAGTGGAACCTATTTCCTTTCGAACTAGGCTCCAGATCGTTTTGTTTTTATTATTAGAGCAATCCAATAAATTCTTATGAAAATTCAATTTTGTTGACTTCAACAGAGCTTGGTACTCTTTTTTAGCAAATGAATAAAGTTGCCTACTTTCCTGAGATTTTAAGTTTCGAGACAACCAATGAAGATCCTTGAGATTTCTGCTGGCTAGCCTGATTTCGCCAGAGATCCAGTTGGCCCTGCAATCAATGGCACGTTTTTTTTGCTTGATCGGACAAGTAGAATCCAGCAGGGATTGTAAGATGTTGTAGAAATGTTCGAAACTGCCATCGGAATCCATTTCCTGATATATGCCGTCAAAACGAGCAGAGGCAGCCTTCAACGATAGGCTCTGTAGGTTACTTTCAGACAGACAGCGAAATGTGCGTAAAGTAGTATCCACCACGTTGTCGAGTTCAGGACAATCAAAGGTAAGAGCTATAACTCTGTGGTCTCCGATGTTGGAATCAACCACCTCGACAGTTATCAAATCGCGGCTGACATTCGTCAGGATGTAGTCTATCTTTGTGGAACTAGTAACGCCGTATTTGTTAGTAAAGACTCTAGTAGCAACCTCTGACGTAATGCTCAGTGCAAACTCTAGTAGCAGATAATCTAGTGCGCTACGTGACTCAAAATAATTAATATTTAAATCGCCACAGACGAAGACAGGGTCCGAGCCCGTGAGACAGTAATCCAAAACATAAGACATTGTTTCACCGAATAACTCTAAATTACCAGAGGGAGGCCTGTAGACACTAACAATGCAGACATTATTGTACAAATATTTCAATTTAATTGCAGAAAATTCACATTGCATTTCCAAAGAAAATTTACCTATATTTGGGATAGGTTCATATTATTCATAGGTGTATATTAGTTCTTAGGAAAAGTAGAAAACTTTCTTTATAAAAAGATGCCATTCTGCTGTTATGTCATAATTGACTTTGGCAAATCATACACTGAAATGATATTGCGGCGCCGCCACGAAACATTGCTAATATTTTCGATTTGGTCGCACGTCATTCCATTCAAAAATTGAAGGGTGCCTACACCATTATTCTAGACATCTTATTAGAGGGCGATGAATTTGTTCAGGCTTTCGCGGCCATCGATTTATGTCATCTGTTTTTTTTTCGAGCTTTCGGTCGTCGTGGTTTGAAATGATCGAAAAAAGATATATATATTACATTAATTACTGTGTAATTTGCATAGGACTTATAGTACCATGAAAGGCTATTAACAGATCCAGAAGCGCGTGAATATCACAGTGAATTTTTACCGATATGTCAAGTATATCCGATTTTGGCGATCAGTTTCAATCGTGATATGTCCATTCTCATCTCTTCTCATAATTTTTAAAATGTTTTTGAATTTATTTCTGAGTAATAAATATATTTGCGGAAATAACTTAAATTCAAAGTTGCCATAATTGGTAATTGACATATTATTTTTGTGTATCTGTTCTGTGTGACCGCTCATATCCATGGAAACATTTGACACTTCAAAAATCAAGCCGTTGATCTCCGATCACCGGGATTACGATTTGTGAAATCCACCGTAAGTATCATTTAGGCGGAACAAAGTTCGCCGGGCCAGCTAGTATAATATATATTATATCTTACATATTACATGAAAATCGCTTCAAACGAAATAACATGTAACCAGGCGATATATTACGTATCTGCAGAGATATGCTTTTCGAGCGATATTTTAGAGTATATCCCACCTTCCCACGTCTAAACCCGCGCCACGAATATGAACTCAGTTTCACGCAGTTCGGGCAGTACACACGGTGGAATTTTTTTAACCTAATAAAATGGAACGTTTAATTGAACGCGTAAGGGAAAATCCATGTTTATGGAAAGTGGATGAAGAAGATTACAAAAATAATGAAATGAAGGCAGCAGCACGGAGAAAGCTTATTATAGTGGAATGCGATATATCAGATGTTACGTCCTAATTTATTCATTTTTTTTTGAATAAGAAAAAATAGTCATGACAAATTTGCATACCTAAATACATATTAGATAATAAGTATGTACAAGCGAATACATTACTTATAAACATTTATGTTTTTAATAACAGGAAAAGTTTAATATTTTCACATATAGAGCTATAATATATATTATATTATGCTCGTAGTCCGCAGCCCGCTTATTATAATATGATATTATATCTCGTTATAGAGCTATAATATATATTATATTATCGCTCGTAGTCCGCAGCCCGCTTAAATGTTGGGTTTCACAAAGCGTAATCACCGTTGATTCGAGCTTGATCTAGAATCAACTCGATTTGTCAGTTCAAAAATCAGAGAATCAAGAAGTTGATCCCGGATCACTGGTGATTACGCTTTGTGAAATCCACCGTAAAAGTACAATTTTCATGAATTTGAAAACGTTTGGAAATAAAATAACTCGCTTTCAAGCTCGCCACGAAAAGTGACACTTCTCCTCCTAATGAAATGATATACTTATATTGGAACAAATCAAACATCCTAACCATTTCATCCATTTCAATATCCAAATATTCATCCAACCATTTGACTCTAATCCATTCTTAATGATGGTTTATGTAGCTATAAAGCATGAGATAATTCTGATCCTAACACTGAATTAGACTATTCTGAATTTCTGCAGTAGCAAATATTCATCACGGAGTACCCTATTAGTGAAAATATCGTTACAAACTAATGAAATGAAATATTCATGCATCGCTAACGACACCTGAATAAACCAGGACGTTGAGTCAGGCGATTCTTGATTCACAAGTTCACCCAATCGCATAAAATACGGGTTTGTGATTTGCTCTCGCGATTGCTGAGCTCTAGGATCTGATGTCGAACTTTTGAACTGGAATTAATGTGTATGTACTTTAAAGAAGAATATTCAACAGCAGGAAACCAAATAAACGATAGAATTCAGTGAACTTCATTCTGAAATATAATTTCTTCTTGGTGACGAGAATTGAAAAATAACATATTTTTTTTAGTTCGGTAGCATTGTAGACTGCTGTTGTGATTCACGGTGAGAGTTCAATGTCAATAATAAATTCAATAATTTTTGCAAAAAATTTAGGTTATAATTTCCGTTGGATTTATGTTATTTTAGCCGGCATGGTGCTAATCGACTAGTATCGAATAATTTATCGAGAATCCGCGTTCAAATTAAGTTATGTCAGTTCGTCAGTGTGCGATCACGACAACTCTCGAACGGATAAACCTAGAAACTTGAAATTTTCAGGGAAAGTACGAATTTCGAATGCGACCGTTGTAGCTGTGTAAGATACGAATCGAGATCTAAGCATGAGTTAGAAAAAAACAAATAAAATGAATAGAATGAAAAAGAATTATTTTTGATTAAATCCACATTAACTAGTCATATTTTTATAAATCATTTACGGGATAATCCCAATCGATGAACTACAAATTGAAACAGAATACTTAATCCATAAAAGAGTGAAACGCTCTCAATATAAACTGAATTAAACATCGCTTCACATTTCTCAAGATAACAGAATACGATGAATTCGTAAAATCGATTGCCAATGGATCAGCAACATTTGCCTTCCCCGAAATTCTGGGAATTAGTTATTCCCTGCTATGAGTTAGCCGATAATTTGGAACGGATCCACTAGTATTTCTAGGCAGGACGTGAAAAGCAAAGAGCTCTGTCATTGACAATATCCCCCAAAAAGTCTAGCGAACAGCAACACATCACCACTAATTCTCAAAGTTGGCAAGCGAAGCTGAGCTTTCATACGAGATACCGAAAAATTTATCCTAGAGATACCCATGTATGAAACACAAAGAAGGCTGTACACTGATTCTATCATTATCCAGCTGAGTATAGGGACACCATACAGAGAATGCAAATGGCAAATGAGGTCTAACAAAATTGATATAGAGATTTGGTGTTGTTGACATCCCTAAATTTAAAAGAATTTTTCATAGTGAAACCAAGCGTCCTAAGATCTTTACCAACAATGCTCCCAATATGCAGACCGAAAATCATATTGGAGTCATACATAACACTATGATATTGCACTAATAATATTTATTGGTATGCACCTACCTAGTTGCAAACGTTCGATTTTATACAATGGTTTTACTGTACTGCATTTCCAACTTGAAGGAAAATGCCTAAACTTAACGATCTATCCATATCATATGGCAAGGCAAGAATCCGCACAAAATTTCAATATGTGTAGAAGGATTTTGATCAAACCTTATATGTCTTTCGTGTAAAAAACATACATAATTTCCATAAAAGGATACCTTTGAACGAGAAAAGTTGCTTTCTCGAAATGGCAAATATACCTAGAAGGTGAATCTGCCTTATACAAGGTTAATCTGCCTACAAGATGAATGAACGAGTGCTCCTGACTTCACGTCAGTGCTTCTGGTAATACATTTCAGTACTGCTATTGAAGTATAGTATTTTCAAATTTCTTTCAGAAACGTGAAACGCTCTTCGCTCATCCATATTTTTGATATATGATACACTATTTTCGATGATATAAGGAACAGGAATAGAATTGCAGAATTTTTTCTCCCCGAATTCTTACCAAAAAGTCAAGTTCTTCATTGAATGCAATTCTACCGTCTACACAATGGTCTATTCTATATTTTGCTACTTTATACATCTTGTGTCACTCCGTGAAACAATAGAGTACGGTATAAAATTTTTAAAGAATTCATTTATGAATTGCTGGCCGGGAAATGCTCGTAAAACATCTGCAACATTTTCTTTGAAGGTATCATTTCAGAATACTTTCAGGTCTATTATTCTCTCGTAAAGTCCTAACAATTTCTTGCGACTTCAATCTTATGAAAATCAGTAATACATGCATCAATTGGGTCTAGACATGGGAATCGATCTCGTTGTCCCCTTCGATATAATTTACATTATATATTTTTTTCGATAATGTTCAGAATGTGGTCTATTGGAAGAAACAATAGGTTCACTCCTATCACTCTTCTAGCTATATAAAACTTGAACCAAAAAAAATGCAATCAATGCCATTAAGGAACTTGAGAATTGAATGGGAATTTTGATTCATTGAATAATTGAATCACTAAAAGATGTTAATCCATTATGACTGAAGAAAAAAAATTTTAGTCACGATGTGTTGGTCGCAAGACGTGAACTGCTGAGCTAATTTTGTACACCATTTCTCGATTTTCACAGTCATTCATGGAAATCATTTTACACATCTTTGGAATTTCCTACATTCTCTTGAATTTCCCAAATTTCTCCTGGAATATCCGAAAGTTCTCTGTTATTCCTATTATATCCTAGAAATTGTTTTCAACAAGTTAGAAAAAATATACAGGGTGAGTCTTTGACTTGTACATATATTTTAACCGTAGATTCCTCTCATCAAACGAAAAACTTTTTTCCCATTCCATTTTTCAAAATTCGGTTTGGTTTGGGAGATACAGGGTGTCGAAAATCCATGAAAAAAACACTTTTCTGTTTATATCTTCGGAACCGTTATTTCGAATGAACTGAATTTTGATTGAGTTTTTACTCTATTTATGGTGCATATTCCTCAATCGAAACATATTCAATATCTTTACTTGTATAAAAGTTACTGGGTAGTCGACTCATCAATACACGCTAAAACACCATAAAACCACTTTAAAAAGATACACGGTTCATATTTTCGAAAGAATCAATCATTTCAGAAACTGAAAGTATAAATATTATTTTTCAATAAAACGCGTCGTTTTCGAGTTATTTCCAATTTTACCCGCAGAAATTTGACGAAAAAATCAATAATTTCAAGAATAATCTGAATGCGTCTCTGAATTAAATATCATCGAAAATTATTCCTTTTCTGGTCTTTAAACGAGTTTACAATATTTATCAACTTTGTCGAGATATATTTTAATAATAAAATCCCCCAAATGTGGGAGATAAAATTGAACACCAAGGAGGATTTAACACGCACAGTTTCTATTGAAAATTCATAGTTACCGGTCCATATTGAAGTTAAATGTCGATGAAATACAAAATTCGGATATGAATGATGAATCTCAACACGAACTACTTATTAAATTGAAATTAATGAAACGATACCTGATAATCTGTGGCGATGTTTCTATCTAAACAACATCATCTTGGAATTTTATAAACTCGACACGGTTGAAATTATATTAATTCACTTCACGTAATAATCACATTAGAACAATAATCCACTGAATGTAATGAATTTACTCAGAACTTCAAATAATGTTTACAGTTTGTTCAGACTGATCAGAGACTGATTTGTTATTGTTTTAGTTGGCTCCAGACCAGATAACGAAATTTCTGTTTTCGCTCTACGCATGCGTGGTAAAATTTGGCGGCAAAGTCGATTTATGATGGAAACGGCAGAATTCATAGATATTCATACCATGGTCAACGGTACATAAATGTATCGTGATTTATACCATGTTTCGTAAAAAATCCTTAACCTCAATGAAAATATCAGCAAGCTGACAACATGTTCTTGACATTTCTGTCCAAAAATTCACAGAATCGATACAAATTAGATTAGGTTAGGTTGTTTAATAATAAATCTGAATGAAAGTCTTTCTTCATGATATTGTTTGGAAATTTCGAGGAAAATATGAACAAGTTATTAGTGTTTACAAACAAATCTGCAGAAAAATCGAAGAAGGAACTTATTTTGGTGTGAGAAATATGGCTTTTTAGTTGCAGATATAATCCGATGAAACTAACTGTTTTTGTTGAAATTATCGTGTTTGCAACATTTTTATTCCAATAAGGTTAGTACTTGTACTTGAGTTTGAGTATTCCCTAAATTGGGCCTAAATGTATAGACTCATTTCTATCGAGAAATATGAACTTTGAATCAATTCCACAGTATCATTTCAGGGACGTAATTAGCACAATTATTTTTTTCAAATGGCTATATCTTTTTAACAGAGCCGAAAAAAAGGTTTCTTTTGGCCTCAAGAATCTTCAGTTAAAATATATGTACAAGTCAAAGACTCACCCTGTATATATTATTTTCACAAAAAAATATATTATTCAGGGTGAGTTCAGCTTCATTAGGGTGATACTGGGTGTTCAAAAACCATTGAAAAACATTCTTTGTCAAGATCTTCTTCACTAATATTTTATATCAACCGATTTAGGTGAAATCCTTTATCAACACATATTATTGTTACAATCTGGACGATTCATAAATCCACGTAAAAATACTGCGCAAATAAATTAACGCACATTCTGAAAATCTCAATTTTAATGAAAGTTAACTCTACATTGACTTTATAACTTATTTTTTATGTTCTCTCGGGAAGGTTTTGAACGAAACAAGACACATTAAATGGAAGAAAAATTCAGGATTTCACCGAATCTTATGTAAAAGAAGAGAAATGAATAATTTTCAAAATACTGAAATGCTGATAAGAGATTTGATACTTGGTATTTCCACCCCTTGCGTTAATTACAGCTCGGCAACGACGGTTCATACTCAAAATGAGTGATCTTAAAATGTTCTGATCTAATCCTTCCCAGATTTCTCCTAGTTGGATTCCTAAGTCATTAAGAGTAGCTGGATGATTTTCTGAACTTCTCAGCCTTCTATTGAGGCTGTCCCAAACCTGCTCAATCGGATTGAGATCTGGACTTCTTGCTGGGCATTCCATTCGAGAGACTTCAACCTCTTCAAGGTACTCCTGACCGATGCGCGCACGATGAGGTCTGGCATTCTCGTCCATAAAAATGAAATTTTCACCAATGTATGGGGCAAATGGCACTACATGCTCTTCAAGAATGTTCCTTATATACTTATCAGCATTCATAGCTCCATTATCAACGACCACTAGGTCTGTGCGAGCAGTCAAAGCTATTCGACCCCATACCATAATCGATCCTCCCCCGAAACCAGTAGTGTTCAGGAAATTGCACTGAGCATATCTTTCATGTGGACGTCTGTCTACAAGGGAACGTCAATCACAATGGTAGAAGCAGAATCTAGACTCATCTGTGAAGAGAACTCTTTCCAATCGGCCTCTTCCCAATGGATATGCTCTCTCGCAAAATCCAAACGCGCCCTTCGATAGGCTGGGGTAAGAGCTGGGCCTCTTGCCACGACACGAGGCCTTAAATCATATTCTCTGAGGCGATTTCTTATTGTCTGAGTGCTAATTTGCACCTCATGAGTTTGCTCAAGCTGATTTTGAAGGAGGCGAGCGGTTGCAAACCGTTGTCTCAACGAAGAAACTCTCAAGTAACGTTCTTGAATGGCAGTTGTTACCCGTGGTCTACCCTGTCCTGGTCTTCGGACATTCATACCTGTCTCCCTGAATCGCTGCAACATTCTGGACACACTTGTATGGGAAACTCCAAACCTTTCTGCAATTCTTGTGTATGTCCACCCTTCTTCTCGCAAAACTACCGCTTGGGCACATTCCTCTTGGGTCAAATTGCGCGTTTCGCGTTGCATAGCGATCGAGTGTAGAAAATCAAACGAAAGAAAAACTATTGATCACTTGAATTGATTGAGAACAACTGATTTTAGAATGGAGCCAATACATTCAAAATCTGATAATATCATCTTTTTTTATTCCTGCTGGGAGAAAACATCTGTATTGAAGAAAAACGTTGAAAGTGGATAACATGGGCATGCATAATTCTGATAAAAATAATTATCATTGAGAACACCTTCAGTTGTAGAATAAATTTGAGATTTCCATAATGTGAGTTAATTTTTTTGCGCAGTGTATTTGAAAACGTTATACGTTTTTCATGTTTTTGAAATAACCTATATTATTTCCGCAAATAAAAATATTCTCAAGTTTTTTGTATTCAAGTATTTCATGAGATGAGATTTGACGAAGTAGAAAAAATAATTCAAATGCATCCCTGGAATTTGAACTGAGAGAAATTTTGGTCAAAACATACCTTCAACTAATTAATAATCTTATATAGTATAGTCAAGTGTAGTGAGTACTATTCTGAAGGGTTTTTCAATAAGAGATGTTATTTTGAATAGGCCGCTATTGCAGAAACTACTATTGATAATAATGGAATGATACACGCTCCAACAGCGCATTGAAATTATTAAAATTCACTATAAAAATGTTGAAAATTTGGTTCATAAAACATTTTTGGGTCGTCGTGAAGCACATTGCAGAATCGCAATACGCAAATTGGTGGAAAAACTCGTGCTGTTGAGACAAGTAAATGATGTGAAGAATAAAACCCCTGCATGTCGCTCGAGAACAGCCGGGAATTGACATCGATATTGATCATTCTGATACTCCTATAGGCCTCCTGAGGAGACCCCTCAGAAACTACTAGCTTCGGAGCTTGTAACTTCTACGAGTTCGGAGAAGCAGTTGTGTTCTGTGTAGGCTTTGTTACTCTGCCCTTACGCCACCTTAGGCACAGAACTGTTAATTTTCGACCCAACAGTGAAATGGTAGCCCACTATCGGGACTAGAAAATTTCTTCTCTAGCCTGGGAATTGAGCTCGTGACTTTCTGCGTCAGAGTCAATCGCCTTAACCACTGCTACTGTAGCCGAAAGTGAATTAGACATTCCACAAACGTCGGAACACCGTATTTTGCAAAAAGATTTGGGTCTTAAGGCTCATAAAGTTCAGTTAACACAAGAACTCAATCCAGCCGATTATCAACAACGTCGTGTCTTTGCTGATAGGGTCAGCTTTTATACAGTTTATACAATGTTTCAATAAAATGGTTCCACACCCGATATTTCTCATGTTATAATGAATCTTGTGAAAAAATATCAGACCTCCAGAATAATGACAGCTTCTGTAGAACATTGTTCCTCTTAAATGGGGGCGTAAATCTTCTCCACTGTGGATAATAGAACGATGGTTATCCTTCTTTAAACGTCTTTTTCCAACAGTATGGAATAACCCCTAATTATGCAGCATCATTACGAAATTTTCTGCGTGAAGACTTTCCCGAACATTGAATTGGTCGAAGTGGTCCTGCAGAATAGCCTGCCTGATAAATTTGAACATTCAATCCGAATAATTTTATATTTTTGTCCAAAATAAAATGAGACTGAAACTCGGAACCGAAAAAAGGTTCATTTCCGACTTGCTTCACGCATATAGACATGGACTATTCCAAAAAATATGAATGCTTTTAGTTATGGTAATAAAGTCACATTAATTAAATCGTTCAGCGTAGATTAGGGTTGGAAATAATCACGAAATGAAATATCTGCGCGAGGTCGTTAGGGAGTCTTTTGTATTTTTCATATCACAGAGGGGACGACTTTTACAGCAGGGCATAAAGTACATTGGGGTTTGTGTGAGATGATGAAAATATTCCTGGTCCGTGGTTATTATGTTGAAAGTCCTTCGAGTTACAAGATATTTCATTATCGAGCTTTTTCTGGGAGTATCATTGATTTAGTTTTGAACACAAGAAAGTTTTTGAAACATCATAATGCCAACTTGGATTCATTAGACTCTGAGAATGTGGAGGATTCTCAGTTTCCTGTTCCTGTTGTAGTTCCGAATGTTCAAAGTTTATATACAATATCATACCGCTGAGTCAAAAAAGAAGGGAATCGGTCAGTGACCACAAAATATGTTTTATCTGTTCAAATCTTTTGTACCGCTTAAAAGTAGGCCACTTTTGTAGTGATTGAAAATATTTTATCTACTCCCATAGAATAATATATCCATTATTCAACTGATTTTGATCTGTAATAGTCTCTATGAACCAATAGGGTGAGGTAATAATAACTCACGCCTATAACTCTCTCTGATACAAATAGGAAACATGTAGCTTAGGAAATGAATAAAAAAGTCGGGTCAATGGGGACCTCTATTTTACACATCCAGGTAACGTTCTCGCCATCCATTTCTACATTTTCTTAGGTCTGAAGATCCAAAAATTGCATTTGGAAATCGTGAATTTTTGAAGTTTTCTACGGGATTCGTTATCGATTCAATTTTCAACCACAGAAATCGCTTTTGACAACTGTTGTCAATTTTGAAAATGCAGATTAATTCAAATTTAACTGAAGAAGTCGAAGATGAAGTATAGTGTTCAATTCGCGGTAATGCTCATAACACACTTGACGAATTACACCCCTCGCCTGACGGCTCGGGCTGCAAAATTCATCTGCGTGTGTTATGACTTACATTACCGCTCATTGAACAATATCCTATTTCCGTCGACCATAGAATAAAAGCTCATTTTAACGCACTCGAAATCATCCATTAATGACCCCTATTAATGCATGATTTTTTATATTAATGCATGATTATCATGGCAACCGAACATAAAATATTCAGTCGGAGCATAGATGCATCTATGTCGGAGCACTATCGAGCTGTCAAAAATTATTCGCTTTCGATCATAATCTGATTTAAACAGTAAGTACGCTATTTTACATAATGAATATCGAAGAAAATATCCCTTCGACACCGCTAGATGTGGGAAAAACTGCTGAAGCAGCAACTTTGAGTATGCTACCTGGAAAGAGCCGACATTTATGGGAAAACCTAGGAAGAATTTCGATCTTGGTGCATGGAGAAGAACGTAACGGTTTTGTTGGCATACATTACGTGTATTGCAGAAAAGGCATATTAAGCAAATTTATGGTCAAAGTATTCGATGCTGAAGACAACATTGATATAAGCAGATACCACAAACTTTTGATCAAAAAAGAACATGTGGAAGAGTTCATAGCGAATGCTCCTAATAGTATTTTGTTGATGTCTAAGGTAAAAACAAAACTCAATTGAATCGTTAATCCAACTTATTCTCCTGAAAAAAATGTAAACTATTCAGAATGTCACAACATGTCCTATATTCCATCCAAGAATTTTTCGAAAACATCTACCTATAGATGCATAGAATACCTGGTGTATCGACTCCTTTCTAAATATCGTGACCAGAATTTGTAGATCAAAACGGCATTCTAGATTTCAGATTTTGGTCTAGTTCCGGAATAAATCCGCAATTTTCATCGGTCGAGGCGCTACTGCGACAACGACAAACAGCGCGACCCCTTTCGGGAGAAATGAAAAGCAGCACAAAATGTCACATTTTCGATCGACATGAAAGTCTTAAACAAAATCTAATCAGTGCCAACACCAGGTATTTCTATGCATCATAATCTACCTATAGGGAGAATAAATATAAATATATAGAAATGAACACAGAAATTTACATTATGTCAAATTTGTCTTTTACGCAAAATAAAAATCTTTTTGAATCCAGAGTTTATTTTCAATTCATGATGAGGTCGACGGAAAAATCTTGTAATCAACTCGTTTATTAACCTAGCGATGAATGGTCTCAAACATTAACGCGTTAAAATATTTCGACCATTAATCGCTGTCATTAATAAACTAGTTGATTAAATAAGTATTTTCAAATGCATTTTCAGCAATTGACTTACTTCTGTGTTTGACGCTTGCCTGAAAGTGGCATGGGGCATTAAATGTCACTTGAATAGAGTCACAAAAAATTTACTAACTGACAAAGAAACTGCAACACCAAGGAGGAGCTGTTTAAATTTCAATTTTTAATAATGTGTTTGTCCACCGCGGTTTTCTCCAAAACACGTTTTGGCATTGATGCACTTAGATGGTCTATTTCTTCTTGAGGCATACTATCCCGAGCTACCTCTACTTCATGTCTCAGGACCGCCAAAGTCCGTGGGGGCTGGGGTAAATTTCCAAGCCACCTACCCATGGTGTCCAAAGCATGGGCGAATGATCGGGGGATCTGGGCGGCCATGGCAAAAGATTCACATGGGTCGCTTCAAAAAAGTTAAAACAGAATTTGAAATTTGAGATTCACAGACTCAAAACTTGCATTCAAATTACGCGGAGAAGCGTGGATTTATACATTTATGTGTTATGTATTTGACTAGATGCTGTTAAGCAAAAACTGGGTTCGACTCTGATGATCATTTTGGTGAAGTTGCGTGTAGATTACTAGATTATGATCATTTTCATGAAAACCAGTTATTATTAAAACGTTTATAACTTGGAAACTGAGTATAATTTCATAAATCGGTAACGACCAAACGAAAGCTCTTGAAAAATTCTACCACATGGTACTAACAGTTTAGTTTCGACAAAAAGTGGACCCTGATCGTTATTTCCGTGAACAATGCATCCCATTTTGGGTGAGACAGCCAGGTTTCTCGCTTGTTATTTAAGATAGAGCCTTGTGGTTTTCCCGTTCCTGTCCTATTTTTTTGTGTAACTCAAGTTCGCCTAATCAAATTTTGCATAATGGTTTCCGTTTATGGGATGCAGGGGCCATTTGAAAAATAAAATATAACAGTAACAGACACAACTGTCCCGAAGAACTTCGTGCATCAACAGAGGCAGCTTTCCAGGATTTACAAAACCGCAATTTTGTTATATTAAATGCACTCAGGCGTATTGAAAATGTTTGTCAATTATGTATTATGGAAAATGGAGAGCAATTTGAACAGTTTAATTAGTAAGATATTATGCAATGTTGAAAATTTTCACCAATGATAAATATTTTATTGGGTATTCCTTCTGTATCTAATTTGTTTTATGAATTTTTGTATGGCCCACTAACAAAAAATCATCATTATGTGATGTTTCAGTGTTTTCAGCATTTCTGAACATCCTACCAATTTAGTATTATAACATCATTTCGAAGAGAAAAAACATCGAATTCAACGAAGTAATAAAATACAGGGTGTTCCATCGAGAAAAATGTAGGTTTGTCGTTTCTTCAAAACCATACAAAAAAAAATTGAGTACACCACTGTATTCTACGTAGCATTCTGTATAAGATGTAGTTTTCAGCTCAGCTTTATGTCTAATAACTTCGGAGGTAAAGGAGGGGTCCGAAAAATATCGTGTGCAATAGCATCCTATTCCATAACACCTAAACACCTACTATCCGATGTATTAACGCTCAACATCATGTGGGCCCAAGGTGAATCGAGAGTCATCAGAAAAGACGACCTGATGCCATTCCACATTCCAATGTTGACGTTCTCTGCACCACTGCAACGTTGACGGTGATGCTCAACCGTCAGAGGTATCACAAGATGGGGTCGATAATGCTGCTGTCCAAAAGACCTTATCCGGCGGTAAACCGTTAGACAGTTACAGGATAGCATTTTTCTCCTAACCACTCATCAGCCAAAGATCGAGTTGTGGCAAATCGATCCCGAATGGCCATAACTCTTAGACGTCGTTCTTGAACTCCATTTGTGCCCCGTCGACGTCAAGTGCCTACTCTTCATGATTTTGGGCATTATGAAATCACCCTTGACAACATCTCATAACATAAGAGTTGGATTTCTGTTCGTACGGTTAACGCTTTCTCGAAATGACAACCCCGCCCCCCGTAGACCAATAATTCGACCTCTTTTAAATTGCCAATAACTGAACTTCGACTTTGGATCTCCTCGAACAGCTGCTTCATTGTAAAATTTAATAAAATTGCAAAAAACGACTACAATATTTAAGTAACAAAAACGGTTCACATGAAAAAACCTTCACGAATTTTTTCTCCAAATTGAATCATTTAGGTACTCCTTGCTATATAATCGATGTTTTACCAAGAAAAATAAAATTTAAACAGCTCCTTTTGGCTGTTGCAGTTTCTTTGTCAGTTAGTATATAACAATGTCCCAATGAGAACAGGCCATCCCTGATATCTCCCGTTTTATCAACGATAGGCAATAAGGTTTTCGTCATCAAAGGTCAACTGGTAACCTTCTCGATCGATTCTATTACCAGAGACTTCTCGCCAAGCTTCCAGCTTATGGATTGCCCCCTCAGCTATGCTTCCTGATAGCTAGTTCTCACAAACAGGTCCCCCCATGAGGTGGTCGATGGAATTCCATCTGACATCTTACCCAAAAATGCAGATGTTCCACAGGGATCGATTCTGGCAGCACACTGTTTCTGCTGCACGTCAAAGACTCGCTGGAGGCAACTTCATGTCCAGTGCACTGTTTTGCACATGACAGTACTCTCAATACCGCCTTCTCTTCCAGGGCTCCCATAGCAGCCCGCCAATTCATAAAGGAACGAGGAAAAATTGTTGATAACATAAATATGGATTTCGCAACAATTTTCGAATGGAGATTCAATAACTTGGTCGAATTCAATGCTAACAAAACACAAGCAAGTCCTATATAGAAAAGCTGATCTCACTATACCCAATATAAGCATGTCAGGACTAACCATACCATTGAATTCATCTATTTCAATGCTCAGTGTTACTGTTATCCATAACTTTGCTTGACAGGCGCGTACCCAGAAAGGTGTGTTGGGGGGGGCTCAGCTTTTATCCAAAAATAGTTATGTTTTTTAACCATGAGAAATCATGAAAAACGAATAAGAAAATATTAAAGCATGCATTTATTTCTTGTAAATATGAATCTTCAAAAAACAAAAAAAAAACAAATTAATATTGAATCATCCAAGGGTTTATAAGTTTTTAGTTATTAAATAAAAGTTCCAAGCGCCAGCATTAGCAAATCTGGTCACAACCATTTCTGTATCTATGACTATCTCGTAATTTATGTGCATTAGAGCTAATCCGTTCAAGCGGTTTTCTGCCATAGATATGCGATTTTCGCGACCCTGTATCACTTTTCTGTAAAACTTTCAAAGCCACAAACAGAAATATTCCAACTACTCTTGTTCCTGAAATACAGGGCGAAAACGAAAATGTTCCCTTTTGGAGATGTAATTATTTCTTAGGCCCTGTATAAGATAGAAAAAAAAATTAAAACGGTTTATAAGAGAAATTGAGAGCCCTGTTTTTAAGATTGGGCACAAACTTGGTATTTTTTAAATGGAATACCCTGTATATTTAAACGTCAAATGTTTGCGATTTTTTTGAATACCTTGATGTATCGCAACCTTATCTTCAATAAATTATAGCTTCAAAAATCAGAAAAATCCATATTTATGTTTGTTTTTTAATATTAGGCCATGAATTCTTCCACACCTGCATTAAATTATTACTTTTTCGAAAAGCCATGTGATTCAAACCTTTTTATTTAATTATATTTTGAACATCAACTCAAAATATCACTCTTCAACATAAACTAAAAAATGTTGTAAACAAAAAAATATATCGGTACAGATTTAACATTAACTGATGTAATTACAAGATTCTAATCAGACAATTTATTACATAAACCAAAAATAAACATATAGATCTAATGAAGTTGTTCAAACTGTCGTCCATTTTGTCTTATACATAAACCACACAGTTTCAATTCGACATTTAAAATTATTAAGGATTGCCTTTGTGGGTTTCTTAATGCTTCTTTGGTTGGGGCTCATCTATATTATAACGCCGATATGCTTACATTTTATATTTTCATACAATATTTTTCAGATTTTGAAATTCCATGTTTTCACCGTCAGCCATCATCATTGATTTGTTTTGACTCTGTTTGTGACTCAGTTTTCTTGAATGCAATAAACAAAAATATATTTTATGCATGTTCAACTTTTATGCATGTGTGAAAGGATTCATGGCCTAGTATCAAAAACATCAATTTGGATTTTTATGATTCTCAAAGTTAAAACTTATTGAAGATTGGGTTGTGATACATCAATGTATTCAGAAAAAAAATTGCGAAAATTTGACGATGAAATAAACAGGGTGATACATTTGAAAAATACCAAGTTTGTGTCCAATCTTAAAAACAGTGCTCTCAACAAAAATTAATTTTTTTCCTATCTTATACAGGGCCTAAGAAATAATTACATTTCCAAAAGTGAACATTTTCGTTTTCGCCCTGTGTTACAGGAACAAGCAGAAGTTGGAATATTTCTGTTTGTGGCTTTGAAAGTTTTACGAAAATGTGATACAGGTTCGCGATAACCGCATGTCTCTATCTTCAATCATAGCTGAGATACAGTGCAATCTCAACCAAAATGGGACACAGTGTACCCAAATATTTGAAGCAATATGTATAAATTTGGATAGAAATCTTCGCTACATTTCTCTAGAGCTGAAAGTGCAGATGAAGCACATGATTTGGAATCATGCGGTGTTGGAGTAGCCCACTTTTTTCCATCTTTTTGATTCACTGGAAAGAATGAGGCTTTCGCCTGAGGCGAAAGCCTTGGGGGGGGCTAGAGCCCCAATAGCCCCCCCCTGGATACGCGCCTGTTGCTTGAGATACTTGAGATCAATTGCTGAAAGTGCATACTAGAAACTTGATTTTCTGTTTCATGCCAGGAGCTATTTCACTTTCAGTCAAAGGCTTATGATCTATCATATAAGGCGAAGATTCGACCTGTCTTAGAGAACTGTTCCCATGTTTGGAGTGCGGCACCTAATAATGTTCCGAATCAGTTGCAATTTGTCAACCTAAACAATTCGGCTCTTTCGTAATGCCCCTCTTACAAATTCGCTCACTTCTCTGCAACACCGTAAAAGAATTTCATAAATTTCACAATTTTGTAGATGATCGATGCTCTTCTGAATTCCGGCAACCTCTCCTCTTCTTGCAATCCCTTCGAGACTAACCCGACAAGTTCAGTCTTCTCACCCCTTTGTGGTGCAGAACATCTCTTTCCAAAGACTGGTTCATCCAACGAAAAGCGAGGCTTTGGAACTCATTGCCCATGGAGGAGTTCCCCGAGGCAAACAACCTACAGAAATTTACGAAGAACACCAATTGATCCTTTTTTTACTTGGTTCTCACGATGTTCTCTGGACATTACAGGATATATAGTTTATATTGACGATCTACCAGAGACAATATATGAGTACCTAAATGTAAATTATGTCGATGATATGGTATTTTAATAGAGGGGGGTTATTTTGAGCAGATCATTTACAGAACGAAAGATGCGTTTTTTAAGGTGCAGGATTGGTTTGATACAAACAAGTTGTTGATAAATGAGGACAAAACCAATCTCTTCCATCCCGAACAGGCTCTGAACACATCTCTAGATTGCATTATCCTGGATTAAGATGTCTAGAATAATGGTGTAGGCACTGATTAGATTTTGTTTCGACCAAATTGAGAATATTAGCAATGTTTCGTTCTTTCCACTTCAGGTGGCGCTATTCACAAATCATGACTGATTTTTATCAGATATTTCAAATATTTGAATTTATTCTGGCGAACGTGGAGTATTTATGGTCGATAATTTTGTCAAGCAATATGTTTATATTCCTGACATTCTGATGTATATTAGTTTTTAGGAAAAGTAGAAAACTTTCATTATAAAAAGATGCCATTCTGCTGTCATGTCATAATTGACTTTGGCAAATCAGCTGTTGATACATCAATCAAATTGACAACGGAAAATACACTGAAATGATATTGCGGAGCCGCCACGAAACATTGCTAATATTTTCGATTTGGTCGAACGTCATTCCATTCAAAAATTGACGAGTGCCTACACCATTATTCCTGGATGAAAGCAGTGTTACACTTTCAACAGACACCAAATTCTGTGGTGTTCACATTGATGAATTCCTCAATTGAATAAGGTCTGTCTGAAGATGGCCATGGAATAAAGATTCTTTCTTATCACTTGGAAAAGAATTTTGTAAAAATAATATAGCATGTCTTGAGGTATGGAATAATATTCTGGGGTCGTAATATTAAAATTCGTTGGAATTTACTTTGAATTGGAAGTTGAATCCAGTCGTGAAAGCCTTCATCAACTTTCGTTAATATTCGTAGGGGGACATATTTTGCGTGAATATTGGGTCTTGAATAAACCTGAATGTTCTCTTCCGATCGTCCCAATTTATCGTATACAGAAACACTGTGGAATCATTCAAATTGAATGAATTTCCATCTGAGATTCTGATGAACATTTATACAGGGTCCAGCAAAGTACTTGAACGTTTTTGAAAAGTCTCGTACTTTCCTCCTATTGGAGTGGAGTACGGGGGAAAGAGGCCGGCGGATTCGGTAGGTCTTAGAATTTTTTTAACAGTTGAAGTCATGGATCTGTGGACGGTAGAGCACCGAGTTTTTGCTTATGACAGTTACGTCCGCAATAACGAGTCTGTCACGTCCGTTCAGCGTGAGTTTCGTCCCCAATTCAATATCCACCGAAACCATTCTTCGTTTGGTTGAAGCATTTCGCACACGAGGAGAATCGATGAGGAAAAATCCAAAGCAACACACCTTTTTCGTCCTCTCTTTCCTGGCCACCTGATTTCCGTTAGGTGACGTTGATTGGTCTCCTCGGCCCCCAGATTTTGCCATCTGCGACTTTTTTCTTTAGTTTGTCAACAAAAGTCTCGAATGTTGGAGGAATTGAAGAGAGCAATTCGCGTGGAAGTCTCCGCAGTTGAAAGAGCCCCTTTGGAAAGAATTTTGTGAAACTTCCAGGAAAGACTGCAGGAGTATATCGCGAAACAAGGACGTCACCTGACTGATGTGATTTTCAAACATGAAATCCTAAAATGCTTTGAAATTCTGATTTCAAATTGTTCAATATAAATTGTTTTGTGTAACAATTACCAAGGTCATGATTTTTTCAAAATTGTCCGAGTCCTTTGCCAGACCCTGTACACTGTGATTTCGACCTTTTCTATTTTTGCGCATAATAAAATGAGACTGAAACTCGATACTAATAGGAATTTTTTTATCCGGAACCTTTGATCGGTATTTTTTGAGAAGAAATTCAATGGTCTTCAAAATGAGTTATTACTCGATCCCTGTTTCCTAATTAAATACACGTTTTCGAGACTTGATTGCCACGAAATATGTCCTCCGACCAACATTAATGAACGTATCTCATTAAATTCCGCTAATCACTTAATTTGAGAAATATTAGGGAGACATCCTGTATACCAGAACATGTTTCACAATTTACCGTTCATAAAGACCAGATCCTCATTCAGAAAAACGACAAGGAAATTCCATATCGAACGATGGCAAGAACCCAAGAGGTCGAAATTAATGAAGCTGCTCTCCAAACTTTATAATAACAAAGTTTAGGGCTGTCTTCAGGTTTAGTCTTTCTGACTAAAATTCGAGCTCACGCCGAAGAATTAAATCAAAGTAAACTCTGAATTTATCATGGAACAAGTACTTCTGTTGCTCCTGTGGGAAGAAATGGGATTAAGTAGACTAAAAATTTCCATTTCGTGAGGTTTATCTGTATATTATACAAGTTCGTTGATTTTGCTAGTTCATTGAGTAAATTTGTCAGAGAAATTCATGTAATCTTTTTGAGCGCTCGTTCCATTCGAACGAGGAGTACAAAATTTATTCACGATGTTTGCATTTGTGAATTTGGAGTCGGGAACGGTCTCAATCGACTTGGTAGGACTAACTGATCACGAATAAAATTCAACACTACCGCTCGTCCGAAACGGCCTTCTAGCCGTAACTCGAGAACGGATGAACCTAGAGACTTGAAATTTTCAGGGTACATGTGTCTCATTATAAATTACTAAATGGCTATCTCTGTCATTTTGATCACCCTTTATAGTTCAAATCAGCAAAGTTGTAGTATTTGTCCTGAATCGTCCAAATCTGATGACAAAATTGACATATGTCAATCGCTTGACAGATTTTTCACGTATGTCTTGCTTATTTTAAATGGGACACCCCATTTAATTTGCAGTTTATCGATTCTCCTTAAGAGTACAATTAATTTGATGTATCACAGGCAAACTTACGTTCAACTGTTTTTAAGATATTAACAATTGAAAATCGAGGTTCTACTTATAATGTTATATCAACAAAAGAGAATATTTGTTGTATGATTTTCTATTGTGTAATGTGTTGTTAATAAATAAAAATATATTCAACTGAAAATGTCATAATAATTACCCATATTACATAATAGAAAATTATACAACAAATTAACTCTTTTGTTGATATATAACAACTAGCTGATGACCCCGCGAACTCCGTTCCGCCTTTAGTTATACCACGTTCCCGTTAGGTTAGGTAGAGGGGTGAAAATTAAGGATTGTATGTAATTTTGTGTGCTGTATCATAAAAAAATTCAAATAAAAAATTTTGTACAGAAACATTGAAAAAAAGTTAGGGGTGGACCACCCTTAACATTTAGGGGGATGAAAAATAGATGTTGGCCGATTCCTGGTCCTACCCGATATGCACACCAAATTTCACTATTATTGGTCTAGCCGTTTCGGAGGAGTTCGGCCACAAAGTGCAAACTGGAGAATTTTATATGTTTATACAGGGTGAATCCTGTTGAACTGTACTGAAGATATAAGTGAGACATATGATGAACAGAGAGATGCCGGCCGGATGAGTAGTATTTAGGTATTGATGCTCAAATTCTTTTATAAATTTTTCAAATTGAACATTTAATATGAGACATTTTCTTTTCGGTGAAATGACTTATTTTGATGAGTTCTATCACCTGTCAAAAGAAAAACCTCACCTTAAAATACACCCTGTATAATTTTCTCAAGTAATACTACTAGAGGTTAAATTATTTCCTAAAATTTTTTCGAGCTCATGAATATTTTGAAAACTTCCCGAATCGCAGACTAGAGATATTTTTTTTATATTCATGAGCGAGAAAAAGATTCCGGATATTAATTCGACTTCCACACCGAATTGTGGAGGATTATAAAATATTTTCAGATAACATCAAAATATTCAGTTTGCTGAATGAAAGGTTTAATAGTGGGTAATAAATTCTGTGATGAACTTGTAGATGTGTTTCCTTACGTGAAAATTAACAATTTAGTGGTATGTACAGCATTTCTCATAAAGGAAAAAACACAATATAGAGACTTACAATCTGTACTTCAGGTGAGACATTTTTTATATTCAAGTTGAACAACCGCTATTTTCAGCATCAACATTTAATTTCAACTTTTTTTGTAACAAGCGATGTGGCATCGAGTATCTCGACTTTTAAGTGGCAAGTGTATTCACTAGTCGTGTGCTATCTACTTTCCAATGTCGAGAAATGGCACTTCACAGCAGAAGTGCACGTGTTAGCCTTAGTTAACTCTCACGACAGTCTGGAACCGTTTTTCGAAGACCCCGAAGTGCTAGACCCGAAGTGCTAAACCAAGTGCTACAACGCTATAAGAACATTCTTATCTCCTTCAGTAAGCGGACATCCTCTCAGAGGCAGTTTGTGCAATCAACGTCTTCGAGAGGCCAACGACCAGATTGATCTTTTGTTCTTATACGGCTTCGGTTTGAAGCTGGCATAAATGTATAGGTACTTCAAAAAGGAGATGATGAGGTCTCATAAAAGGATACCCCTGAAGAAATATTGCATGAAAATTATTAAAATTTTGAGTTTTTAATGAATGGGATTCATTTTCCAAATGGTGGATTGTGAACATTTGGTACTCACACGAAATTGAAATGAGGACTTGATTTGAATTCATATAAAAGGATGGAAATTTCATGGAATAGCGACGAGTAAAATGCCAAATGCAACTCATTTGACCATAACAACATGTAAAACAGTTGATTGAATTTCATTGAATCGATATAGTAGAAAGCGGAACATTGAATTCATGAATTCAATAGTGAAATATTTTTTACGTACAAGCGAAAGTACATTTCAGGTGATTATTCTGTTATTCTGCATTCAGTTTGGTTCGACGACTATTCTTCAAAATTGTATTATTCAGGAATTCAAGATGGGTATCGCGTTTTGTTTTTTTTCAGAAGGATAAATAAAATGATTGATCATCGGTAATCGATATAGAATCATGAAACAAATATGAATATTGCAGAGGTTTTTCAATTCACATAATGCATCGGAGTAAATGTCAACTGAAATATGAAAGTGGAAACGAAGAATTTTTATCGGAACTCGCTTCTCGGCACTGAGGAAAAGTGCCATTTGCGATTTAAATATTTGATGGTGGATCTGAGGACGACAGGGAAGAAAAAGAAAACGGATATCGCATTTTAATATCGCTTCGTAAGAAATGCCAGGGAATTATTTAAATCGTGGATAACCGACAGGATAATTACATCTTAACGAGTTTCCAAGCCATCGTATTTTATCTCGACAATCTGGGAGATTGAAAAATTAGCGTTCCATTTGAATTGACTGCAGAAAAATATGAAAATGAGTGGGCTCCAAAATCAAAGCTGCCTCCTACTGGGTAGCACACATAAAATAGTCCCGCTGTCTGAAAAATACATCTACCGTCGCAACGTAATTCAAACAAAATTTCTTCAGTAGACAAGAAATTCATATACAAAAATGTTTGAAACACAACCATCCAACCATAATAATGGAAGGTGCCAAAACCACTGAACATCAGAAGCGTTGATTAACGATTAGTTAATCAACCTATTATATTATACCTACCAATAATTCATTATTATTCACTTATACAAAGGAAGTCTTTTTTCAACTGTAGATTCTTCTCACCAAACTAAAAACGTTTTTCCTATCCTATTCCATTTTTCAAAGAATTCAGCTACGTTTGAAAGAAACAGGGTGTCGAAATTAATGAAATAAATCCTTCTGTGTATATCTTCAGAACCCTTTTTTCAAATGAACGAAATGATGAATATTTTACTCTATTTATGATGCTCATTTCTCATTGGATCGATCGATCTGGCAAATGAAATTTAATTCAAGTTCTATGCATGTCGATAACTAAATTTGTCAGATTCCTTATCAATTTTCGTAAGTAATATCATATGGGCATCTAATTTTTCCGAAAAAAAATCGGAAAAACACGTTGCTAAGTAATAAATAAATAAATAAACACTTTATTTCTTATTGCATTCTACATATTAAATACATAAACTGCAAAAGAGGGACGTCAAACATAGTTAATCAATTTTTACTTAATCTATTGAAATAATCGTTCAATGAATATGGTTCCAAGCTTAACAAAAACGCTCTGATGCTTTGGACATACACCCTGTAAGATCCAAAAACCTTCAATCGTTGAGGCAGATGATTGAAAAGCTTTATACACATATATTGTGGATGTTTCTCTGTCATACTGAGATGGTGTACAGGATAATGAAGATCTCTGGATCTCACAGAGTATCTATCGCTCACCTCTAAATTGAATCTAGATCTATTTTTGAACAAAAATTGCAAGCATTTCAAGATGTAAATTCCATATACAGTTAATATGCCATATTTTCTGAAGATACCACGACATGAGTCACGATATTTCATTTTACACATAATTCTCAATATCCTCTTTTGAATTAGAAATATTTCGTTTACATTAGTCCCGGCTCCCCAAAATATGATACCGTACCGAGCTATTGACTCCAAATTTGCTTAATATACACTTTTGATGCAACTTTCTCCAACATAATTAATTAAAGTTCTCATACCGAAGCAAACCATATCTAACTTCTTCCTGAGCCACTCTATGTGATTTGACCACTTTAAAAACCCAGGAATTTAGTTAACTGGTCCAAGACTATTATTTTACTACCGATGTCTAGTTGGCTAATTTTTTCTTTTCTATTTCTTTCTGTGGAGAATAGTACTGCTGTTGTTTTGCTTTCATTAATAATGAGTTTATTTTTTCTAACCACTCTTTGATTAGTCTATAGATGTTAGCGACTTTGTTGTTAATGGCTGGTCCTGTTTTGCCCCCAATCAATACATTTGTATCATCGACAAAACCTATTATTGATGTTAAATCTTGCTGAAGAATACTGTATAAATCATTAATGAACAGGATAAACAAAATTGGGCCCAATACACTTCCTTGTATCACTCCATGTTCTGATTGCTCTACTGATGATTTTGCTTTTACTCCTTCTTTCTTGATTTCTACCCTCTGCTTCCTATCTGTTAAGTAGAATTCAAACCATAACAGGGCATTTCCTCTCACTCCCATCTTCTTCAGTTTTTCCAAAATGTGTGGTCGTGATAATTAAACAGTCATAGGCCTTGGTAAGATCGACAAAAAGGGCCAGTGCTGTTCAATGAGTTCCTTTATTATTTTTGTAAATTCAAATATGGCAGTTTGTTTTGTGTGGACCTCCCCCGAAGATAGCCATGCTGAGAGTTCGAAAATATGTTGCTGTCATTCACAAAACTTATCAGCCTCTTACACACTATATGTTCGAAAATTTTAGAGAAATTGGATAGTATACTTATAGGGCGGTAATTTTCATATTCTTCTTCGCTTCCTTTTTTATGGATGGGATGGACTACAGCAATTTTCAGTTGTTTAGGGAATACACCATATTTGAGCGAGTTGTTTATAATATAGGATAGCACACCTTTCAGTTCATCATTACAAGCTTTGATAACACTCATCGGTATTCCATCTTCTCCACATGAATGCTTACTTTTTAACATACGAATGATATTTGAAATTTCCTCTTCTGTAGTTGGTTGAAGGAACAAAGTTCTATCATTATCCGGAATATTACATTCAAAGTTCACGTCCTTTGTGTTCTCCATGAGTTTGGGAATCAATTCTAACATATTATACTTGTTATACTCATTTGCTAATTCGTTAGGATCTCCCTCTTTAGGAAAATCTCCTTTAATTCTAGTTGAGCCTCTTATCTCATTACATATTGACCACATAGTTTTCTGTTTATTATCAGAGTTATTTAATTTCCTTTCATAAAACTTGGATTTTGTCCGCAATAGAAGTTTGTCATATCTTTGCTTTTCATCTGTGTATTGCCCATTGAATTGATGATGGTGTTGTTTTAGTGTCAACAAGATATCCAGTTTTCGTTGACAATCTTCCAATTCTTGGTCATGGTAAAAGTATTTGCACTTAATGTTTGGACGTACTAATTTAGGGGGGAAATACACATTGAAAATTATACTGAACCGCTCCACGAACCTGTCCCATTGTTCGTCAATGTTACTCCTCTTTGACTTATATGCATCATTCCAGTCTGCGCTTTCAAGCTGTCTTCAAAAGATTTCAACTGATTTTTCTCCAAAAATCCTTTGATAAGATGGTTTTACTTCATTTTTCTCTGTACAGCTAAACGTCAATTTCTGGATGGTATGTTCAGATATAGTGGAATTAATCACTTCTGCTCTGTAATTTTGTACATTTGTGAAAATGTTATCAATACGGCTTTGGTGGTGGGGCGTTATTCTTGTGGGTTCCACTATTGTAGGCTGTAAGTTGAACGATTTCATCATTGAGAGGAATTCTTTCACAGGTCTATCTTCCTTCTGCAATAAATTAATATTGAAATCCCCTACAATCATCAACGGCTTATTTTCGCCAAAAACTTTCATTAAAATCCCATCTAGTTGTTCTAGTTTTTGCACCTGCACGAATGCTTTTTGTTGAAAAACATTACTTTGCATTGTGATTTTTCGATTTTTTTTTCACGTGAATAATTAGATGCCTGAATGGTATTTGACAAGACTCTTTCATGAGTACCAGATTATTCTGCATGCATTATGTACCTATAGGTATTAATTTTAAAACTGAAAAACACAAAATACTTCTAACTTAATTATTCATGGTATAATGAAGATATAAATTGCAATTTTGGTACACAGGAGTATTGCTTGAAATCTCTGTTAACTAATTGATAACGTTGGGTGTTGGAGTAGGTACATTAATAATGTTGTTGATGGGTCCATCTGTAGAGTGAGAAGCTCGAGGAATGACTTCAGGATATTCTGTTTTCTGTTTTCTATCTGGAGGTCCTGAGGCGTCACTTCCAAGGGTGTTTATGATGTTGGAATAGTGCTCATTATCCATTTGCAGATAAGGCTGTATTCAGTTGGCTGAACTGTGGCCAGTAATTTTGATTAATTGTTGTTAACCTACACCTGCTTTAGCCAAATTACTGACTGCTGTCGACCGCATTGAGTGGTTTGTTATTTGTATTTCTTTTCTATTCAATCCTGCCTTCTCTGCCGCATTTTCAGTCTATTTCGAAAGTTCGTTTCTTCCCCCTGGAGTGTTTCTGTACATCCACTTGATTGTTCTGTGTTAATGATGGGTTAACTGTTAAGATTAATCTATCAGTTGTTATTTTAGATGAACGCTTATCCATCAGAATTTTAAAAAGGCAGACTGGACAAAAGGTTGGGTTCATCGTGTTGGGGACCAGCCATTTACTATCGGCCATCTTTTTCATCACCCTGGTTCGTTTTATTGAAGAGAGAACTGTATTTTACTCTTCCTTAAGAGTAGGATCAGTTAAATTAAAACTATGTATATGTATTCTACCTGTTTTTATCCCAGAATTATCCACTTCCTCTTCAAAATAATGAACTTTGCAATTGACTGCTTCTCCACCTCCAACTGGCAAGTTCCACTGAATCGATATGGTAAAATTTTCGCTGCAGTCCTGCTGGAGTGTCTTCGTCCCATAATAAAACCATCCCATAATACTGATCCAATTCTAATGAAGCAGAGCTCGACTTCAATTCGCATTACGAGCTGCCCTACTAGACTTATAGATAATATCTTTGAATGGATCAAAAATTATTATCCACTTCACAAAACACTTGCATTTTCTGCGACGGTGTTCCACAGTGTTTTCACAACCAGATCTTTGTACTTTTCACCGTACTCCTTCTTCATATTTCACGCCCAATCTTTCAGAATTAGGTTTAATTGATCTAAACTTGTAGTTTCAATAAGCTCATATTTCTTTGCCTTGCAGAATTCCGTAAATTGTACTTATATCCATATTGACGTATGGGTTTCAACGGTACACTTTTCTCAATCGCCAGATCAATATTAGTCGAAGAATCACTTCCAAAGCGACTCATTCTCACTACATAAACTGACTAGCACTGTTCTGAAACAATATTACGAAAATTGACAATAAAATTAGGAACATTGATTGGCGTCGTTTTCTGGTGTCCTGGGAGATCCTAATTACTTTTGTTTTCAAAGGTATGTATTGTGATTTTTGGTGACACCAACTGTCAAGTTTTGCCGCGGGTAAACCATAGAACTTATAGTACATGGAATGCTACTAACAGATCAAAAAGTGGTTGAACATCTCAAGTTGGAGGAATACCGAAATTTCCATGTTCCCATGGATACGGCCTGTCACACCGATCAGAAACACAGAAATGTTTGCCGAAATGCCAAGTGAATCGGATCTTGACGATTAAATTCATAGTATTTCTGTGTTTCTGTTCTGTATGACAAGTCGTATCCATGGGAACATGGAAATTTCGGTATTCCTCCTACTTGAGATAAAAGATTATAATCTTTGCTTGAGATGTTTATCCATTATTTTAAGCTGAGCAGCAAGGCTAATAGCATTCCATGTACTATAAGTTTTATGGGGTAAACTCGAAAAAACTACTGACAGCCACTGCCATACAGTTTCTCCACCTAGAAACCATTTGTAATTCAAAATTGCGCGTATCTGATTGATCGAAATTAGGACGAGGTCATTAGAAAACCACAAGCCTAATGAGATTTATAATTGGACACATGGTCACTACGGGGAAAAATGTGGGAAGTATAGGGAAACTATATTGTAAGGTGAATAACAATTAACGAATTCTATTCTAAAGGAAATCTGAACATATCCTTTACCACAGTGCAGATATTTGGAGCGAAGAAACTAATTCTTAGGATTCATGATTATTCTTCGAGGATTTACAAACATTCTTGTTTTGTATTGAAGCAAGTGGAATTCGGATAAATGCTCAACTGTCCATTTCGTAGTGTTTTGCGCGAATTCTCCGACTAGTATTCAATTTGGGCCCAAGAGATACTTGTAGAAACCACTTTAAGAGTAATAGAATCCTTACGATACCATCAATATATATCATGAAGGCTGCGATATACGTAAGGGACAATATTGCGAATTTAAAAGAATTGGGAGATCCTCATGGGTATGACACTCGTGGTAAACGCATGCTCTCCTTGCCCAGACATAACACGACTCTGTTTGAGAAGTCATTGTGCTATAGACCCCTATCGGTTTACAATAAGCTTCCAGCTGATATAGTATCAACACTTACTAGAGAGAAATTTAAAGCGTTTTTGTTTGATAAAGCGTTCTATAGTGTTGAGGAATATTTTTCCTTGTAGTTTCGCTGATTTTTGTGTTTTTTGTGTTATTCTTTGTTACTTTATTCTATCAGTGCTGTAATCGTTACATTTTATTGTTTTGTGTAAATTATTCCATTGTTATTGTTAACTTAGAATGTTGTTTATTGACATGTACAAGCTGTTTGTAAATAGCCTTGTACGAATAAAGAATCTATCTATCTATCTATCTTTCAAACCAAAATTATGAGGTTGGACCCACGGATGAAAAAGAGTGCGTGGTCCATTTCAATGCTTTCCGTTCTACCTTCAACAGAACAAATACGATCTAGAGACATGAAAGTCCAGTCGAGTTGGTTATAATGGACAAAATCGTTGCAATGATTTGAAAGTTATTAATATTCGGAATTCTATTTTCTTAGGTATTAGATAATTATATTTGTGATCGGGTAGAAATCTGATGAAAAGTTGGACGATAACGATATGTAAGTATGTGCAACTCTTTGTTAAGACCGTAAAACTAAAAGAACACAAGAAATTATTGAAAAAAAGGCTAATAACCCAATTCGGCTGAAATTCCACATGTGAATCGATGGAGTAGATAAAATGGGTTATCCAAGAAATCTTGAGCATATGAGAATCGTTTCATTGAAAGATCAGGCAATTGTTTCATATGTATGGATAAACGAGCCCGATACGAATTCGCGCAAGCGCAAAAAACTTTATTGACGTATATGAAATTTCCAAAGAATTCAATAATTTGGTTCAATTAATTCGATTTATTCGCTCAAAAACACAAATCCCTGGAATTGAGAAGTTAATGAATCCATCAAACCAGAGATATTTCCGTTCTATCAACAAAATCAAGTTTTTACTGCTATTGATGTAAGGATTCATTTTTTCTCTTTTGCGAAAGAATGCCTTCAGCGAAAAGCTTTATAATATTCGATTGAAGTATGGCTTCAGAGCCTGAGGTGCTCCTGCAAATCAATATCAATTCGTTTCATATTGCTTTTTATTCGTAAACGCCGGATGTATTTTCTGAATAATTTCAGAACGATTTATACAGCATGTGCAGGAAAAGTGAAAGTCTAGATGGAATTATAGAACTATGAATCTGAAAAATGCGGCAAAGTAAACAATGAAAGAATGGTACTAACGGTTTATATGGTTCAGAGAATAATCAACTAGTTTTCTGCCTTGTGTACGTGTACTGACTAGAGTTCTTTTTCTGAAAGAACGATTTCACTTCATTAGATCCGAAATTAACGGATTGTGGCGTGGGGAAGAATATGGGGCGAACTGTGTAATAGGGTGGCGAACTGATGACCATGCTAGAGATGAACTGACAGCAATAGGGCCGTGACTAGACGAGTAGCAAGTAGGGAATAAAAAAAAAGAATCCACAGGACCAAGGAAAGTGGGGAAACTATAGAGCTCTAGGTCTTCTTTATTTCCAAGGAAGTCCGTTTGCATTAAGGAATTCGTGGTATTAAAAAAAAATTTCAATTTCCAACACTATTATCCTCAGCCATTTTGGACAAAATTGATATTCAGAATGCATTCGTCCGAATTTGGTTTTCAATATTTGTATAAAAAAAATCAGGGTATTACTGCACGAATGGGCATGAGTTTCTTCATAGATGCATAGAATACCTGGTATAACGAGTCCTTACTAAAAATCGTGACCAAAATTCGTGGATCAAAACGGCACTCTAGATTCCAGTTCTGGTGCTACTTCCGAAATAATCCGCAATATTTTGCGGTCGTGGCCCTATTGCGGCTCCTTTCGGAAGAAATCGACAAATGGAAAGTATGACGAATACTAAGATTTTCGATCGAATAGAAAGTTTAAAAAAATCTAATCAGTGCCAACACCTGGTATTCTATACTCCATTCACAATTATAAAATCACAACTCTGGCCATGGTTTCGTTTTCAGGAATTGGCGCACCTGATGAAAAATCTGTGCTCGTACATAGAATATGGTTAATGACAATACGACGATGCCAGTTTTTCTGTTTACATCAAAGTAAAAGTATCAAATATTTTCCCCATTTTGTTAGTTCGTATCGATCGGTGATTTTGGGGAGAAAAATCGATAGGAAATCGCCTATTTTTCCGTTCTTCGGCGTCCAGAAGAAGTTTCGTGCAAGTGTCATTTTTTCCTTTCACGAGTTTTGGCGTGAGTACGAACGGCAAATTTGAATTGGACCAAAAATCGATTTATAAGCATAAATAAAGCGAAAGTAAGTACTAATCGACCTTTTTACACTTGATAACGAAGTTTTTTTAGGTATCTGGCCGTTTTGAAAGATTTCAAACGAAATTCCGGTCCCCCAGAAGTTTGGTTAGTTTCGGTATCGATTTTGGTGCTCAAAATTTATTTGGAATGTGTAAATGGACAAGAAAGGCTTCCTTATACGATCTTCTAACGGAAGCGACCGGAAAATATGGTTCAGGTAGAATTGAAATGTGTCACTGGAGCTTTCATTCCTTTGCCGAAAGTAGAAAAAGGCTATATTGAACCAGAATACATAGGTTTTTTCCATATTCCAGGAGTTTGTGTCTTATTTTAGAACAGGTGAATGATAAATGTGAAGCATATGTTTGACCTATTCCATTTTATTTGTACAAACCTACTTGGTAGTAATGTATGAATATTTTTTAATCCAATAAATTACTATACAATCAGAATATTTTACTCCTTGTTCATAAGATCAAATAAATAAAATGTCGTAAATCTTGAACTTTCAGTTCAAGAGGATAATAAACATTGAATCTTCACAAGCATGCATATGAAAATTATGTGAAAGCAATGCAATTTTTTTCCATTGCGAAAAATACTTAATATATTTCAACAGTGATCTCTTGTACTTTTCATGCAAATAACTAGAAAAGGAATCCTTTCTATCAATTCATATAAACGTTAATTATTTTCGTCCATCACATCTTTTCCAATTCATTCACATTCTGAGAAATACGCTAAGAATGTAGAAAGGGCAACATAGTGTTGACTTGGAACATAAAAATATTTTGAAAAACGTCATAACTTCGATACAGAGTGGAATGTGTCAAATTTCCAATGCCAGAGCTGTGATTCTATAATTGTGAATGGAGTATAGGCATATATGTTTCTTCCAAGCCGTACATGACAGCTTGAAGTTTCTGTGGATCCTTGATTCCCTAACGCTCTGCGCGTTGTGTTGGCAACAGGTATCGTACGTAGTAATAAAAAGTACGAACGAAATACGGTGATTTTAGACAAATAAATTCCTCGAAAAAATTTTTTCGTCAACCGTCCGGGATATACCAACTTCCCGGACGCTTTTTCTTTGAGGAAGTAGCATTTCCCGGCCTAGTCCGGAAAGTACGTACTTTCCGGACTAGGCCGGAAAAAATCACGTCGTTGTTGTCATTGTTATGATCATCACAATAGCAACGAAATAACAGATGACAGTACTGAGTACTGTTCTGTTTAATTCAAATAAGAATCAAAATGTATAATGAAGAGATGTGTTGTCTCATTGTTGCCGAAAAAATATTGTACGCAACACGCCCGAAAATAGTTTTTTTGGACTCACAGACTTTTGTCTATTCGTCCAAAAAAAACATATTTTCCGGACTTGTGACGTAAATTACTATTTTGTACAACTATCAGAAAAACTTGCCTTACTTTTTTTCATCTTGAAAAAAGTTTTTTATTAAAGGTGAAAAAATTAAGAAGAATAATTCATGCAATAAACATGAAATATTACTTTTTAATTTTTTTTTACAGAAAGATCACTGGATGCATCGAAATATTGTATTGAAAGCATTATCTTCAAAAATTATATTTCTGACGATGTAAATGCACATTCACAAAAAAATTGTACAAAAAATGTTGTTTGTATTTTGTCCGTATGAAATTCGTGTTTTCATGGCACATTCGAGTTAATTTTTGGCCTCGACCTGCGGTCTTGACACTCTCATATGCCATGAAAAAAATACTCATATAACGCACTCAATACAAAAATAACTATTCAGCATGTGGAAATCAAGTCCAATGAAGATTTTTTGAAACCTTAAATCCGAAGTTAGTTAATGCTTAAGTTCGCGATCGAGTTCTTCAGCAAATGGAAAAAAAATAACGAATGACCATCATCTGACCTGTGACCCCGCAGATAACAGAGAATTCTCTGAAAAAAAAGGTTCACCTGAAGTACTAATTATTCTTTGCTCATCTAGAATGTCCATGTACTTTTTTCGTCTGCACAACCTGCGCAAGGCTGAAGAGGACAAGAAGAAGAAGCAGCAAGACCAGCGTAGACGCAGGAGATCCTTGAGATCTGGATCGAGAACTGTTCTTTGTCATCGGTACACAAACGCAGCTTTAACGTTAGCACCAAGCCGTTTGTTCGAGCGTACCCCCCTGACACCTTCAGACAGCTTGGATGAGGTGGCGTTACAAATACCCAGGTGGTCCACAATTGTAAATATTATGACTGTTCTCTTGATTTGTTCGTATTTAATGGTAAAGTAGCTTTTTTCCAAAGAAGTCGTAACTTACAGTAAATGCATGGTTTTGGCTAAGTGATAGATGCATAGAACACCATAGAACACCCTACTAAAAATCGTGACCAAAATTTGTAGATCAAAACGGCATCCTAGATTTCAGATTTTGGACTAGTTCCGGAATAAATCCGCAATATTTATCGGTCGTGGCGCTACTGCGGCAACGACAAAAAACGCGACCCCTTTCGGGAGAAATGAAAAGCTGCACAAAATATCACGTTTTCGATCAACAAGAAAGTCTTGAACAAAATCTAATCAGTGCCAACACCAGGTATTTCTATGCATCTATGCTAAGTGTAATATCCAAAATATTATGAATATTAAGAGAAAATTATTAATCGGTATTCAGACGGATTCTGAATTTCGGCAAAAGTTTTTAATTCGAACGGGAGTCGAACCACGTATCTTTGAATTTGAATGATCACGTTGGACCGGAAATTCAAAGATACGTGGTTCGACTCCCGTTCGAAGTGAAAACTTTTTCCGAAATTCAAAATCCGTCTGAACACCGATTAATAATTTTCTCTTATACATTTCACAGACGTTAATTTCCAATTTAAATTACAAATATTATTGAATTGTCCTGACTGCTCACGGGTTCTTTTGATAATGGTGGTAGTATTCCGATTGTAATTCGTTTACAAGGTGTCTCAATATTCATTACTAGATTGCTATCTCCGTTATTTTTGATCACCCTGTATAGTTCAAAGTTGTAGTATTTGTCCTGAATCGACAAAAGCTGATGACAAAATTCACATATATTAAACGCTTGTCAGATTTATGACATATGTTTTGCTTATTTTAAATGAGATACCCTGTGTATTTTGCAGTATAATGTAATAATTAGTGAGTATTATGTTGTTGAGAAATGAAAATATATTTGAATAAAAATGTCATAATAATTACCTATATTACACAATA